>OU342738.1:201211414-202551496 GCA_910589765.1 Avena atlantica | reverse complement strand
TTTTTTGAAAAAAAATCATTTTTAGACTCGCAATATGTGGTTTCTTCAGAGATCCAATGCAAGTTCTAACGATGCTCGTCCCCGTATCTTCATGCACGCCGGTTCGACCATAGTTAGAAATTAGAAAATTCAAAATGGCATAATAAATTCAAAAAAATCCGAACAATGAAAATCCTTTCGCGTGGTGTCATATTATGTGACATAGTTGAAAGGAAAAATACAGACTTGGTATATTGATCATGTCTCGAAAAACCTTCACAAAATGACCTATCATGTTCGAGGTTTCATGGCTTTCGGTCCAAATGACCGATGTTATGTGCTGAATCACGGCATAGTTTGTGATGTTGTGCCCATATTATGCATGCATGTGGACATTGGTATGGAGAACAATGTTGCAGGAGGAAGTTTTCCTTTTTGTCGCACGGAAAAGCCCTTTTCCATTTTCCGAGCGCAAAAAACGGGTCGTTTTGTGAAGTACCACCAAAATGCTTTTCAGAATGCTACCGTCCCATTTTCCTAAAATACTAGACCACCTTACACGGACTATCTCCCAACCGGGACATCTCAAACCTTTTTTTCCATCCCGGGTAAAAAGGAGAAATGTCTGCCGAATCGGGAGGAAGTGGGTCCGGTTTGTACTACAGGTACATGATCTATCGCCCGTGATTCTTTGAAAAAATCATTTTTAGACTCACAATATGTGCTTTCTTCAGAGATCCAATGCAAGTTCTAACGATGCTCGTCCCTATCTTCATGCACGCCGGTTCGACCATAGTTAGAAATTCAGAAAAATTCAAAACGGCATAATAATTCAAAAAATCCGAATCCTTCGCGTGGTATCATATTATGTGACATAGTTGAAAGGAAAATAACCAGACTTGGTATATTGATCATGTCTCGAAAAAACCTTCACAAAATGACCTATCATGTTCGAGGTTTCATGGCTTTCGGTCCAAATGACCGATGTTATGTGCTGAATCACGGCATAGTTTGTGATGATGTTCCCATATTAATGCATGCATGTGGACATTGGTATGGAGAAACAATGTTGCAGGAGGAAGTTTTCCTTTTTGTCGCACGGAAAAGCCTTTTCCATTTCCGAGCGCAAAAACGGGTCGTTTTGTGAAGTAACCACCAAAAATGCTGTTTCAGAATGCTACGTCCCATTTTCCTAAAATACTAGACCCTTACATGGACTATTCCAACCGGGACATCTCAAACCTTTTCGTCCATCCCGGGTAAAAAGGACAAATGTCTGTCGAATCGGTAGGAAGTGGGTCCGGTTTGTACTACAGGTACATGATATATCGCCGTGATTTTTTGAAAAATCATTTTTTTAGACTCGAAATATGTGGTTTCTTCAGAGATCCAATGCAATTTCTAACGATGCTCGTCCCCTATCTTCATGCATGCCGGTTCGACCATAGTTAGAAATTAAGAAAATTCAAAACGGGCATAATAAATTCAAAAAAATTCGAACAATGAAAATCCTTCACGTGGTGTCATATTATATGACATAGTTGAAAGGAAAAATACCAGACTTGGTATATTGATCATGTCTGGAAAAAACCTTCACAAAATGATCTATCATGTTCGAGGTTTCATGGCTTTCGGTCCAAATGACCGATGTTATGTGCTGAATCACGGCATAGTTTGTGATGATGTGCCCATATTATGCATGCAGTGGACATTGGTATGGAGAACATGTTGGCAGGAGGAAGTTTTCCTTTTTGTCGCACGGAAAAGCCTTTTCCATTTTCCGAGCGCAAAAAACGGGTCGTTTTCTGAAGTAACCACCAAAATGCTGTCTCAGAATGCTACCGTCGCATTTTCATAAAATACTAGACCACCTTACATGGACTATCTCCCAACCGGGACATCTCAAACCTTTTCATACATCCCGGGTAAAAAGGACAAATGTATGCCGAATCAGTAGCAAGTGGGTCCGGTTTGTACTATAGGTACATGATCTATCGCCCGTGATTTTTTGAAAAAATCATTTTTAGACTCGCAATATGTGGTTTATTCATAGATCCAATGCTAGTTCTAACGATTCTCGTCCCCTATCTTCATACACGCCGGTTCGACCATAGTTAGAAATTCAGAAATTTCAAAACGGGCATAATAAATTCAAAAAATCCGAACAATGAAAATCCTTCGCGTGGTGTCATATTATGTGACATAGTTGAAAGAAAAATACATACTTGGTATATTGATCATGTCTCGAAAAAACTTCACAAAATGACCTATCATGTTCGAGGTTTCATGGCTTTCGGTCCAAATGACCGATGTTATGTGCTAAATCATGGCATAGTTTGTGATGCTGTGCCCATATTATGCATGCATGTGGACATTGTTATGGAGAACAATGTTGCAGGAGGAAGTTTTCCTTTTTGTCGCACGGAAAAGCCCTTTTCCATTTTCCGAGCGCAAACGGGTCGTTTTGTGAAGTAACCACCAAAATGTTGTTTCAGAATGCTACCGTCCATTTTCCTAAAATACTAGACACCTTACATGGACTATCTCCAACCGGGATATCTCAAACCTTTTAGTCCATCCGGGTAAAAAGGACAAATGTCTGCCGAATCGGTAGGAAGTGGGTCCGTTTTGTACTACAGGTACATGATCTATCGCCCGTGATTTTTTGAAAAAAATCATTTTTAGACTCGCAATATGTGGTTTCTTCAGAGATCCAATGCAAGTTCTAACGATGCTCGTCCCCTATCTTCATGCACGCTGGTTCGACCATAGTTAGAAATTCAGAAAATTCAAAACGGGCATAATAAATTCAAAAAAATGCAAACAATGAAAATCCTTCGCGTGGTGTCATATTATGTGACATAGTTGAAAGGAAAAATACCAGACTTGGTATATTGATCATGTCTTCAAAAACCTTCACAAAATGACCTATCATGTTCGAGGTTTCATGGCTTTCGGTCCAATGACCGATGTTATGTGCTGAATCACGGCATAGTTTGTGATGTTGTGCCCATATTATGCATGTTTGGACATTGGTATGGAGAACAATGTTGCAGGAGGAAGTTTTCCTTTTTGTCGCACGGAAAAGCCTTTTCCATTTTCCGAGCGCAAAAACGGGTCGTTTTGTGAAGTAACCACCAAAATGCTGTTTTCAGAATGCTACCGTCCATTTTCCTAAAATACTAGACACCTTACATGGACTATCTCCCCACTGGGACATCTCAAACCTTTTCGGCCATCCCGGGTAAAAAGGACAAATGTATGCCAAATCGGTAGGAAGTGGTCCGGTTTGTACTACAGGTACATGATCTATCGCCCGTATTTTTTGAAAAAATCATTTTTAGACTCGCAATATGTGGTTTTCTTCAGAGATCCAATGCAAGTTCTAACGATGCTCGTCCCCTATCTTCATGCACGCTGGTTCGACCATAGTTAGAAATTCAGAAAATTCAAAACGGGCATAATAAATTCAAAAAAATCCGAACAATGAAAATCCTTCGCGTGGTGTCATATTATGTGACATAGTTGAAAGGAAAAATACCAGACTTGGTATATTGATCATGTCTCGAAAAAACCTTCACAAAATGACCTATCATGTTCGAGGTTTCATGGCTTTCGGTCCAAATGACCGATGTTATCTGCTGAATCACGGCATAGTTTGTGATGTTGTGCCCATATTATGCATGCATGTGGACATTGGTATGGAGAACAATGTTGCAGGAGGAAGTTTTCCTTTTTGTCGCACGGAAAAACCCTTTTCCATTTTCCGAGCGCAAAAAACGGGTCATTTTATGAATTAACCACCAAAATGCTGTTTCAGAATGCTACAGTTCCATTTTCCTAAAATACTAGACCACCTTACATGGACTATCTCCCAGCCGGGACAACTCAAACCTTTTCGTACATCCCAGGAAAAAGGACAAATGTCTGCCGAATCTGTAGGAAGTGGGTCCGGTTTGTACTACAGGTACATGATCTATCGCCCGTGATTTTTTGAAAAAATCATTTTTAGACTCGCAATATGTGGTTTCTTCAGATATCCAATGCAAGTTGTAACGATGCTCGTCCCCTATCTTCATGCACGCCGGTTCGACCAAAGTTAGAAATTCAGAAAATTTAAAACGGGCATAATAAATTCAAAAAAAATCTGAACAATGAAAATCCTTCACGTGGTGTCATATTATGTGACATAGTTGAAAGGAAAAATACCAGACTTGGTATATTGATCATGTCTCGAAAAAACCTTCACAAAATGACCTATCATGTTCGAGGTTTCATGGCTTTCGGTCCAAATGACCGATGTTATGTGCCTAATCACGGCATAGTTTGTGATGTTGTGCCCATATTATGCATGCATGTGTACATTGGTATGTAGAACAATGTTGCAGGAGGAAGTTTTCCTTTTTGTCGCACGGAAAAGCCCTTTTCCTTTTTCCGAGCGCAAAAAACTGGTCGTTTTGTGAAGTAACCACCAAAATGCTGTTTCAGAATGCTACCGTCCCATTTTCCTAAAATACTATACCACCTTACATGGACTATCTCCCAACCGGGACATGTCAAACCTTTTCGTCCATCCCGGGTAAAAAGGACAAATGTCTGTCGAATCGGTAGGAAGTGGGTCCGGTTTGTACTACAGGTACATGATCTATCGCCCGTGATTTTTTCAAAAAATAATTTTTAGACTCGCAATATGTGGTTTCTTCAGAGATCCAATGCAAGTTCTAACGATGCTCGTCCCTATCTTCATGCACGCCGGTTCGACCATAGTTAGAAATCAGAAAATTCAAAACGGGCATAATAAATTCAAAAAAAATCCGAACAATGAAAATCCTTCGCGTGGTGTCATATTATGTGACATAGTTGAAAGGAAAAATACCAGACTTGGTATATTGACCATGTCTCGAAAAAACCTTCACAAAATGACATATCATGTTCGAGGTTTCATGGCTTTCGGTCCAAATGACCGATGTTATGTGCTGAATCACGGCATAGTTTGTGATGTTGTGCCCATATTATGCATGCATGTGGACATGGTATGGAGAACAATGTTGCAGGAGGAAGTTTTCCTTTTTTGTCGCACGGAAAAGCCCTTTTCCATTTTCCGAGCGCAAAAAACGGGTCGTTTTATGAATTAACCACCAAAATGCTTTTTCAGAATGCTATCGTTCCATTTTCCTAAAATACTAGACCACCTTACATGGACTATCTCCGAGCCTGGACAACTCAAACCTTTTCGTACATCCCAGGAAAAAGGACAAATGTCTGCCGAATCTGTAGGAAGTGGGTCCGGTTTGTACTACAGGTACATGATCTATCGCCCGTGATTTTTTGAAAAAATCATTTTTAGACTCGCAATATGTGGTTTCTTCAGATATCCAATGCAAGTTCTAACGATGCTCGTCCCCTATCTTCATGCACGCTGGTTCGACCATAGTTAGAAATTCAGAAAATTTAAAACGGGCATAATAAATTCAAAAAAAAATCTGAACAATGAAAATCCTTCACGTGGTGTCATATTATGTGACATAGTTGAAAGGAAAAATATCAGACTTGGTATATTGATCATGTCTCGAAAAAACCTTCACAAAATGACCTATCATGTTCGAGGTTTCATGGCTTTCGGTACAAATGACCGATGTTATGTGCCTAATCACGGCATAGTTTGTGATGTTGTGCCCATATTATGCATGCATGTGTACATTGGTATGTAGAACAATGTTGCAGGAGGAAGTTTTCCTTTTTGTCGCACGGAAAAGCCCTTTTCCATTTTCCGAGCGCAAAAATCTGGTCGTTTTGTGAAGTAACCACCAAAATGCTGTTTCAGAATGCTACCGTCCCATTTTCCTAAAATACTAGACCACCTTACATGGACTATCTCCCAACCGGGATATCTCAAACCTTTTAGTCCATCCCGGGTAAAAAGGACAAATGTCTGCCGAATCGGTAAGAAGTGGGTCCGGTTTGTACTACAGGTACATGATCTATCGCCCGTGATTTTTTGAAAAAAAATCATTTTTAGACTCGCAATATATGGTTTCTTCAGAGATCCAATGCAAGTTCTAACGATGCTCGTCCCTTATCTTCATGCACGCCGGTTCGACCATAGTTAGAAATTCAGAAAATTCAAAATGGGCATAATAAATTCAAAAAAATCCAAACAATGAAAATCCTTCGCGTGGTGTCATATTATGTGACATAGTTGAAAGGAAAAATATCAGACTTGGTATATTGATCATGTCTCAAAAAAACCTTCACAAAATGACCTATCATGTTCGAGGTTTCATGGCTTTCGGTCCAAATGACCGATGTTATGTGCTGAATCACGGCATAGTTTGTGATGATGTTCCCATATTATGCATGCATGTGGCCATTGGTATGGAGAACAATGTTGCATCAGGAATTTTTCCTTTTTGCCGGACGGAATAGCCCTTTTCCATTTTCTGAGCGCAAAAAACGGGTTGTTTTGTGAAGTAACCACCAAACGCTGTTTCATAATGCTACCGTCCCATTTTACTAAAATATTAGACCATCTTACATGGACTATCTCCCAACCGGGACATCTCAAACCTTTTTGTCCATCCCGGTTAAAAAGGACAAATGTCTGCCGAATCGGTAGGAAGTGCCTCCGGTTTGTACTACAGGTACATGATCTATCGCCCGTGATCTTTTGAAAAAATCATTTTTAGACTCGCAATATGTGGTTTCTTCAGAGATCCAATGCAAGTTCTAACGATGCTCGTCCCGTATCTTCATGCATGCCGGTTCGACCATAGTTAGAAATTCAGAAAATTGAAAACGGGCATAATAAATTCAAAAAAAAATCCGAACAATGAAAATCCTTCGCGTGGTGTCATATTATGTGACATAATTGAAAGGAAAAATACCAGACTTTGTATATTGATCATGTCTTGAAAAAACCTTCACAAAATGACCTATCATGTTCGAGGTTTCATGGCTTTCAGTCCAAATGACCGATGTTATGTGCTGAATCATGGCATAGTTTGTGATGATGTGCCCATATTATGCATGCATGTGGACATTGGTATGGATAACAATGTTGCAGGAGGAAGTTTTCCTTTTTGTCGCACGGAAAAGCCCTTTTCCATTTTTCGAGCGCAAAAAACGGGTCGTTTTGTGAAGTGACCACCAAAATGCTATTTCAGAATGCTACCATCCCATTTTCCTAAAATAGTAGACCACCTTACATGGACTATCTCCCAACCTGGACATCTCAAACCTTTTCGTCCATCCCGGGTAAAAAGTACAAATGTCTGCGAATCGGTAGGAAGTGGGTCCGGTTTTACTACAGGTACATGATCTATTGCCAGTGATTTTTTGAAAATATCATTTTTAGACTTGCAATATGTGGTTTCTTCAGAGATCCAATGCAAGTTCTAAATGAACTATTTTTCTTCCCGCCATTTTTCCCGCCATTTCTCCCGCCATTTCTTTCCGCCAGTTTTTCCCGCGAGTTATCTTCCTGCCATTTCTAATTATATATATGTAGGGTTGGCCTCACTATATTTATTCCTTCCAGTTATCTTCTTGCCATTTCTTCCTGCTATTTCTCACTATATAAAAAATATAAGTTAATTCATTTTTAATTGTAAATGGTTACATTATTTATTTTTTAAAACAGAAAATGGTTTTGAATTATTTATTCAAATGCAAACACTTTTTATGTTTAAAGTTTTTCTAAATTCCAAATTAATATTAAAAAATATAAGTTAATTCATTTTTAATTGTAAATGGTTCATATTTTAAATGGTTACATTAATTATTTTTTAAAACAGAAAATGGTTTTGAATTATTTATTCAAATCCAAAAACTTTTTATGTTTAAAGTTTTTCTTAATTCCAAATTAATATTCAAAAAATATAAGTTAATTCATTTTTAATTTTAAATGGTTACATTAATTATTTTTTAAAAACAGAAAATGGTTTTGAATTATTTATTGAAATACAAACACTTTTTATGTTTTAAGTTTTTCTAAATTCCAAATTAATATTAAAAAAATATAAGTTAATTCATTTTTAATTGTAAATGGTTCATATTTTAAATGGTTACATTAATTATTTTTTAAAACAGAAAATGGTTTTGAATTATTTATTCAAATCCAAACACTTTTTATGTTTAAAGTTTTTCTAAATTCCAAATTAATATTCAAAAAATATAAGTTAATTCATTTTTAATTTTAAATGGTTACATTAATTATTTTTTAAAAACAGAAAATGGTTTTGAATTATTTATTCAAATGCAAACACTTTTTATGTTTAAAGTTTTTCTAAATTCCAAATTAATATTCAAAAGATATAAGTTAATTCATTTTTAATTTTAAATGGTTCATAGTTTAAATGGTTACATTAATTATTTTTAAAAACAGAAAATGGTTTTGAATTAGTATCCAAATTCAAACACTTTTTATGTTTAAAGTTTTTCTAAATTCCAAAGTAATTGTCATTTAAAAAAGATTACAAATTTAAACCCCAAAATAAAAAATAAGGCGGGAACAAAGAGAAAATTACTGATTTTTTTTTAAAACAGGGTCATATGTCCCGGTTGGAGCCACCAACCGGGACTAAAGACCCCCTGCGCCCCTTGGTCTGCTGAAAAAATTGGAGTATACGTCACGGTTGGTGGCTCCAACCGGGACGTATGACCCTTTAGTCCCGGTTGGAGCCACCAACCGGGACTAAAGGTCCTTCCTGTATAACTGCGCGCACCTCTTCTTCTTCTTCCCCTTCTCCATTCTCTGCAACCCGACACGCCGCACAGAGACGCCGCCGCCCCGATCCCCCGGACGCCGGCAGGCTGCCCCATCCTTGCGCGCCTGCTGTCGCCGTCAGCACCGCCGCCTCCACCCTTCATCTCTGTCCATCACCGCGCGCCGCCTCCGTCCTCCATACCAGTGTCGCCTCCGTCCTCCGTACCGACCAGCGCCGCCTCCGTCCTCCACGTACCAGCGCCGCCGCCTCGGTACCAGTGCCGCGCCACCACGCCGCCTCTCCCTCTCCTCCCCGACCGCCACAGTGCCGCCCGCGCCCACCGTCGTCGCCGGTATCGCACGTACCCGAGGCTCCCCTTTTAGTTTTTTTAGTTGATTTAGGTGATGATTATTTTAGGTGTATTAGTTGTTAGATGATTTATTTGTTAGATGATTTAGTTGTTAGATGATTTAGGTGTATTTAGATGATGTAGATGATTTAGGTGTATTTAGATGTTGTAGATGATTTAGTTGATGATTATTTTAGGTGTATGTGTAGATGATTATTTAGTTGTTAGATGATTTCGTTGTTAGATGATTTAGTTGTAAATAATGTTAGATGATTTAAGTAGTATATGTATTTGTATATTATCATATTTTGTATTTGTATATGTATATGTATTTGTATATGTATATGTATATGTATATTATCATATTTTGTATTTGTATATGATATTAGTTGTCATAGACCCTATTTGAATCGATGTTGCACCTAGGGTTAGCCGGTGTGTCCTCGCCAGGGCATCCCGAACCCGAGGGTTGATTGATTGCCACCTTTCTTTCCGGTATTGGTTCTTCGCTTTATACATGACGCGCCTAATGTAATAAATTGTTTTATAATTCCAGAAAATGATTAAATATTGTAAAATTCATATCTTATTATTTATAAGTCAGAAAAATACAAATAATATATCAAAATATTCAGAAAAATGATTTCTACCTTTTTAAGCTATAATCATGCATTGCTAATCAACTTTAATGACAAGTTTAATTAGAGAACTAAATCAACCCCTCTCATGTGTTTCCGGAGTTTCCCGAGTTAGGGTTTTCAACCCTCGGAACCCCGTTTAAATTGCCGAGCAAGTTTTAGGGTTTCATTTCAATGAAATTCAACTTGTCATATCATCATCCTTGTTTGAGAATTCCGCCTATCCCTCCTCCCCGTCCGCCACAGAGCCTCCGTCTCCGTCCATCGCCACGCTCTCCAGCCACCCCTTCCCTTTTAGTGTGTATGTATATATTGTGTATGTATATATTTTTATTATTGTGTATGTATATATTTGGGTTTCTCTGAATTAGGGTTTATCCATTTTTCCACCTATGCAGAAAATATGGACCCACGCGACAGAGACGAAGAAAAAGAAGAGTTGATCCAAGGTGTGATCCGCGGGGAAGAAAATTTAGATGTATCGATGTTTCTGAACAACTCCGGTGAGGGTGATCCTCTTTATGCCGGAATATACGACTTCTTTGAGGTTGAAGGTGTTGCCTTCTGCGAGGGAGAAGGCGATGCCTTGTGTAATCGAGAAGACGACCGCTCTGGTGCATGTAATATAATTAATTCATTAATTCATCATCTGCTATCTATATAGAAATAGTAACGACAATCTTTCTTCTTTTAGCCCTCTGGATCGAAGAAATCTACTGAAAAGAGCAGCCGAGGCCCAACCAAAAAGTTGGGAGACCATGAGAGGTTCAGGATCGAAGATGTCGCTGAAGACGGCAGACCGACGGCTCCCGAAGTTGTCGCAAACAAATTTGTGGCACAATGCGGAGTAATCGTTAGGGACTTAATCCCGATCACCATTCGAAATTGGAATAGGCCTGCTGATGCGGAAGAAGAGGGAACATGTTTATTTGTCCCTAACAATGCCAAAGATTTACTGTGGAAGAGGCTCATGGTTAATTTCAAACTACCGAAGATAGAGCTGGATCCAAATGCGGAGGATCCAGTTGAGGACGCCTTAGAACATGCAGAGGATCGAGTTGAGTGGGCTTTGAAGAAGATGGCCTAGTGTTTCACCAACTGGAAGAAAAGATTGCACCTTGACTATGTTGTGAAAGAGAAGACTCCTGATTTCAAGAATATTCAGTTTGAGAAGATAAAACCATTCTGGGTTGATTTTGTGAAATACAAGACATCAGAAAAAGCTAAGAAAATGTCTGCAACGAATAAGTTGAATGCTGCTAACAAGAAGTATCACCATACTATGGGGCAAGGTGGCTACAGGGCTGGCATTCCTAAGTGGGAGAAACTTGAGAATGAACTGCGTGCTAAAAATATCACCCCAGAGACAGTCGATTGGGTAGAACATGCAAGGAATTGGTTTTACGGGCATGGGGGCACGTTGGACTCGGAAGGGAAGTGTATATATAACATACGACATAAAGAAGACCCCTTGCCAATCGAGAATATGAGAAAAGCAGTAAAGGCTATTAAAGATGGGGACTTCATTCCCGATAGAGAGAATGATGAGCTCACACTCGCCCTTGGAAATAAGGAACATGATGGACGAACACGAGGCACAAGCGGCTCCAAACCATGGAGGACTGGGTTTCTCGAAGAGAGGAAGAAATATCCTGATAGAAGCCGTCAGAGGAGAAAGGGCAGGGCGGAAGTTGAAGCAGATATTCAGAAAGAGCGAATGCGTATAATTGAAGAACGAATAAAGCAACAACAAGATGAAATTAACGCACTTAAAGAGCAAAGTACTACCGGCCCATCTCAGCAGCACACTGCATTCGATGCTACCGGCCTATCGAATAATGAAAAAAGCAGTGTGGCTTCCACCGAGGTCCCGGGTAATGACAATGGCGATGACGATGGTGCACCGACGATGGCTCATGTTGGCTACCCAGTGGATGATATCACAGAGATGACACACTGCGAGCTGCATGTCAAAGTTGTGAACATATCATTGAAGGTGGCGGTCGGCTATGCGTTACCAATTGGACCCACACCAACTTACCACTGGCGTCCGGTTCCAGAGGGCTACGCTGTTGTCGGGGTGGATGAAATCATGCCCACCTTTGAAGTTTTGGATCTTCACTACCCTGCAGGTGAAGGGGATGTGACTGTACTAGGAGACGCAACAAACGTCACCATTCTATGGCCAAAGGAATGTATCGTGCTTCAAAATCACATGCCAAGGCCATCTTCACCGCCACCTCACCCGTCTCCAGCGAGGTCGTCGCCGCCGCGGAAGCCGTCTTCGTCGCCTCACCCGGCTCCGTCGTCTCACCAATCTCCAGCGCAGCCATCACCGCGGGAGCCATCACCGGCGCCTCAGGATAAAAAGCGTAAGCGTACCGCTACTCTGCGTCGTGGTAAGCGATCGCCGAAACGTAAATAAGAGCCTCTTCCAAAAGTACCAAAGGTTCCTCCCAAGAGAGCTTATGACTGTACTGAAGAGGAGACTGCGGCGATTGTTGATGTGGAAACGACAGCGTTTTTCGCTAAGCTGAGGCGGCCGAAAGAGCCAGAGTTCCCCAGCACCAAAGAAGAAAACGCCAAAGTGTTGAAAATGCTAAATACTCTTCATCAACCCGAGCCAAAGCTGTCATCAGACTATGAGCGTTCTATTCTCAAGTCACATGCGGCACAACAAGCCTCGAAGAGCAGTACTAATGCAAGCGAGAAATCTGTTGCCCAGCTCGGAGAACAAGCAAAACAGTCTTGTGCCCCTCTCAAGGTGATTTCCCATACCAATGTGGGGTCGAGCAAATATGGGGCCGAAGAGCAGTATGATCCAGAGGTAGTTGCACAATACGGAGAAGCTGCCGCTGCTCAATGTATGAGTATTGCGCAGTACTTATCCCAGTTAGAGTACTTCCCCGTGAGTGAAGTAGCATACAAATACCAGTACGGCAAACCTCTCGTCAAACCTGAGGAGGTAAATAATCTTCCAACAAAAATGCGAATATTGCATAATTGGTACATGCATGCCACAAAGGCCGGGGCTAACTGGATAGTGCTGAGGGATACAAAAAAGCATCATGGGAAAGAAAAGGATGACATGATATCCATTGAATTTGATAAACTATTTCAATTATTAAATCAAGACGCCTTGGAAAAATAGATCATCAGTGCCTATTGTCTGTAAGTACTAATTCTGTAATTAATTTAGTCTCTAGCTATCTCACCTTGTTTATTGCATGTATATAATCATACTGTAATATGCAGAATGAATATTCTCGAATGCAGCAGAGGACAAATATATGACATTGGCTTCATTGACCCATATTGGGTTCATAAAGCTAATCTCAAAACAAGCCCCCAGGATACGGAGGATAATATAGTACACGCGTTAAGGTTTCAAGAAACCAAAAGGAAAATACTTTTTCCTTACAACTTCGAGTGAGTGTTATTGTCTTGTATACACTTTCTATTTCGCTTACTCGATGTTAAGTATATAATTGATTAGTTATGCATTCGCAGCTTCCACTATATTCTGTTAATCATTCAACTTGACAAAGGGCGTGTACTAGTCATGGACTAGAAACATAAACCCCTTGAGCAGTGGAAGGACATGCAGATGCTTCTCCAGCGGTAATTCTAATCATTACGACACTATATCGTCAACGTTCGTGAATTTTATGATATCAAGTAATCAATAACTTATTTTATTCGTTTTCTTCGCCGGGCAGCGCTTGGAAACGGTTCACCAACAAGGCTAGGGGTGTTTGGAAAGCGGAGCTTACATTTCAAGCACTAGATGTAAGCACCACTAGCTATATCCGCGTATTTCTTTGATTCTAGTTTTGATACAATTATTAGCATGCTTGATTATTATTTTGATTGAACTATGTTCTCGTAAAGTGCCTGACGCAGGGACCAGGTAACAATCTATGTGGATACTATGTTTGCGAGTTCATCCGACAGACGTGCGATGAGAAGGGCAGAAATTTAGTGCAACTCCACATACGTAAACAATTTCTATAGTTTTTAATTACAATCAAATTGTGTTTAGTTTCATTCATATAGGCTGACTCCTTTTTAAAATCAGATCGAACGTCTACGGGACGGTCTTCTGCCAAAGGATCACATACGAGCAATTCAGGAGGAATTGGCGGGATTCTTGGATGCAGAAGTCCTAAACCCAAAAGGGGAATACTATTCGGCTGTGTATAGACAATATGGATTGTACAAAGAGCAACTTTTGTATGTAGTGCATGAACTCGATCCGTGTATCGAATATAATATTGTCATGATGATCTTGTGTAATATAATGGTTCCTTCATTGATGAGTGCAAAACACTAAATAAACAATAAAACAACATAAATGAATTCTCTGCCGCGGCATAAAAAGTGGCCAAAATGCTGTCGCGGCAACAAAAGTTTCCAAAATGAATTCTCTGCCGCGGCAGAGAAATGTGTCAAGTCTCTGCCGCGGCAAAAGCTTATTTGTCCCGGTTCGTATTACGAACCGGGACGTTTGCTTCTCCCCCCCCCCCTCGCACGGAGCAGCGGCCACGTGTATGATCTTTTGTCTCGGTTGGTGGGGCAACCGGAACTAAAGGTTCGGGCTTTAGTCCCGATTGCCCCGTCCCGGTTGGGTAACCGGGACTAAAGCCCCTTACCAACCGGGACCAATGGGCCGTTCTGCACTAGTGAATGGACGGTTTTGTGAAGCAACCAGTAAATGGCTATTTCAAAATGCTACCACCATATTTTTCCAAAATACTATACCATCTTACATGGACAATGTTCTAACAGGATATCTCAAACCTTTCCGTCTATCACTGGTGAAAAGGACAAATTCTTGCCGAATCGGTAGGAAGTGGGTCAGATATGAACTATAGGTACATGATCTGATGCTCATGAATTTTTACAAAAATCAGTTTTAGCTTCACAATATGCTATTTCATTAGAGATCAACTTCAAGTTTATTGACGCTCAGCCCTAAGCTAAGAATCTTCATGCCCACCGTTCGACAAAGTTCGACGATAGTTTAAAACGGGCATAAGAAATTCAAAAACGATCCAAACAATGCGAAACCTTCGTGTGGTGTCATATTATGTGACATATTTATAAGGAAAAATATCAAACTTGGTATATTGACTATGTCTAAAAAAGACCTTCACAAAATGACCTATCTCATTCAAGGTTTCTTGGCTTTCGGGTCAAATGACCAATGTTATGGCTAGAATCAAGGCATAGTTTGTGATAACGTGTCCGTATTGTAAATACATGTGCATCATGGGATGGAAAACAATGTTGCAGGAGGAAGCTTTCCTTTTCGTCGCACCAAAAAGCCATTTTTCTATTTTCCTGGTGCAAAAAACGGACGGTTGAGAAACCACCAAATGGCTATTTCAAAATGCTACCATCATATTTTTCCAAAATACTATACCACCTTACATGGACAATGTCCTAACAGGGGGATCTCAAACTTTTTCGTCTATCCTTGGTGAAAAAGACAAATTCCTGCCAAATCGGTAGGAAATGGGTCAGATATGAACTATAGGTACATGATCTAATGCTCATGATTTTTTTAAAAAATCATTTTTATGTTCACAATATGCTATTTCATCAGAGGTGCACTTCAAGTTTATCGAGGCTCAACCCCGAGATAAGACTCTTCATGCCCGTCATTCGACAAAGTTATCGTTTAAAACGGGCATAAAAAATTCAAAAACGATCCAAATAATGCAAAACCTTCACGTGGTGTCATATTATGTGACATAGTTACAAGAAAAAATATCAAACTTGGTCTATGGACTATGTCTAAAAAACATTCACAAAATGACCTATCTCATTCGAGGTTTCTTGGCTTTTGGGTCAAATGACCAATGTTATGGCTAGAATCAATGCATAGTTTGTAATAATGTGTCAATATTGTGCATACATGTGAATCATGGGATGACGAACAATGTTGCAGGAGGAAGATTTCCTTTTCGTCGCACCAAAAAGCCATTTTCCATTTTCCGAGTGCAAAAAACGGACGGCTGTGTGAAGCAACCATTAAATGGCTATTTCAATATGCTACCAGCACATTTTTCCAAAATACAATACCACCTTACATGGACAATTTTCTAACAGGGAGATCTCAAACCTTTCCGTCTATCCCTGGTGAAAAGGACAAATTCCTGCCGAATCGGTAGGAAGTGGGTCAGATATGAACTATAGGTACATGATCTGATGCTCATGAATTTTTACAAAATCAGTTTTAGCTTCATAATGTGCTATTTCATTAGATATCAACTTCAATTTTATTGAGGCTCATCCCGAAGCTAAGAATCTTCATGCCCGCCGTTCGACAAAGTTCGAATAGACATAAGAAATTCAAAAATGATCCAAACAATGCAAAACCTTCGCGTGGTGTCATATTATGTGACATAGTTACAAGGAAAAATATCAAACTTGGTATATTGACTATGTCTAAAAAAACCTTCACAAAATGACCTATCTCATTCGAGGTTACTTGGCTTTCGAGTCAAATGACCAATTTTATGGCTATAATCAAGGCATAGTTTGTGATAATGTGTCCATATTGTGCATACATGTGCATCATGGGATGGCAAATAATGTTGTAGGAGGAAGCTTTCCTTTTTGTCGCACCAAAAAGCCATTTTCTATTTTCTGGGTGCAAAAAACGGACGATTTTGTGAAGCAACCACCAAATGGCTATTTCAAAATTCTACCACCACATTTTTCCAAAATACTATACCACCTTACATGGACAATGTCCTAACAGGGGGATCTCAAACCTTTCTGTCTATCCTTGGTGAAAAAGACAAATTCCTGCTGAATCGGTAGGAAGTGGGTCAGATATGAACTATATGTACATGATCTGATGCTCATGTGTTTTTACAAAAAATCATTTTTAGGTTCACGATATGCTATTTCATCAGAGATCCACTTCAAGTTTATCGAGGCTTGATGCGGCTCAGTAGTAGAGCTTAGTTGGGAGACTCCAAGAGGAAGGTATGATGAGCACGAAAGTAAGGTTTCCCTCAGTTATGAAACCAAAGTTATCGAACGAGTAGGAGCAAGGAAACAACTCCAAGACGTTTCTAGTAACTTGGAATCCTACACAACACAAACTCAAGACTTTGCCCCAACTTACAGTGAGGTTGTCAATCTCACTATTTGCTGAAAACAAAGGATTAAAGTATGGTGTGGAAGGTAATGGTTGCTTGTAGAAAGTAAACGGTAACAGTAGATAATGTAACAATGGTAAAGATTGGACCAGGGTCCACAGTTCACTAGAGGTGTTCTCATTAAGATAAATAACATAACATGCTGGGTAAACAAATTACAGTGGGGCAATTGACAGGACTGAGCAAGGCATAACAATGCAATACTAGACCTTCATGATCCTATGAGATTTGATTGGGTATTACAACAATATAAATATACTGCCATCCAACTGCATCTATGACTAGTAATCCACCTTCAGGTTATCATCCGAACCCCCTTCAGTATTAAGTTGCAAGCAACAGATAACTGCATTAAACAATGTGTGTAAAGTAAACAATACAATTGTTCCATGAACAAAAGATTGTTGTTTTCTCCCTAGTAGCAACATCACATCTACAACCTTAGAGATTTTTGTCACTTCCCCAGATTCAATAGAGTCATGAACCCACTATTGATCATAAATACTCCCTCTTGGAGTCACTAGGATCTAATTGTCCTAGATAGCTACTAGAAACGGAGAGCATGCAAGATCTCAAATAACACGGACATGATAGAATCAACAATCAAGAAGACGTGATAGAATCAAAAATCAATCTTACATAGTAATCTAAATATCCATCGGATCCCCGCAAACACAACATGCATGATTACAAATAGATGATCTTGATCATGAACGGAGCTCACAAGATCTAAACATGATAGTACAAAGGAGGAGAAACAACCATCTAGCTACTATATGGACCCATAGTCCAAGGATGAACTACGCACGCATCATACCGGAGGCTGGCATGGTGATGAAGAAGGCCTCCAGGATGATCTCTCCCCTCCGGTAGGGTGCCGGGAAGAGCTTCAGATCCCTCGATCTAGGGACGATGGTGGAGGCGGCTACGGACTGTTTCGTGGAGATCTCATCGGGTTCTTTGGGTTTTGGCATTGAGGGGATTATATAGGCGAAGATGCGAGGTAGGAGGGTGGCCAGGGGGCCACACCCTGCCCAGGCGCGGCCTAGGGTGGGCCCGTGCGTGGGGGGTGCGACCACCCTGTGGCTCCCCTCCGGTCGCCCTTCGGTCTTTGTGTTCTCCTCGGTGAAATATTGACTTTGGTTTTTGTCCCGTCCAATTCCGAGAATATTTCCTTACTAGCTTTTCTGAAACCAAAAACAGCAGAAACCAGGCAACTGGCACTGCGGCATCTTGTTAATAGGTTAGTCCCAGAAAATGTATAAAAATACCTCAAAGTGTAGACAAAGCCTAGAAAAGTTGATACTAAAAAAGCATGGAACATCAAAAATTATAGATACGTTTACGACGTATCAAGTCTCATCCCCGAGCTAAGAATCTTCATGCCCGTCGTTTGACAAAGTTTAACGATAGTTAAAAACGGGCATAAGAAATTTAAAAACGATCCAAACAATGCGAAACCTTCACGTAGTGTCATATTATGTGACATAGTTACAAGGAAAAATATCAAACTTGGTATATTCATTATATCTAAAAAAACCTTCACAAAATGACCAATCTCATTCGAGGTTGCAAAAAGTCATTTTCCATTTTAAACGGGCAAATAAAATTATGGCTAGAATTACTTCATAGTTTGTGATAAGTTGATATTGATATCATATTTGGATTTCTCATTTTCTTATCAATTTAGATATATTATTTGTCGATTCCGATTTACAAATTTAAAGATATTAATTATTCCATATTAAATGCAAAAATACAAAAAAATCATTATATTTTTATTTGAATTCAATAATATTTTTACTTATTCATTATTGTTTATTTAAATAATTGTTTATAATTTTGAAAAATACAAATATGTGACATGATGATATAAGAGTTAATAGGATTGTTATCATATTATTGACAATAATGTGTGAATTGTTTTGCGAAAACAGATTCTAAAGTAATGAGGAAGTTAAACATGCTAGAGCTGGAGTACTGAGGATGGATGACCGACCGAAAAGTTTGACCAAGACTGCAATTTAATCAAATATTAAATATAATTAGTGTTAAAATGTTTAAAGTGAGAGATTAACGAGTCAAACAATTCAAAGATTAAAAAATAAAAAAAATATTTTTGCAACAGGCTGACAGGCTATGCCGACGGCCGCTACGCCGAGGGCAGCCATCGACGTATCATACGCCGATGGCATTTTGATACGTCGACGGCCTCCGTGTGCTCCGCCGTGGGATACCTTTGCCGAGGAGCTTACGCCGAGGACATCAGTCGGCGTAGCATACGCTGATGGATTATTGCCCTTGGCGTATCGCCTGTAGTGAAGATGGTATATGTGAAACTTTAACATACTAGATTTATTAATCAAATGAACAACAACAGTGCAAAAAGAAAAACAATCCTAGTATAGTAATAGATCGGATCACGGTATATGTATTGATCGGTTGCCGATAAAGTCGTCGTTGATGTAGCGGAGGCAATGACTTGTCCAAGGAGACGATGTTGAATACGAGTCGCCCGTGGACCTGGAGATCTCTCATGAAGACGCGTCGTGATGATGAACCTGAACAGTCGCACGGAGCGCTTCCCAAAATCTTATTTGCCCTCTCCCATTTAAGATTGCAAAGGTAAGTGATTTCAGAGACCTGCTCTTCCATTCGCCGGTGCATGGGTGGAGTACACTGTGGTAACGACGCAAATAGAGAGACTTTCAAAATCCTAGGTTGGTTCGGTTTCTTCTTATGGACGTACCGAAAGAGTCAAACGCACACATCTTGGAACAGGCTCCCCTCGAAAGGTAAAATGATCTGCAAAATGTTAATTTCTTCTTCACCAATGTACCTTGTAGTCTTATACGACCAAAATGTTATCCTTTCTTTCATTTTAAGGAAGTCTTCCTGAAAGAAATAATCAGTAGAATATCAACGCAATTCGCAAGAATTATATTTGGATGCTCACAATAAGGGCATATTCACTGGGCCGACGCAAAACCTTGACCTAAAAATTATGTTTATGTCCACATAGATCGGCTTAGGGATAGAATTTGGGTCGCGATTTGATACATCCAATTTGCATCACCATTATATATCATAATTTGCCCCTATTCATTGATATATGTCTTATTATGAGGTATTACTTATGTGTTTTCCATTATTTTTGCATGTTGGATGATTCTTGGAGGATGGACTGTCCGAGTCTGGATTCTGATGGAAAAGGAGTTGTTTTGATGCAATTTCGCGAAGATCAGAAAAATACCAGAAAAATATGGGAAAATTATATTTTCCTGAAAGACTAAGGAAACCAGAAGGGGATACGAAGAAGGGCCACATGGGGCCCACACCCCCTAGGCGCGGCCCACCCTGGGCCGCGCCTAGGGCAGGTGTGGCCCATCTGCCCGGCTCCCAACTCCGCCCCTTCGCCTATGTCTTCCCTACGAAACCCTAACACCAGGGGAGCGATCACAGATAGATTTCCGCCGCCTCTGCGGGGCAGAAAACACCGAGAGAGAAACATCTCTCCGACAGACAGATTTCTGCCAGGGAAATTCCTTCCCGGAGAGGGGAGATCATCGCCATAAACACCGTCATCAAGCTAGGCTTCATCGGGATCATCGTCATCATCCACACCATCATCTCCACCAGCACCATCATCACCACTCCGTCCCGCTGTAACAATTGTGTTGGATATTGCTTTAGTTCTTAGGGGAAACTTTCCCGGTGTTAATTACTATTGTAGTTGATGCTTGTGAGTGGAACCATTGGATTATTGTTTATGTTTAGATTGTTATCCATTATCATATCATCTTTGATCTTGATCCATATGATATCTTGTGAGTAGTTCGTCTAGTTCTTGAGGACATGGGAGAAGGCATGTTGTTCTTAGTGGATTTGTGTTGAGTTATTAGTTAATGGTTTAGTATTTAAGTTGTGGTGCTATTCTTCTAGTGGTGTCATGTGAACGTCGACTACATGATACTTCACCATTTATGGGCCTAGGAGAATGCATTGTGTATTTGGCTACTAATTGTGGGGTTGCCGGAGTGACAGAAACCTGAACCCCCGTTAGGACACCTTTGCACAAGGGAGCGTAGGATCTCAGAGTTTAAGGTTGTGGTTAGATTTATATCTTAATTACTTTCCTATAGTTACAGATGTTTGCAGGGGGTTTAATCACAAGTATATATTAGTCCAAGTAAGGTCGGCACAGGTTCACCCACACAACACTTACAACACCAAAGAAGAGTAATCATCTATTTGAAGCGAAAGCACTTGACAGAATTTCCATGTGTCCTCGAGAACGTTTGGTCTTTATAAGTATTTCCACCGGCTTGTCCTTTGCTAAGAAAGGATTGGGCCACTTGCTGCATTTGTTCTTTATTACTTGCACTTTGTTTTGTTGCTCTATCAGAAAACAACTAAAAATCCATTTGCTAAGTATTTGTAGAGAGTTCCTGCTCCATACCACTAGTCAACACCTTCTGCTCCTCATTGGGATCGACACTCCTATTTATCGAAAATACTGCGATACACCCCCTATACTTGTGGGTCTTCATGGTCAGACAAGGCTGAGCGGTGTGCCTAATGACACGATGCACTCTGACCGCCCCCGCCCATTGTCACCGCTTGACAACCGCACTCTAATAGAGACGGGATGTCGCTAATCACGCCGACGGCTTCCTACACGGCCGGTGTTTCCCGCCCTCGCTGGCTACTATTTCCCGCGCGCGCCTACCCACCCACCACCGGAAACATCCCGCGCCCAACACGCCGTTTCCTGCCATGGTCACGGTCTATAAAAGATGGCCGCTGCCCGACGATGAACACCATTCCAAGTACCACCAAAAAAGGAACCTGCAAATATCAGCCATGTCTCGCCATAAGATCGCCAATTGGACAAAGATTAGGGAGATGTGCCACAACCTCTTCCCGTAGCGCTCCGAGAAGGATGTGGAGCTGCAGGCCACCGAGGTGGCCCGCCATTTGGTCGAGGAGGAAGTGGCCCCTTTCGAGCGCGAACGCGAGGTTGCCGAGCAAGCGCTGGAGGAGGTGGTCAAGCCAGCGGCGCGGTAGGCCACCTAGTTTGCAGTGTGAGAGATTCACCATGTCGCAGCCAAGAAGGCGGTGTGGCGATGGCGAAGGAGGTCGGATTAGCGGCCTTGTGCGAGATCAGCCACAAGGCAGGGATGATGACGGTGGAGTCTGTCGCCAGGGAGGCTGCGAAGGTCGCCGTGTGCGAGCTCTGCCATGCTGCCGCGACGTGCAAGGTGATGGAAACGACGGAGCGCGAGAACGTCGTGAATACGGTGGCGAAGAAGGAGCACATGGAGGAAGACACCTAGGTGGCAGTCGCTTGGCAGTCATCATCGAGGGCGACACAGAGGTGGAGGAGGATAACGGGGATGAGGAAGAGGTGGCGAACGACGGCGTGGATGAGACCAAGGCCTTGACTGCCAAGATGGAGAGGAGCGTCATGTAGGATGCGACTTCAGCTGGCCTACGACGAGGACGACCAGCTGGGAGAGGTCATAGCGTAGGGTTGCGGGGGAATACGTGTCCGATAGAAGGCAATGACTAAGACTGCGTATCGTGGCGCGCCATCTGGGTGGCGCGGGCGGCGATCAACGATGTTGAACCCACTGACAACACGGCCACTGCAATGGAGACGAGTAGTCGTATGGACGAATAGTAGCAAATGCCTTTTTTTACTTGGGTCTTTTTTATAACAGGCGATGTCGAATCTAACAAAAAACTTGGATTGCTATTAATGTTTCATTTACATATTGGTCTAGGTTCCCGACTGGAGGACACTGGTGCGATCCGTTGGTTGTCCGCCTCGGCGCAAACATTGCCAAATTTAACGCGCTGATAAGTCATACCGGACGAGTTGGTCCGAATGGATTGTCCCGCTGGAGCAGACACAGCCGTTGCTCCGGTCCGGTCGAACAATTTCGGACATAAGACTGTTTGAGGTAAATTAGATAAAAATAACCTAAAGTCGTAAGAAATTCAAATATCAACCCTATTTGAAAACAAATTCAAACTGGATAACCCTTTTCTGCCACTCTCGCCGGCGCGGCTCCGCACGCACGTCTGCAGCGCCAGCTAGGACGGCGCCGCAGATGTGCTACGCTGTCTGGCTGGGGCCCGGCGCCGCACAGCTGCCACGCTGGCTTGACCATGCAACGCCGTCTAACCTGGCACCGCAAACATTCCCGCTGCGCCGCAGGCCCTAGCCCGTTAGTATGGCTCTAGTCGTGGTGGCGCCGCACCCACCTGTGCCGCGCCATGGTGGCTGGCGCCGCACGCCTGGAGCCCTTAAGGTGGCGCTGGGTCGGACCAGCCCGACCCTCTTCTCCATTTTCCTTCCTTTCCTCTCCCCGCACGAACAGAGAAATGGCGGCGGCTAGGGTTCATGTCCCCCTCCTCTAATCCCTCCCCCAATTGCTCAGATCTTGAAGAATCCCTCCGTTCATCTTGTTCTTCACCACATTCCCTAGGTATTCCTCTTAAATTTGTCCAAGAAATCTCTCATTTTCCCTAATGTTGATGGTTTAGGGAACCCCTAGTTTAGCCAAAAATGAAGATATATAGTTGATTTGTTGATTACTTAGATGGAGAATAGATAAGATGGTAGTATGTTTATGTATAGGATGAGCTTTTAGTATGATTGAGGTTGGAAAATATATAGGATGAGCTTTTAGTATGTTTGTTGTAGATAATAATGTTGGAATATTCTTGCTTATTATTAATTGGTAATTGTTAGTAGTAAGTGGTAAGAATTGTTAGTAGTAATTATTGTGGATAATAATGTGGGAAAATATGTTTTTGGTCTAGATTGAAAATTATTGTTAGTAGTAATTGGTAAGAATTTCTTATGTACATTTTAGTTATAATTTGTTGTTGTTGTAATAAATGTTAATACTAGAGTTTGTTGATATAGTAATCCTTCATATACTTGTTAGTTTCATACTAGAAAACTTCCATACTATGAATTCTCCATGTACTTGTTAGTTGTAAATTTTTTTCATAACTATTGGAGCCTTTGTCACATAGAGATGCTCATATAGAAAGAATTTTTTATATATTTTGCTCTCATAGATGCTCACATATATAGTTATACTTTTTTTAATTAACTAGGATGTTAGAATCAGAATCGGAAAAAACCCGTACACCACCCCATGTACAACCCGGGTTCGTAGAAGGCATGTCGCTTCTTGAGCCTCGTATGATAAGGTTCACCGTGGCTACATTATTGCCGAGGGGATCAAGATAAGAAAAATGAACCCTCCAAATCATTATATGTTTCTCAAGTTGGATGGACATGTTATAATCGAGCTTCTATGTGTGCAGCCTCTTGTTCCCCTACGACTGAGGTATCACGGGCATTTCCAAGAGATGATGTGATATGATGATCGGTACATGGTGCACATCAAAGCGCTAGGATTGCTCACATTCATCCATATGGTCAATCATGGTTCACCGCACATGAACCCTGCTGCTATCACCGCGCTCGTCGACCGGCGGAGGCCGGAGACGCATAGTTTTCACCTCCGTACCGGTGAGATGACCATCACTCTGCAGGACATGTCCATGATCCTTGCACTCCCTATCCAGGGGGATCCTCTGTCCATTAACACAGGCTCCGACGACTGGCGTGAGCGGATGTGTGCGCTTACTAGTTATGTGTGCTAAAAAGTTGCACTTTATTCACATACAGGTTGGACAGGCTCAAGAGCAAGAAGACTGACTGGGGCAAGATTCACCAGAAACACGTAGCTAGATTTCTTTTATGTGTGAGAGAAGCTAAGAAATCAAAAAGAATGGCAACAAAACCCCACTGTGAGGACGCTTTCAGTGAGTACCTCCATTGGTTTCTAGAGAACACTCGTGTGAAGCTCCTACCGGATGCATATCCGGAAAATATATTGGAAGAGCCGCTGCCTGCGTGGGACGAGATGAGGAACCTTGAGTATAACCAAGATGTTAGAGAAGGGCGACAAACCTCCTTTGCCCCCGTGATGAACTTTGTGGTAAGTCGGTAGTTCATGTTCCCATTACTATCTTAGTCGGATTTGTGTAATATGTGTCATTTATTTGCTTGCAATGCAGCGCATGGAGGTCCAGAAGCAGGCGGATGAGTTGGAGGACGCTTTGGAGTTTTCGAGGGATGAGGAGGCCAATAGTAAGTTAAGGGATTTCGTTAGGAAGCAGGCACAAAATCTATGATGCTTCGCAAACTTGCTTGGTTGTCGGGATCCCGAGGTTGTTGCAACAGCGTCTAAGGAACCGGCAAAGTCCACTTCACGAGAGGAAAGCAGCCCCTACGATGAGAAATCTTCCACGGTAAGAGATAAAATTGCGGTGAGGACATCTTTCTTGAATTACCATGTATCACTCTAATGAGATCATTGCTCTTATTGTAAAGGCCGAAGGCGAAGACGAGGCCTTGCCGGACGACATATCATTGGAGAAGTATCAACGGAAGGTACGGTCCGCAATCAAACTAAGGCCAATAAATTGTCCTATTGTCGAGTCCGATCCCGAGGACGAGCCGCGGCAGAAGAAGATTGCTCCGAGGAGAGGAGGCAAGAGCAAGCGTGCTAGAAAGTAGTTGCTAGAAAGTAGTAGTTCGATGTTGTTTGAGACTATGTTGGTTCTATGATAATGTTGTGTGAGACTATGTTGTTTGAGACTATGTTGTGTGAGACTATGTGATGTTAATCCTATGACAATGTTTAAGACTATGTTGTTTGAGACAATGTGATGTTAATCCTATGACAATGTTCTATGACAAGTTCTATCACAATATTTGAGAAAGGAGTTGTATGACAATGTTCTATGACAAGTTCTATTACAATATTTGTGACAACTGTTTGAGACAAGTTCTATGACAGACTAGTAAGAAGTGTTGCACCTCCAGGATTGCGGCGCCATTGAAGGCGGCGCTGCACTAGTATATGCGGCGCCACTAATAGAGGCGTCGCACCCTCCTAGGCCTGTCGCGCTCGGCGCCGCACCCTCCCAGGCCTGCCCGCCAATAGACATGGCGCCACACATCCCAGGCCTGCCGCGCCACCATACCTGGCTCCGCACCCTTTCCAGGGGTCCTCCTCGATTTGGCAGGAGAAAACATTGCCGCGCCAGGAAGTGCATGGCGCCGCAGCTGCACGTGCAGCGTCGTGTCAGCTGGCGCTACACACTCCAGGACTCCTCCTATCAAATTGACAGGAGGTTTGTTTGCCGCACCAGGAAGAATGCAGCGCCGCAGATATACGTGCGGCGCCAGCTCAGGTGGCGCCGTAAGCTTCAGGCCATGTCGCGCCAGCTCAGGTGGTGCCGCAAGCTTCAGGCCGTGCCGCATGTGCAATCACAATCCATTAGAGAGACCTTAAAGGCTCGGCCTCCGTGTTGGACACCATCCGAAGTGGTTCCTCCAAGCTCGACCACCTGGTAAATGAGCTCATCGTTATCAAAAACCGTGGCAACTTGGGAGTCCTTTTTCCTTGACTGAAATGTCCTCCAATCGTCAACCCTAGGTGGGAACTCGTACTTGTACTCCTTGTTTTGTCCCGCAATTTGCTTATCGGTTTCAAGTGAGTAGTTCAGAAAATACCCATTTAACTTGTCAAATGTGTATCGAACTATTACAGTGACGGGCAATGCACGGACACCTTTAAGAACCTTGTTGAAGGCCTCTTCCATGTTGCTTGTCATTTGACCATACCTCCGGTGTAACATCCCAGTATTTAGGACCTAACGAAGGGTAGATTTAGGAATATGAATTGTTGCATGCATTCATTTGTGAAAATGTGGGTAAAATTTTCGCCTAATAAAACCTTGAGTGATCAATGTGTCTTTCTTACTTTGAGATTAGGTTTAGTCTTAAAGGAGGATTGCTATAAACTTTGATATGATCTTAAAGGAATTATGTGTGTTTTGAAATGAGTTTGGATTTTAAAAACTTAAGTGTTTAAATAATAATTTAAATGATTTAGATATAAGATTTGAATCTTAAATTAATTAAGAGATAAATATTATAACTTAAATCTTATCCAAAAACAATATTGAATATGAAATTCATTTCATATTATTAATACATAAACAAGTTACAAAGAATGTAACCTACTAAAGTCATTCCAAACTTCACAATTTAAAAAAGAGTAAAGAATAAGAATATTCTTTATTAATAATAATATAATATTTATTACAATTGAATAAAATAAAGATTACAAAAATTATAAAAGAAAATTACAAAATAATAAGAAAATTACATTTGTATATCTACTAACTATCCTATATCTAAATCTACACTAAATCTTCATCTTTATCTTTGTACCTGCAAAACAAAGACTAAATAGAAACAAAATAAGATTAGTGTTAGTATATTTCTCTCAGATATGTCAGTGAAGTGCACTAGACAAATTCATCATTGAGAAATGTTATAAAGGGGCAAGTTTCACCAATATGAAAGATTTCATCTTTCATAAATTCAAAGCTAGAATTCAAATGACAGCCAAGAGGGACCAATTCACCAGCCAGGTGAAAGTAATTTGGTAATGGTAAGTTCAAAAATTCTGAACCTATCCACAAGTGCATAGCAGGCACACAAGCTAGAGACACACCAGCATGCAAAGGGTGTGCTGTCGACCTCACAAGCACAGCCAAATCACACAAAACCACAGCACAGCCATGGGGGAGCACTAGTTCATCACTCCACTACACATCACACTAGAACAACCAGTGTAGACAGCAGCCAAACCAAGAACAACAGCCAAATCAAACCACCCAGATCAACCCAAACATCACCAGGATGGTGACATAAGGAGGGGGATGGACCTGGTGGACAACAAGGTCAAGCCCAGGAGCTAGGAGGAGCAGTCAAGTTCAAGAGCAAGCTCAAGAGCCCAGCAAAAGCAGATCAAGATCAAGATCATCATCAGTCTACTACGCCATCATCAGATTTTGTGGTGAGCTTTATAAAACCATCACATGATTTCATCTAAACAAAAGCATGTGTTTCTTTATGAAATGATATCTTAATAATCACCCAAGAGAGGTGAATCTATCCTAGAGATTTCAAGTATAAGATAAGAAAACAAACTCAACCACAAGCACTAAACTCTCATAACAGCATCACTGAGTTCAGTGTTACTTTTGCAACTTAGATCATTCTTCATTTGATCTTATAAGATCAGGGCACATCTCTCAGAGAGAGTAGCACCTCTAATCTTACAAGTTTCAAATAAACTATTTGCTCAACTAACTAGGAATTAAATCCTAGAGCCTCAGACCAACATCATAGGCAGGAAAGATAAGAAAAGCTTTCATTTTATCTTGCCAGTATTAATCACAGGCATTATCAAGCTAAGCCCAGAAATAAAACTCCATCACTTGTGTGCCAGATCATAATGGTATCACAAGGACAGGTTTTAAATGAACTAAAACCAATCTTTGCTTAGTTTCCACAGATAAAAGGGACAAACCAATAAATATCATTTTCCTGAAGCCAAGTGCCAAGAATCAACATTAAATTCATCTATACATCCACAGAAATCATTACATGTAATGATTTGATTCAGTGTGTATAATCTCATACAAGCCTACATTATAATTGTTGTAAGCAACTACTGAGAGAAAACTACTGTCAGTACAAGCATTCTGATAGTAGAGTAAATTCTCAGATCAATAACATAATCCAATCCGGGATTCCATAGAAACACTAACATGGGATCATAGTGAATCATCACTCGAATAAATCTGACAGGCAACAAGCATCATCAAATCCACTACCAATCATTAACCACAACAAACAATCATTCTTCATGCTCAAGTATGATCACCACAAAATCTAAAGCATCATGGATATGATCAACAGGGGGTTATGAACCCTAATCAGAGCAAGAACCCTAATCCAGAGATGAACCCAATCAGCACATAGTCACTAGGCATGAGAAGCCACTAGACACACATAGAGGGGTTCATGGTAATAGCATGAACAAGAGACCACAGAAGCAACTTACCCGAGGTCCTCGCTGACGAATCGAAGAGGAAGCAGATTGGCCGACGAACCACGGCGGCGGCCACAGCAGCAGCACACGAGCCCATCACAACACCGCATGTGGGACCATGGCGGTGTGACAACACCTTTCCTTAATCCTAGGGTTCTAGAACGGGGTGGACTTGGCCACGGGGAAGCCCCGGAGTCAAATCCAAGTGGATAGAACGAACGAGCATCGTTGACAACCCCAAATCGCACCACGACAGCGACCAGAACGGCCGACGGCGGCGGGAATCGACGGTGGCGGCATCGCCGGCCACAGGGTCGGGTCAGAGGAGGAGAGGATAAGGTCGAGAGACAGAGGGAGGCAGAGAGAGTGGGCTGGGTGGGCAAAAACCCCTCGGGGTGGTATTTTGACCTTGCCCTATTGGGCCACACTGGCCCAATAAGCCCAAAAGGCCAGCCCAAGTTGTTCAATAAATTTTTTGATCAATTGGAAAAGACCAAAATGCCCCTGACCTCAATAAAATTCTAGAAAATGAAATAAAAGTCCAAAAATTATAAATAAAATATTTTTGGATTTATAATAATCCACTCTGTCCAAATAAAATAAGATATAAAATTTTGGACATTTAAATTTTTATAAGAATTTTGTAATTTATATATTCTTTATGGAATTTTACAAAATTATTGAAAGGTGAGAAAAATAGATAAAAATCACTTTAATTATACATGAATATTATAGTATTTTTGAAAAATACTAAATAAATATTTAATAATAAATTTAATGTATAACTAATAATTCCTAAAAGAAATATTAAATCAATAGAAGTCAAATAAAAAGGGAAATAAAATAGAATAATTCAACATATGCAATAAATATAAAAAATTTATTATTAATATTTATAAATGCTTTATTAGAAGGCACCTTATATAGGGAAAATGCGTATAGAATTAAATAATGCATTACATTACTTGCATAATCATTTTTCTTCTTTAAATATTGTCCTTACCGGGCAATAATGATGTTTTTGTAGAACTAGAAGCTCAGGGTCCAGTGCAAGCATCAGACTTCACTACCTTGCCATCACAAGGCAAGTTCATCACTTGCTCATGTCCTTTGAAGAGTCTTTATCAAAGTATTTGCAAATTGTGTGTTATCATTTATGCTATAAAAGAAAGAAAATAATATTTTCATAAATAAAGAAATCATAGATATCATCCTAAGTGGTGATATAATGGAGCAATAGAACTTAGGGTTCTATTTGCAACAATGATGATCAAGTAGGGACTTAATAACCCCTGACATCAGTGATTCTAGCGCCGTATATTACACGTTAGCCATGAGATTTGGAATGGGACAGAGAAGTCAGCTGTATCTTCTTCCTCTCGCATGAAGCCGGATGTGTAGGTCGTGGCTGTTATCCTCGTAGCATGCATATTAATTGGTAATTCGTAGAGGATATGCAGCATATGGGTGGGAATCCTCATCGTCCCATGATAGTTCTGGCATCTAACGGTTTGTACAAACCATTGTCGTAATTCATTATGTGGGCATGGTGTACACCAAGGAGGCATGCGGGGACGCGAAGGGGGTAGTTATTGGCTTGGACCAACTACTGGGCCCCACATCATGGAATTGTGGACGGGAAAGTACGCCCGGTTGTGCAACAAGGAGTTTATCTCTCATGGGTAAAGTAACACACCTCTGCAGAGTGTAAGAACTATAACTTGTTACTCCCTGTTCCGGGAAGGAGCTACGAATGCGGCAGGAAAGGAACTCCATGAAAGTTCTGGTCAACCTGTGAAGGCTGATTGTCATAGTTTTTCGAAATAATATCAATCTTTGAAGAAGATTTACAAAAACTGCATAGTGCCAAGGATTTATAATTTGAGGTGGTAGTTAGAGCATCAAACTTCCCACGTTGCATATAATGAACTTGTTGGGTAACGTTGTTACTCATTCTTTCCTTTGATCCCTTGCTTAGACTCTGAGGATCCCGAATACGTTCCAATGTATGCAACTGAATGTCAAGAAGATGTGTTCTACGAGAAGCCTGATCTGTCCGGAGGAGTTGAAGGAGTGGATTACGAGATCCGCTACAGTGTCGATGAGAACGAGTCCACTTAAGTGTCCAGTTAATCATAACTAATGGAGCCGAGTAGCATGAACTCTATAGAATAAGCTGTTGAGCCCCACTCCTAGTCGGAGTTGTTACTTTTAAATTTCTGCTGAACACTTTATATTTTGGTTTGTAAGTTGGATCTTTTGGAAGTCTTGAACTTCCGGTATTGTAATAATAATAATGTGTGTACTTTTGTAATATGGACCCGCAATATTTCTGTTGTACCACTCTGAGGGATGTGATATTTACGGAACAGTGTTCTGTGGATGTCATGTCAACGACTATGGTGACTACACATGCAGTGGTATGCTAGGTCACCGCAGTTGGTATCAGAGCAAATTGCTTTGACCTTAGGTTGGAAACCCAGTAAAGGGTATTACCTGTAGGAGAATTAGCAACGATAAAGAATTCTCTAAAAGCAATATAATGGGTATTCAAATGAGAATATTCCGTTATATATTTTAGTGCAAAAATTCTTTGTTATGATGCAATATATCATTGGATACTAATCAAAATTATTTTTCTAATATACAGAGATATGGCACCAAAGTTTCCAAAACAGACTTTGGTAAGGAAAGGGGAGACTCTTGATGATTATCAAGGATCATTTACAGACCAACTTCGTCAACTTTTAAAGCTCTTTAATTGTCCAACTAGAATTCCAGTGAACACTATCACTTACCTTGATGGTTGGATGTTATCCAAGTATCGTGTGAGTATCCAACTTCCAGAGAAGCTTGGATTATATCACAATCTACCTATAGGAGAAGGTAGGAGTCATTTAGCAGCTTATCATGTTTCTGTTGTGGAGGCGATAGCTAATATCCGGGAGCAGAAAACCAAGGAGTTGGAAGGTAGCACATTTTTTGTGATACCTCATGATTCTATAGACTCGGAGCCTATACCGGATCATCTTAATTTGGTTAAGAAGCATCCTAAGTTAGCTTCCAAGTTTATGGATAGATACCGGACACTCGATGCGTCTTTTTATAGGACTCATCAAGTGATTGTCGAAGATAAAAATGACATGTTAGAGGATCTAACTGATCCGGAAAGGAGGAAGCAGTTAGCATTTTAGTTAAAGAAAGAAGCAAGTAGTAGTGCAACACCTATCTTTAAGGATATACCTATGATCCGGAATCTTTTATACCATATCATTACTCACCAAGACCTGAACCTACATATGATCCTACTATGGATATGCGGTATGCAGTACCACAGGGCTCAGAGGATGGTTCTGACTCAGAACTTCCTATTGAGAATTCATATGGTTGGAGGATGGGATCATATAATGGATCTCATGAACACCAGATGTCCACAGATGGTTCTGTCACAAGTTGGACAATCTAGTTGGATGGGTGCAAGGATGAACCCTAATAACATAAGTAGAAATACCATGTCAATAGATGACTAGGATGAAGAAGAAGATCCTGAGGAGAGAGTGTTTGAATCATCAACATCTTCTCAAAACCCAGGGAATATACATTATCCAGTATTTAACTATCTTGCCCACGAGAGCACCTGGGAAGAAGTAGGATCTCCGTATCCTATTGACAACTCAAGAAATGAAGCTCGGGAGATGCAGGTTGGAGATAATGTTGAATATGTTTCTGAGGACTTTTCAGCTGAGCTGGAGGGAGTCGATGCACTCAGGTTGAGTAATGATTCAAGTCCTGACACTTTAGATACAAAGTATGTTCCTTCTGGAAGGCCATTTGTTCCACAAACTGTGCGACGGACAACACGTCATCACGGTTGGACATCAGTCATGTATGATGAGCGTAGTTACTACTAGAAGGATACAAGTAGTCAACAGTATTAAGCACTATGTATTGTACTCCAAGTAATAAGGTAGTGAGATAAATACGGTAGTTTTGTGATTATACCTATATGGTATATGTTGTAAGCACTTTGTATCATTAGGATATTATGTATAATATGTGAAATGCATATTTGGATTTTCTTTGGATCTTCATTGTGTGACTAATTCTGTGCGTAAAGTCGAGCTCAGAACACATGTGCATGATGTAATTATGAGTATTAGCTTTATGCTACAGGACTAGGGGGTCATGGATACGGGTATAGAAATGGAAACTGAGCAGCAGCGGATGGAGCGAGAGGCCAAGGAAAAGGCCGATGCCAATACAGCAAATCAAGGAGCATTACCACCACCACCACCAATGAGGCCGTTAATGGAGCAGAACTTTATGCAATGCATGCAAATGATGCAAGAGACCCAGAACAAGTTCATGGAAGAGTTGCTGGGGCGAGCAAATCGGAGGGCACCTGAAGGTGGAGGAGTGAGTTTATCTGATTTCCAGAATGCAAGACCGTTACCTTTTGCATCAGCTCCTGAACCAATGGATGCAGAATACTGGCTAGCAGATACAGAAAGGAAGCTGAAAACTGTGGGTTGCAATGATGAGGAAAAATTGAGGTATGCAACTCATCTGCTGACTGGACCTGCAGCATCATGGTGGGAAAATCAGTTATCCATGCAACAACTAGGAAGGGAGTTTACCTGGGAGGAGTTCAAGCAGAGATTTCGTGAATATCATGTTCCGGAAAGCGTCATGGAGTTGAAGCGGAGAGAATTTGAGGAGCTTCAGCAAGGATATACTAGTGTCATGAAGTACATCCGGGAGTTTAGCCAACTGTCTCGTTATCCTGAGGAGGATGTTAACACTGAAGAGAAGAGGAAGAAGCGTTTCTTGCATGGATTAAATCCATTTGTGAAGATGCAGCTAAGGTTAGCCAATAAGCAAACTTATCAGCAGTTGTTGGATGCAGCCATTACTTCTGAAGATGACTACAAGAATGTCCAAGAGGATCGGAGGAAGAGAGCCAAGAAGGAAACCAAGATAATTCAGGCAATCAAACCTAAACCTAATCTGGAGTTCAAACCTCCGAATCGGAATTATGGCAACAACAACAATAACAATAACAATAACAAGGGCAGTGGTGGAAATCAATCTAATCAGAGAAGGAATGTTATCTGTAACAACTGTGGAATTCTAGGGCATTTCCAGAGGGAGTGCATAAAGCTTGTAGTGATCTGTTACGGTTGTGGCCAAAAGGGGCATATCAAGCCATATTGTCTGAGCAAACCACCAGGAGGATGGCCTACCAAGGGAGGAGGACAAGACAGTGGAGGAAATGGACAACCCAATAAAGGAGGAAACAATGGCAAGAACAACAATGGCAAGAGAAACCGACCTACCGGAAAACTGAACTGTGCAACCCTCGAAGAGGTGGATAATTCGAAGCATGCAGTGATAGGTACGCTCAATATCCTTACCAATCCCGGCAAAGTTCTATTTGATACTGGTGCAACTACTTCATTCATTTCTGAAGAATTTTGTGATAAGCTCGGGATTAGAAGGGCAACGTTAGAAAGTCCTATGACCGTAGTTATGGCAGGAGGGAATGTGATTGTATGCCACATAAAACAAGATCAGGTAATCTCGATCTGTGGTTGTACATATTTCGCAGACCTTTATGTGATTCCTTTGAAGGGAATTGCAGTAGTGCTAGGGATGGAATGGATTATGGAACACGGAGCTCAGATTAATTGTGAGGAGAAACCTGTCTCAATCAAAACTCCAAGTGGAGCAAGGATAGTTTACCAAGCAGATAAACACAGTCATATCATGGTGGATCTGCAGTTGAATTCAATGAAGGAAGTTAAATTAGAAGAGATTCCAATAGTTAATGAATTCCAAGATGTTTTTCCAACAGAGTTACCAGGAATGCCACCAGACCGGGAGATGGAGTTCACCATTGACTTAATACCTGGTACAGAACCAATAGCTCAAGCACCATATAAAATGGGACCCAAAGAGTTGAAAGAACTCAAGGAACAAATTGATGAGTTAGCGAGAAAAGGATTTATACAGGAAAGTGTATCTCCATGGGGAACACCAGTAATCTCTGTGGATAAGAGAGATGGTGGAAGACGGATGTGTGGTGATTATAGAAATCTGAATAACGTGACTATCAAGAATAAGTATCCTTTACAGAGAATTCAAGATTTGTTTGATAAAGTGAAAGGATCCGGAGTATTTTCAAAGATCGATTTAAGATCTGGATACCATCAAATAAAAATCAAGCCGGAAGATGTTCCAAAAACAGCATTTGTCTCAAGATATGGACACCATGAGTATCTGGTAGTACCATTTGGTTTGACCAATGCACCGGCAATATTCATGAATCTGATGAACAAGATTTTCATGCCATATTTATATAAGTTCGTCATCGTCTTTATTGATGATATTCTGATATATTCCAAGGATAAGGAAGAGCATGCTGACCATTTGAGAATAGCATTACAGACTTTAAGAAAACATAAGCTTTATGCTAAGTCCAGTAAGTGTGAGTTCTGGCTAGATGAGGTAGAATTCCTCGGTCATGTGATAACTAAGGATGGGATTGCTGTGAATCCATCTAAAGTTCAGTCGGTACTAGAGTAGACCGCACCGACCAATGTGAAACAAATTTGAGGTTTCTTAGGAATGGTTGGTTATTATCGGAGATTCATTGAAGGTTTCTCCAAAATAGCCGGACCAATGACCAAATTATTAAGGAAGAATACACCATTCAAGTGGTATGAGAAGTGTGAAGCAAGTTTCCAAGAGTTGAAGACTAGATTAACCACAGCTCTAATCTTAGCAGTTCCTGAAACAGGGAAGGATTTCACTGTATATTGTGATGCATCTAAAGAAGGTTTGGGTTGTGTATTAATGCAAGATCGGAAAGTGATTGCTTATGGTTCAAGACAATTAAAATCACATGAAGTCAACTATCCAACTCATGATTTAGAGTTAGCAGCGGTGGTCTTTGCGCTGAAAGGATGGAGACATTTTCTTTATGGAGCCAGATGTGAGTTATACACTGACCATAAAAGTCTCAAGTACTTCTTCACTCAAAAGGAATTGAATATGAGACAGAAGCATTGGTTGGAATTAATTATGGATTATGATTTAACAATCAATTACACCCCAGGGAAAGCAAATGTTGTAGCAGATGCTTTAAGCAGAAAGAGTGCAGATATTCAGCCAAGCAATAGAGAGTTACCAAAAGAGTTATAAATGGACTTGGAAAGATTAGAACTTCAATTCATCATAACAGAGGTTCTTGGAGCATTAGCGACTATGCAGGTAGTTGTAGAGCAGGACAGTGATCTTAAGCAAGAAATTGTCAGACATCAAGAAGAAGATCCTTTCATTGCTGAGGAAATTCGGAGGATATCTCAAGGGCAAAAATCAGTTTTTTGCCTTGGATATTATGGATCTTTAAGGTTCCAAGATCGTCTATGTGTTCCAGATGTGACTGAGATCAGAAATGTCATACTCAAGGAAGCACATGATACACCATATTCTATACATCCAGGGAGTACTAAGATGTATATGGATTTGAAAGAATTATTCTGGTGGAATAACATGAAAAGAGATATTGCAAAATATGTATCTGAATGACATACTTGTCAAAGGGTGAAAGCTGAACATCAAAGTCCAGTAGGACCATTACAACCCTTAGAAATTCCTGAATGGAAATAGGTATGGACTTCATCACAGGATTACCTATGACACCAAAAAGTAAGGATATGATATGGGTAACTGTGGACAGACTCACTAAGAGTGCACATTTTATTCCAGTGAATCAAAAGGATAATGCCGAGAAGTTAGTTGAAGTATATGTTAAATAGATAGTAAGTAAGCATGGAGTACCCAAAAAGATCGTAACCGATAGGGGATCAGTGTTTACTTCAGCATTTTGGAAGCAATTGCAAGAGGCACTTGGTTCATAGTTAGATTTCAGCACGACATATCATCCTGAGATAGGAGGTCAAACTGAAAGAACAAATCAAATACTAGAAGACATGTTGAGAGGTTGTGCACTGGATTTTGGAGGAACATGGGAAGATCACCTACCATTGGCAGAATTTTCTTATAACAATAGCTATCAGAGTAGTCTGAAGGCAGCTCCATATAAGATTCTGTATGGAAGGAAGTGTAGATCACCAATATGTTGGTATGAACCTAGAAGCAGCAAAGAATTTGCACCAGATTATATCAAGGAGAGACAAGACATCATTGATAAGATCAGGGATAGACTGAAAATAGCCCAGAGCAGGCAGAAGAGTTATGCGGATCAAAGCCGAAGATCATGGCATCCAGAAGTGGGAGATATGGTCTATTTGAAACTAAGTCCTATGAAAGGAGTAAAAAGATTCGGAGTTAAAGGGAAATTGAGTCCAAGATATATCAGACCATTCAAGATACTATGTCAAAACAGAATTATAGCTTATGCTTTAGAGTTACCATCAAGACTGGCTCAAGTGCATAATGTTTTCCATGTGTCACAACTTTGCAAATGTTTGAAAGTTCCAAATGATGCAATAACACATCAAGAGATAGAACTACAAGCAAACCTAACTTATATTGAAAAGCCCTGTAAAATTCTGGAAGAAAACTGGAAAAGATTGAGGAACAGAGCAATCAAATATTGCAAGGTACAGTGGGAACATCACCCTGAGAGGGAAGCCACATGGGAGAAGGAAGAGGATTTAAGAAAAGCTTATCCAGAACTATTCAGGTACATCTCCACAAACTTCGAGACGAAGTTTAATTTAAGGGGGGAAGTCTGTAACATCCCAGTATTTAGGACCTAACGAAGGGTATATTTAGGAATATGAATTGTTGCATGCATTCATTTGTCAAAATGTGGGTAAATTTTTCTCCTAATAAAACCTTGAGTGATCAATGTTTCTTTCTTACTTTGAGATTAGGTTTAGTCTTGAAGGAGGATTGCTATAAACTTTGATATGATCTTAAAGGAATTATGTGTGTTTTGAAATGAGTTTGGATTTTAAAAAACTTAAGTGTTTGAATAATAATTTAACTGATTTAGATATAAGATTTGAATCTTAAATTAATTAAGAGATAATTATTATAACTTAAATCTTATCTAAAAACAATCTTGAATATGAAATTCATTTCATATTATTAATACATAAACAAGTTACAAAGAATGTAACCTACTGAAGTCATTCCAAACTTCACAATTTACAAAAGAGTAAAGAATAAGAATATTCTTTTTAATAATAATATAATCTTTATTACAATTGGATAAAATAAAGATTACAACAATTATAAAAGAAAAATTGCAAATAATAAGAAAATTACATTTGTATATCTACTAACTATCCTATATCTAAATCTACACTAAATCTTCATTTTTATCTTTGTACCTGCAAAAAAAAGACTAAATAGAAACAAAATAAAATTAGTGTTTGTATATTTCTCTCAGATATGTCAATGAAGTGCACTTGACAAATTCATCATTGAGAAATGTTATAAAGGGGCAAGTTTCACCAATATGAAAGATTTCATCTTTCATAAATTCAAAGCCAGAATTCAAATGACAGCCAAGAGGGACCAATTCACCAGCCAGGTGAAAGTAATTTGGTAATGGTAAGTTCAAAAATTCTGAACCTATCCACAAGTGCATAGCAGGCACACAAGCTAGAGACACACCAGCATGCAAAGGGTGTGCTGTCGACCTCACAAGCACAGCCAAATCACACAAAACCACAGCACAGCCATGGGGGAGCACTAGTTCATCACTCCACTACACATCACACTAGAACAACCAGTGTAGACAGCAGCCAAACCAAGAACAGCAGCCAAATCAAACCACCCAGATCAACCCAAACATCACCAGGATGGTGACATAAGGAGGGGGATGGACCTGGTGGACAACAAGGTCAAGCCCAGGAGCTAGGAGGAGCAGTCAAGTTCAAGAGCAAGCTCAAGAGCCCAGCAAAAGCAGATCAAGATCAAGATCATCATCAGTCTACTACACCATCATCAGATTTTGTGGTGAGCTTTATAAAACCATCACATGATTTCATCTAAACAAAAGCATGTGTTGCTTTATGAAATGATCTCTTAATAATCACCCAAGAGAGGTGAATCTATCCTAGAGATTTCAAGTATAAGATAAGAAAACAAACTCAACCACAAGCACTAAACTCTCAGAACAGCATCACTGAGTTCAGTGTTACTTTTGCAACTTCGATCATTCTTCATTTGATCTTATAAGATCAGGGCACAACTCTCAGAGAGAGTAGCACCTCTAATCTTACAAGTTTCAAATAAACTATTTGCTCAACTAACTAGGAATTAAATCCTAGAGCCTCAGACCAACATCATAGGCAGGAAAGATAAGAAAAGCTTTCATTTTATCTTGCCAGTATTAATCACAAGCATTATCAAGCTAAGCCCAGAAATAAAACTCCATCACTTGTGTGCCAGATCATAATGGTATCACAAGGATAGGTTTTAAATGAACTAAAACCAATCTTTGCTTAGTTTCCACAGATAAAAAGGGACAAACCAATAAATATCATTTTCCTGAAGCCAAGTGCCAGGAATCAACATTAAATTCATCTATACATCCACAGAACTCATTACATGTAATGATTTGATTTAGTGTGTATAATATCATACAAGCCTACATTATAATTGCAGTAAGCAACTACTGAGAGAAAACTACTGTCAGTACAAGCATTCTGATAGTAGAGTAAATTCTCAGATCAACAACATAATCCAATCCAGGATTCCATAGAAACACTAACATGGGATCATAGTGAATTATCACTAGAATAAATCTGACAGGCAACTAGCATCATCAAAGCCACTACCAATCATTAACCACAGCAACCAATCATTCTTCATGCTCAAGTATGATCACCACTAAATCTAAAGCATCGTGGATATGATCAACAGGGGGTTATGAACCCTAATCAGAGCAAGAACTCTAATCCAGAGATGAACCCAATCAGCACATAGTCACTAGGCATGAGAAGCCACTAGACACACAGAGGGGTTCATGGTAATAGCATGAACAAGGACCACAAAAGCAACTTACCCGAGGTCCTCGCTGACGAATCGAAGAGGAAGCAGATTGGCCGATGAACCACGGCGGCACAGGGAGCACCCAGGGGGCGCTACAACCTACACCTGCCACGGCGGCGGCCACAGTAGCACACAACCGCAGGCGGGACCACGGCGGTGGCGACAACACCTTTCCTTAATCCTAGGGTTCGGGAACGGGGTGGACCTGGCCATGGGGAAGCCCCGGAGTCAAATCCAAGTGGATAGAACGAACGAGCATCGTTGACAACCCCAAATCACACCACGACGGCAACCAGAACGACCGACGGCGGCGGGAATCGACGGTAGCGGCATCGCCGACCGCAGGGTCGGGTCAGAGGAGGAGAGGATAAGGTCGAGAGAGAGAGAGGGAGGCAGAGAGAGTGGGCTGGGTGGGCCAAAACCCCTCGGGGTGGTTTTTTGACCTTGCCCTATTGGGCCACACTGGCCCAATAAGCCCAAAAGGCCAGCCCAAGTTGTTTAATACATTTTTTGATCAATTGGAAAAGACCAAAATGCCCCTGACCTCAATAAAATTCTAGAAAATAAAATAGAAGTCCAAAAATTATAAATAAAATATTTTTGGACTTACAATAATCCACTCTGTCCAAGATATAAAATTTTGGACATTTAATTTTTTATAAGAATTTTGTAATTTATATATTCTTTATGGAATTTTACAAAATTATTGAAAGGTGATAAAAATAAATAAAAATCACTTTCATTATACATTAATATTATAGTATTTTTGAAAAAATACTAAATAAATTTTAATGTATGTAAATCAATAGAAGTCAAATAAAAAGGGAAATAAAATATAATAATTCAATATATGCAATAAATAATAAACATTATTATTAATATTTATAAATGCTTTATTAGAAGGCACCTTATATAGGGAAAATGCATATAGAATTAAATAATGCATTACATTACTTGCATAATCATTTTGCTTCTTTAAATATTGTCCTTACCGGGTAATAATGATGTTTTTGTAGAACTAGCGCTCAAGGTCTAGTGCAAGCATCAGACTTCACTACCTTGCCATCACAAGGCAAGTTCATCACTTGCTCATGTCCTTTGAAGAGTCTTTATCAAAGTATTTGCAAATTGTGTGTTATCATTTATGCTATAAAAGAAAGAAAATAATATTTTCATAAATAAAGAAATCATAGATATCATCCTAAGTGGTGATATAATGGAGCAATAGAACTTAGGGTTCTATTTGAAACAATGATGATCAAGTAGGGACTTAATAACCCCTGACATCAGTGATTCTAGTGTCGTATATTACGCGTTAGCCATAAGATTTGGAATGGGACAGAGAAGTCAGATGTATCTTCTTCCTCTCGCATGAAGCCAGATGTGCAGGTCGTGGCTGTTATCCTCGTAGCGTGCATATTAATTGGTAATTTGTAGAGGATATGCAGCATATGGGTGGGAACCCTCATCGTCCCACGATAGTTCTGGCATCTAACGGTTTGTACAAACCATTGACGTAATTCATTATGTGGGCATGGTGTACACCAAGGAGGAATGCGGGGTCGCGAAGGGGGCAGTGATTGGCTTGGACCAACTACTGGGCCCCACATCATGGAATTGTGGACGGGAAAGTACGCCCGGTTGTGCAACAAGGAGTTGACCTCTCATGGGTAAAGTAACGCACCTCTGCAGAGTGTAAGAACTGTAACTTGTTACTCCCTGTTCCGGGAAGGATCTACGAACGCGGCAGGAAAGGAACTCCATTAAAGTTCTGGTAAACCTGTGAAGGCTGATTATCATAGTTTTTCGGAATAAAATCAATCTTTGAAGAAAGATTTACAAAAACTGCATAGTGCCAAGGATTTATAATCCGAGGTGATAGTTAGAGCATCAAACTTCCCACCTTGCATATAATGAACTTGTTGGGTAACGCTGTTTCCTTTGATCCCTTGCTTAGACTCTGAGGATCCCGAAGACGTGCCAATGTATGCAGCCGAATCTCAAGAAGATGTGTTTTACGAGGATCCTGATCTGTCTGGAGGAGTTGAAGGAGTGGATTACGAGATCCTCTACGGTGTCGATGAGAACGACTCCACTTAAGTGTCTCGTTAGTCGTAACTAACGGAGCCGAGCAGCATGAACTCTATAGAATAAGCTGTTGAGCCCCACTCCTAGTCGGAGTTGTTACTTTTAAATTTCCGCTGAACACTTTATATTTTAGTTTGTAAGTTGGATCTTTTGGAAGTCTTGAACTTCCGGTATTTTAATAATAATAATGTGTGTACTTTTGTAATATGGACCCGCAATGTTTCTGTTGTACCACTCTGAGGGATGTGATATTTACGGAACGGTGTTCTATGGATGTCATGTCAATGACTATAGTGTACTACACATGCAGTGGTATGCTGGATCACCGCATCCGGCCATCCTCATCATAAGACCGTGCCCACTTGTCACGGAGTTGAATGTGCTTATTGAGAAACTCTTGACCCTTGGAATCGAGTTTTTTGTTGTTCCGCAATCTGAGATATAGATTTGTGAAACGTCGGTCCATGAAAGCAAGACAACAATCTTGAAAATCATCAGCCAACTCCCTGCTTTTACATGCCCTATATAAGTTGGAACAAAAATGTCTCATGCACCATCGGTGGTGTAATGGAGGATTCCCGGGAATGTCAATCGTCACCGCGTTGAGAATTCCTTGATGGTGATCCGAGATGACACATATTTCCCTATGAAGAGGTAATACCTTCATTCTCAAAAGACGGAAGAACCACTCCCAATTAACATTGTTCTCCGCCACTACCAAAGCAAAATCCAAGGGAAGCAACCGGTTGTTTGCATCATTTGCTATTACAATTAAGAGAGTGCCACGGAACTGCCCGGTCAAGAAGGTGCCATCCACGGAGATTATCGGCCTACAATGTTCGAAGCCCCTCACACATTGCTCGAATGCCCAAAAAGCACGCCCAAATATTCGAACATTCTTTCATTACGAACCATCGTTTCGGTGCCATATGGCTCAACCACATGAACCATGCCCGGGTTAGCATCGGACATTGCTAACAACAACCTAGGGATTCGGCTGTATGATTCTTCCAACCACCGTACAACATCCTGAATGCGGCTTGCTTCGTCTTCCATGCCTTCCCATACTTCACCTCATAGTGAAAGATTGCTTCCACGAACTCCATGACCATCTTGATGGTCATTGTCGGAAGTGAAGAAATTTGGTTTGAAAGCCTAAAGGCGAGGAACTCAGAGGTTAGCTGTCGGTGCTCGTGCTTCACATCTTTACCATCCACCGTTTTTCCATGGCATATGTGCGTTGACACACAGCTTGAAATGCGCCAATCAGGCCCCCCTTGTATGGTCTTGCCCACACTATCCAAGGACAACCATCATCCTCGCATTTAACCGTGTAACGCTTCTTCACGTCCGAGTGAACCACCGTGAAAGGACGATGATACCTAATAGAGAAGTCCTTGATCCATTGCTTAAGTCCCAACAATGTGGCAAACCCCTGTCCTTTTGAAATCCCATTCTTCTCGTGACTAACATCCCGATAGGAAGTTGGCCTTGGTCCAAGCACTACACCCTTGCCGCCATCAACCGTGGCTTCATCCGCTAGACTAAGATCATGAAACAAGGGTACCCGATGATCCCTTCCCAATACCTTCTCACGCACTTCGGCCTCATCCTTAGTGAACCCCTCCTCATCAACTTCTTCATCGGGACCATCCTCATCCGAGTCTGATACATACATTCGAGAATACGGGATGTCATGATCCATGTTCTCTTGTGTATGATATAAGTCCAAATTTCCAATATTGTTGTCACAGAGCTCAACCTCCCTCTCACTATCCCCATACTCATCATTCTCCTCTTCCAATACTTCATATTGATTCTTTGAAATGGGGCTCAGAGATGTCCTCAATTCATCTTGCTGGGTCAAAGGAGGCCCAGTCAATTCCTCTTGGTTCATGGGTGGAGGACTCCGAGCTTCATATGGGGAGGCAACCGGTATGATACTCCTTTGCATATTACCATCAACCTTTTTCGTGGCAAATAACTCAAGAGCTTTGTCTTGTGATGCGACCACCACTTCCTTGTATGCAAGCCAACGTTGCTCCGAGCTGATAGCATTGTCTTCCAACGGTTGTGCATCCCAAATCTCACATTGTGCCTACCCTCCAACTCAACAGCATCACTAGGATCCATCCAATTCAAATCTACCCGAACTTGTTGCAACACCTCCGCATAGTTTGGACTACGATCAAACACCAAGTCAATCCCATCCGGGTCCGGCTCAATATTGCCTCTCAAGAGAGCTTCCTTGTCCATATGATGAACATGGAAAATTCTAGCCATCCCTAAAATAAATATAAGAACATAACGGTAGATAAATTCAATAAGTATCTATGCCAAAATTTACACTAACAACAAGCTCATACAACCATACCCTAACTCTAACCCTAACCCTAACAATCTTATCTATACACATGAAGGTTTAATATACCAATCCTAACTCTATATATCAACCAAACACCTCATTGCTCCATACAACTTTACATATCCAATTGGTGGCCAAGCATTTGGAGTAATTTCTCAAACTACCAAAATTAGGGCTAAATAAAGAGATTTCTTGGATAAAATGGGGAGGAATACCTGGGGGAGGAGGTCAACAACAAGATCCACGGAGCCTTTCTTCAGATCTGAGCAATGGGGAAGGATTAGAGAAGGGGGAAGATGATGAACCGCCGTCGCCGCCTCTCTCTTCTTTGTGAGGTGTGAGAGGAGAAGAAAAGGGGTGGATCAGGGAGAGGGATGCCGCACGCGCTTAAGGGTTGCTGCTTGTGCGGCGCCAGCCACCATGGCACGGCACAGGTGGGTGCGGCGCCACCCCGACTGACGCCACACTAACGGGATGGGGCCCACGGCGCCAGCGTGGCAACACGTGTCGTGCTAGCCCGAGCGGCGCAGCGGGCATGTTTGCGGCGCCAGGATAGACGGCGCTGCACGGTCGAGCCAGCGTGGCAGCTGTGCGGCGCCGGCCCCCAACCAGACAGCGTAGCACGTCTGCGGCGCCGTCCTAGCTAGCGCTGCAGATGTGCGTGCGGCGCCGCGCCGGCGGGAGTGGCAGAAAAAGATTATCCTGTTTGAATTTGTTTTCAAATAAGGTTAATCTTTAAATTTCTTATGATTTTAGGTTATTTTTATTTAATTTACCACTGTTTGAATCGTGCCAGCAGAGATGCCGTAGAGAGCGGCATGGCAAACAGGCAATAAGCAAAAAGCTGAACCAGGAGCTGCGTCGGGAATCTGCAGCGCGTGGGGAGAGCCCCGTCGCCTCCGCCGCACCTTCCGCTCCCTGCTCCCCTCCTCCTCACGGGTTATTGCCATGCCCTCTCCCGGCCTTACGCTTGCACCCGCACCCGTACCGGCGCACGCAATAAGCCAGTAAACCTTCCTGTCTTGTGGAGCCCCACTAAGCGAGCAAAACCCGATTTTCCCAGACCCAAGATGGACCTTCAGGCTCCGGGAACAGAGGAGAGCTAGGGTCTAGGGACACAACAGCAGCAACGGCAAGGATCGGCACTCGATCACCTCGAGCATTTAATGCTGATGTGCTTTCTATAATCCTCCTCCCACACGCCCATGTGGCCGCCGTTGGCCGAGCCTCTCCGCGCCGCCGCATCTATATATATGACCGGGGCATGGCGCGAAGGCAGCACTCACACCATTGCCGCCGGTTGCACAGACCTACCGTCGCAGAACAGAGCTAGACACTTGAAGTAGTAGCTTCTAGCTTGGTTTAGCTGCTTCCTACTAATAGAAACTAGTGCTAGCTTAGCTACTAGGTGGGTAGGTACGCGTGATCGTGATCATGGCGTTAGTGCGGGAGCAGATGTTGACGTACGATGGCGGCTTCGTCGACGCCGACGCGTCCGCGTTCGATGCGCTCGGCTACGGCAGCGGCCACGACGTGCTGCTCGGCGGAGTCGACGCTGAGGCGCTGTTTGACTTTGGTGGCTACGCCTACGCCCACGACGAGCTGGCCGGCAACCCGAGCGCCTACGTGCCGCACAGCGCGAGCTGGGCGGGCGCCGGGCCGTCCGTGCTCACGTTCGACCGGGCCGTGCGTGGCCACGGCGCGGAGGCGGTGGCGTCGGTGGTTACGGATGAGGAGGCCGACTACGACGCGTGGATCGACGCCACGGACGAGGACGACCACGCGTCGCCTGCGGCGTCGACCATAGGCTTCGACCCGGTCTCGGGCTGCTTCAGCCTCAAGCAGAGACACGGCGGCGCGCGGCGGCCGTTCGGGCTCTTTTTCCCGAGCACGTCCAACGGCACGGCCTCGCCTGACGCCGCTGCGCCGGCGCGCATCTCCCAGAAACGGACCAGCGTGGTGCGCATGCCGGACGCGGAGCCACGGGCGGCTAAGAGGCAGTGCCGGGCGAGCAGGAAGACGACCAAGGCGAAGCCGACGACGCCCACCACCACCACCTCCCCCAAGAAGGACCCACAAAGCCTCACCGCAAAGGTACAGCACTGACGAAGCTGCACTGCTCTTCGTACTGGCACCGACTGTACTCTCGGGGTTTTGGACCAAAACTTTCGGTGGATCTGAACGTGTACCGTCCATCTGAATTGTGTTGCAGAACCGGCGGGAGAAGATCAGCGAGCGGCTCCGGACGCTGCAGGAGCTGGTGCCCAACGGCACCAAGGTGGACATGGTCACCATGCTCGACAAGGCAGTCAGCTACGTCAAGTTCCTGCAGCTGCAGGTCAAGGTGCGTGTCTCTCCGAACATGCGGTGCCATCAGCGCGCTATACCGACTGAATTCTGTTACGAGTACATCGATCGATCGGCCTGTGGAATTCTCATATGATCGATTCGCAGGTGCTCGCGACGGACGAGTTCTGGCCGGAACAAGGGGGCATGGCGCCGGAGATCTCTCAGGTGAAGGAGGCGCTCGACACCATCTTGTCGTCGGCGCCGTCGTCGCAGAGAGGCCAGCTGAACCGAACTAGCTAGCAAGGAGTGAAAATTTAGTTACTTAGCTAGCCTCTGCATCAAACAAAACGTTTAAGGAAATGGTAGAGATTAATCAACAACGAACCACCTCGTTCGAAGATAAATAAGGAGCCATATGCAGACTTACATCCTCTTGTTAATTGTTACCGGTATGTAACCTTTTTTTTCCATGGGAACTAGCTAGCGTTACGCACGTGCCAGATGTAGAAGAGGAGCGGTTTAATATTTTGTTAACCCCGGAGGCTCCTCATACTGTTCTTCTGTACCATTGTACAACTCGTGGTACCCCTTTTCTTCAAATCATACACATGTAAGTTAACATAGGTCAAGATATGCAATGGTTATTTAGCAATCGATTTGCATGGTTGGAGAGGAAGGTGGTCATCTTGTACCTTTTTCGACCAACCGTCGATAAAAACCCGCCAGTTTTTACAGAAAGAAAGAACATAAAGCAAATATAAAGAAACGGATTTCTGGAAGCATAGCTATTACAGACCAAAACATCAGAACCAGCCACAGGAAAGCAGGGGTAACAGACTACCACCGAGAACATTTCAACAAAACAACAGAACAGAACCCCACAACAGCCAGAAGAATGAGGCAAGAGACATCCCTAGCCCAACAATCTTGTTGAATTGGGCATCCATCCATGTTCACGCAAGAAAGCCATGCCCTATTTGATGTAGGCGTCCGTCGTCGGTGTCCCTAGGCCGGCGTCATCGCCGTCGCCTCCAGTCCACACCGCCAGTGTCGCCTCCATCCTCAAGACGTGGTAGCTCTTTCTTCCCCGATGAAACACGAGGTCTTGTTCACGTGTGGAAATCCCCGGATGGGTTGGGTTCCATGGGGGATTTCTGGGGATGGGCCGGGATAAAAGTTGGAAATACCATACAAGTAAATGGGCCTGCTGGGAAAATTGAGGATTACAGAGTGGGCTGAGAAAATACTCGTCGAGCCTACCAAATAATGGACAAGTAAACGGGGCCTAAATAAGCGGACCTTTGGTCCCACCTACGGTTCTGTTTTTCTTAGCATAGTTCTTATCATAGTATATTTTTTGTACTCCTTTCGATCCATATTACTTGTCGCTAAAATGAATATATTTAGCACTAAAACATATCCAGATACATTCATTTCAATGATCAGTAATATGGATTGGAGGAAGTGGCAAACAACTCTAAATATTTTTACCTTGAAAAAAAAGCTAGTATTTTCTTTTTTTTATGGAAATCCAGCATTTTAAAACAAAATAAAAAAGTCACGCCAGGCCAGGCCTCTGGCCCAGCTTCTTGGGCTAGCTGATACATCCATTTCAATGATCAATAATATGAATTGGAGAAAGTAGCAAACAACTCTAAATATTGCTACCTTGAAAATAAAAGCTAGTATTTTCTTTTTTATGGAAAGCCAGCATTGTAAAACAAAACAAAAAAGTCACGCCAGGCCAGGCCTCCTAGCCCAGCTTCTTGGGCTAGCTGCGGCATGACGATAGTGTACAGTTCCTTTTGGGCCTTCTGTTCCTCTCAGAAAAACAAATTGGACGTGACATCGATCCCAAAACCCTACCATCTATATTAGCGCTCGTTAAAGAAAAAACATAGCGACACCCACAACGGACCTAGGGTTTTCCTAGGGCTTAGACGACTGCGGCGGCGACTTCCGTCAGAGGACTTCTAGACCAGATCTCCCCACCGGAGTTCAGCTCTCCTATCTCCCCCTCGTTCGGGCTGATTAAGGGACCAGCTAGCCTGGTTTCCCGGCCTTGGCGAGGTGTGGACGGTTGGGGTTTGGACTGCTGGAAGGCGATCTGTAGAGGACGACGGGATGGCGGATGGGTCATCTACTGCTGGCAATGAGAAGGAAGGGAAGAGTGCGGTGGACATGGGAGATCTCCTCAAGAACCTAAGGTTGCATGATGCAGAACTGGATGATGTTTTCCTTGGGAAGGAGACAATGGGGAATCTGCCTGCGATGAAGTGGATGGCGGCGGCGAAACTTCTCACCCGCAAGAACATTAGCCCAGATCCATTAAAGAGGACGATGCTCGCAGCCTGGAGTCCAGCGCGGGAAGTAGTCATCCGTGAGGTGGCGAGCAACCTGTTCACTATCCAAGCGAGGTGCTTGGGAGATTGGAAGCGCATCACCGAAGATGGTCCGTGTATGTTTCGCAACCAAGTGCTTATGATCGAGCCTTATGACGGTGCCACGGCGATCCCTACCGTGGTGCCAAGCAAAGTGCAGGCTTGGGTGCAGATTCACAAGATCCCCCCTCTTTATAGGACATTGGAGGTGATTACACAGCTCGCGAGCAGGGTGGGAGAAGTGGTTGTAGTGGATCTAGTGGCTGTGCCTACAGGCAATGGTGAGTTCCACCGTCTCAGAGTAAAATTGAACTATGAGAAACCTCTCACGCGCTTTACTCCGCTCTCACCAGAGGGGAAGGAGCGCATGTACCTGCAAGTTAAATATGAGAAGATTCCTCGATACTGCGAGCATTGTGGTTTGATGGGACATGAATTCATGGAGTGTGGAACTGGTGAGTTTGATCAGAGTGAGATCCAGTTTGGCTCATGGATGAAGGCGAAAGAGAGCTTCTGGAAGCCTGGTACCCTGGGAATGCTTGTTCAATAGATGGGTCGCTTCAGTAGCATGGAGGGAAGAGGTTCAGGAGGCAACCGAGGTGGCAGATCTGGGGGGAGGGGAGCTGGGGTGGAGAGACCCCATGCGCAATTTATGCCCTAAGGGGCCGGCTCCAGCGAATAGCAACTCAGCGAGGAAACATGACTCCCAGGAGGCTGGCCTCGGAAGTGGGAGGAAGGATGACCTTGATGATAGCAGCAAGTCCGCTGAAGAAGAACCCTAGGAAAGACGAGGAGAAGAACCAGGAGGTTGAACAGTCCGCCAAGGTGCAACTCAACATGGAGGAGCCGATGGAGACGGTTGCTGGAAAGGTTCCCCCGCCTCCTCCAAAATATTTGTCACCAAGCGAGTAGAAAAGGCTGAATAAAAAAGCTTCAGCAAGCCAGAAGGAGGTGGCTGATGGAAAGCAGGGATATACATCTAGATAAGGGGCGGGCTCCTTTGAGGAGCGCAGGCCAGGACCAATGAGTGATTTAGTGTGGAACTGTCGCGGACTTGGCGTGGAGGCGATAGTTCGAGAGCTACGCGATTTTGCGCGGATCCATGCCCCCGCTGTTCTTTGTGTAGTTGAGACTCAGTTACGTGAGAGTAGAGTGGAAGGACTAGCGAGAACTCTAGGTTATGATAAGGGTTTCACGGTCAGTAGCTCTGGCTACAGCGGTGGAATTGGTATTTTCTGGAATAATGAAATAAAGATAGAGATTCTTCCTTATTCCCAGTGTCATATTGATGTCGTGGTTTCATCTGTAATTATGGAGGCATGGCGTCTCACATGTGTATACGGAGAAGCTCAAGTTCGGGGACGTCATAAGACGTGGGACATGTTGAAATTCATCAAATCATCAACGGACCTTCCGTGGCTTTGTATTGGTGATTTCAACGAAGTTTTACATAGGGATGAACATAATGGTGTAAATGAGAGGAGCAACGCTCAAATTTCAGCCTTTCGTGAAGCAGTGGACACCTGTGGTTTGATGGATCTTGGGTACACGGGTGGATCTTGGGTACACGGGTGTGCCGTGGACCTTTGAGAAAAAAGTGGCGGGAGGGACCTACTCTCGTACACGGCTGGACCGTGCCCTCGCGTCGGTCAGTTGGAGTTCGCGATACCCTCTTGCAGAACTGAAGCATATGACGGCATCAACGTCTGATCACCTCCAATCCTACTCCAATGTGTGCCTGTAGAGGAAAGTAGACCTGGAGGAGACAGAATGTTTAGGTATGAGATTATGTGGGAAACTCACTCTGAGTTTGACCCCTTTCTGAAAAGGATTTGGGAAGAGGGTGGCCAGAAAGCAAGTACAGAGGATATCATGAAGAAACTCCGGTTGACATCCAATGAGCTGAAGTACTGGAATAGATAAACCTTTGGTAGTGATAGAGAACAGATCAAAGGGTTACGTAGGAAGCTGGAGCTTTTACGCTCAGCTCCAAGCCGTGTTGGCCCATCTTTGGAGGAAATTAACGTCTGTGACCAACTTGTTGAGGTGCAGCAACGTGAGGAGGTCATGTGGATACAACGGTCCAAAATTTAGTGGCTGGCCAAGGGAGACAAAAACACACATTTTTTCCACCTGAGGGCGAGTAGGCGACGGAAGAAAAACAAAATATCCAAGCTCAAAAAACGGATGGTAGTGAGACGGAAGAGCCTCAGGAGCTAGCGCAACTTGCAGGTGATTTCTTCCGGGATTTATACGCGACCGAGGGGACTGCGGACTGTAGGGTTTCGTAGCATGGAAAACAAAAAATTTCTATCGCATACAAACAAACAAGCCAAGATCTATCTACTAGATTGTAGCAACGAGTCGATGGAATAACTTACCCTCGAAGATTCCAAAGTGTTTAACGAGAGCGGATTCTCGTGGGTGATGTAGTCGTACTCTTTCCGATCTGAAGATCGCGTAGACGATCCTTCCGGCGCTGCGTTCCGGCAGCGCTCCCGTAGTCGGTCACACGTTCGGTACTCGACGAAGACCTTCCTCTCCCTTGTTCCAGCAGGCAGCGGAGGTTGTAGCACTCTCCTCGCGATTTCGGCAGCACAACGGCGTGGTACCGGAAGTAGAGGGGAGATCCCGCAGGGCTTTGCCTTAAGCCGGAGCGAGTATGGTGGAGTATGAGAGAGTACTATTAGTGGTCTAGGGATTAGACACACCAATTAGAAGGCTCTAAACCGAAGGCTAGGGCAATTAGAAGCTCTAAACCAAAACGGCTCTAAACCGGAGATTAGAGGATAGGAACTTGTGTGTCTAGAGGAGGAGGCCCTGCCCCTCCTTTTATAGGTGGGAGGGGGTTGGCGCGCCAGGGGAGGGAGGGGAGTCCCTCCCCAACTCGGCCTGGTGGAGGCGCCGCCGGTTGGAGGAGGGATTCCCTCCCCAACTCGGTTTTGGCCTCCTCTTGCTTGTTTCCCACAGTTTCTTGTTTTAGCCGTTTGACTTTCAAACTGGACATTTGACTTTTCTGTTTTAGGATTCAATTTAATCCTTTATTTGGAACAGCAAGAACACTTAGTAAATGATGCAATCATTCCAATATGTAATGACACATTCATGTACTCCTACCCCCCCCCCCCCCCCGAGTGCCGGACAATCCGGAACCTTCTAGAACATTCCCGATGAAAACACCGGAATCATTTCCGAACTCCGAAACGGGACTTTCCTTATATGAATCTTATTCTCCGGACCATTCCGGATCACCTCGTGATATCCCGGATCCCATCCGAGACTCCGAACAACATTCGGTCTCTTTCTCATAATACCATAACTACTCAAACAACATCGAATCCTTAAGTGTGTCTCCCTACGGTTCGTGAATTATGCGGACATGATCGAGACACTTCTCCGAACAATAACCAACAGAGGAATCTGGAAATTCATATGGCTCCCACATATTTCTACGATTACTTTGCGATCGAATGAACCACTTACATACGATACCAATTTCCCTTTGTCTCACGATAGTTTACTTATCCGAGGTTATGATCGTCGGTATCTCTGCATACCTAGTTCAACCTCGTTACTGATAAGTACTCTTTTCTCGTTCCCGTGATATGTGATCCCTTGTGAGCCAGTCACATGCTTGCAAGCTAATTGGATGACATTCCACCGAGAGGGCCCAGAGTATATCTATCCGTCATATGGATGGACAAATCCCACTCTTGATCCATGTGTCTCAACCAATACTTTCCGAACACTCAATGCCACCTTTATAACCACCCGGTTACGGTGTGGTGTTTGATGTCATCAAAGCATCCATCCGGTAAAGGTGATATGCATGATCTCATGGTCGAAGGAATTAGGTTACTATGTATCAGAAAGCATATAGCAATTGAACTATTGAAATGACTTGATCTTTATGCTACGCTTATCTATAGGAGTATGTCCACCATATCATTCTCCTAACGATATGATCTTGTTGTTGATAACATCTCAATGTTCATGATAGGGAAACCACAATCATCTATCAACCAACAAGCTAGTGAAGTATAGAGGCTATACCAGGGACTTCAAATTAAGTTTACAAATCACACAAGTATCAATGTTTCCTTCTTAATACTATTATAGCATGAATGTAAACATTTATCATAAACACAAAGATATAATAATAACTACATTTATTATTGCCTCTAGGGCATATCTCCAATAGTCTCCCACTTGCACTAGAGTCATCTAATCTAGATTACATGGTAATATACCGAACACCCATGGCAGTTTGGTGTTGGTCATGTTTTGCCCTCAGGAGAGGTTTAGTCAACGGATCCGCCACATTCAGATCTGTCTGTACTTTGCAAATCTTTATATCCCCATCCTGGATATGTTCTCGAATAGCGTGAAAACGTATCTTGATGTGCTTCAGCTTCTTGTGTGACCTTGGTTCTTGCGCATTGGCTATGGCGCCCATGTTATCACAGTAGATAGACATTGGGTCCAGCGCACTAGGAACCACACCCAGCTCTGTAATGAACTCTTTCATCCATATAGCTTCTTGTGAAGCCTCCGAAGCAGCCATGTATTCCGATTCAGTTGAAGATCTCGCCACAACGCTTTGCTTTGCACTCCTCCAGCTAACTGCTGCACCATTCAAAATAAATACGTATCCGGATTGTGATTTAGAATCATCCGGATCAGTGTTCCAACTAGCATCGGTGTAAACGTTAACAACGAGCTGTTAATCACCTCCATAAGAAAGAACCATATCCTTAGTTCTTCTCGAGTACTTAAGGATGTTTTTGACCGCTGTCCAATGATCCACTCCTGGATCACTTTGATATCTGCTAGTTAAACTAACAGCATATGCAATGTCGGGTCTAGTACATAGCATGGCATATATTAGAGATCCTATGGCTGAGGCATAGGGAGTCTTACTCATCCTTTCTCTATCTTCTGCCGATGTCGGACTTTGAGTTTTACTCAAGGTCGTATTGGGCAACATGGGCAAGAACCCTTTCTTGCTTTCTTCCATTCCAAACCTCTTTAGAACTTTGTCCAAATATGTACTCTGTGACAATGATATTTGGCGTTTCGATCTATCTCTATAAATCTTTATGCCTAATATGTAAGCTGCTTCGCCAAGATCCTTCATTGAAAAACTATTATTCAAATATTCCTTGACACTATTAAGAAGGTCTACATTATTCCCAATCAACAATATGTCATCCACATATAGTATTAAGAATGCTACAGAGCTCCCACTCACTTTCTTGTAAATACAAGCTTCTCCATAAGTTTGTATAAAACCAAAACTTTTGATTACCTTATCAAAACGTTGATTCCAACTTCGGGATGCTTGCTTCAATCCATAGATGGACCGTTGAAGTTTGCATACCTTGTTAGCATCTTTAGGATCGACAAAACCTTTGGGTTGCATCATATACAACTCTTCATCAATGTATCCATTGAGGAATGCTGTTTTGACATCCATCTGCCATATCTCATAATCATAATATGCAGCGATTGCTAACATAATCCTCACAGACTTTAGCTTCGCTACTGGTGAGAAAGTCTCATCGTAGTCAACTCCTTGAATTTGTCGAAACCCTTTTGCGACAAGTCGAGCTTTATAGACAGTAATATTACCATTAGCATTTGTTTTCTTCTTGAAAATCCATTTGTTCTCGACAGCCTTCCGGCCATCCGGTAAGTCCACCAAAGTCCATACTTGGTTTTCGTACATGGATCCAATCTCGGATTTCATGGCTTCTTGCCATTTATTGGAATCTGGGCTCATCATCGCTTCCTCATATGTCTCGGGGTCATCGGTGTTGTCCACCAACATGACATTCATAACGGAATCATACCAATCTGGAGTGGTACGAGTTCTCGTTGACCTCCGAGGCTCTGTAGCAACTTCAACCGAAGTTTCATGATCACCATCACTAGATTCCTCTCTTATTGGTGCAGGCACCACAGGAACTTCTTCCGGTGCTGCGCTACTCGCAATTTCGAGAGAAGGTTCGACAACCTCGTCGAGTTCTACTTTCCTTCCAGTCACTTCTTTCGAGAGAAATTCCTTCTCTAGAAAGGATCCATTCTTGGCAACGAAGATTTTGCCTTCGAATCTATGATAGAAGGTATACCCAATAGTTTCCTTCGGGTATCCTATGAAGACGCATTTTTCCGCTTTGGTTTCAAGCTTGTCCGGCTGTAACTTCTTTACATAGGCTTCGCATCCCCAAACTTTAAGGAACGACAATTTAGGTTTCTTCCCAAACCATAATTCATACGGTGTCGTTTCAACGGATTTAGATGGTGCCCTATTTAAAGTGAATGCGGCTGTTTCTAATGCATAACCCCAAAATGATAGCGGTAAATCTGTAAGTGACATCATAGAACGAACCATATCTAAGAGAGTTCGATTACGACGTTCGGACACACCATTACGCTGTGGTGTTCCCGGCGGTGTCAATTGTGAAAGTATTCCGCATTTCTTCAAATGCTCGCCAAACTCGTAACTTAGATATTCACCTCCATGATTAGAACGTAGAAATTTAATCTTCTTGTTATGTTGATTCTCTACCTCACTTTGAAACTCCTTAAACTTCTCGAAAGTTTCGGACTTATGTTTCATGAAATAGATATACCCATATCTACTCAAGTCATCCGTGAAGGTAAGAACATAACGATAACCACCGCGCGATGCTACACTCATTGGTCCACACACATCGGTATGTATGATTTCCAATAAGTCCGTAGCTCGCTCCATCATACCAGAAAATGGAGTCTTAGTCATTTTACCCATCAGACATGCTTCGCATCTTTCAAGTGATTCAAAATCAAGTGATTCAAGAAGTCCATCGGAATGGAGTTTCTTCATACGTTTTACTCCAATGTGACCAAGACGACAGTGCCACATATAGGTCGAATTATCGCTTGATTTCAAACGTTTAGCCTCAATGTTGTTGATATGTGTATTTCCACTATCGAGATTCAATAAGAATAGACCATCTATCAAAGGTGCATGTGCATAAAACATATTACTCATATAAATCGAACAACCATTATTCTCGGACTTAAACAACTAACCGTCTTGCAATAAACAAGATCCCGATATAATGTTCATGCTCAACGCAGGCACCAAATAACAATTATTTAAGTATAAAACTAATCCCGATGGTAGATGAAGGGGTAGCGTGCCGACCGCGATCACATCAACTTTTGATCCATTTCCCACGCGCATCGTCACCTCGTTCTTTGCTAGCTTCCGTTTATTCTGCAGCACCTGTTTCGAGTTACAAATATGAGCAACCGAACCAGTATCAAATACCCAGGCACTACTACGAGTACTAGTGAGATACACATCAATAACATGTATATCAGATATACCTTTCTTCTTGATGTTGCCGTTCTTCAAATCCGCCAAGTACTTTGGGCAATTCCGCTTCCAGTGACCTTCTCCCTTGCAGTAAAAGCACTCAGTATCAGGCTTAGGTCCAGCCTTGGTCTTCTTCGTCGGCATGGTAACTTTCTTACCACCCTTCTTGAAGTGTCCCTTTTGCTTAGACTTGCCTTTCTTGAATTTGGTGGTCTTATTGACCAACAACACTTGGTGCTCTTTCTTGATCTCCACTTCTGCAGATTTCAACATGGCAAAGAGTTCTGGCAACGTCTTATTCATGTTCTGCATGTTGTAGTTCATCACAAAGTTCTTGTAACTTGGTGGTAGTGATTGGAGGACACGGTAAATCCCCAAAGCATTAGGAATCACTATACCCAAGCTTTGAAGTTTGTTTGCGTGCCCAGACATCTTAAGCACATGCTCACTGACGGAGCTGCCCTCTTCCATCTTGCAGTTAAAGAACTTTTCAGAAGCCTCATAGCTTTCAATTGCCGCATGAGTCTCAAAAATCAATTTGAGATCCTCGACAATATCATATGGGTCTGAATCCTCAAACCTTTTCTAAAGCTCCGATTCCAAACCATACAAGATAGTGAACTATGGAGTACTGATTCTTCCGAGCGAGGTAAACATTCTTTACTTCATCGAGAGAATCATCTGCAGGTGGGTCACCCAGCGGTGCATCCAGCACATAGGTCAAATTACCAGCTGTGAGGACAATCCTCAAATTGCGGAACCAATCCGCGAAGTTGCTTCCATTGTTTTTCAACTTTTCTTTCTCTAGGAACGCATTAAAATTGATGGTAGGGGCTGCCATTGATCTACAACATATTTGCAATAGTTTAGACTAAGTTTATGACAAATTGAGTTCAAATTAATTAATAAAGTTAATCTAGGTGAACTCCCACTCAAAACAATATCCCTCACATTGTTTTAGTGATCACACGAACCAAATCCACTACATCAACACCGATCATCACGAGAGTTGATATAGTTTCAATGGCGAACAATCGTCATGTTCATCATATCTACTATATGATTCATGCTTTACCTTTCGGTGATCCGTGTTCCGAGACCATGTCTGTACATGCTAGGCTCGTCAAGATCAAACCTTAGTTTCCGCATGAGCAAATCTGGCTTGCTCACGTTGTATACACTTGCGGAATCTAACACACCCGATCATCACGTGGTGCTTCGAAACAACAAGCTTTAGCAACGGTGCTAACTAAGGGTGAACACTTTATGACTTGAAATTCATGTGCATGAGGGATCATCTTATAATGCTACCGTCGTCTACTAAGCAATACAAGATGCATAAAGGATTAACATCACATGCAATTCAATATATATGTGATATGATATGGCCTTTCTTCTTTGTGCTTCCGATCTCCATCTTCAAGCACGAACATGATCTCCATCATCACCGGCATTGCATCAAGGTCAATGACGCTACTCCATGGTTGTCGTCCACCGGCTTCAACTATTACAACTACTTTGAATAGACACGCGGGTCTTAACATAAATTTAAAGATAACCATATGGCTCCTGCCGGTTGCCGACTTACAATAAGGAACATTGCATACATCAAATATAATCACAATCATGGCCATATCACATCACTGCACACCCCTGCAAAACAAAGTTAGACGCCTCTACTTTCTTTGCATATTTTATGTGGTTTGGGGCTTTCAATAAGTGTCGTTCTAACTTACGAACAAGAACCACAACATTGATACTAGTATTGTTAATCACCCGTTGTAAATTGGATCTTAACTATGCTAGGAGAAACAGGCACCCGCAAAGACACTTATGCAATACAAGTTGCATGTCAAGCGTGGAGCAAGTCTCATGAACGATGTCATGTAAGGTTAGCCCGGGCCGCTTCATCCCAACATACCGCAAGATGCAAAGTACACAAGAAGCAATCGACAATAAAAGCATCAACGCCCACAATGACCATTGTGTTCTACTCGTGCAACAGATCTACATATAGACACGGCTCTGATACCACTGTAGGGTTTCGTAGCATGGAAAACAAAAAATTTCTATCGCATACAAACAAACAAGCCAAGATATATCTACTAGATTGTAGCAACGAGTCGATGGAATAACTTACCCTCGAAGATTCCAAAGTGTTTAACGAGAGCGGATTCTCGTGGGTGATGTAGTCGTACTCTTTCCGATCTCAAGATCGCGTAGACGATCCTTCCGGCGCTGCGTTCCGGCAGCGCTCCCGTAGTCGGTCACACGTTCGGTACTCGACGAAGACCTTCCTCTCCCTTGTTCCAGCAGGCAGCGGAGGTTGTAGCACTCTCCTCGCGATTTCGGCAGCACAACGGCATGGTACCGGAAGTAGAGGGGAGATCCCGCAGGGCTTCGCCTTAAGCCGGAGCGAGTATGGTGGAGTATGAGAGAGTACTATTAGTGGTCTAGGGATTAGACACACCAATTAGAAGGCTCTAAACCGAAGGCTAGGGCAGTTAGAAGCTCTAAACCAAAACGGCTCTAAACCGGAGATTAGAGGATAGGAACTTGTGTGTCTAGAGGAGGAGGCCCTGCCCCTCCTTTTATAGGTGGGAGGGGGCTGGCGCGCCAGGGGAGGGAGGGGAGTCCCTCCCAACTCGGCCTGGTGGAGGCTCCGCCGGTTGGAGGAGGGATTCCCTCCCCAACTCGGTTTTGGCCTCCTCTTGCTTGTTTCCCACAGTTTCTTGTTTTAGCCGTTTGACTTTCAAACTGGACATTTGACTTTTCTGTTTTAGGATTCAATTTAATCCTTTATTTGGAACAGCAAGAACACTTAGTACATGATGCAATCATTCCAATATGTAATGACACATTCATGTACTCCTCCCCCCCCCCCCCCCGGAGTGCCGGACAATCCGGAACCTTCTAGAACATTCCTGATGAAAACACCTGAATCATTTCCGAACTCCGAAACGGGACTTTCCTTATATGAATCTTATTCTCCGGACCATTCCGGATCACCTCGTGATATCCCGGATCCCATCCGAGACTCCGAACAACATTCGGTCTCTTTCTCATAATACCATAACTACTCAAACAACGTCGAATCCTTAAGTGTGTCTCCCTACGGTTCGTGAATTATGCGGACATGATCGAGACACTTCTCCGAACAATAACCAACAGAGGAATCTGGAAATTCATATGGCTCCCACATATTTCTACGATTACTTTGCGATCGAATGAACCACTTACATACGATACCAATTTCCCTTTGTCTCACGATAGTTTACTTATCCGAGGTTATGATCATCGGTATCTCTGCATACCTAGTTCAACCTCGTTACCGATAAGTACTCTTTTCTCGTTCCCTTGATATGTGATCCCTTGTGAGCCAGTCACATGCTTGCAAGCTAATTGGATGACATTCCACCGAGAGGGCCCAGAGTATATCTATCCATCATATGGATGGACAAATCCCACTCTTGATCCATGTGTCTCAACCAATACTTTCCGAACACTCAATGCCACCTTTATAACCACCCAGTTACGGTGTGGTGTTTGATGTCATCAAAGCATCCATCCGGTAAAGGTGATATGCATGATCTCATGGTCGAAGGAATTAGGTTACTATGTATCAGAAAGCATATAGCAATTGAACTATTGAAATGACTTGATCTTTATGCTACGCTTATCTATAGGAGTATGTCCACCATATCATTCTCCTAACGACATGATCTTGTTGTTGATAACATCTCAATGTTCATGATAGGGAAACCACAATCATCTATCAACCAACAAGCTAGTGAAGTATAGAGGCTATACCAGGGACTTCATATTAAGTTTACAAATCACACAAGTATCAATGTTTCCTTGTTAATACTATTATAGCATGAATGTAAACATTTACCATAAACACAAAGATATAATAATAACTACATTTATTATTGCCTCTGGGGCATATCTCCAACACGGACATGGACGTAGTGCTGAATATTGTGCCAACAAAAGTATCTTTGTTGATGAATGCTGACCTGAATGTTGTATACACAAGTGAAGAGGTAAAGATCGCCCTCTTTCGGATGTTTCCTACAAAGGCACCGGGTCCGGATGGGTATCCTGCGCATTTCTTTCAACGCAATTGGAACCTTTGTGGTGAGGAGGTAATATCGGCGGTGATGCGTATCCTCTGAGGTGAGGACAACCCAGGTACTATCAATGACACGTTTATCGTGTTAATAACGAAGGTAGCAAGTCCTACAGAGCTGGGTCAGTTTCGGCCCATCAGCCTGTGTAACGTTATTTATAAAATTGCTTCCAAGGTGCTCGCTAACCGTCTAAAAAATATACTGCCAGAGATCATTTCGCAGGAACAGTCGGCTTTCGTCCCGGGAAGACTTATCACGGACAATATCATATTAGCTTATGAGTGCTTGCACTTTATGAAAAGGAATAGGGCGAAAAAATACAGACACTGCGCTCTGAAATTGGATATGAGAAAGGCGTACGACCGAGTAGAGTGGTCGTATTTGGAGGCGATCATGCTTAAGCTAGGCTTTAATGCTGGCTGGGTGAGTTTAGTGATGATAATGGTGTCTTCTGTTACTTTCTCAGTTTTGTTCAACGGGTCGCCGACAGAGGCTTTTAAGCCTATCCATGGGATCCGTCAGGGTGATCCAATCTTCCCATATTTATTTTTGCTTGCAGCAGAGGGCCTATCGTGCCTCTTAAAATCCAGAAGTGTTATTCCATCATCAAATCTACAAGGTCTAACGGTGGCCAGTACCGTGCCTGCGGTCAACCACTTACTATTTGCTGATGATAGCCTATTGTTTGTGAAAGCAAGTGTGGAGGGGGCGGGAGAAGTGACGGGAGTACTCGATGCTTATTGTGCAGCGTCGGGACAGAGGATAAACTTGGATAAATCATCAGTCTACTTCAGTAGGGGATGTTCGGATGTCCTTCGGCAAGCCATAAAGGATAGGTTAAATGTTCAGAATGAGTCATTAAGTGATAAATATCTGGGTATGCCATCTGATGTTGGGCGGTCTATAAATGGGGCCTTTAAATATATAAAGGATAGAATTTGGCAGCACGTCCAAGGCTGGCTGGAGATTATTCTTTCAGCAGGTGGGAAGGACATCTTGATTAAATCTGTGGCTCAGGCTATTCCTACCTTTTTGATGTCATGTTTCAAACTGCCAAGGGGACTCTTCCATCACATTAACAGCTTGCTCAGGAGTTTCTGGTGGGGCAGCAAGAATGGCAAGAGGAAGACGTGTTAGGTATCATGGGAAGAGATGTGTACACCGAAGTACACTGGAGGGTTAGGCTTCATGGATATAGAGTTGTTTAATTTGGCTCTGTTGGCGCGGAAAGCTTGGAGGATTCTACAAAACCCCGAGACCCTTAGCTCCAGAATGTTGAAAGCAGTGTACTTCCTGAATACTGATTTTTTGGAGGCTGTTGTGGGCAACCATGCCTCCCAAGTGTGGCGCTCCATTGTAGAAGGGAAGAATATTCTGAAGCAAGGTTTGATCCGGAGAATAGGCACCGGGGAACACACACATGGTTGGAATGATAATTGGATTCCCCGAGGAGGAGCTATGCGACCAATTGCATGTCTAAAAAGCGATCCGCCGCTGAAGGTTTCGGATTTCATTGATGGTACAAGTGCTACGTGGAACATGCAAAAATTGAGGGAGTTCCTTCTACCAATGGATGTGGAATTAATTCAGGGTATACCTCTAGTTACTCGTCGGATAGAGGATTTTTGGTCTTGGCATCATGAGCGCAGTGGTCTATTCACAGTTAAGTCTGCATATCGCATGATTATTGATGCCAAGAAGAGGAGGGAAGCATGGCTAGATGGATCAGCTACGAACTCTGATCACCATCGGGAAGAGAAAGGTTGGACATCACTCTGGAGGATCAAAGTACCATCTAAAATTAAAGTTTTTCTATGGCGTCTTGCTAAACAGTCCATACCTACGGGAGATATCAGATTCCACCGCCATATGGCACCAGATGATCGATGCTTTTTTTTGTGGGAGAGCGGATTCGTGGCGGCACTCGCTCCTTGACTACCCTATGAGTCGCTCAGTCTGGGCCCTTGCTCCTGAGGAAATGGTTGAGCACATGAATAGAACATCAGAGCCGGGGGTGAAACAATGGTTATTCTCAATGATTCAGACCTTGAAGCATGATGATCTCACACGTTGCTTGGTGACGTTGTGGGCAATCTGGTTTGCACGTCGAAAAGTGATACATGAGGGTGAGTTCCAAAGTCCCCTGTCTACTCACCTTTTTGTGGGATCAATGGTTCGAGACCTCGAGCTAGCTCAAGCTCGGGAGGGCACAGCGGACCCAACCAAACCATCCGTCTCTACACCACGCTGGATCGCACTGCCGACGGGTTGTGCTAAAATAAATGTGGATGCGGCTGTTCGCAAGCAGGGGAATGTAGGAGCAGTGGCTGCTGTGTGTTAATCGGAGGCAGGAGAGTACCTGGGAGCATCAGCGGTGGTGATGCCAGGAATTGACGATCCTGCCATACTTGAAGCTCTGGCCTGCCGGGAAGCTTTAGCCCTGGCCACAGACCTGTACCAGATAAGGATTAAAGTAGCCTCAGATTGTCTCGAGGTAATTAAGAACATGGAGACGAGCTATCTAGGGAGATTTAGTGTCATTCTATAGGAGGTCATGCGGCAAGCTGCTGATTTTGCTGTTGTTAGTTTTGCTCACGAGCGAAGGACGTCGAACACGGAGGCGCACGGGCTCGCTCGGTCGTCAGGCATATCGTGAATATGGTCGTCACGTCTGGTTGGCTGAGTCCTTAGATTTCTATTGTATCCCTAGAAATATTATAAATGATGAATAAAGTGGCGATCGTTTTCCCTCAAAAAAAAAAAGCTATATTAGCGCTCTAGCCCTAACCCCGGCCGTGCGAGCGGCGGATTGACAGGATGGCGATGAGCCGATCGTGCACCGTCCCTCGAGGCTCCTGCTGCCTTGTTCGGCAGCCTCTCCGAGCCCCTTCGCCGGCCGATTTCTGGCAGGTGACGTGGAAGCGCCGGTTCAATCTGCATTCCCACAAGTAATGCCGCGTGATCCTTGCTGGTGTGATCAGGGCTCTCTCCGATCGTCAGCTCAGCACCAAGGATGAGATCAAGGTATTGTTCAAACTTTTTGTTGCAAAACTATTTTGGACCTTTCTTTGATTTGAAACTGAAATTTGGTTAGATTTGGAACTGAAATAGGGTTAGATCTGGTTTTCGTTTGGAGCTGAAAAAAAGTGTCCACATCAAGTTGCACTAGTTAATCAGGTGGTACGATCACTCTGTTAATGTATAATGACGATACATGTAAATTGACGATACATGTAAATTGATAATGTTCTCGGTGTTGGGCGTCAGGTCCTACCGGAGTTCATTTGGGTCCCTTTCTCAGCCCAACACTAAGGCGGACATAAAGGTATTGTTCAAACGTTTGTTGAAAAAATTATGTTGGAATCTTGTTCGATTTGAAATTGATATTTGATTAGCTCTGGTTTGTGTTGGGAACTGATTTCATATTATTTTGTGTATCGCAGTACACTAGTTAGTCAGGTGATACGATCTAAGGACAAGTCCGGCAGTTTCCTTAAAATATGTCTCCTATATCTCAAAATCTTGAACTCTCCTGAAATTATTTTTTCCTAAAAGTTTCCCAACTTCAGTTGTTCCCCTAAAACATCTCCCCTATTCTATATTTTAAGAATTTTTTATAACTACTATTTAAAACCCAACGGCTATCTTTTTAATGGCTAGTTTTTTAACGACTCGATTTCCAACGGCTAGTTTTCAGATCTATATATACTTACCATCTCGCATATTTCTCACAACATTCTTGATTCTGCCTCCTCTTCTACTTTATTTTCACCATCTTTCTTGCATCTCTCAAACACGAAATGAGTCACCGCAAAAGCTTGGTACAACAGTTTTGCAAAGATTCCTCGTCTGAAGAAGAGGAACTCATGATGGTTGCAGTGATAACCGAGGAAGAACAAGCGCGGTTAGGTGCTCCACGCCATCGAGGTTCACTTCCAGGACGTCAATCACTTCAGCGTGAATTTGCGGAACGCTTTCAGTGTCTTCACAAGGATTATTTTGCAGAGAATTGTACCTTCAACGCAAGAATGTTTCGCAGAAGGTATGTAATCGGTGTAGTTTTTAATTTTCAAGCATACTAGTCGCCCTTCATGTCTCATTTAAGTTTTTTATGCAGGTTTAGAATGCATCATCCTCTTTTTCTGAGAATAGCAAGAGCTCTAGAGGCTCATGATAGCTATTTTTTCATGAGAAGAAATTGTGCCGGTGTTCTTGGTTTACATCCATATCAAAAGTTAACCTCGGCATTCAGAATCCTAGCTTACTGGATATCAGCTGATCTTACCGATGAGTATTGTCGGCTAGCAAAATCCACCGCTTTAGATAACCTTAAAATATTTGTGCGTGCTGTGATCGATGTATTTGGTGATCTATACTTGAGATCTCCAAATGCTGAAGATACGGCTAGATTACTTGCAATTGGAGAGCAAATGGGGTTTTCTGGTATGGTTGGAAGCATTGACTGCATGCATTGGCAGTGGAAAAATTGTCCGAATGCACACAAAGGTTTTTTTGGTGGACATCATCATTGTCCGAATGCACACAAAGGTTTTTTTGTTGGGCATCATCATGTACCCACAATCATTCTTGAAGTCTTTGCTTCATCAGATCTTTGTATATGGCACTCATTCTTCGGTTTAGCAGGATCTCATAATGATATAAATGTTCTTCACCGTTCACATGTGTTTGCAAATCTAGCAGAAGGGCATGCTCCAGAAGTGGACCAACAAGGTATTGGGATTTAGAGACACTCGGACAAGTCATGACAACGTGTATCATCCTGCATAACATGATAATAGAAGATGAGCTTGGAATTCATGTAGACTACCGCTTTGAGAACATGGGAGAACTAGTGACACCTTCTACCAAGAGGCAGCTACATTGACTCAAATTCTTGAAGCTCATACTGAAATCCGAAACAAACAAGTTCATTGTCAGCGTCAAGTTGATCTAGTTGAGAATCTATGGCAGCTCCGCGGACAGATGTAGCTTCAATTGGTGGTAGTAATAAGTAGTCTATGTAAGGTTTAGATTATGTAAGCGATGCATGTACCATTTTCTACTTAATGCCAACAATGATTTTAAACTACAGGTTCAATACTAAGTACATATTACAATAGGTAGTTTCAAATCCAAATGGTGGGAAGATAATACTAAGTACATATTACAATACTTAGTTTCAAATCCAAATGGTGAGAAGATAATATTGAGTACCTAGCGCCGCTCCGCGCCCGCGTGCGCAGCTCCGAGCGCCCGCGTCCCTGCCCATCGCCAACCCCTGGCTACGTACTTACACCTCCTGTCCACTATCCTCTTCCTCTCCCTAGAATCTGAAGCTCGATTTGAGGTAGGAACTCGATCTATTGCTCGATTTGGGGTTGGAAATCAACCTCCCAGCTTGATTTCGACCTCGATTTGGTGCTCGATTTGGAGAGGAAAAAAGAAGAAACAGAGAAGAGGAGACATACCCGTGGTGGAGATCCTGGCGGGAGGATTCTTCAGGGAGGAGCGGTTGCTCAAGTCGAAGGATAGGGGAGGCCTCGGCTGCGCCGATCTGTAGGGGAGAAGGAGGGGATGGATCGGGGAAGGCGAGCGCTAGGCGTCTCCCGGACGATGAGAACCTTCCCATCGTCCTGCTTCCCACGCTGCCACGTGTCCCATCCCTTCCCGCACATCATGCATGGCCGCCCATGGTTCCCCACTCTGCACATCGCCTCCTGGACGCTCTCTCTCCCCCACCTCATCGCTCCTCTGCGAGCCACAACCATTGCCATAGAACCCCGCACCGCTGTCACCGGAGAGCCTCGTCGCGCCGTCGCCGGAGAACCCCATTGTGGCATCACCGACCGCCCCTTGCAGCAGCGCCGCCGTGCCTCTATAGCAGCGTCGTCCCGCCCACTGTAGCAACGCCGCCACACCTCTGTAGCAGCGCCGCTGTCCGTGTGTAGCAGCGCCGCCCCCAATTGTAGCAGCGCCGCCGCCGTGCATGTGTAGCAGGCTCGGCCATCCCTTGTAGCAGGGTCATGGTGCCTTTGTAGCAAGGCCAACCACCGCCTTGTAGCAGGGTTGTCGTGCCCCATGGCGACCGCCTCCTTCTTCCTCACCGATGACTGCCTCGCTCGCCCTTGTAGCAAAGCCGACCACCAATTGTAGCAGCGTCAGCCGCCCATTGTAGCAGCGCCGCCACGCCTCTGTAGCAGCGTCGCCGTGCGTGTGTAGCAGCGCCGCAGTCGTGCGTGTGTAGCAGGGCTGGCCACCCCTTGTAGCAGGGTCATGGTGCCTTTTTATCAAGGCCAACCACCGCCTTGTAGCAGGGTTGCCGTGCCCCATGGCGACCGCCTCCTTCTTCCTCACCGACGACCGCCTCCTCTGCATCCATCGCGCCGCCGTGCTTCTCTGCCTTGCTCTGGCTTCCTCGCCGAACAAGCAAGCCATCACATCTAGATCTTCATGGGATCGGAGATGGGGGACGCGAGGAAGCGACGTTGGGGCCGAAATCTGGTGGGTAGGATCCAATGAGATCTGCTACGGCGAGGCATCAGAAACCAGAGTAGTGCGGCAGGGTGCCCAAGGGAGCGAGCTGAGAGAGAGAAGAAAGAGAAGCAAAGACGAGCGGAGGAGGACGGAGGGGGAAAGGGTGGGTGTCGGTGGTGGGCCTGATTGGATGCGTGTCTCACAGGAGCGGAAGACCGTGACCCGGACGATGCGATCATCCGGGGGGATACACATCATTTTCCACCGAGGAAGCCGATTTTTTAGGAAGGCTTTGGGGGAACTGCTGGACCGATTTTTTTTTTTTGCTTTTTCTCCCCTAAAACATTATTGGGGAGGCTTTCGTTGCTCTAAGGACGAGAGGTATTGCATATCATAATTGAGCTATTTTAAGGTGGTTGGCAGGTATGCCACCTATGTCGAAAACATAAGGTGTCTTGGTAGTCTATTTTACACTGCCAAAACACTGTCCTAAAATGTAAGTCATCTTAGTCTATCGAAATATTTTATATTTTGAATTGGATGAGGTACTTCCAAATCTCCAGCTGAGATTAATTTTGACCGTCGATGTGGCACACTGATTATGGATTTTAATTAGCGTAAACAAGGATCTTTACAATATTCACCATGGTAATTGAATTTAGAAACCGTCCAACCAAACCCAACCAAGTTGAAACAGTACCGAAAAGCACTAGAAAAAATTAGTATCAAAAATACTGATCTATTTTATTTATTATAAGAGTAGATATATCATGTTGAATACAATGGCCCCACCTGTTTGACTCCTCTATGCACACTCCATCGAGGCACTGTCATCTCTGAGACCGTCAATGTGGCACATCTGCTTCGCCTCAACGAGCGGATCCTCCTTGCGTGAGAAATTGGCCCGAGCCGCTCGCCTTCGTCTCCATCTTCCCCGCCTCTAGCTGATCGCCGCCATGGGCCGCGACATCATCACTTCCGCATCCCTGCCAGTCTCTCTGACCACATCATCGTCTCCATGGTGAGTTATTGTTCCTCCTGGACCCTTTCCCTCATCTCACCAGGCTCTGTAGAGGGTTGTCATCATGCACCGAACTCAGGTTTGCTAGCCCCGTGGCACCGCCAATCTCCGCTCCGCACCGTTGCGCTCCAGTTCCGTGCCATGCTTGCTCTTTAAACTCTGAACGAAGTGTGAACGGAGAATGGTGGTCTGCTACTATAGTAAAGACGATTGATCTCTGTGCGTGCGTGCGTGCGTGTGTGTATATGTGGGGGGAGGGGGTGTGGGCGTGCGCATGTGTGGGTGCATGGGCGTGGGCGTGGGCGTGCGCGTGCGTGTGTGGGTGTGTGCGTGGGCGTGCGTGTGTGTATCGATTGAATCTCTTTGTGCGTATTTGTTCGTTTTCCATCAGATCATCAGTTTGTGTAGATTTGCATTCTATGGTTTCACTATAAAGTCTAGATATGCTTAGGCCGAACTTTGATTTTTGCAAGAAATTAATATATTGAATTAATGTGTTTTTAATCTCCGTATCACGGAATGTGGCTCAAATGGAGTGGTTATCTGCATTGTGTATTTAGGCTATCAACATGAAACTTTGAGCGCTCATCATGACATCATAGTCCTAGTTTATTATTTCAATCCAATGCTGACATGTGTATTATCAACGTGTGGTAATCATGTTTTAAATGTGTGACTTAAATGACATGGTGATGGCCTCACCGCTGGTTTGGGATGGTTGAGAAGGCAGGAGGCTTACGTTGGCTTCATGCCGCTCTTTGCACCGATGTTTGAAGCACTTCTCTAGCTTAATAAACTAGAGGAGGTTGATTCAACTAGTACAACTTATAGAAATTGGTCGGTGCAATATGCACCAAAAGATATGATAGCTGATTTATATGTACATTTTGTCTAGGCCCATGTCATCATGGCATTTGGAAGGTACGATTGTAGAGATTATTAAAGGGCTATCATCATTTTCATTTTCACTTACTAGCATTGAAGTCGGTCTCTGCAATTTTTATGAAGTTGTTGCCATCGCCGAGAAAGCTAGGCTTATCGATGCTAGAATGCAATGTTATTGTTGTTAATACCAGTATATGTAGAGTTTTTACCACATAATTGTTCAGGCGAACTCTGATAGTGATGATTATGACGCAGGTTATGTTTCTAAAAATGCAGTATCTTAGTCCCAGCTTTAGTAAATGATCCTGCATTTTTAGAAAGACAACATATGTCACGTTCAGCACATATCTGAGTTTACCAGAACAATCATGTGATAATTATCATTAAATATACTGGTAATTAACAATGACCTCACTGCATTCATAAGCCTAGCCTTCTTAGCCATGTCAACAGCTACATCTTACATAGACAGACTTCAGTGGTACTAACGGAAAAGAAAAATTATCATAGTCCTTCAATGTGTTCTAGAATCATAGCTTCCAAATGTCCTGCTTACCTGTGCTTTGACAACACTTACAAATCACTGCGATGTTTAACAGTTTTGTGGATAATAAAGATAGAGATGCACCGCCCAATTTAAGTAACTTATAATAGTTGAATCACACTCTTGTAGTTTGTTAAGTCGAATAAGTGCTTAATACCTATGTGCAAGGACCTGCAAAGCCACCCTAAGCTGGCTCCTTTTCTTTTTAAGCACCCCAAACCTGCAATAAGGCTATCACAATGTCAATCTAGTCACATTTCAAGTGCGCGATTACCACATAATGATAATACCCATGTTAGCATTGGATTGAAACAATAAGTAAGAATGGCACATCACAATGGTTGCTCAAATTTGCGTATTGACGACCTAAATGCAAATAAGCACTACATTTTAACCACATTCTGTGATAAGTAGCATATTAACACATTAATTCACTATAATTATTTCAAGATTTGCGGTGCCATGGGACTTTAGGGTTGCTAGATAGGCCGAGCTGTCGAGCGATGGTGAACTGACCTTAGGGACGATGAAGTGGTCACAGACACGTAGGGTGATGTCACGCTCCATAGCGGCGATTGACCACAGGCAGGGACGATGGAGATATGGGTGCCAATGGTGAGCGACACGATCTCGCGCGGGGAAGATCAATACGTCGAGGCGGTGCAGATGGGACGAATGGCTGGTCTTAGGGACGATGGTGGCGATGACACGATGGAGCACCACCGCTTGTATCGATGCAGGGAGATAGTGGAGACAGGAGAGAGTGAGACGGGTAGGGCAATTCTACTCAAAATGACCTACATACCCTTTAATACACCGGCGGACCTTAATGGAGGCGAAATGGGCCATCGCCCCCAGCCCATGAAGAAATTCTATACTATTTACATATATTTAGCCCATTTATCAATTAAAAGTCAGCCCCCCCTCCCAGGATTTCGGCCCAAGTTCCACCAGTGCTACTGTTCCTTTGGTTGAAATCTACATTTTGACAACTGGAGACGAATAAATGAGAGCTTCACCCATTTTTTGGATGGTCTTGCCGGCCAGGATCGCAACGGACAGGCAAGGATTGATTGTTCCTAAATCACCCGATTCCTGCCTAAGCTGGGATGTATCTGTCCACTCGAATGCATATACACTATTTCGATGACGTGATACACTGCTTGTCAGCAATAAAGAGGTTTGGCAACTCATGCGTAGGTTTACTATTGTGTACCGGACTAAGTAGACCTTTTGGCACCTATGTCATCCTCACGACCTCACTCTCAGAGACAACAACCAAGACAACAACCAGGGGTCTTAGCGCATCTCCACCCGGGCGATCCAAACGCCAATTAAAACTGTATGTTTATATTCGTTTCGGTCAGATCGTGGTCGTTTTTGGGTCGGAGTCTGGCCAGCCGCGTCCAGCGATGCGATCCATCTGTCCGCGCTTGGCAAATAGGACATCGCCAATGCCGGCATATTTCCAGTGTGTTCCCGCTGCCCCGCCGTCTCCCGTCTTTCTTTCCCGTCGCTTCCCGCCAGTTCTGAGTGTTTCCCGCTATGTCCAGGCGCAACCATAAAAAGGGAAACCAGTCAAGATAGCCACAACCAGACCCCCCCCCCCCCCGACCACCACCACAAATCACCATGCCTGGTCGTCTGCATCGCCGCACTGACCTCCATGGAAACCCTGACATCCGCGCAGAAGAGCCCAAGCGCCCGCTGCCCTCGTGGTGGCCGAACACGCCAAAGTTACCGGACGTGCTGCAACATCCAATTTCGGGGCACCCGCAGATTTACAGGATGCACCCCAGGTCATGGCGTCCTTTCTACAACCGCCACAGGACCACCGGTGAGCCTTTCACGTTGGAGGTGGTGGAGCGTGTCTTTCTGTCAGATCACCGGCGATGGGATGCACTCGCATTGGTGCTTGCCGACCTCCGGAAAGCGGTACGGGCCAATCCCGGCGACGCTTTCATGTGTGCCCGCCTTGCCCGACCTGAAGCGGCGGCGCAAATGCACGAGACGGTCATCCAGTCTATCAATGACGAATGATGTTTGTAACCCGTCACAGCCGCTGCCCCCAGTGCCGTAGACGGCGCATAGTTTTAGGTGCGGTGTGCTTGTAAAAACTGTTTTAAGACTCGAATAAAGACTTTGATTGCAAATGGATGATGCCCACATTGCTACATCGTACATGGCGAGTGCATAGCCTAGCCTACTCGTCGGAGTCCGATTCGGAGTGGTAACAGCGATGGCACTGTCGTCGAAGACGCTGACGGCATGCCTTCCTTCACCGTCGTACTTAAAGATGACGATGGTGCCCACTTCGATCTAGTGCGCGCAGGCGAACTCCCCCTAGCCATTGGCGAGGTACATCTGGTCGAGGTGGTAGAACATCACCTCCATCGGGTACGTGGTATTGACACCATACGCCCGCAGAATGACAAACTAGGGCGGTGCGTCGACGACCAGCGACGTGAATTTGCAAGAAAGGAGCACCCTGTCCCACACCATGTCGTAGTGGATGGCCACGGTGAACTGGATGCCTAGGTCGACCAACTCGGGCGACGGCGGCGATGAGGGAGAGCATGGCGGCGCGCTACTTTGGCCGTGTCCTCCGCGTCTCCCTTGACGTCCACGGTCGGGACCCGGTGGTCGTCCTAGACGCCCTCCCCTCGATCCAATGTTGCCGGCCATGGCTTGCTAACGGCAGTGGAGGATGGGAAGGAGAAGGATGAGAGTGTGGTGTCACTACAACAAGAACCCCTATATAGCAATACATACCTAGCAACGACTTAGATACGTGTTGTCAATTTTTATCCTAGATATAGATTTTTTTTTGAGAACACCTAAATATAGATATATGTGTTGCAATCTTCCTCCGTTGTCCATTGACATATTGTGGTAAAAAACCTTAAGAGCCCAGCCCACTATTATCCCTTACCTATTCATTAACCCCACCCCCGTGCGAGGCAGCCACAAAGGAACGCCCGCAATCGTAGTCCCCTCTCTCCAAACCTACCGCCTCCCTTCTCTTCCTAGGGCGCCGCTCGGCCGTTTCCTCGCAGGTGATGCAGCTCGCGATTACCATTCCCGCCTTCTATTGTCAGGATGTGGAGCGAGGATGTCTCGAATGGTCGATTCGACCATGAACTTTGCATTCACGTATACTGAGATCCATGTCAAATTTTCTCTTGATGCAGCCAAGATGGATTCAGCCTAGCTACTCGGAGATCTCTTAAAAAGCCTCAGCAGCAAGTTGGAGAAGGGAGGCGTTGTGGCGTAAGGGAATGGCAGAGGTTTAGGTTCCAGGGTGCAGTATCTTATTTTCCCATATCAGGTTCCATGGGCATCTCATCGTCTGCAGTTATTGCTTTTTTGATTCAGGGGGCTTCTTTCCTTTCAACTATATGACCCGTTCTGTTGCGTCTGCTTTCTTTTTGCCTGTATGATGCACAAGATATTGGCTAGATGATTTGTTGAAGACGACGCAAACTTATATCTGGTGAGCAGCCTTTCTCTGCTCGACTTATTTACTTTCTCACAATTTTGTTCAATGTTTTTATATCTAGTCAGCAGTCACTAACCCCTGGAAGATATGCAATTCTCATCTGTTTTTACTGCAGGTTGCGTATGTCAGTAACAAGAACTTGGACATATCGCACAGCTGCAGAGAAAGGAAATGGAGACAAGAATCCGATGAAACTGAAGGTACACGCATACTCAAGACACCATAGTCATACTTCAGGGAAAATTCGTTGGAATACATTTCATCTATTCTGATTCAATTTTACAATTGCTTCATATTGGCTGTACGTTTATGTGAATTAAAATATTATTGTATAACACCAGCGTAATGACACACTTTCTCTCTATCTAATCATATATACTAGGTGGATAATAAATGTGTTACATGTAGTTTATCATGTTATCAAGGAATACTGGTTGTTTTCTCTTGTAATTCTTCGTAGTTATGAAGATTTTTTCCTTGATATTTAGTAAACACTCAATCTGGTTATGTAAATGTCGGTACACTTAATAATAAGCACATTGCAAAAACTGCAGTCAAAACGTAATCTTCACGTACTCTCTCCGTCTCAAAAATCAAAATAGATGTAGAGAATTTATAAATTTTTTGATGTATATATACTAAATAGTCTCTAGATTCATTCAAATTTTGAAAAATTTAAGACATTTATTTGGAGAGAGAGGGAGTACAATTTTTCATGGATCATCTAGCTGGATAGGCATATATATTAACATACTTTTAATTTTTGGTGCTTACAGCTCTTCATGTCCTGCGCAGCTCTAAGGAGAAATGGATACCGAAAATGACTAGTCTCACATATGAATTTTGATAAATGTTTAATTCGCGAAGTTGGTACCTAGATATTGATCATTTGTCTCCCTTTCCTTATTTTGTGCTTTGTGCAAGTAGTAATTGGATTCGCTTACCCTTTCAGCTTTTGGCACTTCGATACCGGAAGAAATTTTGATTATTGCAGGACCACAAATCAACAAGGACTTTCTATATTGGCATATAAGTTCTGAACATATCTGAAGGCAGGATATTAGTAGGAATGTATACTGTAGTTAGATTGTCATGTGTTGGATCATGATTGTACGCTGTGTACCCCAGATATTTTTCATATATTATAATGATTCTAATAATACATGACATTGAATTACTTCTTCACACTATGCAATTTTATTCTCTCACTTTTGTGTGTCATGTTATGTCTCTTCTCTCGCGGATATTGAAGCGCCGAAACAATACAGTCCATAATTTTTTTTGAAGTAACCATAAAATAATTTATTTTAATGACAAAATAATATTTATGTTTAACTAAACATTTCACTCCTTCTATACAGACTACCAACGTATACGACCGTTAATTCAACTTAGTTGCTATTTTGCAACACTTAATTCATGGGTTAATTGGATAGACGCCACTGCAATTTCCGTCTATTTTAGAAACGCCACCACAATTTTCAACTTTTGAAAAATGCCACTACAACTTTGTGTACATCTCACATATGCCATTACACCTACTTACACAGCATATACCAGCAATTATACATTGTATTTCATTGTATATTCCTACACATGGACCGGTACTTGGAGACTAACTCTGCCCAATCAACACAAACAAAAGACTAAAATCTTCCCAGTGACTGCCATCTCTATTCCGTTCCTTCCCCTGTCTCTCTCCCGTTCCTCCCCTCTCCCCTCGGCGCATGAAGGCAACATGATAGTCGATAGAGGACTCCGGAGATGCTGGCGGCGGCCGGGATTTCTAACGAATTTCTTCTATTCCGAGCGATTCTCTTGGGAGTTTCTCATCTTCTGGACGGAGATAACCAGACCAGCAACTGAAATCTGTGGATGAAGATTCCTTCCATTTGTTGTTTTCTATTAAAGATTCTATTTTTATTTGGATTTGCGCCGCTGGCTGAGCTTGGATCTAATCGGCCGGACGGGTCTGCACCGTAGTGGGAATTGTGCTAATGCATCAACAACAACACCCATCGATTGTTTCTGCGACCCTTGTTGGTTTGATTCTGGAGCTATGTCTAAATGTTTGTGATGGTAATTCAAATATGAAGATATATTATGACATGTTGAACTGGAGCTATACGAGATCTTGAACACGTGGAGCTATATAAGATGATTTATTTTCATCTCACAATTTTATCGTGAGCTTTTTCCAATTCTAAGACTGATTCTAGTGGCCCCCACCATGTGTATATATATACGATGCAAATATGGCGTATAATTGCTAGTTTATGATGTAAGTAGGTGTAATGGTATATGTGAGATGTACACATAGTTGTAGTGGTGTTTTTCTAAAGTTGAAAGTTGAAGTGGCATTTCTCAAATAGGTGGAAATTGCAATGACATTTCTCATTGGTTACCAACGGGCTTATATGCGTTGCATTGTACCCTAGCAAACGCAAAAAAAACGCAACACATCTTAATCCGTTGGTATATGCCTTAGCAATGCCTATATGGACATCTAGATACAGATAAATGTGTTGTTGTAGGAGGGGTCCTCTTGTAGTGTGTGGGAGAAGATGGCCGCGGGCGGCAAGTTAAAAAGAGCCGGCATCGAATGTCGTCATGAAGGCAGAAGCGACGATATTAAAGTGTCCGGTCAGGAGGGCAGGCGTCTGGTGGCGCCAGCAGGCCGTGAGGGAGAGCGTGGAGTCCAGTCGGTCAGGTTGTCGTCCCATCGCCATTGATGGCGCAGGCTATGACCGGTTAGTCTTTCGCCTGCATTTCCGAATCATTATCGTGGTTGCGTCTGAATGGTGTTGTTGCGCGCATCTGAATCAATGTCACGCTAAACCAGTGGCACGCGAGGGCAGGACAAGCCATTGGTTTGCCCGTATCTAGGCCAACGCAACTGTTTCCTAGATTTGGTGCATGAATGGATCAAGCTCAAGGCGTCCTTCTGGATGGAACCTGCCGCGCACGTCCCGCACGGACGCGTTCAGACGGGTTGGATAGACCCGATAAAGATGCCCTACCTACGGGGAAAACAAGAGCATACGTCCGCATGGCCTACATATTTTCAAGCCAGCAACCATGCAAAATGCATATGTTTAATACTCGATAGCGTCTCTAGTATATACCGCATATCTCGCATATCTGGACAAACGCATAAAATTTATATAGTATTGGTCTAAAAATAGTTAAAACCGGCCCAAACAGATCTTGTAAAAGTGGTCAAAACTGTAAAAAAAATTGCAGCTCCTGCGTATCAGTTCTTGTATAATGCATATATTCAATTTTGAAGGCTGCTTTTGCAATAAACTGCAAAGCGGGGTCAACACTTCCCTCCATCAAAAATACACCACCAACCGCTTCAGGCCTGCTCCGGTGTGTCGCCGCCCCCCTCCAAACTCGATTTCGGCAAGGTGGCTTGATTCCCCACGCCAATCTACAATTGCGAATGAAAAGATTCGATTACATATATCTATTGTTAATTTTTAAGACGTAAACTGTTGATTTTTTTGACCGCCATTGTTGAGCCCGAGCGGCAGCTAGGTGCCGGCCCGGCCGTATGCACGCATCAGCTGGCCGCGTGCACACAGCAAGGGCGCATGCACCGCACGCATCAGCTAGCATCTAAGCCCGCATGCATCAGCTGGCAGCTCGTCGGCCGCACGCAGCTCGCCGCTGTCGCTGGCCGCACACGCTCGCACGAAGGGGCTAGGCAATGGTGGGGCTAGGAAGGGGCGGGGTCCAGGCAGAGACGTGCACCAGGGATCTGTACGCCCACGAGGTAGATGACTCTACGAAAATGACGATAGAATATTTCTGAAATATTATGTTTTGCGGTCTAAATATGCGGAATCTGTTCTGCCAAGACATAAAATTTACCGCAAAACAGTTTTGCGGTTTACCCCAAACTACTTTTGCGGTATCTGCTAGAGATGCTCTCAAAGCCGTAGGAGTGAGAGTGTGAGACTGATGACCAGGAGGGAGAGAGATCTCCACCCCATACTCAAGAATGAGGGACACATAAATGTTGCGGCGGATAAAGAGGGGGAATAGACATTTGTGTGTCGAGGTGGCGGCCTCAGAAACCATGGTGGACAACAACTTCATGGGACAAAGAAGTTGGTGGCCATGATTTGAGTGGGGATTTTGTGTTGCTAGTGTGGCAAGGTCGTTGGCTCGATTGATGTGTCCCATATGAGGTGTTCTATAGTATGTCAAGGCACAGTCCTCGGACGTGGTGTGGCGGTTATGGTCTGCGGGTAGTTGCCCTGTCTAGTTTGGGCTATGGATAGTTAGGTCTGTGGCATTGTAGCTCGAGAGTGAGTGGTGCTATGAATGGATCTGCACAGGGCATGACAGGGCGATGGAAGTCGGTGTGGCGGCTCCGAGAGTTTTTCAACATCAAGAGTGTTTGACCTAGTGTTGTGAGGGCAACGAGGTTGCTCTCGATGTTGGTCGCCGGCGTGTCCAGTGTTGTCTTGGCGCGGGTTCTTATGGAATGTCGGCTTCTTCAATTCTGGGAGTGTCCCGAGTCTGCTCCTCCCACAACAGTTGCGGCGTCTTCTCTCCGACAATGATGAGGACCGACTAGTTTGGCATAGCGGGTCACCGTGTATTTCGTGTTTTGTTGGTTGACACTGTTAGGAATATGCAACATATATTCCTCTGGGGCCAAAGGCCACAATATATAGTACAGGTACAGGGCAAATATGCAGGAAGCCCCCTAACATGTGGGGGAAATACAATATACATATATATACATCTAACACCCCCCCTCAAACTCATGGTGGATCCACAACACTGAGTTTGGAGAGTAAGAAATCATGCTGCGCTCTGGTCTGTGCCTTCGTAAAGAAATCCGCCAACTGTAAGTCTGAAGGCACATACTGAAGCGCAACAACCTGAGCCTGCACCTGAGCACGTGTATAGAAAGCATCAACACCAATATGCTTGGTAAGCTCATGCTTGACTGGATCACGTGCAATACTAATAGCACCTGTACTGTCAGACAGAATCAGAGTGGGTGTGGTAATAGAGACCCCAAAATCCGCAAGTAACCACCGTAACCAGGTCACCTCAGCAGTCAACAAGGCCATAGCACGCAACTCGGCCTCAACACTCGAACGGGAAACCGCTGTCTGTTTCTTCGTCTTCCAAGCAATGAGCGAACCACCAAGAAACACACAGTAAGCAGAAAGTGAACGACGATCCGAAGGATCACTCGCCCACGTAGCATCCGAATAGCACTGGAGTTGGAGAGAGCTGGAACGAGGAAAGAAAAGACGACGAGTGATCGTACCGCGAAGATAACGAAGAACACGGAGAAGATGACTATAGTGAACAGTGGTGGGAGCAGAGACAAACTGACTCAGAATATGAACAGGATAAGAGATGTCAGGACGAGTGACAGCAAGATAAACTAGACTCCCAACAAGATGACGATAACGCGTCGGATCAGAAAGGGGATCACCATCAGTAGGTTGAAGCTTAACATTAAGCTCCATAGGGGTCTCAACAGTGCGCTCATCCCCAAGAGCAGCACGAGGAAGAAGATCTTGAATATACTTTTCCTGAGAGATGTAAAAGCCATCAGAAGTGGAGGAAACCTCAATCCCAAGAAAATATCGAAGAGGACCAAGATCGGTCATAAGAAACTGATCACGAAGACGAGCCTTAACAAAGGCGATATACTCAGGATCATCACCAGTAATGATCATGTCATCAACATAGAGAAGAAGAAGAGTGCGTCCACGAGGAGAAGTGTGAACAAATAGCGCTGGATCATGAGTACTAGGGGAGAAACCAGCAGCAGTCACTACAGAAGCAAAACGCTCAAACCAGGCACGAGGAGCCTGTTTGAGGCCATAAAGAGACCGTCGAAGACGACAAACCATCCCCTCGGGAACAGAATACCCAGGAGGCGGCTGCATATAAACCTCCTCACTCAATTCACCATTAAGAAAGGCGTTCTGAACATCAAGCTGAGACACAGACCAATGACGAACAGAAGCAACAGCAAGAAGAGTACGCACAGTGGTCATATGAGCCACAGGAGCAAAGGTCTCATCGTAGTCACGACCATGCTCCTGCTGAAAACCACGAGCCACAAGACGCGCTTTATAGCGCTCAAGAGATCCATCAGAGCGGGTCTTAATCTTATAGACCCACTTACACGTAATAGGACGAACACCGGGAGGGGGAGAAACAAGATCCCAGGTGCCAGTGCGCTCAAGCGCAGCAATCTCCTCAGCCATGGCCAGCTGCCATTCAGGATGATGCTCGGCATCCCGATAAGAAGTCGGCTCAGAGGCAACAGAAAGACCATACTGACTAGGAGATTAACGGTTGGGGGCACGACGCTGACGAACAGGACGAGTAGAGGGAAGATCATCAGAGGAAGACGACGCAGGAGACGGCGATGAAGAAGAGGGAATAGTAGAGGAAGACTCCGGAGAACGAGGAGAACTAGGAGAACTAGACGGAGCAGAAGAGGACGGTGTCGAAGAAGAGACGGTAGGGGGAGAAGATCCTGAAGAAGACACAATAGGGGTAGAAGGAGGTGTGTCAGGAAAGAGAAGAAAAGAGATATCTTCCACCGGGTAAGTACCAGCGGTGGGACGAGGATAGAACGGACGCGTCTCATCAAAAGTAACATCACGAGAGATACGCATCCGACGACCAACAGGGTCCCAACAGCGATAACCCTTATGCTCATCACTGTAGCCGAGGAAGACACACTCAACAGACTGAGCAGTCAGTTTGGAGCGTTCGCGAGGAGCAAGGAGAACATAGCAAACACAACCAAACAAGCGAAGCATGGAGTAATCTAGAGACTGTCCAGAGAGGCGCTCAAGAGGGATACCACCCTGCAAGGCAGCAGAAGGCTGAATATTGATAAGGTAAGCCGACGTAGCGACAGCCTCAGCCCAGAAATGCGGCGGGAGAGAAGAAGCAATCATCATAGCGCGAGTGGTCTCAAGAAGATGGCGATGCTTACGCTTAGCAACGCCATTCTGGGCATGTGCACCAGGACAGGAGAACTGAGCAAGAGTGCCCTGCTCAGCAAGAACACCTCGCAACATCTGGGAGATATACTCACCAGCAGAATCAGCACGAAACACACGGATGGGGGTAGAATATTGAGTACGAACCATGGCCGCAAAACGCTGATATATGGAGAGCACCTCACTACGGGAGCGCATAAAATACAACCAAGTGTACCGAGAAAAATCATCGATGAATAAAATATAGTAGCGATGGCCCCCTTTCGAAGCGAAGGGAGCCGGACCCCAAACATCGGAATGAACTAAATCAAAAGGTCGCTGAGATACAGACGCGCTAGTAGGATAGGGAAGCTGAATCTGTTTACCCAACCTACAGCCCTGACAATGCAAAGACCCATCTCCTGAGACAGACCCCAGAAGACCACGATGAACTAAAGATGATAGGCGAGAATCACAGAGGTGACCAAGACGATGATGCCACTGCTGAAAAGAGCTGGTAGTAGAGGCGACAACCGGAGAAGAACTGGCAGATGAAGTGGCAGCGGAAGGAACACGAAGCCAGTCTAACTCCCAAAGACCTGAAGAGTCACGACTGCGAGGGCCAGCTCCAACTAGAGCCTGGGTGCGACGGTCCTGAACAACACAAGAATCAGCATCAAGAATGACGCGACAACCAGAGTCAGTAAGCTGGCTAGCAGAGAATAGATTCATCTTAAGAAGAGGGACATGAGAAATATCAGGAACAAAAAAGGAAGAAGTAGAAAGGGTGCCCCGACTAGAAACAGGGAGAGAGGTACCATCAGCCGTAAAAACACGGACAGGAGAAGGGAGAGAACGAAGAGCGGACAGAAAAGAAGACTCAGGGGTCATATGAAAAGAAGCTCCAGAATCCAGATACCACGGAGACGTACCTGACTGTGTAGAAGGTGGTGGTCGCGCAGTGCCGGAAGAATCAGTCACAAAACCAGCAGTGCCCGGCGAAGAAGAGCCTGTAGCAGCAAGCAGACCGCGAAGACTCCTGATAATGTCCTGATCAGAGAGAGCAACCGCTGAAGACCCGGAAGGAGCCGGCTGTCCACGAGCCTGGTGCTGCTGACGTAGACTGGGGTCCCGTGTATAACAGGTGGCCCAAGTGTGGCCATCCCTGTTGCAGTAAGAGCAGTGACGAAGAGAACCACGACGACCCTGACCACGAGCCTGCTGGTGCTGACTCGGACCCTGAGGCTGCTGGTGCTGAAGACCCTGACCCTGACCTGGAGGGGTGGGTAGTATCGGCGGCGGCGGCACAGGAGACCGCGGCTGAGTCGAGGGAGCAGGCGGCAAAGGAGCACCACGAGTAGTAAGCGCAGATGGGACCGCAAGAAGACCAGCACCACGGAGACGGGTCTCCTCAGCCCGAAGCTCAGACAACACCTCAGAGAGCGGAACACGACCACGAGCATTCAGCTGAGCACGCCGGGGCTCAAACTCCTGGCGAAGCCGAGACAGAAACTCATAGATGCGGTGAAACTCCAAGTCCGAGCGCACAATCTGGCAGCACGAGCATGTGCCACAAACAGCAGTACGGAGAGAATCAAGCTGACGCCAGATAGCAGCACTCTGAGTATAAAACTCATCAATAGTGGAATCACCCTGCTGAAGAGCATGCTCCTGGCGAACCACAGACAGGTAAAGAGCATCCCCAGACGGCTGATAGCGCTGACGAAGATGGGCCCACTGAGCAGCAACAGTAGGGAGACTCATGAACTCAGCAGCATACTGGGGCAGAACACTAGAGGTGAGAACAGCAGCAGCACGAGCATCCTCATCGACCCACTGAGTGTAGGCAGTCAGAGCGTGGCGATAGGACTCGAGATCAGTAGAATATTGCTTGAGCTTCAGGTCATAGGCAGCCACAGCAATATCATCAGCGCTCTGAGCAGCATCCTTGGCCTCCTGAGAAGCATCAGCAGCAAGCACAATCGGCGTCGGAGGCAGAGGAGCCACAGGAGCAGGGGGGCACGGCGGACAGGAGACCTCGCCAGAGAGCACACCCCAAAGACGGAGACCGCGCATGTGAACGCGCATAAAGGCAGCAAAATCAGGATAATTCGCGCCATCGAAAATCACCGGGCAGCGAGGAATCGCAACGTAGCCTGATGCGGAAGACATCTCTCAATTTTTTTTTTTTTTTTTTTTTTTACAGATCGGATACCACCAGATCTAGAGACAGCCGGCGGCAGAACAGATCAGCCGGCGGCGGGCCAGCAGGCAGAAGGGGGCCACACGGGCGAAGCGTCAGGAGGCGGAGGGAGCCGCGCGTCAGAGAGCAGTGGGGGCCGCACGAGCGGGAGCTGCGCGTGGGGGCTGTCCCGCGCGTGCTCGGGGTCCCGTGTTGGAGGAGCGGGCCCGCGTGCTGCTCGGGCGGCTGGTACTCCGCGCGGGCGGGGATTCCAACGGGAGCAAGACCAGGCGACGACGGTCAGGCGACGGGAGCAGTACCAGGCGGGGTCCAACGGGAGCAGTACCAGGCGGGGATTCGACGGGGGCAGGCGACGGGATCCAACGGGAGCAGTACCAGGTGGGGATTCGACGGGGGCAGTACCAAGCGACGGGATCCAACGGGAGCAGTACCAGGCGGATGAAGAACTCGATCCAGACGAGGAGACAAATCCGATCCGAGATCCAATCTGAGAAATAGAACACGAATTTCACGTACGCGGCCAGAACGGGAACCGGCAGTGGCCGGAGCGAGCTGACGGCGACGACGGTCACGGAAACCCTAAACCTTGCTCTGATACCATGTTAGGAATATGCAACATATATTCCTTTAGGGCCAAAGGCCACAATATATAGTACAGGTACAGGGCAAATATGCAGGAAGCCCCCTAACATGTGGGGAAAATACAATATACATATATATACATCTAACAGACACCTTTGGTGTCCATTCTCCTCGCCGAGAGTTGTTCTGGTCATGTTGTTCTAGAGTCTTGAGTGGGCTTAGCCATGTGGTGTGAGGCTTGGCATGTATGGTTTTCGTCTTTTTGCTAATTGATTGAGTATTTTTTCCTTATAATGATTGGATAAGACAAAGTTATTGTGTTCCTTTGAAAAAATATGTTTTGCTTCAATGCATGTAACGCAAGCAAATAAAGTAGTCGACCCCGTGATCAGGCCATCAGCCATGAGTAGGGGACGTGGTTAGGGACACTTAAATGGCAGCCACAAGTCTCGTTTAATCAAAATCTTAGTTCTTTGTTTTAAAAAAACAAACTTTATTAAACTAGAATACAAATAAACGATAGTACGCGGGATTAAATGGTACGCCAACTTACATTCCTAGAAGTGGTGTTACCGCCCTAGTTACCTGCGCAAGCAGTCTCCTGCTGCAACGTTCACACGCCATCACTAACCCGACCCGCGTGTCTGTAAACGAGGCGGCCGGCCAGGCGGAGGCGGGGCACACGTTCGTTTGTTTCCTTCTTTCCTGCGGTCTCCGGCCCCAGCCGGAACTCACCGGCCAAAAGGCGAAGCCGAGCGCGCACCAATGAGTTTTTTCGGGCTCCAGTGTCAGGGCTGTTTGACCAGTTTTGACGCATGGACAGCTCTGGTCTAATCATGCAGTGACACGGCCGCTCTCCACCACCACCACCGCCGCCTTGTTTTGTTTATGCTAATTAAGCACTCCCTCCAATGATTCCCGTGGGGGACCGTCCCGGCCAGTTTGTCAAAAGGAACAAAACGCGCTCCCATCTTATCGCAGCTGACAGAGAACCACACCTTTGCCCTGTATCCAGCGTCTTCGGTTCACACAGGCACGTCCTACCGTCCCAAATTGAAGCAAGGAAAACAAAAGGATAATGATAAGTACCTGTTTGGTGTCCTATTGCAAAATGCCCCCCTCTCATTGGACGGGTGAAAAACTTTACAATAATATTCTTTTGAGAGAAAGAGAAAATTTGTATTTTATCATCGACATGGATGTGCCGTGGACTCGTATCATAAAGTGTGAGTGGTAAGGCTATGTACTACTTCCTTTGAATCTAATTATAAGACAACTAAAACGTCTTATAATTTGACATAGAGACAAAGTCTCGACCTCTCTCTGAACCGCTCTCGTCCCCTCCCTCTTCCTTCTCTGGTTCTTCTTCCTCCGGACCGGCAGGCCCCTCTCCCCCTCCTCTCTGGCTGTGACCACCGGCGGCAGGTGGCGGTGGTCTGCTTGCTCGTGGTGCTCCATCGGTGGGAGCTGGAGGCGAGCGGTGGTGCTGCGACCACGATCCCCTCAATAAAGCTCCTTTTTCTCTCCCCAGATCGAGGCAGAGCGGTTGGAGTTCTTCCTCCAAGCCATCGAGGTGACGGAGTTAAGGGAAATCTTCGATTCGCTGTGACCCTTTGCTGATCTAAGGAGCGGGAAAATGGGAAGACTGCGGCGGTCTTCTGGAGCGGATCCTCGGTGGCCCTTCGCTGGCGTCGCGTCGGCCCGCCACCGACTCATTTGGCCGAATGGCGGATGCTCCGAGCTCTGGTGTCGGCCACTGCCCGGTGCCATCTCACCTTCAACCTCCAGGCCAAAGTGCCATGTCAGAGGCCCTTCATCTGCTTCGTCGTCGAGATCCCTGTCTGCATCACACCAAGTGGTCTTGTCCTTGGACGTGGTGTCGACCCTGGCGTTCTAAAGCTCAAGCTCGTTTCTGGTATCGCTTTTCCCTTTTTAGTTTTGAGGTCCTGTATGCAATGTGGGAGGACTATATTGTAATTTCTACTTTCTTTGAGATTCTCCCTGTATCTTGTAAGCCCATCGTTGAAGATTAATGTAGTGTTCTGGGCCCTTCAAGGATCTTCCCATAAATTTGACACAGAGGAAGCACTTGTCTAATTGTGCGACGGTGCGGAGATCCAGTGTTCGTCTGACGTCCATGTCGGTTTAGTGTGATTACATAAGAAGGAAGGTCGTGGCCGTGGCCTTGGATGGTAATGGTGGGAGCATTTAACCTCGCTCGGCCTAGTGGGCCCTCAGAAGCCAAGCAAAAATATTTACTCCTTACTACATAGATAAGCGATGTTGTTTGATGGGTGAGACAATTCGATTAGCATCATGGCCTGCACAGAGGCAAGACATGTTTGATGGGGGAGTGCCTAACCAGGTAGGCCCGCAAAGGGGGAACATGACGTGGGGATGGTCCAAGACAATTCCAATTACAGCTGATTGTTCGACCCAGACGACCGATTTGGAAAAGTCCCATGATGAGTCGAGTAGAAGTACAAGCCATGGCCCAACCGTCCTAGTAGATGATCATGTTTTCTTAACCAATTCAGATCATACCTTGTAAACCTTAACCGAGGTGCCTATATAAACATCCGCAGGGAACCCTAGTATGGATACGCTCTAAGCAATCTCATACATCCTACCCCTAGTCACCACATCTTCTTCGGCGCCATTGTAATCGACTTGAGCATCACGGCCTGCGCGGAGGTAGGGTATGTCGGAGCGGCGACCCCAAGAGATGGTGATTGTGGTCTCATAGTGCAACAATTGGAGTCAACCCCAACCTCACCAACACTTATTAATTTGTTATCATGTTTTAACGATATAAAACAGGCCATTCTTTCTTTCTGGTATTCTAATGCAAAGGACAGGCTAGTTTAAGGCAAGGGAGAGCATAATAAGGCTTAAAGGAGCAACTAGCAAGAGCAATTGCCGTCCCATATGAAAACAACTTATCATCCACGCAAGAACAGAAAAGCTTTTGTTGGATGTTTATGGATGTTGTACAGTACTTTCTTGCATGGACAAACACCAGATTTGGCAGTCCTAAAAGGACAAACATGAAACTCTGTCAGGGACCTTTTGAAAAAATCATTCGGCAGACACCAACGCCCCCTCCCTCTCCATCCCCATACCTGCGTATCCTAGTGATCTTATTCTCCCAGCCGCGCTGCACAAACATGCCCTGTACACATTAGTCATTAGTGCCAGCAGGCAGCAGGACAACAGTTGCACGAACCCAGTACGTCTCCACACCTGCGGCTGGCTAGCTAAGCTACAAGTACGACTCCTCCAAGACTCCAACGACCCAACAGCAATAAGAAATATCCCACTAATAAACGCTGCGATCCTCACGGCTCCAAAGGCAGAGGACCCCGGAAGAAGAACACATGGTTGGATCGCCGTACCGTCTTCTTCATCGCCGGTTGATGGACAGGGCAACTGCACCGGCGAGCAGCGATGGCGATGCAGGTACGTCCGGTTCTTGCTTTTAGCTGTTCATTCAGATATGGTTGTATTTCAGTAGTTGAGGAAGGTGATTGAATTGTTGCGGGGTGCGTGTGTGTGTTTTAGCGCCAAGACATTCAGGCTCCAATGATGGGATGCCCATCATGGTCTCCATCCTGGTGCTAGTCATCATCTGCTCTCTCTGCTACTGCGTCTACTGCTGGAGATGGAGGAGACGCAACGGTGAGTTCTACGTAGTTAATTGCTAGTACTCATCTTGCTAGTTAATCTTGCTGGTTAATCAGCTAGCTAACTGAGGGAACGTGGTTTGGTTCTTGATTTTGCTTGCAGCTGTGAAGAGGGCTGAGATCGAGAGGCTGAGGCCGCTGTCCAACTCCGACTTGCCAGCGATGGACCTGACCACCATCGAGGCCGCCACCAACCATTTCTCCAAGGAGAACAAGCTCGGCGAAGGCGGTTTCGGGCCCGTTTACAGGGTACGCACGAGCACTGATGCCAAATGTCTCCAAGCTACTAGTTTCGTTCGCGTGCGATTCGTATTGACTTGAATCTCATTGGATTTTCAGGGCGTCCTGGACGGCGGCGCGGAGATCGCTGTGAAGCGGCTGTCGGCGAGGTCGCGGCAGGGCGCGGCGGAGTTCCGGAACGAGGTGGAGCTGATCGCCAAGCTGCAGCACAGGAACCTGGTGCGGCTGCTGGGGTGCTGCGTGGAGAAGGACGAGAAGATGCTCGTCTACGAGTACCTCCCCAACAGGAGCCTCGACGCCTTCCTCTTCGGTGAGTTTCATCAATCAGTTTCCTTCTCCTTCCTCGTCCCACTTTGTGAACTGGACTCTGGTGTAGAGTCATTTATTTACTCGATCGTGCAGCACGCCTATATGTCCGAGATCTCTGGTGTAGAATCATTTACTACTCGATCGTGCAGCACGCTTAACGTGTCCGAGATCGGTCTGATTAATTGGCCAATTTCGGCACGGTAGGAATTACTAGGTGTGAAAGATCGGGTGGTTTGATTTGGCGAGGGCATGCGTGCACATGGCTGAACCAGATCGCAGCTCTCGGGCTGTGCAATCCCCCCTAGTTTACTGATTTTGAGTCGATTAGGTCCAATGAGGCTACCAGATCGATGCGAAAGTAGGTCAATGGGAGCCAAAGTACAGCACAATTCGTTCAGATCACGTGCTCCACCAAGAGTTAACTTGGGTGATTAATTTTCGTGTCACATCGATCAGGTACTGCAAGGACTGCGCACTTGGACTGGAGGATGAGGCAGAGCATCATCCTTGGGATCGCTCGCGGCCTGCTCTACCTCCACGAGGATTCGTACCTCAAGATCGTCCACCGGGACCTCAAGGCCAGCAACGTGCTCCTCGACAACAAGATGAACCCCAAGATCTCCGACTTCGGCATGGCCAAGATCTTCGACGACGAGGACATCCAGGTCAACACCGGCCACGTCGTGGGGACATAGTAAGTGCGCAATGCATGCCACATTCTTCCAATTTTCTTCACGACGTGCCTTTTGAGTAGGGTGTTAACCTGAATTTCATTTTATTTTAAATTGCAGCGGTTACATGGCGCCAGAATACGCGATGGAGGGGGTCTTCTCGGTGAAGTCGGACGTGTTCAGCTTCGGGGTCCTGGTGCTGGAGATCCTCAGCGGCCAGCGCAACGGCGCCATGTACCTCCAGGAGCACCAGCACACCCTCATCCAAGACGTACGTCCCTTCACACCACACCATTATCCGGTCACAAAATACACAGTTTTCTTTTTACTGAACATTTTTGTTGTTTCATGGCATATATAGGCGTGGAAGCTGTGGCACGAGGACAGGGCGGCGGAGTTCATGGACGCGTCGCTGGCGGACGGCTCGTACGCCAAGGACGAGGCGTGGCGGTGCTACCACGCCGGCCTGCTGTGCGTGCAGGAGAGCCCCGAGCTGCGGCCCACCATGTCCAACGCCGTGCTCATGCTCATCAGCGCCCAGACGTCGCTGCCGTCGCCCCAGCGGCCGCCGCTGTTCGCCAGGCCGAACAAGACGGCGGTCTCCCCGTCGGGGAACTCGCTGGGGACCGACACGACCTCCAAGACGCAGTCCGTCAACGACGTGTCCATCACCATGATCCAGCCACGATAATACTACTACTACTACTACTAGTGTTTTCCTTTTGGTTACACACATGCATGGTGACGAGCGACGGTTGAGATCGACGTCCCACCACGCTACGCACACGATGATGATGATGATGATGATGATGATGGGTAGGCAAGATCATTCTTTCGGCACTCTGTAAATACTGTTTCAACAGCAGCATCGATCTCGCATGCTTGTTGCTGAAGAGAAAATGAAACAAGCTTTTTTGCGTTCGGAAGACTCGCTCGCACCATGGCATAGTAGACTTCAAGAAGATGCTTTGAAATTACTTATATATACTACCATTATTAAGATGAAAAGGTGAATCGGAGACTAGTCTTTGTCTAAAGTTGAAGATGTGTGATTGATTGATGCATGCTTGTGAAAGTAACAGAGACCTGAAAAAATTGGACCTGCAGGAGGCTGAAAGGAGAAAGCATCCGGTGCCGACGACTTGCCCATGTTTTCTCACAAGGTCATGGAAATTCAGCAAGCATCCAAAGCACGCGCAGCCGTCAAGGAGCCACTCGAGTTCAGCTAGCAGGTATCACTCTCCCTTTGTGTTAAGCTAACCTATTACGTCTAATTAACGACCTCATGACGCCATGGTCTCGACGTACACAAACCACACCTACTCCAACTAGCACTTATCCACCACACGGGAATTGAAAGAATATACATATGCTGAAGATGAGTGCAAGATATCATGACCATCATCATCATCACTGCTAGTATTTATATATCTTTTAACTTTAATTAACCTAGGCGGCTAACAGCAGCCATGTCTGATGTCTCTCCTGCTAGTAGTAGATGAGAGCTACACCTGGCCAGTTTGCTGGTTTTCTAGTGGAAACACAGAACCTGAAACCGGCCACGCTTGTGACTAAAATCTGGACCACCTGTGGCTATCCATTTCAAGGATTCACGTTAGAGAAAGAAAGATATTAGGATCACGAGACATCAGACCTCAGGTTTACTTCCATTTTTGTTTGGAAACGTTTGTGGCCTTGCCTAGCTTTTATAATATTAATAAAATCCCATCTCAAAAAAAGAATAGAAGTCGAAAAAACCTAGGTCCCGCTGAACGCATTTAGGAAAAAGAATAGCAAAAATAAAAGTGTAATTTCTGCAAATTCATAAGAAAAAAGTGTGCATATATATGAAAATAAGAATGTTACAACTTAAGTTTCCTGTTAGACAAAGATATTATCGCGAGACATCAGTCCTCGGGTTTACTTCATTTTTCCATTTTGTTTGGATATGTTTTCCGGGCTTGCCTAGCTTTTAATAATACAAGTCGAAAAAACCATGGTATAGTGCACTCATTTCGGAAAAGAATAGCAAAAACAAAAGTTTGACTTCTACAAAATTCATACTCCTTTTGATCCAAATTAATTGTCGCTAAAATTGATGTATCTAGACATGTTATAGTGCTAGATACATCCATTTTAGCGACAAGTAATATGGATCGGAGGCATAGAAGAGTGCACATATCTATGTTAATCATTGGTAAGATTCACGAAAATGAGAGAAAAGAACGTTTCAAAATCGGAAATACTTTTAGATTGTATCAGATGATCAATGCCAGGAATATTAACAGAAAAGAAATGCTTAGGACACACATTTTTTGTTCCAATATGCCAATCAATAAATAGTGTTATGCTCTCAAGGTCTAGGAGCGCCACAATGTTTTAGTCTTCGCCACAATGCCAATCAATCGGAAATACAAAGGTCTCGGGCATGTTTTAGTCTTCGATATCATGTTTTAAGATTCGTGCCACAATGTTTGGTGAAGTTTCATAACTTCAGTCAGTTTGGATCGAATAAGACTAGTCATAGTGGGAGTAACTTGGATAGTAATATAGTCCTACATTTATTGTCAACTAAGCATTTAGATGACATGGTATGCAATTAAATGATGAGAGAGAGGCTTGTGGTAACTCGCTATGTTACCTTAACATCACATATTTCTAGGCAAAATGAGTCTATATTGTAATAAATGAGGCCTTGCATGATATCACACATATGTTATTTTGCACTATGAAGATAATAACTTATACTAGTAACATATACTCCCTCCGTTTGAAAATATAAGATGTTTTAGGTTTGTGAAGGAGATGTATCTAGACATATTTTAGTGTCTATACATCTTCTTCACAAACCTAAAACATTTTATATTTCTAAACAGAGGGAGTACATATTACAACTCTAAGTTACTCTGCACTATGACCAGCCTAAGACTCAAAATAATACTGAATGAAACCGTGCACGGGGAGGTAAGTATCATTTCTCCTCACGGCCTTGCCTTCTTCACAGTTTACAATGAAATTATGCGCAACCTTTTCTGTGCATTATCGGGAAATTGATTATTTTTTAAAAGATGGAATTAATTACTGTGCGCGTTCTTGTTTACGCACAGCATTCTAGGCTCCACGACTTGGATCGATGTGTCATCCACACGGGACGAGCATCAGAGGAACATGTACAAGCTATCGAGCGTGTGGAGAAGTCAATAACAGCTCGGCTGCCCGGCCGTGCACGCACCACCATCCACTTTAGCATCGCGATGATCCGGTGTCAAAGTAGTAGTGCTGCTAGTATGTACGCGCTCGCGGATCACAGCCTCACAAGGTTTTGATTTCTTCGTCAGCAGTCATTCTGGTCAAAAAAAAAAATTGTACTAGTAGAAAAAAGCGTTTTCCACCATTTCATGTTCTCATACTTAAAGTTCAGAAAAGAAAACAGCCGAGAGCAGATGATGAAAGTTCCGAAAAGGAAAACAGCCGAGAAGTTACATTTACATTTCAACCATCTCTAACTTGGCAGAGCGACCACCAAAGGATTGTTGGTTTGTTGACTTGAAACCTACCGGGCTCGCCGTGTGGTTAACTGCTAAACTTCTCTCTTTTCTCACTTGGTTCCGACGATTTTTCCTCGTCTTTTCCTTTCCACAAGGCGCAGCGTCCCGTCGTGGGCGCTTTCTCCACCGCGCGCACGAGGTCTAGGGTGCAGCGCTTGCTTTGCTTTGCTGCAGCGACCAGCAATCTAGAGAGCATCTCGGTAAATGACGGTAGTAGTAGATTAACATGACGCCAGCCTTGTAGTAACTTGTTTGGGTAGCAGATCAGCTTGTTAATCTAGTTTAGAGACACTACTGTGGGCCTCAGTAGCACATTTCAACTAGGCGCAGGCTCGTCAGTTCAGGCCACGTAGCGCTGGCCCGTATCCTCGGCCCAATTTTGCTCCTATCTTCCACATGCTTCACTTTTATTGTTTTTTCTCTCTCAATTTGTTTTTGCGAAAATTCCACCGATCTATTAATAATCATCAACAGTAGTACAAACAGGTCTAAAATTAATAAAAATTACAAATAGATCGATGGACCACCTAGCGAAGACTACAAACAATAGCACGAGCCAAAGGCGCACCGCCGTCCTCGCCCCTCCATTACCGGAGCCGGGCAAAGCTTGTCGTAGTAAAGCTTGTTGTAAAAGATAGACGGAAAGTCGTCGTGCTAAGGTCCCAAAGAACCAGCGCACTAAAGCAACAATCATCGCCAATGATGACATCACTAGATTGGAAGAGACTGGCCTAAAATTACCACAAAAAACGACTAGATCCCAGAAGATCAGCCGGACACACGACTCCACGCGCCCTCTATCAGTGCTAGGAGCACCACCAAAGCGAGGATAGAGCGGGGAGGACTTTATTCTGACTTCGGGATGTAGCCGTCGCCTCAACATCCAAAAAAGACACGAAAAAACAGTCTAATCGAAGAACAAAAACCTTCCGCCGGCGAGAAACCGTGGTCCGTCACACCTCTAAGCCCCTAAGGCCATCGGAGGCGGAACAGACCGACAGCGTCACCGGCGGAGGGAAGGAATCCTAGATGGGTTTTTTGAGCCGCCGCCTTGGCCTCCTGGAGCACGTACGTACCGATTCGATCTGTTTTGCTTCTCTCTCTCAAATTTAGGGTCATCAGTCATCATCTGCTGCCTCTCTTTGTCTAAAAAAAAACCACCAGCCGCTATTTTTTTTGAGGAAGTAACCACGTGTTCATTTCATAGACCAAGTACAAACACACCATGTCAGCACCCATGTTGCCACGGCCAGTACAGAAGAGGCGAAGCCCAAGGGAAGGCCCAAGGGCCTAGTGAAGCCCAACCAGAAAGTATTTGGAAAAGAGTGGTTGAATCGACTCTGCTATCAATGGCGTTCGAGTAGTTAAGCAGGCAAGGAAAGGCATCCACGACATCCTGGCTTGGATCACGGCTGAAAGTACATTTCATAATACCTAGTGTTTTGTGTGTTAGATAACAATATCAAGGATTATTTAATGTGTGTTGAAGTGCTGCAGATCTTCATTGAAAAAGGAAAAGGAATTCTGTTTTTGGGGGCGGATAATCCGCCCCCCGAGGATTTTCACCAAGACTGGTCCTGCGTCGCTCTCTGTATGGGGGCGAAATTCCCCGGACTTTCTGGCTCGGGGGCGGAGTTTTTCCCTAGGCCGGATAGTCCGCCCCACGAGGGGGCGGATAATTCGCCCCTCCAGGAATTTCACCAAGTCTGGACCTGCGTCGCTCTCTGTATGGGGGCGGACTTTCCCCCGGAGTTTCCGTCCTAGGGGCGGAGTTTTTCCCCAGGGTGGATAATACGCCCCTAGTGGGGGGCGGATAATCCGCCCCCAAACTTCTTCAACGACCAGATATGGGCAGGGGGTATTTAAGCCTGCCTTCTCCCTCCTTCCAGAACTCTTGGTTCATTCGAAAAAGTTAAGATCTGATCTGCAACCTTCATCCAAAAGAGCTTCCACCTATATCCATCCAAAGGCCCGGTCCCTTGGGGAATCGAAGGAGGAGGACTCGATCTTCAACAACTGCAATCAAGCGCTTCACCTCCTCTCCATTCGTTTGGAGAATCTCCATTCTAGTATTTCTTACAAATATCTAGATCCTTGCTTTTGATTATATTGATAATCCTTATTCTTGTGATAGCTTGTTGTCATCTCGGGAGCCCCTAATTCAGTTGTGGGTGTGTGTCCCGGTAGAGTTGTAAAGGCACCGGTTCCCGCCTCGATGGGTACCAATAGTGGAGAAGGTGGATCAGGCCTTTCGTGGCGAGATCCATCGGAGAATAGGGTGAGGCCTATTGTGGCGTGGTGGTCTTAGAACCGCCCACCCCTCCAACGCAGATGTACTTCCATCAACAAGGAAGGAACTACGGTAAAACAAATCCCTATGTCTCCGCGTGCTCCACTACGGTTCCCTCAATCCTTTCTTTACGTGCTTAGTAGCTAGGGTTGCACATAGGGAAATTCTCGTAGTTGCATATCTAGAGAATTTACTTTATGTCAAGCCTAAAATTGAAAAAGAACTAAAAATTGAGTAGCACCTATTTACCCCCCTCTAGGTGCCCATACGATCCATTTCAATTGGTATCAGAGCCCCGGCTCTTAATTCGGGCTTAACCGCCTAAGAGAAGTATGAGTTCCAAGGGAGATGGGAGTGATGCTCCGGAGGTAGTCATCATGAACGATCTCAAGACGTTGGAAACAACCTTGGTTAGTTCCATGGAGGCTAAGATGGAAGAGATGCGTCAATTGATAATGTGTATCTCCACATCCGCAGCATCACCTCCATCTAACTCTGAGGCTACCACTCCGCAATCCAAGGAAACGGGTAAAGCCGATTCTAAAGATAACGAAGTGGTTGATGATGGCACTAGCAAGAGCTCCTCCTCGAAAAAGGATAGTGGTAAGGAAGGATACAATGAGGTTTCCCATGTGTATTCTCCTGATCCACCTATTCCACACCCACATATACATAATAGGGGTGATCCACCCAAACTTTCAGCATCTACTTTCATTCAATGGCAATTTTTGATGAAGTCTCATGTGTGCAGTTCCTCCATTGAGTTGTGGAAAATTATCGAGAATGGTCTTTATGTTGGAGATCCCAACAATCTAACAAGAAGGGAGGTTGTTGATAGTCAACTCAACGCTACAGCTCTACACATGATACAGCTTGGTGTGGGTGACAAAGACATGCCACACATTCAGCATCTTAGTACATCTAAGGAAGCTTGGGATGCTCTCACCGAGCTCTACATCGGAAATGAAAGTATGAGAAGGAATAGATATGATGCTTTGAGCAATGAAGCTGAAGGTTTTTATATGTTGGATGGAGAAAACCACGAGGACATGTATAGGAGGCTCAAGGCAATAGCCACCACTTTCAGGAATCATGGTGCCTCTCATGTTGATGATGCATGGATCAAGCGCAAGTATGTTAGTGCTCTTATGCCATTTGAGCCCACAGATTTGAAAAGTCTCCAAGGTAGGCATAACTACCACCTTATGACATCCAATGAGGTAATGCAAGAAATGGCTGCTTTCAAAGTGGCTGCCAAGAATGTCGAAGATGCTTGTGCACGAGCTATGGGGATGCAAAAGGGGGTCAACATGGCCTTGAAGACTAGTGTGATTGATCATGATGAATATGCCATAGAAGGTATGGACTGTCCTAAGGATATAAAAAGTATCCACAGACAATACCTGGATCTTTATGCTAGAAAATTTTGGAAAGACCCGGCCAAGGCTAAAGCTGAACTAGAACGCAACAGTGGAGCTTATGGAAGAAATGAAAATGGTCCCAAGCTAAGAACATGTTTCAACTGTGGAGACCGGCTGCACTTTGTAGCTGAGTGTCCATATCAAAGTAGGGAAGATAATGGAGGAAGACTTATTTTCAAAGACAATTCAAAGGCTCCACGCAAGAAACAGTTTGTAAAGAAGAATGCTCCTTTCAAGAAGCGACCAAAGATTGTTCTAGTGGCTCAAGAAGAATATTCTTCGGGAAGTGAAGATGAGGACGAGGATGATATCTCTCAAGAGGTGGCTGCCATAGTCACCACATCTACATCAACATCTCTCTTCGACTCTCCGAACAAAAACGTCATCAACAAGAATGCTACTTGTCTCATGGCAAGAAGTTCCTAGGTAACTACTTCTAACTCTTCCTTTCCTAAGTCTATGATTGACATGGATGATCCTACTAGTCTTAAGGTTAAAGAAGATATTATTGCTTTGGACTATTTCTTCACTAACTTGCAAGGTGAGCACAAAGTATGTTTTGAGGCTCTTATGGACCAGCTGGCCCAAAATGAAGCTATTCTTGAAGAAAAGGGCAGGATCGAAAGGGAGGATGCAATGGAAATTGCATCCTTAAAAATGCTCTAGAAGAAGAGGCTCGGGTTTCTCTTGAAGAGAGGCTTGAGTCCATTGAGAAGTCACATGAAGAAATAGTGGCTAAGCTTGTTAAGGAACATGACAACGCAGTCGCCAAAGCAAAGAAGTTAAAGAAGGAAAAGATTGACTTTGGGGCTGCTCATGATAGAATCTCTGAGGAATTGGAGAAACTTGACATCGCTCACAAGGCGTTGAAAAGTGAATTCTCCATTCTCAATGAGTCACATGATCAGCTCCAAATTCGATTGACCAAGTATGATGTTCCTAGCACATCTAAGTCAACATATATTCACAAGGAAAGTGCTAGTGTGGAAGAAGGGTTTGTCAACGACATCTCTCCCAAAGATAAGGGTGTTCTTGATGAGGTTCTTGGCAAGCAAAGGTCAAATCTTGGTAAACAAGGACTTCGGTATGTCACCAAGTCCAAGAAGAAGAAGAAGACCAAGAATGTACAATCAAAGACAAGCACAACTGAGAAGAATATCACAAAAGACAAAACTAACAATATTGGTTTTGCAGGGTCTCACAATCCAAATTATGAACTCTTTTGTGATTATTATGGCAATGTTTGTGCTTATTATGTTGGTCCTTTTGATGAATATGTTGCTTGGTCTATTTGGGTTCCAAAGACCCTTGTTACTAACATGAGAGGACCCATTGAAAAATGGGTACCTAAAACCAAGAAGTAATTCTCTTGCAGGGCTATGCTTCTGGTGGGTCGAAATGGGTGCTGGATAGTGGATGCACTAGTCATATGACCGGAAGCAAGGAGATCATCACGGAGATGCGTCCCAATCATGATAACATTACAGTCTCCTACGGTGATAAGTCTAAATCTTAGGTATTGGGTCTTGGCAAGGTTGTGGTTGCTCATGATATCTCTCTCGTGGACGTCATGCCTGTTGAGACCCTCGGTTACAACCTTCTTTCTGTTCGTGCTCTTGGCAAGATGGGTTTGCTGTTTTCATTGATGATGATTTGGTGGTACTCTTGTGCAGCAAGTCTCTAAAGGTTGCTTTCGTTGGGTACGTCGAAAATGACCTGTATGTGGTGGACTTTTCGGGGAAAACCACTTCGGGTACGATGTGCCTATTCGGGAAGGCCAACATGGGCTGGCTATGGCATCACCATTTAGCCCATGTCAACATGAGAACTTTGCAAAGTATCCACAAGGGTGGCCACATCCTTGGACTAAAAGAAAATGTCTCCTTTGCCAAAGATCATGTTTGCAGGGCTTGTGTTGAAGGCAAAATGCATGAATCTCCCCACAAGAGGAAGACCATTGTGTCTTCAAAGAGAATTTTGGAATTACTTCATGTGGACTTATTTGGTCCTCCATCTCATGCCAGTCTCGGTGGGAAGAAGTATTGCTTGGTCATTGTTGATGACTACTCAAGATATACATGGGTCTATTTCTTCAAGCTAAAGAGTGAGACTCAACAAACGGTCATTGACTTTGCCAATGAAGTCCAACGTCAACACAATGTTCCTATATTGGCAATAAGAAGTGACAACAGCTCCAAATTCAAGAACTACACTTTGAATGAGTTTCTAAGTGAAGAGGGGATAATACATCAATATTCCGCTGCGTACACCCCTCAACAAAATGGTGTAGCCGAGAGGAAGAACCGCACATTGATGGATATGGCAAGATTAATGTTAGCTGAATTCAAGTCTTCGTACAATTTTTTGGCTGAAGCCATATCCACCGCTTGTCACTCATCTAACCGGCTCTACCTCCGGAAAATCTTGGACAAGACTCGTATGAAATACTTACCGATAACAAGCCCAACATCTCATACTTCAGGGTATTCAGGTGTAAGTGTTTCTTTCTTATCAAAGGTGTCCGCTTGTCTAAATTTGAGTCCAAGGCTTTATAAGGTATTTTTGTTGGTTACGGTGCCGAATCCCACACTTATAGAGTCTACAACAAGCTCATCGGGATTGTTGTAGAATCTTGTAGTGTGGAGTTCGATGAAAATAATGGCTCCTATGTAGGGAAAGTTGATGTTTGTGATGCAGATGTTGAAATACCCCAAGATGCCATAAGAAGAATGGGCGTGGGATTTTTCTGCCCCATTGAGGAACCCCTTGTGGAGGATCGGGAAGGACAATGCTCCACTCAAGTGGAGCCCTCATCAACACAAGATCAACAAGCCCCTACTGCTGGAGAAAACTCTGCACCAACACCACAACTTTCTGAAGCTCATCGGTCTCCTGGACAAAATGGTAGTCCTAGGACGGACTATCCGCCCCTCCAAGGGGCGGACAATCCGCCCCTGGCACTCCAACTCGTCCCAGGGGATCAGGAGAAGAAGAAATCAGCCAAGAAGACTCCAGGCCAGATTCTTCGGCCCCCGAGGGCGGATTATCCGGCCCTCGATCTCCCAGCCCTGTCAGGCAGTCTCAGGAAGAGGAATTTGTAGCCAAAACTCCCAGGCTGGATAGTCCGGCCCCAACAAGGGGCGGATTATCCGGACCTGAAGAACATGTTCAACAGCAAGCTCATGTTGTCAACTCAGATCAAGATCAAGGGCAAGGTAGTGGACTCGACAAGGATACAAATGTTGAATCAACTCCTTCTAGAAACAATAAGGACATTGAGGCTCGTCGCAAGGCTCGTGCTGATCGGAACCTTGAGCTAAGGGGTCACACTCTTGACAAGGTTGTCGGTGATCTACAAAGAAGGGTGTCTACTAGAAGAGAACTTGCAAGCTTCTGTGATCATCAGGCTCACATTTCTATGGTTGAACCAAAGAAGGTCTTTGATGCGCTTGAAGATCCCGATTGGGTAGTTGCAATGCATGAAGAATTAAATAACTTCGAGCGCAACAAAGTTTGGAAGCTTGTTGAGAAACCAAAAGAATGTCGCAATGTTATCGGCAGCAAGTGGATTTTCAAGAACAAACAAGATGAAAATGGCATTGTTGTGAGGAACAAATCAAGACTCGTGGCTCAAGGATTCTCTCAAGTTGAAGGAATTGACTTTGGCGATACTTATGCTCCTGTGGCACATCTTGAGTCCATCCATATCCTTCTTGCTTATGCCGCTCATCATAATTTTAAATTACAACAAATGGATGTTAAGAGTGCATTTTTTAATGGTCCACTACATGAGTTGGTATACGTCAAGCAACCCCCGGGTTTTGAGGACCCCAAATTTCCGAACCATGTCTACAAACTCGATAAGGCGCTCTATGGCCTTAAACAAGCCCCACGTGCATGGTATGAGCACCTTAAAGAGCTTTTGTTAGACCGTGGGTTCGAAGTTGGGGAAATCGATCCCACTCTTTTTACTAAGAAGGTTAATGGGGAGCTTTTTGTATGCCAACTATATGTAGACGACATTATTTTTGGCTCTACTAACCAAGCTTTTAACGATGAATTTTCAAAGCTTATGAATGACAGGTTTGAGATGTCTATGATGGGTGAATTGAGGTTCTTTCTTGGATTCGAGATCAAACAACTTAGAGAGGGAACTTCTATTAATCAAGATAAGTACATCCAAGACATGCTCAAGAGGTTCAAGATGACGGATCTCAATGGCGTTGCTACTCCAATGCAAACAAAGTGTCATCTTGAGCTCAATCCCAAGGGTAAAGACGTGGACCAAAAGGTATACCGATCCATGATCGGCTCTCTCCTTTACCTTTGCGCATCTAGGCCTGATATCGTGTTAAGTGGAGTGCGTGCAAGGTACCAAGCCGCTCCTAAAGAAAGCCACTTAGTGGCGGTCAAACGAATCTTCAGATATTTGGTTCATTCCCAAAATTTTGGGTTATGGTATCCCAAAGGTTCAAGTTTATCTCTATGTGGTTACACTGGTTCAGATTGGGCTGGTGACAAAGATGATCGAAAATCAACTTCTGGTGCATGTCAATTCTTGGGCAGGTCTCTAGTGTGTTGGTCTTCAAAGAAGCAGAATTGCATATCACTCTCAACCGCCGAAGCTGAATATGTTGCTGCTGCAAGTGCTTGTACACAGTTATTATGGATGAGGCAAACTTTAAAGGAATATGGTGTCAATTGTGACAAAGTGCCTCTTTTATGTGACAATGAAAGTGCTATCAAAATTGCTTACAATCCAGTGCATCATAAAAGAACAAAACATATTGAGATTCGCAACCATTTCATTCGGGATCATGTTGCTCGTGGCGATATTGCACTTTCCTTTGTGAGCACGAAGAACCAACTTGCTGATATTTTCACAAAGCCTCTTGATGAAGCAAGATTTTGTTATTTGAGGAATGAGATAAATATCATAGATTCAAGGAGCTTGGCTTGACTACCCTTGCACACTCACTTACTCTTTTTCATGTATTTGGTTTAGATGCGAGCATAGACATAGGGGGGGTGTGGTCCTAATTAATTGGGCTAACCCTCCCCCCATAATGCCGAAAGCAAGACAAAATCATTTCCCTTAATATCATTTTGTGATATGTGGGTTATTGATGAGCATTGGTTTTGAACTCAAGATACATCTTCGCGGTGTCATGCCATGCGATCCAACATGGTTGCTTCGGCCACCACTCTCTTCCCTAAGAAGAGTTGGTTTCTAATGGCTCTCTTTGGATTTTCTTGCATATCTCTTGTTCTTATGAAAAAACACCCAACCTTGGATTTTGTTTGCTTTGTTCTTGCAACTTTGGGTCTGTAGTACCATCACAGTTTGTTGATCTAAACCCAAGCCTTCTTTCCCTCCTTGAATCATCTATTCTTGCACACAAGTACTCCATACACCATCGAGGGGTTTTGCAAGGATGCTCTGGCCTGAATCTGTCTTTACAGAAAATTCAGAGGGGGTCGGACTATCTGCCCCAAGTGGGGGCGGATTATCCGCCCCGGGCGAATTATGCCTCTTAAGGGTTGGGTCGAGGAGGCCAGGCTCAAACAGAGCAGCCAGCCCTCCCCCAACCCTAGCTCTACCCACAGCCACCACCGAAGCTTCCGCCCCTCCCCAGAGTCGATTTAACCACCGGATTCTCTGGGCCCTCCCCGGATCTTCTTCAACTTGCCTCCGGGTTTCTTCTCCTCCGTGGTTTTCCTCCAATGAGTGAGGGTAACTCCCTCATCTCTCCCCTTTTGTATGGGATTCATTTTTTCTTGGTGGAAATCTCGTTGTAGAAGATACTATGTGTTTCCCTTACTTGTTAGAATCAGTAGATTTGCAACCCTAGTACCAGATCTGTTTTGCCTTGGTAAATCTAGGCCATTCCAGAATTTTTCTGCGAGGGGCGGATTATCCGCCCCGCCAGGGCCGGATAATCCGGCCTGGAGATTAAAAACTGGTCTGGTTTGGTTCTGATTTCCGCAATGCATACCCTTGGCTCATGGGTTGTTTTTCTACTATTTCTAACATGACTCCTGGACTTGTGTGTGTGCTTATCTCCATGCTATCCCTCTCCTACTTTTCACGGGTGGTTCCAAGGCTACTAAGACCTTCACTCGTCGTCCCCGTGCCCGTTATCTCAGGCCCACCGCAGAAGGGACTTTTGTTGACGAAACAGAGGTTCACAGAGTAGCAAGAGAGGCTGAACGGATGGCATAGGTAGCAAAGAAAACCAAGAGGACTGCATCTCGCAAGGGCAAACAGTCGCGGCCCAACTATAAGGTTATAGACAGTAATCAGTATGCCACCATTCGCCAAACTGATTACTATGATGAGGCTGACTGTGATGGTCCCCCAGAGGACTCTATGTTTTGGAATGCTCACTTTCGGGCTATTCATGATGATGTGTATGCTACTCTCAGGCTTCGCCCCATGCATCCTATCAATATGACTGAGGCCCAATCCAAGATAAGACTCCTTAAAGCTTTAGATGTGGCTAACAAGATGGGGCTTCACCACCTTATGAATCTCCAATGCAACTATGATTCCTCGGTGGTGAGGCAGTTTTTCTCGACACTTGTGATTTGCGGTGATGAGCATCGCACTATGAAGTGGATGACCGGGAAAACAATGATTCAGTCGGACTTTCGCATTTTTGGGCAGGTTCTTGGGTATGCTTTCCATGGCTGTGACAATCCTTCTGGCCACCGCATCATTTCTCCTCTCAGGCCATCCAAGGACATTGTGCTCGCTCCATGTTTGACATCTGATGGTATTGATGGTACTTTCGCTGGACTCTATCCTTTGTATGCCTCCCTTGTTAGCATATTTAGGGACAACATATCTCCTAGTGGCGGCAACAATGACAAGATCCGCGGTCACCTGGTTCCTCTCCTTGCATTTGCTCACGAGTGCGCCACTAATTCTAGTTCAGCTACAGGTTACAAACTGGATGTCATGGACTACATATATCATGAGATGACAGATGCTATGATCAACAGGCTCTCTATCCCATATGCTCCCTTCATTATGATGCTCATCAAGCATATGTTGACCCTTGAGGACTTTGGCACTGATTTGGATGGTGTTCACAAGCCCAAGAAAATCTACAACAAGGCTCAGAAGACTCATCACCCTTCCACTGCTCCTGAGTCTTTCATGCGTGATGCAAGGGCTAGTGGTCGTCATTCCGTGGTGTCCTCAATGGCACGCGAGGTCAAGCAGCTCAATTGGTTCCAGCGGAACATCCTTTGCATGGGCATAGATACCCACAAGGGACAATATGAGGAATACCGAAGGAGCCATGAGATGGCACACACTCAGCAACTCATTCTACATCACGTGTCCGGTGCCACTGGTAATCCACCTCCTCCTACTACTCTAGAACCATATGCTCAGTGGAACACTTCAGGGATCAACTATGGCGAGCTTGAGAGTTGCCTGTTTCCTCCACCTCCGAGGGCTCCCACTCCTCCAGCTGATGATGAGTATGATGAAGAGGAAGGGGACGGGGATGAGGATGAGGAGGAGTGATCTTCTGGGGCGTTAGCATCACTCTTCTTCCTTTTTGGCGTTTCGATGCCAAAGGGGGATAAGTAGTTCTATTAGGTCTCGTGGATTTTTATGGGTTGGGCGCAAGCACTTGTCTCTTTTTCAGTCTTTTATTTGCTTGCTTGTGTCCTTTTAGCGTGAACTTATTTGTTATTTGTGTTTGGTTTATGTAAGACTCTGTCATGCTTTACTGTGTATGGATCTCTGGAATTCTGGATTTATATTGTAGATCTACTCGTATGGAATTCTGGATTTTTCTATGGAGTCTGGTATTCTACTTGATGGCATAAGGAATCATGGTATTATCTAGTGTATGCATCAATATTGTGGGATGTGCTTGGAGCCTGACAGTCTCATTATTTTATTTGGCTATATTCACATCCCGGTGGTATGACCTTGTTTCCTAACTCAACTTGTTTTAATTGTCTTTGCTGAAAGTTGTGTACTCTCTAGTAGGTGCATTTGTATTCAAATGCAAATTATAAATTTGCACACATCTAGGGGGAGCCTCTTTCAGTTGGTTTAAGGTGTCGTTAGTAGGTCTCTTTGCAAATCCTGATATTGTCATCTAACACCAAAAAGGGGGAGATTGGAAGTACATTTCATAATACCTAGTGTTTTGTGTGTTAGATAACAATATCAAGGATTATTTAATGTGTGTTGAAGTGCTGCAGATCTTCATTGAAAAAGGAAAAGGAATTCTATTTTTGGGGGCGGATAATCCGCTCCTACCAGGGCCGGATAATCCTCCCCCCGAGGATTTTCACCAAGTTTGGTCCTGCGTTGCTCTCTGTATGGGGGCTGATTTCCCCCGGACTTTCCGGCTCGGGGGCAGAGTTTTTCCCTAGGCCGGATAGTCCGCCCCAGGAGGGGGCGGATAATCCGCCCCTCGAGGAATTTCACCAAGTCCGGACCTGCGTCGCTCTCTATATGGGGGCGGACTTTCCCCCGGAGTTTCCGTCCTGGGGGCAGAGTTTTTCCCCAGGACGGATTATCTGCCCCCCTCCGTCCCTAGGGCGGAGTTTTTCCCCAGGGCGGATAATCCGCCCCTAGTGGGGGGCGGATAATCCGCCCCCAAACTTCTTCAACGGCCAGATCTGGGCAGGGGGTATTTAAGCCTGCTTACCCCTCCTTCTAGAACTCTTGGTTCATTCGAAAAAGTAAAGATCTGATCTCCAACCTTCATCCAAGAGAGCTCCACCTAGATCCACCCAAAGGCCCGGTCCCTTGGGGAATTGAAGGAGGAGGACTCGATCTTCAACAACTACAATCAAGCGCTTCACCTCCTCTCCATTTGTTTGGAGAATCTCCGATCTAGTATTTCTTGCAAATATCTTGATCCTTGCTTTTGATTATATTGATAATCCTTGTTCTTGTGACATCTTGTTGTCATCTCGGGAGCCCCCAATTCAGTAGTGGATGTGTGCCCCGGTAGAGTTGTAAAGGCACCGGTTCCCGCCTCGAAGGGTACCAATAGTGGAGAAGGTGGATCAGACCTTTCGTGGAGAGATCCATCGGAGAATAGGGTGAGGCCTATTGTGGCATGGTGGTCTTAGAACCGCCCACCCCTCCAACGCAGATGTACTTCCCTTAACAAGGAAGGAACTGCGGTAAAACAAATCTGTGTGTCTCCGCGTGCTCCACTACGGTTCCCTCAATCCTTTCTTTATGTGCTTAGTAGCTAGGGTTGCATATAGGGAAATTCTCGTAGTTGCATATCTAGATAATTTACTTTATGCCAAGCCTAAAATTGAAAAAGAACTAAAAATTGAGTAGCACCTATTCACTCCCCCCTCTAGGTGCCCATACGATCCATTTCAACGGCAAAGGCTCCCTGGCATCCTTATCTGCTCCCTCTCATCTCCTTCTTGAGAATTCTTGTATCCCAAGTCAAGTTGTAATTCTATAGCAAAATTTTGTACCCTGAATTCGTGATCCGTAAGAGAATAGTAGTGAGATCTTAACACCTGGTATCAGAGACCACCATCCACCAATTTTCCCTCAAATTCTTGGATGCCTATGGAGATGGAGACGTGTAAGCAGCAGATGGATCGGGCGCATCGCGGGCAGCTCATCGCAGGGATGGATCCGACCATGAGGGTTGGATTCTATGCGGTCATCGCGTTGATCACGGATTCGATGACGAACACCATTTCCACGGTCGTCGCAGCAGCGAAGGACACCAACAACAAGCTCGACGGTTTCCTCTCATGGAAGCCAGATCTTGACGCCAAGGTCATCGATCTGCAGAACGCCGTCATCGATTTGCAGCAGTGGTTGATGGATCCATCAGTGGGTGAATCGGCCACTGCTGCAAATCGATGAGCTTGTTGTTGGTGTCCTTGAGCGCTGCTGCGACGACCGTGGAAATGGTGTTCGTCATCGAATCCGTGATCAACGCGATGACCGCATAGAATTCAACCCTCATGGTCGGATCCATCCCTGCGATGAGCTACCCGCGATGCGCCCGATCCATCTGTTGCTTCCACGTCTCCATCTCCATAGGCATCCACGATTTTGAGGGAAAATTGGTGGATGGTGGTCTCTGATACAAGGCGACGACATCGTCTACATATCCGGGGGCCCTCCGGCGGCGCCCTTTGCGGCCCCGGCACCCCCGGTCATAGGTCCAATTGATTTATCGATCCCTATGAATTCGCATCATACCGCTCTGTCTATGCCTATGTCGTCTGCACATGTTTTTTAGTCTCTATGACAGTGATGGTGCTGACGTGGAGCACTTCTTTGGAAACCCCAAGAGAAAGGTGTGAAGCAGCAAGCAACAAGTATTCCCTCAGTAGATACCGAGGTTATCGAACCAGAAGGAGGAAGGAAACGTCACACAGGTGTTGCAAGCAACGCAGAGACATACACAACACAAACTCAAGACTTTGCCCCAACGGACAGTGAGGTTGTCAAGCTCACCGGTTTGCTGTAACAAAGGATTAAACGTATGGTGTGGAAGGTAATGGTGGTTTGCAGAAAGTAAACAAGTAACAGTGGAAGATGTATCAATGGTAAAGATTGGACCGGGGTCCATAGTTCACTAGAGGTGCTCTCCTTAAATAAACAACATGGCATGAAGGGTAAACAAATTACAGCAGGGCAATTGACAGGAACTGAGCAAGGCATAACAATGCAATTACTAGTCAGAAAGATCCTATGAGGTTGATTGGGAAATACAACAAGATACATATACCGCCATCCAACTGCATCTATGGCTAGAAGTCCACCTTTAGGTTACCATCCGAACCCCCTCCAGAATTAAGTTGGAAGCAACAGACAACTGCTTTAAGCAAAGTGTGTAAGGTAAACAGTCCACATGTTCCATGAACAAGAGACCGTTGTTTTCTCCCTAGTAGCAACAACACATCTACAACCGAAGAGATTTCTGTCACTTCCCTTTGAAACTAGAGGCATAAACCCACTATCGAGCATAAATACCCCCTCTTGGAGTCACTAGAAACTACTTGGCCAAGATAGCTACTAACAACGGAGAGCATGCAAGATCACAAACAACACAGACATGATAGAATCATAAAGACAAAACCATTAATCAAACCAATATAATAATCTCAATATCCATCGGATCCCCGCAAACACAACATGTATGATTACAAATAGATTAGATCTTGATCATGAATGGAGCTCACAAGATCTATACATGAAAGCACAAAGGAGGAGATACAACCATCTAGCTACTACATGGATCCATAGTCCAAGGTGGAACTACTCACGCATCATACCGGAGAGAAGGCCTCCGGGATGATCTCCCCTCCGGCCGAGTGCCAGGAAGAACTTCAGATCCCCCAGATCTTGGGACGACGGTGGCAGCATATACAGATGGTTTCGTGGATTTTTGATCGGGTACCCAGGGTTTCTGCATTGGGGGCTTCTTATAGGCGAAGGGCGAGACCGGGAGGCGGCCAGGGCCACCAAACCCTAGCCAGGCGCGGGCCCACCTGACCCCGTGCCTGGGGTGGGTCTGGCCCCCTCTGGCTGGCCCCTCCAGCTCTCCTCTGGACTTCTTGTGCCCCACAGAAAGTTATTGACTTTGAAGTTTGTCCCGTCCAATTCCGAGAATATTTCTTTACTAACTTTTCTGAAACCAAAAACAGCAAAAAACAGGCATCTGGCACTGTTGCAACTTGTTAATAGGTTAGTACCAGAAAACATGTAAAAATCACCTCAAAGTGTAGACAAGAAAAGCAAAGTAGATACTAAACAAGCATGGAGCATAAAAAATTATAGATACGTTTCCAACGTATCAGACAACCACCTCCTCTGATAGATTTTCCCCTGTTTACCGGCGACAATCCTAAGCTTTGGAGTACTTTAGCTGAGCAGTATTACAATATGTACCATATCCATGAATCCTATTGGGTTTCCATGGCGGTACTGAATTTCCAGGGCTCTGCTAGCATTTGGTTACAGCCTGTCCATGCCAAGGTGCTAGCGCTCACATGGACATAGTTATGTGATCTGCTATGTACCTGTTTTGGGTGTGATCGCCATCAGGCTTTGATCAAGCAATTCTATGCAATTAGACAAACATCTATAGCTGTAGATTACACTGAATGCTTTGAAACTCTTATGAATCATCTTATGTCATATTTTGATGAGATTCATCTTTTATATTTTTTGAAAAAAATTGTGAAGGGACTTCGTGGAGATATTCGAGCAGTAGTTCTGGTGCAGCGGACTGCTGATCTGGACACGGTCGTTTCTCTCGCCATGTTGCACGAGGAGGTTGCTGACGGGATCTACTGCGAGTGGCCCTATTCGTACCAGGCGCCGGTGGTTCAAATGCAGTACCCACCTGGTACTCCGCTGGCTCTTCCCCCTCCGCCACTATTTACTCCCCGGCGTCCAACCCCGGCTGCACCACCAACAACTGACGACCGCCGTGGCTTGGAGAGTGCCTGGGCAGGGACAAATGCATCCAAAATGTCAGCCCTCAGAAATTATCATAGATATAGGGGCCTCTGCTTCAAGTGTGGCGAGCTCTAGGGCCACAGACATGTTTGTCCCCCAACAATTTCTCTGCACAGATTGGAGGAGCTAATGGAAATAGTGGGTTTTGGTGAGGAGCATCTGAATGGTGAACAACCAGCACCAGCAACTAAAAAATTGATGGCTCTCTCTTATCAGGCCATCTCTGGCACGAACAGCCCTATGGCGATGCAGATTCAAGGCCAAGTTGGGAACATGGAAGTGCTCATCTTGATCGATTCAGGCAGTACTTCTTCATTTATTACCACACACTTAACTGAAGATATGACAAACATTCAGAAATTGGATTCTTCAGTTAATGTCAAGGTAGCCGGAGGTGGTTTATTGCAGTGCTCTTAGTTTATTCCTCTTTGCAAATGGACAACTCAAGGGCATTCTTTCGAGACAGATCTCAAGGTGTTACCTCTAGGAAGTTATGACATCATCCTTGGTTATGATTGGCTGGCTCAATTTAGTCTGATGAAGGTTTATTGGGCTCGCAAGAAAATGCGTTTTGTCCATCAGAACACTGAAGTGTATTTACAGGGGATTCAAGCAGATAGCACTTCTTGCCATACCATTTCACTGATGGGATGTTCTACCCCGTTGCATCAAGGAGAGGTCACTCATGTTGTTCAATTGAATGCTATTGAAAATGAGGCTATTTTCGATGCTCCACCAGAGGTTCAGTCCTTGCTTCAGCAGTTTCGAGATGTGTTCTCTGAACCTGAGACATTGCCTCCTCACAGAACTTGTGACCAGAAAATCGAGCTTATTCCGGGAGCTAGACCAGTCAATGTCAGGCCATATAGACACAAGCCTGAACTTAAAGACGAGATTGCATGACAAGTTTAGGAAATGCTTGATAGTGGTGTGATCCAACTCAGTTCTAGTGCTTTTTCTTCAACAACTATCCTTGTGCAATAAGGATGGTACGTGGCGTCGAATTGGTGGGAGCAAGATGGTTTTCAAAACTCCACTTACGCGTAGGGTATCACCAGATACGCCTCGCCCTCGGAGAAGAGCATAAAATAGCCTTCCAGACGCATAGCGGCCATTATGAGTACAAAGTTATGACATTTGTCTTGAGCGGCGCGCCTACAACATTTCGAGGGGCAATGAACACAACACTGAAAACTTTCTTATGGCGTTGTGCACTAGTTTCCTTCGATGATATACTCATCTATAGTCCCTCGTTCGAGCAACATTTGTGGGATTTGCAAGAGGTATTGTCCTTACTTCGCCATGATCATTGGTTGGTTAAGAAGTCCAAGTGTGCTTTTGCTCATTGTCAGATAGCTTATTTGGGGCATATAATCAGAAGTGGAGGTGTGGGAACAGACCCAATCAAGATTGCTGACGTGCAAAAATGGTCTTCTCCCAGGAATGTGAAAGAGTTGAGACAGTTCCTTGGGCTTGCAGGGTATTATCGTAAGTTTGTGCGCCATTTTGGCATCATTGCACGTCCTCTGACTAATCTGCTGAAAAAGAATGCCCAGTTCGTGTGTACTTCCATTCATGACGAAGCTTTCCAATTACTCAAGCAAGGGTTGATCACCTCCCCTGTTTTGGATCTCCCAAATTTTGAGTTCCCTTCGTAATTAAAGCTTATGAATGTGAGAGTGGTATTGGAGCTGTTCTACAACAAGTTGGCCATCCAATTGCTTTCTTGAGTAAGGATTTAGCTCAAAAAATGCAAGGATTGTCGACTTATGAGAAGGAATTCTTGGCTCTCATTATGGCAGTGGAGCAATGGCGTCCATATATTCAGCATTCTGAATTCATCATCAACACTGACCACAAAAGCTTGATCCATTTGGAGGAACAACGATTGCATACCGACTGGCAAAAGAAGGCTTTCACCAAGCTGTTGGGACTCAACTAGCGCATCTTATACAAGAAGGGGAGTGAAAATCACGCTGCAGATGCTCTCTCTCGCCAAAATCATTCTAAACAGCTGTTTGCCTCTATAGTGTCAGTGTGCAAGCCAGTTTGGCTAGAGGAAGTACAAAAGGGATATTTTTCCGATACAACAGCTCAGAAACACTTGTAGACACTTGCAATTCAAGGGGGGTAGTCAGGCAAATACTCTCTACGCCTAGGAATTATCTATTTTCATAACAGAATTTGGGTAGGCAATAATGTTCCCTTGCAGCTTAAGATCATTGGTGCCTTCCATGATAGTGCTCTCGGTGGCCATTCAGGAGTGCCAACAACTCTCAAACGTATCAAACATTTCTTCCACTAGCCGGGTATGAAACAGCTAGTGAAATCTTATGTTCAAGGCTGTCATACTTGCCAAGAAGCAAAACCGGAGTGAGTTAAGTACCCAGGGTTGTTGGAACCATTGCTAGTTCCCAAACAAGCTTGGCCAGTTATTTCTATGGGCTTCCGCTATCCAACAGATACAATGTGATACTGGTAGTGGTTGAAACTTTCACCAAGTATGCCCACTTTATTCCCCTCAACCACCCTTTTAGTGCTGCGTCAGTTGCTCTGAAGTTTATGGAAAATGTGTATAAGATGCACTCCATGCCTGAAGCTATCATTCCAGATCGTGATCCTATCTTCACCAGTAAATTTTGGGAGGAATTGTTCCGACTCACTCAGACAGAACTCAAACTAAGCACTGCTAGCCACCTAGAGACTAATGGCCAAACAGAGCGCGTCAACCAGTGTTTAGAGATCTATCTTCGTTGTTTTGTACATGCTTGCCCAAATAAATGGTCGCAATGGTTGGCCTTGGCAGAGTTTTGGTATAACACATCCTTCCATTCGACAATTGGGTGCTCCCCGTTCAAGGCATTGTATGGTTAGGAACCTAGATACTTTGGCATTGCAGCAATAGATGCATGCCAAGTGGATGATCTAGATATTTGGCTCACTGAAAGGAAGGGTATGACTAAACTATTGAGCCAGCACCTTAATCATGCTAAGCAGAAGATGAAAAAGCAAGCCGATCAAAAGAGAACAGCTCGGGAATTCTCTGTAGGTGAGCAAGTTTTCCTCAAACTGCAACCTTATATTCAAAGTTCAGTGGTTGTGCGTGCAAATCACAAGCTATGCTTCAAGTACTTCGGGCCTTTCTCCATCACGGCCAAGGTGGGGGTTGTCGCGTATAGGCTACAGTTACAGGAGACATCCAAGATACATTCGGTCTTCCATGTTTCCCAACTCAAGAAAGCAGTCCCCGCACATCGTCAGGCATCGGCGATGTTGCCGTTTGTACCAATTATTTCATGGTTCCTATGAAAATTCTGGAGCATCGCTAGCGTCAGAAAGGTAACAAGCGAGTTCGTCAGGTGCTTACTTAGTGGTCAGGGCAACCTGAACCAGTGACACTATGGGAAGATCTCGAAGACCTTCGTGCAAGGTTCCCTAATGCGTCGGCTTGGGGTCAAGCCATTGTTGAAGAAGAGGGGGGTTTCAGCACCCATGTTGCCACGACCCGTACAGAAGAGGCGAAGCCCGAGGGAAGGCCCAAGCGCCAAGTGAAGCCCAACAAGAAAGTCTTTGTAGAAGAGTGGTTGAATCGACTCTTCTATCGATGGCATTTGACTAGTTAAGCAAGCAAGGAAAGGCGTCCACGACATCCTGGCTTGGATCACGGCGAAGGCTCCCTGGAATCCTCATCCGCGCCCTCTCCTCTCCTTCAGAATTCTTGTATCCCAATTTAAGCTGTAATTCTGTATCCAAACTCTGTACCCTGAATTCATGATTTGTGAGAGAATTGTAGTGAGATCTTAAAACACCACACACACATAGTACAATATAGGAAGAGGGAGAGAAACATGTGTCCTTGGAACTTTGCACAAATACCCTCAAAGAATCCAAAATACATGTCAGCCCTTGGAGGCCCTTGCACACATCATCATCATCGATGCTCACCGCCCACCACCGTCGCCGTCGCAGCATCGCCGGAGAGAGGAAAGACGAGTCTCCAACAAACCAGCATCCGTCGAAGCATCATAGCTGAATCAGCGTTGTGAGCCAATTTTGCAGCCCTCCATCGAACGTCGCTGCCAAAACCTTGGGGAACGTCGTGCTCGACGGACTGCAGATCCATCGTCTCCTCCCATCAAAGTAGGAGTTGGAAGTCGCATCTGCCAACCACAAACCTTGCACCAAGAGCACTGCATCCCTCAGGTCGTCGTCGCCGCCACCAAAAGTGACTGTCACCACCGGCCCGTTCACCCCTAATACACCCTCCCGAGCCCTCGAGCTATGCATGAGGAAACACCGCCGATATGGAGGTGGACCTAGAGGACAAAAGGCACTGGCTGGGTCGCTGCCTCCATCTCACCGACCCAGTCCCACCACACAGATCTTGTCGGCCAAGCCTGACCGGCAAGAACACGCCGCCACCAGCTCGCCAGCTCCACGTGAAGGAGAACGCCGGAGTGGGGAACAAGTTGTGGCACACAAATCCCGACGCGGCGCTGCCTCCACCACCATCACTGCACCCCTTGGAGACCTAGACCTACACCTATTTACAATGCCAGGAGAGAACCGGAGCTCTCCTCCCCTCCTACCATCGGACCGGTAGAAGGAGATGAGAGCCCGCAGCCTCACTTGATGTCGGTGGGAATGGTTTTCTCGCCTCCCTTTTCGCCTTGCTACTAGAGAAAGGGGAAGGGAACGAAAAGGCAGAGCATGCCTCCACTAGCCGCTACTAGTAATCTACTTCAAATACTCTTTCCCACGGAACCCAAAGTTACTTGATACCATTATTTTAGCACACACTTTCCTTATTGGGCTTGTGCTATTATTATAGCGCCTGGACATTTATTTTCTTGTGTTACCGACTTTACTCTTACTCGAAAAAATCTTTCGCCCTGTTTATACATAAAGCAACTATCCATACACAATTCACGAGACAATAAATAAAACGACATGATAGGGCAACAATACAAACATACCCAAACTTAGAAACAAAAAAAGCAAGTGCTTGAAAGCGAAAGGCGCTCAACGGCTGGATGGTGGAGATCCGACGCCACCTCCAGTAAGTGTCAAAGCAGATCATCCAACCTCTCCCTATCCCGTTATCTACATAGAGGGTACCACTACTACAAAAATGATAGGAACTTGAAAACCGATTCGGAGCACATCGAGGAAAAACCTTCTCAATCATGATCTTGTTCTCTACAGTCAGAGTCGAGGACATCATAGCAAACACAAATAGAAGAGACGGCGCCTCTTGCCGGTACGCTTCATCCGGGTCTCTAGAACTCACCAAGATCTTGGGCCTCAATTAGGACCCAACACTTCTCGAGCAAAATTTCACATAAACGTAGCTACGTAACAGGTGAACAGTATGTGGGTTTTCGATCTGGGACCCCACATAGTGGACATAATCCATCCTCGGGGCCATGTCGCTTCGTCACCTCCACTCCTGTAGTTGTTGCCACACAAAGATCTTTCTCTTTAGAGTAGAGGCGCTTTCCACAAAGGTATGGTCCATGATAGAGTGGGCTCTCTAAACAGGCCCAATATGCAGAACTAATCAGAATGCCCCTAGGAGGGTCAACTGCCAAGAAACATTCTCTGACTTTGATAGGGATTTGCACGCCTTAAGCTCTCCCCATATCGCGGATTCCTTCAAACTGAATGTTCAACATAACGCAATGTCCCATATCTCCTCCTAAGATATTGAGGCTACCCTTAGTGACGGTTCTGAGCAAATTGCGAAGAGGCTAGAATACACCTCCTATAGGGGACGCTCTCTAAGGCAAGGGTACATTTTGAATAGGATACCCATCCCATTACCAATGGATAAGGTTATCCCTAGACGGACCTCATGCTTGATCTCCTGGATAGAACACCGACATTAGGAGCCATCCCGACAATCACAATCCAAGAGCAGAAGCCACATGCATTTGGCCTTAACCAGCTGAATCCAATAGTCCTCCCTCATCTCTTAGTATACGCCATACCCACTTTAACATTATTGTCTTATTGAAGTGGCGAGAAGCTAGAATGCCTATGTCCCCAAGTTCATTGGAACGCAAATATCCGCTCAGTTTACCATGTGATATTTTTGGCAGCCACTGGTTCCTACCAAAAGAAGCACGATAGCTCCTTATCAAAGACGTCGTACACTCTAAGCCATCCAAGCCGGATACTTCTTGTTGGCTCTTTATTTGAACGTATTATTTCCTAGATCAGGAAGTTGGGGTCGGTGCTGTGGATCAACATCAAAACTAGTGATTCCCGTGGTTCAAATTCATTTCAATTTGGTTAAACTTCATATTTGTATCACTTTGAATTATTTAGAGTTCAAAGTGCATATTTGAGTTTTAAACAACTTTCTCGTGATTTTGTAAATATTATTAAGGTTTAAAGTATTTTAAAGATATTTTTAAATACCCAAATGATTTTATTTTAAGTCCATAAATGAAATTTAATTTTTTATCTTCATACAAATATTTTTAATAATTCTAAAAAAACATGATTTGGATTTCTGGCATCTTTCTCAAGTTAGAACTATTTTTATTTTATTTTTCTAAAATACTCTAGATGGATTTTTATTAATCGACATTTTTAGTAATTGTGAAATTACCAAAACGCATCTAGGCCAACTGGTCAGACCCAATGGGTCAAACTAGATCTTATTGCTCGGTCGAACCAAACTGGCTCGCTACTTTTCTTCCTCGCAACTACGCGTGAGGCCAATTTTGGCCATCTCCACCGCCATGCTTTGCCTCTAAACTACTCCCCTCGCTTTGCTTTATCATCCTACCCTGCATATTTTCCCCTCTTTATCTCGACTTGCTTCTCACAACCCAAACCCTAGGGTTTGATGATGGTGACATCGCTGTGCTTCGACGTTTCTCTTGCTCGAAGGAGGCGGTAGACCGATCTCTCCGTGAGGATGTCTTTTTTTCATAGTGTCAATCCCACATATCCCTCATATGCCTTGTGCTCAACGGAATGAAACGGATGACATGGGCATCCATGGGAAAGAAAACTCAGCTTCTCGTTATTGCATGAGGCTGTAGTGTTACCAATAACGGAGGTTGCCATCACCCATGGGTCATCGATTGAGTCTTTTTCTCTTTAAAAGAATCAAAATGTCTATAAGAAGCAATGGAGTGTAACAGGAAGCAATAGTGTTATGGCTTTAACTAACATACTTGATCTTAATTTCCTCTAATCTATCTAACTATGTCTCCATTCGAGATAATGTCTACATGAAAAAGATGATTCTCGATGTTTCATTCCCGCAAACGATTTGTAATTTCGTTGAGTGTTTAAAACTCTACGCCGTGTTCCTTTTTAGAGCTTCTTTGAACGATTTTTTTTAAATTTGTCACACATAGTTGACCATTTGAAATTTCCTTTGAGAGGAAGCTTCAATTCATCGTTCCACACGACTTTCATGTTGTAATTTTTCTGTTTTAACATTCTATACGAGTAGATCTAGATTAAAATACAATATATTAAAACAGTTTAAATCTACTTGTTTACAATGTCAAAATAAAAAACTTACCACACGAAAGTTGTGTGGAACGTGAGGCGAAGCTACACGTCAAAAGAAATTTCAAACGGTTGCGCATGTATGATGAATTTAGCAAAATTCGTTCATTCAAAGAAACTAGGAACTGTTTGTGGGAATAGAATCACAACATCAATTCACATTTTTTCATGTACTCCCTCCGTCTAGAAATATAAGATGTTTTAGTTTTGTAAAAAAAATATCTAGATGATTTCTATGTATAGATCGAAATAAACCTAAAAGACATATACACAAAGCTAAAATGTCTTATATTTCTAAACGGAGAGAGTACAACTTATTTTGAATGGGTGCATGTTTATGTAGATTAGAGAGCATTAAGTTAACCGTGTTATGTTACTTATCCTGGTTGCACCTAGCGAGCCAAAATTTGCACGCCAAGAGCATGTCTCTAAGTTTTAGGCTACTTTAAAAACCGTGCTATGTGCGAAACGTATGCGATCCAACACAAAAAAACGAATTTATTTCTTGGGCTGAAAATAAGAAACGAGGACGGTCTAGCAAACACGCCCTAACCGCGCCTACATTAGGTTGCTTGAGCCCGCTTGTTTGCATACAGAACGTAGAATCCCTCATCGACTAAACCTCATGATTGCAAGATGATGTTTGGCGCGCCGTATCGGAGCACGGAAGATACAACCGGAACTACAGCAAATGGAAAGAATCTCCGAGCACTGGCCGTGCCTAGCCTACCACCTCGCTTCAAACGCCGGCGCCTTCGTCCGTGCCTACCGGACACTGGCCGCAGGTTCAACGTACAAAATTAAACCGTGGCATGCCGCGCAAGGCTTTGAAGACTACCTCGCCAGCTGCCGTGAAGGTGTCCTGGCCGTCTCCGCGGTCACGCGCGCCGGGTGAGAAGCGTCAACGTTGCACGCAGGCTCGTGTGTCTTCATAAGTTACCAGCGTATAGGCTTTGGCGTAGAATCGATTGAAGTCGATGATGCAAGTCATTAAGCTAGTATGATTATTACTACTAGTTAGGGTTTTAGAGCATCTCCACTCGCCTACCTAGGACGCCGGTCCGGACGCCGAATTTCAGTCCGGACGCTGAAAATCGGCCCAGTCGTGTATCCATGGACCTGTTTTCATCCGGATTTCGGCGTGTTTTGGTCCGGCCTACCCAGGCCGTACCCAGGATCCCGGGTACGCCCGGGGACACCGGACTCAGCAAAAACGGGCGTGGACCAGCTCTGTCGGCGAGAGAAGGCACCACTCCCGCCACGTCGCCGAGCTCCCGCCCTTTTCTTCCCCCTCCCTCCTTTCTTCCCCATTCCCCACACCCCCGACGCCCCGCCGAACTCCACGCCCGACATGCCGCCCAAGAGCTTCGTCCAACCCAGATCGATCCTCGGCGAGGGTCCGGCGGAGAAGAAGGCGAGGAAGCCGAGAGCGCCGCCGACGAAGCCGAAGGGCATGTCCTCGGCCGAGTGAGAGAAGAAGGAGCAGGTCAGGCAGATCTCGTCGGCTGAGCGGAAGGACATGAAGGAGAGGGCGAAGCTCCGGCAACAGCAAGCGGAGGAGGAGAAGGCGACGGTGAAGGCGGCGGCGGAAGAACAGGCGATGGTGAAGGCGAAGCAGGCGGCGGCGACGCGTTCGGCTTTGATGGCCGCGCCGTACTGGGATAGCCCGCCGGCTTCTCGCCGATCTCTCCGGCCAGCTTCCAGGAGAGCCAGGCGGCTGCTCGACAGAGGTACTCCTCGTCGCCCGAGTTCGACGGCGGCTTCGACCCCCATGTCATCTTCCCCTGCCCGGCGCCGCGCACTCCTTCGGCCTTCAGCGTCGACATCAACATCCCCTACTCCGCCTCCCCGGCGTACGCAAGCCCCGCTCTGCACCGCGGACCGCTGCCCTTCGGCGGAAGCTCGACGCCCTTCGACGAGGACGACGCGCGCAACCTTCACGGAAGAGCAGACCCGGGCCGAGGCATGACGACCGAGGCGTACATGGAGGACCTGATCGCAATAGGCTCGGCGACGAACCACCCCTCCTTCTTCACGGAAGAGGAGACCCGGGCCGACGCAGAGCACGACATCGAGTCCCAGGACCTCACCGTCATCGATGCCGACGAGACCCAGGCCGAGCAGACGCAGCCAGAGGACGCCGAGACTGAGGCGAAAGGCAAGAAGGGGAAGAAGAAGCCGGGCAGTTCGGCGGATGCTCGGGTCAAATGGACGGTGGCCGAGGACACCTGCTTCGCCGAAGCTTGGAAGACGGTGAGCATGGATCCGATCACCGGTGCGAACCAAAATTCCGACAATTATTGGCGGCGCGTGAAGGCATCATTCGACGAGCGAAGCATGTGCGACCCAAAGTATCGCAAGATCCACATGGAGCGAGGGGAGAAGGCAATAACCAACCACTGGACGATCATCCAAACTGTGTGCAGCAAGTGGCACAACTGCGTGGAAGAAGTCGACCGCACAAAAGCCAGTAGGGAGAACATGGACAACAAGGTACTCGCGAACACTATCTTTGTCGTGCACTCGCTTCCATTTTGATAAACTTGACACACTTCCATTTTGCAGCTGTGTCGTGCACTTGCTCTGTTTCGAGAGGACATGAAGATCAAGTTCAAGTTTCATCATGTCTTCGAGAAAATCGAGCATTGCGAGAAGTGGCGGGACACTCGCCTGAGTCTCTCCAAGAGCAAGGACGGCGTCTACAACCCCGAGGCTCCGGCCGCTGCTGCCAGCGAAGAAAGACCTGAGCTCGGCCAGAAGAAGGCGAAGATGCTCAAGGCCGCCGGACCTCCCGCCGAGCGTCTCCAGGCTTCGATCGAGAAATGCCTCGCCGACACGAGGGCGCAGGCCGAGAAGAGGGCTGAGAAGAGCGAGGAGCGCTGGAAGAAGCTGATCGAGACACAAGGGGAAAAGATGGCCCTCATCAAGGCCAACCTCGCCGAGAAGAAAGTCAGCCTCGCCGAGAAGAAGGCCAACTACGCCGCCAAGAAGCGCCACAGAGACCTCAAGTTCCTCATGGGAGGCGAGGACACGTCGAAGATGAGCTCGCCGGTCAAGGCCTGGTATATGGCGCAAGGTAAGGCTATCCTGGAGGGCATGATCACGGCTTCCCCTTCCTCTACGCCGAACGTGCCTGCGCCGAACGCTCCCACGCTGAGCTCTGCTTCGACTTCCTCCAACCCGGGGGCCTTCACCGGCGAGATGGACGACAACGCCGTGTCGGCCACGCTGCAGGAGCCCATCCCATCGACGACTGAGAGTTGTTTCCCTTGTTATGTAATAAAAATAAGTCGCCTAGGCGTATCTGTCGAACATCTTGTGGCCGAGCACTCGCCGGCGGAAACGATAAAGATTCAAATATATAGCCGTTTTGTGTTCGCCTGGGTATTTGGCCGGGTAGCCAAGTGGGAAACTGGGCATACCCAGGCCGAAAACTTGCGCCGTTCGAATGGGTTCGGCCAACGAGTGGAGAAGATCTCTTATCACTCAACGAGTAGTGAAGTCAGTACTGTCTGCAATGACAGTTAAATTAATAAGTCCACGCCCTAAATAAAATAGGTCTTCGTTTGACAAAACAAAAAGAAGACGCTCTCGCTGTAAATGCTCGGATAAGCCGGTAGACAAGAGAAGCTTTGCAAAAGGCTGCAGTTGGTTTGCCTTTGCACTCGCCTGGAAGAAGACCATTATAAAGAACCATCCCGGCCTCATCATGGCCATGGCCCAAGAACAGCAAACTTGCACAAAGCGTCCCCTCAGCCCTCATCATAACACCCGTATAGGCTCACTCACTCTCCCATCCCTGATCGAACGATCACTGATCACCTCACTCGGCCACTCAAACTCTCTCAAGCCAACCAGAGAAACCACCACGCGCGCGCACCTGCGCACGGGCGCCGCGAGAGTGACCGTGAGAGAGAGAGAGAGAGAGAGAGAGAGAGAGAGAGAGAGAGAGACGATGCATCCACTTCACCACTCTCGTTTCCTGCTCTACGTGGCGGCAGCCGGCGTCTTTCTGTGCTCGTCGGTGCACTGCGCCGCCGCGGCATTGCCGGACCCGGACCCGGCGCCGCTCGACCCGGGCCTGTTCATGCCGTCGGCCACCCCGACGCAGCCGGGCGCGGCCACGATCCCGGCGTTCCCGGAGCAGTCGAACGCCGCGGCGGGGGCCTCCTCCGCGTGCCCGCTCGACCCCAACCCGCGGCTCCTCCCGGCCGTGCGGTCCTCCTGCGACGCCGACGGCACGCTGCCCGCGAGGCTGCGGTGCTGCCCCGCGCTGGCCGCGTGGCTGTTCGCCGCATACGCGCCCACCGCGCTCGCGGCGAGGCCCGTGCGGTCGGCTTCGGCGGCGCCCGTGGACATGCCGGTGCCGCCCGATGACTCGGAGGCGTGCGCGGCTGCCTCAGAGCGCGCGCTGCGTTCTGAGGGAGCGACGTTGCCCCGCCCGCCGGGGGCCAACGGGACGTGCGACGTGGCCTTGTGCTACTGCGGGGTGAGGCTGAGGCGGCTGACGTGCGGGGCCCAGCCGACTGGTGCCGGCCAGTGGGTCCCGGCGGAAGCAGCGGCGAGGAGGCTGGAGAGGGACTGCGCGCGGCCGGGCGTCCCCGGCTGCTCCAAGTGCCTTCGGGCTCTTACCACGGTGAGATCGACTAGACATTTTATTAGCTTGTTCATTCACTTGCATTGCAGCACCGGTTCAGATAGACAGCTACGGATCATCCGGCATGGGTCTGTCCAACCTCACCATGCAAGCTTGTCCAGTTGTCCACATTGCGCATTTCATCACATGTTCATGTAGTAGACAGCAGCAGCAGCAGCAGCATGTGCCAGGCCAGGCCACTAGGAATGATTGATCTATTTTGTTGTGCACTCTCCTCCGTGGGATATTGCTTCTTGGTTGGTTCATGGCTGGCTGGATAAGATTTGGAGACATGGCGTTGAATGCAAGCCATGGTCCTCTCCTCAGGCATGGACAGGACAGCACCTACGATCTGGTGCTGGCTCTGGTGTGCGCTAGTCGCTCGCATTATTGGCCGCGAGTGCCACGAGATGATGAGATCTCAAGTCCGGGCATGTCGCGTAGGGCCTGGAGAATGATGGGAGCAGAGCATGCCTCCGTTCCCATTCCATCGCTGCTTTGCCTTAGCATTTGGGCCCGATATTGTACTCGATCATCCTCCCGCCCTCCTACAAAGTCTCCGTCCCGTTACAAAGAGCGAATCATTACTTCTCTGGACTAAGCAATGGCAAAGCGAACTCTGACGCAATGTATTTCTTGATTACTGATGCGAGACTCAACTGTTGCAGGTAAAGGCCGGGTCCGGCAGTGCCCGTGCGGCGGAATCGGCGAAGCTGCAGGCCGCCGCGTCGAGCGAGCGGGACTGCCAGCTGATGGGGCTCATGTGGCTGCTGCAGCGAAACGCCACGCGCTACGGCGGCGCCGCCACGGCCGTGATCCGGGCCCTCATGGCCGCTGACGAGGCGTCCGCGGCGGGCGTCGCGGTGGCGGCGGGGCCGGCGGCGTGCTCGCTCCCCGTGGACGACATGCCGCTCCCGGCCCAGTACGCGCGGCGCAGCGAGGCCGGCGCCCGGCCACCTGCCGCCCTGCGCTGCTTCGGCCTGGTCCTGCTTGCCATACTCAGTATCGTCTACTCGCTGTAGCACTGCAAACTCGTGATTGAATTTAAATTTGTTATACGACCGCCTCGGTTCTTCCGTTTTCTCACAGAAAAATACAAAACAAAACGTCACAGCTGAGGCTAAGGTTTAAAAAACACACCACAATACTTTTTTTTTCTTAGAAAATTCTATTAAAAGGCGCCGCACCGCCTCCTCTTTGTGCGGCGCGTCACAATTCGTAAAAACGTATCGCGTGACTCCGACCGCTCGCGTCCTTATCTTCTCGACTCCCATCGCACGTCGCACCTTATCCCCCACGAGCTCTTCTGAACCACGCAATCTCTCCCTCTCTCTCCGTCACGGGAAGCAACACCGCGCGGGACAGTTCAGGAGAGCTTCACCGGAGTAGGACGAGAGAAGGAGGCCGCTGCTGCTGAGCACAACCGGCAAGGGCGGCGTCGAGCACGGGGCGAGGAGTTCCCGCCGAGCGCGCAGTAGTGAAGCCGCCGTCGTCGGCCGCATCCATCTGCTAGCGGGGGACGCTGCATCCTTTGAGCACACGGCGGGGAGGTCTCCGTCGAGCGCGACGAGGAGGCGTCCATCCGTCGGCGGGGGAGGTTGTTTGCCGCTGAGCACATGACGGAGAAGGGCTGCGTCGAGCACGGAGGACGAAGCCGACGAGCAGATGGACACAACGAGTCTGGTGGGCAGTGACTGATGTGACTATTTGGCCGAATTTCTCCTCACCCCTACATCATCTTTTGATCTGTTGATTTTTTTCGGTGGAGAGATACTAGTGAATTTTTTGCTTTGCAAACTTTCATGTGAGTGACACCTAGTTTCTGTCCAACTTTTGGAGGTCAAGATATTCATCGTATTTTTTCAACTAGAGAATCTGTGGCAGCCAGGCATTGAAAATTTGGCATCTAGGACTAGAAATCTGCAAGCTAGCGCTAGAATTTGGGACAGTTTGGCAAGCAGGCGCTAGAACTTGGCAGCCATCAACATAGTACCTGGTAGCTAGGCATTTAGAATCTGGCAATTAGTCGATGGGAATTTTGCAAGTAGGCGTTAGAAATGTGCAGCCATGGACACAATGCCTGGCAATTAGGCACATGAAATTTGGCAATTAGGAGAACTTGGTTACTGTTCACTAGGAATTTTCAGGATAGTTGGCGTTGCTAAAAAATCCGATAGTTATGTAGAAAAAAACTGATAATTATAGATGAATAACCTGAGCTACTTTAAATAATCTGGTGATTGTATTTTTGTAAACTTTCTACATTTGCTTAAACACCTGGTAGCTATGGTCAAAAGTAACCTGATAATTGTTCTTAAATAAACTGGTAGCTTCTCTCAATCCAAAAGTTTGCATTTTGCACAAGAATATCTTTGAGACTTGTGCCTATGAGAGAGTAGGATAGTGAAAAATAGTGACACGAGAGTGCTTGCTGGCTTTGTCTAGTACTTTGATCTGCTAGATGAAAGCTGCTTGCAAGGATGCACGACCTAAACTTCAAAACTGGACCAGATAGGCTAGGCTAGTTACGGAAATGGTCCTAGAGAAATTGAACTGAAAAAAGTATACTGTAGACCTGAGAATATCTATGACCAGCCGCCGCACGAATGCTACCCGGGTGCGACGCCGCGGGTTAACATAGTCCTTTTTTCTTTCAAGGATCCACCTGTATGGAATAACAGTGTGACAAATAAACTATCGGTCTAGAATAACAGTCATCGTAAGTGATTTAACTGCGAGTATGACAATTGGAGCCCTTTGTCAACCTGACATGGCACAATGAAAATGGCACCCGAAACTCCCGGAGTCGATGACGAGATCATACTTGGCTCACTGGTGCTCCTAGGGTGGTCTGATTGCGACGACGAAGCTTCTTCCGATGGCAATTCCTCAAGGCATCTCTACCGGCTCTACTCAAACGGCCCGAACACGTTCTAACCGGTCCGCGTGACGCGACGTCTAGCGGCACGACCTAACCGGACTAAGTCAGACCAGATCGATCTATCCGTGACCCAAATTGATGTCTGTATGATCTGTCAGGCCAAATGTGGACACAGACGAGTCCAGATGCAATCACACAATAGACTTTCTTCTCTTGGACTGGCATGTCCGTTATCGCTCTGCTGACCGGACAGGCCAGACCATGATCCAAAAGCGTCGATGGCTCGACCCAAACGGAATAAAACGAATCGTTTAGGTCTCCCGGTGAAGATGCCCTTATCGGAGCAATGCGGGTGCCGACTGGAAAATTCGAAGACGAGGTCCACGAGTGATGCAGGTGGGCAGGGTTATGTAGAAGTGAGAGATGAGTTGAAGGGAAAGGTCATATGCGGCTTTTATAGCAAAGATGGTCGGGTATTCTGTGTTGTGGTGCTCGGCGACGACGCTTGGGAAACTTGCCCGCTTCATGGGTCATGGCAAGCCAGTGGGATCACATCGGCGTGTTGTAGTGTAGACATGTCCACAGGATCCCCGTCTCTATCGCCCACCAAAACTAACATTAGGACCTACCCATCGAGCTGACGTGGTGACGCGGGTCAATTAATTGACTGTTATTTTGCAGATAGGTCCTTGAGTTTTGGAAGAAAATTATGCAAGGGTCCTTGGCGCCTCGTGGTTAAAAAAACTATTTATTTCAAACGTTCATAACTTTTAAATACCGATTCAAATGAAAAAACTTTTATTATGAAAATTGCTAAAAAATATTTAAATATAAACTTGGTTCACTATTTCAGATAACTAAAATATGCAAACAATTAAAAATGCTTCTATTAATAATGCAAACTTTAAAATTCATCACTTTAGTTATATAACTCCAAATAATATAAATAATATGTTTAAATTTATTAGAAAAATCCAACCAATCTATTTATAACATCCATCATGCACGAATCACATCCCTTTATTTTAGATGTTATGATCCATTCAGCGTGTACTCTTTATCTCCTAAGCTGGTTTGCTTCTAGAATTTAACCGTAACACACCCGATAAAATATATTGCTCAGCCCATGTTACTAGACCCTTCACGTCACGTCTGCTATATGTGTCTTTCCGGCCAGTAAACTAACCTTGTATAGGTACAGTATACATGCAAGGCCGACCGGGGCAGCAGAGGTGCGTGCCTGTGCGTACTGATTGATACACTCTGGTGGATTTGCTCTCCAGCCCATCGATCAGGCCGCATGGATCAATCAACTAGGAGCCCATGTATCTCTACCATAATAAAGCAAAGACACGTACATATACAGCCCGTAGAAGCACTAACCCATCAATGATCATTATGTGTATGTATATGTGGCTCATGTATTTTCTTCGTCGACCAGCTTCTACTTGATCAACATTGCTAGTCTCGACCACCCCCGGAGCTGCCTCGACTATTCCTGAGATCGCCGTCGACCACTCGTTCATTTGCCCGCCTCGCTGTCGTCGCTGGAGCCCTGGTATGCCCTCTATGCACCCCCACTAAGCCGCTAGGGTTTGAGCTCGCCGGTGACATGTTCATCGTCGACGATGATCCCCAGCCGTCGATCTTCCTTCTAATCCAACGAACCACACAACCCCGTACCGCTTCACGTGTTATGAGCCACTGACTGGCGGTACCCCCTGTCGGCTGAGCCCCGCGCTGCGGAGTGACACTGGACCGGCCCATTAACCTTTCCCGCGCAGCCCAACCGTTTGAATTTAGATATTTCTATTTTAATTCAAACTTAGTTCTGTTCCTAGATTTAAAAATCAACCCAGCACGATTTAGTGAACCACAATACATGAAACTAATTTTTTTAGAAAGGTACTGAAATGCTTAATCCAAGCCCGTTGGATTAAAATCATTTGGATTTGTATATCAACCTTGGTAAAAATAACAAGTCAGAAGCTTTTATGCATTCAAACATTTTTCAAAATTCAACCACAAGAGATTTTGAGTTGATTCCAACTCTCAAAAATCACATTTGATCATACCTTTCAGAATATATAAAAACATTTGGGTTTACTTACAGAAATAATGTTCAAGCAACAAAAGAATGCCACATAGGCATTTCTAGTCACTTTATTTATTTAAAATAAAAAGGTTAAACCATATTAAATTGTGACACCACTTTAAATCACATTCCCATGTACTGAAATATGTGGTAATGACATGTGTCAACATGATCCCATGTTTGAGTTGGAGAATATTAAATATTAAGTAGTTTTTCAATGAGTAGAAATTACTTTTCTCAAATTAAAATAAATAAGACAAAAGCTTTAATCTTGTAATGTTAGTGATGATGCTAGATCATCTATAGTACACCTTGGTGTGATGATTGAAAATAGTTAAGTATTGTTTGGTGATTGTGTACCTCGTATTTATTTATAGACGCTAGTACCGACCAAGGATACGAGGAGGAAGGAGGATACTACGAGGAAGAAGCCGAGGAGAACTTCAACCACTAGTTGAATGTGCAAGCTATTAACATTGATCACCGGACCATAGAGATCAACGATGACCTGACCTATCCCGAAGTACCCATCCGTATTTTGGAAGAAGCTTTCAGAACTACCAGAACCTGAAGCATCAAGTTTCTCAAGATTCAGTGGAGCAACCACACAGAAGAAGAAGCTACCTGGGAGCGCGAAGATCACATCAGGACGGAGTTCCCAGATCTGTTTAAATCCTAGGTAATCTTTTTCGTCCTTTTTCAAATCTCGGGACGAGATTTTGTTTAAGGGGGGAAGGTTTGTAACATCCCAAAAATATTAAACTTGTATCTTCAAACTATAATCATCAAAATTAGGGTTAACAAAAACTTTTCCAACTAAAAATATGAAAGCATTCATATGTGTGTGTAATCAAAATTTGGATTCTTTTGAATTGCCATGGTTCTGTGTTTCTTTTCTTGTAAAATGATTCTTAGGTGAAATAAACATCATTTAAACAATCCCCAAACTTTTCCCAATGACAAACAACTCAAAATACCCAAATGAAGTGAATGGTCATTTTTGCCGTCCCTCTCGGTCTCGCCGTCGAGCCTATAAAAGGAGGCGACCCCCAACCGTTTGAAGCACACCATGCCACTCCCCTCACCTCACTGATCATTCCACCCTCTAGCCGGAGCACGAGGAGCAGCAGCTCGCCGGAATTGCGCCGGAGCAGGCCGCCTCTGGAGAAGAAGGGAGCCATTGATTTCGACCACCCTCGGAGCTGCCTCGACCATCCCTGAGCTCGCCGTTGACCACTCGTTCGTTTGCCTGCCTCGCCATCGTCGCTGGAGCCCTGGTATGCCCCCTATGCACCCCCACTGAGCCGCTAGGGTTCGAGCTCGCCGATGACATGTTCATCATCGACGACGATCCCTAGCCGTCGATCTTCCTTCTAATCCAATGAACCACACAACCCCGTACCGCTTCGCGTGTTATGAACCACTGACTGGTGGAACCCCCTGTCAGCTGAGCCCCGCGCTGCGGAGTGACACTGGGCCGGCCCATTAACCTTTCCCGCGCAGCCCAACCATTTGAATTTAGATATTTCTATTTTAATTCAAACTCAGTTCTGTTCCTAGATTTAAAAATCAACCCAGCTCGATTTAGTGAACCACAATACATGAAACTAATTTTGTTAGAAAGGTACTGAAATGCTTAATCCAAGCCTGTTGGATTAAAATCATTTGGATTTGTATATCAACCTTGGTAAAAATAACAAGTCAGAAGCTTTTATGCATTCAAACATTTTTCAAAATTCAACCACAAGAGATTTTGAGTTGATTCCAACTCTCAAAAATCACATTTGATCATACCTTTCAGAATATATAAAAACATTTGGTTTACTTACATAAATAATGTTCAATCAACAAAAGAATGTCACATAGGCATTTCTAGTCACTTTATTTATTTAAAATAAAAAGGTTAAACCATATTAAATTGTGACACCACTTTAAATCACATTCCCATGTACTGAAATATATGGTGATGACATGTGTCAGCATGATTCCATGTTTGAGTTGGAGAATATTAAATCTTATGTAGTGTTAGTTTTCTCAAATTAAAATAAATAAGACAAAAGCTTTAATCTTGTAATGTTAGTGATGATGCTAGATCATCTATAGTACACCTTGGTGTGATGATTGAAAATAGTTAAGTATTGTTTGGTGATTGTGTACCTTGTATTTATTTATAGACGCTAGTACCGACCAAGGATACGAGGAGGAAGGAGGATACTACGAGGAAGAAGCCGAGGAGAACTTCAACCACTGCTCTGCACAAGGCAAGCCTAATACTACTAGTTGAATGTGCAAGCTATTAACTTAGCAAGTTAACCCTTGCAAGATACCCTACTTATGCAAGCTAATACTTGCTTGTTACCATGCCAACTATATGCCTTAAGCATATGTGATCATACCCACTTGATAACCCAATCCTATTTTTACTTACAAGCTTTATAATTTATTTCTTTATCAAAGCTTTCTCTTAGAGTTTACTTAAGTGACTTATAGATTCTAGAAAGAGAATTGAAGGTTGCATAAAGAGCATTAAATTTGGCCTAAGTAGATAATCCTGATGTCATCCTAAGGCATGAGATGGAACTTCATTAATCTCCACTTGTTTACCACCCCTCCTTAGTATTTAACCCCACTTGTAGATGCTAGTGCTAAGCATAAAACTTGATCAACTTTAGATGGGAATACTTGGAGAAAATGGTTATGAAAACCTTGGAATGATGAGTCATTCTACTGAAATGTTTTGACATGTGTTTCCGAACACCAGATGATTTTGATGATGAAAATGTTGAGGCATGAGCCTTATCCCTTTATAAAACTGATGGTTGTCTGGATGCGATACCATTCCAATTTTACCGTACAACCACAATACTAGAAAATTGGGTAGGGCTTGACTAGAAATTTATATACCTTAGTATGGCTTCCCTCACGGCCAAGGTCTGAGCTAAGGCTACCTTGTGAAGATTGTCCACCTGTGCAGTACCCAAGATGACAGTTGGTCATGGTTGGGAGAACAAACTCACAGGAGAGGTGCCTATACTAGGGGCATGTAATTGAAAGGTTAGGATTGATTATCCGCATACTGAGTATGGTGAATTCAGGATTTGTTCCTGACGGATGTATCGAATGTTGTGATGAAAGTGTACAATCTCTGCAGAGTGTCAAACTATTCGAATAGCCATGTCTGCGGTTATGGACAGTTGGAGTGGCCATACTGTTCCCCCGTCAGATGTTTTCAAAATGACTTGTGAAATGAATTGAGACTTTGACTTGACCACAACAGAGTTGTGATATGAAATTCAAGTTCACACTTAGGCGTTATAAAATTTCAACTAGCTTTCTTTGCTTCTGAACTTAGTAGAGGTAAATATGGCTTTTTGCAAAACAACCCTAGAGCTTAGTGTCCTACTACAAAAACCCCATAAATTATTAGTATTAGTTTGCGAGTACTTAAAGAGTACTCATGGCTTTGTCCCTAGCTATTCCCGTGGCCAGGCTATGAAGAGGAGTACCAGGATGATGGACCGCAGGAAGGTTACGACAACTAGGATCATCTCCCATCCTCAGCATTTCCTATGACCCCGAAGATGGATCTTCGCTTACACTACCTTTATTATTACGTTATTCCGCTGCTTTAGTTGTATTAAGAACTGGATCATGAGATCCTTATTTGTGTAAGACCTTATGTATGGTTTGTAATGGATGATGTACTGTGATATCCAAATCTGTTATGTCTCGCAAAAATGGTAATCTTGGGATTGCGATGTATGGCATAACAGGCATCTGGGATTAAATATCCGGGTGTTGACAAGTTGGTATCAGAGCCATCTTGACCATAGGAGACCCTAGTTAGACTGGACGTTTAAATCAAAAACTTAGTTTCAAAACCAAAGGAAGCAAGCATTTACAAAAACTTATTCCCATTCTTATCACTTTGATTCTTTCATGAAAATTCATGTTCCTAAAAAACTATTGCAAAATACATAAAATTTGACACACTTGAACACTCTACTAACCTACTCATCCTATATTATTATAGATGGACGTGAAGTACAACAAGTTTTATTAGTTGGGGAATGGAGGAGACCTCATCTTTGAGCGCGACCTGGACCAGCTTTCGGAACTTCTAGAGCGTCCCCACCCCGAGTTCTTCGGAACTCAGCTCAATGATCAGGAAGGAGAAGATCGGAAGTGGCTAGTTGTTGCAAGTCTCCGAGGAAAGATTGAACCTCCCACTGCCAAAGGAATTCAGGTCACCTTAAGAGAGAACAACCGGCTCGATGGACTTGCCAGGGCCATGGAGGAAGCTCTTTCCCGTCTGTGTGGGCAGAGTATCAACCAGATCAAGGGTACCCGCTTGGGGTTTTGTCCAAGGCGTGATGCTATGGGACAACCACTGGAAGCCCCATACCACCACGAGCTGAAGACTCAGTTGGACCACCTTAGCTTCATGATGTATGATCGTCAGCAGGAACTAGACAATGCCCGTGACTACTCCAACCACAAGTCCGCCATCATCAGGACGAAGGATCAGACCATTGCCATGCTAGCGAAGGACCCAAGTCTCGTTGCCGGCATCTTGACAAGAAGGAGCGCATCATTGCCCTTCTTCGCCACCGTATCTCGGATTTGGAGGAGACCATCCACGACAGAGACATGTAGTTGGAGGAAAGGGAGAATGCCGGACAAGACCTTCGTGGAGACCCCTACTCCTATCTCAGCGATGATGATGATTTTCTGGAGGATCAGGCCATGGACTTCTTCACCGATGAGGAGGATTTCACCTTCATCGATGATGATGAGGATGATTAGGATGACGATACCACCGACTTCGAGGAGTTGTAGCACTTGAGCACTAGTGTAGTGAGTTGTATTCGGTCCCACTGTTTCGTAGTTTCCAGAATGGTTCTTAAAACCATCTGTTTTTCCTTTGTTGTGGTGTGTGTTGTATCGTGTGCTATGAATGAATGAAAATCAAGTTGCTAGAAAATCTAAGTTAAACTTTAAAAACTTTTCAAAGTCCCCGAACCTTAGAAATTTCCCTCTTTTCTCATGATCTATCTCAATCTTTAGATGCCTTGCGGAGGAAGTGGTTCATCCCCGGACCCGATGTTGCAGATCCTGCAATTGTTGGTTTCTGACCGCGAAGCTGAAAGGGCCAAACGTCAAGCCAACTTAGCCACCCTTCAGCAGATAGCTCAGCCGGCCCAGAATAATCAAGGCCAAGGAAATCAGGACAACCATGGATCTAAGCTCAAGAATTTCCAGAACACCCACCCACCTGTTTTCACTAAGTCGGAATAGCCCCTAGATGCAGATGATTGGCTGCAAACCATGGAATACAACCTGGAAGTCGCCGGAGTGGAAGCTAACGAGAAAGTTCTGTTCGCCACCCACTATCTAGCCGGAGATGCAAGAGCATGGTGGAACAGCGTTTGTGCAATGATCAGAGGACAGATGATGACCTGGGAGGAATTCAAGGTCAAGTTCAGTAGAACCCATGTGCCACCGGGTTTGATCAAGAGGATGAGAGATGAATTCAGAGAACTAAAGCAAGGAAGGATGACCGTAGTTGGATACCGTGACAAATTCTTGTCATTAGCTAGGTATGCCCCGGATGAGATCGACACGGAAGCCAAGAAGAATGAAAGATTCTTGAATGGTCTGCATGATGAGATGCAGACGGTGTTAGTCAATATCACCTTTGCTGATATTGAAGCCCTCACCGTATCTGCCATTCAGATGGAAGGAAAGATCAACCAAGCCAATGAGAACCGCAAGCGCCGCATGATGCATCAGCCAGGAACCCATCATACCCCAAAGTATCGCCCCAACCCATCTCCAGAATTTGCCCCGAGAACCAACAGACCCCCGATGAACCGTCCGAACTATCCCAACCGTGGAAACCCAAGGCCCGGAGGAAATCACAACAACCCTAGAAACTCTAACAATTTCAACCGTGCACCACCCAAGTTCAACAACAACAATGCTGCCGCCAACACCAACATTGCCCGAGGACTGGAAGCAATGTTGTGCCTGTTGCAGCAAAGGACAAGTCGTAAGTAACTTGTTACAACTATGGAAATAAGGGTCACTACTCCAATGAGTGCCCCAAGAAGAATGCCGCATCCCCCAATGCAAATGCCCCAGCTCAGCAGCAACGTCGTGTTCAGTCCGGAAGAAGGTTTGCCCTAGGGAATTTGCTCAACCGCAACAGCCGTCTTTTTCTCATGCATGCTGAAGAAGCCCAGGAAGCGAGACGTCGTGCTGGGTATGTTTTCTGTTAATTCAGTACTTGCTAGAGTGTTGTTTGATTCTGGTGCATCGCACTCATTTGTCACCAAAGAATTTGCATGCACTAGTAAGATTCAACCAACCAAACTGAAGCATGTTATGATTGTTCAAATCCCCGGTTCAACCACCAAAGCTAGGCAAATTTGCAAAGCTGTCCCTATCCGAATCCATGGCATAGTTTTTTATGCTAATCTGATCGTACTCAGAACTAAAGGTTTGGAAGTAGTACTAGGAATGGATTGGATGTCCAAACATAAAGGATTAATTGACTGTGCCAAGAAAGCCATAACCATGACCAGTACAGCTGGAATATCAGTCGAGCATGTATCTAAAACCTTACCTCGTCAATTCAAGTGCAACAAGAGTATAAACCAACATACCATTGACCAAGTCCGGATAGTCTGTGAATACCCCGATGTATTTCTAGATGTTTTTCCCGGTATGCCCCCAGACCGGGATATCGAGTTTATCATTGAACTAATCCCCGGAACAGGACCCATAGCCCAGAGACCATATAGTATGGACCCGTCTGAACTAGCAGAACTGAAGAAGCAACTGGATGCCATGCTGGAAATTGGATTGATTCAACCAAGTGCGTCACCATGGAGATCACCTGTTCTGTTCGTGGACAAGAAAGATGGAGGTAACCGTCTGTGTACGGATTAGCGGAAGTTGAATGATGTCACTATCAAGAACAAATACCCGTTGCCCAAGATAGAAGATTTGTTTGATGAGTTGACCGGTGCCAAAGTGTTTTCTAAGATTGATCTTAGAACTGGCTATCATCAACTCAAGATTCGTGCAGAGGATATTCCCAAGACTGCCTTTACCACCAGATATGGATTATACGAGTATACCGTCATGTCTTTTGGATTAACCAATGCCCCCGCTTATTTCATGAATCTCATGAATAAGATTTTTATGGACTTCCTGGATAAGTTTGTCGTTGTTTTCATCGATGACATTCTAATTTATTCCAAATCAGAAGAAGAACATGAGCTACACCTAAGGACCATTCTTGGAACCCTTAGAGAGCATCAGTTGTATGCCAAGTTTAGAAAATGTGAATTCTGGTTACAGGAGGTAGGATTCCTCGGTCACATTGTATCAGCCGGAGGAATTGCCGTTGACCCTGCAAAGGTGAAAGATGTCGAAGATTGGCAAGCCCCAACCACTCAAACCCAAGTTCGTGCATTTCTCGGATTGGTGGGATACTATCGCAAGTTCGTAGAAGGATTCTCGAGTATCGCCAGACCCATGACCCAATTGCTGAAGAAGGACAAGAAGTTTGAATGGACGGACAAATGTGAAGCGAGTTTTCAAGAACTCAAGAGGAGATTGATTTCAACCCTAATCTTAATCATGCCGGATATCACGAAGCCCTTTGACATGTATTGTGACGCATCCAAGATCGGTCTCGGATGTGTGCTAATGCAAGAAGGCAAAGTAATATCTTATCTATCCCGACAGCTGAAACAACATGAGCAGAACTATCCAACCCATGACCTTGAGCTCGCAACTGTAGTTCTAGCCCTGAAGACATGGATGCATTACCTGATGGGAAACCGTTGTGAGATTTATTCGGATCACAAGAGCCTGAAGTATATATTCACTCAGAAGGAGCTGAATATGAGACAGAGAAGATGGATTGAGCTAATCAAGGATTACGATCTGGACATTCACTATCACCCCGGTAAAGCCAATGTGGTAGCAGATGCCCTTAGCAGATTGCCGTGCCGCTTGAACTCCATGATTTTGAAGGAGCAACCAAGTCTGCACAAAGAGATGGAAGATTTCCGAATGGAATTAGTAAGTGAAGGATTTTTGGCTAGCATAGAACTTCAACCCACTTTGATCAGCCAGATCAAGGAGGCGCAGAAAGGAAATGCTAGTATCGAAAGAATCAAGCGTCGTATCAGTATAGGCAAAGTACCCGGATTTACCAAAGACGAAGAAGGAGTTCTGTGGTACAAAGGACGCCTTTGTGTACCAGCAGATTCTGAGTTGAAAGAAGTTATTCTGAAGGAAGCTCATGATACTCTTTATTCTATCCACCCCGGAGGAACGAAGATGTATCAAGATTTGAAAGAGCAATTTTGGTGGCATAAGATGAAGAGAGAAATCGGAAGCTATATCGCCAAGTGTGATATATGTCAGAGAGTCAAGGAGGGACATCAAAGACCCGCAGGATTGTTGCAACCATTGCAAATTCCGGAATGGAAATGGGATTCCGTTGGAATGGACTTTATCACTGGACTGCCTACTTCTAGTAGGGGAAATGACTCTATCTGGGTCATAGTGGACAAATTGTCCAAAGTCGCCCATTTCTTACCAGTCAAGACCACATATCAGAGTTCAAAGCTAGCGGAGTTATACATCGCTAGAATCGTCAGTTTGCACGGAGTCCCCAAGAACATCGTATCTGATCGAGGAACTCAGTTTACCTCGAGATTCTGGAAAAAAGTCCAAGAAGGTTGAGGAACCCGACTATATTTCAGCACAGCTTATCACCCTCAGACCGGCGGACAAATGGAGCGAGTAAATCAAATACTCGAAGATATGTTGAGAGCATGTGTGTTAGAGTATGGATCTAAATGGGAAGACTGTCTGCCGTTCGCAGAATTTTCATACAACAACAGTTATCAAGCTAGTTTGCAAATGGCCCCATTTGAGTTCATGTATGGAAGGAAGTGTCGCACCCCTTTGAACTGGTCGGAAGTAGGAGAGAGTCAGATTTTCGGACCCGACATCCTACGAGAAGCATAAGAGAAGGTTCACAAGATTCGTGAGCACCTCAAGACAGCCCGGTCAAGACAAAAGAGTTACGCCGACAAGAGACGTCGAGACCTCGCCTTCAACATCAGAGAGTTCGTGTATCTGAAACTGTCGCCATTGAAGGGAAAGTTAGCCCCCAGATATATCAGCCCCTTCAAAATTCTGAACCATCGAGGAGAAGTGTCGTATCAATTGGAACTGCCAGAAGAGATGCCAGCCGTGCACAATGTGTTCCATATCTCATTACTTCGCAAGTGCCTCGAAGTTCCGGAGAAGACCGAAGTGTTCAAGAACATTGATCACCGGACCATAGAGATCAACGATGACCTGACCTATCCCGAAGTACCCATCCGTATTTTGGAAGAAGCTTTCAGAACTACCAGAACCTGAAGCATCAAGTTTCTCAAGATTCAGTGGAGCAACCACACAGAAGAAGAAGCTACCTGGGAGCGCGAAGATCACATCAGGACGGAGTTCCCAGATCTGTTTAAATCCTAGGTAATCTTTTTCGTCCTTTTTCAAATCTCGGGACGAGATTTTGTTTAAGGGGGGAAGGTTTGTAACATCCCAAAAATATTAAACTTGTATCTTCAAACTATAATCATCAAAATTAGGGTTAACAAAAACTTTTCCAACTAAAAATATGAAAGCATTCATATGTGTGTGTAATCAAAATTTGGATTCTTTTGAATTGCCATGGTTCTGTGTTTCTTTTCTTGTAAAATGATTCTTAGGTGAAATAAACATCATTTAAACAATCCCCAAACTTTTCCCAATGACAAACAACTCAAAATACCCAAATGAAGTGAATGGTCATTTTTGCCGTCCCTCTCGGTCTCGCCGTCGAGCCTATAAAAGGAGGCGACCCCCAACCGTTTGAAGCACACCATTCCACTCCCCTCACCTCACTGATCATTCCACCCTCTAGCCGGAGCACGAGGAGCAGCAGCTCGCCGGAATTGCGCCGGAGCAGGCCGCCTCTGGAGAAGAAGGGAGCCATTGATTTCGACCACCCTCGGAGCTGCCTCGACCATCCCTGAGCTCGCCGTTGACCACTCGTTCGTTTGCCTGCCTCGCCATCGTCGCTGGAGCCCTGGTATGCCCCCTATGCACCCCCACTGAGCCGCTAGGGTTCGAGCTCGCCGATGACATGTTCATCATCGACGACGATCCCTAGCCGTCGATCTTCCTTCTAATCCAATGAACCACACAACCCCGTACCGCTTCGCGTGTTATGAACCACTGACTGGTGGAACCCCCCTGTCAGCTGAGCCCCGCGCTGCGGAGTGACACTGGGACGGCCCATTAACCTTTCCCGCGCAGCCCAACCATTTGAATTTAGATATTTCTATTTTAATTCAAACTCAGTTCTGTTCCTAGATTTAAAAATCAACCCAGCTCGATTTAGTGAACCACAATACATGAAACTAATTTTGTTAGAAAGGTACTGAAATGCTTAATCCAAGCCTGTTGGATTAAAATCATTTGGATTTGTATATCAACCTTGGTAAAAATAACAAGTCAGAAGCTTTTATGCATTCAAACATTTTTCAAAATTCAACCACAAGAGATTTTGAGTTGATTCCAACTCTCAAAAATCACATTTGATCATACCTTTCAGAATATATAAAAACATTTGGGTTTACTTACAGAAATAATGTTCAAGCAACAAAAGAATGTCACATAGGCATTTCTAGTCACTTTATTTATTTAAAATAAAAAGGTTAAACCATATTAAATTGTGACACCACTTTAAATCACATTCCCATGTACTGAAATATATGGTGATGACATGTGTCAGCATGATCCCATGTTTGAGTTGGAGAATATTAAATCTTATGTAGTTTTTCAATGAGTAGAAGTTAATTTTCTCAAATTAAAATAAATAAGACAAAAGCTTTAATCTTGTAATGTTAGTGAGGATGCTAGATCATCTATAGTACACCTTGGTGTGATGATTGAAAATAGTTAAGTATTGTTTGGTGATTGTGTACCTTGTATTTATTTATAGACGCTAGTACCGACCAAGGATACGAGGAGGAAGGAGGATACTACGAGGAAGAAGCCGAGGAGAACTTCAACCACTGCTCTGCACAAGGCAAGCCTAATACTACTAGTTGAATGTGCAAGCTATTAACTTAGAAAGTTAACCCTTGCAAGATACCCTACTTATGCAAGCTAATACTTGCTTGTTACCATGCCAACTATATGCCTTAAGCATATGTGATCATACCCACTTGATAACCCAATCCTATTTTTACTTACAAGATTTATAATTTATTTCTTTATCAAAGCTTTCTATTAGAGTTTACTTAAGTGACTTATAGATTCCAGAAAGAGAATTGAAGGTTGCATAGAGGCATTAAATTTGGCCTAAGTAGATAATATTGATGTCATCCTAAGGCATGAGATTGAACTTCATTAATCTCCACTTGTTTACCACCCCTCCTTAGTATTTAACCCCACTTGTAGATGCTAGTGCTAAGCATAAAACTTAATCAACTTTAGATGGGAATACTTGGAGAAAATGGTTATGAAAACCTTGGAATGATGAGTCATTCCACTGAAATGTTTTGACATGTGTTTCCAAACTCCAGATGATTTTGATGATGAAAATGTTGAGGCAAGAGCCTTAGCCCTTTATAAAACTGATGGTTGTCTGGATGCGATACCATTCCAATTTTACCGTACAACCACAATACCCGAAAATTGGGTAGGGCTTGACTAGAAATTTATATACCTTAGTATGGCTTCCCTCACGGCCAAGGTCTGAGCTAAGGCTACCTTGTGAAGATTGTCCACCTGTGCAGTACCCAAGATGACAGTTGGTCATGGTTGGGAGGCCAAACTCACAAGAGAGGTGCCTATAATAGGGCATGTAATTGAAAGGTTAGGATTGATTATCCGCATACTGAGTATGGTGAATTCAGGATTTGTTCCTGACGGATGTATCGAATGTTGTGGTGAAAGTGTACAATCTCTGCAGAGTGTTAAACTATTCGAATAGCCGCGTCCGCGGTTATGGACAGTTGGAGTGGCCATACTGTTCCCCCGTCATATGTTTTCAAAATGACTTGTGAAATGAATTGAGACTTTGACTTGACCACAACAGAGTTGTGATATGAAATTCAAGTTCCCACTTAGGCGTTATAAAATTTCAACTAGCTTTCTTTGCTTCTGAACTTAGTAGAGGTAAATCTGGCTTTTTGCAAAACAACCCTAGAGCTTAGTGTCCTACTACAAAACCCCCTTAACTTGTTAGTATTAGTTTGCGAGTACTTAAAGAGTACTCATGGCTTTGTCCCTGGCTATTTCCGTGGCCAGACTATGAAGAGGAGTACTAGGATGATGGACTGCAGGAAGGTTATGACAACTAGGATCATCTCTCATCGTCAGCATTGCCTGTGACCCCGAAGATGGAGCTTCGCTTACGCTACCTTTATTATTATGTTATTCTGCTGCTTGAGTTGTATTAAGAACTGGATCATGAGATCCTTATTTGTGTAAGATCTTATGTATGGTTTGTAATGGATGATGTACTGTGATATCCAAATCTGTTATGTCTCGCAAAAATGGTAATCCTGGGATTGCGATGTATGGCATAACAGGCATCTGGGATTAAAAATCCGGGTGTTGACAAATATAGAGACTCACTCCACCGATATAACATCTTAACATTTACTACTAACTAGCATGGGTTTCTCAAACTTAAAAAGTGGGGAGTCATAAGGCATACCTCTCATGTTTGGTTCTACTTCTCTCTTCCCTTTTGATTTGTTTCTCGGAAACTCGAAGTTGATCACTCTCCTGCAAATACATGAGAACGTCGAGGCAAAAATAAAAGAAAGAGGGAAAATAAAGATAAATGGAGAAATCTTTTTGATGTTTTTGAGAAGGGAATTTAAAGAATAGAAAATTGGCGGCAAAGCTCAGCTTGAAAATATCGTAAGAAAAATAAAATAACTAAAGATAAAGTGTTGGGAAACCAACACGAGTGATTATAAACTCAAATAAAAGCATAACCTCGAAAATAAAATAAAGCAAATGAACGCTAAATAAAAATAGATAGAAATCCTCCCCAAGCTTAGGCTTTTGCAAGCCCTTCAAATCATTGAGGTGGGAGGAAAATTGTAATTCCAGTCCGCAAATTGAGTTGATAAGTTACTTGTTGTTTCTCGGAGGTTCAGGGCAAGATTGTGCATCCCCTCCATAGTCCCTCCAAGTTCTTAGAAGTCTTGGTATGTAGCGAACCGGTTCGGTGGCTGCTTTCCTTGATAAGGAACTTCTTGCTCCTCCTCTTGGTCCTCATCCTCATCCGGAATCTCCTCCTCGGGTTGTTGTTGCTCAACCTGCAAGTCATAAAGTGACAAGGGTTCGACTCGTCAATGCCCATTGTTATGGACTTGGGTTTTGGAGAAGATGGGGATGCTGGAAGTGATGGAACGGTTTACATGCAAGCAACGTGGGGACACGAGGTTTACCCAGGTTCAGGCCCCCATAGGGAAAACCCTACTCCTCCTTGTCTGCTCTTGATTATGGCGTAACCAAAGGTTACAGGGGTGCGCAGATGCAATTTGGCGTACAGGTGTGTGTATGAAGTGTTGAGATCCTTCTCGCCGTACCCTCCTAGCCTTTATATAGACAGGACAGGTCCCGGGATAGGTCGAGTCGGCTACAGATTAGGGTTGATACCCTTGAAATCCTATCTAATCTAGACTTGTCCTCCAAGGAGTCGAATTCACCACGGGCTTAGGCCACCCGAAATCTTCCTGGGCTGCAAATCCTCGCATGGGCCTTCCTTTGGCTGGACTGGGTATACCAATGTTGTGCACATGTAGGGTATATCCATGTCAGTAGCCCCTGAGTGTTCAGTCGAATCGCAGATTCGAATGGAGACTATATAATCTTTTGAGTGCTTGGTGATGCGCTCATATCACTATAGAGCTTTGGGACAATGCACATAGAACTAAGAATGGCAACTATGCTCTCTTAATTGGTGCCTAAGGATAGAACATGGAAACTCGATATAATAGTGGAAGAAAGGCCCTTCATAAAGGGAAGCATGGATTTCAAGTCTCATAAAGAGCTTCCAAAAATTATGGTACTTGTTAGCTTTCAACTCTCATTGCCCCTATCATAAGCATCTTGAAGTGATTAAGGTTACAGTGAACAAACTATGGAGTATATGCTTGACAAAGTATAAGTTGGCAATCTCATGTCCCTTGGGTATGAGGGCCGCTCCTCATGCTACTCAACTTTAGTCACCGGTAAGTTCTTGTCATAGTAAGTACATGTGTATCATAGAGAACCGCCAATGGGGTACCCCTTGCACGTGATACAGGAGCTATCCCATATCAAAATGACAAGGCAAGCAGACAATGAGAATCTCAGCAATCTTCTTATTTACCATGGGAAAATGGTGCTTTTCTCTCTTTCCTATTTTCTTAATATGTCTATTTTTTATAAGAAGAAAGCTTCATAGATTTCTCACTATGGTGATGCTACAAGTTTCCACCATGATTAGGCATGGCTTAGGCTAGCGGCCCAAGCGTTTATCTAACACACATACATAACTCAATGGACTTACAAGCTCCCCTTTTATTTCACACCGATGACATCCGCAAACAAAAGAGCATGATATCAACTGGGTACAATGTATAAGTGCAATGTTGAAAGTGTTCCCCATGACAACATGGTTATGCTAATTCCAACGTATAAGTGTAAACAGATACAACATAGATGACACAATGGTTCAAGTTTATTAGGGGCACGAAAAATAAAGTGTGCCATCAAGTTTGTGAGAGCTTTAATCACTAAGTTTCACATAACAAGTTTAATTTGGAAGATAGATAAAATAAGAATATGCTTGGAATGGTGTATCACACCATGCATAGGAATTTATAGTGGACATTTTGGAACAACTTGGTTTCTTGGGAGTTGGATGCATGAGTAGATCTTACTCATACAAGTGGAGGCTAGCAAAAGACGGGGAGTGACCAACTAAGAGAGCAATAATGGCCATAATCATGCAGAGCGACAAAACATTACTAATCAAAGCATAAAGTGGTACTACAAGTCAAAAACTAGATGATCATAGAGGCTAAGGTGACTTGTTCATAGTCATAACATGGTGTGAGCATGTGCCAAGTCAACCCAAACAAAGCATCAAAGGAGAATACCACAATACTATGCTTTTATATGCTAAAACAACACATGATTCTTACAAGTCATGCTACAACCATAATCACTAAGCATAAGGTCAAAACAACATCTAGCATGACATGATAAAGTCTAAGTCACAGTCAAATCAAGCTCCTCTTGTACTTCTAAGCAAGAACTTCCTACTCCTTTCTAACACCAATCAACTTATTTGAAACAACACGGAATAAACGGGGGTCCAACTACTTTATTCATGCAAACTAATCAAACAAAAAACGAAAACGAAAACTAAGACGCTCCAAGAACAACACAACAGTGCATGAAACAATAAAAACGAAGTGTCTAGAAAGACCTAAGATTTTTATAAGGGAATCCCTTGGACATCCCCAAGATTTGACGCTTGTACCTCTTGAATATTTCTTAGGGTGACATGGGGTGACATCCCCAAGCTTGAGTTTTTGTCCATTCTTCATCTCATTACATCATTCTTTCTCTACACCTGCAAATTTTCCTTCATACAAAACTTCACACAATCTTCATTAGCAACATTAGTGCATTCAAAAGATAATAGACCTTTGTGTTTTAGTTTTGAAACAACAAAACTTTCATTAAAGACACAAGCTACTGTAGCAATTCCCTCAAAAATCTCAATTTCCCAAAAAGAACCCAAAAAGGAATCAATAAGAAGCAAATGCAAATAATGGCAAAAATCTGTCAAAACAGACCAGCAGGTAGAAACCGATTTTTTCGAAGACCTTTTGTTGCTCAAATAAAAAAGTGTTGAACCAATGTAAGTTATCTAATAACCTGGGGGATTTATTCAGAAAATTACAGCTCAACCCGATGTACAAAGATTTTACACGAAATTTTATAGTGGAGCACAAAAATCTGTTCCAGGACAACAACTCCCCAAATCTTACTTCCCTCTCATTAGAGGTTATTCTTGGCACAGAAATTAAATAAAAAGGATAAGGATAGGTTATTACAGAAGTATTAACTTCCAAGACTCAAGAAAACTATTGGGTTATCACCCAAGAAGTACTTTTCTTTAACGCCTTTAAGTTAGGCACAAGAAGCAAGAATCAAGTATTTTCAAATGAAGAAGCACTAACATCAAACCTTGCTTTCAAAGGAGGAGAAAAATGCAACTTCTCTCTCCTCATTGGGAAGTGTTCAATTCCTTTCTTGAATGGAAATTGATATTTAATGGTGCCTTCTTTCATATCAATAATGGCACCAACAGTTCTAAGAAAAGGTCTTCCCAAGGTAATAGGACAAGAAGCATTGTATTCAACATTCAAAACATAGAAATCAACAGGGACATAAGCATTATTAACCATAATAATAACATCATTAACACTTCCCATGAGTTTATTTTTAGCATTATCAGCAAGTGGGACATCCAAATAGCAATCTTCCAAAGGTGGCAAATCAAGCATTTCATAAATCTTTCTAGGCATAATAGAGACACTAGAACCAGGGTCACATGAAGCTTTGAGATCAAAGTCATTCACTTGCATATTAATGATGGGTTCCCAACTATCTTCTACTTTCCTAGGAATAGAGGCTTTGTGTTTCAACTTTTCTTCCTTAATTTTAATAAGAGCATTTGTAATGTATTTGGTGAAAGCCACATTCATATCACTAGAATTAGGACTCTTAGAAAGCTTTTATAGGAACATAATCACTTCAGAAATATTGCAACCATCAATATCAAAATCAAACTTAGCATCACTGGTAGTAGATTCATTGGGTTTAGGCATTGTGGTAGGATGAATAGGGACTTATTGTGGTTTGGTGGCATCCATATTGGTGGTGGTAATAGTGCACCCACTATTATTTCTAGCAATTTTAGCCGCTCTTTCCCACTTAGCATGTGGTTGAGCTAACAGTCTAACATTTTCATCAATAGTAACTTGTATGGCATGAGTAGCATCAAAGGTATTTTCCAAGGTTTCAGGTTTATAAACCATTTTATTAATCAAAGAGGACTGTGCTTCAGACAAATAGGAAATATTTTTCAGCACTCAAAATTTTGGACTCTAAACTAGGAATTTCCCTATTCAAATTCTCAAGTTGATGACTAATATTTTTCAAGATAGCAGATTGTTCTTCCATAGTTTTAGTGAATATCTTGTTCTGCTCATATTGCATTTGCATAAAGTTTTTAGTGGATCTTTCAACTTCTACAATCCTATCTTCACTAGGCATTCTAGATCTACCATGATAAGTATTGCCATTAATAGGATGATAAGGCCTATAGTTATTACCATAAGCATTGTTGCCAAAATTATTATTCCTAATGAAGTTCACATCAACTTGCTCTTTTTGAGCAACCAAAGAGGCTAAGGGAACATTATTTGGATCAATATGAGCTTTTCCATTAATAAGCATAGCCATGATAACATCAATCTTATCACTCAAAGAGGAGGTTTATTCAATAGAATTTACCTTCTTACCATGTGGAGCTCTCTCAGTGTGCCATTCAGAATAGTTGACCATCATATTCTCAAGGAGCTTTGTTGCAGCACCCAAGGTAATGTTCATAAAGGTACCTCCAGCAGCTGAATCCGACAGATTTCTTGAAGAGAAGTTTAACCCTGCATAAAAAGTCTGGATAATCATCCAAGCAGTCAGTCCATGAGTGGGACAATTCTTTACCAAAGATTTCATTCTTCCCCAAGCTTGAGCAACATGTTCATTATCAAGTTGTTTAAATTTCATTATTTAACTTCTCATATATATAATCTTAGCAGGAGGATAGTATTTTCCAATAAAAGCATCTTTGCACTTAATCCAAGAATCAATACTATTTCTAGGCAAGTATAGCAACCATTCTTTAGCTTTTCCTCTCAAGGAGAAAGGAAACAATTTGAGCTTAATAATATCTCCATCTACATCCTTATATTTTTGCATCTCACAAAGTTCAACAAAGTTATTGAGGTGGGAAGCAGCATCATCAGAACTAGCACCAAAAAATTGCTCTTTCATCACAAGATTAAACAAAGCAGGTTTAATTTCATAAAAGGTAGCATCAAGAGCAGGTGGAACAATAGGTGTACTTAGGAAATCATTGTTGTTTGTGCTAGTGAAGTCACAGAACTTATTGTTCTTAGCAGAGTTCATTTTTGCAAAAGTGGAGCAAACCAACAGCAGTAACAACTAGAGTAGGAACTATTTTTTTTGTGATTTTGATAAGAAAAGGCAAACCAAACGAAACTAATTTTTTTTTGGAGTTTTTGATAAAAAGAGACAAACAAAACAAGGAAAAAGAAACTAATCAAAACAAAAACAAAGTAAATAGAAAGGTTGTGAAGGACTCCCCTTATGGATCCGTCCTTAGCCTCCCCGGCAACGGCGCCAGAAAATAGCTTGGTTCGCTCAGATCATTGTAGAGCTTCATTGGGAAACCCCAAGAGGAAGGTATGATGAGCATAGCAACAATTTTTCCCTCAAAAGGAAACCACGGTTATCGAATCAGTAGGAGGAAGGAAACGACTCAAAGGTGTTGCTAGAAACTTGGAAACCTGCACAACACAAACTCAAGAGTTTGCCCCAACGAACAGTGAGGTTGTCAATCTCACCAGTTTGCTGAAAACAAAGGATTAACTGTATGGTGTGGAAGGTAATGGTGGCTTGCAGAAAGTAAACAGGAACAATGGAATATGTATCAATGATAAAGATTGGACCGGGGTCCATAGTTCAGTAGAGGTGTTCTCCTTAAGATAAACAACATAACATGCTGGGTAAACAAATTACAGTGGAGCAATTGACATGACAGAGCAAGGCATAACAATGCAATACTAGATATTCATGATCCTATGAGATTTGATTGGGCATTACAACAATATACATAGACCACCATCCAACTGCATCTATGACTAGTAATCCACCTTCAGGTTATCATCCGAACCCCCTCCAGTATTAAGTTGCAAGCAACGGATAACTGCTTTAAGCAAAGTGTGTAAAGTAAACAATACAATTTTTCCATGAACAAGAGATTGTTGTTTTCTCCCTAGTAGCAACATCACATCTACAACCTTAGAGATTTTGGTCACTTCCCCAGATTAAATAGAGGCATGAACCCACTATAGAGCATAAATACTCCCTCTTGGAGTCACTAGCATCTACTTGGCCAAGATAGCTACTACAAACAGAGAGCATGCAAGATCTCAAACAACACAGACATGATAGAATCAATAAGATAGAATCATTAACCAATCTGACATAGTAATCTCAATATCCATCGGATCCCTGCAAACACAACATGCATGATTACAAATAGATGATCTTGATCATGAACGGAGCTCAAAAGGTCTAAACATGGTATCACAAAGGAGGAGAAACAACCATCTAGCTACTACATGGACCCGTAGTACAAGGTGGAACTACTCACGCTTCATATTGGAGGCTGGCATGGTGATGAAGAAGTCCTCCGAGATGATCTCTCCCCTCCGGCAGGGTGCCGGGAAGAGCTTCAGATCCCCCCGATCTAGGGATGATGGTGGCGGTGGCTACGAACTATTTCATGGAAGATTGTTCGGGCACTTAGGGTTTAGGTATCAGGGGCATCTTATAGGAGAAAGGGGGAGACCGAGGGGGTGCCTGAGGCAGCCGCACCCCCAGGCATGGGCCAGGCCTAGCCGCGCGACCAGGGGTGTGGCCCCCTCGAGGCCCTCCTCCGTCTCATCTTCTGGCTCCATGTTCCCCACGGTAAATATTGACTTTGGCTTTTGTCCCATCCAATTTCGAGAATATTCATTTTCTGACTTTTCTGGAACCAAAAACAACAGAAAACAGACAACTGGCACTGTGGCATCTTGTTAATAGGTTAGTCCCAGAAAACATATAAAAATACCTCAAAGTGTATACAAATCAAAGCAAAGTGGATACTAAACAAGCATGGAACATAAAAAATTATAGATACGTTTACGACGTATCACTTGGTATTTGAACCTGTTTTTCAGGAAGAAATGTTTAGTTCATAGGGATTGTTGATGCGTGTGCCTGTCTCACCTGACTGATCAGGGCCAGTTAACTGTCATAGGACAAAACAACACCATCTTCATCAGATTCGAGTCCCCGGACTCGAATCCGGAACGAATGCTGGTGTGATTCGACTCAGGCCGCTGAGGTGTTACATGAGTCGAACCCCAGTGTTTTTCAAATGATGTACCCAACGCGTCCATCGGGATTTTCATTGTGGATGATGGCATGGGAATTTACTGGCAGAGCATAGTCGGGTGCGTTACTAGGCCATCAGATGGTACCTATAGGGCTTATCTTTGCGTCGTAGACACAACATCCAAAATTTTATCACCGCGGAGGTGTCTCGGGTGGCCAAGGAGACTGCTTCTCACTTAGCGTTAGGTTGGGCAAAGTTGCCAAAAGTTTTTTGTCGTATTTGATCCGAAGGATCTCAGTCGAATTATTCATAGGGTGTGCGACCAGCGCTCCCTATGGGAGTAGCCCCCAAGTGTCTATTCGAGTCGTAGACTCGAGCATCGACTTTTGTTCAGTAATTCACATAAGTTTTCATTATTAGTCTAAAGGACACATTTTTTCGAATGCGCGACCAGCGCTCCCTATGGGAGTAGCCCCCGAGTCTGTAGTGGAGTCGTAGACTCGACGTAGGACTCGAAGATATTTTCTAGGTGCTTTTGTCTTTGTAATATCTCAGGTGTGCGGCCAGTGCTCCTGATAGGAGTAGCCCCTGAGTAGTTGGTTGAGTCGTAGACTCGAGTAAGTACTTTGATGCTCAGTCGAAATCTGTGAGTCGTGGCTGGCTTTTATTTTGGTGACATCATTGATACGTCCAATTTGCATCACCACTCTATATCATAATTTGCCTCTATTCATTGATATATTTCATATTAAGAGGTGTTACTTATGTCTTTTCATCTGTTTTTGCATGTTGGATGATTCTTGGAGGATGAACTGCCGGAGTTAGGATTCTGATGGAAAAAGAGGTATTTTGTTGCAATTTCGCGAAGATCAGAAAAATACCAGAAAAATTATGGAAAATCATATTTTCTCAGAAGACAAAGAAACACAGAAGGGGAGTCGGAGATGGGCCACAGGAGGCCCACACCCCTAGGCACGGGCCACCCCTTGGCCGCGCCTATAGGGGGTGTGGCCCACTTGGCCCACCTCTGGCTCCGCCCTCTCGCCTATATCTTCTCCTTGGAACCCTAATACACAGGGGGGATACCACAAAAAGATTTCGCTGCCTCTGCAGGGCAGAAAACACCGAGAGAGAAAGAGCTCTCCGGTAGACAGATTTCTGCCGGGGAATTTCATTCTCGGAGAGGGGAGATCTTCGCCATCAACACCATCATCAAGCTAGACTTCATCGAGATCATCATCATCATCCACACCATCATCTCCACCAGCACCTGAAGGGAATATGCCCAAGAGGCAATAATAAAGTGGTTATTATCGTATTCCTTATTTATGATAAATTTTTATTTTGCATGCTATAATTGTATTAATATGGAAAATTTAATACATGCGTGTTTAATGAACAAACAGAAAGTTCCTAGTTATGCCTCTCTTATAAACTAGCTCGTTGATTAACAAGATGATCAAGGTTTCCTAATCATGGACATTGGATGTTGTTAATAACGAGGTCACAACATTGTTGGAATGATGTGATGAACATTCATCCGAAGTATAGCATTACGATCAAGGTAATTATGTTTATATTTATATAACATCATACGAAGAAATTTTAATCCTTAGACCATGAGATCCTGTTAATCACTAACATCGGAAGAGTATCTTGATAACATGAAACGTCACACCGTAACTGGTTGACTATAAATATGAGTTCAGTTCTACGAAGGTGTTATGTTGAGGCTCATGGATCAAGAGTGGAATTTGTCCATCCCGATGACGGATAGATATACTCTGGGCCCTCTCGATGATATCACATTAGTTAGCTTGCAAGCAAGTGATTTGATCACTAGAATGTTATATCACGGGAATGAGAAAAGAGTACATGTCGGTAACGATATCAAACTAGGTATAGAGATACCGATGATCGAATCTCGGACATGTAACATATCACGAGACAAAGGGATTGAGTTACATTCATATAAGGTTCACACGATCATAGAAGTCATCGTTGAATATGTGGGAGTCAGTATGAATCTCCAGGCCCCGCTGCTAATTATTGATCAGAGAGGGTTCTCGATCATGTCTGCATTATACGTGAACCATATGGTGACACACTTAAGGGATACCGACACCATTTGGAGCAAATAATATACCAAAGAAAGAAAAAGAAAGTGCAGGAATTTATTTCACTAGACACCAAAACTGTTTTGGGTGAAATTGCCGAAAGTGTTTCTGCATGTGAAATGAAATACTAGCAAGGGGTTATATGTGAATGTTTTTCCATTAAAGTAATTGACAAAATTCTGAATAAATAAACGGAGTTTTATTTAAAGAGAGATTGCATTAAATTTGGTGGAAATTTAATGGGATTTTTGAGTGGGATTTTGAGTGGAGAAATGAAGGAGGTAATTTTGAGTGGGAGCTAAACCCACATAATGGAGGAAGGGGTGGGGGAAGCCACCATGGACGCCGTCCACACCCCTTGGGGTGCCCCCTCCTCCTATAAAAGGACCCCCTCTCCCTCTCTCTCACTCACACCTCCTCGTGAAGGATCTCTCTCCCCCTTTAGAATTTCCCAATGGTCTCGGATCAGCGAGATACATGTTCCCGGTGGCTTTTTCTGGAAGGATTTGTTGCTTCCGCTGCTTCTCTGGAGCGAGGGCTCGGAGGTTGTTGGGGTACCCGGACGTGTGTGCGATCACGGATGCACCACTGCTTTGCGGTGCTGAACTTGATGGTGCTGGACCGGCTAGACCAGATGGACTTCATCACGATCTTGAGATCGGCAAGCGTTCGACTACATCATCCACGAGTACAACCTCATTAACGCTATTTGGTCTTAGAGGGTATGTATTCCATGGATTTATATCCACCCGTTGCTTGTATCTAGTAGATAGATCTTGGTACATAGTTGTTCCTATCGTAGGAATTTTTTTGTTTTCTATGTTGCGAACCCTATAGTGGTATCAGAGATGGATCTATGCGTATATGCTTTGCATGGGTAGTACACATATGTATATGTGGGTGATGATGATCATTTTATTGCTTCTTAGTTGTACTTTGGATATTGGTGGCATAGTGGGATGAAGCGGTCCGAACAAACTTTACATGTCCTCTCACATGAGACCTGTTCCACGCTTGACATGCAACTAGTTTTGCATAAGTGGCTAGCAGGTGTCTGTCTCTCCTACTATAGTCATTATCTAATTTGCAACGAGTTGTCAACAATTTGGTTATCCTTGTTGTGGTTCATGTTCGTAGGTAAGAACGGTTCTATCTTCGAAAGCCCTAAGCCACGTAAAACTTGCAATGGATAAATTTGAGGCGTCTAGTTTAGATTGTTGCTGGGCTAGTGTCATGATATTGTGATGTTGTAAGTGAAAGTATAAGTCGATACTCTTACAACACACATAACGTGTAAGTTCCATAGACCCTGGCCTTACACATAAAGGAATGATGAGGATCACACCACGATGCACATGATGGAGATGAAGTGCAAGAACCATATCATTTCACTTATTAACATGTGATGTTTGTTGCATCTTATATTGCTTGTTTGGCATTTTATTAGCATAATAAGATGATCCCTCATTTAGATATCAAGATAAAGATGTGTTCTTCCTTAAGTATGCACCGACAATGTTTTGTCGCTTCAAGACATCACGTGATGATCGAGTGTACTTGAATCCACGAGCATATCTCGGGTGTAAGACAGTTTTACGCACACGAATACTAAGGTTCTTACTTGGCGAGCCTAGCATGTATAAACATGGTCTTGGAACATGGACCGAAAGGTTAAGCATGAGTCATATGTTTTGATATGATGACCATATGGATGCTCGCCTTTGAAGCTACACCGACCCACGTGATGATCGAACTTGGTGTAGTGAAGTTGGTTCATGTAATCACCAAAAAGACACAAGGGATGTCTTTTTGAGTGGGAGTTCATTTCTAATTTGGATTAGTAGAACTCAATTTATCATAAATTAAATCAAAGTGAATTTGCATAATTTGTTGTAGTCATTGGCATTCGTTCACCACCTTATGCTTAGTTGTAATTGAGATAATAGAACTATAGAATTCTGGATATTTACTTTACGAACTGGTATCATATTGTGTTGAGTGTCAATCTAAAGTTTAAAGTCCTATTGCAAACTTTTAGCAAACTCCGTTTACTCCGTGAAATTTGATAATTAGTATTAAATCGAGAGTAACAATTCTAGTGTCAGTATCTTAAGTATCATGTTTGCCTCCATGATTCTTGATTTAAATATCGAGATTATCTAGGAGCTGAAAGAATTGTTTCAGAAACCATCTTGTGTGGCGGATATAACGATATCTGAAATAATGTTTTGGTTGGAATATGATAGAGTATAATATATGTTCTCATATTGGATGAGAATTTGCAAAGGTTGGATATGCTAGACATCCTAATCATCCAAAAGGGTTTTGGAAAGTAACGTTATACTCACGATTTTCCTTTATAAGCTACATTAGCTTGATCATGAAAGTCTTCATGATAAGGATGAATAGAAGATGTATGTAAAGTGTTTACTACACTAAAAGATTACTAAAGAATGGATTTTGAAAGAACGCCAATCATTTGATGATTGTGATTTACTTCAAAGTTCAAGTCCAAAGGTATTAGTATTTGAATATACACGCTTTGGACTATGTGTCATGTAAATGGCGCCACTTTTGATGTTGATAGATTCTTTTAAAAGGAAAGGAAATGATGAAAGAGAATCTATAAAATATATTTGGCGGGAAAGAAAAGACTAGAAAATCCAGTTTAGGTATATAGATGATATACATGTTATGGTTGTATTCTTTGCTTGTTAAACAATGTGGTTCTTGGGTATTGAATACCGAATTGGTTGGTATGAAATTTCATACAGAACGACGCAATTCATGAACCACAATGGCCTAAGTAACTAGCAAGAGAATATGTGATGATGTTCATCGAAAACAAACAAACCGTTGTTTGTATTTATCGTTGACATCAAAGCTTGCCTTCAAGATTTGTTTTAATAATCGTTATTGTTGGGGGGATAACCCCCGATAGGGTCACGAGAGGGGAAACATAGCGCAGCTGGGTTGGCTCCGAGTAAAGAAGGAAACACGCCGGGTAAGAACGTCCGGGTAAGATAAGTATGGAAGCCGACATATAAACTATGTCGGCCCGCATAGGACAAAGTTGTAACCCTTGCAGGAACCAATGGGCCGAGTCAACCGAGGAAGGGCCGAGTCAAGAAGGACATGTGGCACCTTTCCAAGTAAGGTTCGGGAGGGACCATGGTAAAGCATGGTCAAAAGAGAAGGGCGACGCTGGGTGACATAAAAGGATCCGGGTGACGCCCAAAGCACGCGCTGACATACAAAGTAACAGCGTGACGCCAAAAAGAACAAGAAGCAGCGTACCAGAAGACCGTTAGCTGTCAAGCTTTGTGGAATGGGCCTCTGGGCTTAGGGCAAGCCCATGACCCAGCCCATATTGTAGGGACCATGATCTAAATAGTAAACCCTAGAACCCAAAGGGGTACTGGATAGCTAGAACTGCCTATATAAGGGAGGGCATAACAGTAGTAGAAGGAGGTTGGACCAAGTAGGGAACTAGTGCGGTGAACTCTAGCCTAAACATGTCACATCCCAAGATTTTCCAAATCTTGTAATGTGAAAAATAAATAAACAGAAAATTAGGGTGAAAAGAAACTTTTGTTTCTAAATGCAAACTTAAAATCCCATCTTGAACAAACATGAGTAAAGTTTGAATCCAACTAAATTCAAATCAATTGAAATGCATTCTTCATAAATACATCTGGAAATTTAAAACATTTGAGAAATAAATCAAAACCCTAAAACCCAAATGGAATAAAATCATTTCCAAGTTATCTCCAAGATCATGGATTGGATCCATATAAAATTTGTCAACAAATATTTATAAATGATCAAGAATGACAAATAGAAATATTATAAGACCATATAAATTGGTTTCACTTAATTTGGAGCCATAGATAAAATCTTATGAATTTAATAAGATAAGGAAATTGAATTTCCAAAGCCAATAAATCACCTATCTAAAATCCATACCAAATGGTGAGAAAATAATCCTAAAGATATTTAAAAGGATAAATAATTATCAAATAAGATTTTACAAATTGGAATCACCAAGTTTCGATCTATAAATAAAAAGATATGAATATTATAAGTTAAAGAAAGAAATATTAAATGAGGAATATTTAAAGACCAATTTAAATCTTGGCCTAATCCATAAGAAAATGGAATAAATATAATCCAAATCCAAATAAAATAATGGATAAAGAATTTTCAAATTAATTAAAAGGGCATTAACCAAACCCAATTCTATTTAAATAAAGATAAAATCCCTATTAAAAATGATTAAATAAATCATGGGGAATAGAATTTGGAATTTACCCAAGTGGAATAAAAGTTGTTTAATTAACTTAAATGGGATCAAAGAAATCAACTAAATAAATTTATGGAATTCAACCCATAATTATTTTCATTAGAATAAAGACAAGTACCCAAATTAAAATGATTAATAAACCATATTAAAAATATTCCAAATAATTCAAATTGAAGTATTTGACACCCTAACAAATAAATAAAACCTACTGAAAAGGTTTTGTGAAAAATTGAAATTAAATAAGAGTTCAAAATATATTTGTTATTAATTAAATTAAAACAAGGGCTTTGTTTTAAATAATTAAAAGACCCTAAAAAGAATGAAATTATTATTCTAAAATGACTTCAGAATATGTTAATAAACAAATTGGAATACACACAAATATTGGTTGAAGTTTGAAATCATATTGTTGTTTGAAATGTTTAAATAAATTCAAAACAGAAATGAAAATAGAAAATGAAACAGAAGAGGAAAAAATATAAACAGAGCATCCCAACCCAGCAGGCCCATCTAGCCCAGCAGCCCACTCCCACTCCCTCTCCCCCGAAACGTTTTTCTCACCGCGGACCTGACCCACTCAGTCGCTGACTAGCAGGCCCCACCTCACCCCTCTCTATCTCACTGTCAAGCAGACCCCAACGCCCAGCTTTCTTCCTCACCCGCGACGACCATGCCTCGTCGGCCGTTTATGCCTCGCGTTAACTCATTTCAATTCGCGTAAATGGCTCGCTTAAACCTCGCCGTGACCGCGTGTACTTAATCGCCAGGCTCCCCTCTTCCTTCCCCCCAAACATCACCCCACCGGAGTGTCACATCCCAAATTTTAGATTTGGTCTTGCATGTCATTCATATCATTGCATCATGCTTTTCCATGCAAAACCGTCGAGTGAAAAGGTTCGGCGAAACGCTATTTGCAAAACCCTATTCTATTTTGCTACGAGGCTCCTGCGGGAGGCTTTAGTAGGACTAGCATTGACCACCCTTGTAGCCTAGTGGTTTCACGCAAACCTTGACCCTAGATTGTTCCCCTCGACTGTACGAAACCGTAGGAGCAAGAATCGCTCGAATCGAAGCTCGTACGGAGAAGTTGTCGCCGTTTTAGTGAATCGCCGGAAAACGGTAAGAAATTCCGGACCGATTTCCGAGTCCGTGTCTAACTCCGAACCGTTTCAGTTTTGATTTCCGCGTGAGAGGGCCACTTAAAGGCGGACCCCACCTGGGCCGCTGCCACAACCGCACCCGCCTGCCCCCGCGCGATCTCCTCGATCGCGACTCCCGAGGCCGCCGACCCCGCCGCCATCGCCTCCTGGCGCCGCCGCCGCCAGCCCTTGCGCCGTCGCTGCCTCCCAGGTTCGCCGCCGTGCGCCTCTTCTCCCTCTCCTCTCTCTCTCTTTTCCCGCCGCCAGCGCCTGCCCGCATCCCCGCCGCCTGCGCCGCACCACGCCACCGCGGCTAGCCGCCGCCGAGCCGCCACGCCACCCGCGCGACCCCGCGCCTGCCGCCGCCCCACCACCGCGACGCGCCGCCAACCCGCCTCGGACCGCGCGCGCGCGCCGCGCTCGCGCGCTGCTGCAGCTGCCGCCGCCACCGCCTGTACCTGCCGCCCCGCGTGCTGCCGCTGCAGCGCTGCGCTGCACGCGCTGCTGCCGCTGCTCGCCGCTTGCTGCGCCGCCACATGCGCTGCTGCGCCTTCGCGTGCACGCACGCACGCCCGCACGTACACGCGTCTACCGACTTGCACGCCGTGTTGACAACCTTGACGTATACGCTGACCGTTACATCCGCGCAGGAAAAACCCCGACGCCGAAACCGATCGCCGCCGTCGTCCGGAGCTCGCCGTCGTCCGTTTCGCCGTTTGTTTCCGGTAATACTGCAGCCACCGTCAGATCTCAGATCAGCGGCTTAGATCGTTCGTTGACCGGTCAGACTTAGGCGTTGACTTGTCAGACGCCCAGTCAGCGCCCAGTCAGCAGACGCTTTGACCAGTCAACAGACACAATTGACTGGTTAATTTCGTTAATCCTTTTAGTTGACAGATTACGGTAGAATCTTGTAAATTGCGTAGTAATTAAACCACTTGGCCAAAAATTGCAAATAAAATATGTGTAGATTCAGTGAGTCGTGTAGAATCTTGCTATACCTTTGGTTCAGGCTTTTGCAGCAAAATTTAGTACAGTTTAATCAAACTAGTTAGTGGCCTTTTCGGAGTAATAAATTCGTAGAAAAAGATCCGTAGCTCCAAAAATCGCGTATGATATGTCCCTGGATTCATTGGAACGAGGGGAATATCATCGTGAATTAAAAAGATAGGCTTACAGTAAAAACTTCTACAGAAACTGTCTAGTGGACTTCTGCAGTGTTTTAATTACTCCGGGAGTTTTATAATTCCTTTTTGAGTAATTCCAATTGGTACTGTCTCTAATCAGCGATGCCTATGCGGTAGAATTTTCCCAAGATTTTACAAACAGTATACTACCGGTAGTGAATTATTTGAGTTCTAGCTCTAGTTTTGAGCATTATTTTTGTCTATTAGTTTTCCTAGCGCTAAAACTATTTTCCATACATGCAAACGATAGTATTATGGAATAGGATGTTGAGGTGCAGCTGTAGCACCGATTCACTTGTCGTTCTTGCATTCATGCATCATATTTGTTGCATATGTTGTGGATTGTTTGTTTATGATTGCAATTGTATCGTGTAGATTGTGACGAGTGCAACGCTTGCTCGTGTGTGGATTGTTCTTCCGACCGCTACAACCAAGGCAAGTAGATGCTACTTTGTTCATGATATCGTCCTACTATTTTCAATGCATTGTCGTGTATTTTGTAGTTGCATGAGTAGGATGATACTATCGCTATGCTATGTCCTATTATGTGGTAGGGCCTTCCTTGTAGATGAACCACCGTTGGTAGATGTGCTTAGCCATGCTATATTGAACGAGGGCTGGGTTACATCATTGATACTTGTTTTCTCAAAGTATTGGTTTGCGAAAACTAAAAACAACTTAATCAATGAACCCCCTGGGTGTGATGGTATTGATAATTTTTGGTGGTTTCATTGCGGAAAGGCACCCAGGCATCAAGAGAGAATGATTGGCTTCTTTATTGTGTAGCTTACATGTACAACCATGTGCCAATAATGGAATGGGCGGTTGGTTGGACTTAGTAGGTTGTGGTAACTCGAACCTGCGTATCCAGAGATGTAGAATTTTGGTAGGTTGGACCGGTGCGCGTCGGGATTGAGGAGCTACTTCCCGAACAGTCCCTTATTGGACTTCTCCCTATCACCACTCTAAATGAGAGTGATGGTACGAGCTGGGCTGGCCAAGTCACATGGGTAAAGTGTACTAACCCCTGCAGGGTGTATAATCTAATCGATTAGCCGTGTCCCCGGTTATGGACAATTGAGTTGCTTGATATTGATTCCATGACATGTTTCTCGCTCATTCTAATTTCATAATTGTTTTAACATTGTTGGGTTAACTTAATTGGGATCTTTTCAAAGAAAATCAAAACTGTTTATGAAAGTAGGACAAATGTATTTGCAAATGCAAGCCAGACACAGCTCCAATTGCCAAATATGCATGTAGATGTTAGTACTATTGTCTCCTTTACTAGCTCTACTTGCCATACATTCCATGTATTGATCCTTCGGGGCTGCTATGTTTCATGTTGCAGGTTATTCCGATTCTGAGTAATCGATATAGGCCACGGTACTCCACTCGGCACTTGTTCACTTGTGGGCAATTTGAAGAATGGAGGATTTACTTTATTTATGTTGCTACCTGAATAATTTGAGCTAGCTTTGTGCTAAGCTTTTATTGTAATAATGGTACTCTGGATCTTCGTTATTCATGATACACGGATATTTTGCTATGTTATCTATCTTACTCTATTGTGGGCCAATGAACCAATCCAGGGACTGCCATGTCACATAGAGGCCACGGTCTTTTCAGAACCGGGGTGTTACAGGATGGTATCAGAGCCCGTGTGTCGACTGTAGGATCGCGACCTAGTATTGGATTAGGAAGCCATAGATTTAATAAAGCCTATATTAACTCTGTCTTTCATCTTATGCCTTTCACCCTCGTAAAGTCTTACCATATGCTATTCTCACACTTTCCTCTTTTACTTGATAGATGGGAGACGTCAGGACTGAGTATGTCACCATGGAGTCACCAAGGCCCTTTGCAAGGCAGTTGGCATAGCTCTCGCAGTCATTGGGATTGCCACTGCCCATGTTCAAGGGAAGAAGGTTGTACATCTATGGATATGGAGAGGATGCATGGGAGATCACTACCTTCATATTCAGAGATGCCGCGTTGCCAAACCCCGTGCACTTGATCTACACCAAGACATACTGCAACTGGGGACTTGGAATCAACTTGGCCATACATGAAGCCCTGTCTCGCCAGTGCCATTATGTCCGACACCTACTGCCAGCAGATTCACCCTACCATGAATATGGAAGGCGTGATGAAGATGGGAACATTGTGGTTACCCCGAGCGACAGGAACAACATGCCGCCCCGTCGGAGGCACATAGAGGACATGGAAAGGGAGAATGGAGCTCTAGCAGAGAAGGTGAGGATGATAAAGGAGATTGCAGATTTTACTAGCAATGGTATGGTGGTCCAAGGACAGGAGATTGACACCCTGCATGAAGCTGTGGGAGTTCTGGAGAATGCCCTGATAGCCAGCGATGCAACCATAGCTCATCTTCATGGCACTGTGCAAGAGAATACCTAGAACATACAACAGTTGCAAGGGACCGTCCAGGAAAGGGACCAAACCATTGAGGCTATGACAGCCCAGATTGCCGCTCTCCAAGCACAGCTGAATCCACCCTCTGATGATGACAATGGAGATGATGGCAACAATGGGGATGATGATGACAGTGGAGACGATGATGATGATGAGGACGAGGATGATGATGATGGAGACGATGATGGTGGAGGAGATGAAGTTGTTGCTGTTGCAGCTGAGGATGAAGAAGAAGAGGAGGATCCAGAAGAGGTGGAGTTTGAAGTTTCAAGTGATGGTTCAGGAGAGGTGTACAATCCACCGCCATGGTTGTACCGCGAGCCGAAGCGCCAACGCATGACCGCAAGGACCTACCTCAATCTATTCAAGAAGTAGATAGAAGTCCACCAATTAGTCCACGTTAGGCAAATTCGTTAGGATTAGTCTCGATCAATGTGAAACTTAGTTCGTGTTAGTTTAAGAGTGATTAGTTGCTTATTTGTGTACTCCAATATCCCAGGAATTATTTGTGCGAATTTTTATGAAAGAGTTATGGCAATTTGGTTATCATCTGTGTTATTTTCGCTGCAGTTTTTCTGTTGATACAGCAGTACTGCGCGATTTTTCATATTTTTCTGTTAACTCGGAAAAATCTGAAAGAAATTGGGCTGATGCGAAACTCTCTGTGCTATATGCACAAAAATCAGCTAAAGTTTCTGACGAGTTTAAGTCAGGCGGAAAAATTCGTGAAAGCTGCTGGACTGTTCTGGCAGATTGCTGTTTTGGTTGTTTAGTTGATCAACTGTTTAGTTAACCATTGCCAACTCTTGCAAAACTATTTCAGTAGGTATATACTGCTAGGATAACACCTGGGATGTTCCTGGATCACTTGTTTGTTGATGTGTTGCTTGCTTGTGATTGTCTGCCATTGTTTGTTGTTGTTTGATCATATGCATGGGTAGAATCCAATTGTCGTAGTTGATTCTTTCTAAACTTACATATGCTGAACCGCAGATGCCTCCCCGCCGCCAACCCACTGAGATGGAGCAGCTCATGGCAGCTCAGGCACATCTGACCCAAGTGATGACTCAGTTCATGGCAAATCAGAACAACAACAATGGAAACAATCAGCCTCAGGGAGATGCTCTCACCAGATTTCTGAGGCTAAGGCCAGCTAAGTTCTCTACTGGAACGGAACCAATGGTTGCTCTCGACTGGTTGCGTTCAGTCAACAAGGATCTAGTAACTGTTGGATGCACTGATGCTGAGAAGGTGAGGTTTGCCGCTCACCTACTAGAGGGACCAGCCGCTTCTTGGTGGTACACATTTCAGATCACCCACCCGCTGGATACTGTGACTTGGGCAATGTTTGAGGAAGGTTTCAGGACCAACCACGCGTCTTCAGGAGTTCTGAGCCTGAAGAGGAAGGAGTTCCGCAACTTGCACCAAACCAATCGCACCGTGGCCGAGTACATTGAGGAGTTCAACAACCTGTCCCGTTATGCACCTGAGGATGTTGACACTGATGCAAAAAGGAGGGAGAGATTCCTGGATGGCCTCAGTGATGAGCTTTCAGTACAGCTACTGGTGGTTTATTGCCCCACTTTCCAGGAGCTTATGGACAAGGCCAGAATCTTGGAAGGGAAGCACAAACAGGTGGAGAACCGCAAGAGAAAGAGCAATACTCATCACTCTGGTTCACATCACAAGTCTCGCACTTCGTATGATGGATACTCCAAGCATGGAGGGAGTGACCATGGGAGCCATGACCACCACCACCATGGAGGCGATGGGCATCGTCATGACAACCATAGGAGCAACCACCACAGCCACAAGGGAGGACACTCTCACCACTCTGGAGGACACGGTGGACATGACCGCAACCATGATCGCAGCTTTGTGAAGAAGGATCTGAGTGAGGTGATGTGCTTCAAGTGTAAGCAGAAGGGGCACTATGCTGACAACTATCCGGAGAGGAAAGGACTGAAGCCAACCAACAACGAGAAGGCCATAGTGAACCACATGAATGTGGAGGAGATTCCAGATGAGCCTGACCTTGTGATTGGTAAGTTCCCAATCAACAGTTACCCTGCGCTTATACTTTTCGATACTGGTGCATCGCATTCATTCATATCAAGGGCATTTGTGGATAAGTATAAGTTACCTACTGAGTCTATGAAAAGGTCTTTTAGAGTGAGTTCACCTGGAGGTAGTATCTGAAGGATATTTGGCTACAATGGAAGTCCAACCGACGCTACAGGACAGGATCATAAAGGCTCAGATGGGAGACAAGGAAATAGAAGAGATAAAGGAAAAGATGAAGGAGAATCGTGAAAAGGATATTCGCGAGGATGAGCATGGTACCTTGTGGTATGGAGATCGTTTGTGTGTGTCCAGCGACCCTGAGATAAGGGAGTTGATTCTGCAGGAAGCTCATAACTCGCCATACTCCATACATCCGGGCAACACGAAGATGTATATGGATTTGAAGAGCAGATTTTGGTGGAACAACATGAAGGGAGATATCGCCAAGCATATTGCCCTATGTGATGTGTGCAGCCGAGTGAAGGCAGAACACCAGAAGCCAGCAGGACTGCTACAACCATTGCCTGTGCCGGATTGGAAGTGGGATAGAGTGGGAATGGACTTTATCACAGGATTGCCCAGGACCAGGTCAGGATATGACTCTATTTTGGTAGTGGTCGACCATTTGACCAAGGTAGCCCACTTTATACCGGTGAAGACGACCTATACGAGTGCAAAGTTGGCCAAGATTTACATGGACAAAATTGTGTGCCTACATGGAGTTCCCAAGAGTATCGTATCTGATAGAGGCACCCAATTTACCTCACACTTCTGGCGCCAGCTGCACGAGTCACTTGGTACTAGATTGGAGTTTAGCACAACGTTTCACCCACAGACTGATGGACAGACCGAGAGGGTGAATCAGATTTTGGAGGACATGCTGAGAGCTTGCGCTTTGGCTCATGGTTCTAGTTGGGATGAGAATTTGCCGTACGCGGAGTTTTCCTACAACAACAGCTATCAAACCAGCATCAAGACGTCACCGTTCGATGTGCTGTATGGGAAACGGTGCCGGACACCATTGCTATGGGATGGAGTAGGAGAACGTCAATTGTTTGGACCTGATTTGATCAAGGACGCTGAGGAGAAGGTCGCCTTGATTAGAGATAGGCTGAAGGTAGCACAATCAAGGCAGAAGAGCTACGCTGACGCCAAGCGCAAGGAAGTGGTGTATGAGATAGGTGATAGAGCATACCTCAGAGTGTCGCCACTTCGTGGAATCAAGAGGTTTGGAATTAAGGGTAAGCTGGCACCTTGGTTTATTGGACCGTATCGGGTCTTAGCACGCAAAGGAAAAGTTTCTTATTAGTTGGAGTTGCCAGAGGCTCTGTCCGCTGTTCACAACGTGTTCCACGTGTCCCAGCTGAAGAAGTGCCATCCGGAGATGGTAGATACACCATTGAGAGACACTGTACCGCTAGAAGAGGTTCAGCTTGAGAACGATTTGACCTATGAGGAGAAGCCGGTCAAGATTCTGGAGACAGCAGAGAGGATTACCCGTACCAAGACGATCAGGTTTTGCAAGGTGCAATGGAGCCACCACACTGTAGAGGAAGCCACTTGGGAGCGTGAGGATGACATCCGAGAGGACTACCCACACCTATTTGCTAGCCGCGCCGAATCTCGAGGATGAGATTCATCTTAAGGGGGTTAGTCTTGTCACATCCCAAATTTTAGATTTGGTCTTGCATGTCATTCATATCATTGCATCATGCTTTTCCATGCAAAACCGTCGAGTGAAAAGGTTCGGCGAAACGCTATTTGCAAAACCCTATTCTATTTTGCTACGAGGCTCCTGCGGGAGGCTTTAGTAGGACTAGCATTGACCACCCTTGTAGCCTAGTTGTTTCACTCAAACCTTGACCCTAGATTGTTCCCCTCGACTGTACGAAACCGTAGGAGCAAGAATCGCTTGAATCGGAGCTCGTACGGAGAAGTTGTCGCCGTTTTAGTGAATCGTCGGAAAACGGTCCGAAATTCCGGACCGATTTCCGAGTCTGTGTCTAACTCCGAACCGTTTCAGTTTTGATTTCCGCGCGAGAGGGACACTTAAAGGCGGACCCTACCTGTGCCGCCGCCACAATCGCACCCGCCTGCCCCCGCGCGATCTCCTCGATCGCGACTCCCGAGGCCGCCGACCCCGCCAGCCCTTGCGCCGTCGCCGCCTCCCAGGTTTGCCGCCGCGCGCCTCTTCTCTCTCTCCTCTCTCTCTTCCCACCGCAAGCGCCTGCCCGCATCCCCGCTGCCTGCGCCGCACCACGCCACCGCGGCCAGCCGCCGCCGAGCCGCCACGCCACCCGCGTGACCCCGCGCCTGCCGCCGCCCTGCCGCCGCGACGCGCCGCCAACCCGCCTCGGCCCGCGCGCACGCGCCGCGCTCGCGCGCTGCTGCACCTGCCGCCGCCACCGCCTGCACCTGCCGCCCCGCGTGCTGCCGCTGCAGCGCTGCGCTGCGCGCGCTGCTGCCGCTTGCTGCGCCGCCGCATGCGCTGCTGCGCCTTCGCGTGCACGCACGCACGCCCGCACGTACACGCGTCTACCGACTTGCGCGCCGCGTTGACAACCTTAACGTATACGCTGACCGTTACATCCGCGCAGGAAAAACCCCGACGCCGGAACCGATCGCTGCCGCCGTCCGGAGCTCGCCGTCGTCCGTTTCGCCGTTTGTTTCCGGTAAGACTGCAACCACCGTCAGATCTCAGATCAGCGGCTTAGATCGTTCGTTGACTGGTCAGACTCAGGTATTGACTGGTCAGACGCCCAGTCAGCGCCCAGTCAGCAGACGCTTTGACCAGTCAACAGACACAATTGACTGGTTAATTTCGTTAATCCTTTTAGTTGACAGATTTCGGTAGAATTTTGTAAATTGCGTAGTAATTAAACCGCTTGGCCAAAAATTGCAAATAAAATATGTGTAGATTCAGTGAGTCGTGTAGAATCTCGCTGTACCTTTGGTTCAGGCTTTTGCAGCAAGATTTAGTACAGTTTAATCAAACTAGTTAGTGGCCTTTTCGGAGTAATAAATTCATAGAAAAAGATCCTTAGCTCCAAAAATCGCGTATTATATGTCCCTGGATTCAGTGGAACGAGGGGAATCTCATCGTGAATTAAAAATATAGGCTTACGGTAAAAACTTCTGCAGAAACTGTCTAGTGGCTTTCTGCAGTGTTTTAATTACTCCGGGAGTTTTTTAATTCCTTTTTGAGTAATTCCAATTGGTACTGTCTCTAATCAGCGATGCCTATGCGGTAGAATTTTCCCAAGATTTTACAAACAGTATACTACTGGTAGTGAATTATTTGAGTTCTAGCTCTAGTTTTGAGCATTATTTTTGTTTATTAGTTTTCCTAGCGCTAAAACTATTTTCCATACATGCAAACGATAGTATTATGGAATAGGATGTTGAGGTGCAGCTGTAGCACCGATTCACTTGTCGTTCTTGCATTCATGCATCATATTTGTTGCATATGTTGTGGATTGTTTGTTTATGATTGCAATTGTATCGCGTAGATTGTGAGGAGTGCAACGCTTGCTCGTGTGTGGATTGTTCTTCCAACCGCTACAACCAAGGCAAGTAGATGCTAATTTGTTCATGATATCGTCCTACTATTTTCAATGCATTGTCGTGTATTTTGTAGTTGCATGAGTAGGATGATACTATTGCTATGATATGTCCTATTATGTGGTAGGGCCTTCCTTGTAGATGAACCACCGTTGGTAGATGTGCTTAGCCATGCTATGTTGAACGAGGGCTGGGTTACATCATTGATACTTGTTTTCTCAAAGTATTGGTTTGCGAAAACTAAAAACAACTTAATCAGTGAACCCCCTGGGTGTGATGGTATTGATAAATTTTGGTGGTTTCATTGCGGAAAGGCACCCAGGCATCAAGAGAGAATGATTGGCTTCTTTATTGTGTAGCTTAAGTGTACAACCATGTGCCAATAATGGAATGGGCGGTTGGTTGGACTTAGTAGGTTGTGGTAACTCGAACCCGCGTATCCAGAGATGTAGAATTTTGGTAGGTTGGACCGGTGCGCGTCGGGATTGAGGAGCTACTTCCCGAACAGTCCCTTCTTGGACTTATCCCTATCACCACTCTAAATGAGAGTGATGGTACGAGCTGGGCTGGCCAAGTCACATGGGTAAAGTGTATTAACCCCTACAGGGTGTATAATCTAATCGATTAGCCGTGTCCCCGGTTATGGTTAATTGAGTTGCTTGATATTGATTCCATGACATGTTTCTCGCTCATTCTAATTTCATAATTGTTTTAACATTGTTGGGTTAACTTAATTGGGATCTTTTCAAAGAGAATCAAAACTGTTTATGAAAGTAGGACAAATGTATTTGCAAATGCAAGCCAGACACAGCTCCAATTGCCAAATATGCATGTATATGTTAGTAATATTGTCTCCTTTACTAGCTCTACTTGCCATACATTCCATGTATTGACCCTTCGGGGCTGCTACGTTTCATGTTGCAGGTTATTCCGATTCTGAGTAATCGATGTAGGCCACGGTACTCCACTCGGCACTTGTTCACTTGTGGGCAATTTGAAGAATGGAGGATTTACTTTATTTATGTTGCTACCTGAATAATTTGAGCTAGCTTTGTGCTAAGCTTTTATTGTAATAATGGTACTCTGGATCTTCGTTATTCATGATACACGGATATTTTGCTATGTTATCTATCTTACTCTATTGTGGGCCAATGAACCGATCCAGGGATTGGCATGTCACAGAGAGGCCACGGTCTTTCAGAACCGGGGTGTTACACGGAGCCCCCAGGCTGTCCTAATTCATCCGCACACCACCATTGCCTCCGACGAGCTTTGCGAGGAATTCCGGCCAAACCCCGCCGCCCCTCGCCTCCTCGACCACACGAGCGTGCTCTCCGTCACCAGGAGCACCTAACAATAGCCGTAGCTCGTTCGCTCGCGCCCTAGAACGTCGCCTCTGACGACGCCAACGCGCCACCGCCTTCGGCATCAACTCCGGCGACTCCCCTGGTAACATTCTGACCGCCCCTCTCCTCCTCGTGGACACTCTCATGATCGCCATGCCCTTGCGAACCTAATGGTGTCTTCCCTTTGTCTTAGTGCGCCCTCCATCCTCGCCTCCGACGACAAACAGAACGTGTCTGATGCTGCGATAACTCCGGCGAGCGATTGCCGTCCACCCCGAGCGCCTCTTAGATGGAGAACTTGAACATCTCCTCGCCACGACGACACTGGTAACGCTTTCCTTCCCCTTCCTTGCTTCCTGAATCGCCGGGAACGCCTCAGTCTGACCGCGCGCCGCCACACGCCGCCGCCAGCGCCGCTGCTTCTTGGTCGATGCGTGAGAACCGTTGGATCTGAATCAGACGTGTATGATTAGATTTGACTCGAAAGGGTATGGTTGAACCTGATCCGCACGATTACACTTAGATCCAATGCACCAGAGAGGTCGATCCAACCGAAACGGTATGGACCAGTAGAATCAAGCCACGTGGCCTAGAGTTGATTTAAAACAGAAATTATGTTCTATTAGATGTTCAAACTTGTAAATTGCATAACTTTCAAACCACACGTCCAAATTTTGAAAATTTTATATCAATGGAATCAGCAAGACAAACCCTACCCAATCATGCACTTTGTTTAATGAATTGCTTCTGGTAAAATGGTTGTTTTTGCAGAAACTTGTGTAGGCATATTTTGAATATAAAATTCAATCTAAAAATATTTTTGTGATGAAACCTTTGGCAAATGGTTTGTTTTGAACCTACTGACCATATAAACCAACCTGTGGTTTCAAAAACATATTTTGTGAAACAAAAGATTAAATCTTTGATTTAGAACATTTCTAGTCAAATAAAAATAATGTCTAAGTGTTAAAAATGTTTTGGAAGAAACCCTTTGGGAACTGTTTTGATTTAAACTCTCTGACCCTAAAAACAAGGTTTTATGATTTAAAAATGTATTTGGTGAACCCTATAAATATTATTGCTTTGCTAAAGGCATTTTCAACCACATAAAATATTGATTTGGTTTAAAAATGGTTTATGGGTAAAATCTTTTGCAAATGGTTTTGCCACTCTTATAAAATGACCAATAAGGTGTTTTCAAATGTTTATAACCTATTAGAAACCACTTTTTCAAATAAAACAATCTTTAGCATGCTTGCATGCATTGCTTTGTTTCTATTATTTTATGTGATGTTTGCTTGAATGGTAGATTGAAATTGTGCCTTGCTTGATTGAATTGTAGTGATTTGAAGAGTGTGATCATTTCAAGATCAAGGAGTGAACTTATATTCTCTACCAAAAAGGCAAGTGATGCTTCATACTTTTGTCCCATTATTTTCACTATGCATTAGTGATATTTCTAAAGTAGGACTTGCATGTAATTTTTGCTAAGTGTAAACTATACCATGGGAAATCCTAGTAGATGTAACCTTAGTAGAAATTTCCTAAGTTAAGATTCCTACTACTATCATGCTTAGCTTAGCTAGTAGAAAACAAGGGTGGATCATATTCATGCTATGGAATATTTCGAAGTCAAGGACTTGTGTTTTGTTTAATAAAACAACTAAGTGAATGAATCACCTGGGTGAAATGGAAGGAATGGTTTGTGTTGAGTGGTTACACAAGGCCCATTTCTATGGTTTACCTTGTGTATCTCACTTGTGGATGGCCACCCAGGAACAAAGAGATTTGAGATGTCAAATGCTGAGAAGCTTCAAGTGCAGCCACTTGGCATTATGGGCTCTGCCTGGATCATATATATAGGTTGCAATAACTTAGCCAAATGGACAGTTGGTGGTAGGGGATTGATATGTTGGAGTGCGTCCATTATGGTCTAAGGGAAGGCTTCTGAAAGATCTTCTCTTGGTGAAACCAAGTCTTGTGGGGAAAGTGCACCACCTCTGCAGAGTGTAAAATCTAAGTACTTAGCCATGTCCCTGGCAAAGGACAAATTGAGCATCAAGACATGGAAGCTATCAAGAATCTCCTCATCCCAATTTCTAAGTTAAAACTTGTGGTTGAACAAGGGTTGAAGGATCACCAATTTCTATTGGGAGATGCCTTGGGTGATTTTTTCAAGCAAAAACTTAGTGTTGAGTGGATGACAGACTCCACTATACTACCATAGTATCACTTGCCAATACAATTCAAATATATTGACCCTTGTGGCTGTAACTTATTATGTTGCGGATTTGTTTGATGTTAGTGAAGTTTATTGATTAGGATTACAAGTCTACAACCAACATGACTGCCTGTGGCACTTTGAAGATGAAGGACCGCATGCTATTGTTATATTCTACTGCATTGTAATGAGATAGCCAAATGAGCTATGTAAGATGTAATAAATTATTTTATTCCTGGTTATAAAGTTGTATTATGACCTTTGTTTCTTGATATTACATCTTAACTGTGGATGCTAGCTATTGATCCAGGGACTAGCATTGTAAACACAGGGATCTCTACCTTATTAAAGGTTGGGACCTCTACAAAACATCTCAAGGAGCACTTGTAATCTTTGGGGAATCAATCGAATTGCCAAGTCTAGAGAGTTCTTTTTGTTCTTCGTGCATGGCTCGACCGTGCACTCCCTCCCCCGTGACCACAAGCACCCATTCGACCCCCAACTTAAGCCTACCCATGGCATATGCCATGCCACCACCATGACAGTTGGCGCCCACCATGGGGCAGAAGCAGGTGCTTGATGGAGTCTTCGTCCGAACGGGAAACATCATCGCCAAGACCGGCGAGCGCGTCTACTCCGTACTCATCCAGAGGTTTGGAGCGCTCAACTTCGTCAGCGACAACGCGGGCTGCTTCGGGACCAAGATGTTCCCTAGGGGTGGTCGCTTCATCAAGTTCGGCGAGCACCAGGTATACGTCGCGGTGCACGTGGAGTGCGCATATCCAGAGCATGTCGTCCTGGCGTCGGATCCTCCGACGGCTCCTGTCGCGGGAAAACCACGTCAACTCGTCTGCATGGAGGTAATGATGACAGCCCCGAACCCCACAGCTCCTCCAGTAGTTCCAGTGGCGAATGAGAACGCAGAGGGAGGAAATCATGAGGAAACTCCAAGAGCTGCAAGAACAGCAAAGGTGCCGCTTGAAAAACCAGAGAACATAGCTAGGAGCAAAAGGGCTAAGGAGTTGCAGGAAGCGATAGACAAGTTGGCGGAGCCAGTGGCACATGCAACTGACCTGGCACGAGTTCAAGCCGAGTTGGAGGAAGCCAGGATAAAAGTCCTGGAGAAAGCCAAAGAGCTAGCACAGTTACAGCAGGACATGGATATCACCATCCGAGAGCTTAACTCGGCAAATCGAGTCAAGGGCGCAAATACCCGGCTTGATGCAACGAGATTGAGAGGAAGGAACCTCAACGAAGAGCTGGCAGATGCGACATCGAAGATAACACCGGAGAACAGCAATGAGACAGCCACACGTCCAACGTACAACACAGCAGAATTACCCCACTTGGAGGGGGAAGCAAAGAAAAGGCAGAAAGAACGAGTCAATGAGTTAGTAAAAGCACCCAACATGTTGAATGAGGCATATTACAGAGCAAATCTGGGTATAGCAGGGAGGTCACAGCTGGTTCACTCAGCGACTCCTGTCCCGACAAGATCGGTTGGGCACACATCATCCTCACCCGGAGCGGCGCCTAGGCTGAGAAAAGAAAAAAAGTGTGGATTCTGGAAGAAACAAGCAGATCGTCGCCTATGATCCGGCAGTGATTCAAGGAAACCCAGCGCATGCGCAAGGGGCGAAAAGAAATAATCCCCGGGAAAATGAAAACCAGGAAAAAATTGGGCAGAGAAATGACAACGGAGGGCAAAATTTTGCGCCTCATGCTAGGCGCGGAACTCACTCGGCGGGAGGAGGAAATCCAGCTCCGAATAACGCACCAGCTCAGCCGGAAAGAAGACAACAAAGCGCGGGAAAAGCAATTCAACAACCTGCTGACCCGAACACGAATAAGTATAATGATGGTTACTCGGCTATGGTAAATGACGGGTATGAACTGCCGGATCATGCGTATCAAGCAATGGGAGCAAGATTAGGAGGCAGGAACCTTCAGCCGAATGATGCAAGGCTGAAGCTTGACCGCATAAAAATGGCAGAGATAATTGAATCGCAAGGTCCGCAGGGTCTACCGTGCTTTGTACCAAGGATCATGAAGGAGCCACCGGTGCCAAATTTCCAGCTGGCCAGAGGGACAAAAATGTATGATGGAAGCACAAAGCCAGAGGACTGGCTCATAGATTATGGAACTGCTGTGAAGATCGCGCAGGGAAACTTGAGATGGGCAGTACGTTACGTGTCGCAGATGCTGGAAGGACCAGCTCGGGTATGGTTAAACAATTTGCCACCCGGAAGCATCAACAGTTGGATCGATTTTCACGACGCTTCCGTGAGCAATTTCACGAGCACTTACAAGAGGCCAAATCGCCCACAACAACTAGCAATGTGAAAGCAAAGACCGAATGAGACAGACATGGAATTCCTCACAAGGTGGTGTATGATGCGTAACTCTTGTGAAGGGGTGATCGAGTCACAAGAAATCGCATGGTCCACTCAAGATCTGCAAGGAGAGACCAAGAAGGTGCAGGTGGATGAAACTTTCCTAGAGCACACAATTACCATTGGGGCTGACCTTACAGACAAATAGGAAAGCGAGCTCACCAGCTTCCTATGTGAGAATCGGGACATCTTTGCATGGTCCACTGAAGATCTGCAACGAGTTCCGAGGGAGATGGCTGAGCACTCTCTTCATGTAAGTCCAGATGCAAAGCTGGTCAAGTAACCCCTCCGCCACTTCGCCGAAGATAGGAGGAAAGTAATAGCTGCCGAGATTGCAAGACTTTTAGCTGCTGGATTCATCATGGAAGTACTGCACCCGGACTGGCTGTCAAATCCAGTCTTGGTCAAGAGAAAAAAGATTACCCAAACGTGGCAGTGGTATGGCGCATGTGTATTGATTACACGAACCTTAATAAGGCGTGTCCAAAAGATCCATTTCCTCTGCCTCAGATCGATCAAGTCATAGATTCTACTGCTGGGTGTGAGTTGTTGTCGTTTGTGGATGCGTATTCAGGATTCCATCAGATTCCACTAAATCCAAATGATCAAATATAGAAAGCTTTTATCACCCCGTACGGGGCTTATTGCTATCGCACCATGCCATTCGGATAGAGAAATGCAGGCACAACATATCAAAGATGCATGCAAAAAATGCTTGCACGATCAATTGGACAAAAATGTTCAAGTATACGTCGATGACGTGGTAATAAAAACCAAACAAAGTCATACTCTAATTGAGGACTTGCGTCAAACATTCGCAAACTTGAGAAGATTCCGGATGAAGCTTAACCCGGAAAAATGTACATTTGGTGTCCCAGCTGGCAAGTTACTCGGATTCCTTGTATCCAACCGAGGAATCAAAGCTAACCCGACAAAGATCAGGGCCATCGAAAGAATGGAATTGCCAAAAACCCTCAATGATGTCCAAACGTTTACTGGATGCCTGGCCTCATTGAGCAGGTTTGTTAGTCGGCTAGGTGAAAAAGCCCTACCACTATATCAGCTGATGAAGAAATCAGACAAATTCACATGGACACAGCAAGCTGATAGCGCTTTCCATGAATTAAATAAAATGTTGGCAACAACACCAATATTAGCGTCACCGTCATCCAAGGAGCCAATGTTGCTCTATGTCGCCGCAACCAACAAAGTTGTAAGTGCAGTAATAGTGGTTAAACATGAAGAAGGGGGCAAATCAGTACAAAGACCGGTGTATTACTTGAGCGAAGTGCTCTCTGTCTCGAAACAGAATTACCCGCATTATCAAAAGATGACATATGGGGTATATATGGCAGCAAAGAAGCTGAAACATTATTTTCAGGAACACCCAATCCGGGTAATATGCGAGGCACCTATCTCGGATATATTGGGCAGTAAAGATGCCAGCGGCCGAGTCGCCAAATGGGCCATCCAACTGGAACCATACACTCTACAATATGACAGGCGAGATGCAATAAAATCTCAAGCCGTTGCAGATTTCTTTGTAGAATGGATGGAAATGCAGTACGAACCGCCACTGCCAGATCCGAATTACTGGAAAATGCATTTTGACGGGTCCAAGACGAAAATGGGTCTAGGCGCCGGGATAGTGCTCACATCTCCAAAGAGGGATCAACTGAGGTATGTGTTGCAGATTCATTTTGCTTGTTCTAACAATGTTGCCGAGTATGAAGCACTTGTCCATGGCATTAAAGTAGCCAAGGAAATTGGTATCAAAAGGGTCATGTGGTTTGGCAATTTGGATTTGGTGATTCAGCAAGTGTCTGGACATTGGGATGCGCTGGACGCAAACATGGCATTATATCATTTCCACGTACAACAAATTTCAGGATATTTTGACGGTTGTGAATTTCATCACATTCCTAGAGCAGAAAATGAGGCAGCAGATGTACTATCCAAACTAGGATCATCTAGGCAAGCAATACCACCAGGGGTAGCATTGGAGCATCTCAGGAAGCCATCGACCAAGCCATCACCAGAGTCCAAATCAATCAGGGTCATCCCGGCGAATCAGGAATCAGAGGCAGTGCCAATGGACATCGACTCAGGGTAGGTTCGAGTCACCCGGGGACTGATCCGTTCAATTCAGGGATCGCCGAATCACACTCGGGGACTCCTTAGGTTATGTCGGTAGAGCATATGTTGGCGGAACCAATGGACATTGATGTTGAAGCAGACCCGGAACCACTAATACCAACGTGGGCATAGCCAATATTCAGCTATTTGAAAGATGGGACCTTGTCGAATGATGAAACATTGGCAAGGCAAACAACACGAAGGGCAAAAGCATACACCATAATCAACAAGGAACTCTACAAGAGAAGTGTGATAAGTGTACTGCAGTGTTGTGTCAGTTCAGAGAAAGGCCAGGGGATCCTATTAGATATCCATCAAGGAGAGTGCGGGCACCATGCGTCATCAAGAGCATTGGTAGCCAAGGCATTTCTGCATGGATTCTACTGGACAAGCGCATTGGCACAAGCGCACGAGTTAGTCGGAAGATGCAGTGGTTGTCAACACTATGCGTCCAAGTCGCATTTACCAGCTTTTGAATTGAAGACTATACCAATCACTTGGCATTTTTCAGTATGGTGCCTAGATATGGTAGGACCATTTAAACTAGCAAGGGGAGGCATGACTCATATCTTGGTCATGATTGATAAGTTCACCAATTAGATAGAAGTGAAACCAATCAAGAAATTGTACGGTAAAACATCTGTCACATTCTTAAGGGATATAATCCTCAGATACGATTACCCACACAGTGTGATCACTGACAATGGCACGAACTTTGCCGAAGTAGCTTTTGCTCGCTTCTATGGGAAAGACCGAATAAGACTCGATGTAGCATCAGTCGCTCATCCAGAATCAAATGGACAAGTTGAACGGGCTAACGGCTTAGTTCTATCCGGGATAAAACCCCGCTTAATGGACCCACTCCAGAGATCACCTGGTTGTTGGATAGAGGAACTACCCTCAGTACTGTGGAGCCTAAGAACAACTCCGAATCGATCAACTGGTTATACGCCATTTTTCCTCGTATATGGGGCTGAAGCAGTTTTGCCTGCCGACATAGAATATGACTCGCCAAGGATAAGGCAATACTCGGAAGCCGAGGTAAAAGAGGCCCGAGAAGATGGAGTAGACTTACTCGAAGAATCAAGGGATCTGGCATTATCCAGATCCGCTATATATCAACAAAATCTCCGACGCTACCATAGCCAGAAAGTGCAACCTCGTGTTTTTCGAGAAGGAGATATGGTGCTAAGGCTGGTGCAGCGCACAACAGGAATGCATAAATTATCACCTCCATGGGAAGGTCCATTCATTGTAAGCAAATCATTGCACAATGATTCCTACTATCTCATAGACTCCCGTGAAGCGCAAAAGAACAAGGCGAACATGTCAGGAGATGAAACCAAAAGGCCATGGAATGTGGCACTGCTTCGTCCTTTCTATACTTAGGAGAAGCAGTGCATGTATCACTCGAACTATCATATGTCGGACGTGTTTGCCGGCTATGTGCTAATAATAAAATGTTATTATTCGAGAAACTGACTCGGAGACTACCCATTAAGTTTTCCATTTCAATTATTTTACCTCGGCTGGCGTTATACCCAAAATTTATCTCGGAACAACTAGTGTTTACTCGGAAGAAATCAACTCTTCGACTATACTATTTTCCGAAAACACAGCTTCATGGCAAGCAAGTGAAAAAGATGTAAGACGGGTAAACATGAACGCCGGATAAAGACAAAGGAGAAACGCGAGTCGGCTTTAGTTTTTTGCCTAACTCTTTGCAGGTCATGTTATACTATGTGTCGAGTAATCTCGGCCAAGTGATCCAAGTTTCATACCCGTTAACTACATCCTTAGTACTTTGAGACTCTAATGTCGAACACCGAAAAAGGTAGACAAGGGCCAAAGGCAAGGAGAGGTGACACGGCAAAATGAAACTCGGGGACTTGTCCTTGAATGATTCGCACTCAGAGCATAACGCAAATATATAAAGCCCATTAACAGGCGCAAAATCAAACTTAAAAGTGCAATGTACATTACATATGTACCCAGCATACCGGGGATCTGATCAAAGTTCGAGTGTTGTTTAGCCTAAGGAGCAGAGGAACTCAGAGGAGCGTTCTCGGAGCCAGAAGTAATACTTGGAGCATCGGCCGAGTGAGGGGCATCTATGGCCGGGTCATCTGGATCATCTGACTCGGTTGCTTCGCTATCGCCACCCTCTTCATCAGCAACTTCAACGAGCGGGTCGCCAAGGTCGATGAAGCTAGGCCCTTCACACCAAGCATGCACCATGGTGTACTCGATCATGGCATAAGCTCGCTCCTGGCGCTTCTTGATCAGCTCTGGGTCATTCAGCCATTTGCCATCCCCCCTTATGCGAGCAAGAACATCAAGGTTGACGTCCTCGTACCATGAAAGCACGAAGGAGAGAGCCTTATCCGCTACAGCTCGGCCGACCGACTCACGCCATTGATCCATCCGGTCTTCAGTAAGGATCAATCTATCGGCAAGTGGCTCGATGAGTTCGGGCGGGTCTTCATCCGGCCAGAGCATGCGAAACGCATGGATAGCCTACTTGAGCAAGTCCACACCGCAATATCTGAGGGTCTTGACACGTTCAGACACTGCTGCGAGAAGCTCCTCCATGGATACCTCACCGTCAGCAGGAGCACCAGCTTCGGCTCTCACTTTCTTCATGGCTCGGATGGCAAACATGTTGGCCTCAGGAAAATTCTCTGCAAGCAAAAGATAAAGTTAGCAAATAACAAGGGCAGATGGAAGAAGTCTAGAATGACTTATATAGTGCAAAAAGAGTAAGAACTCACTACCGAGAAAGAAGTTGATGGTGGCGAGTTTACTATGCCAAGTCTTGGCCTTGGCTTGAAGGGCATCAAAGCTTAGGTTTGCCGACTCGACCGATGACTCAACCTCATCGAGCAACCTCTTGGTCTTCTCGGCGCTGGCAGCCTGTTGATCGCTCTTCTCGGCAAGCTCCTCCCTCAACCCCTTCACCTCGGCCAAGTGCTTCTGCTCCGTCTCGGCCATCAGTTTCTTCAGCCGAGTCACCTCATCGTGCTCCTTCTGGAGTTCGGCTTGGTGCTTCTCTGCTTATTCAGAACAAATATTTGTCAGTACCAACAAAAAAATTTCAGCTATTGGCTTAGGGAGGCAAGAAATTTACTCTCGGCCTCGCTGATTTGCGAGTGAAGATCATTGATGGTAGACTGAGCAGTGGCTGTGGAACAAGAGCGAGAGAAAAAATGAGAAGATGAACCAAGGAAAATTACACCGAATAGAAAAAGGGAAGAGCAAAGATATTACCTTGGCCGTGGGTGTCAGTATATAGCTTCTCATATGCAAGTTCGAGCTTGCGATGCGCCAGGATGAGAGCTTGATGCACTTTGGTGTGCTCGTTATGCGTGAGATAATCGAAGAAGACAGAAAATAAGTAAGAATCATGTCAGGCAACTTGCCGGATAAAAAAGCTTAAGAGTTTATAGACGAGTAAGTTCCTTACTCGATAGTAACCTCGAGGGCTAGGGATTGAAGCTCTAACATGAGTTTGGCATAAAGGAATCAAAAAGCTTAAGAGCTTACAGCCGAGTAAGTTCCTTACTCGGCAGTAACCTCGAGGTCTAGGGATTGAAGCTCTAACATGAGTTTCGTATAAAGGAATCAAAGAGCTTAAGAGCTTACAGCCAAGTAAGTTCCTTACTCGGCAGTAACCTCGAGGGCTAGGGATCGAAGCTCTAACATATAAGCTTGGAGTAAAGGATTTAAAGACTAGGTGACTATTGAAGAGCTTACCGCCGAGTAAGTCTCTTACTCGACTGCAACCTCGGGGACTAGGTGATATGTATAAAGGAAATACTCAATAATACAAAAGAGTAAGAAGTTAATTTACCTCGTCGGCACGGGCCATCAGAGCAATGGCCTGCTGGGTCATGTCGGAGACAACCTTGGGGCCCAGCTTCAGCTTTTTTCCGGCACGAGTGCGGACCTCTTGCTCGCCTGCTGCATTCCATGCCACGGTGTAAGGCTCAGCCGAACCTAGGCTCTTGCCACTGAGCGTCTGAGTGAGAACTCTACCCGTTTTTAGGGAGGTTCCCACAGTGGCACGGGTCGCAGCAGCAGAAGTATGGAGGGTAACAGCCCTGGAGTCATCACCTGACCCAGCAGCCGCGGATTCGTCCCCCTTACCCGTTGAAGCGAACTTTGTCGCCGACGTCGGAGGCCGGATCTAAGGAGCAGAACCTGGAGCGCAGACTAGAGTTGTTTGCTTGGAAGAGGTGGATTTGCCAGATGAGGGGCGAGTAGAACCAGAATCCTTGGGCTGGGTCTGGCCCTTTGACAGAATTGGAGAGCGAGCATAAGGATTTGGAGAAGAACATGGAGCCCCCTGACTCGGCTCAGCAGTTTTGCTGGCTCCAAGATCAGGAAGTTGTTCATTCACATCAGCTTGAGGGATGATTCCAGAGGAACTGGTGGCATAAGCTTTCTCGGCGCCAGAGTCGCGGGCACCAAGATCAGGAAGTTTCTCCTGGCCAGCGCCAGGGGCATCAGCCGTATGACCCACCGGGTCTGACTGACACTAAGAAGCGTGAGCCTCAACAGTGCGAGCTTCAACCCGGACGGGACTCGGAGCCGCCGAGTCATCTGGAGGAGGTGCAGGCCTAAGCAGTGAGGCAATGCTAGAAGCAGCCTGATTCACTGTCAAAGGTGCAACACTGAAAACAACAAGACATATATAAGAGAACATCAGTGGTGAAAAAGAAAATAATAGAGAAGGAAAAGTACAAAAACTTACCTGGTGACAACCGGGTCACGGACGACTCGGCGTGTGACTCGGCGCCCAGCAGCTTGGAGAGTCCCACCCAGGCTGGCAGTAGCAGGAGCTGTCGGAGTGGGCTTGTTCTTCTTGGCCGGCTGAGTGTTGGAGGAGGCTCCGCGTCGCTTCGGCTTGGTGACGGGGATCTTGCCGACTCCACCCACGGCGAGATGAGAAATGTCATGTACCTGGCCAGCTGCATAACTAAATAATGGGCTTACTCGGATAATCAAAGAGATTAATCTCACAAGGCATATACCTCCAAAAGCGTACAATCATCATCCTCGTCATCGTCAGACCAATCTTGTAAGGGATTGCGAGATTGACTCTTACCCAAAGCTGAAGCAGCCGCAGTGTGCGGGATGGGCATGAAGCACTCCAGGTCATACTCGAACTCATCCGAGTCAGAGCGATCCCCATTATAGCCAGTGGGAGGGACAGTACTGTCATCAACCTGGTGAAGGAGATTCTGCGAAGGACAAACAAAATGAGAAACTAAAAAACTGAACTAAAGAGTGGCAAAAGAGCTAAAGCCTACTCGGCGAGAAAGTAGTCCGGAAAACTTACCCAGGGGACAGGCCTGATCCGGCTAAACGGTGGGCAACTCCAAGCCCAATCATCCGCCAAGTTCAATTTAAAGATTGAGCTTACTCGGCGGGAAATGGAGTCATGGGTGAGCTCCTTAGTTGAATGCCGAGTGGGATCATGGGACCCACTCATGAAGCACATCTTGTGGCTCCTCGCTTGGATGGGGCTTACCAGGCGTGAGACAAAGGTGCACATGAGGTCAGAGTCGGCGAGATGAAAGTTTTCATCCGGCGACAGCAACCTTTCCAGGATAGCGTTAGCTTCGTTGACCGCAGCGTCTTGGTCGCGCGGGTCAAGCTGCCAGTGCTTTTTGTGGGGGACCTCATCCGAGAGAGGGGAAGCCGGATGTTATCAGTGGACCCGCTGTTTTTGACATAGAAAAAGGTTCTATGCCACTTCTTGCAAGAATCAATACCAGCAACCCGAGGAAAGATGGAATCCCTCCTGGGCGTGATGCTGGCAGCGCCGCACCGAGTTGTCTTCTTCTCGGCACGGGAACTTCAGGCTGGGGAACAACCTGAACTTTAAAGCGAAAATACTTGGCCCATAGAAGAACTGTAGGCCAAATCCCAAGGTAGGCTTCACAAGCAGAGATGAAGCAAGAAAGAGAGCCAATCGCATTGGTAGGTAGATGGTGGGTCTGCAGATGGAAGGTAGAAATAAATGAGGAAAAGAAGGTGCTCATAGGAAGAGCGAAACCGCGTTCGAAATGAGAAAGGAAAACCACCCGCTCGCCAGCTTGAGGTTTGGGAGAAATCTCACCGGTGGGGAGACGGCAATCCACTTTAAGTGGAATGCGTCTGGTGGAGCGGAGCCACTCCACCTCTTCGGTGGAGACCTCCGAGCCTTCCCAGCCACCGCGCTTGCCGGCGGGAATCTCCTACTCCTCAGCACCATCAGCGCCATCGCGAGCGTCCATGAGATCGGCAGAGTCTGTCTCCTCCATGGTAAGGAGAGGCTTGGAACATCGAGGACCCGTGCTGGAATGGAAAGAAGACAGGGACAATCGTAGCACAAGAGCAAGAGGAAGAGGGAACCGCAAAGGGGGTAGTTCGATTTTGCGAGCGCAAGGAAGAAGAGAGGCCAATGGAAAACTGAACGGGCGTGGGGGAAGTGGAACCCCCAACCCCTACTTAAGGGCAGTAAAACCCCCGGTCGTGGGATCTAACTGTGCCGTGCGGCCAGCGTGTGGCCGTGTACCATGCCGGGAAAGCCGGTCAGCAAGCGCCACCTAGCCAAGGATACACGAAAAATCCCGTGCCACATCACGACTAGAAGGACAAGAGGCGCATGTCGATGGGACTGCCACAGTGACGGGGAATAACTGCACAGCCGTCACTGTGCCGCCAGAGCTTGGAACAAAAATTGAGGCAAGTAATCATGATTACCAGCTGTCAGTGACTAAAGCGTGCCGGAAATGACTCGGAATTGGCCAAAGTAACTCGGCTTGAGGCAAGAATGAGCCAAGAAGTCAAAGAATTGACCCGAAATTGTCAGACTAACCCGGCAAGGTGCGAAGTTGAGATAGATAAAGACAAAAACTAAGTTCCATTAACACAAAAGGAACCTGGAGACACCTAACAGCTTGAACTGCTAGACCTCACCAGCTTCGGGGACTAATGTCGGGGGGATAACCCCCGGTAGGGTCACGAGAGGGGAAACATAGCGCAGCTGGGTTGGCTCCGAGTAAAGAAAGAAACATGCCGCGTAAGAACAGCCGGGTAAGATAAGTATAGAAGCCGACATATGAAATATGTTAGCCCGCATAGGACAAAGTTGTAACCCTTGCAAGAACCAACGGGCCGAGTCAACCGAGGAAGGGCCGAGTCAAGAAGGACACGTGGCACCTTTCCGAGTAAGGTTCGGGAGGGACCATGGTAAAGCATGGTCAAAAGAGAAGGGCGACGCCTGGTGACATAAAAGGAGCCAGGTGACGCCCAAAGCATGCGCTGACGTACAAAGTAACAACGTGGCGCCAAAAAGAACGAGAAGCAGCGTACCAGAAGACCGTTAGCTGTCTAGCTTTGTGGACCGGGCCTCTGGGCTTAGGGCAATCCCATGACCCGACCCATATTGTAGGGACCATGATCCAAACAGTAAACCCTAGAACCCAAAGGGGTACTAGCTAGCACTGCCTATATAAGGGAGGGCATAGCAGTAGTAGAAGGAGGTTGGACCAAGTAGGGAACTAGTACGGTGAACTCTAGCCTAAACAACTCAAGGAGCACTTGTAATCTTTGGGGAATCAATCGAATTGCCAAGTCTAGAGAGCTCTTTTTGTTCTTCGTGCATGGCTTGACCGTGCACTCCCTCCCCGGTGACCACAAGCACCCATTCGCCCCCCAACTTAAGCCTACCCATGGCATCTGTCGTGCCACCACCACGGCAGTTATTTAAATCAGGTACCATGAGAACAAATATTGTTCAAATAATTACCGTATTCCATATAAGATAGATGATTTACAAATCTAGTTGGAGAAATCACATCCATAAAAACTAATGCTAAAATGTCGCAAGAAAAATGATTGAAAGATCACTTACGAAGTGACATCGCCGTTTGAATTATATTAGAAAGAAAGAATCTCCATATTCATGGATTTGTGAGTCTTTTATTTGATCAAGTGATGCTTGTGAGACTTTCCTCAGGATAATTACAACTTTTTTCAAAAGGCCAAAGTAGAACGATCGACTAAATTATTGGAATTTATACATATCGATATATATAGTACATTATGTGTAGTCGTATGCGATCGATTTCAACTTCATATGCTTTCTCCAGAAATTTGAGTGAATATTCACTTAATGAGAAAGAAGTATGAAATATTTGAAAACATTCAAAGACTTTCAAGATGAAGTGGAAAATCATTGTAACAAGTAAATAAATGATTTATGATTTTATCATCAAGGGATTTATTTGAGTTGCAAGTGTAACAAGATAAATGATTTTTGATTTTATCATAAAGTGATTTATTTGAGTTGCAAGTTTAGCAAAACACCTATATTTACATCTCCCGAAACACCATACAAATATGGAGTGTTTGATATTTGTAATGAAACCTTGTTTGACATGGTTGGATCAAAGGTGTTATTTATAAAACTACCATTATGTTTTAAAAGATTAAAAGCTTTAGGGACTACCGCTTTTACACTGAAAAGTCCATCTTGATCCGTTGAAATGACACCATGTAAGTTATGGTTTGGGGTAAAACCCAAGTTGTCCTTTCTTAAATTTTGGTATGCTGAGCATAAGTAAGATGTTTTCAACCAAAGTCGGATGATCATGTCTTTGTAGGTTGTTTCGAATAACCATTGGGTATTCCTCCATAACACCGAGGACAAAAGGGTTTATCGCTTGAAACGTGAAGTTTCTTGAAAAAGAATTTTTTTGCAAAAGTTAAGTGGGAGGACACTAGAACTTTGATAAGGTTAACGAACCTTAGCTAAATGTGCCGAGTTGCGCAGCGCCAGAAATCATTTCGGAGGCAGCCATAATGCTCATAGCTTATGTACCTCAAAGGTTGTGGTCACAGAGATCTAAGTTCCTATTGAACCAAGTAGGTCAGATAAACAATCAAATGCTGAGATTTTGGAGTAAATCATTATTGTTTGATAATGATGAACCGACTACATGCAAAGAAGATATGATGGGCCCTGACTCCGTCAAATGGCTTGAAGCCATAAAATCTATTATAGTTACATACACGAAAAATCAAGTTTTTTGAACTTGGAAGACCCTCCGGAAAGGTGTAAAAACCTATCGGTCGTATTTAGATCTATAAAGAAACTGACATGGATGTTTCACATCTAAAAAATAGTCGACATGTCAAAAAGTATTTTATGACAATTTTCAAGGAGTTGACCATGACAAGATTTGATCTTTCATAGCGAGATTTAGTCTGGACGGATTAATGTAGCAACAACTACATATAATTTTGGTATATGGTATATGAATAAACAAAACAAAGTTCTTCTAATAGAATGGTTACCTAGGACGTGTACAAGACATGGTCCAAAGGGTTTTGTTAATTCAAAGGATGCTAAAAAGGGCATGCAAACTTCAATGGTTGAAGTAAGCATCGCGGAGTTCGAATCTTCACCGTGATGAAACTGTTAAAGGAGTTTTCATCAGGAGACGATGAAGATGCTTGCATTTGCAAAAATTAAGTGGGAGCACCGAGACATATTTCTAATACATTATATGGAGGACATCTTGTTGATTTTAAATGATGTATCTTTTATTGCGAAAGGTTAAGAATTTCATTTCGATGAAAGACTTAGGAAAAACCAGAATATTTAGCATGAATATCTACATGGATAGACAATGACGCTAATATGGTTGTACCATACGTACATATATGAGATATTGAAGGGGTTCAATTTAGAAACGACGATAAAATATTCTTGTCGCATGGAAAAGAATTGAATCAAGATTCAAGTGTATAGACACTTGATAAGTGAAAAAAGATTCAAGTGCTTTGACACTTGATGAGTGAAATCACACGAATTTTTTGATCAATCATACCTTGATATGTACACATCCAGATATTTCCTATGCTCTAAGTGTTATGAGCATATACCAGAATGAATCATAAAATGATCATTGGACGATAGTAAGGATATTCTTATGATCTTTTGGAAGAACTAAGAATATATTTGTGTAGAGGTGACAAATAATTACAAATAGTTCATTGTAAAGCATTACATTGATACTAGTTTTGTCATAAGATACAAAATTAAGTTTATCTCAATCTCAACTATGGGTGGCACAATGAAATGGAAAGAAAGTTTCCATGATGGATTTGGATGAATTCCAAAGTTAAGACATTGTGACGGATACTACAAGAAAAGGCTAAGTATATGACTGCTATAGTAGCAGCAAAGGAGGGCATTTGTGTCAAGTAGTTTGTTATCAAACTAAGGTGTGGTTAGCAATGGGATAACACTAAAGATATATTGTACGACAATAGTATCGACATGATTTTACCCCAAGGAACTAAAGGTCTCACCAAAAGACAAAATGTATACAATGCCATCTCATTGGAGAATGAGTGATGTGTGAAGACGCGAAGACATGCAAATACACACATACCTGGAGATGACAGATCCGTAGATTATGTTAACCACTTGCAATCGCGTATATAGAACATCAGAAAGCCATAGGTGTTCAATACACAAAGTTTTTCATACTAGATTATTGTCTCTAGTGCAAGTGGGAGACTGAAGGGAATATGCCCAAGAGGCAATAATAAAGTGGTTATTATCGTATTCCTTATTTATGATAAATGTTTATTTTGCATTCTACAATTGTATTAATACGGAAATGTTAATACATGTTTGTTTAATAAACAAACATAAAGTTCCTAGTTATGCCTCTCTTATAAACTAGCTCGTTGATTAACAAGATGATCAAAGGTTTCCTGATCATGGACATTGGATGTTGTTAATAATGAGGTCACAACATTGTTAGAATGATGTGATGAACATTCATCCGAAGTATAGCATTACGATCAAAGTCATTGTGTTTATAGTGCTATAACATCATACGAAGTAATCTTAATCTTAGACCATGAGATCATGTTAATCACTAACACTGGAAGTGTATATTGATAACATCAAATGTCACATCGTAACAGGGTGACTATAAAGATGGGTTCAATGCTATGAAGGTGTTATTTTCAGGCTCATGGATCAAGAGTGGAATTTGTCCATACCGATGACGGAGAGATATACTCTGGGCCCTCTCGGTGATATCACATTAGTTAGCTTGCAAGCAAGCGATTTGATCACTAGAATGTTATATAATGGGAACGAGAAAAGAGTACATGTCAGTAACGAGATCAAACTAGGTATGGAGATACCGATGATCGAATCTTGTACATGTAACATATTGCGAGACAAAGGGATTAAGTTACATGCGTATGAGGTTCACACGATCACAGAAGTCATCGTTGAATATGTGGGAGTCAGTACGGATCTCTAGGTCCCGCTGCTGATTATTGATCGGAGAGGGTTCTCGATCATGTCTGCATTATTCGCGAACCGTAGGGTGACACACTTAAGGTATACCGACACCATTTGGAGCAAATAATATGCCAGAGAAAGAAAAAGAAAGCGCAGGAATTTATTTCACTAGACACCGAAACTGTTTCGGGTGAAATTGCTAAAAGTGTTTCTGCATGTGAAATGAAATACTGGCAAGGGGTTATATGTGAATGTTTGTCCATTAAAGTAATCGATAAAATTCTGTATAAATAAAAGGAGTTTTATTTAAAGAGAGATTGCATTAAATTTGGTGGAAATTTAATGGGATTTTTGAGTGATATTTTGAGTGGAGAAATGAAGGGGATAATTTTGAGTGGGAGCTCCACCCACATAATCGAGGAAGGGGTGGGGGAAGCCACCATGGCCACCGGCTACACTCCTTGGGGTGCCCCCTCCTCCTATAAAAGGACCCCCCTCTCCCTCTCTCTCACTCACACCTCCTCGTGAAGGATCTCTCCCCCCCTTTAGAATTTCCCCATGGTCTCGGATCAGCGAGATACATGTTCCCGGTGGCTTTTTCTGGAAGGATTTGTTGCTTCTGCTGCTTCGCTGGAGTGAGGGCACGGAGGTTGTTGGGGGGTACCCGGACGTGTGTACGATCACAGATGCACCACTGCTTTGCGGTGCTGGACTTGATGGTGCTAGACCGGCTGGACCAGATGGAATTCATCACGATCTTGAGATCGACAAGCGTTCAACTACATCATCCATGAGTACAACCTTGTTAACACTATTCGGTCTTCGAGGGTATGTATTTCATGGATGTATATCCACCCGTTGCTTGTATCTAGTAGGTAGATCTTGGTACATAGTTGTTCCCATCGTAGGAAATTTTTTGTTTTCTATGTTGCGAACCCTACAACACCATCATCACCACTCCATCCCGCTGTAACCATTGTGTTGAATACTTGCATAGTTCTTAGGGGAAACTTTCCCGGTGTTAATTACTATTCTAGTTGATGCTTGTGAGTGGAACCATTGGATTATTGTTTATGTTCAGATTGTTATCCATCACCATATCATCTTTGATCTTGATCCATATGATGTCTTGTGAGTAGTTCGTTTAGTTCTTGAGGACATGGGAGAATTCATGTTGTTAGTAGTGGATTTGTGTTGAGATATTATTCAATGGTTTAGTATTTAAGTTGTGGTGTTATTCTTGTAGTGGTGTCATGTGAACGTCGACTACATGATACTTCACCATTTATGGGCCTAGGGGAATGCATTGTGTATTTGTCTACTAATTGTGGGTGTCGTGGTGGTGGCATGGCAGATGCCATGGGTAGGCTAAAGTATGGGGCCAATGGATGCTAGAGGGATCTGGGGAGGGAAGATGCAGTGATTTCTACACACAGATGACTAACATAAAGATCTTTCTTTCTCCTTACAAGAACTACAAGTAACACTCATCATTATTTCTCTAGTTTTTTTCCTCTACAGTGCCCACTGACAAGCTACAGTGATTACTGCGCCCGTCGCATCGGCGCAGTGACGCCTCGTGCGCCGCATCGGTCAGGAGGCCCGATCCTCTCCTGCGCCGTGCGGCCTTTGGTGTGGCTCCACTCAGATGCGTGCGGTTCCGCCGCACACGTGATATACACGGTTAGCATGCGCACCCACGATCCCACTACCGCTAGGACTGCGCGGTTATAAGGAGGGGTGCAGGGCTAGAGGATTTACTTTCCCTCTTCGCTTACCGCTCCTCTTCTTCCTCCTTGCGCCCGTGCATCTGTTCGTGCGCCCGCGGTCTCGCCATTGTCGATTTCCTCGACGGCGACGCCACAGTCCCTCCGCTCGGTCGACCTCATCACCGTGCGCTTGCTCTGGCGCCACCGCCGGTGAGTTTTTCTACGGTCTCGCCGCTAGGCTCTTTCCCTAGGCGCATTCTCTGTTTTTCTAGATTCCCTGCGGTGGTTCTTTTCCGTTCTGCCGCTGTGCCCGCTTAGAACCACGACAGGGCCCTGTGCCTCTAAGCCTCTCTCCGCTGCTAGTCCTTCTTCCGTTGATTCCTCCAACGACCCTATGTCTAGTTCTGTTAGTGGAGCGCTCGTCGAAGACGATGACGTAGCGTCCGGTCCAGAGCGGGGCTCTTAGCAGGGCTCCTCCATCACTCGTCGTGAGATTGAGTGGCTAATTAGGACTCGTCGGATTCCTGCCGAGGCAAGCTGTCGCTTGCCTGGCAGCGAATCCTCTCCTGTACTCAATGAAGGCGAGTACGTTTTTTTCATGTCCCACTTCGCTCGTGGGTCCGGCCTTCCCCTTAGCGATTTTGCTAGGGAATTCCTTGATTACTTCGGCCTTCAGCCGCATCACCTTCCAGCTAATGCCATCGCCTTCCTATCCGCTTATATCTCGGCCTCGGAGGGATACTTCGGCCTCTGGGCCTTTGTGTCCATTTGGTCTAAATTCTTCCAGACCCAATCTAACGTCATTCCAGACAAATCCCTTCACCCCTCTGAGAAATCCGTTACCCAGTGTGGAGCCGCGTCCATCACACCTCGGAGAAAATCTGAGTTCCCTCGTGTTGCTGGCCTCGAGTCTTGCAAGAAATGGCATAGATCGTTTTTCTATGTCAAAAACACTGGAAAAGAAGACAAGATTCGGCTACCTGCCTTTTCTATCGGCCGCCCTTCCAAGAAGAACTGGAACTATAACCCCAGAAAGAGTCATGCTTTGGCCGAGGCATTCGAGATTCGGCTGAAGGAGTTGATCCACGCCGGGCTATGCGGTGAGGATCTGATGACCACATTCGTCAGCAGCCGAATCTGCCCTTTCCAGCTTCGCTCGCACAAGATCTGTTATATGAGCGGTCCTCTCGATCCCAACCGAGTTTCGACGGTTGATCTCGACGACTATCTTATTTACAAGCGTGTCCGAGCTATCTTCAAGACTGATATGCCGGATGACCGGACATGGGGGCTGAAGCCGTTCACTCGTGGGAATCCCCCTCCCGAGGTAAATTTACGCATTTGTGTTTGTTTCCTAATTGCGTTTGTGACTTATTTTGCTAACTCCACTTTGTTTCTTTTATTGTAGAGGTTTACGGAGCAAAAGATCGAGGATGCCGAGGTTCTGGCCCTTCTGTGGACTGCAGATCGGAACACCCCGGACAGCGGGGAACCTAACTCGGAGGAGTTTGTTCCTAAGTCGGACGTCGCTCCGGCTCGCGCCCATGGCAAGACTTCGGCCCACGGGGAGGAAGGTGACTCGGACGACGTCCAAATTCTTGAGGTAGTCGCCGCGATGCCTATCTCTTATGCATTTCCGGCTTCTACTTTCCTAGCTAATCAGGCCGGTCAGGTGCACGACACCGAGCCTCTCGCCTCTCAAGCTCCTGCTACCTCGAGGAAGCGCACTGCTTTGGCAGGTCCCTCCGAAATTGCTCCCAAGAAGCGAACCAAGAAATCACCCCAGCACCTTCCGAAGCGTAAAACCATGCCCGGGGTTACTGGGTGAGTTTATTTTCATTTGTATTTCTTGCTTCTCTCTTTCTGTCTTTTGATTTGAGTTTTCGTGCTTTTGCAGCGCTCCTCTCTCTGCCAAGCCAAGCGGTCCGAGTATGACGAGTCATACAACTCGGCTGCCTTCTCCTCCGCCTCCTGAAAATATTCAGGCTCCTAGTCCCTCTCGCGTTGACTCTCCTCCTGCGCCGACTCAGACATCGCCTAGGCGAGATGTACCCATAGCTTCCATTGCTGATGCCGACATAACTCCGCCAATAGATCATCCTATTGAATCTGTCATCCCTGTTATGACCACCGAAGTTTCCCCCGAAATTCTTTTGACCCCCACAATTCCAGCTGCAACTCCAACCCCAGCCAAGGACGCCACCATATCGGCCCCTTTGGAAACCATAGTTCCTCCTGCCTCCAAGGATGCCACTCCTAGTGCCGAGGTCGCTGCCCCTGCCAACACTTCTTCTAAGGCTAAGAAGGTTGTTGTCACCAAACCTTCAACATGAGAAGGGGCCGGCTAGTTCTTCTCAACCCAACATAGCCGATGCATTCCGCAAGGGGGCTTCCTCTGCTAAGCCTGTTGTCACCCCGGCCGCTGATAGTCAGCTTACTCTCCATAAGAATCCCGCGGAGGCGATGGTTACCCAACGGGTCCGAGGTAAAGTGCTGACCCGTACTGAGAGTGGGAACAGCCTCGGCTCCTTGGTGGAATATGCCAACAATTAGAATGCCGCCGACCAGCTTGAGGGCAATCCGAGTAATCAGCCATTTCAGCTTTCCGACATCAGTAGTCGTTTGCACATGGCTGCAAATATTGTTCTTGAAAGTGACAAGATGAACGAGGTAAACGCTTTTATTGATATTCGGTCTGTTATTCAAATGATATTATACATACACTAGTCCCCAAAGCTTGCAACCGAATAACTTGTTGTTCGTTTGGAAGCTTTGTTAGGCTTCAAATGCATTATTTGATAAGTAAATTTCTTGTATAACTTGAATTTAGGAATAAGAAATAACACGGTACAGTCCCCGAGTCACTGCTCGAGGTGCCGAGGTTTAACACATAAGTCAAAATAAGAAATAGCATAGAGCAGTCCCCGAGTCACTTCTCGAGGTGCCGAGGTTTAACACGTAACTCAAAATAAGAAATAACATAGAGCAGTCCCCAAGTCACTGCTCGAGGTGCCGAGGTTTATCAGATAGTCCTAAAAAATAAAGACAACATTGTGCGATCCTCGAGTCGTTGCTCTAAGTGCCGAGGTTCTATACACGCTTGATACTCCGTCTTGACGCGTTACATTACGACGTACCATATATGGCTCCTAAGTGTAGAATGGGCGGCTATGTTCAAGGGACTTTTTGATTCATCGCCGGCTTTGTTTGCCTTGTTCTTTTCTGGTGACTGAGCATCGATTAGGTAATATGCATCATTGTGCAATGCTTTACTCACGATGAATGGTCCTTCCCATGGGGGTGATAGTTTGTGCATGCTGGCTGTGCGCTGCACTAGCCGAAGAACCAAATCTCCTTCTTTAAAGACTCGTGGATTGACTTTCTTGCTGTGATATCGTTGTAGGTCTTGCTGATAAATGGCTGATCTTGACAGTGCCAATTCCCTGGCCTCCTCTAGTAAATCGACATCGTCTTGCCGAGCTACCTCATTTACCTCAGCAGTTGTGTACTGGGTCACTCGTGGCGAATCATGCATTATGTCGGCTGGAAGCACAGCTTCTGCCCCGTATACCAGAAAAAATGGGGTATACCCTGTTGACCTGTTTGGTGTAGTCCTGAGGCTCCACAGTACTACTGGTAGTTCCTCGATCCAACATCCTGCCGACCTTTGCAGAGGTTCGACGAGCCGGGGTTTTATTCCGGACAATACCAGTCCATTTGATCTTTCTACTTGCCCGTTTGATGCCGGGTGAGCCACCAAGGCAACATCTAGTCTTATGTGCTTCTCTTGGCAGAACCTAGCAAAAGCTCCTTCGGCAAAATTTGTGTCGTTGTCTGTAATAACACTGTGTGGATAACCATATCTCAATATTATATCTTTGAGGAATTTTACTGCTGTTTGTCCATCACATTTTCTTATAGGTTTTACCTCGATCCACTTTGTGAATTTATCCACCATGACTATAATGTGAGTCATTCCGCCTCGGGCTGGCTTGAACGGGCCTACCATATCCAAGCACCATACAGAGAATGACCAAGTGATCGGTATTGTTTTTAATTCGGATGATGGCATATGTATCTTGCTAGCGTATCTCTGGCAACCGTTACATTTTTCTACTAGCTCTTTTGCCTCCTTCAACGCCGTTGGCCAATAAAATCCATGCCTGAATGCTTTGGCTACTAACGCTCTGGACGATGTGTGATGCCCACATTCTCCCTGATGTATATCCAGGAGTATTTCCTGGCCTTCTGCCGAGTCAACACATCTTTGCAGCACGCTTGTGACGCTTCTCTTATACAGCTCATTGTTTATGATTGTGTAAGCTTTTGCTCGTCTTATTGTCTGTCTAGCCAGTACCTCATTATTAGGCAAGATTGCATCCTTGAGGAAGGATAATATGGGTTGCGCCCATGTCGGCGTGATTTTATCTGGGACAATTTCACTGTCGACTTCCATGTTTTCTACCGACATAACAGCTTTGAATCCTTTTGTATTTATTCGTGCGATGGCCAGGTTCACTTTCAGAGAGCCTGGGTTGCACTCTTTGTCAATTTCCATTGGCACACTTCTTTCTTTTAATTCTGCCGAGATATAAATGGACTCGAACTCTGGTGATGGTATAATCGATGGCTTTCTCAGGTGCTCCAGGGCGATGTCTGGGGGAATTGACTGCCTAGTTGATCCGAGTTTTGACAATGTGTCAGCGGCGTCATTTTTCGCCCGAGGTATGTGATGAAACTCGCATCCATCGAAGTACCCACTGATTTTTTGCACATGAAATCTATATAGGGCCATATTCGCATCTAGTGCGTCCCAATTGCCTGATACTTGCTGTACTACTAGATCTGAATCCCCGTAACATAAGATCCGACGTATACCAATTTCCTTTGCCACCTTTAACCCATGGACGAGTGCTTCATACTCGGCTACATTATTTGATGCAGCGAAATGTCTTTGCAACACATATTTCAACTGATCTTTCTTTGGTGAAGTCAACACTATCCCCGCCCCAAGCCATTTCTCAGTTTGGATCCGTCGAAATGCATTATCCAATAATTCGGATCTGGTAAGGGTGGTTCATATTGTACCTCGGCCCAATCCACAAAGAAGTCGGCCACTGCATGAGATTTGATTGCATCTCGCCTATCGAATTGCGGAGCATAAGGTGATAACTCGATTGCCCATTTTGCTATTCGGCCACTTGCATCTTTGTTGCTCAATATCTTGGCTATGGGCGCTTCACAAATTACTTTTATCGGATGTTCTTCGAAGTAATGTTTAAGTTTTTTCGCCGACATGTATACTCCATAGGCCATCTTTTGATAGTGCGGGTAGTTCTGTTTTGAGGCTGATAGTACCTCGCTTAGGTAATATACTGGCCTTTGTATTGACTTGTCACCTTCATTTCGCTCCACGATAACCACCGCACTTACCACCCTGTTAGTGGCATCTATATAAAGTAACATAGGTTGTTTTGACAGTGGAGAGGCCAGGATTGGAGCTGTCACCAACATCTTTTTTAACTCATGAAATGCATTATCTGCTTGCGGTGTCCAGATGAATTTATCGGACTTTTTCATCAGTTGATATAGAGGTAATGCCTTTCCCCCAGCCGACATACAAATCGACTCAGCGAAGCCAGATAGCCCGTGAAGTTTTGTACATCATTTAAACACCTCGGCAATTCCATTCTTTCAACTGCTCGTATTTTAGTTGGATTTGCCTCTATACCTCGGCTGGATATGAGAAAACCGAGTAATTCCCAGCCGGTACACCAAAGGTACATTTTTCCGGGTTAAGCTTCATTCGGAACCTTCTCAGGTTTGCGAACGTCTGCCGAATATCGCCCAGTAGTGTTTTGCTCTCTTTGGTTTTTATAACTACGTCGTCTACATATACTTGTACATTTTTTCCTATCTGGTCATGTAGACACTTTTCCATGCATCTCTGATGAGTTGCTCCTGCATTACGCAGGACGAATGGCATGGTGCGATAGCAATAAGCCCCGTACAGGGTAATAAACACAGTCTTTATTTGATCGGCCGGATTTAACGGTATCTGGTGGAAACCAGAATACGCGTCTACAAATGACAACTGCTCACAACCAGCGGTCGAATCAATGACTTGGTCTATCCTAGGTAAAGGAAAAGGATCTTTGGGACACGCCTTGTTTAGGTTCGTGTAATCAATACACATTCGCCATACGACGGCTACATTTGGGTCATCCTTTTTCTTTTCTACTAACACCGGATTTGATAGCCAATCTGGATGAAGCACTTCCATGATGAACCCGGCTGCAAGGAGCCGAGCTATCTCATCCCCTATTATTTTTCTCCTGTCTTCGGCGAAGCGGCGGAGAGGTTGCTTCACCGGCCTTGCTCCTGGCCTTACATGCAAAGAGTGCTCAGCCAACTCCCTCGGCACACCTTGCGGGTCTTGAGTTGACCAGGCAAAGATATCCCGATTCTCACAGAGGAAGTTGGTGAGCTCGCCTTCCTATTTGGCATATAGACCGTCACCAATCGTGATGGTGCACTCTGGGAACTGCTCATCTATCTAGACCTTTTTTGTCTCCCTAGTCGGCTGGAAAGAAACACTCCCATGTGGATTGGCTAATGCTGGCATATTCAGCTGTGCTGACTGAGCGAGAGCCGCTACCTCCTGAATCCTTCTTTTTCCTCTTGAAATCACCAATGACTCAGCCAGGTTTGATCCCGCCGAGGCACATTCCATCGACTTCCTGTAATCTCCTTCTACTGTTATCACCCCTTGTGGTCCGGATAACTTCATTTTCAAGTAAGTGATGTGGCAACTGCTCATGAATTTGGCCAGTGCTGGCCGTACGAGTAAAGCATGATAGCAAGTTTCTAGGTCCACCACTTCAAACTCCAGATTTTCCGCTCTGGAATTCTCCCTTGTGCCGAATAATACATCTAATCGGACTTTCCCAATGGGTTCGCACGAAAGTCCCGGCACTATTCCATGGAAAGTGGTTCTTGTGGATTGCAGCATATTCTGCGCTATTCCGAGTTTATGCATTGTATCTTTGTACATGATATTGATACTGCTCCCATTGTCAATGAGTAATTTTGAAAATTTCACATTAATGCTGGACCCAAAAAATGTTGGATCTAGTACGAGTGCGTACGACCCTGGATTCGGCATTATTTTCGGGTGATCCTTTATGTTCCAGGTTATTTCCTGATCTGACCAAGGCATAACCGCATTTACCTCTATATTCCGGCGTTGTACACTTTGCCTGTCTTGTTGTTCTGTTGTGAACACGCAATATGATTTATGATGCTCCCTGTAATCATTACGTCCATTATTTCCGGGGTTCGTTCTTCCATCCTGACCTTTATTTATCACTTGATGCACTGCATCTATTCGTTCTGAGTTATCATACCTCGGAGGGGGAGGGGGTAACATTAATTGTTGTGCATTCGCCCCAGTCAACTGCGGCTGCTGCTAATGCGCTTGATGAGAAGATGCTTGCATGCCCGCCGGGGTCCCCATTGCATTTTTCATCCAGGCGCATTGCCGAGTTGTATGATTAGCCGGCTTGGCCGGATTTGGAGTATGGAACTTACACGGGTTATCCAACATGGACTCAAACGTGCATTTTGGTCTTTCCTGCCACTGCTTCTTCTGTTCTGGTGTCCACCGTCTCTTCCCTTCGTTCCTTGGCGTCCACTGCTGAGGACCATTTTTCTGCCGCTGACTGTTTCCTTGACTCGGCTGATCTTGCACTACTGTTGCAACCTGATTGGATGCATATCTGTACTCCGGTCTTTCCTCTCTTCTTCTACCTCTGAACTCGTTGCGTCTTAATGATCTGGCTGCATCTCTTGCATATTGATCCTGATGCTCTCGATGTTCTACCGACATCAGTTCTGGTTGTGTCGGATCCCCCAAAGCACATGAATCTGCTATCCTGACGGTTTCTGCCAAGGTGGTCGGCATATCTCTTTGCAACCTCTGCCACAAAACACTAGCGTATCGGCAGACTTGAGAGAACCAAGCTATCGCTTGAGATTCTATAACTCCTTCACATGAGTTTCTAAGGTTGCACCACCGAGTCAAGAATTCTCTATCTGTCTCATTCGGCCTCTTCTTGCACATAGCAAGCTGCTGTGGCCTGTTTGGTCTATTGTAAGTACTAGTGAAGTTGCTGACAAACATCTCTTCAAAATCTAGCCAATAGTTGATACTGCCTGCTGGCAGATTGTTTAGCCATACTCTGGCTGGTCCTTCCAGCATCTGCGGGACATATCTTACCGCCCATCGCAAGTTTCCACTAGCTATCTTTACTGCAGTAGCATAGTCAATCAACCAATCCTGTGGTTTGGTGCTCCCATTGTATGTTTTCATGCCCCTTGCCAGCTGAAAGTTCGGCACTGGCGGCTCGCCCATGATCCGAGGTTTGAAACATGCCGGACCAGGCGGACCCTTCTCCTCTAACAACTCGGACCGGTACAACCTGTCCAGTTTTAATCTTGCATCATTTGATGGCAGGTTTCTGTACATGATTCTCTCCTGCATTCCATAATGGTTATTTCCACCATGTCCTGCATACTCCATATCTGTGTAACCATCATTGTACCTCTCGTTTGCCTGATTGTGGTGGGTCCCTTCTTCCTTCCGCCGGGCTATTTTTCTCATGATTCCCTCTTCCGAGGTCCCCATTACCTCGGCTTCTGTTCCCTTTGTTGGTACGGCCGGGGTTTCTTTCACCACTGTTACCTTGGCTTCCGTTGCCTCTGTTCTCATTGACTTTTCCGGCTACTGCCGGATCATATGGAACAATTTGCTTATTTCTTTTTCCTGAAGTTACTGCTTTATCTTTTCACACATTGTTTCCGGGTGAGGATGCTGCTACCACTGATAGTGCGGGCGCTGCTCCAGCCAAATGAACCATACGCGAGGCTCCTGGTCTTGTCGGGTCTTCCCTAAGTATTTCTTCATTCTGCTGGTTCGCGATGCGTACTAGCTCATTCACTCTTTCTTGCTGTTTCTGCCGGGCTTCGCCGGTCAATCCTTCCAATTCCAATGCTGCGGCATTTGCCGCCCTTAGGTTCTTTGTCGGGGTACTATACCTCGACAAGCCTAGATCAACCGAATCTGCCTTTTGAGTCTCATGCTCTTTGTTGATATCATTCATGAGGTTTTTTCCTCTCAATCTTAATTCATCTACCCGCTCGGGGGCAACATCTAGTTTATTTGCCTTGGCATACTCCCGCAGGGTCCTGTTCAAGGACTCCCGCAAGGCCGATACCTTTTTTTCCTCTACCAGTACTTTCTGCCTAGTCTCTTCTAACTCAGCCTGAGCATTAGCCGGATCAAGTATCGGCGCTACAGGTGTGGTCAGATTATCTATTGTTGCCTGGAGAATATTTTCTGGTATTTCCAGAGGTGTCCATCTTACCCTTGCTGCCTTCGGGGTAGTCTCCTGTACCTCGGCTGACTTGGCTGCTGACGGATCTACCTCGGTGGGCGGTGGAGTTGCTTGCTTTGTGGTCACCTGTCCTCCCGCCGCTGGTTCCTTGCTTGATCTGGCGCCTGCTGCTGCCGTCTGTGCCCCAGCTGCGACCATCACCTCGACGCTGCCGATGGGGCGTGCAGCACGCGGACCGTTCGCAGCGCTTAGGGGAGGCTCTCCTACATCAATAACTCGGTGAGGATAAACGCAGGAGGTGTCGACGCCGACGTAGATCTGGTGCGTGCCCATTTTGATGAAGACGCTGTTGCACGGTGGAGCTTTCCTCCTGAAGCTGCCTGCGTTATCGCTGATGTAGTCTCAGAGATCAAATCTCTGGACTAAGCCAGAGACAACGCGCTCGCAGGTGTGAATGAAGTTTCCCGTCCGGATCTTGACTCTTGCTAGCACCGCTGCTGGCCCCACGGTGGGCGCCAACTGTCGTGGTGGTGGCACGGAAGATGCCATGGGTAGGCTAAAGTATGGAGCCAATGGATGCTAGAGGGATCTGGGGAGGGAAGATGAAGTGATTTCTACACACAGATGACTAACATAAAGATCTTTCTTTCTCCTTACAAGAACTACAAGTGCTCCTTGAGCTGTTAGCAGGGAGAAAAAGACTACAACTCAAGCCCTCAGGTCCAGAATGAATCGATCCCTTCTCAGGAGCCCGCTTGACCTCTTATAAAGGGGTGCTTTGGTTCCTCCTAGGGCTGACGTGGCAAGCATATTCGAGGAATATGCTTGTCCCAATATGGTAACTCGGCGACCCTCTTTCCGTGCCCCCCTTCTAATGATGGCAATGTTCTAGAGAGCCCCACCTGCGTGCCTCGGGCTCCATGACTGTCACCTCTGTGACCTTCTTCTTCCCTTATGCTGCTCTGCTCCTTGTCCTTTATGCTTGGCTCTGTTCAGATTCTCCCTAGCTAGCGACTAGGGTTTGACTATAGGCATCTCCTTCTCCTGCAAGCTTCGTGTTACTCGGCCTTGTCTCGCATAACTCGGCTCGGCCTTCACCTGTATTCAAGTTAGTCAGACTTACTCGGCCGACTTAACTCATATGTCGGCCGGATAAGGTGTTTATCCTTCTGTAGCTGTCATGGCCTTGCTTAGCTCGGCCGACTCTTACATGACTCGGCCGATATAAACAGTAACTCGGCTCATGACAAGGGAGACTCATTTCATCTTTCCCCTGTCTTGACCCTATCCGGGGTCACCTCCCCAACAGTGGGGTTTCCAGAGTGAAAGAAACCTGAACCCCCGTTAGTACACCTTTGCACAAGGGAGCGTAGGATCTCAGAGTTTAAGGCCGTGGTTAGGTTTATATCTTAATTGCTTTCATGTAGTTGCGGATGCTTAGAGGGGGTTTAATCACAAGTATGTATTAGTCCAAGTAATGTCAGTACATTAGCACAGGTTCACCCACACAACACTTACAACACCAAAGAAGGGTACTCAGCTATTTTAAGCGAAAGCACTTGATAGAATTCCCATGTATCCTCAAGAAAATTTGGTCCTTATAAGTATTTCCACCGGCTTGTCCTTTGCTAAGAAAGGATTGGGCCACTTGTTGCAATTGTTCGTTGTCTTTATTACTTGCACTTTATTTCTTTGCTTTATCAAAAAAACCCTAAAAATCTGTTTGCTAAGTATTTACAGAGATTTCCTGCTCCACACCACTAGTCAACACCTTTTGCTCCTCGTTCGGATTGACACTCCTATTTATCGAAAGTACTACGATACGCCCCCTATACTTGTGGGTCATTAGCCATTGCTGATTATTGGTGAGCTCAACCGTCTGCGGTAGCAGAAACGATGCGATAGGACAATCGTTGGTCCAACCGCCTGACCTGACGTTGACTAGTCACGTGGAGGCGTGGCGAAAGTTACGGCGCCTCCTCGATTTCCGTGCGTAATGGATGGAGTGCTGTCAAAGGTTCAGTTTGGTGCTGACACGTGGACAGCAAGATTTGAGGCACGCGTTAGGGCTTCTCAATCGAAGGCTCTGTTGCGTCGTCTTCATCCTTTTATACCGTGGGAAAGACAGTGATTTTCACCCTTCGTCATTTGCCTCTGCCTCATCGCCAGTTCCACCATTTCTTGAGCTCTTTGTTCTCATCGCGCACTGGACGCCCTCCATACTTTTCCTTCTTCTTTACTTCGCTCACATTGCTGCACTCGCCATGCCGCCATGGGAAAGTCCAAGAAGACCTCCTCGACGGCAGTGGGTTCCAGCGTCGCCGGTGCTGGAAAGAAAACCGCTGCTCCGAGCCACACCACCGACGGCGGGTGGCGGCGCACAGAGATGCGCGATTCGGATTTGCACAATTGTGCGATGCCGGGTTGATCTCCCAGGAGGAATACGACGCCATCCTCCCGAGCCAAGAGGTAATTCTCGCCCACCCGAAGGGTTTTGGGTGATGTTTTACGCCTTTGTTATCAGGGGTCTTTCCTTGCCCGCCCACGAATTCCTTCGTGGGCTTCTCTTTTTCTATGGGATTCAGTTGCACCATCTGTCTCCCAATTCTATCCTCCACATTGCTTGTTTCATTACCCTTTGCGAGTGCTGGCTTGGCATTGAGCCGCACTTTGGCCTCTTCCGGAGGCTCTACTCCGTGAAGAGGCAATCTGGCATCGGTGGTGTTTATCCACTGGGTGGTTGAGGAATCTCTATTCGCTCTACTATCCAGTTCTTCTCTTTCTCTCTTTGCGAGTCCGTCCAGTACTGGCGCAGGAATTGGTTCTACATCCGCGACGTTAAACTGGACGGTCAGCATTATGGGCTTGCTCCCTTTGACTCTGACCATGAGATCATCCGAAAGAGGTCGTGGGGGAATGGCATCTTGAAGGGTGAATCTGCATAGGTGGATAATCTCTATAAGTGGGTGGAGGCCCTCTAGTTGGTGGCCGGCAAGGAGTTCAATGGTGTCGAAAACATACGCACCTTCCTCAAGCATCGGGTGTAGCCGCTCCAAGCGAGGGCGCACCCGATTTTTCTGTATGCTGGCCCCAACGACGCGACAAGGGTGTTTTCTGAGGATATGTCCTCGGGTGACCTTGATAAGGCTCTTCTGCCTCTGTTGAAGTACAAAGACGATGAGGATCTCCCAAGGAAATTCTTGACTGCCCTCTTTAGTGCCAGGAAGGTCGTCCCCTAGGTGAGACTTGTAGTTGCGTGTAGCATTATTTCGAATGCGGGCTATTTTCTATTGTACTGATAATTGTACATCTTCTTGTCTTCGATTTTCAGGACCTCAAGGTAGCGAGGATGATGCCCCCTCTACCTGAGAAGTACACGGATGCGCCGGACCATGGAGCAGCGGAGTCCAAATCCGAGCTTCCCCAGACGCAGTCTCCCATCGTGGAAGACCCCGAGCCGAGTGAAGGGCAGACCCAAAAGCGGTCCCAAAGCAAAACCTCGGATGGGGCGATGCCACCAACGCCGAAGGGTCCGTCCTTCCTCGAGTAGCACGATGGGGATGAGGGTGCGTCGTCTTCACCTTTTCCCGCCATGCCCATTCGGGCGGTAGCCCTGCAACCGCCAGCCAAGAAGAAGAAGAAGAAGAAGAAGAAGAAGAAGAAGAAGAAGAAGAAGAAGAAGGAGAAGCAGCCTCCTGTCTTCAATTTGTCAAACATACCATCATAAGTTACTCTATTTGAGTCTTGTTATTTTATTCATATGCTAAGTATTAACTTGTTGTTGATCTGGTAAGTGCTAGCAGTAATCATTCGGAGGAGTCCCTTGATGAGGACACCAAAGAATGATCACGGAATCGAAGTCGACGTCTTCGTTTCCCAAGATAGTGGCCAACTCCGAGAACGAGGATTCGAGCTCCACGAGGCGGGAGGCTCGTGAACTGGTGATGTGGAAGACGATATGTAAACCTTCGGAGTCCATGCCATACCACGTAAGTGTAGCTCTTTCATTGCATAGGGGGAGCCCCGAGTCCTTTAGTCATCAGACCTGCTGGCCTTTTTGTAGCCTTTTTGCATAGGGGGGCCCGGCGCCAACCTCCTCATCCAGTAGCATCTGTCGCTGGAGAGTGAACTCAAGCAGCTCTGAGGTGCGTAGGTGTCTTCTTGCCTATTTTTCGAGTGCATCAAGTTTGTTTTTATATTCATTCACTGTTTCTCAATGCTGCAGATGAGAACAATGCTTCTCTCCGTAGGCTGAACGCTCTCGAAAAGAGCCTCGTCCAGGCGGAGAAGAAGGCAACGGATGCTACGGAGGACCTCTAACACCAGCAGAAGGAGGCTGAGGACCGTGAGTAGCAGCTCGCGGCCATCACAGACACCCGGGAGAAGGCCATGGCTAAAAAGCTTATGGCTGATGCCAAGGCTATCTCTGGTATGTCACCTTGCCATTCTTTTGAGTGTTCTGTTTTGTGAGTGCGATTTATCCTTCCTCAGTCGAATGTTTTATTTCTTTTCTTTCCATATGCTTCTGGTGTCGCGTTTGACCGTAGCACGCTGGAGCACGGGGATCTCCTGGTATATGTCGTTGTAGCGATCGAGGATCACTGCTCCTCTGCTGCGGGATCGCTTGACAAGGCCAAGAAGGTGCTTGCGCGCTTCTACAAGGAAGTCAACCCCAAGGGCGTTTCCCTCGAGGACGTCGACTCCCTTGCGGAGGCTTTGGCAGATGATGCTCCTGTCCAGTACAAGAGCGCATGGTGTTGACTATGGCGCTGGCATCTGGAGCACAACTGGATCTGACGCAGGTCACGTCCATGATGCCGGTGGCGGCGGATGGTTCTGAGGTAGCTTTAGCCACCTTTGCCTCCCGCTACAAGCATTTCGGGCCTAAGATCATTAATCTCCTAGCCGACTATGCGGCAAAGCAGTAGTGAGCGGCCAAGAGTAGGCACTCTAGATCCGAAGTTGCTCCGGGTGCTGGCGCTTAGGTCCTTCTGCATTTTAGTTAGTATAGCTCTCTTTCTTTTGCTACATCTATAATCGCCTTTTGGATGAACAATCTTCACTTGTCCATGAAATGGCTTTATTTATGTATATGTATGAATCCGTCTTTCACCTGTTGTTGAAAATGTTTGTGATACTCGTGTTTGCCAGTGCACCCTTAGGGTCCTTCGGGTGAGGCTCCAATGATCACACCTTCTCCTGCGCCTGTTCCTCGCCCATCGTTGAGCGAGTCATCGCAGTTGCCTTTCTGCGTGACCGGGTCCGCAATTTGGAGAAGGACATCCTCAAAATCCACGGTCATGCGGATGTGTGGAAGTCGAAGGCTGAGCGAGCCATTGCTAGGGAAGAGTTTTTGCTGAAGAATTTCGGCATATGGGTGAGCAACTCCAATGTGAGTCCTCTTAAACCACTGGTTCCTCGAGTGCGCCTATTTTTATGTTAGCTCACCCAATGTTTTGTGCATTTGTGAATCTACTTCCGAAGGAAGAGTAGGAACGTTGAAAGAACATTTCTTAATCCCTAGTGTTTTGTGTGTTAGATAACAATACCAAGGATCATTTAATGTGTGTTGAAGTGTTGCAGCTCTATTTGAGAATAAAGGGAAAAGTACTCTGCCTTTGGGGGCGGATAATCCGGCCCCACCAGGGGCAGATAATCCGCCCCTCCCTTTGCCCAAGTAGGCGCAAGCCCCAGAAGGGGGGCGGAATTTTGGCCGGATTTTCTGGCCCCGCCGGATAATCCGCCCCTCAGGGGGGCCGGATAATCCGCCCCCCTGCTCATCGCCAAGGCGCAAGCCCCAGAGAGGGGGCGGAGTTTTGGCCGGACTTTCCAGCCTGGCCGGATAATCCGCCCCTCAGGGGGGCCGGATTATCCTCCCCCCAAGATCTTCACCAAGCTTCACCAAGGCGCAAGCCCCAGAGAGGGGGCGGAGTTTCCCCCGGAGAATCCGCCCTTGGGACGGAGTTTTCCCAGGGGGCGGATAATCCACCCCAAGTGGGGGGGGCGGATAATCCGCCCCCAAAGTTGTGCAACGGCCAGATCTGGGGAGGGGGTATTTAAGCCAGCCATCCCCCTCCTGCCAGAACTCTTGATTCATCTCGAAAAAGAACAGATCAGATCTGAAAGCTTCATCCAAGAGTGCTCCACCTAGATCCACCCAAAGGCCCCATCCCTTGGGGAATCGAAGGAGGAGAACTCGATCTTCATCATCAGCAATCAAGCGCTTCATCTCCTCTCCATTCATTTGGAGAACCTCCGATCTAGTATTTCTTGCAAATATCTAGATCCTCGTTTTTGTTTATATTGATAAACCTTGTTCTTGTGGCAGCTTGTTGTCATCTCGGGAGCCCCCAATTCGGTTGTGGGTGTGTGCCCCGATAGTGTTGTAAAAGGCACCGGTTCCCGCCTCGAAGGGATCCAATAGTGGAGAAGGTGGATCAGGCCTCTCGTGGCGAGATCCATCGGAGAATAGGGTGAGGCCTATTGTGGCGTGGTGGTCTTAGAACCGCCCACCCCTCCAACGCAGATGTACTTCCCTTAACAAGGAAGGAACTGCGGTAAAACAAATCCCTGTGTCTCCGCGTGCTCCACTATGGTTTCCTCGCTCCTCTTTTACGTGCTTAGTAGTTAGGGTTACATATAGGGAAATTCTCGTAGTTGCATATCTAGAGAATTTAATTTGTGTCAAGCCTAAAATTGAAAAAGTATTAAAAATTGGTTAGCACCTATTCACCCCCCTCTAGGTGCCCATACGATCCATTTCATTTGGTATCAGAGCCTCGGCTCTTATTTCGGGCTTAACCGCCTAAGAGAAGTATGGGTTCCATGGGAGATGGGAGTGATGCTCCGGAGGTAGTCACCATGAACGATATCAAGACGTTGGAAACAACCTTGGTGACTTCAATGGAGGCTAAGATGGAAGACATGCGTCAATTGATAATGCGTCTCTCCACATCCACAGCATCACCTCCATCTAACTCTGAGGATACCACTCCGCAATCCAAGGAAACGGGTAAAACTGTTTCCAAAGATAACGAAGTGGTAGGTGATGATACTAGTAAGAGCTCCTCCTCGAAAAAGGATAGCGGTAAGGATGGATACAATGAGGTTTCTCATGTGTATTCCCCTGATCCGCCTATTCCTCACCCACATATACATAATAGGGGTGTTCCATCCAAACTTTCAGCATCTACTTTCTCTCAATGGCAATTTTTGATGAAATCTCATGTGTGCAGTTCCTCCATAGAGTTGTGGAAGATCATCGAAAATGGTCTTCACGTTGGAAATCCTAACAATCTCACAAGGAGAGAAGTGGTTGATAGCCAACTCAATGCTACAGCTCTACACATGATACAGCTTGGTGTGGGTGACAAAGACATGCCACACATTCAGCATCTTAGCACAGCTAGAGAAGCTTGGGATGCTCTCACCGAGCTCTTCATCGGAAATGAAAGTATGAGAAGGAATAGATATGATGCCTTGAGCAATGAAGCTGAAGGATTTTATATGCTGTATGGAGAAGACCACGAGGACATGTATAGGAGGCTTAAGGCAATAGCCACAACCTTCAGAAACCACGGTGCAGCTCATGTTGATGATGCTTGGATCAAGCGCAAGTATGTCAGTGCTCTTATGCCATTTGAGCCCACAGATTTGAAAAGTCTCCAAGGTAGGCATAACTATCACCTCATGTCATCCAATGAGGTAATGCAAGAAATGGCCGCCTTCAAAGTGGCTGCCAAGAATGCCGAAGATGCTCGTGCTCGAGCTATGAGGATGCAAAAGGGGGTCAACATGGCCTTGAAGACTAGTGTGATTGATCATGATGAATATGCGGTAGAAGGTCTGGAATGTCCCGAAGATATAAAAAGGATCCACGGACAATACTTGGCTCTTTATGCAAGAAACTTTTGGAAAGATCCAGCCAAGGCTAAAGCTGAACTAGATCGCAAGAGTGGAGCCTATGGAAGAAAAGAAAATGGTCCCAAGCTGAGAACATGCTTTAATTGTGGTGACCGGCTGCACTTCGTAGCTGAGTGTCCATATCAAAGTAGAGAGGATAATGGAGGAAGACTCTTTTTCAAGGACAAATCAAAAGCTCCACGTAAGAAACAGTTTGTAAAGAAGAATGCTCCTTTCAATAAGCAACCAAAGATTGTTCTAGTGGCTCAAGAAGAATATTCATCGGGGAGTGAAGATGAGGACGAGGACGATAGCTCTCAAGAGGTGGCTGCTATAGCCACCACATCTACATCAACATCTCTCTCCGACTCTCCGAACGAAAACATCATCAACAAGAATGCTACTTGCCTCATGGCAAGAAGCTCCGAGGTAACTTCTTCTAACTCTTCTTTTCCCAAGGCTATGATAGACATGGATGATCCTTATAGTATTAAGGTTAAAGAAGAGATATTGCTTTGGATTATTTCTATACTAACCTGCAAGGTGAGCACAAAGTTCGTTTTGAGGCTCTTATGGATCAGCTGGCCCAAAACGAAGCACTCCTCGAAGAAAAGGGCAGAATTGAAAGGGAGGATGCAATGGAAATTGCATCCCTAAAAAATGCTCTTGAAGAAGAAGAAGAAGCTCGGGTCTCTCTTGAAGAGAGTCTTGAGTCTATGGAAGAGTCACATGAAGAAATTGTGACTAAACTCGTTAAGGAACGTGACAATGCTGTCACCAAGGCAAAAAAGTTAAAGAAGGAAAGGATTGACTTTGGGGCTGCTCATGATAGACTCTCCGAGGAATTGGAGAAACTTGACAATGCTCACAAGGCGTTGAAAAACGAGTTCTCTATTCTCAATGAGTCACATGATCAGCTTCAAAGTCGATTGGCCGAATATGATACTCCTAGCTCGTCCAACTCAACATATAGTAACAAGAAAAATGCTAGTGTGGAAAAAGGAGTGATCAAGGACATCACTACAAAGGACAAAGGTGTGCTTGATGAAGTCCTTGGCAAGCAAAGGTCAAATCATGGTAAAGAGGGACTTGGGTATGTCACCAAGTCCAAGAAGAAGAAAACCAAGAAGAACAAGACCAAGAATGTGCAATTAAAGACAAGCACTGCTGAGAAGGTTGTCACACAAGACAAGACTAATAATATTGGTTTTGCAGGGTCTCACAATCCGAATTATGAACTCTTTTGTGATGACTATGGCGATGTTTATGCTTATTATGTTGGTCCTTTTGATGAATATATTGCTTGGTCTATTTGGGTCCCAAAGACCCTTGTTACTAACATGAAAGGACCCATTGAAAAATGGGTACCTAAAACCAAGAAGTAATTTTCTTGCAGGGCTATGCTTCCGGTGGGTCGAAATGGGTGCTGGATAGTGGCTGCACTAGTCATATGACCGGAAGCAAGGAGATCATCACGGAGATGCGTCCAAATCTTGATAATATCACAGTCTCCTATGGTGATAAGTCTAAATCTCAGGTATTGGGTCTTGGCAAGGTTGTGGTTGCCCACGATATCTCTCTCGTGGACGTCATGCTTGTTGAGACCCTTGGCTACAATCTTCTTTCTGTTCGTGCCCTTGGCAAGATGGGTTTTGCTGTTTTTATCGATGATGATTTGGTGGTACTCTTATGTAGCAAGTCTCTAAAGGTCGCTTTCGTTGGATACGTCGAAAAGGACCTGTATGTGGTGGACTTCTCGGGGAAAACCACTTCGGGTCTGATGTGTCTATTCGGAAAGGCCGACGTGGGCTGGCTATGGCATCGCCGTTTAGCCCATGTCAACATGAGAACTTTGCAAAGTCTCCAAAAGGGTGGCCACATACTTGGACTAAAAGACAATGTATCTTTTGCCAAAGATCGTGTTTGCAGGGCTTGTGTTGAAGGAAAAATGCATGATTCTCCCCACACGAGGAAGACTATTGTGTCATCAAAGAGGATCTTGGAATTACTTCATGTGGATTTATTTGGTCCTCCTTCTCATGCAAGTCTTGGTGGGAAGAAATATTGCTTGGTCATCGTCGATGATTACTCAAGATATACATGGGTATATTTCTTCAAGCTGAAAAGTGTGACTCAAAAAACTGTCATCGACTTTGCCAATGAAGTTCAACGTCAACACAATGTTCCCATCTTGGCAATTAGAAGTGACAACGGCACATAATTCAAGAACTACACTTTAAACGAGTTTCTTAGCGAAGAGGGGATTAGACACCAATATTCCGCTGCGTACACCCCTCAACAAAATGGTGTAGCCCAGAGGAAGAACCGGACTTTGATGGATATGGCACGATCTATGCTAGCTGAATTCAAGTCTCCTTATAATTTTTGGGCTGAAGCCATATCCATTGCTTGTCCCTCATCAAACCGGCTCTACCTTCGGAAGATCTTGGACAAGACCCCATATGAAATACTTACCGGTAACAAACCCAACATCTCATACTTCAGGGTATTCGGGTGTAAGTGTTTCTTTCTTATTAAAGGTGTGCGTTTGTCAAAATTTGAATCCAAGGCTTTAGAAGGTATTTTTGTTGGTTACGGTGCCGATTCCCACACTTATAGAGTCTACAACAAGCTCACTGGGATTGTTGTAGAATCTTGTAGTGTGGAGTTCGATGAAAATAACGGCTCCTTTGTAGGGCAAGTTGATGTTTGTGATGCAGATGTTGAAATACCCCAAGATGCCATAAGAAGAATGGGCATGGGATTTTTCCGCCCCATTGAGGAACCCCTTGTGGTGGATCGGGAAGGACAATGCTCCACACATGTGGAGCCCTCATCTACACAAGATCAACAAGCTCCTACTGTTGGAGACAATCCTGCACCAACACCACAATCTGCTGAAGACCATCTATCCACTGGACAAGCTGATAGTCCCAGACCGGACTATCCGCCCCCTCCAAGGGGCGGACAATCCGCCCCTGGCACTCCAACTCGTTCCAGGGGATCCGAAGGAGAAATCAACATCTCTGAAGCTCCCAGGCCGGATTCTCCGGCCCCCAGGGACGGAGTATCCGGACCTGGGTCTCCAACTCCAGTCAGGCTTTCTCAGGAAGATGGTTCTGGTACTTCTCCTCCCAGGCCGGATAGTCCGGCCCCTCCAAGGGGCGGATTATCCGGGCCTGAAGAAAATGTTCAGCAACAATCTTCTGGCAGTAACGGTGACCAAGATCAAGGGCAAGGCAGTCATCAAGACAAGGGTACAACAATTGAATCCACTCCTCCTAGAAACAATAAGGACATTGAGGCTCGTCGCAAGGCTCGTGCTGATCGCAACCTTGAACTAAGAGGTCACACTCTTGACAAGGTTGTTGGTGATCTACGACGAAGGGTATCCACTAGAAGAGAGCTTGCAAGCTTCTGTGATCATCAAGCTCACATTTCCATGGTTGAACCAAAGAAGGTTTTTGATGCTCTTGAATACCCCGATTGGGTTGTTGCAATGCATGAAGAATTAAACAACTTCGAACGCAACAAAGTTTGGAAGCTCGTAGAAAAGCCAAAGGATTGCCGCAATGTTATCGGCACCAAGTGGATCTTCAAGAACAGACAGGATGAAAATGGCATTGTTGTGAGGAATAAAGCACGACTCATGGCTCAAGGATTCTCTCAAGTAGAAGGAATTGATTTTGGCGAGACCTACGCTCCTGTGGCTCGCCTTGAGTCCATCAGTATCCTTCTTGCATTTGCAGCCCATCATAATTTTAAATTACAACAAATGGATGTTAAGAGCTCTTTCCTTAATGGTCCTCTACATGAGTTAGTATACGTCAAGCAGCCCCCGGGGTTTGAGGACCCCAAATTTCTGAACCATGTCTACAAACTCGATAAGGCGCTCTATGGCCTTAAACAAGCCCCACGTGTGTGGTATGAGCATCTTAAAGAGCTTTTGCTAGACCGTGGATTCGAAGTTGGGAAAATCGATCCCACTCTTTTTACTAAGAAGGTTAATGGGGAGCTTTTTGTATGCCAACTTTATGTAGATGACATTATTTTTGGCTCTACTAACCAAGCTTTTAACGATGAATTTTCGAAGCTTATGACTGACAGGTTTGAGATGTCCATGATGGGTGAGCTCAGGTTCTTTCTTGGATTTGAGATCAAACAACTTATATAGGGAACCTTTATTAATCAAGCTAAGTACATCCAAGACATGCTTAAAAGGTTCAAGATGACGGATCTCAATGGCGTTGCTACCCCAATGCAAACAAAGTGTCATCTTGAGCTCAATCCCAAGGGTAAAGACATGGATCAAAAGGTATACCGATCCATGATCGGCTCTCTCCTTTACCTTTGCGCATCTAGGCCCGATATCGTGTTAAGTGTAGGAGTGTGTGCAAGGTAACAAGCCGCTCCTAAAGAAAGCCACTTAGTGGCAGTCAAGCGAATCTTCCGATATTTGGTTCATTCCCCAAATTTTTGGTTATGGTATCCCAAGGGTTCAAGTTTCTCTCTATGTGGTTACACTGATTCAGATTGGGCTGGTGACAAAGATGATAGGAAATCAACCTCTGGTGCATGCCAATTCTTGGGCAGGTCCCTAGTGTGTTGGTCATGAAAGAAACAGAATTGTATTTCACTCTCAACCGCCGAAGCTGAATATGTTGCTGCTGCAAGTGCTTGTACTCAATTGTTATGGATGAGGCAAACTTTAAAGGAATATGGTGTCAATTGTGACAAAGTGCCTCTTTTATGCGACAATGAAAGTGCTATCAAAATTGCTTACAATCCCGTGCAGCATACAAGAACAAAACATATAGAGATTTGCAACCACTTTATTCGGGATCATGTTGCTCGTGGAGATATTGCTCTATCCTTTGTGAGCACGAAGAACCAACTTGCTGATATTTTCACGAAGCCCCTTGATGAAGCAAGATTTTGTTACTTGAGGAATTAGCTAAATATCATAGATTCAACGAGCTTGGCTTGACTACCCTTGCACACTCACTTGCTCTTATTCATGTATTTGGTTTAGATGCGGGCATAGACATAGGGGGAGTGTGGTCCTAATTGATTGGGCCAACCCTCCCCCCATAATGCCGAAAGCAAGTCAAATCATTTCCCTTAATATCATTTTTGTGATATGTGGGTCATCGATGAGCATTGGTTTTGAACTCAAGATACATCTTCGCGGTGTCATGCCATGCGCTCCAACATGGTGGCTTCGGCCACCGCCCTCTTTCTCGCGAAGAGTTGGTTTTTCATGGGTCTCATTGGATTTTCTAGCATATCTCTTGTTCTTATGGAAAACACACTCAAATTTGGCTTTTGATTGATTTGATTCTTGCAAATTTGGGTGTGTAGTACCATCTCAGTTTGATGCTCTCAACCCAAGCCTTTCTGTCTCTTCTTGAACCATCTACTCTGTCACACAAGTCCTCTAAAACACCATCGAGAGGTTTGCTAGGTTGCTCTGGCCTGATTCTGCTCTTTACATAATTTCTGGGGGGGGGGGGTGGATTATCCGCCTTAAGTGGGGGGCGGATTATCCGCCCCAGGCAAAATCTTCCCCCTATAGCCCCTATAGGCTGGGTCGGGGAGGGCAGGCTCAAACAGAGCAGCCAGTCCTCCCCCAACCCTACCTCTGTCCCCCAGCCGCCGTCGGAGCATCCGCCTCTCCCGGAGTCGATTGGACCACCGGATTCTCCGGGCTCTCCCCGGATCTTCTTCACCTCGCCTCCGGGTATCTTCTCCTCCACGATTTTCCTCCAATGAGTGAGGGTAACTCCCTCATCTCTCTCCTTTTGTATGGGATGTCTTTTATTTGGTGGAAATCTCGTTGTAGAAGGTTCTTGGTGTTGTTCCTTAAATGCTAGAATCAGTAGACTTGCAACCCTAGTACCCGATCTGTTTTGCCATGGCAGATCTGAGCCAATCCAGAAATTTTTCTACGGGAGGCGGATTATCCGCCCCTGCCAGGGCCGGATAATCCGTCCTAGAGAGCAAATTGTTTTCTGTTTTGGTTCTGCTTCTGCCAATGCATTTCCTTGGTTATGGGGTTGCACTGCTACTCTTTCTTCATGTTTTTCTCCTGGACTTGTGTGTATACTTATCTCCATGCTATCCCTCTAATGCTATTCACAGGTGGTTCCAAACCGACCAAGACCTTCGTTCGTCGTCCCCGTCCCCGTTATCTCAAGCCCACTGCAGACGGGAAATTCATTGATGAGACCGAGGTCAGCAGAGTAGCAAGAGAGGCTGAACGGATGGCAGAGGCAAGTAAGAAAACTAAGAGGTCCGCATCTCGCAAGGGCAAACAGTCTCGGCCCAATTAGAAGGCTATGGACAGTCTTCAGTACGCCACTATTCGTTAGACTGATTATTATGATGAGGCTGACATCGATGGTCCCCTCGAGGACGAAATGTTTTTTAATGCTCACTTTCGGTCTATTCATGATGATGTCTATGCTACTCTCAAGATTCGCCCCATGCGTCCCATCAATTTGACTGAGGCTCAATCCAAGACAAGGCTCATTTAGGCACTCGATGTGACCAACAAGATGGGGCTGCACCACCTCATGAACATTCAATGCAATTATGACTCTTCTGTGGTGCGCCAGTTTTTCTCCACACTTGTGATCTGCGGTGATGAGCGTCGCACTATGAAGTGGATGAACGGGACTACAATGCTTCAGTCAGACTTTCGCACTTTTGGGCAGGTTCTTGGGTATGCTTTCCATGGTCGTGACACTCCCGCTGGTCACCGCATCATTACTCCCTTGAAGCCATCCAAGGACACTGCACTTGCTCCGTGCCTTTCCTCCGATGGAGTTGCTGGTACTTTTGCTGGTCTCTCTCCCCTGTATGCAGCCCTTGTTGGCATTTTTAGGGACTGCATCGCTCCTAGTGGTGGCAACAATGACAAGATCTATGGTCACCTGGTTCCTCTCCTTGCGTTTGCTCACGAGTGTGCCACCAACACTGGATCAGCCACAGGTTACAAACTGGATGTCATGGACTATATCTTTCATGAGATGACGGATGCTATGATCAACAGGCTCTCTATTCCTTATGCTCCGTTCATAATGATGCTCTTCAAGCATATGTTGCCCCATGAGGATTTTGGCAATGCTCTGGATGGTGTTCATAAGCCAAAGAAAATCTACAACAAGGCTCAGAAGACTCATCACCCTTCCACTGCCCCGGAGACCTTCATGCGTGATGCTCGGGCTAGTGGTCGTCGTTCCACGGTGTCCCCAATGGCACGTGAGGTAAAGCAGCTTAATTGGTTCCAGCAGAACATTCTTTGCATGGGTATTGACATTCACAAGGGCCAATATGAGGCGTACCGCAGGGATCATGAGAGGGATCACACGCAGCAGCTTATCCTCCACCATGTCTCAGGTGCCACTGGCAATCCACCTCCTCCCACTGCTCCGGATCCGTATGCTCAGTGGAACACCTCAGGGATCAACTATGGCGAGCTCGAGAGTTGTCTCTTTCCTCCTCCACCGAGGGCACCCACTCCTCCAGCTGATGACGATGATGATGAGTATGATGAAGAGGAAGGGGACGGGAACGACTACGATGAGGATGAGGCGGAGTGATCTCCAGGGGTATTAGCATCACTCTTCTTCCTTTTTGGCGTTTCGATGCCAAAGGGGGAGAAGTAGTTCTATTAGGTCTCATGGATTTGCAAGGGTCGGGCACAAGCTCTTCGATTTTAGTCGTTTTTATTTGCTTGCTTGTGCCTTTTCTAGCATGAACTTGTTTGCCATTTGTGTTTGTCTATGTAAGACTACGTCGTACTCCACTATGTTTGGTATTCATGGAATTCTGGAATTATGGAGCATATTTGATGGCATATGGATTCATGGGATTATCTATGTATGCCTTGGCTATATTCTCATTCCGGTGGTATGACATTTTTTTTCCAAACCTTAAAGTAGTGTTCTCCCTAGTGTGTGTATTTGTATTCAAATGCAAATCTTAAATATGCACACATCTAGGGGGAGCGTCTTTCATTATTTAAGGTGGCATTTGCCGGTTTTATTGCAAATCCTAGTATTGTCATCTAACACCAAAAAGGGGGAGATTGAAAGAACATTTCTTAATCCCTAGTGTTTTGTGTGTTAGATAACAATACCAAGGATCATTTAATGTGTGTTGAAGTGTTGCAGGTCTATTTGAGAATAAAGGGAAAAGGACTCTGCCTTTGGGGGCGGATAATCCGGCCCCACCAGGGGCGGATAATCCGCCCCTCCCTTTGCCCAAGTAGGCGCAAGTCCCAGAAGGGGGGCGGAATTTTGGCCGGATTTTCTGGCCCCGCCGGATAATCCGCCCCTCAGGGGGGCCGGATAATCCGCCCCCCTGCTCATCACCAAGGCGCAAGCCCCAGAGAGGGGGTGGAGTTTTGGCCGGACTTTCCGGCCTGGCCGGATAATCCGCCCCTCAGGGGGGCCAGATTATCCGCCCCCCAAGATCTTTACCAAGCTTCACCAAGGCGCAAGCCCCAGAGAGGGGGCGGAGTTTCCCCCGGAGAATCCGCCCTTGGGGCGGAGTTTTCCCAGGGGGCGGATAATCCACCCCAAGTGGGGGCGGATAATCCGCCCCCAAAGTTGTGCAACGGCCAGATCTGGGGAGGGGGTATTTAAGCCAGCCATCCCCCTCCTGCCAGAACTCTTGATTCATCTCGAAAAAGAACAGATCAGATCTGAAAGCTTCATCCAAGAGTGCTCCACCTAGATCCACCCAAAGGCCCCATCCCTTGGGGAATCGAAGGAGGAGAACTCGATCTTCATCATCAGCAATCAAGCGCTTCATCTCCTCTCCATTCACTCGGAGAACCTCCGATCTAGTATTTCTTGCAAATATCTAGATCCTCGTTTTTGTTTATATTAATAAACCTTGTTCTTGTGGCAGCTTGTTGTCATCTCGGGAGCCCCCAATTCGGTTGTGGGTGTGTGCCCCGATAGTGTTGTAAAAGGCACCGGTTCCCGCCTCGAAGGGATCCAATAGTGGAGAAGGTGGATCAGGCCTCTCGTGGTGAGATCCATCGGAGAATAGGGTGAGGCCTATTGTGGCGTGGTGGTCTTAGAACCGCCCACCCCTCCAACGCAGATATACTTCCCTTCACAAGGAAGGAACTGCGGTAAAACAAATCCCTATGTCTCCGCGTGCTCCACTACGGTTTCCTCGCTCCTCTTTTACGTGCCTAGTAGTTAGGGTTACATATAGGGAAATTCTCGTAGTTGCATATCTAGAGAATTTACTTTGTGTCAAGCCTAAAATTTAAAAAGTATTAAAAATTGGTTAGCACCTATTCACCCCCGCTCTAGGTGCCCATACGATCCATTTCAAACGTGTCGCAATTCGGATGAATTGCCTGACGCAACAAGACTTGGAGTCCGGCGGCTTCTTATGGATGGACCGTGATCGAGCAATCGTCCTTGCGATGGTGTAAGATCGCGTACACCAAGTTCTTTAGGTGCTGAAGTGGGCGAGGTCGTCGCTTGCGGCCATTTGGGCCACCATGTTTCCTTTACACTTTGCACCTTCTAGTTTTCTAGGCTTGCTCGGGAAGTTTCGAGATGCAGGTCACGTGAAGGAGCTGATGTGCCATCAGTTGATTGCGGGCGTGAAGGCAGCCCCATCTCCTGTTCGAATGCATCGTCGCAATGTTAATCTTGCGGAGATAGCGGCTGGGCTGCCTCCTCCTCGAGATGGCATGGCATGGGATATGCGTCCATATTACGCAGCTGTGGCGCAGTACGACGAAGAGATTGTAGATGTGTTTGAGGAGCGGACAAACATTCTGCTCCAGCGCAGTTAAGTCCTATAAAAGAAAACGAGATAATGTAAAGTATGTATTTATTCGAGTGGGTTTGTACTGCCCTTTGTAAAGTTTCTATGTTTTGGCACGTAGTGCGTTGTATGATTATGTAATGTGCATATCCTTTTTGTTAGCCTGACGTGGTTAGCTACTCAGGTTGTATGTGTGGTTGTCATTCAACGAAGTTGTAAGGGGAGGCAAAACCCCCGAGTGTGTTTGGCGATAAAAATGTAAGGATAAAAAGATATTTGGGCCAAGGAACTTAGCTTTTATTCATTGTAAATGAGGAGGTACATTGTTAGGCTGAGTAGCCTGGCTGAATAGCCTTATTGAAAGTAAAGGGTAACTAGGGGTAGAAGCGTCGCAGTTGTGCGACGTTCCAGGGATTGGAGTATTTGACTCCTGATGCGACGTCCATGAGGCGGTAGGCGCCACCTGGGATGACTTCATGACTATGTAGGGTCCTTCCCAGGGTGACTCGAGCTTCTTGTGCCCTTCTTGCTTGAGTCGCAGGACAAGGTCTCCTTCAACGAAGGACCTTGGGCGTAGCCAGTGGCTATGGTAGTTGCAGAGGCTCTGCTGATAGACCACTGAGCGAGCCGCGGTGATGTCACGTGCCTCGTCAAGCGTATCGAAGGTATCTTCGAGTGTGGTTAATGATTCGGCCTCACTGTAAGCGACGACCCGTGGGGCCTTGTAGCGTACCATGAAGAAAGGCGTATACCGGTGGATGTGTTTGGCATTGTGCGTAGGTTCCAGATAACAGGGGGTAGCTCGTCCACCCAGCCTCCTGCAAGCCTTTCGAGTGGGCGTAGTAGGATCTTCTTGATGTCGTTGCCGATGAGGCCGTTGGCCTTTTCAACACGTCCGTTGGTCTGTGGATGCACCACTGAGGCGTATGATAGGTTGATGCCGAGGTTCCCGCACAAGTCTCAGAACTCCTTCGAGATGAAGTTCGAGTCGTTGTCCGTTATGATACTATGGGGCACTCCAAACCTGTAGACGATGGACTCGAAAAACTTGACGGCAGTTTTGCCGCTTTGGTTGGTGACAGGCATGGCCTCGATCCACTTGGAGAATTTGTCAACTACGACTAGGAGGAAGATGTGGCCCCCTGGAGAGGACTTTGGCAGTTTGCCAAACATGTCGAGTCCCCACTTTGGCAGTTCTTGTAAGTCTTGGTATGTAGCGAACCGGTTCGGTGGCTGCTGTCCTTGATAATGAACTTCTTGCTCCTCCTCTTGGTCCGCATCCTCATCCGGAATCTCCTCCTCAGGTTGTTGTTGCTCAACCTGCAAGTCATAAAGCACGCGTCCTTCCTCGATAGAGAAAATACCATTAGGTAGAGGAGTGGAGTAGAGACGCCCAGCTCCAGCAATATGCAGGTAATAAACACCTCCTCTCCTAGTGAGCATTCCATAAGCCTTTAAAGTAGAGAAACCAACACGTCGCTCACCTAGAACTGGTTCCAACTCACCTAGGTCGAGGCCTAGGGCCTTGGCAAGCATGGTGATGATGCCTCCACATGAGATTGGTCCTTGGCTTTGGGAGGATTGGTACTCCAAGTAGCGCACAAGAATTGCGCCCAAGTAGTGACAAGTTGTCGTAGTTGAAAGCAGATTTTGTGAGGACTAAGATGTCCTCCTCATTGAGTCTTGTAAACTCATTATGCGCCTACAAGGTGTTAGCAATAACATAGAACACATAGCGAATAGCAGGATGTTGAATATTTTTCCCTTTGCTGACACTAGAAGTAAAGCTCATTCTATTATAGCAGAGTTCAGGGAAGGTTCTATGCTAGTAAAAGATGCGCGCAGAGCATTAGGATCATTGTTGGGTAAACCAAAACAATTGCACCATTCATCAAGTGATAATGAATAATTGTTGTTCATAAGTCAGAAAGAAATCATATCTTCTCCATGCCATGTTTTAAAAGTGCTTTCAAAGAACTTAAAAATTCAATGGTTAACCGGCGATAGGTAGGTACATGATGAAATACAAAGTTTTGCAGACCAACTCTATTGCATAATAAATTAAAGTCATCAGAAATATCGAGTTGGTTCAATATGACGGGACAAGACCAATTGGTTGCCTTCACTTCTCGGTTTTTGATCATGTCAAAACGATCATGGTGGGACTTATTCCTGAATTGAATCCCCATGCATTCCTGATCTACAGCCCGAGAAGAACTAGCGGGGGCAATAGCACGCGTTTGGATCCTTGTGTTCATCTTCTAAAAATAAATAATAAAGAAAAAACTTTTTGATCCAACAATAATAAGCATAGCATATTCCTCACCTAGCACACTAAAGAATCTCCCCATCATAATAATCTAAGCAAGAGAATCATGGCAACTAGTTCAAAATAAGTCTCACCCTAGATTGATAATTACAATAGATCAGAGATGAATTTGCAAAAATTAATTGGAGGATCAAAGGAGAAACATACCGTAGATCACTTGTGTGCGAGGAAATCGAACGAAATTGAGTAGGGGTGAAGATCCCTTGAGGTTTTGAGAGAGTTTGGAGGTAGAAGAGAGAAAAAGGATTGAAGTTTTGGTGTTTTGGGTACCTCCCCATGCGTTTAAGTGGTCGGACGCAACTATACGATCGCAACAATTTGTTCCCGCTATATAGTTGGTGTGACGGCAAAATTTAGTGTTTCTAGGGTTTCTTTCCTGGCGGTTGTAACTTTATACGGCCGGAACTTTTGTTCCCGCCGTATAGTTGGTCATTAAACGTTCTGTATCTGGAGATGAAAAATTGTCGATGGATCAAATAACTATACGGCTGGAACTATACGGCTAGAATATTTATTCCCTCCGCATAATTGGTCGTTAAATGTACTGTATACATAAAAAAAAATCTATTTCTTCAAGAATTACTTTTTAGACTGAAACCTAGCGAAACACCTTATTTTGACACAAAAATGACAGACTAAATTGTCGACCAACTTTGGCATGTATAAAACAGGAATTTTAGTACCGCGGTATCTCTCCTTCTCACTAGAGTTTTCTAGCACTCTTTATTCAACAAAAACTTAAACTAAAACTTAAAAACTTTACTCAAACCTTTATTTCACATGGGTTGCCTCGCATGCAGCGCTCTTTTATGGTAAATAGCTTGACCTTGATATTGCTCACTTAGGCCAGATGAGTGGAACACCCACTCCAAAATAGTTGGCCTTCAAAGTGATGAACTCCTTCTCATCTTTCTTGGCTTTCTTTTTGCTAGGGAAATGAATAACAAAAGGATCCCACGAAGGAAATTGGAGCTTCAAGTTCCCTTCATGCAGATTAATCAAAGCCTTAATAGTTCTTAAGAAGGAATGGCCTAATATGATAGGAGAAGTGGCATATTCAGGCATGTAAACAATAACAAAATCAATAAGAGCAGGACATCCATTAATGTATACTAAGGTATTCTCTTTAATTCCTACTGCTTGTTTGTAAGTAGAATCTGCTAGATGCAATTTCAGTTCGATGATTTTAAAAGAGCCAAGATTTAACTTATTAAAAGGACTCTTTGTAATTGTTGAAACACTTGCACCTAGATCACAAAGTGCAGATATTTCATTAGTCCCAATTTTAGTCTTAGTAGTAGGATCAAATATATCATCTAGCTTAACAGGTATTTTTCAACAATTTTCTTATATTCTTCCTCAATCTCCGATACCTTTACTACTACCTGATTAATGAAGTGTTGATACATGGCTTCCTCATTTCCTTCACTTACCGGAATCTTTACATTGATCCTTTTTACAAGATCTTCAACTGTGTAATTTGGTGAAGGGGCATTGCTATAATCAATTTCTTCAGGCTCCTCCCTTTGGATTCTTATCATCTTGAGGTCTTCTACCGGATTGGGGTCAGCTTTACCTGCGAATTTATCTAGAATGAGAGTTTGACTCTCGGTTATCTTACCTAGCTATGCCTCAACAATCCTTGTTCTTTCTTGGAGGGCCTGCAAATCATTCTTTAAACTCATATCTTGGTTAGCCTAGAGGCAATAATAAAGATGTTATTATTATAATTCTTGTTCATGATAATGTTTATATTCCATGCTAGAATTGTATTAAGCGGAAACTTTAATACTTGTGTGGTTTGTGAACAACACCGTGTCCCTAGTACGCATCTATGGACTAGCTCATTGATTAATGATGGTTAAGGTTTCCTAACCATGGACATGAGTTGTCGATTAATAATGAGATCATATCATTAGGAGAATGATATGGTGGACAGACCCAAACTAAGTGAAGCAATTAGACCGTGTCATCGTGTTCGTCTTTGCGAAGCTTTTCTTATGTCAATATTGTATTCCTTAGACCATGAGATAATACAACTCCCTGGTATCGGAAGAAAGCTTTGAGGTCATCAAACGTCATCCTATGAGAGGGTGATCATAAAGGTGTCTCTCAGGTGATCGGAAAGTATCTGTTGGGTTGTATGTATCGAGATGTGATTTGTCCCTCCCAAGTCGGAGAGATATACTTCGGGCCCACTCGGTAATCGATATCAACACCGCTTGCAAGCATGTGGTTAAGGAGTTAATCACAAAGTGATATCGGATTACGGAACGAGTAAAGTACTTGCTGTGAACGAGATTGAACTAGGTATGACGGTACCGACGATCAAATCTCGGGCAAGTAAAATATCGCGAGATGAAGGGAATATATATATGGGATTGATTGAATCCTAGCATCGTGGTTCATCCGATATGATCATCGATGAATGTGTGGGAGTCAATATGGGTTTCCAGACCCCGCTGTTGATTATTGATAGAAGATCATGTCTGCATATTCTCGAACCCGCAGGGTCACACACTTAACGTGTCTCGACGCTAGGATAGATTGGATAATTGGTTTATGAGTTTTTGTTCAGAGTCTCGGATGGGATCCGGGACATCACGAGAGGTTCCGGAGTGGTCCGGAGAATAGGATTCATATAAGGCAGTGCAGTTTTTGGAGTTCGGAATTGTTCCGGATTAATCGGTATTGTACCGAAAGATTCTAGAACCTTCCGGAAGGGAACCAACATGGACCCACCTCCCGGGAGGGGGCATGGGCCTATGAGGGAGTGCCCTGGCCGCATTGGGCCAGGGTCACAAGGCCCCATAGGGCCTAGCCGGCCAAAGAGAGTTTAAACCCTAGATAGAGCTTCTAGAAGGGGGGTTCCTTGCCCCCCACTCCTCCTCCTTGGCCGCCGGCCTTGGCTTGGGGAGGGGGCTAGGGTTGCCGCCCCACCCTACTATATAAAGAGGGCTGGGGGCGCACCACCCCCTACACCTTCCCCTCCAACCCTAGCCGCCCTGCTACCCTTCCTCTCTCCCTCCCGACTGTTTGTAGGCGAAGCCCTGCTGCAGAAATTCTCCACCATATACACCACACCGTCGTGTTGTAGATCCAATCCGTCTCTCCACCATACTTGCTGGTCCGAGGAAGGAGGATACGTCGAGGTGCTGCACGTGTGCATCTCACGGAGGCACCGCCACTTGTGGTGCTAGATCGGATCGGATCGCGAGGAGGAGAAGCGAGTACGACTACATCACCCACGTTCCGACGAACGTTCCGCTGTGCGAATCTTCAAGGGTATGAAGATCTAATCCAATCTCTCTTGTTGTTTGCATCTCCTAGATTAGATCTTGGCTTTCCCTCTGTTCGCATCCGTAGAAAATTTTGATTTACTATGCCGCGAAACCCTTCAGTGGTATCAGAGCTAGATCTATGCTTAGATGTGTTTCACGAGTAGAACGCAACATGGTTGTTGCGGGCGTTGATGTTTTCTGTTGCAAGCCTCTTGTTTGTGTTCTTCTTATGACGCGGGATAGTGAGATTGAAGCGGTCCAGGCCAACCTTACGCGACGTCGTTCGCGAGACCAGCTCCGCACTTGACGTGTGGCTTGTTCCACACATGCGGCTGGTGGATGTCAGTTTCTCTCACTATAGTTGTCATGGGATTAACACCGGAGTTTGGCAACCATAATATCACCGTTGTGGCTTTCCGTAGGTAAGAATCGTCCTTAGCATCTACTCCCATAAGCCACGTAACAAAGTAGAGGCGTCTAACTTGTTTTTACAGGGAGTGTTTTCTGTGATATGGTATGGCCCAAGATGTGATGTGTATAATGTATGCGATGATCATGTTTTGTAATGTTTCACGACTTGCATGTCGATGAGTACACAACCGGTAGGAGCCATATGGTTGTCTTTATAATTGTGTATGACCTGTGTGTCAACTTCTTATGCGCCATGTAATAGTTTCACTTTATCGCTAAGTAGTTAGCAATAGTTGTAGTTGCTATTCGTGGTGGAGGCAATCATGGTGGAGTGATGGAGATCATGCCGAAACGCACAAGACGGAGATCATTGCACGAAGATTGGCTATACCATGTCACATAAAGTTATATGCATGTGATGTTTATCCTTTTATGTATCTTATTATGCTTAGATCGCGACGGTAGCATTATAAGATGATTCCTCAATTAAAGATCAAGATAAAAACTATGTTCTCCCCAAGTATGCACCGTTGCGAAAGTTCGTCGTGTCCAAGCATCACGTGATGATCGGGTGCTATAGACTCTACTCTCACATACAACGGGTGCAAGCCTGTTTTACACACGCGGAAATACTTGGGTCTAACTTGACGAGCCTAGGATGTACAGACATGGCCTCGGAACACATGAACCGAAAGGTTAAGCATGAGTCATATGAATGATATGATCGACACTTCGTTGTCCACCATTGAAACCACATCTCTTCTCGTGAAGATCAGATTAGGTGTGGTGAATTTGGATCGTGTTCACTAAACAACTTGAGGGATTTTGAATTTAGTGGGAGTTCATCTAGTAATTTGATTAAAAGTTGAACTAGTTATCATGAACATAGTCTAATTTGTACTTGCAAATATTGTAGATCAAATGGCTAAATCCAACTTCAACTTCAACATTTTTGCTGAGAAGGAAAAGCTTAGAAACAATGGGTCTAACTTCACCAATTGGTTCCGCAATCTAAGAATCATTCTCTCTGGCGGTCAAAAGGACTATGTCCTTGGAAAAGCGTTAGGTGACCCCCCCTGCTGCAACTGCGCCGGCTGATGAGAAAGCTGTCTATCAGTCGCGCAAAGATGATTATGGTGTGATTAAGAGCACCATGTTGTTTGCTATGGAACCGGAACTTCAAAATCGTTTTGAAGACTATCCCGGGCCCTTTGATATTCTCGAAGAACTGAAAACCATGTTTCAGACTCAGACCCGTTCTGAGAGATATGAGATCTCTGAGAAGTTCTTTAACTGCAAGATGGAGGAAGGGAGTTCCGTTAGTGAGCACGCCATTAAGATGACGGGCTACACTCAACGCCTTGAGCAACTGGAATGCACGATTCCAGAGGAGCTCAAGATTGACAGGGTTCTGCAATCACTCCCTCCCATCTACAAAAGTTTTGTAGTGACTCACAATCAGATTGGTTCCACTTATACTATCACCGAGCTCTTCGCAAAGCTGAAGGCCGCGGAAGTGGACATCAAAAAGGATAATCATGTGTTGATGGTCAACAAGCCCCCCACCTTCAAGAAAGGTAAGGGAGCAAAGAAGCCCTTCAAGAAGGGCGGCGGCAAGCGCACTGCCCCTGCTGAGAAGAAGCTCAAGTCTGGTCCTAAGCCAGACACTGAGTGCTTATATTGCAAGGTCAAGGGTCACTGGAAGCGCAACTGTCCGAAGTGCTTAGCGGACAAGAAGGCTGGCACCATCAAAGGTATATTTGATATACATGTTATTGATGTTTTCCTTACTAGCCCTCGTTGTAGTGCCTGGGTATTTGATACTGGTTCAGTTGCTAATATTTGTAACTCGAAACAGGAGCTACAGAATAGATGGAGGCTTGCGAGGGATGAGGTGACGATGCGCGTTGGCAATGGATCAAGAGTTGATGTGATGGCCGTCGGCACTCTCTCCTTAGTTTTACCTTCGGGATTAGTTTTAAACCTTAATAAATGTTATTATGTGCCTGCGTTGAGCATGAACATTATTTCTGGATCTTGTTTATTGCGAGACGGTTATTCATTTAAATCGTAGAATAATGGTTGTTCTATTTATATGAGTAACATCTTTTATGGTCATGCACCTATTGTGAATGGTTTATTTCTCCTAAATCTCGAAAGGGATGAAACACACATCCATAACATTGAGGCTAAGAGATGCAAAGTAGATAGTGATAATACTACTTATTTGTGGCACTGTCGTCTAGGTCATATTGGTGTAAAGCGCATGAAGAAACTCCATTCTGATGGACTTTTGGAGTCCCTTGATTTTGAATCATTTGACACACCATGCCTCATGGGCAAGATGATCAAAACCCCGTTCTCCGGTATAATGGAGCGAGCAACGGACTTGTGGGAAATCATACATACCGATGTATGCGGACCGATGAGTGTTTCGATGCGCGGTGGATATCGCTATTTTCTCACTTTTACCGATGACTTAAGTAGATATGGGTATGTCTATTTAATGAAACATAAATCTAAAACGTTTGAAAAGTTCAAAGAATTTCAGAATGAAGTGGAGAACCATCGTAACAGAAAAATTAAGTTTCTACGATCTGATCGTGGAGGTGAATATTTGAGTTATGATTTTCTCACGCATCTTAAAGCAAGTGGAATCGTTTCACAACTCACGCCACCCGGAACACCACAGTGCAATGGTGTGTCTGAACGCCGGAACCGAACCCTATTAGGTATGGTCCGATCGATGATGTCTCTTACTGATTTGCCGTTATCATTTTGGGGTTATGCATTAGAAACCGCTGCATTCACTTTAAATAGGGCACCATCTAAATCCGTTGAGACGACACTGTATGAACTGTGGTTTGGTGCTAAACCTAAGTTGTCGTTTCTTAAAGTTTGGGGATGCGAAGCTTACGTCAAGAAGTTGATGTCGGACAAGCTCGAACCCAAAGCGGAGAAATGCGTCTTCATAGGATACCCTAAGGAAACTATTGGGTATACCTTCTATCACAGAACCGAAGGCAAAGTGTTTGTCGCAAAGAACAGTTCCTTTCTTGAGAAGGAGTCTCTCTCAAAAGAAGTGAGTGGGAGGAAAGTAGAGATAGGCGAGGTTATTGAACCTTCTCTTGAGTTGGAGAGTAGCGTAGCACCTGAAATTGTTCCAGTGCCGCCTGCACCAACAATAGAGGAAGCTAATGACAAGGATCATGAAGCTTTGGACGATGCTGCTACTGAACGTCGTAGGTCGACAAGGTCGCGTGCCCCTCCTGAGTGGTACGGCAACCCTGTCTTGACTGTCTTGTTAGTAGAAGACAGTGAACCTACCAACTATGAGGAAGTGATGATGATCCCAGACTCTGAGAAATGGCTAGAAGCCATGAAATCCGAATTGGGATCCATGAGCGAAAACCAAGTATGGACTTTGGTGGACCCTCCTAGCGACCGAAAGGCCGTTGAGTGCAAATGGATCTTCAAGAAGAAAACGGAAGCGGATGGTAATGTTACTGTCTATAAAGCACAGATTGTCGCGAAAGGTTTTCGACAAGTTCAAGGTGTTGACTACGATGAGACTTTCTCTCCCATAGCGATGTTTAAGTCCATTCGGATTTTATTAGCAATTGCTGCGTTTCATGATTATGAAATATGGCAGATGTATGTCAATACTGCGTTTCTCAATGGAAACATTGATGAAGAGTTGTATATGATGCAACCCAAAGGTTTTGTCGATCCTAAGGATGCTGATAAAGTATGCAAACTTCAGCGTTCCATTTATGGACTGAAGCAAGCATCTCGGAGTTGGAACCTTCGTTTTGATCAAGTGATCAAGAGCTTTGGATTTGTTCCAAATTTCTACAAAGCTTGCATCTACAAGAAAGTGAGTGGGAGCTCGGTGACGTTTCTGGTACTATATGTGGATGACATATTGATTATTGGAAATGACATCAACATGCTTAACGATGTGAAGAGTTATTTGAACAAGTGTTTTTCAATGAAAGACCTAGGTGAAGCTGCTTATATATTGGGCATCAAAATCTATAGAGATAGACAAAGACGCCTGATAGCTTTAAGCCAGAGTACATACCTAGACAAAGTTCTGAAAAGGTTCAGAATGGATAAGGCAAAGAAAGGTTCAGTGCCTATGTTGTCAGGTAAGATATTGAGCAAGGCTCAGTGTCCAGATACGGTAAATGATAGGGAAGCTATGAGCAGAGTGCCTTATGCCTCGGCCATAGGTTCCATCATGTATGCCATGCTGTGTACTAGACCGGATGTGTCCAATGCTCTTAGTTTGACGAGCAGGTATCAAAGTGATCCAGGAGTGGAACACTGGACAGCCGTGAAGAACATCCTAAAGTACCTAAATAGAACTAAAGAAATGTTCTTAGTCTATGGGGGTGATGAACAGCTCGTCGTAAAAGGTTACGTCGATGCTAGTTTTGACACCGACAAGGATGATTCTAAATCTCAGACAGGATACGTTTATATTTTGAATGGAGGAGCTATGAGCTGGAGAAGCTGCAAGCAAAGCGTGATCGCGGGATCTACAGTAGAAGCGGAATACATGGCTGCTTCAGAAGCGTCAAGTGAAGGAGTTTGGATCAGGAACTTCATCACTGAGCTTGGCGTGGTTCCAAGTGCATTAGACCCACTAGAGATATTGTGTGACAACACTGGCGCCATAGCACTCGCTAAGGAACCAAGATATCATCCAAAGACCGAGCATATCAACCGCAAGTTTCATATAATCCGAGATTATATATCAGATGGAGATCTGAAGATCAGCAAAGTACATACAGATCTGAATGTCGCAGATCCATTGACTAAACCTCTTCCACGTGTAAAACATGATCAACACCTCAGTGCCATGGGTGTGAGATTGTTGCCAAATGTAAACTAGATTATTGACTCTAATGCAAGTGGGAGACTATTGGAATTATTCCCTAGAGGCAATAATAAAGATGTTATTATTATAATTCTTGTTCATGATAATGTTTATATTCCATGCTAGAATTGTATTAAGCGGAAACTTTAATACTTGTGTGGTTTGTGAACAACACCGTGTCCCTAGTACGCCTCTATGGACTAGCTCATTGATTAATGATGGTTAAGGTTTCCTAACCATGGACATGAGTTGTCGATTAATAATGAGATCATATCATTGGGAGAATGATATGGTGGACAGACCCAAACTAAGCGAAGCAATTAGATCATGTCATCGTGTTCGTCTTTGCGAAGCTTTTCTTATGTCAAACATTGTATTCCTTAGACCATGAGATAATACAACTCCCTGGTATCGGAAGAAAGCTTTGAGGTCATCAAACGTCATCCTATGAGAGGGTGATCATAAAGGTGTCTCTCAGGTGATCGGAAAGTATCTGTTGGGTTGTATGTATCGAGATGGGATTTGTCCCTCCCAAGTCGGAGAGATATACTTCGGGCCCACTCGGGAATCGATATCAACACCGCTTGCAAGCATGTGGTTAAGGAGTTAATCACAAAGTGATATCGGATTACGGAACGAGTAATGTACTTGCTGTGAACGAGATTGAACTAGGTATGACGGTACCGACGATCAGATCTCGGGCAAGTAAAATATCACGAGACGAAGGGAATATATATATGGGATTGATTGAATCCTGGCATCGTGGTTCATCCGATATGATCATCGATGAATGTGTGGGAGTCAATATGGGTTTCCAGACCCCGCTGTTGATTATTGATAGAAGATCATGTCTGCATATTCTCGAACCCGCAGGGTCACACACTTAACGTGTATCGACGCTAGGATAGATTGGATAAATGGTTTATGAATTTTTGTTCGGAGTCTCGGATGGGATCCGGGACATCACGAGAGGTTCCGGAGTGGTCCGGAGAATAAGATTCATATAAGGCAGTGCAGTTTTTGGAGTTCAGAATTGTTCCGGATTAATCGGTATTGTACCGGAAGCCTCTAGAACCTTCCGGAAGGGGACCAACGTGGCCCCACCTTCCGGGAGGGGGCATGGGCCTATGAGGGAGTGCCCTGGCCGCATTGGGCCAGGGGCACAAGGCACCATAGGGCCCAGCCGGCCAAAGAGGGTTTAAACCCTAGATAGAGCTTCTAGAAGGGGGGGGGGTTTCCTTGCCCCCCACTCCTCCTCCTTGGCCGCCGGCCTTGGCTTGGGGAGGGGGCTAGGGATGCCGCCCCACCCCTCTATATAAAGAGGGTTGGGGGCGCACCACCCCCTACACCTTCCCCTCCAACCCTAGCCGCCCTGCTACCCTTCCTCTCTCCCTCCCGACTGTTTGTAGGCGAAGCCCTGCTGCAGAAATTCTCCACCATATACACCACGCCGTCGTGTTGTAGATCCAATCCGTCTCTCCACCATACTTGGTGGTCCGAGGAAGGAGGAGACGTCGTGTTGTAGATCTTGACTTTCCCTTTGTTCGCATCCGTAGAAAATTTTGATTTACTATGTCGCGAAACCCTTCATCTTTGTTATTTTAACTAGGATATTGTTTTGCTCATTTTGTGAGTCCATAAGAGATTTAAGAGTCTCTTGGAGACTAATATTACTTGATGTTGTATTATTATTAGAGTTACCTGCAGGACTAGAATAATGTTTCTAAAAATTTGGATTATAGTTCTTCTTCCAAGTAGGGTTATAATCATTACAAGCTATGAAGTATATTTCTTCAATAGTTGGTTAGGGAGTAGCTCTTACCTGGGTTTCCTTACTTTGACGTCTAATATGATCTCATCCAACTTAGCATTGAGTTCTTCATTTTCTTGAGGTGTGACGGAGTTTACCTTCTTCGTGTTTGATATTTACACGCGCCATTGGGCATGATTGTATTGCATATTATCTAGCAGCTGCTTCTCTTCGGTAATTTGCTTACCCATAAATGTTACTCCAGCTGAAGTATCAAGCATAGACTATGACATAGGGTTAAGAGCAATATAAAATAAATGGAGAATTAACCAATCTTCCATCCCATGGTTGGGAAAGTTTCTCATGCATTCTTTCATTCTATCCCATGCAAGCGCTAGTGTCTCACGCTCTTCCTGTCTAAAACCAGTAATGTTAGATCTTAGTTGCATAGTCTTTGCAGGTGGAAAGAATTTAGTCATAAATAAAGAAGTACATTCCACTCATGATGCAATAGTATTTCTGGGCAAACATAGCAACCATTCTTTTGCTCTTCCTCTAAAATAGAAAGGAAATAAGCCCAACTTGACCGCGTCAGGGTCAACATCTTCAACAGCAGAGCCTCCAAAATGATTCTGTTGAACCAAACTTAAATAGTGGGGCTTAATTTCATAATCTTCAGCAGCAATTGTTGGCTGAGTAATAGGAGTACGCAAATAATCGTTGTTGGGAGTTGCAAACTCCCCAAGCTTCTTTTCAGCCATACTTCCTATGTTTTTATATTTTCTTAAACTAATACTAATGACGATAAAAACAAGAAATAAAATACTAACTAATTTTTTTGGTTTTTCAAATAAATACTGAAAGCAAACTAACAAAATTAAAAACAATAATTAAAACTAGCAAGGTTCCTACTAACCTCATCAGGGTAGGTATTTCTTCCCCGTCAATGGCACCAGAAAAAGGGTTGATACCTTCGATCTGGATTACCGATGTAGTATAGTTCTTTTTCCCTAGTAGACCTAGGTTTATCGAATCCTCGGGAAGTAGAAAGCAAAGTGAGATTACTTTAACGGGCCTTCCGGAGTTTTAGAATTCCTTTTGTGTTTTCACTGGACCAAGAGTTTGAGATATTTTTGTTATTGTTGACGATGGAGAGAGAGAGGGCATAGGGTCTTCGGTTTCACTAGTAGCTGTGCAAAACATCTGATGGGAAAAGATAATAATAAAGTGTACATGGAATTGTTAGACCAAGATAATTATATGTGGGTAGTGCATCTGTAATTGTTATCGCCTTCGCAACCGCTTATAGCAATAACCTATTAGTATCATCCATAGAAGAAAGAGAACTAATAATATGCATATTGATGTCACCATTAATCCCAAGTACATCCCTCACATACAGCCGTACTACCCCTTCTGTCACTAGGGTTCCCAACCTGCAGATCAGTCATCACTCACACTCCCTATACCTAGATCAATCCTCGGGGTCTTGGGTACCTGACCAATCCTTAGATTGAGGGAAGAGAGGGTACTATAATCATCATGTCATACAAACTAATACATGATCCCATCTATGATAAATAACATGCACAAAAATCTACATGGCTAGGCCGAAGCCCCTAGCCCAAGGAGAATTACTCACTCATAGAGATGAAATCCACAATCATAAACATTGTAATAGAGATCATAAGATTGATAGCAAATAGTCTTACAATGTCACCAATTGGAGAAGGGATCTACTGTTACAAGTGGTGGAGTATGGCTATGGTGGTGGAGAAGGGTTTGGAGATTTAGATCTAGATCTATTCCTCCGGTATGGCGGCTTATGGTGGAAGGGAGAGTTGTGGTCAAAAAAGAAGAATTGTTCCTCGTCGCCCGAAGCCTCTTTATAATGGGTCGCCTTTACGAAAGTTGTTCTATTTGACCTAATGGAGTCGACGGAAACTATACGGCCGGAACTATACGGTCAGAATAAATTTCCCGCCATATATTTGGTCATTAAATCTTTTGGATCCACTTCACGGCTCCTGGTTTCTTTGACGTGTTGGAAATCTCGTATCTTTGACATTTATCTTGCCATTCCCATCATCATACGTCATTATCTGCGTAGGGAAAAATAGCAAGAAAGGATTGCATACCCCTTTTATCATTAGGTATTAGTGGCAGGGTTTAGAGAGATATTTCATCAAATATATGAATAATATCTATTTTAAATACGAACATGGATGGCTATATTTCACATCCATCAAGGACGAGTACGAGGCCTTGGCCCTAGTTATATGTGGGAGACTGGGTTTCCTAAGGACCAAAATACTTATATAAGTCGAGCAAGAGAAAATCAGCAATAGGAGGAGGAGGAGGGAGACAAGTTCAACCAGCTGCTAGCAAGTATTGACAAGCAGTAGTATATTGACTAACTTAGAGGAGTAGCGCACCTGCAAGATCCTGCACTCGATATTACCTCCAACCCATCTCAGCGGAGAAGCAGTGTGGCTAAATCGGAGGTCCCGTCTGACAATGCACGGATGATAGATGGCGGTCCTGGCTACCCCGTGGATGGAATCAAAGAGCAGATATCTTGTGAGCTTCATTAGAAGGTGAAGAACATATCCGTGAAGGTAGCGATCGGATGTGCTTTACCTTGTCCACCCGATGCATGTTGGCATGGCCGTGAGATTCCACCTGGCTATGATAAAGTCGGGTGGATCAAATCGTAACAGAGTGGGAGTCAATGGAGCTTGACATCCCTGGACCTGAAGGTGAGAGGACACTCGGAGAAGTACTAGGTGGTATCATTCTATGGGACAAGAACAATATCAAGTTTCCAAGCTAGGCCCCAAGGCCATCACCTTCACCTCGATCACCTCTAAGAATCCCAACCCATGATGACTACGACCACCACAGCACGAGTCCATCTCGATATCTGCCGTAGGGTCAGCAGTCTTTGCAGCCCGCTAAGTACAATAAGCGGAAGCGTGCTCCGTTAATGAGTACTAACCGATGCAGCAGCCCAAAACGAAAAATGTCGCCCCTCCCAAGAGTACCTCATAAGAATCTTCTCATCAGACCTTACGATCGTACTGATGCAGAAACCGCAGCAATCGAAAAGGACGAATGTGATGCGCATTTTCAAAAGAAGAAACTCGAGCCCGCCTCGGTATACACCGATAAGCAAAAAGTGTATGCACTTGATTTTCTGAACACAAAATCGCTATATGAGTTGCACCATAAGCCAGGTGACTATCTACACCCACTTGAGAAAGAAGTGACGAATAGCAAATAAAGTAGAAGTGCAAGCAGGAGCAAATCATCAAGTAAAAGTGCAAGTGACATGGATATACCCTACGGGTACTTTACATTGGTATACCCGGTCCAGCCCAGTGAAGGCCCACCTAAAGAATTGTTGCCTAAGGAGACTCCGGATGGCCCAAGCTTGGTAGAAGTTCGACTCCTTGGAGAACAAGGCTTCACTGTAGATATAAATTTGAAGGGTGAAACCCTAACTTGTAACCGACTCGACCTACCCCGAGACCTGGCCTATCTATATAAAGGCTAGGAGGGAACGGCGAGGGCTCTCTCTAACTCATACACACACCTGACGCCAGATTGCATCTGCGCACCCCCTATAACCTTCGGTTCCGCCATAATCAAGAACATACAAGTAGGAGTAGGGTATTCCCTCCGGGGGCCTGAACCTAGGTAAACCTCGTGTACCCTTGCTGCGTGTCTGTTAACCATCTCGCGATCTCCAGCATCCTCATCTTCTCCATAACCCAAGTCCATAACAGTGGGAATTGACGAGTCAAACCCTCGTTAATTGGCGCCGTCTGTGGGTACTGGGGACGCTGATCGTGCGATCTTGACGATCCCATCCACTGCAATCTAGATTCCTCCGCGACGGAGAATCATCTCCTCTCCGGCGCCTTCGACTTCACCACCCACTCGCAAGGATTTCGATTCCATAGGAGATGGAGTCGAGATGCTATTCGGAAGCTTCTGCTTCTAGGTGGGCAAAACCGGTACCCTGCGTCTCCCAAAACGGGTGCTACCTCCATCGATCAGGACCGTTTAATGGGTTCCACAAATCGGCGCCCTATGCACGTCGTCGTTGATGAGCAATTTGGATAATAGCGGCAGCAGCAACTCGAACCTCTGCGACCCTCCTACGGAGGAAGGAATCTGCGGTTCTGGATCTGAAAGCTGTGGGAGTAACTACCACCTCCCGCACTACATATGTGCGGCCATCCACAATGGCAACATGGACGACGGAACTGAGCCACCACTGAATCCCCCTCCCAACCCCCAGGCTAAGAACGGAGGAAACGGGGCACCTCCGCTCAATCCCAACTCGAATAGGGCACCCGATAATGCCCAAGGCATCAATCACGTTCGTAACAAGATCAACCTCAACGACACAGAGTGGGATAAGGTGCGTGATGATGTGCGAGGCACCCACCCCCTACCAGTCGATTCCCCTCGCGACATGCTGATGGGCTATCACTGGCTCCTCATCAAGGAGCACAATCAACAAATAAAGCAGCAAAGCGAGCTCGATTAGCGCAAGGGAGCGACTAATGAGTCAAGCACAAGGCGGGTTGCGCTCTCCGCTAGTGGCTCTACCTCGAAGGGATACGACGTGTAACATACCACCCTTTTGTGTAATATAAATAAGGACATGTTTGAGCATTGCATGCATGCATAACACTTGCACTTTGATTCAACCAAAGAAGAACAAACAAAACCCTAAACCCTAATAGCTTTCTCTCTCTTTTTGAATCAATTCAAATGGTTTCTATATCTTGAAAATCCTCAAAACAAATGGAGCCCAAATTGTGTTGAGGGCCCCAAGTGTTTTAAAATATTATACAAAAGTTTATGTAAATTCAAATTATTCAAAACAGATTTGAATTCCAAATATAAAAAGAAACCAGAAAAACAGAAATATAAAAAGAAAATTTCCAAATAAAAACTACCCTAGCCCTCTCTGGGCCGAGCCCATCTTTCCTCTCCTCTCTCCCTGCCGCCAGCAGCGCCAGCAGCCAGCCCACCCGGGGCCCAAGTGTGGCCTAGGAGCACCCTACCCGGCCGCGTACCCCTTCGAGCCTTCTGTCCGCCTGTCTTCTTCGTCGCCGACGACGGAACAGCTGCGTGGCGCCACCGCCGACGCTCGTCTGCGCCATGATTCCCGCCGGCGCCGCGATGCGCGCCGCCGCCCCTGAGCATCTATATGATCCTCCAGCGCCGCCTGGACGAACCCTAGTCCCCTTTTCCCTCTTTTCCCCCTCCTCGCCAGAACCCTATCTCTCAGGAGCTCGACGACGTCGCCGTCCCCGACCACCCCGCGGTGCGCTGAGGCCACAGTTGGAAGCGCCTCGCCGCCCTCGTCCTCCTCACCGAAGCACGCAAGTAGGGAAGCACTCTCCTCGCCGGAATCGTCCCTGAACCGCCGCCAGTCGCCGCCATTGTCACCATCAATTCAGCGCCGTTCGACCTTGCCTCGCCTTTCCCTCACCACCGATGCATTAGTGGTGAGCTTGTGGTCCCCCTAGACCTTCCCATCGTCTCCCTCCCTCACTGGTTCGAGCTGCCGCCATGCGTCTGCAGTCGCCGCTGCTGTTCATCGTCGATGCCGATGCTCCGACGACCAATCTTGGGCGGCGCCGCCTCTATTTGGCTCAGCACGCACGCCCGCAGCCAGCGCACCCCCTCTCGCAGCCCAGCGCGCACCCTGTCGCCGAGCCCGTGCTCGATCTGGGGCAGACCCCATTGCTGATGTCAGCATGACATCAGCATGAGGTCATAAAACCCCCCTATTTGTTTTATTTAAATGCTTTATGTAATTGTTTTTGTTAAATGGAAATTATATGACAGGTGGGCCCTGCCTGTCAGGATTTTATTAATTTCTATAAATATTTTCTGAAATGATTAAAAGTCTGACATGTGGGCCCAAGTTTGGAAATTATTTCAAATATTCCAAAAATGATTTAAAATGAACTAAAATTTGAGAAATTCATAACTAATTCATTTTAAATTACAAAAATAGAAATAATATACCAAAATGTTCAGAAAAATGAAACCTATCTAACTAAGCTATAATCATACATTGTTAATCAACTTTGATAGAAAGTTTAATTAGAAGAACCAATTGAACCCCATAGGTGATTCCGATGATCCCCCTGTTCTAGGGTTTGGACTTTTGGAACCCCCTTTAAAGTGACCAAGCATGTTTTAGGGTTCAATTCAACACTATCTAACTTTTCATATCATCCATATTGTATGAGAATTGCACATGCCATGTGTTGAGTGTTGCTTTCTCTTTTCCGATGATTGGTTCTCGCGAATAGGAACCGAACCCGAAGCTGAAGTCAATGCACCGAAGAGCAGTATTAGTCCAACAATGGACAAGGCAAGCGAAGCCCCACTCATACATATGAATCCTATGATTACAAAGTATTTCATTTTCGTCATATGCATTCGGTTCAAACATTCTTTTATCAGTAGACAGAGTAATCCTATCTGATGCATGTTATCCTTTGTGAACTATATTACCTGATCCACCGCTCCTAGCATAACTAGGGTTTGGCTTATGAGCGTCGCTAGTGCCACCGTTCAGTCATAGTGGTCTGATGCTAATCACTCATGTGATGCACCGGAGATGCGAATGAATCTAGTATGGTAGGATGTGGTGATGTGATCAGAACTGGATGATAAACATGCTAAGGTTTGTATGGGAGGCCACGTGGGTTGTGGTTTTTGTAGTCCCATACTTGCCACCCTTAGGACCTGATGTTCTCGCCTCTTGAACCAAGACGATTGTACAACCACATGGGGGCCTGGAAACCCCCTCGACCAACTAACTTTCCTAGTAGATTCCATGAGTCACATAGTTTGGATTTCCATTCGACATACGCATCTTGGTTGTTCTTGAATGGAGGAGAAGGAGGTGCATTCATAACAGGTAGGTAAGCGTGGCCGGAAACAAGAGATTTCCGGCATTCGTAATGTTGAACCCTGCGCACATCATTAGGGACCGGCTTCGGGACTTGACCCGTTATGGCGGCATCTCCCTAGTGCGTGACTCATGGTCTCGGCGAAAGCAAGGTAAAGGTCGTGGTCAACCACTCTGCCGGCCTTCCAAGGAAGAGGGCTAATAATTTGGCATTAAGAATCGGTTAGTACATGTGGGTAAAGTTGTGCACCCCTGTAGGGTTATTAATCTTTTCGAAAAGCCGTGTCCACGGTTCTGGACGACTTGGGAACGGATTCTGTGATCATAGAGAACTATAACCGAATGATAAAACTTGCCAACTAAAGTGAGATCCGGAATACTTCCTCGGGGGTGTTGAGGGGGTAGTCCGGGAAGAGTGGTTCAGTTGATGATGATGCTTGGTGGATATCAAAGATGAATTTAAGAGCTATAGTTGAAGTCTTCTTATCCCCTTTTGAAAATGATCTGACTAAACGAGTTTCTTCTGCCTCTTGTTTTGAAAACAAAATATGGCTTTATGCAAAATAACTCCACTAGCCATAAGTCTTGCGGAGTACACCTTGTACTCAGCCTTGCTTCGTTGATGTTTTTCTACAGATGATGCTACCCCAACTGAAGGTGGTTTCTAGGTCAAAGTCGACGAGTAGTCGGGGTTCCCGGGCAGCAGCCTAGGATCTATGGAAGGGACGCTACTTCTGTTTAAGGCCTCTTAGGCCCTTTGCTAAGTTTTTGTTTAGAACAACTTGTTTGCTTCCGTTGTTTGATGTAATGATGGGTCTGTGACCCCTGGCTTGTTTGACTGGTTTGTAACTCTCTTAAGAGTTTACCTTATTTATGTATGGTTTGTATGTTCTGTAATGTTACCGATCTTTCCCTGCGCGTTTCGGAATTTAGGTTAGGGTTATGTCAGATGAGGATCTGGTATTGGTCTAGCCCTGATCCCGGGTCGTGACAGATTTTGGTATCAGAGCAGGACTGCCTGTAGGAAACCCTTCTAGCTAGTCGATGTCTAGTCTAGAGTTGGAGAAAACTATTTGAAAGCTAAAATTATTTGCAAAACTCTGAATAGGACTCTTTTTACTCCTTATCCAAGGTTGTTCTATTGCTGAGTTATCTTACCTTGTTTGCTTTGCAAAGTTTTCACTTCTCGTCTATTATTCCAAACTCTTAGGATAGGGTTTAGGTTGTTTTCCCTAAGTACTCCGTACTTGGTTGCAAGGCTCAGAGTTTCCAAGATATATCTGTGCAACTGAAGCATTGGTTTTCAACTTTGCTAAGGATGCGTCCAATCCTGCTCTGTACTCTTTTGTGACTTGTTGGTACCATATCATGCTTGAATTCCATTGTTATGGTTTGTATCTAAGTTGGTAGTGTAAACATTTCGTATGCTTGTTCCACTGCCATACTTAATGCATTGATATAGTTTTCATCCACATGTTCACCTCTACCATGGTCTTTTGATATGGTGTTGCCATCCTTTTTGTACCCTTTTGGGTGAATCCATTCTCATGGTTTCTGTTTTCTCTTCAGGATGCTGACTGGTACTCGTGGTTCTGTTATCCGTAGAGGAAACAACAATGCTGATCATGAACTTCCGCCACCTCCCACAATGGTCGAGGTTCTCAACAACATTGAGACCAACCGTCTGAGGAATGAACGCCTTCTGGAGCGTGTGGCGCAGAACACTGAACGTCGTCCTGACGACTGTGTCACACTTGGAGATTTCATCCGCTCTTTTCCTCCAATCTTCACCCACTCCAAGGAGCCCCTTGAAGCTGATGATTGGCTCCGCACCATAGAGCACAAGTTCAGTGCTCTTCGTGTTCGTCCCGCTGATCGTGTTAACTTTGCCACCTATCAACTGGAAGGTGAGGCTGGTGTTTGGTGGGAAGGTTTTCAGAATCTACAAGCTCAGGGACATGTTGTTACTTGGGAGGAGTTTGTTGCAACATTCCGTGCCTCTTATATCCCTAAGCCCATCATGGATCTCAAAAGGAAGGAGTTTTTGGATCTGACTCAGGGGCGCAAGGATATTGAAACCTATGGGCGTGAGTTTACTTGTCTGGCTCGTTATGCAACCAGGGATGTGACCAATGATGAAGATAAGCAAGAGTTGTTCCATAAGGGACTTAACCCTGCACTTCTCTACGAGTTGTTGCCCTTCAAGTTCCAGTCTTTCCAGGACCTGCACAATCAGGCTCTTACTCTGGAGCATGGAAGAAAGGATATGGAAGTCTCTCAGAAGCGTGAAGAAGGAAATTCTCATGCTTCTTCCTCTGGTAACAAGAAGCACCGTGTATTTGTTCCATACAGTGCTGTGCCTCGTGCTCCTTATGCACCCAAGTATTTTGGCAATAATTCTCGTCAGCCACAGTCAAATACTGGTGGATCAAACTATCATCCTCCTGCTGGATCTCACACTGGGGTTACCTGTTACTCATGTGTTCAGCCTGGTCACTACTCAAGGGAGTGTTCTCAAAGGCCTTCCGGGTGCAATGATCAGCAGGCAAAGAAGAATGATAAATCTCAAGGTGCTGGACGTGGTCTTCTGACCCATGTCACAGTTGAGGAAGCCCAGGAAGATCCACGCATAATTCTGGGTACGCTCCGTGTCAATTCAATTCTCGCAACAGTTTTGTTTGATTCTGGAGCATCGCATACATTCATATCACAAGAGTTTGCATGGGATCATGGTATACCTTTTGTAACACCCTCAGAATCGACCATATGCAAGTTTTAGCGAAACTCGCCAAACCCGCATAGAAACGATTCAAAGGTGCCCACCAGGCACTTTCGTGCGGGTGGAAAACGAAGTAATAACATTACACAACAGTCCTCGATGGGACCCACAGAACAGATATATACAACAACGACTCAAAGAGTCAAGAATACAGATAGAATATACAAAGATCCAAATCACCGTGAAAAGGATAGAGCGTCCGACTACGGACAAGATGCAAATGGGGCTAAGATCCCTGAAGAATAACCAATGGCGTCCATAACCCTGACCAGGCCAAGCCGGAAGGGTAACCCTGCTAACGACGTCGATCTCAAAACCAGCTAAAACAAAAGGGGTGCCGACAAAGGGCAAAGGAAAAAGAAGGAGCGTCAGTACTGAGTCCAGTACACGGCGAGGCTAGAATTCGGCGGTCCTCGCCTACATAGGTATGGTGGACTGAAGCGGCGGCGCAGCATGCACTAGAACAACCTATAGAGACTCGATACAACTGGCGGCTATCAGAGAGGGATAAGAAAGACCTATTCGGAACCAACCTGATGCTACCATCAGACAAACCCATCCTGGTATTTCCCCCTCGAGACCAAACGAGGAAGTCAACCGAGGAACTCACACTGTTGGCAGTTTTATTTATTCGGTTATCGTTGCAGCAATTTCTAGTCAGGTATAGATAGTCATCCTGATATAATAAACAGTGGGCAATTTTAGTTATCCATTCCGTTATAGTTGCGACACTTACTATTCAGATACAATTAGCATGAGATATCCCAAAACCCAGCAGTTGTTGGTACTTTTATTTAGCCATTCCATTATAGTGAAGCTGATTACTAGTCATTATAAAGTCAAATTTATAGCACTACTTTAGTTATAGTTGTCTATGATCGAGATACTGTGCTCCAAGTCGTCCATAACCGCGGACACGGCTTTCAGAAAGTTTTACCCTGCAGGGGTGCACAAATAGCAACACACACTCTATCAACCTCGGAAAAACCAAATCAAAACCCAACGAGGCCTTCACGACAAAGCAATCACAGGATTCAAAAATATTTCAGGGGGCCACCCCTTAAAGTAGACCCGCAACGAAGTTAGCTGACTCCGAGACAGACTCAAGGTTTGTGGGGCCGGCTGTAAGCGACTGGGAACCCAAAACTGGGCTTGTCGATACCGCGTAAACGGGTCACAATCCTAAACAGTACAGTGTGCTCCTCGCACAAACATAAATAAAGCGGTAAAGCATGGCATAAGTACAGGATCGTAAATAAAACCTCAAACTAGTTTGTGGCCCCAAGAAATAAGACGGAATCAAGCTCTGGCTCAGGGGGGTCCCATAATCCTCCCGGATGTGGATAGCGCGAATATTCAAGGAACAGGTATCAAGTACTCGGGGTCCTACGGGACACAAGTGGACGGTTAACAACCAAATAACATCTATTGCCCACCTGTGCCTCTGCTTACTTACTTCAATTTTAGTTGTTAAACAGGAATTAAAGTGAACAATAATTAAAGCCACGATCATATCCAACATCAACATGCGGCAATACACCAACAACTGTGGCACTTGACGACACGCAACGCACTTGAGCAAGCGACTACGACGCGCAGGTCCAACTATCTACCAAACAACAGGTAATAGGAGGTGTCCAAGGCAATATAAGGCTGCAAGGGATATCACGGGTACGAAAACTAGAGCATCGCAACACAGATAGCAATAGATCAACAGGAGGGAATACATACTATAAAAGTAAGATAGGTAGAAAGGGGGAGATGCTCGCCTGAAAACATTGCCGAAGGTTCATCCGAAGATCGGGGCGAAGCTCACATCAACTCAACGGCCTTATCCGCGAAGAAGCAAAACACTAGAATAAACACCGGATGCACTATTTAATACTACAGTAAAAGATCGGGCATGATGCATTTATGATGTATGACATGGCAAAGGTGCGATGCGATTAGGTCATATTAAGCGGAACCGGGGTCCCGACAATTAATTAGACGGTTCACGTTATTTATCTACCCCGCAAATTAAATGTTGTTTGAACAAGGTAAAATATAGCACCGGTTCGCTATACCAATTTAAATGAGGCCAATATAAGACTAGATTTGCCCGCATATGGGCCCCATATTTAATTTAGGTGAATCGGCATAAGGCCCCCAAACCACATGACAAAAATGCATGCATGAACAATTAATATGCAACAAGTTTTATATAAAGCATTTATAAAATAGGGCTCGGGAAAAGGTTCACACATTAGGGTTCGGCAGATCTTGGGGTTCCGGGGTTCGGGGTCCGGTCTCAGGGTTCGGATCTGGGGTTCGGTCTCGACAGGATCGTTCTCGGATAACGGGGCAGATCTTGTCACATCCGGGGAGCAGGACTTGGTGCGGCGACAGGGGCGCATCGGATCCGCCCTGGTCGGTGTCGTTCTTGTCGTTGCGAAGGTCTTGTCGATGGACCCTCGGGTTCAAGCGGCTCCTCGTGGCGAACTTGTCGATGTGTCGGATCGGAGATCTTGTCGGGGTTCATACTTGCCGCGGGGTCCGGGATCAGTCTTCGGGGTCCGGTTACGAGTGTCGTGGTCGACCTTGGATTAGCGTCGGTATTCTTGAGTCATGCCTTGTCCGACCTTTGAAGATGTCGACCTTGGGTTGGCCTCGTAGACTCGAAGATCTTGCCCAAATTACTGGGGGATACCACGAAGCTGAAGATAGACAAGGTTCATACATTGATTGGAACATAGGCCGCGAGGGCTGCGGGAGGCCTCGTCCGATAGAGGGAGGATGCTACGCGCGACATCAACCGAAGTTCTGTCCTGGGCGACACGACGACAAGGTGGCAGCAGGGGCGTCAGCGCGGCCTGACAGCGGTGGGCCCAAGGGAGACGCTGACCGACAAGACGACCGCGCGACAAGACGACGAGGGCCAGACGCACGAGCACTGGAGTCGAACGGAAGGCGGCGGCCGGCTTCGCAGGCGGAGCTCGCAGAGGAGGGGAGGGCACCGAGGAGGCGTGAGCGGGGCGGCGGCGGAGGCAGAGGGGCGACGGCGACGAGGGAGGTGTGCCGGCGAGGAAGGTGGGGCGCGGGGTGAGGGAGGAGGAGGAGGTGGCGTGGGTGGGGCGGCCGGCTCGAGCACGCGGAGGGGCGGCGAAGCAGAGCTCGGTGGCGGCGAGGACGGGGCGAACGGTGAGGAGGCGCGGGAGGCGCGCGATGGGCGACGGCGGTTGAGGCCGGGCGGTGGGCGCCGGAGAAGGGCGGAGGCGGCCGGCGACGAAGGCGCCGTCGTCCGCGGCGGAGGCGAGGAGGGCGAGGACGGCTCGCCGGCCGCGGGGAAGGAGGGGAAAGGCGGCGTGCTGGGCTCGTCGGCGGCCGTCGACGCGGTGAGGTGCGCGGCCGCGGGCGAAGAAGGAGAGGGGTGGAGCGCGTCAGGTGCGAGCGGGGAGGGAGGAGAGAGGAGAAGTGGGGAGGGAGAGAGGTTGGTGTGGGTGGGTCCCGCGGGCAGGGGGTGGACCGGGTTCAGGTGGGGCCAGGGGGAGGGTTTGACGAGGGGAGGCAGGTGGGGAGTGGCCAGGCGGGGTCGGGTGGGACCCGCCGGGGATGGTTCGGTGGGGGGGGGGGGGGGTTGAGTGAGGAACAGGTGGGTCAGAGAGGGTGGGGTCCGGTTGTAAGGGAGAGGGGGTAGTTGGGGGCTAGGTGAAAGAGAGAGAGAGGTGGTGGATCGGTGAGGTGGCAGGGTGGGTAGGAATTGGGGGAGAGGGTGAGGTGGCGAGCTGTGAGTGGTGGGTCGATTAGGACTAGGTAGCTTTAGGAATTTGGGTGGGCTGATTAGATATTTTAGTCCAGGGTTTTTCTTTTATTTAAGAATAACTTTTGTAAATAGTTTTAGACAAATAAAAGACCGGAACAGACCGATGTGTTAATTTGAAATAAGACGGGGGCTACTTAGAAACAGAACTAGGCGTTTTCGAAAATAGTTTCAGACAAACAATGCATGATGATGACGATGCAATGCACAAAAACAACGCAATTTTCTAGTAGTGGTTTTGCGGGATGCCACACCTTTTGAAGCAATGCCTTCCCCTATAGAGATTAGTACTCCTGGGTCTCGTTGGCAGACCATCTGGGTTACTCATGGGGTTGAGATAGATATAGCATATCAGAAGTTTCCCACTTCCCTCATTGCACTCAAGTCAACTCACATAGATGTTATTCTGGGCATGGACTGGTTAACCAAGTATCAAGCCGTCATTGACTGTGCACTTAGAACAGTTTCTGTGACCTCTCCTACTGGCATAACTGTCAAGTATTGTACTAATGGTTCAAAGTCTCCGTCAGCAGTTCTTGAACCTTTCTCGGAGTTGTATGCCATGGATGTCCTACCTGCTCTCGAGGTCCAAGATGTCCATGTAGTCTGTGATTTCCTGGATGTTTTTCCTGAAGAGTTGCCTGGCATGCCACCTGATCGAAGTGTGGAGTTTGTCATAGAGCTAGTTCCTAGAACTGCTCCTATCTCCAAAAGACCTTACCGCATGCCTCCTCATGAGTTGGTTGAGTTGAAGAAGAAACTTGAAGAGTTAGAGGGTCTAGGATACATCCAACCTAGTACATCCTCTTGGGGTTGCCCTACCATTTTTGTCAAGAAGCGGGATACAAATATCCCAAGATTGGTGGTCGATTACCGTCCACTCAACGCGGTGACAATCAAGAATAAGTACCACTTCCTCGGATAAATGACATCTTTGATCAATTAAGTGGTGCCACTGTCTTCTCCAAAATGGACTTAAGATCAGGGTATCATCAAATCAATCTCAGAAAGGAAGATATCCCAAAGACAACATTCACAACTCGTTATGGTCTTTACGAGTATACAATGATGTCCTTCGGGTTAACCAATGCCCCTGCCACATTTATGAGGCTCATGAACTCCGTCTTCATGGACTATCTCGACAAGTTCGTCGTGGTATACATTGATGACATTCTAATCTACTCCAAGACCGAAGAAGAGCATGCCAAACATCTACATTTGGTATTGACTAAACTTCGTGAACATCGTCTCTATGCCAAGTTTTCCAAATGTGAGTTCCGGTTACAAGAGATCGTCTTCCTTGGTCATGTTGTGTCTCCAAGTGGTGTTGCTGTCATACCGGATAAGGTTCAGACCATTTTGGAATGGAAGTCACCTACTTCAGTCAAGGAATTCCGAAGTTTCCTTGGAATGGCTGGATATTACCGCCGATTCATTGAGAACTTCTCCAAGATAGCCAAGCCTATGACTGATCTTCTGAAGAAAGATAAGAAGTTTGAATGGTCAGAAAAGGCAGAAGAAAGCTTCCAAGCTTTGAAAACTAAGATAACCACTGCACCTGTGCTTGTTCTTCCGGACACAAGCAAGCATTTTGTCATCTATTGTGATGCTTCTCTCCAAGGGCTCGGTTGTGTATTGATGCAAGATGGTCATGTAGTGGCCTATGCTTCTCGGCAGTTGAAGCCACATGAGAACAACTATCCAACCCATGATCTCGAGCTCGCTGTTGTTGTTCATGCCCTCAAGCAATGGAGACATTACCTCATCGGTAACCGTTGCGAACTTTACTCGGATCATCAAAGCCTAAAGTACCTCTTTACCCAGCCAGATCTGAATCTCAGGCAAAGACGATGGTTGGAACTCATCAAAGATTATGATTTGGGTCTCAGCTATCAACCCGGCAAAGCCAATGTCGTAGCTGATGCGCTAAGTCGGAAGTCTTATTGCAACAATCTGATGATTTCACAAGCCCAACATGTTCTCTATGAGGAAATCAAGGCTCTTAATCTTGAAGTAGTTCCTTATGGATTCCTTGCTAACCTTGAAATAAAATCTTCTCTAGAGGACCAAATCAAGGAAGCTCAAAAGCAAGATGATGAAGTTACCAAGATCAAGGAATGTGTTGCAATCGGTGAAGCTAAATGCTTCTCTGTCAATGATCAAGGTATTCTATACTTCAGTAACCGGCTAGTGGTTCCAAACAGTTGGAAAATCAAAGATTTAATTCTTTTGGAAGCTCATGAATCCCCTCTGTCTATCCATCCTGGTGGTACCAAGATGTACCGAGATCTCCGTCAAAGATTCTGGTGGAGTGGAATGAAACCAGAAATCGCTCGCTTTGTTGCAGAGTGCGATGTTTGCCGCCGTGTGAAGGCTGAACACCGAAGGCCTGCTGGACTTCTGCAGCCGTTAAAAATTCCTGAGTGGAAATGGGATGAAATTGGTCTGGATTTTATCACTGGACTCCCAAAGACACAATCTGGACATGATGCCATATGGGTAGTTATTGATCGATTATCCAAAGTTGCTCACTTCCTTGCTGTTCGGGAAAGCATTACTGCAAGCCAGTTGGCAGAGCTATACATATCCCAGATAGTCGTCCTCCATGGTGTACCCAAGAAGATCATATCTGATCGTCGAAGCTTGTTCACTTCCAAATTCTGGGCTAGTATCCAGCAAGCAATGGGGACTCAAGTTTCCTTCAGTACAGCCTATCATCCTAAAACCGGTGGTCAGACTGAAAGAGTGAATCAAATTCTTGAAGACATGTTCCGAGCATGTGTCATATCTTTCAAAAGAACTGGGAGAAATGTCTTCCTTTTACGGAGTTCTCTTATAACAACAGTTTTCAATCCAATTTGGGCATCGCACCTTTCCAGTTCCTGTATGGAGAACATGTCGAACACCGCTGAATTGGACAGAAACCGGTGGAAGACAATTCTTTGGTCCGGACATGATCCAAGAAGCAGAAGATCAAGTTCTCATAATTCGAGAGCGTCTGAAGGCCGCTCAATCTCGTCAGAAGACCAACTACGATTGTCATCATCTTGATGTTCATTATGAAGTTGGTGATCAAGTCTATCTCTGGGTCACTCCTCTGAAGGGTGTCCATCGATTCGGTATCAAAGGAAAATTGGCTCCTCGCTATGTTGGTCCCTTTCGCATTCTCTCCAAGCGGGATGAGCTTACCTACAAATTGGATCTACCTTCATCTTTTCCAGAGGTACATGATGTTTTCCATGTGTCTCAACTCAAGCGCTGCTTCAAAGATCGCATTCGTGGTGTGGACCATGAAACTTTGGATCTCCAAGATGATCTAACCTACCTAGAATACCCTGTTCGTATTCTTGATGAAACCGAGTGCAAGACTCGTCGCCAAACCATCAAGTTCCTGAAAGTTCAATGGTCTCATCACTCTGAGTCAGAAGCAACCTGGGAACGCGAAGATCGTCTTCGATCTGAGTACCATGCCTTCTTTTCTAAAACCTAGGAATCTGGGGTCGAGATTCTTGTAAGTGGGGTAGAGATATAACATACCACCCTTTTGTGTAATATAAATAAGGACATGTTTGAGCATTGCATACATGCATAACACTTGCACTTTGATTCAACCAAAGAAGAACAAACAAAACCCTAAACCCTAATAGCTTTCTCTCTCTTTTTGAATCAATTCAAATGGTTTCTATATCTTGAAAATCCTCAAAACAAATGGAGCCCAAATTGTGTTGAGGGCCCCTAGTGTTTTCAAATATTATACAAAAGTTTCTGTAAATTGAAATTATTCAAAACATATTTGAATTCCAAATATAAAAAGAAACCAGAAAAATAGAAATATAAAAAGAAAATTTCCAAATAAAAACTACCCTAGCCCTCTCTGGGCCGAGCCCATCTTTCCTCTCCTCTCTCTACCTGCCACCAGCAGCGCCAGCATCCAGCCCACCCGGGGCCCAAGTCTGTCCCAGGAGCAGCCCACCCGGCCGCGTACCCCTTCGAGCCTTCTGTCCGCCTGTCGTCTTCGTCGCCGATGACGGAGCAGCTGCGTGGCGTCGCCGTCGACGCTCGTCTGCGCCACGATTCCCGCCGGCGCCGTGATGCGCGCCGCCACCCCCGAGCATCTATATGATCCTCTAGCGCCGCCCGGACGAACCCTAGTCCCATTTTCCCTCTTTTCCCCCTCCTCGCCAGAACCCTAGCTCTTAGGAGCTCGATGATGTCGCCGTCCTTGACCACCCCGCGGTGCGCCGAGGCCTCTGCTGGAAGCGCCTCGCCACCCTCGTCCTCCTCACCGAAGCACGCAAGTAGGGAAGCACTCTCCTCGCCAGAATCGTCCCTGAACCGCCGCCAGTCGCTGCCGTTTTCACCATCGATTCGGAGCCGTTCGACCTCGCCTCGCCTTTCCGTCACCACCGACGCGTTCGTGCTGAGCTTGCAGTCCCCTAGACCTCCCCATCGTCTCCCTCTCTCACTGGTTCGAGCTGCCGCCATGCGTCTGTAGCCGCCGCCGCTATTCGTCGTTGATGCCGACGCTCCGGCGACCAATCTTGGGTGGCGCCGCCTCTATTTGGCTCAGCACGCACGCACGCCTGCAGCCAGCGCGCCCCCTCTCGCAGCCCAGTGCGCACCCTGTCGCCGAGCCCGTGCTCGATCTGGGGCAGACCCCACTACTGATGTCATCATGACATCAACATGAGGTCATAAAACCCCCCTATTTGTTTTATTTAAATGTTTTCTGTAATTGTTTTTGTTAAATGGAAAATATATGATAGGTGGGCCCTGCCTGTCAGGATTTTATTAATCTCTATAAATATTTTCTGAAATGATTAAAAGTCTGACATGTGGGCCCAAGTTTGGAAATTATTTCAAATATTCCAAAAATGATTTAAAATGAATTAAAATTTGAGAAATTCATAACTAATTCATTTTAAATCAGAAAAATACAAACAATATACCAAAATGTTCAGAAAAATGAAACCTATCTAACTAAGATATAATCATACATTGTTAATCAACTTTGATATCAAGTTTAATTAGAAGAACCAATTGAACCCCATAGGTGATTTCGATGATCCCCCTGTTCTAGGGTTTGGACTTTCGGAACCCCCTTTAAAGTGACCAAGCATGTTTTAGGGTTCAATTCAACACTATATAACTTGTCATATCATCCATATTGTATGAGCATTGCACATGCCATGTGTTGAGTGTTGCTTTCTCTTTTCCGGTGATTGGTTCTCGCGAATAGGAACCAAACCCGAAGCTGAAGTCAATGCCAATGAAGAGCAGTATCAGTCCAACAACGGACAAGGCAAGCGAAGCCCCACTCATACATATGAACCCTATGATTACAAAGTATTTCATTCTCGTCATATGCATTCGGTTCAAACATTCTTTTATCAGTAGACATAGTAATCCTTTCTGATGCATGTTATCCTTTGTGAACTATATTACCTGATCCACTGCTCCTATAATAACTAGGGTTTGGCTTATGAGCATCGCTAGTGCCATAGTTCAGTCAAGCTTAGCCATGCGTAGTGGTCTGATGCTAATCACTCATGTGATGCACCGGAGAGGCGAATGAATCTAGTATGGTAGGATGTGGTGATGTGATCAGAAGTGGACGATAAACATGCTAAGGCTTGTATGGGAGGTCACATGGGTTGTGGTTTTTGTAGTCCCATACTTGCCACCCTTAGGACCTGATGATCTCGCATATTGAACCAAGACGAGCGTACAACCACACGGGGTCCTGGAAACCCCCTCGACCAACTAACTTGCCTTGTAGATTCCATGAGTCACATAGTTTGGGCTTTCCATTCGACATACGCATCTTGGTTGTTCTTGAATGGAGGAGAAGGAGGTGCATTCATAACAGGTAGGTAAGCGTGGCTGGGAACAAGAGATGCTCGGCATCCGTAATCTTGAACCCTGTGCACATCATTAGGGACCGGCTTCGGGACTTGAACCATTATGGCGGCATCTCCCTAGTGCGTGACTCATGGTCTCGGCGAAAGCAAGGTAAAGGTCGTGGTCAAGCACTCTCTGCCGGCCTTCCAAGGAAGAGGGCTAATAATTTGGCATTAAGAATCGGTTGGTACGTGTGGGTAAAGTTGTGCACCCCTGCAGTGTTATTAATCTTTTCAAAAAGTCGTTTCCATGGTTATGAACGACTTGGGAACGGATTCTGTGATCATAGAGAACTATAACCGAATGATAAAACTTGCCAACTAAAGTGAGATCCAGAATACTTCCTTGGGGTTGTTGAGGGGTAGTCCGGGAAGAGTGGTTCAGTTGATGATGATGCTTGGTGGATATCAAAGATGAATTTAAGAGCTATAGTGGAAGTCGTCTTATCCGCTTTTGAAAATTATCTGACGAAACGAGTTTCTTCTCCCTCTTGTTTTGAAAACAAAAGATGGCTTTATGCAAAATAACTCCACTAGCCATAAGTCTTGCGGAGTACACCCTGTACTCAGCCTTGCTTCATTGATGTTTTTCTACAGATGATGCTACCCCAACTGAACGTGGTTTCTACGTCGAAGTCGACGAGTAGTCGGGGTTCCCAGGCAGCAGCCTAGGATCTATGGAAGGGACGCTACTTCTGTTTAAGGACTCTTAGGCCCTTTGCTAAGTTTTTGTTTAGAACAACTTGTTTGCTTCCGTTGTTTGATGTAATGATGGGTCTGTGACCCCTGGCTTGTTTCACTGGTTTGTAAATCTCTTAAGAGTTTACCTTATTTATGTATGGTGTGTATGTTCTGTAATGTTATCGATCTTTCCGTGTGCGTTTCGGAATTTAGGTTAGGCTTATGTCAGATGAGGATCTGGTATTGGTCTAGCCCTAATCCAGGGTCGTGACACGACGGTCACAAGTATCGTTATCGCTTAGAGCTTATGGATCCCGCTGCAAGGCGCGAGGCCACCAATGCACTCGACGTGTCCTTCATGAAGATGGACTCGCAGGCCAACATCATGCCCAAGACGCGGCAGGCCGCGGTCATGGCGGCCTCCACCTACCTCGCATCCAACTCGCCATCAGCGGGAGACCCAGGGAACGCAATCCACAAATCTGCGCTTGCAGGTCTTGGACTCGTTGGAGCTACGCTCCACGACAAAACACTCGCGGTGCCAAAGAAAAAGGTCACAGTAAAATTCACTCGAAGCCGCACACCCTCATCCGAGGAGGAAGAACATGACCTGCCGTGGCGCTGCCATAACCCACGGCGCAGGAGCAGCAACTATGATGCTTGTAGCGAGCTCGCATAGCGCAAGATCGACAAGTCACGCGCAAAGCGCGCATGCTCTACCGAGTCTGAAGATGACGACGGGGAGCTGTGCGGCGCCAGGTGCTTCAGCAGGGACGTACGACAATCACGGATGCCTAGGAACTTCAATCTCCTTTCGGACAATCCAAAATTTGACGGCACGCAGGATCCAAAGATCTGGATCGACGACCATCTATCGTTAGTGAAGCTCCATGGTGGGAGCAAAAACACAGCCATGCAATGCCTTCAGCTGCAGCTGACATGCGCAATCAGAGCCTGGCTCAACAGACTCCCCTCCGGATCCATTCGCAGCTGGGAAGAGCTGGCATATAGCTTCATCCGCAACTTCAAAGTCACCAGCAAGAGACCGGATTCAATCGAGAAGCTACGCACCTGCTGCTAGCGGTCCAACAAGTCTATCTGCCCATACATACTGCGCTGGTCCATTATAAAAAAACTCCACCGCAAACATCTCGGAGGAAAGGGCAATCGACGCTTTAAATGACGATGTGAGGAGCCGATAATTCAAAGAAGAGCTCGAGCGCGTCAAGCCCAAGACCATCGACCACCTGATGGACATCGCCAATCGCAATGCCGATGGTGAAGATTCCGTCAACCGAGCATGTTCAGATGACGAAAATGACTTTGTCCGCAGGCGCAACTGCCACGGAAAAAGAAGATCGCACGTCTACGACGACCGCGAGGAGGTCGACATGGTTGCGGCTGGCTACACCGATCGCCGCGATGATGGCAATCGCAACAACGGGTATCGCGGTGGAAGCTACCGCGACAGCGGAATACCCACACAAACTTGGCAGCGCCGCAACTGCGATGAGGAGCAATCTGCATTCAAAAAGTTGTTGGGTCCCTGCACCATCCACTTTTAAATCGACAAACAGGATGGTAAGAGGAAGGCCAGCCATATGCTCAAGGATAGTAGGGAGTTCTAAAAACTTCATGAGGGATTCGCTCAGATACGTCGCCAAGCGATGAACCCAGGATTCACCCCCGCTCCAGGAGCCGTCACGCATGAAGCTCCACCGCCACCACCCGGAGGACCCGTGCAGCATGCGACTGCTTCGGCGCAGAATAATGTAGCAGATGCATACCCGCCACCGCTAGGGTCTATGATGATACAGAAGGGGCGCCCAACCAACAGGGTGTAGAATAATATCACCCGGCAGGTTAACTTGGCTGTCACCTCTCCGCCAGCCAATCCCTGAGTACCTCTGCGGCTCGGAGTCATGCATCACATTCATCGCTCGGATCACCCGCGCCAGATACCTCTCCCAGGTCCCTCTTGCCCTGGTGCTCGAGGCCCAGATTAAAAGATTCGAGATGAGTCGCGTCTTTAAGGATGGCAACAACGACATTAACCTGATGTTCTCCAGCACAGTCACAGCTATGCGGATCCCGCTATGCAGCCTAGAGGCGTCGAACATGACGTTCCACGACATCGTCCCAGGGAAAGGCATATACCCCCTAGGAAAAATATGGCTCCACGTCATCTTTAGCAAGCCCAACAACTTTAGGCGTGAGCGTCTTGACTTCGAAGTGGTGGACTAGCCCTCACAGTACCACGCCATCCTTGGGCGCGCGGCATTTGCAAGATTCCTGGCAGTGCCACATTACACGTATCGTCTACTGAAGATGCCAGGACCCAACAGTGTCATCACTGTCCCAGGAAGCTTCACCAGGTCAGACAACTACGACATGGACTTCAATAGAATCTCCTAGTCGTTCGGCATGCAGGAGGAGCTCGCAAGACTAAAGGAGGTCACAGACAATGGGCTGCCCCTGTCACCAGACAAAACGCACCTGATATGTCCTTTGACTCCATAGTCAACACCAGAAAGGTGCAGGTTCACCCGACAGACACCTCCAAGACGGCGTTGATCGCTAATGATCTAAGTTCCGCATAGGAAAGCGTGCTCGTCGAATTCCTTCGTGAGCATTGGGTAATCTTCGTCTGGTGTCCCACGAACATGCCAGCAGTTCCTAGGGAATTCGCCGATCATGCACTAAATGTGTTTCTGGATGCAAAGCCTGTCAAGCAATCAATGCATCGACTATCCGAGCAAAGGGCTGAAGCCGTTGGTATCGAAGTCAACAGACTCCTCGATGCCAACTTCATAAGGGAGATAAAGGAAAGCACATGGGTATATAACCCCGTGCTAGTCCCCAAAAAGGACATAAACATCCTGCGGATGTGTGTGGATTTCACGTCACTTAACAAGCACTTCCCCAAGGACCACTTCCCCATATCGTGGATCGATCAAATCATCGATTCAACCGCAGGATGCAAGAAACTCTCCTTCCTCGATGCCTACTCAAGCTACAAACAAATTTGAATGAAGGTCAAAGATCAGGAGAAAACGGCATTCATCACATCGTTCGGGGTGTTCTGCTACAACACGATGCCTTTCGGGCTAAAAAACGTGGGCGCCACATATCAACGGTGCATGCGTGCCTGAAGATCCAGATCGTACGCAACGTCTAGGTCTATGTCAATGACATAGTAATCAAGACCAAGGAAGCCAAAACACTTATCAACGATTTCCGCGAGACATTCGACAACCTTGATCGCCTACAAGATCAAGCTAAACCCGGATAAATGCGCCTTCGGCGTCCTGTCTGGGTAACTACTCGGGTACTTAATCTCTCAGATTGGCATCAAGGACAACCCTAAGAAAATTAGGGCTATACAAGCCATGGAGAATCCCAAGAATGTCAATGGGGTACAACAGCTAGCTGGGCGAATCGCAACGCTCAGCAGGTTCATCAGACGCATGGGTGAGAAGGCCCTCACTTCTATCAGCTGCTACGCAAGGCCAAAAAATTTGAGTGGATGGCCGAAGATGATGAGGCATTCAAAAACATCAAGCTCCTGCTCTCCACATCTCTTGTACTAGTAACGCCAAAGGAGAGGGATCCTATGTTGCTATACATTGCAGCCATGCACCAGGTGGTTAGCACCGCCCTTGTGGACGAACGACCCGAAGACGGTAAGACCCACGGGGTACAACACCTAGTCTACTACCTAAGCGAGGTACTAACCCCAACAAAGCAGAGGTATCCCACTACCAGAAGCTCGCCTATAGCGTATTCATGATGGCACGTTGATTGAGCCACTACTTCCAGGAGCATCAGATCATAGTCATCAATGACGCGCCACTATCGAACATCCTGAACAACCCCGAAGCTACTAGGCGAGTAGCCATGTGGGACATCAAGCTGTCACCTCGGTTTATCATCTATGAGCGTCACACCGCCATCAAGTCCTAGGTGCTCCCTGACTTCTTTGTCCACTAGATGGAACTCCAGCTACCGGATACTCCGGACATGTCCCAGTCCTGGACAATGCACTTTGATGGCTCCAAGAACGAGGCTGGAGCAGGAGTCGAAGTGATACTGACATCCCCTCAAGGGGATAAGATGAAATATGTCCTTCAGATGAAGTTCCGTGCATCCAACAATGAGGTTGAGTATGAGGCACTCCTACATGGCATGCGGATGGCCAAAGTGTGCGGCGCTACGCACCTCGTCATCTATGGTGACTCCAACCTCATCGTCAAATAGATGATGAACGAGTGCGACGCTCATAGCGCAAACATGATCACATATCGTGTGCTTTACAAATCACTCGAAGGGGACTTCGACGACTGCAAACTCTGGCACGTTGAAAGAGAAAGCAATGAAGAGGCTGACAAGCTTGCCAACATCGGCTCCACTTGCTCCCTAGTGCCACCAGGTGTGTTCCTCGAACAAATCTGTGTGCCCTATATCAAGCGAAAATTACTGACGGACACTGCCAAAGCCACAGGACACTTGGGGGCTGCGCCACCCGAGAGAGGCAAAGGACCCGAAGAGCTCGACACAGAGGTCAAACTAGTGAGCCTCATGCAGGTCATGGAGGTCGAGCAGATGTGGACCCAACCGTACCTCTGCTACCTAATAAGCAAAAAGCCGCGTCAGGACCCGAATGATGCCCGACACATAGCTCGCCGATCAAAGGCCTTCACCATCATAAATGGCGAGTTGTACAAACGCAGGATTTCGGGGGTGCTCTAGTGATGCATCACTAACAGTGACGGGAAGAGAATCCTCCTTGACATCCATGAAGGTATCTGCGGCCACCACGCAGGCAGCCATGCCCTCGTCGCCAAGGCTCTACGAGCTGGCTTCTACTGGCCAACCGCAATGAGCGATGCCAAGGAGATCGTCTAGAGATGCAAAGCCTGCCAAAGGTACGCAGATAAGCCGCACGCGCCAGGCTCAGAGCTGCAGCCCATACCATTGGCCTGGCCCTTCGCCTAGTGGGGACTCGACATGATCGTCATGCTACCAAAGTCCTCGCCAGGAGGGCATGTATTCCTCATAGTGGCAGTCGACAAATTCACAAAGTGGTTCGAGGCCATGCCTGTTACTAACCAAAGCGGCGGCGTCGCCGTCAAGTTTTTTGAGTCCATTGTCTACAGGTTCGGAGTGCCCCATAGCATTATAACCGACAACGGCTCAAACTTCACCTTGAAGGAGTTCTGAGACTTTTGTAAATACCTCAGCATCAACCTCACCTACGCCTCCGTGGCGCATCCGCAGACCAACGGGCAGGTCGAAAAGGCTAACGGTCTCGTCGGCAACGACATCAAGAAACAACTACTATGCCCACTCAAAAGGCTTGTGTGAGCTTGGGCAGACGATCTACCCTCCAATCTTTGGAGCCTATGCATAACGCCAAACAGCTCAACTGTCTACACGCCCTCCTTCATGGTGCACGAAGTCGAAGCCATGCTGCCTGGTGAGGTATTCTACAAGGCCCCACGGGTCGTCGCCTACAGCGAAGCCTAATCATCGGCCACACTCGAAGACGCCATCGAAACGCTGGACGAAGCACGTGACATCGTTGTGGCCCGTTATGCGGTATACCAGCAAAGTCTCCGCAACTACCACAGCCATCATCTGCGTCCAAGGTCCTTCGTTGAAGGAGACCTCGTCCTGTGACTCAAGAAGAAGGGGCACCTGAAGCTCGAATTACCCTGGGAGGGACCCTACGTAGTCATAGATGTAATCCCAGTTGGCGCCTATCGCCTAAAAGAGGTTGAATCCGGAGTCGAGTACTCCAACCCTTGGAACGTCGCGCAACTGCGACACTTCTACCCCTAGTTGTCTTTTACTTTCAATAAGGCTACTCAGCCAAACACTGTAGCTCCTACATTACGATGAATGAGAGCTAAGTCTCTTGGCTCAAATTTCTCTCTTGTATACATTCGCATCATTCAATACACTCGGGGGTTGCGCCTCACCTTACGACTTCATCGATTAACAAACAACAATGCATAAACCCTGATTAGCTGACCACGTCAGGCTAACGAAAAGCACATGCACAACTCATAGTCAACAATGCACTACGTGCCGAAACATACAACTTTACAAAGGGCGTCAAAGCCCACTCAATAAATACAGACTTTACATTGTTCTATTTCCTATTTGCAGGATTCGGCTATGTTGAAGCAGGATGTTCGTCCGCTCCACGAAAACATCCACGATTTCCTCAGCATGCTGCGCCACGGCCGCATAATGCGGACGCATTTCCCAGGCCATACCATTCGGAGGAGCGGGGTGGCCCAGCTGCTATCTCCGCGAGGTTGACATCGTGACGATGGAGCCGAACAAGTGATAGGGCCACCTTCACACCCGCCACCGGCTGATGACGCACCAACTCCTTCACGGCGCTCGTGTTAGGAAATCTTCCAAGCAATCCCAAGAAGCTAGAGGGACCCGAATCCAAAGGGAACATCATGGCCCATATCACCACGAGTGACGAGCTTGCACGCTTTAGCACCCGGAGCACTTAATGGACACGATCTTGAACTGTTGCAAGAACAATCGCTCGATCGCGGTCCATCCAGAAAAAGTTGCCGGCCTCCAACTCATGTTGTGTCAAGCAATTCATTCGAATTGCAACATGCTCTTTCTCTTACTTTGGAAGAAGATTCACAACTGCACAAAGAATCAGCAGGTGAGAAGACATAAAAACATGGCACGGTCGAAAAGAAAAGGCTCATGGTGACTTACACTAGAGTTGCTCGCCAATCTGCTGAAATTCCTTAAGGAAAAATTCTTTCCTAGCAACAGCCCGTTCGGTCTTGGATTTCCAAACGTCCGCATGACCACGGATCATGATAACGTCCTTCTCCAGGCTTCGGATGCGATCGCGTAGCAACGACAATTGCGATGTCTCACTCGGTGGTGTAAGGGCACCAAAGAAAGGAGGAGGCGTTACCACCGGATCAACACTCGAAGGACCCTAAGGGTGTAGAATTAGTAGAGTATAAAAATCAAGGCACATGACAGCAGTCAAGGGAGACACTTATATTTACATAAATAAGCCACTACGTGGCAGATTAATACTTTTTTCAGCTTGAAGCATTACATGCACAAAAGGCAAAAACAAAATCGGCCAAGCAAACTACGAGGCAGATGACCTAAGCAACAGTATCAGGAGCATCTTTGGACCCCGAGGCTTTCTCCTTGTCCGCTCGCTACTCCATCACATATGTGGCCAGAAGATCGATAACCTTTGGGCCAAAATGCTTGCACTTCGAGGCGAAGGGAGCAAACGCTACCTCGGAGCCATCTGCTACAGTCGGCATCTTGGAGGTGATTTTCAGAAGATCCAGCTACGCGCCAGACGCCATCGCCATCGCCAGCCCCATAGCGGTGCCCACCCCTTCTTGTAGCTCACAGGAGAATCACCCACCAAATCTTCTGCTAGGGAGTCGATGTTGTCAAGGGCGATGATGTGTCGAAAACGTATCTATAATTTTTTATGTTCCATGCTTGTTTAGTATCTACTTTGCTTTGCTTTGCTTTGTCTTCACTTTGAGGTATTTTTATATATTTTCTAGGACTAACCTATTAACAAGATGCCACAGTGTCAGTTGCGTGTTTTCTTCTGTTTTAGGTTCCAGAAAAGGCAGAAAATCAATATTCTTGGAATTGGACAGGACAAAAGCCAGAGTCAATATTTTACCGTGAGGAACACGGAGCCAGAAGACGAGACGAAGGGGAGACACCAGTGGGCCATACCCCATGGCCACGCGGCCAGGCCTCGCCCGCGCCTAGGGGGTGCATCCACCCCGGGTGCCCCCCCTGTCTCGCCTCTTCGCCTATAAGAATCCCCCGATACCAAAACCCTAAGTACCCGATTAATCTTCCACGAAACAGTCTGTAGCCGCCGCCACTATTGTCCCTAGATTGGGGGGATCTGAAGCTCTTCCCGGCACCCTGCCGGAGGGGAGAGATCATCTCGGAGGCCTTCTTCATCACCATGCCAGCCTCCGGTATGATGTGTGAGTAGTTCCACCTTGGACTATGGGTCCATGTAGTAGCTAGATGGTTGTTTCTCCTCCTTTGTGCTACCATGTTTAGATCTTGTGAGATCCGTTTATGATCAAGATCATCTATTTGTAATCGTGCATGTTGTGTTTGCAGGGATCCGATGGATATTGAGATTACTATGTCAGATTGGTTAATGATTCTATCTTATTGACTCTATCATGTTTGTGTTGTTTGTGATCTTGCATGCTCTCCGTTTCTAGTAGATATCTTGGCCAAGTAGATGCTAGTGACTCGAAGAGGGAGTATTTATGCTCGATAGTGGGTTCATGCCTCTATTTAATCTGGGGGAAGTGACAGAAATATCTAAGGTTGTAGATGTGATGTTGCTACTAGCGAGAAAACAACGATCTCTTGTTCATGGAACAAGTGGATTGTTTACCTTACACACTTTTCTTAAAGCAGTTATCTGTTGCTTGCAACTTAATACTGGAGGGGGTTCGGATGATAACCTGAAGGTAGATTACTAGTCATAGATGTATTTGGATGGCGGTCTATGTATCCTGTTGTATTGCCCAATCAAATCTCATAGGATCATGAATGTCTAGTATTGCATTGTTATGCCTTGCTCTGTCCTGTCAATTGCCTTGTTGTAATTTGTTTACCCAGCATGTCATGTTGTTTATCTTAAGGAGAACACCTCTACTATGGACCTCGGTCCAATATTTACCATTGATACAACTTCCACTGTTACTGTTTTAATTTTTGCAAACCAGAATTACCTTCCAAACCATAGGGTTAATCCTTTGTTTTCAGCAAACCGGTGAGATTGACAACCTCACTGTTCGTTGGGGCAAAGTCTTGAGTTTGTGTTGTCCAGGTTTCCAAGTTGCTTGCAACACCTTTGAGTCGTTTCCTTCCTCCTACTGGTTCAATAACCTTGGTTTATTTCTGAGGGAAGACTTGTTGTTGTGCTCATCATAACTTCCTCTTGGGGTCTCCCAACAAAGATCTACAGTGATATGAGCGCATCAAGCTGTTTTCTGGCACCGTTGCTGGGGAGGCTAAGGACTGCTTCACAAGGGGAGTCCTTAAAAACCTTTCTCTTTACTTTCTTTTTGTTTTGCTAAGTTTCTTTTGCCTTTTTTTGTTTGCCTCTTTTTATCAAAAACTCCAAAAAAAAATAGTTTCGTTTGGTTTGCTTTCTCTTATCAAAAACACACAAAAAAATTAGTTCCTACTTCAAGTTGTTTTTATGTCTAGTTCTGCTCCAATCACTATTTCATTATGGATAACCCACACGGTTTCCTATTTGGGAAAACTACTATCACTGCTAAGGTAGTAGATGAACCACCGCCTGCTAGAACCTTCATGGAAGATTTTATAAGGTATAGAGAATCTTATAAGGGTAAAGTTATGAGAGTCGTGTTAAAAAGGTTGGATCTAATTTCTAAAATTTTTCTTAAAGGCCATGATATAAATTGTTGCTTTGAATAGGATACTAAACATCTTAAATTCCAATGTGGCTTTAGTAAAGAATTTTTAATTATGAACTATCATTGGAATAACTATATGCATCTTGGAATTGAAGAAGTAGAATAATTTGTTTTGTTTATGGGAGCTTCTGAAATAGAATCCTTCATGTCTAAAAACTATGAAACATGTGTTGCTTGTAAAGACCTTAAAGATATGGTCTCTTATATCCTTGATCATTACATAGAAAATTTCAGCAATAATTGTTATATCATTAATTATAAAGAGAGACTTAGTCATGCACAATAATGTCTCCACAATTTGCAGGAGCCTATGGAAGAAGAAATTGCTGAACCTGAAAGCTCATTACATGAAAAAGAGGAGGATAGTGATGAACAAGAGGCGGAAGAATGGATTAGCTACCCATGCCTACATTCTAATGAGAGTAACTCTTTATCCCTTAAATTATTTGATTGTCCCCCATGCTTACCAAAGGAGGATGAATGTTATCTTCCTGTGGATTCGTTTGAAATATCTACTATGGGTAAAACTTGTGATAATAATTATGCTCCTATTATCCATGATAATCCTTTATTTGTGTCCAACTTCGAAATGCATGGTACTAAAGAGTTTTGCTTAGAGAACCTATATTGGTTAATAATATTAATTGTACTACTATTGAAAATGAGAATGATCAGCCATCTTGTTATAAAAAATTTAAAAGTGGGTTTGAAGGTTTTAATCCCACTATTTTTGAGCTTGATAAAAATTATGTGTTTGTAGATCATGAAAATCATGCTTCATGTGATAATTATATTGTTGAGTTTATTCACGAGGCTAATGAAAATTATTATGAGAGAGGAAAATATGGTTGTAGAAGTTTTCATGGTACTGAAACACCTCTCTATGTGCTGGAAGTTTTGAAGTTGCTCTTGTTCTATCTACCCATTCTTATTACTATGTGCTTCTTTGATTTATTTAATTACAAGATTCCTATGCATAGGAAGTGGGTTAGACTTAAATGTGGTTTGAATTTTCTTCTTGATGATCTCTTTTACTTCAATTCATATTTGTTACGCAAGCATCTTCTCAAACTATCAAGCCTAACTTAAAGGCATTAAAGAAAATTACTTCTTGGGAGATAACCCAATAGTTTTCTTGACTCTTGGAAGTTATTACTTATGTAATCACCTCTCCTTATCCTTTTTATTTGATTGTTGTGCCAATAATAACCTCTAATGAGAGGGAAGTAAGATTTGGGGAGTTGCTGTCCCGAAACATATTTTTGTGCTCCACTGTAAATATTCGTGTAAAATCTCTATAAATCAGTTTGAGCTGTATTTTCTGAATAAATCCCCCAGGTTGTTAGATAACATTCGGTAGTTCAACACTTTTTTATTTGAGAAACAGAAGGTCTTCGAAAAAATCGGTTTCTACCCGCTGGTCTGTTTTGACAGATTTCTGCCATTATTTGCATTTGCATCTTATTGATTCCTTTTTGGGTTATTTTTGGGAAATTGAGCTTTTTGAGGGAATTGCTACAATAGCTTGTGACTTTAGTGAAAGTTTTGTTGTTTTAAAACTAAACCCAAAGGTCTATTATATTTTGAATAAACTAATGTTACTAATGAATATTGTGTGAAGTTTTGTATGGAGGGAAATTTGCAGGTGTAGAGGAAGAATGATGTAATGAGATGAAGAATGGACAAAAGCTCAAGCTTGGGGATGCCACCCCATGTCACTCCAAGAAATATTCAAGAGGTACAAGAATCAAACTTTGGGGATGCCCAAGGCATCCCCTTCTTCATTAATAAAAATCTCAGGTCTTCCTAGACACTTTGTTTTTTATTGTTTCATGCACAAGTTGTGTTGTTCTTGGAGCGTCTTAGTTTTCATTTTTGATTTTTGTTTGCTTAGTTTGCTTGAATAAAGTAGTTTGGACCCCCATTCTCGCTGTGTTTGTTTGAAATAAATTGATTGGTGTTGGAAAGGAGTAGGAAGTTCTTGTTTAGTAGTACAAGAGGAGCTTGCTTTAACTGTAACTTAGACTTTATCATGTCATGCTAGATGTTGTTTTGACCTTATTGAAGGGAATATGCCCTGAGAGGCAATAATAAAGTGTTTATTATGTGTATTCCAAGTATATGATAGATGTTTATTTTGCATGCTATAATTGTTTTAATACAGAAACATTAATACATGTGTGTTTAATAAACAAACAGAAAGTTCCTAGTTATGCCTCTCTCATAAACTAGCTCGTTGATTAACAAGATGATCAAGGTTTCCTGATCATGGAAATTGGATGTTGTTAATAACGGGATCACAACATTTGTGTAATGGTGTGATGAACATTCATCCGAAGTATAGCATTAGGATCAAAGTCATTGAGTTTATATTGCTATAACAACTTACGAAGTGATCCTAATCCTTAGACCATGAGATCATGTCAATCACTAACACCGGAAGAGTTTCTTGATAACATCAAACATCACACCGTAACAGGGTGATTATAAAGATGGGTTCAAAACTAATAAAGTGTTATGTTGAGGCCCATGGATCGAGAGTGGAGTTTGTTCATCCCTATGACGGATAGATATACTCTGGGCCTTCTCGGTGATATCACATTAGTTATCTTGCAAGCAAGTGATTTGATCACTAGAATGTTATATCACGGGAACGCGAAAAGAGTGCATGTCAATAACAAGATCAAACTAGGTATGGAGACACCGATGATCGAATCTCGGACATGTAATATATCGTGAAACAAAGGGATTAAGATACTAGCGTAAAAGGTTCCGACGATCACAAGAAAGTCATCGTTGAATGTGTGGGAGTCAGTATGGGTCTCCAGATCCCGCTTCTGATTATTGATCCGAGAGGGGTCTCAATCATGTCCGCATTATTCACGAACCGTAGGGTGACACACTTAAGAGACACCGACATCCAATTGGAGCAAAAGTTTCATGCCGGAAAGAATAACAAGCGCATGAATTTATTTCACTAGATACGAAAATAGGTTTTCCGCTGAAATTGCAGAAAGTGTTTTTGCATGTGAAATAGAATCATAGCAAGGGTTTATATGTGAATGTTTGTCATTAAATTAATTGACAAAATTCTGAATAAATAAAAGGAGTTTTATTTATGAGAGTTTGCATTAAATTTGGTGGACATTTAATGGCAAGTTTGAGTGGGATTTTGAGTGGAGGGATTTGAAAGGATTTTGTGAGTGGTGTGTCCACCCACATGAAGAGGGGAAGGCAAGGGGCAGCCCCCATGCGCCGGCCACCCCCTTGGGGTCCCCCCTCTCCTATAAAAGGAACCCCATCCTCACTTCTCACTCACACCTCCTCGTGAAGGATCTCTCTCCCCCTCTAGAATTTATCCCCCATGGTCTCGAACTAGCAAGATACATGTTCCCGGTGGCTATTCGGCAAGAAAGAGTTGTGCTTCCACTGCATCGCTGGAGCAAGGAGGCGGAGGTTGCTCGGTGCCTCGGATGTGTGTGCGAGCACGGATGCGCTGCTGATTTGTGGCGCTAGGACTTCCTCTCGATCTTGAGATCGGCAAGAGATCGTCTACATCAACCACGAGTTTAACTCGTTAAGCTTTGTCGGTCTTCAAGGGTATGTTCTCTACGAATATACATCCGCCCGTTGTTTGTATCTAGTACATAGATCTTGGTACATAGTTGTTCCCATCGTAGGAATTTTTTTGTTTTCTATGTTGCGAACCCTACACTTATGCTTAGTTATTATTGCTGTAGCATGACTTGTTCCAAACAATTGGGATTAATTAATGTGCCTTGAAAGAATCATGCGTTGTTTTAGCATACAAAAGCATAGTATTGTGGTATTCTCATGTGATGCTTTGTTTGGGTTGACTTGGCACATGCTTACACCATGTTATGACTATGAATCAGTCACCATAGCCTCTATGATCATTTATTTTTTGACTTGTGGTACCACTTTATGCTTTGATTAGTAATGTTTTGTCGCTCTGCATGATTATGGCCATTATTGATCTCTTAGTTGCTTGCTCCCAGTCTTTTGCTAGCCTCCACTTGTATGAGTAAGCTCTACTCATGCATCCAACTCCCAAGAAACCAAGTTATTCCAAAGTGTCCACTATAAATTCCTATGCATGGTGTGTTACACCATTCCAAGTATATTCTTGTTTTATCTAGCTTACAAATAAACTTGTTATGTGAAACTTAGTGATTAAATCTCTCACAAACTTGATGGCGAACTTTATTTTTCTTGCCCCTAAATAAACTTGAACCATTGTGTCATCTATGTTGTATATGCTTGCACTTATACGTTGGAATTAGCAGAACCATGTTGTCATGGGGAACGCTTTCAACATTGCCCTTGTACATTGTACCCAGTTGATATCATGCTCTTTTGTTTGCGGATGTTGTCAGTGTGAAATAAAAGGGGAGATTGTAAGTCCATGGAGTTATGTATGTGTGTTATAGAAACGCCTGGGCCGCTAGCCTAAGCCATGCCTAATCATGGTGGAAACTTGCAGCATCACCATAGTGAGCAATCTATGAAGCTTTCTTCTTATAAAAAAAGAGACATATTGAGAAAAGAGGAGAGAGAGAAAAAAAGCACCATTTTCCCATGGTAAATAAGAAGATTGCTGAGATTCTCATTGTCTGCTTGCCTTGTCATTTTGATTATGGGATAGATCCTATATCATGTGCAAGGGGTACCTCGTTGGAAGTTCTCTATGATACACATGTACTTACTATGAAAAGAACTTACTAATGATGGCTCAGTTGATTGTTGAGCTTCGTTGGGACACCCCAAGAGGAAGGTATGATGAGCACAACAACAAGTTCTTCCCTCAGTAAGAAACCAAGGTTATCGAACCGGTAGGAGGAAGGAAACAACTCAAAGGTGTTGCTAGCAACTTGGAAACCTGCACAACACAAACTCAAGACTTTGCCAAAACGAACAGTGAGGTTATCAATCTCACCGGTTTGCTGGAAACAAAGGATTAACTATATGGTGTGGAAGGTAATGGTGGTTTGCAGAAAGTAAACAGTAACAGTGAAAGATGTATCAATGGTAAAGATTGGACCGGGGTCCATAGTTCACTAGAGCTGTTCTCCTTAATATAAACAAACATGGCATGTTGGGTAAACAAATTACAGCAGGGCAATTGACAGGACTGAGAAAGGCATAACAATGCAATACTACACATTCATGATCCTATGAGATCTGATTGGACAATACAACAAGGTACATAGACCGCCATCCAACTACATCTATGACTAGTAATCCACCTTCAGGTTATCATCCGAACCCCCTCCAGTATTAAGTTGCAAGCAACAGATAACTGCTTTAAGAAAAGTGTGTGAGGTAAACGATCCACTTGTTCCATGAACAAGAGACCGTTATTTTCTCCCTAGTAGTAACAACACATCTACAACCTTAGAGATTTCTGTCACTTCCCTTAGATTAATAGAGGCATGAACCCACTATAGATCATAAATACTCCCTCCTTGAGTCACTAACATCTACTTGGCCAAGATAGCTACTAGAAACGGAGAGCATGCAAGATCACAAACAACACAGACATGATAGAATCAATAAGACAAAACCACTAATCAATCTAACATAGTAATCTCAATATCCATCGGATCCCCGCAAACACAACATGATAGAGGGAGCAACTCGGTAGTGGATTAACACCCTCTCCGCGGACAGAATCGACTCCTGGGAGGACATGCGCGACACCTTCGTCAGGCACTTTGAGGGTTCCTACACCCGCGCCACCAGCATTGAGGACCTAGATCAATGCGTCCAGGGACCCCGCGAGTCGACCCGCAATAGGCTCCAAAGATGGCAAGATCTTGGTTCAACGCGGCTGGCATCCACCCATAAATGGCGATCCACTGCTTCAAGACCTCATGACGCTATGAGCCACTGGTCGCCAAACTCAAGCGGGTGTACAAAACACTCGACAACATCCCAGACCTCCTCGAGATTGCCAAGCGGTATGCGGAGGAGGACCCGAACCAAGATGTCGACAATGAGTCGGGTGGAAATTGCCGCCCAAGCGTCCACGACAACGGGAGGTGGCCTGAGCTACGCTACAACAACACTCGCCTCACCGGCAAGCGCCGCGGTGACGGGCGAGTTGACTTCGTCACCAATGTTGGATACGCGCCATGCGACCCCAAGAGCTTCTGTCGCGATGGAGGCCAGCACCGCGACGGTGGAAACTACAAGGCGAGGCCAAAATTTGACCCCTCATCTCTCCTCAACCAACCCCGTGTGTTCCACAGCAGGGAGGGGAAGCCCGCCACGCACACGACCGCTGACTGTCACTCCCTGAAGGAGATCGAGAAGGCACGGCGCGCCAGGGAGGACCCCAACAACAATCCGCCAAACGGCGGTGCATTCGGCAACGACGTCGGGTCGCTCCACACCTTCACCGGGTTCAACACCAAGCGCGAGATGGAGGTCATCGCTCGCACCGTCGCCGTCAACGTGGTGTCCCAGGTCGACGTCCCCTGCTTCCTCAACTGGTCCGAACAGCGCATCACATGGAGCCGCGAGGACCACTCGCCATGTATCGAATATCCGGGGCGACTCGCCCTGGTGGTCAAGCCCAAAGTGGGCGATTATTGGCTCCCCAAGACAATGATGGATGGCGGGAGCTCCATTAACATACTCTACCTGGACATGTTTAGGCGGCTGCAGCTCCCGCAGTCGATGATCGAGACGGCCTTCACCACCTTCCATGGCATCGTCCCCGGTCAGAAGGCGTACCCGATCGTCAAGGTGACGCTGCCAGTCACCTTCGACACACCAGCGAACTTCTGCACCGAGCGGATCATCTTCGAGCTGGTGCCATTCAATATCCCCTACCACTGCGTCTTGGGGCGATAAGTATTCGCCAAGTTCATGGCGGCGCCGCACTACGCGTACAACACGATGAAGCTCCTAGGGCCGTGTGGTATCATCACCGTGCACAGTGACCCCGACATGGATGTAGAGTGCAAAGCAAAAGGCGTCGAGCTCGCGAACGTCGTACCGCCGCGGAGGCCAACCACGTGGAGGAGCTCGCCAGATACGCGAGAGGGGTCGACAAAGATGACCCCACAATACTGAAAAATCCCAACTCGGAGAACGGCGCCTCGACCGCGTTCGAGGCCACCACGCACACCCGCTACGTCGAGCTGGTCCTAGGCGACTCCAGCCAGACGGTGACGATCGGGACAGGTATGAGACCCACATAGGAAAGCGCACTCATTGAGTTCCTGTGTGAGAATCGTGACATCTTCGCGTGGAAGCCATCTGACATGCCAGGTGTCCCGAGGGAACTCGCTGAGCACAAACTCAATGCCGACCCTAAAGCGCGACCTGTCAAGCAGTTTCTGCGGCCCTTCAATAAAGAGCACCACCGAGCAATCGCCGAGGAGGTGCAGCGTCTACTCGCTCAGGCTTCAGACGGCCCGTCAAATACTCCAAGTGGCTGGCAAACCTAGTCCTGGTCAAAAAGAAAATGTGACCTGGAGAATGTGTATCGACTACACAAACCTCAACAGCGCCTGCCCAAAGGAGTAGTTCGTCCTCTCGCGAATCGATCAAATCATCGACTCGACCGTGGGCTTGGAGTTGCTATGTTTCCTTGACGCCTACTCTGGTTACAACCAGATCAAAATGGCGGTCGAGGACGAGGAGAAGACGGCGTTCATCACGCCATTCGGTGCCTTCTGCTACACCACCATGACGTTCGGCCTCAAGAACGCCAGAGCAACCTATCAGTGGTGCATGAAGGAGTGCCTCGCGAGCCAAATTGGCCGCAACATCCATGTCTACATCAACGACGTGGTGGTAAAATCCAATCGCCAGAGCGATCTACTCACCGACCTAGCCGAAACCTTCGCAAATCTGCGGAGGTACAAGATCAAACTCAACCCAGGAAAGTGCACCTTCAGTGTACCCACTGGACAGTTGCTGGGGTATATAGTCTCCAAGCGAGGCATTGAGGCAAACCCCGCCAAGATAAACACGATCGCCTGGCTCAGCAAACCCGAGTGCGTCCGCGACGTCCAGAAGTTAGCCGGGCGAGTCGTAGCCCTCAGCCGCTTCATCCCCCGTCTAGGCGAGAAGGCAATGCCACTCTACCGCCTAATGTGCAAGAACCCCACGTTCCAGTGGGACAAGGAGGTGGACGACGCGCTCCACGCTCTCAAAGAGGTGCTACTCGCGACCCCGCTACTCGCCGCTCCGGTTGAAAAAGGGTCGATGCTTGTCTACGTCGCGGCATCCGAGCGAGTCATCAGCGACGTCATGGTCGTCGAACGGCTAGAAGAGGACAAGGAGCGCCCTGTGCAGAGACCCGTCTACTACATCAGCGAAGTCCTCACCGAGTCGCAACAGCGCTATCCGCAGTACCAAAAATTGGTATATGCGGTCTTCCGAGCCCAGCGGCGGCTGCCATACTACTTCCAGGAGCACCCCATCACGGTGGTCTCCTCGACGCTGTTGTAGGACATCATCCGCAACCACGAGGCGACTGGGCGAGTCGACAAGTGGGCCGTCGAGATTGGCGTCCACAATATCAAGTACGATCCATGCAAGGAAATCAAGTCGCAGGCCCTGGCAGGCTTGCTCGCCTACTGGGAGGAGGCGCAACAGCCGGAGAAGCTGCCGTACCTCCATTACTGGTTGCTCCACTTCATTGGGTCCAAAAATGCAGATGGCGCAGGAGCAAGGATCATACTCACCTCCCCCAAGGGTGACAAACTGTGATACGTGTTATACCTCGACTTCACCCCCTGCACCAACAACATGTCCGAGTACGAGGCCCTCCTTTACGTCATTCGAGACGCCAAGGAGATGAATATCAATTTCCTACGGTGCTACGGCGACTCTGACCTCGCCGCCGCACAAGTCGCCGGTACCTGCGACGCTGTCTCCCCCACCATGGTGGCATACCACCAAGCAGTGGACCAGCTGGGAGGCCACTTTGTCGGCTACTCTGAGTGGATCGACCGACGCAGGAACAAAGAGGATGATGCCCTCTCTCGCATCGGGTCGGCTCGTCACGCGCCACCCGTTGGTGTCTTCCTGGACACAATCACCAAGCCCTTCGTCTCTCCCCGAAGGAGATCAACATCGGGATACCGCTGCAACCAGAGCCTGCTTGGTCGCCATGATCGCGGAGCCAAGCGACTGGACCGCGCCATACGTCACCTACCTCGAGGGAGGGACCCTGCCAACTGACGAGACAAAGGCTCGCTTGATCGTGCACCGCTGCAAATCCTTCGTCATCATCAATGGCGAGGTCCACAAGCGCAGTGGGACGGGTGTGTTCCAATGATGCATGCAGCCTTCAGAAGGCCGCAAGATCCTCCAAAACATCCACGCCGATGACTGCAGCCATCACGCCGGTGCCCGGTCCCTGGTCACCAAAGCAATGCGACATGGCTTCTACTGGCTCACCGCACACGCCGACGCGGTCGACATCGTCCAACGCTGCGTCGGGTGTCAAAAGTACGCCAATCAAATACATGTTCCCAGCTCGGCGCTCAAGACCATCCCCATCACATGGCCATTCGCTATATGGGGCATGCACATGCTGGGTCCCTTCAAGAACGCCCCCTCCGGATACACCCACCTCCTGGTCGCAGTCGACAAATTCACCAAGTGGGTGGAGCCCAAGCCAGTCCGCAAATGCGACGGGAAGACCGCCGCCAAATTTCTATGCGAGCTCATCTACCACTACGGATTCCCGCACAACATCATCACGGACAACGGCACCAACTTCGCAAAGGGCGCCATGGCCGAGTACTGCGAGGAGCACAACATACGGCTCGACCTCGTCTCGCTCGCCCACCTGGAGTCTAATGGCTAGGCGGAATGAGCCAACCAGAGCATCCTCCACGGCCTCAAACCGCGACTGCAAGTTCCCCTCGAGCAAACTCTGGGATGCTGGGTCGAGGAGCTCTCCTCCATCATCTGGGGCATCCGCACCTCCATCAACCGATCGACTAGGTTAACGCCTTTCCTCATGGTATACGGCGCCAAAGCCGCCATGCCGACTGACCTCGAGCACGGCTCGCCTCGTGTCGTCAACTACGCGGAGGTCGACAGCGAGCTCGCACACCAAGACGGGGTCGACCAGCTCGACGAAGCACACGACCTAGCTCGCTCCCGCACTTCCATATACCAGCACGGACTCTGTCGCTACCACAGCCGACGAGTCCAGAATCGCACCTTTCAGGAAGGCGACCTGGTCCTGCGACTGATCCAGGACAAGAAGGGCATGCACAAGGTCTCTCCCCCGTGGGAGGGATAATTTGCCATAGGGCGAGTCCTTCGACGGCGACGCCTTTGCGGCCAGAGTGGCCCCGAGGCCCGTGACTGCCGAGAACAGTGGTGGAAGCAATGCCGGCGGCACCTCGTCCTTGCGCCTTGCGCTCCATGGTATATGGAGCGATCCCGGCCTTCGGATCGCGGTACTCTGCGTCGGTGATCTTCCTTAGCACGGAGGTGTAATCGTCGGCCTTCCACTCGGCGGTGCAGGCCTTGGGCCTGTCGTCTTTATCGGTGTACTCATACATCCAGTGGGCACGGTTGGCCAGGGGCACCAGTCGCCGCCCGAGCCAGCAGTTGTATAAGTTGATGGTCTTGAGCCCGTTTTTATTCAGCTGACGAATCGTTGTCAGCATCTCGTCTACCACCATCGGCTGGTCATGCAGAAGCTCGGTGACTTGGAGCCGGCATGGCTCAGCCCGCTCGGCGGAGTACATCGGGAGTGGCACCTCGCCATCCGGAGTCGACTCGCTGATGTAAAACCAGTGCTTATTCCACTCGCTCGCCGCCTTCTTTGGTAGCATGAGGTCGAGGAAGAAGGCCTTGGACTTCAATTGAAAGGTAAGGCTGCCCGCTGCTCGCATCGGGCCGCCTGCCCCTTCGCAACCAATCCGCCTAGGGAACAGCTCTTGCCATAGGGGAAAGTATGGGAGTCAGCCCAGATAAGACTCGCAGAACGCCACAAAGATGGCGAGCTGCTCGATGCTATGCGGCCCCAAATCCGACGGCTGGATGCTGTAGTACGCGCAGAACTGGCGGAAGAAGAGCGAGGTGGGGAATCTGAGCCCCCTCTCGAGATGGCTGGTGAAGAAGATGAATTCGCCGGCGCGCAAATCTGGCTCCACCTCCCCGGCTGCGGGAATTCGCCATCTCCCGGCACAGAGAATTCCATCATCCTCGAAGGACTTCAGCAGCACCCTGGTACACTTGTACTTCCCCCACGATTCCTTCGGAGGCTCCATCGGGTCATGGATCTGGGCTTGCTGGTTCGCTCTAGAGATTCTGGAGGGAATGGAAGTTCGGAGGACGCGCGGAGTTGGAGGAAATGTGAGGAATGACTCACAACTCACCCGTCACACTCCTTTTATAGCGGTTGGTTCCCACCAATTACGGGAGTCGTTACCACGCGGTTATTACGCTGATATTACCGTTGGATTACCCGACGACTAGTTTGACCAGGCTGACGGTCCAACTTCGTCTACTTGACTCGCCGTAGGTGATTTGACTGCTCGCCAAATTAGCGATTCGACTTCTCGCCAAATTGGTGATTCGACTGCTCGCGGATATTGCGACTAAGGATGCATGCTGAAGATTCTTTCTCTCATTGAAGGAGTCCATCACCGATTCGACTGGGCGTCCAAATTGGACCCGATTACTCTGACTACCAAAGAACACATGCGAAGAATCAACGATGGCCTCAGGGTCTACTGATGGGGATATGCTGAGTGGGGTATACCCAGCAGGACGTTTCCTACTAGATCATACCTCCAGCGAGTGGGTCTGCAGGACGGCGACTGGATCGCGACCCAAGAAGGAACCAGGTGACTGGAAGCTGAAGGCCCAGAAGTATAGTTAGGCCTAGTCGGATTAGGTCAAACCCTTCGAGTCCTTATCCAACTCGGTTGTAGATATGTAAACCCTAGCAAGGTGACTCTATATAAACCTCCCTACGGCATGCATAGAGGACACTTTCCCTCATACACCCCCTTCGACTCGCCGCCTAGCCGCCGAGCTCGCCCATTGTACTTTCTCATCAATACAATCTAGCAGGAGTAGGTCTTTACCCTCCGGGGGCCGAACCTGGGTAAATCCCTGTGTTTTTGCTCTCATCTCACACCGTAGATGGCTGGCCGCCCTTGCCCTTGGTTGTGGGGGAATCATCTGTTCTTGCACAAACCATATTTTCACCGCCACAGCCATCCTATTCATCAGCGAGAGAGTAGGTTTCTGATCAGTTGGTGCATTTTTTGTCTGATCGGAACTTCTGGCCAGGAGCTGGAAGTTCCGCTCAGGGTGCTCCGTGGGATGGATCTGGGACTATTTCCGGTCCAACTTCCGATGAAAGTTCTGGCTAGAGTTTAGAACCTACTATATGGTAGTATTCTATTTGACGGAACTTCCACTGGAAGTAGCACCGGAAGTTTCGGCAGTTACTCCTGCTTGGGCTTCCACTGTATCAACTAATGATGATCATCCTTCTATTTTTTAGACTACGTTGCAAACGAAATCTAATGAAATTCTCATTCATTCCTAAAAGATAGGATGTTTCTAGAATTGCCCCTGCGGAGGAGAAAGGGTTCCAGGCTCGCCATCAATATGCTCCCACTGAGCCCAGCACCTTTGCAAACAGCCGAGTTAGATTTCCCAGCTCACAGATGTTGGCAGTTCAGCATTGAAGTTGTTCTCTGATATATCAAGTTCCTTCAAACTTTTGAGACCACCAATTGACCAAGGGTCAGGAACTTCCTTTGCATTTTCCACTGAGACCCTGGGCGGAACTTCCGCCCAGGCACCGGAACTTCCGTTCAGGCATTGTTTGCGACCCAGTTATTCCGCCCCTAGTTCCGCTATGAGTTCCGCTCAGGTTCAGTACACTTCTGTTTGCAAGTGTTCTATTTGACGGAACTTGGGCCAGAACTTGCTTCGGAAGTTTCACTGGAACTTCCGGTCATTCTGACCGGAACTTCTGGTCAAGTTTTGGAGCATGCATCAACGTTCTTCGTATCATTGGAGCAGCACTGTGCAGAACTTCCGGTTCGTTGAGGTCGTGGACAGCCCAACGGTTCAGTTTGGATTGGGCCTATTTAAGGCGCCCTCCTGCTTCCTCCTAGCTAACTCTTCAATTTTCTCTCTCCTCTATTAATACTAGAGCTTCACCTCACTAGATCTCTCTCCCTAGCCACTCAAATCACTTGATCTTTTGAGAGGTGGGAGAGGTGACCTAGATCTACACTTCCACCAAAGAAGATTTGATTCTCCCCACCTATCCTTTGTGGATCTTGTTACTCTTGGGTTTCTTGAGAACTCACAAAGAATTAATGATGTCCAATATGCCATGTTCTGTAGGTACTCACAAAGAACTTGTTTGAGCACTCACAAAGAATACATGTTCCGTGACCATGCTAGTTGATTTTTTACATATGCCAGAACATCTACTGCTTGATACTAGAGTTGGACTAATGCCTTACATTACTAGCTTGATAAGTTGTGCCCCATTGATGTAATGCTAGTACAAATTCAAAGCATGTAGTCTATTGGATTATCGTACTTTCAAGCTTTTATGGAAATTTAACTTACCACTGGTAATGTGTTGTTACTTATTTATCCAATTGATATCACTTATGCTTGCTTTTCTTTGCTTGCCAGATTGATAGAAATGCCATGTGAAGAAGTATTTTAGGAAGTTCTTGGACAGTATCTATGCCAGCGACAAGGGCGTCATTAAGGGGTAATGAAATTTGATGTGTTTATGATCTGGCTGTGTCTTGTGTGATCTGGCTGTGTCTTGTACGTGGAATTATGTGATAATTGAGGTGAAATGCTGCATTTTAGGATATCTTGATAATGTGTAAATTATATTATTAGGAATATTTCTTTTGTTTAAATTGTATGATTGTAAAAATTGTTGGCCTGGTTTGAATATTCCATTCTGTTAGAATAGCCTCTACTGGATCTATGAAAGGCCACGATCCAGTCAATGTTATGCTGAAATTGGCTGTACACGAAACAGACCCTAAATAGGCCATGGCCCCAAAACATACGAACCTTATAAAGGCCACGTCCCAAAATATCAAATGGACCTTAAAAAGGCAACGGCCCGAAAATAATAGCTACATAAATGGACAAGGCCTTGAAAATAAAATTCTGGATTTATTGGGCTTAGCCCAAGTAAGCGACTGAAATGGACTGGGCTGATTTCGATTTAAGACGATTTAATTTCGTCACAATTTTGCCACGTTGGATCGGCCACGTCGGATTTGACCTGGCCTGGCTGGATGGTCCGTGACGATATTGAATCGTCATAGAGGTTATGACGATCCAATATCGTCATAGACCATTATGACGATTTTACCAGAAACGCCGTTATAGTTTATTTGCGACGCCCAACTTTCGACGATCTTAAAATCGTCATAGAATCGTCATAAACAGACTACTATGACGATTCTGTGACGAAAATGGAGGGTCATATATAGACAGATTCCTTGTAGTGGGTGTAGGGCATCCTCGAAGCTAAGGTCTTGTGTTGTAAAGCTCCGTGGTGTCGTTGAGGGCCTCCAATTGAGTTATGGAGCTTCCCCCTCAACCTTTTTGTAAAGATTTTGGTTGGCGCCTTCAAGGTCACCGATTAGTGGATTGTGAGGCCTTCTTTGTGGGGGAGCTCACCGAAGAAGAAGGTGAGGCCTTTGTGGTGCCCGGGTGACCTTGTATGGCCCCGACACCTCTCCAACGTAGACGTAGCTTCCTTGGAAGTGAACTACGGGAATTACATCTCTGTTTCCCTGCTCCGTTCCTTAACTTTACTACTTGCTCTTTACCGTTCTTGTGCTTGTTGTTAGTTCTCTAGCATATAGGTTGTTCACCTAGTTGCATATCTAGAGAACTTATCTTCTTGCCAAGACTAAAATTGAGTAACTAATTAAAAATTGGTAGTCGCCTATTCACCCCCTCTAGTCGACTCAAAGTAGGTACTTTCAATTGGTATCAGAGCCAAGGCTCTTATTTCGGGCTTTACCGCCTAAGAGACGATGGCCAGCGAAGGGGGTAGTGAGAATGATAGATCCAAGAACATGGCCACCATGGATGACCTCAAGCAATTGGAGACATCCATGATGTCCAAGTTTGAGGAAATGATGACTATTTTGCAGTATCTCAAGCCAAACCCCATGGTTACTCTTGTCACACCCCAAACCACCGAGCTTCCTCCCACCGTTCCCGTGACCGCCCCTGGGGTGAATCCCGCGGCTGTCACTACTCACTTGGGACTTGGTTTTGTTGCTCAAACATCCACCAAGGTTCCAAGTGAGAACACTGAGGGGATCGAAGACTCAACTTCCAAAGAGGAAAGTGGAGGAAAGGACTACTCGGCAGTGCCCCCATTGCCGAAGTATACTCGGGATCCACCCATTCACATGCCACACATCATTCCTCAAGGAGCACCACCTATGTTAGATACTACAAATTTCGCCAATTGGCAATATCTAATGCGCTCACATATTTCCAGCTCTTTTATTGAGTTAATGAGGATTGTGGGGGATGGGTTCTCTCCATATGACCCAAAGAAGTTGACACGAGGTGAAGTGGTGGACAAGCAACTTAATGCCATGGCTTTAGGAATGATTCAAAAGGATTTGACTCCCAAGGACTTTGCTCACATTCGCCAATTCAACACCGCCAAGGAAGCATGGGATCAACTAACTGAGTTGTTTGTTGGGAATGCAAGCATGCAAAGCTCCAAGTTTGATGAATTCAACAATGAGTGCGATGGTTTTGCTATGCAAGATGATGAGACTCCCGAAGACATGTATAGGCAGCTCAAGGTCCTTTGTTACACTATGAGGGATCTTGGTGCCACCTATGTTGATGACAAGTTCATGAAGAGGAAGTTCATCCAAGCTCTCCTTCCATTTTAAGAACAAAATATCAACTCCATTAAGGGAAGAACCAACTTTCACTTGATGACCTCCCAAGAATTCTTGAGTGAAGTGATTGCCATGACCATTGCCAAGAAGAACACGGAGTCCGCTCGTTCTAGGGCGATTGGATCAACAAAAGTGAATCTTGCATTGAAGGCCAAGGCTATTGAAATTGATGATGATGATACATCAAGTGAGTGTTCTCAAGTGGATCTCAAGTGTGCCTTCAACGAACATCTTGCTCTCACTTCAAGAGCCTTTTGGAACAAGGTCGGCATCAAGTCAAGGTCAAGGGACAACACAAGGTTCAACTCATCCAACAAGTCTCCCAAGGGGAGATAATGCTACAATTGTAATGATAAGAGTCACTTTGTGGCCATGTGTCCCTTTGAGAACCGTGAAGACAATGGTGGTCGTCTCATTCGCAAGATCAAGTCAAGGCCTCCTCATCCCTTGAACAATAACTATGCCGTCAAGAATGTCGCCATCAAGGAAAGCGCTATTGTGGTTCATGAAGAATACCTTTCGGGCACGGATGAAGATGATGATGTATTCCAAGGCGGATAGATTGTGGGAGTTTCTGCTATTGCCACTACCTCTACTCCACAATTGTCCCTCTTCGACTCACCAAATGAGAACGTCATCTCCTCCAACCAAAAGTGTCTCATGGACAAGGCCACAGAGGCAACATCTAAACCCACTCCTCAACCCATCTCTAGTGAGACTTCCTCTCTTGATCTTGAAGGTCTAGAGATAAAGAAAGAGATGATATATATGTGTGAGTTTATTGCTACCTTGGATGAAGAAACTAAAACTTGATTTCATTCCTTGCTTGCACAACTTTATAATTCTAGGGATGCTTTAGATGAGAAGGAAGAACTTCTTCACTTGCTAAGTAAAAATGAAAGGGATGTCGTCAATGAAATTTCTTCTCTCACTCAAAGTCTTGAGGATGAAAAAATATGAGAATTAATCTTGAAGAAAATGTTTCTAAGCTTGTAGATGACCATAGCAACACCATGTGATCTCTCACTAAATAACATGATCATGCTCTAGCCTTGGTGACGGTGCTTAAGAAAGAGAAAGTTGAGTTTGGTGTTGGTCATGATAGGACTCGAGAAGACCTTGAGAAACTCAAAGAGGAACACAAAGCCTGGGAGAGCAAATTCTCAAGTCTTTTTGAAGATCATGAACAACTTCAAACTCAACTAACTTATGAACATGCTAAGTCTTCCGATGTGCAAATTATAGATTTGTCTAGCACTTCTAACCCTTGTTGCAAGCATGAGCATCTCATTGAGGAGAACAAGGAGTTGAAGGATCAACTTGCCAAGGCTAAGAAGAATAAGAAGAAGAGGATAAAGAAAAAGGGAAAAACTCAAGGACCCTCTCATGGTCCGGAAATAACAATCCCTCTTATATTCTTTGCAAGTCCTATGATGGTCATGTATATGCTAGATATTTTGGAACTTATTATATGCATGATTATCATTGGGCCATTTGGGTGCCAAAGGTTCTTGTTACTAACAAAAGGGGACCCATTGCAAAATGGGTACCTAAAACCAAAGCTTGATTGTCTTGTAGGACTATGCTTCCGGTGGAGCAAAATGGGTGCTTGATAGTGGTGCCCCAAGTCATATGACCAGAAGCAAGTCTATCATGATGGAGATAAGGCCAAATATTTCCAACACTATGGTCTCCTACGGTGATAAAACAAGTTCTTAGGTATTGGGTTTTGGCAAAGTGGTGGTAACCCTGGATGTATCCTTGGCTAACGTCATGCTTTTCAAAACCCTTGGTTACAATTTATTTTTAGTTCGTGCTCTTGCCATTATGGGTCTCTCTTCTTTCTTCAATGAATATTCCGTGGTCCTCATGTGGAGCAAGTCTCTCAAGGTGGCTTTCGTAGGGTATATAGAGCATGACTTGTATGTGGTGGACTTTTCGGGGACCACCACTCCTCACGCTCTATGTCTCTATGCTAAAGCTGACAAGGGCTGGTTGTGGCATCGCCGCCTAGCCCATGTTAACATGAGGACTTTGCAAAGACTTCACTCCGAGGGACACATCCTTGGTCTTAACAATGTCTCGTTTGCCAAAGATCGTGTGTGTAGGGCTTGTATTGAAGGGAAGATGCATGAAACTCCTCACAAAGTTCTCAATAAAATCACCACGGAAAGATGCTTCGAGCTCTTGCACATGGACCTCTTTGGCCCTCCTTCTCATGATAGTATTGGAGGCAAGGATTATTGTTTGGTCATTGTGGATGATTTCACAAGATACACTTGGGTGTTCTTCTTCAAGTACAATAGTGAGACTCAATAAACCATCATCAACTTTGCCAATGAAGTTCAATGGAAACACAATGCAACCATTCACTCCATCCGAAGTGACAATGGCACCGAGTTTAAGAACTATACCTTGGATGAGTTTCTTAGTTGTGAAGGCATCAAGCATTAATACTCCACACTTTATACCCCTCAACAAAATGGTGTTGCCAAAAGGAAGAATCGCACTTTGATGGATGCGGCTCGGTCTATGCTAGCTGAATTCAAGTTCCATACAACTTTTGGGCCGAGGCCATCTCCACCGCTTGTCATGCAACCAAATAGATCTATCTTCGCAAGAAGAAGAACAAGACCCCTTATGAGCTGCTCACCGGGAAAAAGCCCAATGTTAGCTACTTTCAATTGTTTGGTTCCAAGTGCTATATTTTCAAGAAAGGAGTTCGTTTGTCCAAGTTTGAATCCAAGGAACAAGAAGGATTTTTTGTTGGATACTCAAATCAGTCCCATGCTTATAGAGTCTACAACAAATCCAATGGAAGAGTTGAAGAGACGAGCAATGTGAAGTTTGATGAAGACCATGAGTCCCTTGTTAGGCAAGAAGATGTTCGTGATCCAAGTGATGAAATTCCTCCTAAGGCCATAAGAAGAATGGGTGTGGGTTTCCACCTCCCCATTGAGGATCCCCTTGTGGCCGAAGGAGAAGGACCAAGCTCTACTCAAGTGGAGCCCTCACTCTCACAAGATCATCTTGCCCCTCAAGGACCCACTATTTTGGCACAAGCTCTTCGAAGCTCCTCATGCTCATGACTCTCCGAGTCCCAAATCTCAAGCTCTTCATCAACAACATCTACCTCCCCAAGATGGGTCTCCTTCTCAAGAAATCTCCCAAGGTCAAGCTAGTCATGAACAATGTCAAGCTCGTCAAGAACAAGGGAAATATAATGTTGATCAAGGTTCTACTCCAAATGATGATCTCCCGAGGTGGATATTGATGAAGATGATCCTTGTGTTCGTGCTTATAGTCGAGGCGGGGACTCAAATGGTGGCAATGACCAAGTGGTTGCTCAAGAATCTCGTATTGAAGCTCAAGACCGCCGTCAAGCCTATCGTCTCACCAAACTCGTCCAAGATGGCCATATCCTTGATAATGTTTATGGAGATTTCAATAGATGTTCCACTACTAGGAAGCAATTAGCCTCTTTTATCTCTCACCATGCTTTTATCTCTCATGTGGAACCATAGAAAGTCTTCGAGGCTCTTGAAGATGATGATTGGCTCGACGCTATGAATGAAGAACTTCACAACTTCAAGAGGAACAAAGTATGGACTTTGGTTGAGCGGCCTAAAGATTGTCAAAACATCATCGGAACCAAGTGGGTCTTCAAGAACAAGTGTGATGCAAATGGGATAGTCGTGTGCAACAATGCAAGGTTAGTTGCCCAAGGATACTCACAAGTTGAGGGAATCGACTATGGTGAGACTTATGCCCCCGTTGCTCGCCTTGAATCCATTCATATGCTTCTTGCTTTTGCTACTCATCATAACTTCAAGTTGCATCAAATGGATGTTAAAAGTGCATTCCTTAATGGTCCTTTAAAAGAGTTTGTATATGTTAAGAAACCTCCAGGCTTTGAGGATCCACTTTTCCCGAACCATGTCTACAAGCTCAATAAGGCACTCTATGGTCTCAAACAAGCCCCACGTGTGTGGTATGATTTCCTTAGAGAGCTCTGATTAGACCGTGGCTTCGAAGTGGGCCTCATTGATCCCACTCTTTTTACTAAGAAAGTCGGAGGCCACTTGTTTCTATGCCAAATCTATGTTGATGACATTATCTTTGGGTCTATTAACAAAGCTTTTAATGAGGATTTTTCCAAGCTCATGGCCGATTGCTTCGAGATGTCTATGATGGGAGAGTTGGAGTTCTTCCTTAGATTTGAAGTCAAGCAATTGAGGAAGGGGACTTTTGTCAACCAATCCAAGTACATTCAATACATGCTCAAGAAGTTCAAATTTGATCAAGTCAAAGGTGCTAGGACTCCCAAGCCAACTAAGGTTAATATTGATCTTGATCCTAAGGATAAGGATTTGGATCAAAAACTTAATCGCTCTATGATTGGTTATTTGATCTATCTTTCTGCATCCTGACCGGATATTATGTTGAGTGTGGGTATGTGTGCAAGATTCCAAGCCGCGCCAAAAGAAAGCCACATGGTGGCGGTCAAGAGAATCTTTCGATATTTGGTTCATACCCCAAACTTTGGGTTGTGGTACCCCAAGGGAGCCAGCTTTGACCTCATTGGATACATGGACTCGGATTGGGCTGGTGACGAAGTGGGAAGGAAGTCAACCTCCGGAGCTTGTCAATTTCTTGGAATATCCTTGGTTTGTTGGTCCTCTAAGAAGCAAAACTGTGTGTCTATGTCCACTGCCAAAGCTGAGTACATCTCCGCCGCAAGTTGTTGTGCTCAATTACTATGGATGAAGCAAACCTTGAAGGATCTTGGACTTTCTTTTGACAAGGTGCCTCTTCTTTGTGTCAATGAGAGTGCCATTTCCATTGCTCACAACCCCGTGCAACACAACTAGACTAAGCACATTGAGATTCGTCATCATTTCATTCGGGACCATGTTGCAAGAGGAGACATTTCTTTGGAGTATGTTCCCACCAAGGCAAATCTTGCGGATCTTTTCATGAAGCCTCTTGATGAGAAAGGTTCCGATAGTTAAGGCATGAGCTAAATATCATAGATTCGAGCAATGTGGCTTGATTACCTTGCACACCTACCCATGTCTCAGTGTGTATCTTTGTTTGTATGTAGGCAAGATTTAGGGGGAGTGTAGTTCCTCTTATGAACGAACATTATCCCTATTATGCGCACATTAAAGTTTCCATACTCTATAGTCTCCAAAGGAGACCATTTGAGATTCATGATGAGTGTTGGTAATGAACCCAAGATATATCTTCACGGTGTCAAGACATTTACTCTTATATAAGGTGGCCTCGGCCACCAACCCTTTTGTGTTTCTTGTTTGGTTTTCTTTGTGTTTTTGTGCTTGGTTGTTCTTGTGTTTTCTTGATGTATTTTGTCGTTTTGGTTCTTCATAGTTTGAGCTCTCTATCCCAGGCCTTTTTCTTTCCTCTAGCCCCTTCTATTCCTTGCACAAGTTCTGCTTTGTTTTCTTCCTATCCTGAGAAAGTGTTTCTGGCGTCACCGGAACTTCCGGCCAGCTGCCGAAAGTACCGGTCAACACGTAGTTCTTCGAAACTTCTTGCTAACCTGGCTACTTCCGCCTGGCTCGGAACTTCCGGTTCACCGAAACTTCCGGTCATTCACAATAACTTCTGGTGAGACTCTTTGTCCTATATAAAGTGGGCCCTGGGAAAATCGGGATCTTCTTCCAGTTTTCCCCAAGACCCACCTTTTATTTGGAGCAGCCGCTGGTGACGTCTTCTCCGCGGAGGTGCTCCGGCCCCTCCGTCTTTGGCCACCCATTCTCGGATCTACTCCGTGGGAACCTTCCCCACCTCGATCTCCCGCCATGGACTCCGGTATTTGCCCTCAACTCCCTCCATTAAAGGAGATCTTGCTCACTCCATTGCTTGAGTTAGGGCTCACCTTGTCTGGACTAGTTCTTTGGCTATAACTTGTTGGGAGGTCTTGGTTGGCCTAGGAAACCTTGCTAGGGTATATTGGTCCAATACATTTGTGTGAATCCGTATGTGTGCATGTTAGATCTTAGATCCATGGATTTCCCTGTTGAATCGCCCTGTTCGTGGCCTCGCCGAAACTTCTGGTGAGTCACGACCGAAACTTTCGGTGGTGCATTTTCACCGGAAGTTCCGACAGTTCAGCGGAAGTTTCGGTGCACTATATTTGAATCACTGACTGTATTTTTCAATATATCTTTGTTTCTTCCTTTGAATTTGTGCAGTTACCCCACCATCCCTCTCTATTCTTTGCTTTCTTCTCAAGTCAAGGTGGTTCCCGTAGAGGCAAGTGCACCCGTATTCCAACCGGTCCTCCTCCCAAGATTGATGAAGAATATCTTGAGGTTGTGTGTCCTTCTACTCAGACTGCCCGTCAGAGGTCTGATGCTGCTCGCCGTGCTGCTACTGCTGAAGGGAAGCGGACTTTTCTTTCTTCTCAGAAGGCCACTGCTATTGGGCCTGATAATTCCAAGAACAAGATCTCCAAGTGGCCTCAGAAGGCCTATTCTGCATTTCGGCATGTGGATCCCTATCTTGTTCCGCGTGACCTTCTTTGCTTGGATCCTCTCTTCTACAACTGTCCCCAAGAGCAGATTTTTGCTGAGATCTATGCCACCAAGACCAAGTTCGTTGTTGCTCCTCAAAAATACATCAATGTGGCTCATATGGAAGGCATGCTTGAGTACTTTGGCGAAGCTCTTGATATTTGCAGGAAGTTTGGGTTGATCCCTACCATGGAGCATCGTGAGAACTTTGATGAGGCTGCTATTGCTCAGTTCTACACCACTCTTAACATGGAGATGAATTCTATCGATGGCACCTTGAAGTGGATGACTAAGGATTTGCAGTTTTCCGCCACATGGTCTGAGTTTGGTGCGCTCCTTGGCTATCCAATCTTGCATGGTAAGGGTGCAAATGGTTGGCGTGTTCATGGCGCCCAGGCTTATGCTCCCGAGGTATTGGAGCCACTCTATATTGAGGGTTGGGGTACTTGTGGTTATGTGAACTATCTCTAGCTGGTCTATGACATCATTCACAGGGTGTTATTGAACAACATATCTCCAATGGCAGGCAACTTTGATCAGTTTCATGCTTATCAAATTGACCTTATGCTTCAGACTCATCGTCGCTGCGACTCTGATAGGAATATGGATGTTATGCACTTTATATACAATGAGATATGGCAAGCTATTATTGACAAACGCTCGTGCCCCTATGCTCCATACATTCAGACTCTCATCAACGCCAAGTGGTTCGAAGCAACTGGTTCCCTCTACCCTCAGGACAACATCACTATTCATGAGGAGAAGAAGCTGGGTGTGACTAAGCATGAGAAGCCTAGGACCCAAGCTGAGAAGGAAGAAGCCATATGGAAGTCTGGGGCTGGTGCTGGTGGTCCCTCTTCGGTACATGGTGGTTCTAGTGTTGGTGGTCCTTCTCTTTAGAGGCAGCCGTCTTGGGCCAAGAAACTTCTAGGGAAGGTGAAGAATAAGTTTTGCTTCTTGCAGAATAGTGAGTATCAGGCTTATGTTGATCAGCGGCACAATGCTCGGCGTTAGAAGGATATTATGACAGCGCTCAGTCTTCCTTGCTCTCTAGAGACTAGCTCCTTCACCGTGCCCAAGGATGAGTGGATTCGTGACAACTGCCAATGGTCTGAGGATGATTCTGAGGAGGAAGTCACTAGTCCCTCGCCTGCGTGGAACAATGCCTCTTGGGACCCCGAGCCTATTGGAATTATGCCCTAGAGGCAATAATAAAGATGTTATTATTATAATTCTTGTTCATGATAATGTTTATATTCCATGCTAGAATTGTATTAAGCGGAAACTTTAATACTTGTGTGGTTTGTGAACAACACCGTGTCCCTAGTACGCCTCTATGGACTAGCTCATTGATCAATGATGGTTAAGGTTTCCTAACCATAGACATGAGTTGTCAATTGATAATGAGATCATATCATTGGGAGAATGATATGATGGACATACCCAAACTAAGCGAAGCAATTAGATCGTGTCATCGTGTTCGTCTTTGCGAAGCTTTTCTTATGTCAAATATTGTATTCCTTAGACCATGAGATAATACAACTCCCTGGTATCGGAAGAAAGCTTTGAGGTCATCAAACGTCATCCTATGAGAGGGTGATCATAAAGGTGTCTCTCAGGTGATCGGAAAGTATCTGTTGGGTTGTATGTATCGAGATGGGATTTGTCCCTCCCAAGTCGGAGAGATATACTTCGGGTCCACTCGGTAATCGATATCAACACCCCTTGCAAGCATGTGGTTAAGGAGTTAATCACAAAGTGATATCGGATTACGGAACGAGTAAAGTACTTGCTGTGAACGAGATTGAACTAGGTATGACGGTACCGACGATCGAATCTCGGGCAAGTAAAATATCGCGAGACGAAGGGAATATATATATGGGATTGATTGAATACTGGCATCGTGGTTCATCCGATATGATCATCGATGAATGTGTGGGAGTCAATATGGGTTTCCAGACCCCGCTGTTGATTATTGATAGAAGATCATGTCTGCATATTCTCGAACCCGCAGGGTCACACACTTAACGTGTCTCGACGCTAGGATAGATTGGATAATTGGTTTATGAGTTTTTTGTTTGGAGTCTCGGATGGGATCCGAGACATCACGAGAGGTTCCGGAGTGGTCCGGAGAATAAGATTCATATAAGGCAGTGCAGTTTTTTGGAGTTCGGAATTGTTCCGGGTTAATCGGTATTGTACCGAAAGCTTCTAGAACCTTCCGGAAGGGGACCAACGTGGCCCCACCTTCCGGGAGGGGGCATGGGCCTATGAGGGAGTTCCCTGGCCACATTGGGCCAGGGGCACAAGGCCCCATAGGGCCCAGCCGGCCAAAGAGGGTTTAAACCCTAGATAGAGCTTCTAGAAGGGGGGTTTCCTTGCCCCCCACTCTTCCTCCTTTGGGGCCGCCGGTTTGGACTTGGGGGAGGGGCTAGGGCAGCCGCCCACCCCTCTATATAAAGAGGGCTGGGGGCGCACCACCCCTTACACCTTCCCCTCCAAGAGCTAGCCGTCCTGCTGCCCTCTCTCTCCCTCCCGACTGCGTGTAGGCGAAGCCCTGCTGCAGAAACTCTCCACCACATACACCGCGCCGTCGCGTTGTAGATCCAATCCGTCTCTCCACCATACTTGCTGGTCCGAGGAAGGAGGAGACGTCGAGGTGCTGCACGTGTGCATCTCACGGAGGCACCGCCACTTGTGGTGCTAGATCGGATCGGATCGCGAGGAGGAGAAGCGAGTACGACTACATCACCCATGTTCTGACAAACGTTCCGCTGTGCGAATCTTCAAGGGTATGAAGGTCTAATCCAATCTCTCTCGTTGTTTGCATCTCCTAGATTAGATCTTGGCTTTCCCTCTGTTCGCATCCGTAGAAAATTTTGATTTACTATGCCGCGAAACCCTTCAGTGGTATCGGAGCTAGATCTATGCGTAGATGTGTTTCACGAGTATAACGCAACATGGTTGTTGCGGGCGTTGATATTTTCTGTTGCAAGCCTCTTGTTTGTGTTCTTCTTATGACGCGGGATAGTGAGATTGAAGCGGTCCAGGCCAACCTTACGCGACGTCGTTCGCGAGACCGGCTCCGCACTTGACGTGTGGTTTGTTCCACACATGCGGCTGGTGGAGGTCAGTTTCTCTCACTATAGTTGTCATGGGATTAACACCGGAGTTTGGCAACCATAATATCACCGTTGTGGCTTTCCGTAGGTAAGAATCGTTCTTAGCATCTACTCCCATAAGCCACGTAAAACATGCAACAACAAAGTAGAGGCGTCTAACTTGTTTTTGTAGGGAGTGTTTTCTGTGATATGGTATGGACCAAGATGTGATGTGTATAATGTATGTGATGATCATGTTTTGTAATGTTTCACGACTTGCATGTCGATGAGTACCCAACCGGCAGGAGCCATATGGTTGTCTTTATAATTGTGTATGACCTGTGTGTCAACTTCTTATGCGCCATGTAATAGTTTCACTTTATCGCTAAGTAGTTAGCAATAGTTGTAGTTGCTATTCGTGGTGGAGGCAATCATGGTGGAGTGATGGAGATCATGCCGGAATGCACAAGATGGAGATCATTGCGCGAAGATTGGCTATACCATGTCACATAAAGTTATATGCATGTGATGTTTATCCTTTTATGTATCTTATTATGCTTAGATCGCGACGGTAGCATTATAAGATGATTCCTCATTTAAAGATCAAGATAAAAACTGTGTTCTCCCCAAGTATGCACCGTTGCGAAAGTTCGTCGTGTCCAAGCATCACGTGATGATCGGGTGCTATAGACTCTACGCTCACATACAACGGGTGCAAGCCAGTTTTGCACACGCAGAAATACTTGGGTCTAACTTGACGAGCCTAGCATGTACAGACATGGCCTCGGAACACAAGAACCGAAAGGTTAAGCATGAGTCATATGAATGATATGATCGACACTTCGTTGTCCACCATTGAAACCACATCTCTTCTCGTGATGATCGGATTAGGTGTGGTGAATTTGGATCGTGTTCACTAAACAACTTGAGGGATGTTGAATTTAGTGGGAGTTCATCTAGTAATTTGATTAAGTTGAACTATTTATCATGAACATAGTCTAAAGTTGTACTTGCAAATACTGTAGATCACATGGCTAAGTCCAACTTCAACTTCAACGTTTTTGCTGAGAAGGAAAAGCTTAGAAACAATGGGTCTAACTTCACCAATTGGTTCCGCAATCTAAGAATCATTCTCTCTGGCGGTCAAAAGGACTATGTCCTTGGGAAAGCGTTAGGTGACCCCCCTGCTGCAACTGCGCCGGCTGATGAGAAAGTTGTCTATCAGTCGCGCAAAGATGATTATGGTGTTATTAAGAGCACCATGTTGTTTGCTATGGAACCGGAACTTCAAAATCATTTTGAAGACTATCCCGGGCCCTTTGAGATTCTCGAAGAGATGAAAACCATGTTTCAGACTCAGGCCCGTTCTGAGAGATATGAGATCTCTGAGAAGTTCTTTAACTGCAAGATGGAGGAAGGGAGTTCCGTTAGTGAGCACGCCATTAAGATGACGGGCTACACTCAACGCCTTGAGCAACTGGAATGTACGATTCCAGAGGAGCTCAAGATTGACAGGGTTCTGCAATCACTCCCTCCCAGCTACAAAAGTTTTGTAGTGACTCACAATCAGATTGGTTCCACTGATACGATCACCGAGCTCTTCGCAAAGCTGCAGGCCGCGGAATTGGACATCAAAAAGGATAATCATGTGTTGATGGTCAACAAGCCCACCTTCAAGAAAGGTAAGGGAGCAAAGAAGCCCTTCAAGAAGGGCAGCGGCAAGCGCACTGCCCCTGCTGAGAAGAAGCTCAAGTCTAGTCCTAAGCCGGACATTGAGTGCTTCTATTGCAAGGACAAGGGTCACTGGAAGCGCAACTGTCCAAAGTACTTAGCGGACAAGAAGGTTGGCACCATCAAAGGTATATTTGATATACATGTTATTGATGTTTTCCTTACTAGCCCTCGTTGTAGTGCCTGGGTATTTGATATTGGTTCAGTTGCTAACATTTGTAACTCGAAACAGGAGCTACGGAATAGACGGCGGCTTGCGAGGGATGAGGTGACGATGCGCGTTGGCAACGGATCAAGAGTTGATGTGATGGTCGTCGGCACGCTCTCCTTAGTTTTACCTTCGGGATTAGTTTTAAACCTTAATAAATGTTATTATGTGCCTGCGTTGAGCATGAACATTATTTCTGGATCTTGTTTATTGCAAGACGGTTATTCATTTAAATCGGAGAATAATGGTTGTTCTATTTAGATGAGTAACATCTTTTATGGTCATGCACCTATTGTGAATGGTTTATTTCTTCTAAATCTCGAAAGGGATGAAACACACATCCATAACATTGAGGCTAAGAGATGCAAAGTAGATAGTGATAATACTACTTATTTGTGGCACTGTCGTCTAGGTCATAATGGTGTAAAACGCATGAAGAAGCTCCATTCTGATGGACTTTTGGAGTCTCTTGATTTTGAATCATTTGACACATGCGAACCATGCCTCATGGGCAAGATGATCAAAACCCCGTTCTCCGGCATGATGGAGCGAGCAACGGACTTGTTGGAAATCATACATACCGATGTGTGCGGACCGATGAGTGTTTCGACGCGCGGTGGATATCGCTATTTTCTCACTTTTACTGATGACTTAATTAGATATGGGTATATCTATTTAATGAAACATAAATCTGAAACGTTTGAAAAGTTCAAAGAATTTCAGAATGAAGTGGAGAACCATCGTAAAAGAAAGATTAAGTTTCTACGATCCGATCGTGGACGTGAATATTTGAGTTATGATTTTCTCATGCATCTTAAATCAAGCGGAATCGTTTCGCAACTCACGCCACCCGGAACACCAGAGCGCAATGGTGTGTCTGAACACCGGAACCGAACCCTATTAGATATGGTCCGATCGATGATGTCTCTTACTGATTTGCCGTTATCATTTTGGGGTTATGCATTAGAAACCGCTGCATTCACTTTAAATAGGGCACCATCTAAGTCCGTTGAGACGACACCGTATGAACTGTGGTTTGGTGCTAAACCTAAGTTGTCGTTTCTTAAAGTTTGGGGATGCGAAGCTTACGTCAAGAAGTTGATGTCGGACAAGCTCGAACCCAAAGCGGAGAAATGCGTCTTCATAGGATACCCTAAGGAAACTATTGGGTATACCTTCTATCACAGAACCGAAGGCAAAGTGTTTGTCGCAAAGAACGGTTCCTTTCTTGAGAAGGAGTTTCTCTCGAAAGAAGTGAGTGGGAGGAAATTAGAGCTAGACGAGGTTATTGAACCTTCTCTTGAGTTGGAGAGTAGCGCAGCACCTGAAATTGTTCCAGTGCCGCCTGGACCAACGATAGAGGAAGCTAATGACAAGGATCATGAAGCTTCGGACGATGCTGCTACTGAACGTCGCAGGTCGACAAGGTCACGTGCCCCTCCTGAGTGGTACGGCAACCCTGTCTTGACTGTCTTATTAGTAGAAGAAAGTGAACCTACGAGCTATGAGGAAGCGATGATGAGCCCAGACTCTGAGAAATGGCTAGAAGCCATGAAATCCGAATTGGGATCCATGAGCGAAAACCAAGTATGGACTTTGGTGGACCCTCCTAACGACCGAAAGGCCATTGAGTGCAAATGGATCTTCAAGAAGAAAAAGGACGCGGATGGTAATGTTACCGTCTATAAAGCACGGCTTGTTGCGAAAGGTTTTCGACAAGTTCAAGGTGTTGACTACGATGAGACTTTCTCTCCCGTAGCGATGTTTAAGTCCATTCGGATTTTATTAGCAATTGCTGCGTTTCATGATTATGAAATATGGCAGATGGATGTCAAGATTGCGTTCCTCAATGGCAAAATTGATGAAGAGTTGTATATGATGCAACCCGAAGGTTTTGTCGATCCTAAGGATGCTGATAAAGTATGCAAACTTCAGCGTTCCATTTATGGACTGAAGCAAGAATCTCGGAGTTGGAACCTTCATTTTGATCAAGTGATCAAGAGCTTTGGATTTGTTCCAAATTGCTACGAAGCTTGCATCTACAAGAAAGTGAGTGGGAGCTCGGTGACATTTTTGGTACTATATGTGGATGACATATTGATTATTGGAAATGACATCAACATGCTTAACGATGTGAAGAGTTATTTGAACAAGTGTTTTTCAATGAAAGACCTAGGTGAAGCTGCTTATATATTGGGCATCAAAATCTATAGAGATAGACAAAGACGCCTGATAGCTTTAAGCCAGAGTACATACCTAGACAAAGTTCTGAAAAGGTTCAGAATGGATAAGGCAAAGAAAGGTTCAGTGCCTATGTTGTCAGGTAAGATATTGAGCAAGGCTCGGTGTCCAGCTACGGTAAATGATAGGGAAGCTATGAGCAAAGTGCCTTATGCCTCGGCCATAGGTTCTATCATGTATGCCATGCTGTGTACTAGACCGGATGTGTCCAATGCTCTTAGTTTGACGAGCAGATATCAAAGTGATCCAGGAGTGGAACACTGGATAGCCGTGAATAACATCCTAAAGTACCTAAATAGGACTAAAGAAATGTTCTTAGTCTATGGGGGTGATGAACAGCTCGTCGTAAAAGGTTACGTCGATGCTAGTTTCGACACCGACAAGGATGATTCTAAATCTCAGACAGGATACGTTTATATTTTTAATGGAGGAGCTATGAGCTGGAGAAGCTGCAAGCAAAGCGTGATCGCGGGATCTACAGTAGAAGCGGAATACATGGCTGCTGCAGAAGCGTCAAGTGAAGGAGTTTGGATCAGGAACTTCATCACTGAGCTTGGCGTGGTTCCAAGTGCATTGGACCCACTGGAGATATTGTGTGACAACACTGGCGCCATAGCACTCGCTAAGGAACCAGGATATCATCCAAAGACCAAGCATATCAACCGCAAGTTTCATATAATCCGAGATTATACAGCAGATGGAGATCTGAAGATTAGCAAAGTACATACAGATCTGAATGTCGTAGATCCATTGACTATACCTCTTCCACGTGTAAAACATGATCAGCACCTAAGTGCCATGGGTGTGAGATTGTTGCCAAATGTAAACTAGATTATTGACTCTAGTGCAAGTGGGAGACTGTTGGAATTATGCCCTAGAGACAATAATAAAGATGTTATTATTATAATTCTTGTTCATGATAATGTTTATATTACATGCTAGAATTGTATTAAGCGGAAACTTTAATACTTGTGTGGTTTGTGAACAACACCGTGTCCCTAGTACGCCTCTATGGACTAGCTCATTGATCAATGATGGTTAAGGTTTCCTAACCATAGACATGAGTTGTCAATTGATAATGAGATCATATCATTGGGAGAATGATATGATGGACAGACCCAAACTAAGCGAAGCAATTAGATCGTGTCATCGTGTTCGTCTTTGCGAAGCTTTTCTTATGTCAAATATTGTATTCCTTAGACCATGAGATAATACAACTCCCTGGTATCGGAAGAAAGCTTTGAGGTCATCAAACGTCATCCTATGAGAGGGTGATCATAAAGGTGTCTCTCAGGTGATCGGAAAGTATCTATTGGGTTGTATGTATCGAGATGGGATTTGTCCCTCCCAAGTTGGAGAGATGTACTTCGGGCCCACTCGGTAATCGATATCAACACCTCTTGCAAGCATGTGGTTAAGGAGTTAATCACAAAGTGATATCGGATTACGGAACGAGTAAAGTACTTGCTGTGAACGAGATTGAACTAGGTATGACGGTACCGACGATCGAATCTCGGGCAAGTAAAATATCGCGAGACGAAGGGAATATATATATATGGGATTGATTGAATCCTGGCATCGTGGTTCATCCGATATGATCATTGATGAATGTGTGGGAGTCAATATGGGTTTCCAGACCCCGCTGTTGATTATTGATAGAAGATCATGTCTACATATTCTCGAAACCGCAGGGTCACACACTTAACGTGTCTCGACGCTAGGATAGATTGGATAATTGGTTTATGAGTTTTTTGTTCGGAGTCTCGGATGGGATCCGGGACATCACGAGAGGTTCCGGAGTGGTCCGGAGAATAAGATTCATATAAGGTAGTGCAGTTTTTTGGAGTTCGGAATTGTTCCGGGTTAATCAGTATTGTACCAGAAGCTTCTAGAACCTTCCGGAAGGGGATCAACGTGGCCCCACCTTCCGGGAGGGGGCATGGGCCTATGAGGGAGTGCCCTGGCCGCATTGGGCCAGGGGCACAAGGCCCCATAGGGCCCAGCCGGCCAAAGAGGGTTTAAACCCTAGATAGAGCTTCTAGAAGGGGGGGTTTCCTTGCCCCCGACTCTTCCTCCTTTGGGGCCGCCGATTTGGACTTGGGGGAGGAGCTACGGCAGCCGCCCACCCCTCCATATAAAGAGGTCTGGGGGCGCACCACCCCTTACACCTTCCCCTCCAAGAGCTAGCCGTCCTGCTGCCCTCTCTCTCTCTCCCTCCCGACTGCGTGTAGGCGAAGCCCTGCTGCAGAAACTCTCCACCACATACACCGCGCCGTCGCCTTGTAGATCCAATCCGTCTCTCCACCATACTTGCTGGTCCGAGGAAGGAGGAGACGTCGAGGTGCTGCACGTGTGCATCTCACGGAGGCACCGCCACTTGTGGTGCTAGATCGGATCGGATCGCGAGGAGGAGAAGCGAGTACGACTACATCACCCACGTTCTGACGAACGTTCCGCTGTGCGAATCTTCAAGGGTATGAAGATCTAATCCAATATCTCTCGTTGTTTGCATCTCCTAGATTAGATCTTGGCTTTCCCTCTGTTCGCATCCGTAGAAAATTTTGATTTACTATGCCGCGAAATCCTTCAGAGCTTTCCCCTCCTCATGTTCATGGTTGGGGCGATTAGAGTTGTATTCTCTCCCGTTTTGGTGTCATGATGCCAAAGTGGGGGAAAGATATCTATTAGGTTGTTCACAGGATTTGCATGGGCTGAGTCACGATTCCGGTTTATCTTTGATCTTTTCTTGCTCATGAACTCTATAGTTTATTTGTGGTATTTGTGGACCTTTCTATTTGTGTGTCTTATTTATGTATGAGACTATGTGGTATGTTATGCATGTTGTATGGTATGCATGTTGTTGTCTTATGGTTGTTTGTATATGGTGGTGGAGTCTACATTGATATTATTTCATCTATTGTCTTCACCACATATGATTGGTGCAACGGTATGTCCCCTATCTTGTTTTCCCTTGCACATGTGTTGTTTTTGCAATATAAAGGGGGAGCCTCCTTATATGTGTGCTAGTCATGTCCTTAGAGCTTTATCTCTACCTTGCACACATATAGGGGGAGCTTGTCCCGTTCATTGCAAAAACTGCTCCTTCTTATGCAAATCGTTTGGGATTGTCATCAAATACCAAAAAGGGGGAGATTGAAAGGACTATGTTTTCCCTTGCTATTTTGGTGATGATGATAATCCCACTTGTGATCTAACCATGTGCTTGAGTTTCAGGTTAATTGCTTCTGATGGAACTTATGGAGTGTGTGGATTCTCTTCTTCGGATCTCATGAAGACGGCAGTCTTTTTCTTTTCTCTTTCTCTCATTTCATTGCTTTAGATCATCGTACTATCAAGAGGGGGGCCACCTCGGAAGGCTGTGGGGAATCATTTGTTCTTGCACAAACCATATTTGCACCACCACATCCATCCTATTCATCAGCGAGAGAGTGAGTTTCTAATCAGTTGGTACAATTTTTGTTTGATCGGAAGTTCTGGCCACGATCCGGAAGTTCCGCTTAGGGTGATCCGTGGGATGGGTCTGGGACTATTTCCGGTCCAACTTCCGATGGAAGTTCCGGCCAGAGTTCAGAACCTACTGTATGGTAGTGTTCTGTTTGACGGAACTTCCACCGGAAATAGCACCGGAAGTTCCGGTCAGGAACTTCCTTTGCTTTTTCCACTTAGACCCTGAGCGGAACTTCCGCCCAGGCACCGGAACTTCCGGTCAGGCATAGTTTGCGACCCAGTTATTCTGCCCCTAGTTCCACTCTGACTTCCGCTCAGGTTCAGTACACTTCTGTTTGCAAGTGTTTTATTTGACGGAACTTAGGCTAGAACTTGCTTCGGAAGTTTCACCGAAACTTCCAGTCATTCTGACCGGAACTTCCGGTCAAGTTTTGGAGCGTGCGTCAACGGTCTTCGTACTGTTGGAGCAGCGCTGGGCGGAACTTCCGGTCCCTCATCGGAACTTCAGGGAGGTCGCGAACATCCCAACTGTTCAGTTTGGAGGGGCCTATTTAAGGCGCCCTCCTTCTTCCTCCTACCTAACTCTTCAGTTTTCTCTCTCCTCCATTAATACTAGAGCTTCACCTTACTAGATCTCTCTCCCTAGCCACTCAAATCACTTGATCGTTTGAGAGGTAGGAGAGGTGACCTAGATCTACATTTCCACCAAAGAAGATTTGATTCCCCCCACCTATCATTTGTCGATCTTGTTACTCTTGGGTTTCTTGGAACCCTAGAAGGTGTAGGGCATCCTCGGAGCTAAGGGGTTGTGTTGTAAAGCTCTGTGGTGTCTTTGAGGGCCTCCAATTGAGTTGTGGAGCTTCCCCCTCAACCTTGTTGTAAAGGTTTCAGTTGGCGCCTTCATGGTCACCAGTTAGTGGATTATGAGGCCTCCTTTGTGGGGGAGCTCACTGGAGAAGAAGGTGAGGCCTTTGTGGCGCTCTTGTGACCTTGTGTGGCCCCGACACCTCTCCAACGTAGACGTAGCTTCCTTGGAAGTGAACTACTGGAATTACATCTCCATGTCCCTGCTCCGGTTATCCCATTCCTTACCTTTACTACTTGCTCTTTACCGTTCTTGTGCTTGTTGTTAGTTCTCTAGCATATAGGTTGTTCACCTAGTTGCATATCTAGAGAACTTATCTTCTTGCCAAGCCTAAAATTGAGTAACTAATTAAAAATTGGTAGTCTCCTATTCATCCCCCCTCTAGTTGATTGAAAGTCGGTACTTTCACTGCTGCCCCAAGTTCAGCTCAGCCGGCTAAATCGCAGCCAGTTGCCAAGGCTTATGCCAAGTCCAAGAAGGATGGTGACATGGTTGTACCCTACGGGTGCGTGATCTCAGCATACCTAGTCCAGCCCAAGGAAGGCCCATGACGGATGTACGCTGGCCCATGAAGACTTTCGGGTGGCCCAGTCCCATGACGCCTTCAGATCCTTGGAGAGCAAGACTAGAGTAGATAGGAAATTCAAAGGGGTAAAACCCTAGAACCTGTAACCGACTAGGACTATGCCCGGGACCTGCCTAAGTCTATATAAAGGCCAGGAGGGCACGACCTAGATCTCTCGACTCCTACTTTCGCATACGCACCTCCACGCCAGATCGAATATGCGCACCCTGTAACCTTCGGTTCCGCCGTAATCAAGAGCAGACAAGCAGGAGTAGGGTTTTCCCTCCGGGGGCCTGAACCTGGGTAAATCTCGTGTCCCCTGGTTGCTTGTCTGTTAACCGTTCCACGATCTCCAGCATCCCCATCTTCTCCAAAACCCAAGTCCATAACAATGGGCATTGACGAGTCGAAACCTCGTCATCATCGATTCATCAAGAACAATTTAGCCATTATCAATTAAATCTTCCTTTTTCATGAAAAGTGATACTTTGGCATAAATATACATAATGCACTGTAAAATATATCAGGCCCGCTTCGTGGGCCCCACACCCCGTGCTACGCACAACATCATCAGCAGATGATTCCTATGACAGCAGCAGTTGTAACTCCGATCTGTGCGATCCGCCATCGGATGCAGGGACCTATGGTTCCGGATCTGAAAGCTGCGGCAGCAGCGGACCGATCTACAAGTGCTACCAATGCGCCGCAGTCATCCAGGAACAACAAACGCCTAACCCGCCGCCCAACACGAACCCCAACCCGCAGGACAGAACCGGCGGAAATGGCGGGAACAGAAGAAGCCAGTCCCCCCACCCGACGAGGAAAACAACGGCCACGTCATCCAACTTAGCAAAGAAGGATGGGTCCAGGCACGCCGCGCCGTAGCAGGCGACATAGTCCTGCCTGCAGATGCCTCATGTGAACTACTCATGGCATACCACTTCCTCCTCATCGAGGAGCACAAGAAGCAAGTCAAGATGCAGGAAATACTTGACAAACGCAAGCAAGCAGCCTCTGAGTCCAGCGCACGACGAGCTGCGCTCTCCGCCATGGCCCCCGGCTCTAGCACAAATGGAAACCAGGGAAACAAGCACCGCTCTCGGGTGGAAAACATGTATCCCAAGGAGCGCCGTGATGTGACCCGAACTCTCCACACATCGTTCATGGATATGGATGCCGACGGCAACATCATCCCGAAGACACCGCAAGCTGCGATCATGGAAGCCACTGCGTATCTCGCGGCCCACCAACCTCTGGAGGGGGGCCCAAAACGAGCCATGCATAAGTCCGCACTCACCGGACTCGGACTTGTCGGAGTCGCGCTCCACGAAGACACTCCTGCGGAGCCGAAGAAGAAAGCTCCGGCCAGGCGCGACCGGAGCCCCACCCCTTCATCTGAAGAGGAAGAGGAACACGACCTTCCTCGAAGGAAGAAAAGCTCGTGTCGCCATAAATGCGACTACGACGCCAGAGACGCGCTTACACAGTGCAAAATCGACAAAGCGCGAGCCAAACGTGCATGCTCGTTTGAATCCGAGATGGACGAAGACGAAGGAGAACTCTGTGGAGCTCGATGCTTCAGCAGATCTGTTCGGCGAACACAGACGCCACGCAATTTCAAGCTTCCTTCGGATACTCCAAAGTTCAACGGCACTCAAGATACAAAATCCTGGCTCAGTGACCATCTGTCATCCGTCAAGCTGCACGGCGGTAACAAAGAAACCGCCATGTAATGCCTTCAGCTGCAGCTGACAGGCGCGGCATGGGTCTGGCTCAGCATCCTATCATCAGGGTCCATCCGAAGCTGGGAGGAGCTAGCTTACAGCTTCATCCGAAATTTCAAGGGCACCAGCAAGAGGCCCGCCTCAATCGAAGATTTGCGAGCTTGCACTCAGAGAACGGGCGAATCTATTCGCTCGTACATATTACGCTGGTCTACCACCAAGAACTCCGCAGCACACATCTCCGAAGAGAGGGCCATCGACGCCTTCAGAGACGGCGTCAAACGCCCAGATTTCAAGGAAGAACTTGGGCGCGTCAAGCCCAAAACACTTGACCACCTCATGGACATCGCCAACAGGTGGGCCGACGGCGAAGATTGCATCCACCGAGCACAATCGGATGAAGAGGACGACTACGGCCGAAGACGGGAACGCCGTAGCAAGAGGAGATCACGCGTCTAGGACGACCGCGACGGATCCGACATGGTCGCGGCCGGCTACGCCGACCGTCGCAACGACAACAGCTGCAACAGCGGAGGATACCTTGGAGGAAACTTCCGTGACGGCGGACGTCCAGCACAGTCGTGGCAACGCCGCGACCGCGACAACGGACCCTCAGCATACGACAAACTTTCAGGTCCATGCACCATCCACTTCTACATCGACAAGCAGGATGGCAAAAAGAAAGCTAGCCACATGCTCAAGGATTGCCGCGAGTTCCAGAAACTCAGCGAAAGCATGGTGCAGATGAGGCAACAAACCCCAATCCCTGCGTTCGAAAACGGACCTGCGCAAGGTGAAATAGCGCATGGAGCTCCTCCACCGCCGCCTATCGGAGGCCCAAACCAACCAGTCGCACCCGCACAGAACAACACTAGGAATGGGTACCCCCCACCGAAAGGAGCACTAATGATGATCCAGAAAGGACGCCCCACGAATAGGGTACAGAAGAAAATCACGCGACAAATCAAGCAGGAGTAGGGTTTTCCCTCCGAGGGCCTGAACCTGGGTAAATCTCGTGTCCCATGGTTGCTTGTCTGTTAACCGTTCCACGATCTCCAGCATCCCCATCTTCTCCAAAACCCAAGTCCATAACAATGGGCAATGATGAGTCGAAACCTCGTCAGATGGAGCCACCAAGCCCAAGCCCTCTCAAAGGAAAGTTGTGTCGAGCTCCTCTCATCCCAGCATTGTTGACATGCTTCATAAGGTTGCCCCTGCCTCTGGATCCGGGTCTGCCTCTGCTACCGGCACGCAAATGGTGCTTCATAAGAGCCCGACGACCGAGGTAGCTGCTCAACAAGCATGAGAGGCCAAGGCCAAGATGCCTACACGCACCCAGATCGATGGAAGCTTTGGTTCCTTGGTGGAGTATGCCAAGAATTGGAATGCTGCTGATCAGGTCGAGGGTAGCTCGGGGTCCAATCCGGGTAATAAGCCTTTCCATCTCTCCGATGTCAGCAATCGCTTGCATCTCGCCACCAAGGTTATTCTCGAGATTGATACTATGAATGAGGTAAACAGTTTGGTCTACACTTATACCTTTCCGCATAATGTAGTGTATGCCTACTAGTCCCCAAGCTTTCGTCTGAATGATTTATCATTCATTCGGAAGCTTAGTTTATAACGTGTAGCCATTATGCATACAATAAACCATAGTATCTTAGATAAATGTTTCCTTTGCTTCGGATATCTCTCTACCTAGATCCGGATCAAGTTTACTTGATTCGGATATTTGCAGTTTATCTTTGAATATCCACTCACCTAGATCCGAGTCAAGATCTACTTAGCTCTGATCTCTTAGGTTTAGCTTCGAATATCCAGCCACCTAGATCCGAGTCAAGTTCTACTTGGCTCGGATCTTTAGATTTAGCTTAGAATATCTAGCCACCTAGATCCGAGTTAAGTTTACTTAATTCGGATCTTTAGATTTAGCTTCGAATATCTAGCCACCTAGATCCGAGTTAAGTTTACTTAATTCGGGTCTTTAGATTTAGTTTCGAAGATCTAGCCACCTAGATCCGAGTTAAGTTTACTTAATTCAGATATTTAGATTTATCTTCGAATATCCGGCCTTCTAGATCCGAGTCAAGTTCTACTTGGCTTGGATATTTAGTTAGCTTCGAATATCTAGCCACCTAGATCTGAGTTAAGTTTACTTAATTCGGATCTTTATAGTTTAGCTTTAAATATCTTTCCGTGTATAATGCTCTGTGTCTTTAGGTTGCTCATAATCGGCGCACTACCGAGTTCCAGAAACTACTCTTCTCTCATAGGAAGCTGCCGACGAAGTATGAGAAGATGGTGCCCATCTTGAATAAAACTGGTGAGCTAATTGTTGTATCTTTGAAATTCTTGCCTTTATTTTTGTTTCCGAGCTAATTTTTGATTCGTCTTTGTTCAGCCAATATTGATACCTAGAATACGACACTCGAGGTGAAGGTTTCCGAACTCAAAGGTGAGTCGTCCATGTATTTTCCAGTCATTTCCTCCCCTCATATGTGCTATTGCGACATATCTTACAATATTTTTTATTCGGCCCAGCCGAATTACAAAGCCTTGCAGCATCGCATCAAGAGTGCATTCCCATGCCTGATATGATGTTGCATTTTCTAGAACAAGAAGGAGCTAATTAGGCAAAGCTGAAGGAGAAGGTTGACGAAATAGCTCGGGTTCGTGCCGAGGTTGATTCCTTGAAGCAGACCTAGAAATCCGAGTTGGAGAAGATTGATCAGGAGTTCTCCGAGGAGAAGGATCGGTTGACTCTTCAACTTCAGAAAAATAAGGAGCTCCTCGACGCAACCAAGTCAACAAACAAATCCCTCCAAGATGACATCACTCGGTTTGAAAAGAAAAGGGTCTTTTGGGCCGGCGATCTTAATAATTTTTTTTGATATATCCACCGTAAGTTCTCTCTTTTTTATCTCGTGAATTGTGGCCGAATCATACTTGACAATCGCTTGTGTTGACCTATGTTTTGTTTTGTTATTAGATTATTTCCTGGAGTCCAAGCGTATGAGTAGCAAAGCCGTGGTGGATTCCCGGGCTAGACGAGGTGTCCCTAACAACCCGGATCAAGAGTACTCCATGGAGGATTATCTCATCAGTGTTGTTGCTGCCATCGATCCCATGAAGACCTTTGGCAAAGATCTGGTGAACGCGGCTATCTGAGTACTCCATGTGCTCTGGCCGAATGAGCCAAAAAATACTAAGGTCTCTGTGCTTGTGGAAAAAATGATTGATTGCCAGACTCAGCTGAGTCTTTGGAGGGAATCTGCAGGACGAGCCATGGCTGACATGGCGCTTACAGTCGTACTGTCATGGTATGAAAATATTTCTCTTGATATCTTGATGAATTTGTGCACTGGCTCCCCTTGGATTAGTGACCCGGATCATATTGCTCGTCGCCATGCTCGAGCCTACCAGCTCATAGAATATGCCTACATGCATGAATGGAATGAAGGGCTGAGCTTCCTTCAAATCGAGGCCGATGAAAATGTTGAGGCAGCAGCAGATGATGAGTCCAGGGAAGACTCTGGGGATGAAGAGGGTACCGAAGAAGAGTCCGAAAGTTCGGATGAACAAGGAGATGACTCGGATCAAGAGGATGAGGCCCGGTCTTCCTCCAAGGGGACCAAGGCTTCTCAAGCTCAAGCCAAGGTTTCTCGCAAAACAACCGAGGTTCAAGATGTCGGAGCCGCTTCTGTTGAGGCCGAGGTATCATCTGCGGAGGTCCAGATGACCCCGGAGATCCCTGCTCTCGAAGTTTTTGCTCCAACTAAGGCCGAGGTTCCTCCGATAGTAGCCGAGGCAACCACTTTGGAGGCCCCTGCTCCTGAGGTTGCCGTTCCTCCGTCTACCGATGACTCGGCACCAACCATCGCCTGAACTTAAAAACTTCGTATTTATTAAGTCCTCAGTATGTCGGGTGTATGCTGTAAGAGACAATCCAGTCCTTTTGCTACTATGTGGTATGTATAACTTCGATCTTTTTGGATGTTATCCTTAATTTCATGTTGTTCGTTATTCCAAGTCAATTATTCGGCCCGTGTCTACCATTTGCGGGCTTGCGGCATCCTACTTACTGGTCCGAGATAAGTAGACCGAATTAACCATAGTTAGAAATTATGAATAATAATTCAAGAAAGATTCACAGAATAATAAAATATAGAAAGTATAGAGGTTAGAAAATAGTAAAACATGAGTCGGCTCGTGTACTATCTTTTTCTTAGTCATTTTTCATGTGTTTGGCCTTCGCCGGCCTTTTCTCTTTATTACCATGAAGCCTATTTTTGGACAACAGTAAGTCGAAGAGTTACCCTTTGCTGCCAACACATTACTAACTCGGCTTAAGAATTAGACATATAGGCCAGTCAACAGATAAAAAATGCATAAGAAAAGAACAAGTAAGACAAGACAGTCCCCGAGTTATAGCTCGAGGTGCCGAAGTTTCATTGATTAGTTCATTGCCGACATACAATCTGACATATGATAATACGAGATACAATACACTTCCTCTAAGTGTAAAAAGGATGAAGTAAAGCTACATTCGATGCCCTTTTTGACTCATCTCCTGCCTTTCCGCCTTATTTTCTCTAGTGCTTGAGCATCTATAAGGTAGTATGCATCATTGTGCAGTGCTTTGCTCACAATAAATGGACCCTCCCATGGAGGTGATAGTTTATGCATGCCGGATGTGTGCTGCACAAGTAAAAGCACTAGATCTCCCTCTCGAAAGACTCAGGGATTTACTTTCTTGCTATGATAGCGTCTGAGATCTTCTTGATATATGGCAGATCTAGATAATGCCAATTCTCTTGTCTCCTCTAATAAGTCGATGTCATCCTGCTAGGATATCTCATTTACTTCGGCGTCTGTGTATTGGGTGACTCTTGGCGAATCATGCACTATGTCGGCTGGTAGCACATCTTCTACCCCATATACCATAAAAAATGGCGTGTAGCCTGTCGATCTATTCGGAGTTGTCCTCAAGCTCCATAAGATGGTCGGAAGCTCCTCAATCCAACATCCCGCTGATCTTTGCAGCGGCTCTATGCGCCGGGGTATTATCCCGGACAATACAAGTCCATTGGATCTTTAAACTTATTTGTTCGATGCAGGATGTGCGAATGACGCCACAACAAGTCTTATGTGTTTATCTCGGCAGAAGCGAGCAAAAGCTCCCTCGGCAAAATTTGTGACGTTATCCGTAATGATACTGTGTGGGTATCTGTATCTTAAGATGATATCTATAAGGAATTTCACAGCTGTCGGCCCATCACATTTTCTTATAGGCTTTACCTCGATCATTTTGTGAATCCACCATGACCAAGATATGAGTCATGCCACCACCAGCCGGCTTAAATGGTCTGACCATGTCTAGGCACCATACAGCAAATGGCAAAGTGATGGGTATTGTTTTTAACTCGGATGTAGGCATGTGAATTTTGCTGGCATACCTTTGGCAACCATTGCATTTCTTTACCAGTTCTAGTGCATCTTTTAGTGCACTGGGCCAATAAAACCCATGTCTGGACGCTTTGTCCAGTAGGGCTCTGGATGAAGCGTGATGCCCGCATTCACCTTGATGTATATCTAAAAGTATTTCTTGCCCCTCTACCGGGGTAACACACCTTTGCAGCACACTTGTGACACTTCTCTTATATATTCATTTGTTTATTATAGTGTAGGCCTTTGCCATTCTCACAATTTGCCTAGCGAGCACTTCGTCACTCGGCAAGATCTCATCTTTGAGGAACATAAATATTGGCCGTTGTCCACTCAGGTACCTCATGCGTCGGGGTAACTGTTTCATCAATTTCCATTGCTTATCCTGACATTATATCTACCGGATTATCTTGATTAGTCTCCGGGTTACTAGGTTTATTTCTCTTATCTATCTCCAGTGGGACTAGTTTGGATCCTAGATCTGCTGAGAGATGGATTGACTCGGACTCTGGTGAGGGTGTGATTGATGGTTTTCTCAAATGCTCTAAGGCGATGCCAGTTGAACCAAGTTTTGACAAGGTATCTTCCGCATCATTTTCCGCCCGGGGTATATGATGAAATTCACGTCCATCAAAATAACCACTAATCTTTTGCACATGGAATCTGTATAAGGTCATGTTTGCATCCAGTGCATCCCAGTGACCTGATACTTGTTGGACTACTAGGTCCGAATCACCAAAGCATAAAATCCGACGTTTGCCAATTTCCTTTGCCATTTTAGGTCATGAACAAGTGCTTCATATTCGGCTACATTGTTTGATGTAGCAAAGTGTATTTTTAGTACGTACTTCAGTTGGTCTTTCTTGGGTGAGGTTAACACTATCCCGGCTCGTAACTCATATCTCAATTTGGATCCATCAAAGTGCATCATCCAATAATTCAGATCAGGCAATGGCTGTTCATATTGCATCTCGGCCCAATCGAAAAAAAAGTCGGCCACTGCCTGAGATTTGATCGCATATCGCCTATCAAATTGAGGAGCATATGGGGATAATTCAATTGCCCATTTTGCTATTCGGCCACTAGCATCCTCATTACCCATTATCTCATATATTGGTGCCTCACAAATCACCTTGATAGGGTGTTCTTCAAAATAATGTTTCAACTTTTTAGCCGACATATATACGCCATATGACATTTTCTAGTAGTGCGGGTAATTTTCTTCGAGGCCAATAGTACCTCACTTAGGTAATAGACTGGCCTCTACACCGACTTACCTTCCTCATCATGCTCTACCACTATCATGACACTTACGACTCGGTTAGTCGCTGCTATGTAGAGCAAAATGGGATCTTTTGATAGTGGCGGGGCTAAGATTGGTGCAGAGGCTAGCATTTTTTAACTCATGAAAAGCGCTATCGGCATGGGGTTTCCAGATAAATTTATCCAATTTTTTGATCAGTTCATATAAGGGCAATGCCTTTTACCCCAGCCGACTTACGAACCGACTTAGAGATGCCAGTCATCCTGTAAACTTTTGTACATAATTGAGCCACTTTGGCAACTCCATTCTTTCCAAGGCCTGAAATCTTAGTTGAATTTGCTTCTATTCCTCGGCTAGACACGAGGAAGCCGAGTAATTTTCTGGGTGGTACTCCAAAGGTACATTTTTCCGGGTTAAGCTTCATTCGGAATCTTCTGAGATTCGCGAATGTTTGCCGGATATCATCTAGGAGTGTATGTCTCTCTTTGGTTTTTATCACCACATCGTCAACATATACTTGGACACTTTTGCCAATTTGATCGTGTAGGAATTTTTGCCTACATCTTTGATATGCTGCCCTTGCATTATGTAAGCCGAATGACATGGTAAGATACCAATAAGCCCCATACGGGGTGATAAACGCAGTCTTTATTTGATCAGCCGGGTTTAAAGGTACCTGGTGGAAGCCAGAATACACGTCTACAAATGATAAGAGTTCACAACCCGCGGTCAAATAAATAACATGGTCTATCCTCGACAAAGGAAAAGGATCTTTAGGAGACACCTTATTCAAGGTCGTGTAATCGACACACATGCGCCTTACGACTGCTACATTCGGATCATCCTTCTTCTTTTCAACCAACACCAGATTAGACAACCAATTTGGGTGAAGCACTTCCATAATAAACCCGGCTGCAAGGAGCCGATCTATCTCATCCCCAATTATCTTTCTCCTGTCTTCGGCGAAGCGGTGGAGAGGTTGCTTCACCGTCCTTTCTCCTGGCCTCACATGTAAAGAGTGCTCAACCAGCACCCTCGGCACACCTTGCAGATCTTGTGTACACCATGCAAAGATATACCGATTCTCACGGAGGAATCTAGTGAGCATGCTTTCCTATTTGTCACTCAGGCCGGCACCAATAGTGATGCTATGATCTGGGAACTGATCATCAATTTGCATCTTCTTTGTGTCCTTAGTCGGCTGAAAGGACACACTTCCATGTGGGTTACCAAATGCCGGCATATTGAGCTGTGCCGATTGAGCTAAAGCTATGACCTCCTAAATCCTCTTCTTATCCCTTGCAATGACCAAATACTCGGCCAGATTTGATCCAGCTGAGGCACACTCCATCGATCTCCTGTAGTCTCCGGCTATAGTGATTATCCCCTATGGACCAGGCATCTTCATCTTCAAGTAGCTAATGTGACAGCTTGTCATGAATTTTGATAGAGCGGGCCGAGTCCTAGTAACGCATGGTAACAAATTTCCAAATCCACCACTTCAAACTCTAAATTTTCAGCCCTGCAATTCTCCCTTGTGCTGAATAATACAGCAACTCAGACTTTTCCAATTGGTTCACATGACAATCCCGGCACAATGCCATGGAAAGTGGTCCTGGTCGACTGAAGTATGTTATGAGAAATGTCGAGTTTGTGCATCGTGTCCTTGTACATGATGTTAATGATGCTGCCATTATCTATCAGCACCTTTGAGAACTTTATATTGATGCTTGGACCGACAAATGTTGGATCAAGGACCAAAGCATATGACCTCGGGTTTGGCATGATCTTGGGATGATCCCTAATGCTCCAAGTTATTTCTTGATCCGACCAGTCCATATACCTCAGAACGGCCGGCATAACCGCATTCACCTCCATATGTCGGTGCTGGACGCTCTGTTTATCCTACTACTCTGTGGTGAACATGCAGTATGACTGATGGTGCTCTCTATACTCATTGTGCCCATTGTTGCCGGAGTTTCCTCTATTTCCCTAATCCTGATTCGCTACATGGTGAACTGCATCCCTTCGTTCATGGTTCTCATATCTCGGAGGGGGAGGCAACATCAGCTGTGCATTTCCCACCATAAGTTTTGGCTACTTCGGCTTTTGTGGCTGCTTTGGTGCTTGAGATGGTCTTGTGTTTCCCATTGCATGTTTCATCCATGCACGCTGACGAGTTGTATGGTTGGCCAGCTTTGCCGGGTTTGGTGTGTGAAACTTGCATGGCTGATCCAACATTGACTCATATGTATACTTTGTCCTTTCTTGCCACTGCTTCTTTTGCTCCGAAGTACATTGCTTTTTGACATCATTCCTTAGTGTCCATTGTTGGGAACTATTCTTCTGACGCTGGTTGCCCCATGCACTTGTTTGATCTTGTGTCACGCTTCTACTTGACTCAAATTGTACTGGTAATCCGGCTTGTCATCTCTTCTTCTACCCTGGAATTCATTTCTCCTGGATGATCCGGCTCCATCTCGAGCGTAATGTTCATGCTTCTCATGCTGTTCTGCCGACATAAGCTCAGTTGAGTTGGATCACCCAGAGCATATGTGTCGGCTATTCTGATTGCCTCAGCCAACGTAGTTAGCATGTCTCATCCTTTTCCATAACACGCTCTCATACCTGCATCCTTGTGCAAACCAAGCTATTGCCTGTGATTCGATCACCCCTTCACAGGAATTCCTCAGGTTGCACCACCGAGTCAGAAATTCTCTGTCAGTCTAATTCGGTCTTTGTTTGCACATGGAAAGTTGTTGATGTCTATTCGGCCTCTTATATGTGCTGGTGAAATTGCTAACAAACATCTCCTCAAATTCCAACCAGCAGTTGATACTGCTAGTTGGCAAGTTATTCAGCCACATTCTCACCGGCCCTTCCAACATTTGGGGTACATATCTTACTGCCCATCTCAGGTTACCTTGAGCAATTTTTCCGCAGTAGCATAGTTAATTAACCAATATTGTGGCTTTGTAATCCTTTTGTACGTCTTCATGCCTCTTGGCAACTGAAAGTTCGGTACGATTGGTTCCCTCATGATTCGGGGTGCAAAACATGTCGGACCCGGTGGGCCTTGCTCCTTTAATAGTTCAGACCTGTATAATCTATCAAGTTTCAACCTCACATCATCCGGCTGTAGGCCTCTCGATGCTGCTCTTTCTTCCACCCCATGGTGATTCGGCCTAGCGAATCCGGCGTTCTCAACCTCTGAGAAACCATCATTGTATCTGTTTTGCGCCGGGTTATGCGGAACTAGTTCCGCATCCCTTGCTTGCCGAGGTTCATACCTCGGCTGGTGATCTTGAGGAGGATATTTCCTCCCTCTTGTCGGGTTATTTTCATCGCGGTTTTCACGCCTGTGATTTCCCTGACCTCTGTGGTCATGGTTTGGGTTTCTATCCCCACTGTTACCTCGGCTACCATGGCCTCGATTCTCATTTGTTTTTTCGGGCACCGCCGGATCATATGCTACCATCTGTTTATCTCTTCTTCCAGAAGTTACAGCCTAATCCTTCCTCGATCCTCCGATGGGTGAAGATGCTGCGGCAGCTGACAATGCCAGGGCAGCTTTGTAACATCCCAGGATTTTAGAAATCTAGATATAAAAAAATAATTTGCATTTCATCATGTAATATCATGCAAATTCTTTATTCAAAACAAATCAACAAAACCCTATTTTGAATCTTCCAAAGTTGTCATATAATGCAATATAAGCATAATGGCAATCTTGTTATTTCGATTTTGATCAAGTAAATCCTCTATGGAGTTTATTATGTGTATTTTGAATTTACAAAAATTTATAAATTGGAATCACTCCATTTTGAGCTATAAATCAAAATCTATAAATGAAATATAAAATAGAAAAAGAATAAAAAGAAACAGGAAAAAAAGAACCAAACTAACCTACCCTGGAGCCAGCCCAGCCCACCTACCCACTACCTACCGCTCACCCACGCGCAGCAGCGAGCAAGCAGCCGCAGCGGCCCATCTTCCTTCCCAGCATCGCAATCCAATAGACAGAAAACCCTTCACTTTTTTCCTCCCCCGCTCGCTGACAGGTGGACCCCACCGATCGTCTCCTTCTTACGAACGGAACCGAGCCAGGCACGGTTTGATCCCGATCCGTTCCCCTGAGAAAATCGCCAGACTTCCGTTCGTCCCTGGCCCCCTCTACATGCCTCCCCTCCTTATAACCCTCCCCCTCTCACCGCGCATGATTTTTTTCGTTTTTTGCAAACCCTAACAGCCTCAACACGAGCTCTCGATCTCACCGGAAAAGCTCACCGCCGCCGAGCACGAGTAGGAGGTCCCAGAGCATCTCGCGCCCCTCTTCTCCCCTCATTACTCATCCTCTGGAAGCATGGATTCTCCCTGATGTCTTTTACCCTTGTGCAGCACACCGGAGGGCCTCCAATTGCTCGCTGGAGACCACGTCGGAGCCACGCCACCCAAAGCCCTCCATCCGCCCACCGTCATCGCTAGAAGAAGCACATCGCCGCTCCGAGGCCACCAAGGCTCTCACTAAATCCTTCCTCACCTCGTCCACACATTCGTATTCGCCAGGGACCACCGTAGCCTCCGCCAGCCTCGCCGCCATAGCCATCCCCCGCCGCCAACGACGCCTAGCCGGTGAGCTCGCCTCGGTCATCCACAGGCATTGGATCTTCATAAGATCCAATGGATCATGTTTTTTCCTGTGCCAAACTGGTATCAGTGAATCACGCGATGCCTCCTCACGCGGAATATTCTAGGAATATTCCCTCGAATTTCTGGAATAAGTTAAAAGGACAAAATATTGTGCAATGTTGTAAAATTCATAGAAACATATTTACATGTCCAAAAATTATAAATAATATATCTATCGATTCAGAAAAATGTGAAGAATATAAACATGCCTTCATATCCAACTTTTATAGTATATATTCACTGTAGCTATTTAAATGATTTAATGGCCTAATTGGAGTAAATAAATCATAATAAATTATTTATAGATCCTAAAAATACAAACAATATGTCTATGGAATCCCTGTTTCATGTAGGACACTAATCTGGTATTAGATATATTTTTTGTCAAAGGAAAATAAATTAAATGATTTAAACCCTTCTACCTAGTACTTAAATCATAGAAAATTAACTAGAACTCCAAAATTAGTGAAACCAATTTTTACTGTTTTGTATTGATAATATAAATCCAAATAAAATGCATGCAAAGTTATTTGGTGCTGTTAAAACAGAATTTCTTGTAGAAAACTTTACACTCATTGCAATAGTATTTTAATCATAGATCTATAACTTCTTTTTAGGTGATTCAAATTGCTACTGGTTATAAATTGCATTACCTATTGAGTAGCATTTAAGTCACAATTTAATACGACAGTTACATCAGAATTTGAATTTAAGTGAGTTAAACCTTATTAAATCGATATAACTTTAGTAATAAAAGCTTTAGTGCATTAAATGACTTTCCACATGCATCATGTGATCTAATAATGTTCAGAACACTAAATACAAAAGGAGTGACCTATTAAATCATCATGCATGCATTTGCTCATCATTGTTTTGTTGTATTGTGCATAATTTCATTGTTTTGATTGGTGTGTTTGTTGTGCAATTGTTTGATCGATATATTGCGAGGAGCGTAACTATTTTGATTGTGACGAGTGCAAAATTTACAATTGTGAGGATTTTTTGAACGACTACATCAACTAAAGGCAAGTGGCACTATCATAAATGTCCTAATTATTTTCCTATGCATTGTAGTTGCTTTTAGTAGAATTACATGTGTAGGAATATTTTGCACTATGTGTTATGCTATGGTATGTCCTATTTAGGATATCCTTTTGTATCTTTCTTAGTGGAAACATCGTAGTTGTAGTATGCTTAGCCCTGTTATAGGTTTGGGATGGAATATCATGTTATGAGTATTGTGAGTTATTGGAGAATCTATGTTTTTATATAATAAAACAAGTACTTAATGAATCACCTGGGTGGAATATTGTTGTTGTTGAATTTGAAAGAAGTGGCAACGAAGGGGACCATATCTTTGGCGACCTCTCTCATGTGTGCACTGGAATAAGACCACCTAGGCGTCATAGAGATTTGACATGTTTCTTATACAGTAGCTTCCGTGTACAACCACATGCTAATATGGGCTCTAGCTTAGTTAATTACATAGCGGAAGACCCTTTGCATTGGTATATCTTCAGGTTAACTAGAATTGTGTATTGGAGGTTATATTCTTGCATTGGTGCCTATTAGACGTGCTAGTATTGTGTATTGGGAGGACTTCTATGGAAAGACTTCATCATATTCTCGATCTGCCGGTATACCAATTGGTGTGTACTAAACCAGCGGCAACTGGTGGCGTCAAGCCGAGATTATGTCATGTGGGTAAAGTGTACAACTTCTGCAGAAGATATAAATCTAATCGATTAGATGTATCCCCGGTTATGGACATTATTGAGCAACTAAGGCCTGAAGATTATGGATGATCTCGACATTCCAATTTCTTAATAAAATTTGATGGTTTGAACAAGGGAGTAGGAGCACTTGGTGTTGGCCAATGTGTCCATACAATTTTTAGAAAGGATTAAAACTATTTGAAAATGTTAGGGTAAAAATATTGCTTTATGCAAATCAGCCTGAACTCCACTTAGACAAATATGCATATAATTGATAGGTTCCGGTTGTATCCACATACTAGTGACACTTGCCAATACATTCAAAATATTAACCATTCGTGACTGCAACGTTTCATGTTGCAGGTGGTTTTGTTTCTATGTGATCGTTATATATCGCGAGACTCCCCTCAATGATTGTTCTCCTATGGCACATTTGAAGAATGGAGATCTACCTTGTTATTGTTTCCGCAATGTACTTGTGTAATATAATGTAAATTCTGGATCATATTCGTTGTATTTATGATGCACAGTTATATTTGGTATCATTTTGTACTATGTGTGCCAGTGAACTGATCCAGTGATTGGCACTATACACATGAACTCAGCCTTATCAGGCGAGGGTGTTATAAGCTCCAGCCAAATGAACCAAACGTGAACCTCCAGGATTTGTAGGGTTGTTCCTGAGTATTTACTCATTCTGTTGGTTTGCTATGCGCACCAGCTTAATCACTCTTTCCTGCTGCCTTTGCCAGGCTTCGACGATTAAGGCATCTAACTCAGATGCTACAGCATTTGCTGCCCTAAGTTTTTTTGTTGGCGTACTATATCTTAGTAGTCCCTAGTTAGCCGAGTCTCCTTGCCTAGACTCATGCACCTTGTTAATGTCACTAAGGAGGTTCCTAGTTAGCCGAGTTGGGCTAGTTTCTAGCTTGTTTGCCCTAGCATACTCTCTCAAGGTTCGGTTAAATGACTCCTGCAGTGCAGCTACTCTCTTAGCCTCCTCTAACATTTGCAACCAAGTTTCCTCTAACTCGGATTGTGCATTAGCCGGGTTCACAATAGGAGCTACATGGGTAGTTAAGTTATCTATAGCTTCCCGCAAGATATTCTCTGGCCTTTCTAAAGGTGGCCATATAACTCAGGCCGCCTTGGGGGTCACATCACGAACCTCGAGCGCTTTTGCTGCTGCCGGATCTGTTGTTGCCGCTGGATCTGCTGTCGCCGAGTTCTTGCTTGGCCCAGCTCCTGCGCCGGCTGCTGGTGTGGGCGCGGTCATCATCGCCTCGATGCTGCCTGCCGAGCGAGTGGTACGCGGACCGCTAGCAGCGCTGAGGGGAGGCTCTCCCGCGAGGATGACTCGCCGCGGGTAGACGCGCGAGGTGTCGATGCCGACATAAATCTTGTGGGTGCCTAGGTTGACGAAGATGCCGTTGCGCGGGGGTAGCCATGCTCCGAAGCTGCCTGTGTTGTCGCTGACGTAGTCCTAGAGGTAGAATCTCTGTACGAAGCCGGAGACGATGCGCTCTCCAGCGTTGATGAAGTTTCTCGTCCGGATCTTGACTCCAGCTAGCACCGCTGCTGGCCCCATGGTGGGCGCCAACTGTCGTGGTGGTGGCACAGCAGATGCCATGGGTAGGCTTAAGTTGGGGCCAATGTGCACTAGTGGGATCCAGGGAGGGAAGATGTAGTGATTTCTACACACAGAAGGCAAGAAGTAGATCTTTAATCAGCTGAACATATGCTACAATTGTTCCTCGAGCTATATGAGCGAGAGGAAGAAGAAGCTCTCTTCTAATTCTAAGTAAAAATGAATCACTCCTTCTCTCAGGAGGCCCTGGATCACCTTACAAAGGGGTGGCCAGGTTACATCTAGGGCTTACGTGGACAACATATTCGTGGAATATGCTTGTCCCAAAATGGTAAATCGGCAGGAGCCTTTCTGTGTCTCCCTTCTATTGGCGGCAATAACCCAGAGCCCACGACATGTGAGCCTCGGGATCAGGAATGTCACTTCCGTGACCCTCTTCTGCTTCTCTGTCCCTCTGGCTCTTGTTCGTAGCGCTTGGCATTGTACAGATTCCTGAGGGAGAGACAGTGCAAAGATTTGACTTCGGGGTTCGCCCTCTCCTTCTCGAGCAAGCTTCCCCATGACCCGGCCATGCCTCGTATGACTCGGCCAAAACCTAACTTGTAGATACAAAGTGTAATAATTGTACGCCGACATAACCCATATGTCGGTCGAGTTAGGTCTTAGTTACCTAACTCAGGTTAAGTTGGGCCTTATTCGACGGGCCTCTATATAATTCGGCCGGGTCATTCTTTGACTCGGTCCATATCCTTGAGGTATTTGCCCTTTTACCTTAGCTTGACCCTACATGGGTTCATCCCCTCAACAAGGCGCAACATGAGATGCAAGAAGCTGAAGAGGATGTCGCTTGGAGGTGGGTGATGCTGAGATGGAGGGGAAGCCAAACCAACAATTTACTTAACCCTAGTGGGTATGCAACTATGTATGTTCGATATACAACTATATTCGAAAATAGGTGCAACTTAACCCTAGTCCGTATATAACTTAGCAAAAAGTGGGTATGCAACTTACCACAAGTCGAAAATACAACTTAGCACTAGTGGGTATGCAGCTTACCACAAGTCAAAAATACAAGTTAGCACATGTGTGAAGAAACAAACTTGTTTTCTTCTTGGTAGTCGCCGCCACGAGGTACAACTCCATCACAATCAACATGGATGTGGTCGGTTCCACAAACATGACAGAAGGCGCAACACAAGATGAAAGAAGACAAAGAGGATGTTGCTTTGAGATAGGCTATGTCTAGACAAAGGGAAGCCGAAGCAATAATTTACTAAGTGGGTATTTTGGACAATGAGTGTAATTTTAACCCTAGTTCATATACAACTTAGAAAAATAGTGGGTATGCAACTTAGTAATAGTCAAAAAATATAAATTAGGGTTGCGTATACAACCTAACAATATTGTATGTGCAACTTAGACTGTATATATATACAACTTAGCATCGGTATGTATACAAGTTAGCACCGACATGTATAACAACTTATCCCGATGGATATATAGCTTAGCATAGATGGATATACAATTAGCACTAAAAGATCTAAGCCTTCAAAAAATCTGGAGGACTAACATGAATAAAAACAAAGTGATAAGTCCCTCATTTCTCAATGTGCGGTCAGCCCGTCCTTATCCCCAGCAATTCCGTCCACTACTCCCTCTTCCCACACACCTTTGTTGCCCTCTCCTCCCGATGAGCCCCGCCTCCACCTCCTGTATTCCTCTCCCCAATTTCTGCGAGTTGGACCTGCAGTATATGTATCGGAGGTCACGGAGAGCACACGCGACATCTGCAACGTTCTGCATCATCGAGGAGGAGGAGGACAATAGCAACACAACATCTCCATCGAAGGACAGATTTCGATCGCCTGGAGCTCGGGGATGGACGAGCCGCCGGCAAAATTACCATGTGCAAGGAGGGGAGCATGGTTGCAGGTCCATGGGGGATGATTCCGGCGATGCCAAGCTGGGTTTTCGTGGGATTTTTGATGGCTGGGTTCCCCACCAGCATCACGCACAGGAGAAACAGGGAGGGCGCCATGGGGATCTTGAGGAATGGGGCGGGTTCGCCAGTGGAGCACGCCGGGGCGTCGTCGTGGGGGAGAGCGCGGGCGGCTGAGGGTGGAATCCAGGGGCGGCGGCGTTGGTATAATCTAGACACGGATCGGGTTGTTGGAGCGAAGACACCAGCCATGGACTAATTGTTATTGCCACAAGTAAATAACAAAGAACGAAATCACAGCAAGAGAACACAGATTTAACGTGGAAAAACCTCTTCAAGAAAGATATGAAAAAACCACGGGCAACAGCCAGCAAAACTTCACTATATCGGGGAGTTTTTACAAACGTCGGGATTTCACAGATGCAACTCATTTCAATCGGCGTCTTATAAGAGGTTTATATATCGGTGGAAACCTAGTTCTTCGACGATCCGTACCATACACTCGGCCCAAGCCTTCGACGAGGGTCTCGCTCCACTCGTCAGAAGTTGGCATTTTTTAGAATTTGGATCAACATATAACATTAATGTCGGGACGGGATGCGCATGAATGACTGCATGTGTGGGCTGTCGGGACGCGGGACGCGGCACACGATCAACTCGATCCGACGGCTCGGAAGCGAGGGCTCGGATGAGCAAACCAGCCCTCAAACACTTTTTAGCACTTGGGTTGTTTAATTTTGTGTCATGAAGATATTTTATTCTCCTATTTCCCATTTTAGTCATAAAATAAACACAGTCTGTACATGGACGCTATACAGTGTTATGTTGTAATTGGGGCTTGAAATTGGCCTTTTTGGAAATTTCCAGGCTGAATTCAATAGTTTGGGTGGCTATAGAATTGAGTCTCGGAAACTTGCAGTCAATTCCATGCCGGCCTGTCCCCCGTGTAGCCTTGCGTAATGAGATTAGCTCGGAAACGCTCAGAAAGAGACCCCGCGCGCGTACCATTTTGTCCCAGGTCGAGCAAGGAAATAGACGCGTCTTCTCCACCTGCGAGGACACCGCGGGCGACCGGCAGCAATGCGGCAGCAGGTCCTCCAGTGAGTATTCCTCTCCCTCCTCCCCCTCTCGCTTTTCTGTTTCCCGCCCCCTTAGGCCTTGTTTGGCTGATGTATTTTCTTGTGTTTTTGTGGGTATTATCCCTAGTGGTTTTGATGAAAACTCCCAGCTCATCCAATACTCTTCCCCTGATCAAATCCACTTCCAGATAAAACGCAACCCCCCCACTCGCGTCTAGATTTACTCCTCCACCCACGGGTTTCTACGGTTAGTACTCGGCCTACCCGACTGCAAACCAGGGTACCAAGCTTTTGAGAGTAATTACGGGTATTGGGCTAGGCTGGTAAAATGCATGGGAAACTTTTTAAATCCCAGGCTGCCAAACATGGCCTTAGGGCCTTGTTCATTTAATCCACCTCCCTAGTGGATTGAAGTGTTTTGGAGGGGATTGGAGTGGATTTTAACTTAAATAGGATTTAATCCCTTTTAATCCATGCCAATCCCGTTGATACACCAGGTAACCGAACAAGGCCTAGAGCAAGCTCGCAGCGGCGATGGAGCTCGTCCCCACCACTGCCCTTCCCACAAAACCCTAGATCGACTGCAGTCGAACGGCGACGAGAGGGCAAGCAGCGGCAGTGGAAACTGCAGTGGGAGGCAAAATGCGGCCGGAGGGAAACGGCCGGCACTCCCCTAGCCTCTACCTGTTCTCTTCCCAAGCCAGGCTCTCCCTGCCGTCTTCTATTTTCCTTGTAAATATTCATGTGTTTGATTTTGTGAATTTGTAGAATCTGAGGAGAATTAGTAGGTACCGTAGACGGACAGAACATGACAATTTGTAAATATTCCCGACTATCTCTTTTGTAGACGGACAGAACATGTAGAACATTTGTTTGTTTTTGTCATATGATCGCTGCATCTAGGCAAGGCATCTCCAAAATTATGATCCATGTCATGATATTTTATTGTTATTATGCGGAATAATAATATGAGCATCAAATATAAACAACTATTTTGCATATATATAGACAAATTTATATTGTCAAAACTCAAAAAAAAATCGATTCCATGGTTTGGATATCCAAACAGGATTCGGAATGGGGTGCTACCTTTTGATTCCAACAGAAAATTTTATGTACATCCAAACAATGGAATTGAAAATATAGGTTATTTTCTTTTCATCTTGGATTTGGAATTTCTGGTATAGTTCAATTTTAAGCTAAAATTCTTACATCCAAACATTACATAAAGGAATTGATAGTATTTTCTATCTAGTGAATGTTGGACCGGGAACTAATTGAATAGCCAAAGTTTCTTACGGGTCTGGCATGGCCCGACACGTGGTGCCCCATTTAAGGGGCGGGCCGAGTCGTGTCGGCCCCTGCCCAACTTCCTGATCCAGACACGACACCGTTAAACTAAACGAGATAACTCTTTCAAAAAAGAAAACAGTAAAATATATGAAAAATCATGTTTGGTGTCATATTTGAGCTCGTGATGTATCCCCTGTAGGCCACATGTCGGACACAATTCATGTACTTGTTTGGATGACTCGATTTAGTCTACTCGGAATTTGCACAATTTAACTTGTGTACTGGTCAATTGGAGTCAATTTAGCCCAAAATCATGTTTGGCGGAGAATTTAAGCTGGCGCCTATGGCATGTGGATACGGATCCCACTTGCAGAAGAGCAGCTGGTCTAAAAACTTGCAGGAGTCTTTCCTGCATCTACAACATACATTTCCGCTCGTAGATATTTCCATGTACCCCTCTTCATCTAATGCATAAGCCAGCGCCTGATGCTGCTACGGTCCCTTTAGTTTTAGGTTATTTTGTTTGAGGTGGAGATAAAAAGGAAGGAATCGATGAAGAGGGAGGCGATGATGCCAATGATCACTAGACCAGAACCTGTAGCATCTGCTCGTGGAAGTCATACGACAATGAGGCACACTAGTGGCGATAGAAATACACGTTCTAGATTCTGAAGGGGTTCCTGTATGGTTTCAAGCCAACTGCTAGTGAGATCCGTGTCCATAAGTCGTCTACGGCAGCTGCTCAAATTGAACGGTAATCATGTTTTAAACTAAATCAAGTCTACTCCCTCCATTTTCAAATATATAAGATGTTTTAGATTTATAAAGAAAATAAATCTAGACTTTTTTTAATGTGTAGATTCATCCTAAAGTTGAGTGAACCTATATACTAAAAGAAGTCTAGATACATTTGCTTCATAAAGCTAAAACATCTTATATTTTAAAACGGAGTGAGTAATTGACTGTTAAAGTTGTAGATATGTAGTTGTACATATTCTAACCTGTATACAATTGTAACTGTACTCGATGCGGTACCCACATATATATATATATATATATATATATATATATATATATATATATATATATATATATGTGTGTGTGTGTGTGTGTCGTGGCCGACCCAAGAGGTGTCGAAGCCCACAACACCCAATATTGTTTGTCTTTCATGGTATCAGACACGATCTCACGATCCTAACCTAGCTGCCACCGACCCCATGTCGTCGTCTTCCGTTTCCTCCTTGGTGGCCGCTGCCACTGAGCCCGCCGTCGCCACCGAGCCGTCGGCCTCCATCGCCTCGGCTTCCCCTGCTTCGCTCGCCAATCCTCTCGGATCGAGCGTGCCGTTTGTCGCCCCGACGATTCATGCATCGCTGGTGCCGCCGTTCTTGTCCCACCTCCTTCAAGGTGGATCTGCCGCTGCTCACCATACCCCGCGGATGACCAGATCAGAGGGGGAGCTTCTCCGGGCCGACCTCCTCGGTTCACTCCGGATCCCCGACGTTGTGGCCTTCCTATGGCGCGATGGCGCCCTACGCACCACCACCGCCGATTGCGTTCAACCCCGCTGCCTACAACGCCTACCATGGCGCTCCTTATGGTGTGCCCTACGGCGCCGCTCATGGCGCCCCGGATGGTGCTCTGTATGGCTCCGGCTATGCGGCGTTTACGGGCCACACCCTCTATGGCGCACCCCCGCCTCCTCCACCTCCGGCCCCCGTGATTGCGCCCCCGGCCTTGACCGTGTCGGACGCGGCCCCTCCCGGTGTTGCTGTTGCGCCGCCCTACGACTTTTCCCTCGACGTCATCTCGTCTCTATCGTTTCACTTCAGTCACCTCCTTCCGGTGAAACTGAAGATGGACAACTACCTGTTATGGCGTGCGTAGATTCTTCCCCTCCTCCATAGTCACTACCTGGAGGGTTTTGTTGATTGTACCCTGTTATGTCCCTCGCCGGTTCATCACATGTATCGGCAGTGGATTACTCAAGATCAAGCGATCCTCTCGGCGATTCAGTCCTCTCTCGCCGAGGGTGTCGCCGGCATGGTGCTATTTGCTGCCACGTCTTGTGATGTGTGGGATGTGCTGGAATCGAGTTTCTCCGCACAGTCATCGTCCCAGTCTATGGCTCTCCGTACACAGCTTAATGAGACTCACAAGGAACACCACTCTGTCACCATCTTATTCAACAAGATCAGGCGCCTTGATGATACACTCGCATCTATTGGCGAGCCTCTTCGTGACATGGAGTTTACTGCATACATACTCAAAGGTCTCGATGCTGAGTACGATTCTGTTGTGGAGGTGATCAAGGAACGCAAGATTCCCATCAAGCCGCAGGAGCTCTACCAGCTCCTTCTTTCGATGGAGCAGCGCCTTGCTGGTCGTCATCGGAAGGGGGGGCCTTCGTCCAACACCGCCTTCCTTGGCGGGAAGGGGGATATCGTCCCTCTGCCCCTTCGATGATGCCTTCTTCAGGGGCAAGGGAGCCACGTCACCATTCGCCCCTGCACAGCCGCGCCCTACCATCTTCATGGAAAATAGACGTCTGCGTGCATGTTGCGTTGCTTGTGGTGCTGCTGCTCCTTGCCAGCTGTGCGGTCTCGCTGGCCACATCGCGTTTCGTTGTCACCGTCGCTTCAAGACTGATTTCCTTGGTCTTGGCAACAATGGCAAGGGCAATGAGCGCCAAGCCAACATGACGCAGCAGCAAGCGCACACTCTGGCATATACTATTGATCCCGCCTGGTACATGGACACTAGTGCTACTGATCACGCGATGAGTGAGCTAGACAGGCTCGCGATGCGTGAGGTCTACCACGGGCATGACAAGGTTCAAACAACCAATGGGGAAGGTATGCACATCTTTCATATTGGTCAGACATCTCTTCTTACAAACACATCTAGGAAGTTGCATATTAAGAACGTCCTTCGAGTTCCCACTATTGCACGTAATTTTCTCTATGTCCCTAAACTTACTTATGACAATAACGTGTTTTGTGAGTTTCACCCATTTGATCTTTTTATAAAGGATCAGGATACGAAGGACGTACTTCTTAGAGTTCAACTCCGCCATGGACTATATGCGGTTGATGTGCCGCGATCTGTCTCCCCAACTGTCTCCCAAGTCTTTAGTGGTGTTCGAGTGTCCCCATCACAGCGGTACTCTCGTCTTGGCCATCCTGCCATGCCCATTGTTCGATATGTTCTTCACCGTCATGAGTTACCATCTGTGTCTAGTAATAAAGATATTGCAGTTTGTGATGCTTGTCAGCCGGGAAAGAGTCACCAGCTACCTTTTTCTGTTTCTAGTCATCTAGTCAAAACTCCTCTTAAGCTTGTGTTTTCTGATGTTTGGTATCCTGCCTAGATATCTGTTAGTGGTAATGAGTAATATTTCAGTTTTATTGATGCTTATAGTCACTTTACTTGGATTTATCTTCTTAAGTGCAAGTCTGATGTGTTCGACATCTTTCTTAAATTTCAAGCACATGTTGAGCGCCTCCTAGACCAAAAAATTATTCATGTACAATCAGATTGGAGGGGTGAGTACTGCAATCTTAATATGTTCTTTGAGAAACTTGGGATTTCGCATCGTGTTTCTTGTCCTCAAACACATCAACGAAATGGTTCAGCCGAACGTAAGCATCATCATATTGTTGAGATCGGGCCTTGCTTGCTCATGCTTTTGTTCATTTTTGTTTTTTGAGCGACGCTTTTACTACAACCTATTTTCTTATAAATAGCCTTCCTTCGCGGCTCCTTGTTATGAAAACTCCGCTTGAACTCTTGCTTCATGAGACTCCAGATTATACCTTTCTTAAAGTGTTTGGTTGTGCGTGCTGGCCGCATCTTCGTCCTTACAATAGTTGCAAGCTTGATTTCTGCTCTAAAAAATGTGTCTTCCTTGGGTATAGTTCGATACACAAAGGGTATAAATGCATTCATATCCCCACAAATCGTATGTATATCTCGCGTGATATTTTTGATGAGCATGTTTTTCCCTTTTCCACTCTTACAAATCCTGCCACCTTATCTACTCCACCATTGCATTCATCTCCTATATTACCTGATAAATTTGTAGATGTTGCACACTCGCCATCTTTGTTGTCTAACCATGGTGCAGGAACTGGAAGAGGTGCTCAGCTTCTCCTTTTGGATGATTGATACGTCGGAAACGTCTCTACAATTTTTGATGTTCCATTCCTGTTTAGTATCTACTTTGCTTTGCTTTGCTTTGTATACACTTTGAGGTGTTTTTATATATTTTCTGGAACTAACATATTAACAAGTTGTCATAGTGCCAGTTACCTGTTTTCTTCTGTTTTTGGTTCCAGAAAGGCAGAAAATCAATATTCTCGGAATTGGACGGGACAAAAGCCAAAGTCGATATTTTACCGTGGGCGACATGAATCCAGAAGACGAAACAGAGAGGCGAGCTAGGGCGGCCAGACCACCCCAAGGTGCGGCCAGGGAGGGGTTGCGCCTGGGTAGAGTGTGGGGCCCCTGGTCACCTCCCAGCCTCACCTCTTCGCCTATAAGAAGCCCCCGATGCAGAAACCCTAGGCACCCGATCAAAACTCCACGAAACTGTCTATAGTTGCCGCCACCATCGTCCCTAGATCGGGGGGATTTGAAGTTCTTCCCGGCACCCTGCCGGAGGGGAGATCATCCCGGGGGCCTTCTTCTCCAGTATGATGCGTGAGTAGTTACACCTTCGACTATGGATCCATGTAGTCGCTAGATGGCTGTATCTCCTCCTTGTGCTTTCATGTATAGATCTTGTGAGCTCCGTTCATGATCAAGGTCTAATCTATTTGTAATCATGCATGTTGTATTTGCGGGGATCTAATGGATATTGAGATTACTATGTCAGATTGATTAATGGTTTTGTCTTTATGACTATATCATGTCTGTGTTGTTTGTGATCTTGCATGCTCTCCGTTGGTAGTAGCTATCTTGGCCAAGTAGTTGCTAGTGACTCCAAGAGGGGGTATTTATGCTCGATAGTGGGTTCATGTCTCTAATTTTCAAGGGAACTGACAGAAATCTCTTCGGTTGTAGATGTGTTGTTGCCACTAGGGAGAAAACAACGGTCTCTTGTTCATGGAACAAGTGGATTGTTTACCTTAAACACTTTGCTTAAAGCAGTTGTCTGTTATTTGCAACTTAATACTGGAGGGGGTTCGGACGATAACCCAAAGGTGGACTTCTAGTCATAGATGCAGTTGGATGGCGGTCTATGTATCTTGTTGTATTTCCCAATCGAATCTCATAGGATCTTTTTGTCTAGTATTGCATTGATTGCCTTGCTCGGTTCCTGTCAATTTCCCTGCTATAATTTTTTACCCTTCATGCCATGTTGTTTATCTAAGGAGAGCACCTCTAGTGAACTATGGACCCCGGTCCAATCTTTACCATTGATACATCCTCCACTATTACTTGTTTACTTGCTGCAAACCACCATTACCTTCCACACCATACGTTTAATCCTTTGTTATAGCGAACCGGTGAGCTTGACAACCTCACTGATTAGTTGGGGCAAAGTCTTGAGTTTGTGTTGTGCGGGTCTCCGTGTTGCTTGCAACACATGTGTGACATTTTATTCCTCCTACTGGTTCGATAACCTCGGTTTCTTACTAAGGGAAAACTTGCTGCTGTGCTTCTTCACACCTTGCTCTTGGGGTTCCCAACGAAGTGCTCTGAGGCATCAACAATGATCCACCTTCTGATACTACGGTCGCTTTGACGGATCACGTTGATCATGTTGTTGATGCCTGCATGGGGCATGCAGGGTCTCCCGCACCTTCCTCGTGCCTAGATCCGGCTACAACTATGTCAGCCACGTCCGCGTCGACCGGCCCATTTGCACCCTCGCGTGCTGCTGGGCCATCGCCTAGCAACCTGCGGTGACCCAGCATACCACTTCATGTGTAGTACACTATAGTCGTTCACATGACATCCACAGAACACCGTTCTGTAAATATCACATCCCTCAGAGTGGTACAACAGAAACATTGCGGGTCCATATTACAAACATTCACACATTATTATTATTATTACAATACCAGAAGTTCAAGACTTCAAAAAGATTCAAATTACAAACCAAAATATAAAGTGTTTCAGCGGAATTCAAAAGTAGCAACTCCAACTAGGAGTTGAGCTCAGCAGCTTATTCTATATGGTTCATGCTGCTCGACTCCGTCGGTTACTACTAACTAGGGTACTTAGTTCGACTCGTTGTCATCGACACATAGAGGATTTCGTAATCCACTCCTTCAACACCTCCTGATAGGTCAGGCTCCTCATAGAACACATCTTCTTGGCATTCGGCTGCATACATTGGCGTATCTTCAGGATCCTCAGAGTCTAAGCAAGGGATCAAAGAAAAGTATGAGTAACAGCGTTACCCAGCAAGTTCATTATATGCAAGGTGGGAAGTTTGATGCTCTAACTACCACCTTAGACTATAAGTCCTTGGCACTATGAAGTTTTTGTAAATCTTTCTTCAAAGATTAATTTTATTATGAAAATCTATGACCATCAGCCTTCACAGGTTGACCAGAACTTTCATGGAGTTCCTTTCCTACCGCGTTCGTAGCTCCTTCCCGGAACAGGGAGTAACAAGTTACAATTCTTACACTCTGCAGATGTGCGTTACTTTACCCATGAGAGATCAACTCCTTGTTGCACAACTGGGCGTACTTTCCCGTACACAATTCCATTATGTGGGGCCCAGTAGGTGATCCAAGCCAATCACTGCCCCCTTCGCGACCTCGCATGCCTCCTTGGTGTACACCATGCCCACATATTGAATTACGGCAATTGTTTGTACATACCGTTAGATGCCAGAACTATCGTGGGACGTTGAGGGTGTTGGAGATATGCCCAAGAGGCAATAATAAAGCGGTTATTATCATGTCTTCATACTTATGATAAATGTTTACATACCATGCTATAATTGTATTAATAGGAAACATTAATACTTGTGTGATTTGTAAACATAAAAGAGTCCCTAGTAAAGCCTCTTGTTAAACTAGCTTGTTGGTTAATATATGATCATGGTTTCCTGATCATGAACATAGGGATGTTATTAACAACAGGGTCATATCATTAGGAGAATGATGTGATGGACATACTCCTATAGTTAAGCGTAGCATAAAGATCAAGTCATTTAATATAGTTCATTTGCTATAAGCTTTCTGATACATAGTAACCTAATGCCATCGACCATGAGATCATGTTAATCACCATCACCGAAAGGATGCTCTGATGACATCAAACACCACACCGTAACTGGGTGGCTATAAAGGTGGCATTGAGTGTTCGGAAAGTATGGGTTGAGGATCATGGATCAAGAGTGGGATTTGTCCATCCATATGACGGATAGATATACTCTGGGCCCTCTCGGTGGAATGTCATCCAATTAGCTTGCAAGCATGTGAATGGCTCACAAGGGATCACATACCACGGGAACGAGAAAAGAGTACTTATCGGTAACGAGGTTGAACTAGGTATGCAGAGATACCGACGATCAAAACCTCAGATAAGTAAACTATCGTGAGACAAAGGGAAATTGGTATCGTATGTAAATGATTCATTCGATCGCAAAGTAATCATAGAAATATGTGGGAGCCATATGAATTTCTAGATTCCTCTATTGGTTATTGATCGGAGAAGTGTCTCGGTCATGTCCGCATAATTCACGAACCGTAGGGAGACACACTTAAGGATTCGATGTTGTTGAGTAGTTATGGAATGATGAGTAAGAGACCGAATGTTGTTCGGAGTATCGGATGGGATCCGGGATATCACGAGGAGATCCGGAATGGTCCAGAGAATAAGATTCATATAACGAAAGTCCTGTTTTGGAGTTCGGGAATGGTTCAGGTGTTTTCATCGGGAATGTTCTAGAAGGTTCCGGAATGTCCGGCACTCCGGAGGGGAAGGTTACATGAATGTGTCATAACAAGTTGGAATGATTGCATCATGTACTAGGTGTCATCACTGAACAAAATAAAGGGTTTATTCAAATCCTAGTTTGAAAAGTCAAATGCCAATTTGAAAAGTCAAACGGCTATTTTGTGAAGTGGAGGGAGAGAAGGAAACCTCGGAAGAGAAGGTTTCCCTTCTCTCCTCCAAACCGCCGGCCAGCAAGGGAGTTGGGGGAGGACTCGGCTATCCCTAGCCGCCCCTCCCACCTATAAAAGAAAGGGAGGGGCGCCCCCTCTCCCTACACCTTGTCCCTTAGCCGGCGCCCCTCTAAACCCTAGGCCAGCCGCCGCCCCCGCTCTAGATGCGGCTGCCCTAGAGCTCCTCTAAACCGCCGTCTAGCTAATCCCTAGCTGCTGGTTGCTCTAAATCCCTTGGTGCCTCTAAACCCTAGATCGCCAAGGACTCTCTCATAGTCCACCATACTCGCTCCGGATTAAGGCGAAGCCCTGCGAGATCTCCCCTCTACTTCTGGTACCACGCCGTTGTGCTGCCGGAATCGCGAGGAGAGTGCTACAACCTCTGCTGCCTGCTGGAACAAGGGAGAGGAAGGTCTTCATCGAGTACCGAACGTGTGACCGACTGCGGAAGTGCTGCCGGAACGCAGCGCCGGAAGGATCGTCTACGCGATCTTGAGATCGGCAAGAGTACGACTACATCACCCACGAGAACCTGCTCTCGTTAACCGCTTTGGAATATTCGAGGGTGAGTTCCTCTATTGACTCGTTCCTACAATCTAGTAGATAGATCTTGGCTTGTTTGTTTGCATGCGGTAGAAATTTTTTGTTTTCCATGCTACGAACCCCTACAGTGGTATCAGAGCCGTGTCTATATGTAGATCTGTTGCACGAGTAGAACACAATGGTCATTGTGGTCGTTGATTCTTTTGTTGTCGATTTCTTCTTGTGTACTTTGCATCTTGCGGTATGGTGGGATGAAGCGGCCCGGGCTAACCTTACATGACATCGTTCATGAGACTTGCTCCACGCTTGACATGCAACTTGTATTGCATAAGTGGCTTTGCGGGTGCCTGTTTCTCCCAACATAGTTAAGATTCAATTTACAATGGGTGATTGACAATACTAGTATCAATGTTGTGGTTCTTGTTCGTAAGTTAGAGCGACACTTATTGAAAGCCCCAAACCACGTAAAATATGCAAAGAAAATTAGAGGCGTCTAACTTTGTTTTGCAGGGGTGTGCTGTGATGTGATATGGCCATGATTGTGATTATATTTGATGTATGCAATGTTCCTTATTGTAATTTGGCAACCGGCAGGAGCCATATGGTTGTCTTTAAATTTTGTTGAGACCCGCGTGTCTATTCAAAATAGTTGTAATAGTTGAAGCTGGTGGACAACAACCATGGAGCGGCGTCATTGACCTTGATGCAATGCCGGTGATGATGGAGATCATGTTCATGCTTGAAGATGGAGATCGGAAGCACAAGAATAAAGGCCATATCATATCACATATTATGAATTGCATGTGATGTTAATCCTTTTATGCATCTTGTATTGCTTAGTTCACGACGGTAGCATTATAAGATGATCCCTAAAGCACACAATTTCAAGTTTTAAAGTGTTGATCCTTAGTAAGCATCGTTGCTAAAGCTCGTTGTTTCGAAGCACCACGTGATGATCGGGTGTGTTAGATTCTGCGAGTGTATACAACGTGAGCAAGCCAGATTTTCTCATGCGGAAGCTAAGGTTTGATCTTGACGAGCCTAGCATGTACAGACATGGTCTCGAAACACGGATCACCGAAAGGTAAAGCATGATTCATATAGTAGATATGATGAACATGTTGATTGTTCGCCATTGAAGCTACATCAACTCTCGTGATGATCGGTTTTGATGTGGTGGATTTGGTTCGTGTGATCACTAAAACAATGTGAGGGATATTGTTTTGAGTGGGAGTTCAATGGCAATATGATTAAAAGTTGAACACTATTTATCATAAATTAAATCAAAGTGTATTTGCATAATTGTTGTAGTCATTGGCATCTGTTTACCACCTTGCGCTTAGTTATAATTGAGATGATAGAACTATAGAATTCTGGTTAGTTACTTTACGAACTGGTATCGTATTGTTTTTGAAGTGTTAATCTAAAGTTTAAAAGTCCTATTGCAAACTTTCAGTAAGTTCAGGTACTCCATGAAGTTTAATAATTGGTATTAAATCAAGAGTGACAATTCCAAGAGTTAGTGTATGAGTATCATGTTTGTCTCCATGATTCTTGATATTCAAAGGATTGTCTTAATATCAAGGTTATCTAGGATCTGAAAGAGTTGTTTCAGAAACCATGATGTGTGGAAGATATTGTGATATCTGAAACGAAGTTTTGGTTGCAACATGATAGAGTATAATATGGCAAAGGTCATGTTCTCATATTTGATGAGAATTTGCAAAAGGTTGGAGACACTAGTTGTCCTAATCCACGAAAAGGTTTTGGAGAGCAACATTATACTCGTGATTCACCGTTACAAGCTAAAAGTAGCTTAATCATGGATAATTCCATGATAAGGGTGAATATTTGATGTAGGTAAAATATTTACTACACCAAGAGATTACTAAAGAAAGGAATTTAAAAGAACACCAAACATTTGATGATGGTGATCTACTTCAAAGTGCAAGTCCAAAGACATTGGTATTTAACTATACATGCTTTGGACTGTGTCATGTCTATGGCTCCACTATTGATATTGATAGATTCTTTCAAACAGAAAAAGAAATACTGAAAGAGAATCTCATAAATATATGGCAGAAAAGAAAAGACTAGAATTGTTCAGCTTAGGTATATAGAGGATATACATGTTATGGTTGTATTCTTTGCTTGTTAAATAATGTAGTTCTTAAGTATTTGATACTGAATTTGTTGGTGTGAATCATCATACGAAACAACACAATTCATGAACTACAATGGCCTAAGTAACTAGCAAAAGAATGTGTGATGATGTTCATGGAGAACAAATAAAGGGTTATTGTGCTTGCCTTCAAGATTTGTTTTATCAGGTATTATAAGAACAAAAGGGTTGTTCAAATAATTGTCGCAATCCATAAAAGATGGATGATTCACAAATCTCGTTGGAGAAACCACATCCATAAAACTAGTGCTAAAAATGTCGAAAGACAAATTGATTGAAAGATCACTTAGGAAGTGACATCGCTGTTTAAATTATATTGGAAAGAAAACATGAAGAAACTCCATGTGGATGGAATTTTGGAGTCTTTTGATTTTTGATCAAATGACGCTTGTGAAACTTTCCTAGAGATAATTAAAACTTCGTTCATAGGCCAAAAGGGAACGAATGACTAGCTTATTGGAACTTGTACATATTGTTGTATGAAGTCCATTATGTGTAGTCAAGAGCAATGGATTTCAACTTCATATACTTTCTCCGAAAATTTGAGTGAATATATGAATATTTACTTAATAAAGATGAAGTATGAAACATTTGAAAAGTTCAAAGACTTTCAAGATGAAGTGCAAAATCATTGTAACAAGAATATAAATAGTTTATGATAAGATCATAAAGGAAGATATTTGAGTTACAAGTTTAGCATAATACCTAAGATTTAAGGAATCGTTCCGTGGATTTGCATTTCCCGAAACACCATAAGAGTATGGAGAGTTCGAGATATGTAATTAAACCTTGTTTGACATGGTAAGATCAAAGGTGTAATTCATAAAACTACCATTATATTTTAAAGATTAAAAGCTTTAGAGATTACCGTTTTTCACTAAAAGGAGCTCCATCATAATCCTTTGAAATGACACCGTATAAAGTTATGGTTTGGGATAAAACCCAAGTTGTCCTTTCTTAAACATTGGTATGCTATGCATAAGAAAGATGTTTGCAACCAAAGTCGGATGAACCTGTCTTTGTATGTTATTTTGAATAACTGTTAAGTATTCCTCCATAACATCGGATACAAAAGTGTTTGTCACTTAGAACATCAAGTTTCTTTGAGAAGGAATTTTTCGTGAAAAGTTAAGTGGGAGGACAATAGAACTTTGATAAGGTTAAAAGAACCTTAGCTATATGTGCAAAGTTGCGCAGCACCGAAAAGTGTTCCGGAGGCAGCAACAATGCTCATGGCTCACGTGCCTCAAAGGTTGTGGTTACGGAGGTCAAAGTTTCTATTGAACCAAGTAGGCCGAGTAAACAATCAAATACCAAGATTTGAGGGTTGAATCATTATTTGAGAATAATGAACGGACTACATGCAAAGAAGCGATGATGGGCCCTGACTCCATAAAATGGCTTGAAGCCATAAAATCCATGATAGTTCCATACACGAGAAGTCAAGTTTTGAACTTGAAGGACCCTCGAGAAAGGTGTAAGACCTTACAGTCGTGTTTGGATCTATAAAGAAATAGACATGGATGTTTCACAACTATGAAATAGTCGATATGTTGGGAAAGAGTTCACAACAATGTTCAAAGGTTGACTATGACAAGATTTGATCTTTCATAGCGATTTTTAGTCTAGACGGATTAATGTAGCAACCACTACATATAAATTTGTTATGTGGTAGTTGAATAAACAAAACAAGTTCTTCTAATAGAATTGTTACCTAGGACATGTGCGTAACATGGTACATAGGGTTTTGATAATTCAAAGGATGCTAAAAGCATATGCAAACTTCAATGGTTGAAGTGAGTATCGCGGAGTTGGAATCTTCACTATGATGAAACTGTTAAAAGAGTTTAATTTCATCAGAGACAATGAAGATGCTTGCATTTGCAAGAAATTAAGTGGGAGCGCTAAGACATGCTTCTAATACATTATGTGGAAGACATATTGTTGATTAGAAATGATGTATCTTTTATTAACACATATTAAGAATTTCATCCCGATGAAAGACTTAGGCAAAACCCAAATATTTGGCATCAATAGACGCTAATATGGTTGTGCCGAAAGTGCATAGATGATGTATTGAATGAGTTCAATATAGAAACTACAAGAAAGATTCTTATCACATAGAAAGGATTGAATGAGTTCAATATTGATGATATATTCAAGTGTATTGACACTTGGTAAGTGAAACAAAGATTCAAGTATAGATTGATACTTGATGTATGAAATCACAAAGAGTATTTATATCAATCATACTGTGATATGTACAAATCCAGATATGTCCTATGCTCTAAATGTTATGAGCATATACCAGAATGATTCATAAGATGATCATTGGACAATAGTAAGGATATTCTTATGATATTTTGGAAGAACTAAGAGTATATTATTTGTAGAAGTGACAAATAGATGGTTAGTTCATTGTAAAAGTACTACATTGATACTAGTTTTGTCACAAAGTACAAATTAAGTTTATCTCAATCTAACTAAGGGTGGCACAATATAATGGAAAGTAAGTTCCATAATGGATTTGGATGAGTTCCAAAGTTAAGACATTGTGACAGATACTAGAACAAAATGCTAAGTATATGACTGCTACTATAGCAGCTAAAGAGGGCATTTGTGTCAAGTAGTTTGTTATCAAACTTGGTGTAGTTCACAGCGGTATAATACTATGAAGATATATTGTACGACAATATTATCAACAGGTTTTAACCCCAAATAACTAAAGGTCACACCAAAGGACCAAATTTGTACGAAGTCATCTCATTAGAGAATGAGTGATGCGTAGAGATGCAAAGGCATGCAATTACACACGGACCTGGAAGTGTCAGATCCGGAGATCAGTTAACCACTAGAAATCGTGTACATATGACACCAGAAAGCCATAGGTGTTGAATACACAAAGATTTGAAACTAGATTATTGACTCTAGTGCAAGTGGGAGACTGTTGGAGATATGCCCAAGAGGAAATAATAAAGCGGTTATTATCATGTCTTCATACTTATGATAAATGTTTACGTACCATGCTATAATTGTATTAATAGGAAACATTAATACTTGTGTGATTTGTAAACATAAAAGAGTCCCTAGTAAAGCCTCTTGTTAAACTAGCTTGTTGGTTAATATATGATCATGGTTTCCTGATCATGAACATAGGGATGTTATTAACAATAGGGTCATATCATTAGGAGAATGATGTGATGGACATACTCCTATAGTTAAGCGTAGAATAAAGATCAAGTCATTTAATATAGTTCATTTGCTATAAGCTTTCTGATACATAGTAACCTAATTCCTTCGACCATGAGATCATGTTAATCACCGTCACCGGAAGGATGCTTTGATGACATCAAACACCACACCGTAACTGGGTGGCTATAAAGGTGGCATTGAGTGTTCGGAAAGTATGGGTTGAGGATCATGGATCAAGAGTGGGATTTGTCCATCCATATGACGGATAGATATACTTTGTGCCCTCTCGGTGGAATGTCATCCAATTAGGTTGCAAGCATGTGAATGGCTCACAAGGGATCACATACCACGGGAACAAGAAAAGAGTACTTATCGGTAACGAGGTTGAACTAGGTATGCAGAGATACCGACGATCAAAACCTCGGATAAGTAAACTATCATGAGACAAAGGGAAATTGGTATCGTATGTAAATGGTTCATTCGATCGCAAAGTAATTGTAGAAATATGTGGGAGCCATATGAATTTCCAGATTCCTCTATTGGTTATTGATCGGAGAGTCTCGGTCATGTCCGCATAATTCACGAACCGTAGGGAGACACACTTAAGGATTCGATGTTGTTGAGTAGTTATGGAATGATGAGTAAGAGACCGAATGTTGTTCGGAGTCTCGGATGGGATCCGGGATATCACGAGGAGATCCGGAATGGTCCGGAGAATAAGATCCATATAAGGAAAGTCATGTTTCGGAGTTCGGGAATGGTTCCGGTGTTTTCATCGGGAATGTTCTAGAAGGTTCCGGAATGTCCGGCACTCCAGAGGGGAAGGGTACATGAATGTGTCATAACAAGTTGGAATGATTGCATCATGTACTAGGTGTCAACACTGAACAAAATAAAGGGTTTATTCAAATCCTAGTTTGAAAAGTCAAACGCCAATTTGAAAAGTCAAACGGCTATTTTGTGAAGTGGAGGGAGAGAAGGAAACCTGGGAAGAGAAGGTTTCCCTTCTCTCCTCCAAACCGCCGGCCAGCAAGGGAGTTGGGGGAGGACTCGGCTAGCCCTAGCTGCCCCTCCCACCTATAAAAGAAAGGGAGGGGGCGCCCCCTCTCCCTACACCTTGTCCCTTAGCTGGCGCCCCTCTAAACCCTAGGCCAGCCGCCGCCCCCCCTCTAGATGCGGCTGCCCTAGAGCTCCTCTAAACCGCCGTCTAGCTAATCCCTAGCTGCTGGTTGCTCTAAATCCCTTGGTGCCTCTAAACCCTAGATCGCCAAGGCCTCTCTCATAGTCCACCATACTCGCTCCGGCTTAAGGCGAAGCCCTGCGAGATCTCTCCTCTACTTCTGGTACCACGCCGTTGTGCTGCCGGAATCGCGAGGAGAGTGCTACAACCTCCATTGCCTGCTGGAACAAGGGATAGGAAGGTCTTCATCGAGTACCGAATGTGTGACCGACTGCGGAAGAGCTGCCGGAACGCAGCGCCAGAAGGATCGTCTACGCGATCTTGAGATCGGCAAGAGTACGACTACATCACCCACGAGAATCTGCTCTCGTTAACCGCTTTGGAATCTTCGAGGGTGAGTTCCTCTATCGACTCGTTGCTACAATCTAGTAGATAGATCTTGGCTTGTTTGTTTGCATGCGGTAGAAAATTTTTGTTTTCCATGCTACGAACCCCTACGGAGGGTTCCCACCCATATGCTGCATATCCTCTATGAATTACCAATTAATATGCACGCTATGAGTGATAACAGCCATGACCTGCACATCCGGCTACATGCGAGAGGAAGAAGATACATCTGACTTCTTTGTCCCATTCCAAATGTCATGGCTAACGCGTGATATACGACGCTAGAATCACTGATGTCATGGGTTATTAAGTCCCTAATTAATCATCATTGTTGCAAATAGAACTCTAAGTTCTTTTGCTCCATTATATCATCACTTAGGATGATATCTTAAGATTTCTTTATTTGAGAAAATAATATTTTCTTTCTTTGGAGTATATATGATAACACACAATTTGAAAATACTTTGATAATGACTCTTCAAAGGACATGAGCAAGTGATGAACTTGCCTTGTGATTGCAAGGTAGTTAAGTCGGATGCTTGCACTGGACCTTGAGCTTCTATGTCTAAAAAACATCATTATTGCCCGGTAAGGATAATATTTAAAGAAGCAAAATGATTATGCAAAGTAATGTCATGCATTATTTATTTTGGTGTGTATTCTCCCCCATTATTTTAAATTATAAAAACTCTTTTCATAAGTAAAGAATTTATAAATATTAATTATTAAGGTTTATTGAATATTGTATTCCTTATTTTCTTTCATTTGAATTTTACTTATTTAATAATTCTTTTAAGAATTATCATTAAAAATATATATAAATTATTTCTTTAGTATTTTTCTAAAATACTACAATATTTTTATATAATAAAAGTGATTTTTATTTATTTTTATCATCTTTCTTTAATTTTGTAAAATTCCAAAAGGAATATATATATAATTCTTGATAAAAATTAGATGCCTAAAATTTTATTTATTAATTTATTTAGATATCATGGATTATTGTGAATCCAAAAATATTTTATTCATAAATTTTGGAATTTTCTTTTATTCTCTAGAATTTATTTAAATTCAAGGGCATTTTTGTCTTTTCTCAATTATTAAAACTTGCCTTAAGTGATTGGGTTGGCTGTCTTGGGTTTATTGGGTCGTTTCGGCCCAATTGGGCAGAACCAAAATGACTCCCCGAAGGGGTCCTGACCCAACCATCCCACACTCTCTCGTTCTCATATCTCTTCTTCTTCTCCCCCGACCCCGTGGTCGGCGATGCCACCGTCGGCAATTCACGCTGTCGTGATGTATGAGGTGGTTGTTGACCCTGCTCCTCCTTCCTGTCCATCTCTATTTGGACCCGGGGCCCCCCCTGTGCTAGACCGGCTCCGTCCCGAACCCTAGGGTTTGGAGTGGTGCTGGTGCTGCCACTGCCGCTGCTCCCGTGTGCTGTGGTGGTGTTCCTCGCCTTTAGGTGTGGATGTGGTCGCCATCTCGGCGTGGTGCGGGTTGCAGCGCCCCCTTGGGGTGCTCCCCGTGCCGCCGTGCTCGTTGACACCCTCTGCTTCCTCTTCTCTCCCATAGCAACAACCTTCAGTAAGTTGTCCTTTCTTCCCCTCATGTCCTCTGTGTTATGCCACCCTGTGCTATGTGTTTGTAGTGGCTACTCCTGGCTAGTGGTCATGTCCTGATTAGGGTTCATATCCTAATTAGGGTTTTTTTGTTCTGATTAGGGTTCATATCCCTCTGTTGATCCTATATATGATGATTTGTATCTAGTAATGATGATCCCTAAGTATGATGAGTGGTTGTTTGATGTGGTTTACTGCTTATGGTTGGCTTTGGAGAGGCTAGTGGCTTACCAAATTGATTCCATTGGTTAATTTGATATGGTTCAGATGATAATGTTACTGTAGAATCATTACTTCGAGATTCTAGTGATTTGAGAGCTCACCACTGTCATTACTTAGTTATTGACAGTGATTTTTGAGTGATGAAGTCACTGTATCTGTAGTTGTTGGCTTATGGATTCATATACAGTTTGAGATTAATTGGTCTCTTACAGTGATGTTATGTATATGTATATTCCTGGAAATGATTCATGTGATTAGTATTAGGAAAATGATTTGTAGTTGTCTGTGAGTTTATCTGTGAAATCTAGTTGCTTAACCTGCTTGGTTTAGAAGTTGTTCTTGTGACACCATCCTAATATGGCCACATGACTAGATTATATTACTTGGCTTGATTTTGTTTAAGCTTAAGATTAGCTTGATATCAGAGATAAGTGGAAACTTCTTTCCTTGAACCCTAAAGCCTATGATGTTGGTCTGAGGTTTAGGGACTAGGTCCTTATCTTGTTGTTCATCATGGGTCTGTTCTGGTAGTGATACCAGCTACTGAATCCTAAGTCAAAGTTGGGGAAAATGATTTGTAGGCTTAATAAGTTATATAAATCCATAAGATGTAGAAATTCTAAGGTGCTACTCATGTTTAAAAGTTGTGCCTAGAAGTCCATATCTTAGCTATATTTATTCTTAGTATTTAAGATATGGCTTGATGGCTAGGATCAATGAGGTTGTTCTGAGATCCTAGTTGGATCTATATAGTTTTCTGATGGCTTTTAATGTTTAAAAATCTTCTATGATGGACTCACCCCACTTGGGTGTTTTTCTGAGAAGTTGAGTATGAGACAACACAAGAATTCTGGTCTAGCTTAGATAGATAAATCATGTGATGGTCTTTTACTACTCACCACAACAGTGGAGTTGTTGGGGTTGCAATTTGTTGATCTTGTGGCTTGATCTTGCTGGTTGTGTGGGTAGCTTGATTTGATGCTTCTCCTGATGTTACTCCTGCTACTTCTTGTTGGAATTATGCCCTAGAGGCAATAATAAAGATGTTATTATTATAATTCTTGTTCATGATAAAGTTTATGTTCCATGCTATAATTGTATTAAGCGGAAACTTTAATACTTGTGTGGTTTGTAAACAACACCGTGTCCCTAGTACGCCTCTATGGACTAGCTCATTGATCAATGATGGTTAAGGTTTCCTAACCATAGACATGAGTTGTCAATTGATAATGAGATCATATCATTGGGAGAATGATATGGTGGATAGACCCAAACAAAGCAGAGCAATTAGATCGTGTCATCGTGTTCGTCTTTGCGAAGCTTTTCCTATGTCAAATATTGTATTCCTTAGACCATGAGATAATGCAACTCCCTGGTATCGGAAGAAAGCTTTGAGGTCATCAAACGTCATCCTATGAGAGGGTGATCATAAAGGTGTCTCTCAGGTGATCGGAAAGTATCTGTTGGGTTGTATGTATCGATATGGAATTTGTCCCTCCCAAGTCGGAGAGATATACTTCGGGCCCACTCGGTAATCGATATCAACACCGCTTGCAAGCATGTGGTTAAGGAGTTAATCACAAAGTGATATCGGATTACGGAACGAGTAAAGTACTTGCTGTGAACGAGATTGAACTAGGTATGACGGTACCGACGATCGAATCTCGGGCAAGTAAAATATCGCAAGACGAAGGGAATATATATATGGGATTGATTGAATCCTGGCATCGTGGTTCATCCGATATGATCATCGATGAATGTGTGGGAGTCAATATGGGTGCCCAGACCCCGCTGTTGATTATTGATAGAAGATCATGTCTGCATATTCTCGAACCCGCAGGGTCACACACTTAACGTATCTCGACGCTAGGATAGATTGGATAATTGGTTTATGAATTTTTGTTCGGAGTCTCGGATGGGATCCGGGATATCACGAGAGGTTCCGGAATGGTCCGGAGAATAAGATTCATGTAAGGCAGTGCAGTTTTTGGAGTTCGGAATTGTTCCGGGTTAATCGGTATTGTACCGGAAGCTTCTAGAACCTTCCGGAAGGGGACCAACGTGGCCCCACCTTCTGGGCGGGGGCATGGGCCTATGAGGGAGTGTCCTGGCCGCATTGGGCCAGGGGCACAAGGCCCCATAGGGCCCAGCCGATTCTAGAGAGATCTGACTCGTTTAAATCTCGGGATAGAAGTTCTAGATAAGGGAGAGTTTAAATCGTTTAAACTAGAGATAGGATTTCTAGATAAGGGAGAGTTTAAATTGTTTAAACTAGAGATAGGCTTGGAGGAGGGGCAAGGGCTGGCCGCCCCCCCCCTCTATATATAGAGGGGTGGTGCGCCCCCTCCCCACACACACCTTCCTCCAAGCCCTAGCAGCCTTGCTACCTTCCTCTCTCCCTCCCGACTGTTTGTAGGCGAAGCCCTGCAACAGAACTTCTCCACCATATACACCACGCCGTCGTGTTGTAGATCCAATCTATCTCTCCACCATACTCGCTGGTCCGAGGAAGGAGGAGACATCGAGGTGCTGCACGTGTGCATCTCACGGAGGCACCGCCACTTGTGGTGCTAGATCGGATCGGATCGCGAGGAGGAGAAGCGAGTACGACTACATCACCCACGTTCCGACGAACGTTCCGCTGTGCGAATCTTCAAGGGTATGAAGATCTAATGCAATCTCTCTCGTTGTTTGCATCTCCTATATTAGATCTTGGCTTTCCCTCTGTTCGCTCCGTAGAAAATTTTGATTTACTATGCCGCGAAACCCATCAGCGGTATCAGAGCTAGATCTATGCGTAGATGTGTTTCACGAGTAGAACGCAACATGGTTGTTGCGGGCGTTGATGTTTTCTGTTGCAAGCCTCTTGTTTGTGTTCTTCTTATGACGCGGGATAGTGAGATTGAAGCGGTCCAGGCCAACCTTACGCGACGTCGTTCGCGAGACCGGCTCCGCACTTGACGTGTGGCTTGTACCACACATGCGGCTGGTGGATGTCAGTTTCTCTCACTATAGTTGTCATGGGATTAACACCGGAGTTCGGCAACCATAATATCACCGTTGTGGCTTTCCGTAGGTAAGAATCGTTCTTAGCATCTACTCCCATAAGCCACGTAAAACATGCAACAACAAAGTAGAGGCGTCTAACTTGTTCTTGCAGGGAGTGTTTTCTGTGATATGGTATGGCCCAAGATGTGATGTGTATATTGTATGCGATGATCATGTTTTGTAATGTTTCACGACTTGCATGTCGATGAGTACACAACCGGCAGGAGCCATATGGTTGTCTTTATAATTGTGTATGACCTGTGAGTCAACTTCTTATACGCCATGTAATAGCTTTACTTTATCGCTAAGTAGTTAGCAATAGTTGTAGTTGCTATTCGTGGTGGAGGCAATCATGGTGGAGTGATGGAGATCATGCCGGAACGCACAAGATGGAGATCATTGCGCGAGGATTGGCTATACCATGTCACATAAAGTTATATGCATGTGATGTTTATCCCTTTATGTATCTTATTATGCTTAGATCGCGACGGTAGAATTATAAGATGATTCCTCACTTAAAGATCAAGATAAAAACTGTGTTCTCCCCAAGTATGCACCGTTGCGAAAGTTCGTCGTGTCCAAGCATCACGTGATGATCGGGTGCTATAGACTCTACGCTCACATACAACGGGTGCAAGCCAGTTTTTGCACACGTGGAAATACTTGGGTCTAACTTGACGAGCCTAGCATGTACAGACATGGCCTCGGAACACAAGAACCGAAAGGTTAAGCATGAGTCATATGAATGATATGATCGACACTTCGTTGTCCACCATTGAAACCACATCTCTTCTCGTGATGATCGGATTAGGTGTGGTGAATTTGGATCGTGTTCACTAAACAACTTGAGGGATGTTTAATTTAGTGGGAGTTCATCTAGTAATTTGATTAAGTTGAACTATTTATCATGAACATAGTCTAAATTGTACTTGCAAATACTGTAGATCACATGGCCAAATCCAACTTCAACTTCAACGTTTTTGCTGAGAAGGAAAAGCTTAGAAACAATGGGTCTAACTTCACCAATTGGTTCCGCAATCTAAGAATCATTCTGTCTGGCGGACAAAAGGACTATGTCCTTGGTAAAGCGTTAGGTGACCCCCCTGCTGCAACTGCGCCGGCTGATGAGAAAGCTGTCTATCAGTCGCGCAAAGATGATTATGGTGTGATTAAGAGCACCATGTTGTTTGCTATGGAACCGGAGCTTCAAAATCGTTTTGAAACCTATCCCGGGCCCTTTGAGATTCTCGAGGAGCTGAAAACCATGTTTCAGACTCAAGCCCGTTCTAAGAGATATGAGATCTCTGAGAAGTTCTTTAACTGCAAGATGGAGGAAGGGAGTTCCGTTAGTGAGCACGCCATAAAGATGTCGGGCTACACTCAACGCCTTGAGCAACTGGAATGCACGATTCCAGAGGAGCTCAAGATTGACAGGGTTCTACAATCACTCCCTCCCAGCTACAAAAGTTTTGTAGTGACTCATAATCAAATTGGTTCCACTGATACGATCACCAAGCTCTTCGCAAAGCTGAAGGCTGCGGAAGTGGACATCAAGAAGGATAATCATGTGTTGATGGTCAACAAGCCCTCCTTTAAGAAAGGTAAGGGAGCAAAGAAGCCCTTCAAGTAGGGCGGCGGCAAGCGCAATGCCCCTGCTGAGAAGAAGCTCAGGTCTGGTCCCAAGCCGGACACTGAGTGCTTCTATTGCAAGGACAAGGGTCACTGGAAGCGCAACTGTCCGAAGTACTTAGCGGACAAGAAGGCTGACACCATCAAAGGTATATTTGATATACATGTTATTGATGTTTTCTTACTAGCCCTCGTTGTAGTGCCTGGGTATTTGATACCGGTTCAGTTGCTAATATTTGTAACTCGAAACAGGAGCTACGGAATAGACGGCGGCTTGCGAGGGATGAGGTGATGATGCGCGTTGGCAACGGATCAAGAGTTGATGTGATGGCCGTCGGCACGCTCTCCTTAGTTTTACCTTCGGGATTAGTTTTAAACCTTCATAAATGTTATTATGTGCCTGCGTTGAGCATGAACATCATTTCCGGATCGTGTTTATTGCAAGACGGTTATTCATTTAAATCGGAGAATAATGGTTGTTCTATTTATATGAGTAACATCTTTTATGGTCATGCACCTCTTGTGAATGGTTTATTTCTTCTAAATCTCGAAAGGGATGAAACACACATCCATAACATTGAGGCTAAGAGATGCAAAGTAGATAGTGATAATACTACTTATTTGTGGCACTGTCGTCTAGGTCATATTGGAGTAAAGCGCATGAAGAAACTCCATTCTGATGGACTTTTGGAATCTCTTGATTTTGAATCATTTGACACATGCGAACCATGCCTCATGGGCAAGATGATCAAAACCCCATTCTCCGGTATGATGGAGCGAGCAACAGACTTGTTGGAAATCATACATACCGATGTATGCGGACCGATGAGTGTTTCGACGCGCGGTGGATATCGCTATTTCATCACTTTTACCGATGACTTAAGTAGATATGGGTATATCTATTTAATGAAACATAAATCTGAAACGTTTGAAAAGTTCAAAGAATTTCAGAATGAAGTGGAGAACCATCATAACAGAAAGATTAAGTTTCTACGATCCGATCGTGGGGGCGAATATTTGAGTTATGATTTTCTCACGCATCTTAAAGCAAGCAGAATTGTTTCGCAACTCACGCCACCCGGAACACCACAGCGCAATGGTGTGTCTGAACGCCGGAATCGAACCCTATTAGATATGGTCCGATCGATGATGTCTCTTACTGATTTGCCGTTATCATTTTGGGGTTATGCATTAGAAACCGCTGCATTCACTTTAAATAGGGCTCCATCTAAATCCGTTGAGACGACACCGTATGAACTGTGGTTTGGTGCTAAACCTAAGTTGTCGTTTCTTAAAGTTTGGGGATGCGAAGCTTACGTCAAGAAGTTGATGCCGGACAAGCTCGAACCCAAAGCGGAGAAATGCGTCTTCATAGGATACCCTAAGGAAACTATTGGGTATACCTTCTATCACAGAACCGAAGGCAAAGTGTTTGTCGCAAAGAACGGTTCCTTTCTTGAGAAGGAGTTTCTCTCGAAAGAAGTGAGTGGGAGGAAAGTAGAGCTAGACGAGGTTATTGAACCTTCTCTTGAATTGGAGAGTAGCGCAGCACCTGAAATTGTTCCAGTGCCGCCTGCACCAACAATAGAGGAAGCTAATGACAAGGATCATGAAGCTTCGGACGATGCTGCTACTGAACGTCGCAGGTCGACAAGGTTGCGTGCCCCTCCTGAGTGGTACGGCAACCCTGTCTTGACTGTCTTGTTGGTAGAAGACAGTGAACCTACGAACTATGAGGAAGCGATGATGAGCCCAGACTCTGAGAAATGGCTGGAAGCCATGAAATCCGAATTGGGATCCATGAGCGAAAACCAAGTATGGACTTTGGTGGATCCTCCTAGCGACCGAAAGGCCGTTGAGTGCAAATGGATATTCAAGAAGAAAACGGACGCGGATGGTAATGTTACCGTCTATAAAGCACGGATTGTCGCAAAAGGTTTTCGACAAGTTCAAGGTGTTGACTACGATGAGACTTTCTCTCCCGTAGCGATGTTTAAGTCCATTCGGATTTTATTAGCAATTGCTGCGTTTCATGATTATGAAATATGGCAGATGGATGTCAAGACTGCTTTCCTCAATGGCAACATTGATGAAGAGTTGTATATGATGCAACCCGAGGGTTTTATCGATCCTAAGGATGCTAGTAAAGTATGCAAACTTCAGCGTTCCATTTATGGACTGAAGCAAGCATCTCAGAGTTGGAACCTTCGTTTTGATCAAGTGATCAAGAGCTTTGGATTTGTTCCAAATTGCTACAAAGCTTGCATCTACAAGAAAGTGAGTGGGAGCTCGGTGACGTTTCTGGTACTGTATGTGGATGACATATTGATTATCGGAAATGACATCAACATGCTTAACGATGTGAAGAGTTATTTGAACAAGTGTTTTTCAATGAAAGACCTAGGTGAAGCTGCTTATATATTGGGCATCAAGATCTATAGAGATAGACAAAGACGCCTGATAGCTTTAAGCCAGAGTACATACCTAGACAAAGTTCTGAAAAGGTTCAGAATGGATAAGGCAAAGAAAGGTTCAGTGCCTATGTTGTCAGGTAAGATATTGAGCAAGGCTCAGTGTCCAGCTACGGTAAATGATAGGGAAGCTATGAGCAAAGTGCCTTATGCCTCGGCCATAGGTTCCATCATGTATGCCATGCTGTGTACTAGACCGGATGTGTCCAATGCTCTTAGTTTGACGAGCAGATATCAAAGTGATCCAGGAGTGGAACACTGGACAGCCGTGAAGAACATCCTAAAGTACCTAAATAGAACTAAAGAAATGTTCTTAGTCTATGGGGGTGATGAACAGCTTGTTGTAAAAGGTTACGTCGATGCTAGTTTCGACACCGACAAGGATGATTCTAAATCTCAGACAGGATACGTTTATATTTTGAATGGAGGAGCTGTGAGCTGGAGAAGCTGCAAGCAAAGCGTGATCGCGGGATCTACAGTAGAAGCGGAATACATGGCTGCTGCAGAAGCGTCAAGTGAAGGAGTTTGGATCAGAAACTTCATCACTGAGCTTGGCGTGGTTCCAAGTGCATTGGACCCACTGGAGATATTGTGTGACAACACTGGCGCCATAGCACTCGCTAATGAACCAAGATATCATCCAAAGACCAAGCATATCAACCGCAAGTTTCATATAATCCGAGATTATATAGCAGATGGAGATCTGAAGATTAGCAAAGTACATACGGATCTGAATGTCGCAGATCCATTGACTAAACCTCTTCCACGTGTAAAACATGATCAACACCTCAGTGCCATGGGTGTGAGATTGTTGCCAAATGTAAACTAGATTATTGACTCTAGTGCAAGTGGGAGACTGTTGGAATTATGCCCTAGAGGCAATAATAAAGATGTTATTATTATAATTCTTGTTCATGATAAAGTTTATGTTCCATGCTATAATTGTATTAAGCGGAAACTTTAATACTTGTGTGGTTTGTAAACAACACCGTGTCCCTAGTACGCCTCTATGGACTAGCTCATTGATCAATGATGGTTAAGGTTTCCTAACCATAGACATGAGTTGTCAATTGATAATGAGATCATATCATTGGGAGAATGATATGGTGGATAGACCCAAACAAAGCAGAGCAATTAGATCGTGTCATCGTGTTCGTCTTTGCGAAGCTTTTCCTATGTCAAATATTGTATTCCTTAGACCTTGAGATAATGCAACTCCCTGGTATCGGAAGAAAGCTTTGAGGTCATCAAACGTCATCCTATGAGAGGGTGATCATAAAGGTGTCTCTCAGGTGATCGGAAAGTATCTGTTGGGTTGTATGTATCGAGATGGAATTTGTCCCTCCCAAGTCGGAGAGATATACTTCGGGCCCACTCGGTAATCGATATCAACACCGCTTGCAAGCATGTGGTTAAGGAGTTAATCACAAAGTGATATCGGATTACGGAACGAGTAAAGTACTTGCTGTGAACGAGATTGAACTAGGTATGACGGTACCGACGATCGAATCTCGGGCAAGTAAAATATCGCGAGACGAAGGGAATATATATATGGGATTGATTGAATCCTGGCATCGTGGTTCATCCGATATGATCATCGATGAATGTGTGGGAGTCAATATGGGTGCCCAGACCCCGCTGTTGATTATTGATAGAAGATCATGTCTGCATATTCTCGAACCCGCAGGGTCACACACTTAACGTATCTCGACGCTAGGATAGATTGGATAATTGGTTTATGAATTTTTGTTCGGAGTCTCGGATGGGATCCGGGATATCACAAGAGGTTCCGGAATGGTCCGGAGAATAAGATTCATATAAGGCAGTGCAGTTTTTGGAGTTCGGAATTGTTCCGGGTTAATCGGTATTGTACCGGAAGCTTCTAGAACCTTCCAGAAGGGGACCAACGTGGCCCCACCTTCCGGGCGGGGGCATGGGCCTATGAGGGAGTGTCCTGGCCGCATTGGGCCAGGGGCACAAGGCCCCATAGGGCCCAGCCGATTCTAGAGAGATTTGACTCGTTTAAATCTCGGGATAGAATTTCTAGATAAGGGAGAGTTTAAATCGTTTAAACTAGAGATAGGATTTCTAGATAAGGGAGAGTTTAAATTGTTTAAACTAGATATAGGCTTGGAGGAGGGGCAAGGGCTGGCCGCCCCCCCTCTATATATAGAGGGGTGGTGCGCCCCCTCCCCACACACACCTTCCTCCAAGCCCTAGCAGCCTTGCTACCTTCCTCTCTCCCTCCCGACTGTTTGTAGGCGAAGCCCTGCAGCAGAAATTCTCCACCATATACACCACGCCGTCGTGTTGTATATCCAATCTATCTCTCCACCATACTCGCTGGTCCGAGGAAGGAGGAGACGTCGAGGTGCTGCACGTGTGCATCTCACGGAGGCACCGCCACTTGTGGTGCTAGATCGGATCGGATCGCGAGGAGGAGAAGCGAGTACGACTACATCACCCACGTTCCGACGAATGTTCCGCTGTGCGAATCTTCAAGGGTATGAAGATCTAATCCAATCTCTCTCGTTGTTTGCATCTCCTAGATTAGATCTTGGCTTTCCCTCTGTTCGCTCCGTAGAAAATTTTGATTTACTATGCCGCGAAACCCTTCACTTCTAGCTCCTGGAACTTGTCCTTGATCTTGCTATCCACCTCCTAGTCCTGTTGGCTTGACCTTGTGCTTGCTATCCACCTGATCTACCCCCTCCTTATGTCACCATCTTGGTGAGATGATCAAGTGTGTGGTTGGTGTGATCTGGTTTGCTTTGGTTTGGCTGTTGTGCTTGATGTGTATGAACAAGGAAATGGTGTTGGGGTTGCTTGCCCACGACTGTGCTGAGCAGTTTTGCTTGTATAAGCTATTATTGATGTGCTGACAGCACACACCATGCATTTAGGTGTGTGCGCTGCTTGTGTGCCTGCTGCACCTTGTGGATATGCTCAAGGAATGAAAGTTATCTTTTATCTGATTACTTTTACCTGTCTGGTGAATCTTGCCCCTCTCTCTGATTAGAATTATCTGACTTATGGCTTCAAAAATTATGAAAGATTTAGTTCTTTCATATTGGTGAAACTTTCCCCTAAAGATTACTCAGTGATGTAAAGTTGAATAGTGCAACTCACTGTCACTACTGAGAGTAACATATCCTAATCTTTTATTTTCTTTCTCTTAGTTTGTGTTTTTTTCGCTGGTACAAGACTTGAAGATTCAAGATTTAGATTAGGTTTCCTTTTTCTTCATATAATAGTCCCTTGTAATATTTATTTTATTAGGCACGAGTAATTCTCGCTCACGACTAGGATACTTAAACCCCCTCTGCCCCCTCTCCCTTCTCCCTCAAACCCCGAACCCAGACCGCCACCAGGCTGCGTGCATTGCTCCCTGTAACCCCGCCGTCTTCGACGAGCTGCAGCCACGATTACGGCCACCTCCGACCACCCCTCTGCCACTGCTTCACACGAACAGCCTCCGCTTGACCTCACGCATCACCCAGTACCCCTGGTTCGCCCGCACGTGACCCAGAACGTTGGCAACGCAAACGACTGAGCGCCACCATCTTCAGCATCAACTCCGACGAGCTCCAGTGGTAAGTCCAGACCGCCCCAAACCTTCCCCTTCACGCACGCATCTTCGTCGTGGTCTTCTGCATCTGACCACATCCTCCGTTTACCTCCTAGTGATCTACAACGTCGCCTTCGACCTCGAGCAGAGCCACCGTTGCCAGATCCAACTCCGGCGAGGAATTCACCGCAACCCTGAGCGCCCCTTGCCGAGCTGTCCACAAGTTGAGCATACCCACGTCCTTGCGGTCTCGGTGAGTACCTTCCCTATCCTCCTAGCGACCGGTATCGCCGGCGCCGCCACCGTCTGACCGTCGCCGCCACGCGCAGCCGTTAAGCGCCGCCAGATTTTGGCTTGATGATTTAGACCGTTGGATCTGTATCGTAGGGCTAGGATAGAATTTTAAACGAAGGGGTAAGCGCGCATCTGAGCCGCCAGATCCCACTTAGATCCTGCGGTCCGCAGAGCGCGATCCAACCGAATCGGTATGCGCCAGTGAGGTTGCGACACGTGTCTAGGGTGAATTCAAAAACAGAAATTCGAATCAGATTTAGATCCAAACTTCAAACTGCTATAACTTTTGAATGCCACGTTAGAATTTTGCAAACTTTATACCGTTGGATTCAGTGAATCAAGGCCCTTCTGTTTATGCAAAGTGTTTAACAAATAGTAACCACTAGAATGACTTTATTTGTAGAAACATGTTTAAGGCTATTTTGAGTATGGATTTAGTTTAGTAATTTGTTTTAGGGATAAATAAGTTTAGTTGACAAACTTGTGACTGGTTAAGTTTCTGTAAACATGCACATGCTTGGTAGAGTTTTCAAAATCACCACTTAGTAAATTCTTGCATGCATGCATTCATATTATTTTTTGATTGTATATAATTATGTGTAATGGTGTGCTACAAATTTTTGTGTAGATTTTGCTAGTGATTGTGATTGTGAGGAGTGCTACTCTCCACATTACCAAGGCAAGTGATATTTTCATGAATATTCCTTTCCCATATTTTGTATTAGCATTAGATATTTTGCTAAGTCTTGCATGCTACCTTTTTGCCAAATGAAAGATTGGGAAATCCTAGTAGATTAGAATGGTAGAATTGCTAGGGAATTTTCCTAAATTTAAGTTATCATGCCATGCTTAGCCTAGCTATTTAGCAAACAAGGGTTGGTGAAAATCTATACTTACTATGGTAAAATATTTCTAAGTCATGAGACTTAAGTTTTTTCCTAATAAAACCACTAAGTCAATGAATCCCCTGGGTGGAATGGAAGGATTGGTTTATGTTGAGTGGTTACACAAGGCCATGGACTTGGGTTGTGTATCTCACTTGTGGTATGCCACCCAGGCACAAAGGGATTTGGAGGCCAAGTGTTGAGAAAGCTTACAGTGCAACCACTTAGCAAAATGGGCTCTGCCTTGATCATATAGGTAGCTAGAACTTAGTCTTTTGGACAGTTGGTGGTAGAAGGGATTGATAGGTTGGAACGCGTCCATTTGACTAAGGAAAGGCTTCTGAAAGGTCCTGTCTTGGGAAACCAAGTCTGGTGGGGAAAGTGCACAACCTCTGCAGATGGAAAAACCTAAGTACTTAGCCAAGTCCATGGCAATGGACAACTTGAGCATCAAGACATGGAAGCTACAAGAATCTCATCACTCCAACTTCTAAGTAAAACTTGTGGGTGAACAAGGGTAAAGGACCCCAATGTCTATTGGTGGTTTCTCGGGAAGTTTTGACAAAGAAAAACTTAGTGATTTCAACTAATAGGAAAAACCTATTTTCAAGCAAAGAAAGCCAAGCTACACTTAGCCAAAATGCATATAGTAATATAGTCCACTTAAAATTTACTAAGGTATCACTTGCCAATACTATTCCAAAGTATTGACCCTCTGTGGCTGTAACTTGTGATGTTGCAGGTTACTCCGATGATGAATAGGAGTCATGAGTCTACACTCAACATGCTTGCCTGTGGCACATGAAGATGAAGACTTATGTTTATTTACTTATTCAAAAACTCTTGTATTAGGCCTTTGGCCCTGAGTTGTAAAAGACTATGTTTTATCTCTGGAATGAATGTAATAAACGACCTTTGTATCTGTGTACTTCATCTTAAACCGTGGATGCTAGCAATGATCCAGGGACTAGCATTGCAATCACAGGGATCCTTTTCCTTTACAAAGGAGGGGTCTAACAGATGGTATCAGAGCACTGTGTTGCCTGTAGGATTATGACCCTAGGATTGGAAAACCACTAAGGAAAAATTTTCAACTACTTCTACACTTGTCTATTCTTCTCGTAAAACTTTTCTAATCTTCTCATTCTCATCTCCATTTGTAGATGAACTCCATCAACGAAGCCGTGAAGAAAGGGCCACTCATGACCATGACCTTGGAATGTGAAACTGAGTTTCCCAAGATTCTCAAGGACCTCATGGTGGCAATGGAAGCACATGGTGCAGCTGTTTACAAAGGCTTTCCAGTGATGGATGAAGGAGTGGAGTATTGGTGGGTGCAACTTCACTTGTACAAAAACAAGGAAGACAACCACAAAGAAAGGGGTTTCTGCATGTACACCAACACTGTAATGCACACCACATTCTTTGAGTCAGCCAGAGATGCAGCTTGGAGAACTATCAAAGAACTAAGTGCTAGAGTCAAGTGCAGGATGCTCCACCTCCAAAAAGACTTAGAAAAAGAGAAAGAACTTACCCAAGAGTTGGAAGCCACCAACCAAGAGTTAAGGGGAGATATAATAGACTTAGTGATGGAATCATGTGAACAAGATAGGTGGATTGCCTCTAGGAACATTATGATAGCCACCAGATCCAGTGAGATAGGATTGTGAGCACTCTCCGTTAGTTGGACCACCATCTATCACCTTATTTTCCAAAAATGATACCTTAAATAAGTATGGACCTTGATTGATGTAATGGACTTATGTATACATGACTTGTGTGATGTTTGAGTTCCATGGATATGTATGAAATGTTTGTCTTGTTTTATCTTAAATTGTGTTGTTCTAACTTTTTAATCTTATAAATAGATGCCTATTACCATCAGCACTGTTGAGGAGTTCCAGGTTACCCGTTTCGGCCCTCGTATCGTTGAGCTTACCACTTTGCTCGACCTCCCTCTTCCCACCACACGGTGCACCCACTCACCAAGTTCGAGAGGAAGGACCTCTGGGGCTTCAAGGTGAACCAGCCCGGACGCCAGACAGAGCCTACTACGGAGGCCATCGTCTTCAAGCTGATGCACGACGACAGGGAGAGAGGCATGGAGGTAGTCATGCAGGACCTGAGAGGACGTCTGTTAGGCCGTCACTCCCGACAGGTTAGGGGCACTCACTTCCACGTCTTCGGAAGGCGTGATGTAGATGGAGAGTCCATCGACTTTGAGGACGACTCGAGGGACGCGGCAGAGCCGATATGTCTCTATCTCCAGGACTTAGAGTCTCTCATCAGGCACGTGGACACGGACAGGACGAACGTCATCCTCAGCAATGACGAGCTCCAGGTGCAGCTACGCGAGAAGGACAAGCTTTTCGCACAGCAGGACGAGATGGTCAAGGAAATGGAGACGAAGTTCGAGGCCCAGGACCGCAAGTTCAAGAGTCAGGAGAAACGCGTCCAGGATAGGAACAAGAGGATCCGGGACATGACCGAGGAACTGAAGTCCAAGGATTTCGAGCTAGAGCAGCAGCAGATGGTTATTGAGAGGCTTCGCTCCCAGAAGAGGGCTCTCAAGGCCAAGATCGATTCCTTGACCACTACGATTGAGGAGAACAAGACCGCGATGGAGAACGCAGGTCTTACCTTCGTCGAGGAGGAGATTGATGCTGATGAGTAGATTTGACTACTCGTTTATCTTTCATGTTCGTACTTGTTATTTGTGAACTTGTTATTGGACCATCCGACATGTGGATGGCTTGCCACTTGTGTGTTTTATTTCGAGAACTTTGTTATTCTGTTGTTGAGCTTTTATCCTTGAGTTGCATGCTATGTGTTTGCTTGTGATGTATTGTGCATAAAACATCTATGGGTATCTCATTCTTATCTATTTGAACAAACCACAGATGCCTCCCCGTCGCGCAAACCCCAACCCCAACAACATCACCCCAGAAATGCAACAAATGATGAATGCGCAAACACAGCTTATGCAGATGATGACAACGTTCATCCAAAACCAGAATAACAACAACAACCCCAATAACAACAACAACAACCCTCCGGGTTTTGATATGCTCACCAGATTTATGCAATTGAGGCCAGCAAAGTTTTCAGGGACAACTGATCCCATGGTGGCCAATGATTGGCTATGTTCTGTGAATAAGGACTTAGTGACCGTGGGCTGCACGGATGCTGAAAAGGTCAGGTTCGCAGCGCATCTGTTGGAAGGACCAGCCGCCACATGGTGGGACAACTTCCAAATCACCACTCCTTTAGATGAGGTGACTTGGGCTATCTTTGAAGATGGCTTTCGCACTGCTCATATCTCGTCAGGAATGATGAGCCTGAAAAAGAAAGAGTTTCACAACTTGAAGTAGTGCCACCGTAGCGTGGCTGAATATATAGAAGAGTTCAACAATCTAGCGCGCTATGCACCGGATGAGGTTGACACAGATGCGAAAAGAAAGGAAAAGTTTCTGGAAGGCTTGAATGATGAGCTGAATCTGCAGCTGTCTGTGGCATATGTTCCAACTTATCAGTCTTTGTGTGACAAGGCTGCTGAGTAAAATGAAGCAAGTCGAGAGTAGGAAGAGGAAACACTCCGACAAACACAGCTCTGGATCGTCTCACAAACGATCTCACCATGATGACAGTGGCAGCTCAGGATCCCATAAGCATGGGAAATTCAACAAGCACCAAAACCACAACCGTCATGACAACAAGCATCATCGCAGTCATGACAATGATAAGTACAAGAACCACAAGAGTGGACATAAGAGCCACCACAGTGGAAGTGGAAGTGGAAACCAGCCTAAAAAGGACATTAGTCAGGTTGAGTGCTTCAAATGCAAGAAGCTGGGGCATTATGCTAATGAGTGCCCTGAGAAGAAAGTTGAAGGACCTAACAAGCCCAATCCTTTTCAGAAAGGACAGGTTAACCACATCAATGTGGAGGAGGTCTATGAGGAGCCTGACGCTGTTGCTGGTAAGTTCAGACTCAATTCAATTCCAGCATTTGTACTTTTTGATACCGGTGCATCTCATTCATTCATATCAAAAGCATTTGTTGAAAGAAATGAACTACCGGTAGAAACCATTGGGTGTCCTAGAAGAGTAAGTTCTCCTAGTGGAGAAATGATAGTAAACTCAGGATGTCATGACTTAGTCATAGAGTTTGGAAAACATAAGTTTCCAGTGAACCTAATACTCCTGAATTCCCAAGGATTGGATGTGATTTTGGGAATGGACTGGATGGCAAAGTATGAGGGAGTACTAGATTGTGCAAATCGTACAGTTACACTCACAATCCCTGAAGGAAAACGGATAAAATTCAAGTCCAACTTTGAATCCAAAGGAAGTAAGCTGAATTCTCTTAAGGGGGTTAGCATGGACACTGTGCCAATTGTGTGTGAGTATCCGGATGTGTTCCCGGAAGAGTTACCGGGAATGCCTCCAGATAGAGATGTGGAGTTTATAATAGATTTGGTACCAGGTTCTGGACCAAGAGCAAAGAGCCCTTATAAAATGTCAGTGGACGAACTAAAGGAACTCAAGAAGCAACTAGGAGAACAGTTGCAGAAAGGATTTATCCAACCAAGTTCTTCATCTTGGGGAGCTCCAGTTTTATTCGTGGAAAAGAAGGATAAAACACAAAGATTATGCATTGACTACCGTTCTCTCAACGAGGTAACCATCAAGAACAAATATCCTTTGCCAAGAATCAACGACTTGTTTGATCAGCTAGAAGGAGAATGTGTGTTCTCGAAGATTGATCTTCGGTGAGGCTATTTTCAACTCAAGATAAGAGAGCAAGACATACCTAAAACAGCATTCACCACAAGGTATGGATTGTATGAGTACACTGTGATGCCTTTTGGTTTAACCAACGCTCCAGCATACTTCATGAATATGATGAACAAGGTGTTCATGGAATTTCTCGACAAGTTTGTTGTCGTTTTCATCGATGACATCTTGGTCTACTTCAAGAGCAAGGAAGAACATGAAAGACACTTACGCTTGATACTTGAGAAACTAAGGGAACATAAACTTTATGCCAAATTCAGCAAGTGTGATTTCTGGTTAGAGGAAGTTGGTTTTCTTGGTCATGTTATGACAAAGGATGGTGTGGCAGTTGATCCTGCTAAAGTTTCAGCTGTGACTGAATGGGAATCTCCTAAGAACGTAAAAGAAGTTTGCAGTTTCCTTGGTTTAGCAGGTTACTACAGAAGGTTCATTGAAAATTTCTCAAAGGTTGCTAAACCAATGACTGAATTGTTAAAGAAGGACAAGAAATTTGCATGGTCTGAAGGTTGTGAAGTCAGTTTCCAAGAATTAAAGAAGAGACTTGTGACAGCACCAGTTCTATGTCTGCCAGATTTGGAAAAGGATTTCCAAGTATATTGTGATGCGTCTCATCAAGATTTGGGTGCCGTACTTATGCAAGACGGTAAGTTGTGGCCTATGCCTCAAGACAACTCAAAACTCATGAAGTAAACTATCCTACTCATGATTTGGAGTTAGCCTCTGTCGTCCATGCACTCAAAACATGGAGACATTACCTTTTGGGAAAGCGTTGTGAAGTGTTCACCGATCACAAGAGTTTGAAGTATATCTTCACCCAGAAGGAAATCAATATGAGACAAAGAAGATGGTTAGATCTTATCAAGGATTATGACTTAAGTTTGCAATACCACACCGGTAAAGCAAATGTAGTAGCAGATGCTCTAAGTCGTAAGACGTTTGTAAATGGCCTTACCAAAGGAGAATTGCTAGATGACTTGTGTAAGCAATTCAAAGAACTCAGATTGGAGATTGTGCCTGAAGGACATCTCATGTCCTTAGATGTTTAACCCACTTTATTGGACAAGATCCGAGAAGCTCAGAAGACTGATAAGGAAATTGAAAAGATTAAGGAAAATATTAGTCTAGGGAAAGCTAAGAGTTTCCATATATACGAACAAGGTACCTTATGGCACGGGAAACGTATTTGTGTTCCACAAGACCCGGAGTTGCGGAAACTGATTTTACAAGAAGCCCACAACTCTTCGTATTCTATTCACCCGGGTAACACCAAAATGTACACGGACATGAAAGAAAGATTTTGGTGGAACAATCTCAAAAGGGACATCGCCGAACATATTGCTTTGTGTGATGTGTGTAGTAGAGTGAAAGCGGAGCATCAGAAACCAGCAGGTTTGCTTCAACCACTGCCTATTCCTGAGTGGAAGTGGGAAAATATTGGTATGAATTTCATTACCGGATTACCAAGGACCAGGTCAGGGTATGATTCCATATGGGTAGTAGTGGATCGCCTAACTAAAGTGGCTCATTTTATACCCGTGAAGACAACTTATACAAGTGCCAAGTTAGCTAAAATCTACATGAGCAGAATTGTATGCCTTCACGGCGTGCCTAAGAGTATTGTGTCAGATAGAGGAACTCAGTTCACTTCTCACTTTTGGAGACAGCTCCATGAATCTTTGAGAACGAGATTGGAATTCAGCACGGCTTTTCATCCTCAAACTGATGGACAAACAGAAAGGACTAATCAAATTCTTGAAGACATGTTGAGGGCATGTGCCCTAGACTATGGAGCAAGTTGGGATGAAAGTCTGCCTTACGCAGAGTTCTCTTATAATAACAGTTACCAATCTAGCATTGGGATGGCACCATTTGAGTTTCTCTACGGAAGGAAGTGTACCACCCCATTGCTATGGAATGGTGTGGGAGAGAGAAGTTTGTTTGGACCGGATCTTATCAAAGACGCAGAGGAGAAAGTCAAATTGGTTAAGGACAGGTTAAAATAGCACAGTCCCGACAGAAAAGCTACGCGGATTCTAAGCGTAGAGAAGTCACCTATGAAGTTGGGGATAGAGCTTATCTTAGAGTATCACCTCTTCGTGGAATGAAAAGATTTGGAGTCAAAGGAAAGTTGGCACCAAGATATGTTGGGACATTCAAGATTCTAAGTCGCAAGGGAGAAGTTGCATATGAAGTTGAATTACCGAAATCTCTGTCAGCTGTCCATAATGTGTTCCATGTGAGTCAGCTTAAGAAATGTCACCCAGAGATGGAAGAATCTTCTTTGAAGGATACCATACCTTTGGAATAAGTTCAACTAGAAAGTTATCTCACCTATGAGGAAAAGCCTGTCAAGATTCTTGAGACCGCAGAAAGAATCACAAGGACAAAAACTATCAAGTTTTTCAAAGTACAATGGAATCATCACTCCGAAGAGGAATCAACATGGGAAAGAGAAGATGATCTTCGGAAAGACCACCCTCACCTATTTGCTAGCCAATCCGAATCTCGAGGGCGAGATTCATCTTAAGGGGGTTAGATTTGTAACATCCCTAAATTCTTATTCCAAAACTCATTCATATCATCCTTGCATTCATCATCATTTAGGGCTTTTCTCAAAATCATTTCAGAAACAGGAGCAATTGTGGCTCATTATTTTATGTATGAAAACCCTAGCCTTTGTGCTACATGCTATTGATAAAGATGTTGTTATTCATTCAGGATGATTTGATTTCAAACTTAAGTGGTCTCAAAAACTTAAGCAAAGTCTCAAAGCAAATTATGAATTAAAACAAATTCTATGCCTATTATCACACCTCATAAAGGCATGATTTTTGTTAATTTTCAAAAAGACCCAAGTTTTCTTAAGTGTTCAGATGTGTTTGACACTTATTTAAGAACAAGATTTATTTTACAAAAGTCCTGTAAAGCTTTGGATTCAAACAGATTTGAATTTGAGTTTGAAAACCATTTTTAGAAAAACAATCAGAAAAAGAAAAAGGAATAAAGCTGAAAAAAATAAACAGCCAGCCAATCTGGCCGACCTAGCCCAACACGGCCCAGCTAGCCCAGCAGCTCCCACCCCCGCGAATCGTTTTCTTTCACCTGCTCTCGCACCCACCAGCTCACTGACAGAAGGGACCCACTCCCTTTTCCCTCTATCGCTGACAACCGCGGCCCACTCGAGTGTCGTCGTCTCCACCCCCACGACCTGTTCATCCCCAAATTGACACGGCCGTTTCCTGTTGATTGCGCAGCTTAAATTCGCGTTAAGGCACGAGTAATTCTCGCTCACGACCAGGCTACTTAAACCCCCTCTGCCCCCTCTCCCTTCTCCCTCAAACCCCGAACCCAGAGCGCCACCAGGCTACGTGCATTGCTCCCTGTAACCCCGCCGTCTCCGACGAGCTACAACCACGATTCCGGCCACCTCCGACCACCCCTCTGCCTCTGCTTCACACGAACAGCCTCCGCTTAACCTCACGCATCACTCAGTACCCCTAGTTCGCCCGCGCGTGACCCAGAACGTTGGCAACGCAAACGACTGAGCGCCACCGTCTTCAGCATCAACTCCGACGAGCTCCAGTGGTAAGTCCAGACCGCCCCAAACCTTCCCCTTCACGCACGCATCTTCGTCGTGGTCTTCTGCATCTGACCACATCCTCCGTTTGCCACGTTAGAATTTTGCAAACTTTATACCGTTGGATTCAGTGAATCAAGGCCTTTCTGTTTATGCAAAGTGTTTAACAAATAGTAACCATTAGAATGACTTTATTTGTAGAAACATGTTTAAGGCTATTTTGAGTATGGATTTAGTTTAGTAATTTGTTTTAGGGATAAATAAGTTTAGTTGACAAACTTGTGACTGGTTAAGTTTCTGTAAACATGCACATGCTTGGTAGAGTTTTCAAAATCACCACTTAGTAAATTCTTGCATGCATGCATTCATATTATTTTTTGATTGTATATAATTGTGTGTAATGGCGTGCTACAAATTTTTGTGTAGATTTTGCTAGTGATTGTGATTGTGAGGAGTGCTACTCTCCACATTACCAAGGCAAGTGATATTTTCATGAATATTCCTTTCCCATATTTTGTATTAGCATTAGATATTTTGCTAAGTCTTGCATGCTACCTTTTTGCCAAATGAAAGATTGGGAAATCCTAGTATATTAGAATGGTAGAATTGCTAGGGAATTTTCCTAAAGTTAAGTTATCATGCCATGCTTAGCCTAGCTATTTAGCAAACAAGGGTTGGTGAAAATCTATACTTACTATGGTAAAATATTTCTAAGTCATGAGACTTAAGTTTTTTCCTAATAAAACCACTAAGTCAATGAATCCCCTGGGTGGAATGGAAGGATTGGTTTATGTTGAGTGGTTACACAAGGCCATGGACTTGGGTTGTGTATCTCACTTGTGGTATGCCACCCAGGCACAAAGGGATTTGGAGGCCAAGTGTTGATAAAGCTTACAGTGCAACCACTTGGCAAAATGGGCTCTGCCTTGATCATATAGGTAGCTAGAACTTAGTCTTTTGGACAGTTGGTGGTAGAAGGGATTGATAGGTTGGAACGCGTCCATTTGACTAAGGAAAGGCTTCTGAAAGGTCCTGTCTTGGGAAACCAAGTCTGGTGGGGAAAGTGCACAACCTCTGCAGATGGAAAAACCTAAGTACTTAGCCAACTCCATGGCAATGGACAACTTGAGCATCAAGACATGGAAGCTACAAGAATCTCATCACTCCAACTTCTAAGTAAAACTTGTGGGTGAACAAGGGTAAAGGACCCCAATGTCTATTGGTGGTTTCTGGGGAAGTTTTGACAAAGAAAAACTTAGTGATTTCAACTAATAGGAAAAACCTATTTTCAAGCAAAGCAAGCCAAGCTACACTTAGCCAAAATGCATATAGTAGTATAGTCCACTTAAAATATACTAAGGTATCACTTGCCAATACTGTTCCAAAGTATTGACCCTCTGTGGTTGTAACTTGTGATGTTGCAGGTTACTCCGATGATGAATAGGAGTCATGAGTCTACACTCAACATGCTTGCCTGTGGCACATGAAGATGAAGACTTATGTTTATTTACTTATTCCAAAACTCTTGTATTAGGCCTTTGGCCCTGAGTTGTAAAATACTATGTTTTATCTCTGGAATGAATGTAATAAACGACCTTTGTATCTGTGTACTTCATCTTAAACTGTGGATGCTAGCAATGATCCAGGGACTAGCATTGCAATCACAGGGATCCTTTTCCTTTACAAAGGAGGGGTCTAACATTTGGATCTATTAATGATGATCCCTAAGCATGATGAGTGGTTGTTTGATGTGGTTTACTGCTTATGGTTGGCTTTGGTGAAGCTAGTGGCTTACCAGATTGATTCCATTGGTTAATTTGATATGGTTCAGATGATAATGTTACTGTAGAATCATTACTTGGAGATTCTAGTGATTTGAGAGCTCACCACTGTCATTACTTAGTTATTGACAGTGATTTTTGAGTGATGAAGTCACTGTTTTTGTAGTTGTTGGCTTATGGATTCATATACAGTTTGAGATTAATTGGTCACTTACAGTGATGTTATGTATATGTATATTCCTGGAAATGATTCCTGTGATTAGTATCAGGAAAATGATTTGTAGTTGTCTGTGAGTTTATCTGTGAAAGCTAGTTGCTTAACCTGCTTGCTTTAGAAGATGTTCTTGTGACACCATCCTAATATGGCACACAAGACTAGGTTCTATTACTTGGCTTGATTTTGTTTAATATTAAGATTAGCTTGATATCAGAGATATGTGGAAACTTCTTTCCTTGAACCCTAAAGCCTATGATGTTGGTATGAGGTTTAGGGACTAGGTCCTTATCTCGTTGTTCCTCATGGATCTGTTCTGGTAGTGATACCAGCTACTCCTGAGTCAAAGTTGGGAAAAATGATTTGTAGTCTTAATAAGTTATATAGATCCATAAGATGTAGAAATTCTAAGGTGCTACTCATGTTTAAAAGGTGTGCCTAGGAGTCCATATCTTAGCTATATTTATTCTTAGAATTTAAGATATGGCCTGATGGCTAGGATCAATGAGGTTGTTCTGAGATCCTAGTTGGATCTATATAGTTTTCTGATGGCTTTTAATGTTTAAAAATCTTATATGATGGACTCACCCCACTTGGGTGTTTTTCTGAGAAGTTGAGTATGAGACAACATAAGAATTCTGGTCTAGCTTAGATAGATAAATCATGTGATGGTCGTTTACTACTCACCACAACAGTGGAGTTGTTGGGGTTGCAATTTGTTGATCTTGTGGCTTGATCTTGCTGGTTGTGTGGCTAGCTTGATTTGATGCTTCTCCTGATGTTACTCCTGCTACTTCCATCTCCTGGAACTTGTCCTTGATCTTGCTATCCACCTCTTGGTCCTGTTGGCTTGACCTTGTTCTTGCTATCCACCTGATCTACCCCCTCCTTATGTCACCATCTTGGTGAGATGATCAAGTGTGTGGTCGATGTGATCTGGTTTGGTTTGGTTTGATTTGGTTTGGCTGATGTGCTTGATGTGTATGAACAAGGAAATGGTGTTCGGGTTGCTTGCCCACGGCCGTGCTGAGCAGTTTTGTTTGTATGAGCTGTTGTTGCTGTGCTCACAACACACGCCATGCATTTAGGTGTGTGTGCTGCTTGTGTGCCTGCTGCACCTTGTGGATATGCTCAGGGAATGAAAGTTACCTTTTATCTGATTACTTTTACCTGTCTGGTGAAACTTGCCCCTCTTTCTGATTAAAATTATTTGACTTATGGCTTCAAAAATTATGAAAGATTTAGTTCTTTCATATTGGTGAAACTTGCCCCTAAAGATTACTCAGTGATGTAAAGTGGAACAGTGCAACACACTATCACTACTGAGACTAACATATCCTAATCTTTTATTTTCTTTCTTTTAGTTTGTGTTTTGTTTTGTAGGTACAAGACTTGAAGATTCAAGATTTAGATTAGGTTTTCTATTTCTTCATAGAATAGTCCCTTGTAATATTTATTTTATTCATTTGTAATCTTTATTTTATCCTTTTGTAATAAAGATTGTAATATTACTCAATATATAAATGTTCTTCTTTTATTTCATTTACTATTGTAAAGATTCTTAATTATTTTCATAAGTTACATTTTGTAACTCATTTATTGAATAAAGATATGGGATGAATACTCTTTTTCTTGATTATGTTATTTATTTAGAGTTTGAGTTACAAATTATTAACTCTTGACTAAATCAAATTACTCCACATAATTCTAAATACTTTTAAATTATAAATCCAACACTCAAGTTTAAATTCAAATTTCATTTCCCAAAACACACTAATCCACAAAGATCATATCAAAGTTTATAACGATCATGCTTCAAGGCTATTCCTAATCTTAAAGAGTGAAAGAAACTTTGATCACTTTAGGTTTTTATTTGGTGAAAAAATTACCCACATTTTTTTACAGGTGAATGCATGCAATTTCATAGATTCCTAAATCTACCCTTCGTTGGTTCCTAAATGCTGGGATGTTACAGACTTCCCCCTTTAAATTAAACTTCGTCCCGAAGTTTGTTGAAGTGTACCTAAATAGTTCTGGATAGGCTTTTCTTAAATCCTCTTCTTTCTCCCAAGTGCTTCCCTTTCGGGGTGATGTTCCCATTGTACCTTGCAGTATTTGATTGCCCTGTTCCTCAACCTCTTCCAGTTTTTTTCCAAAATTTTACAGGGTTTCTCTACATAGGTCAAATCTGCTTGTAACTCTATCTCTTGATGTGTGATTGCATCGTACAGAACTTTCAAACATTTACGAAGTTGTGACACATGGAAAACATTATGAACTTGAGCTAATCTTGAGGATAATTATAAAGCATAAGCTATAGTCCTGTTCTGACTCAGTATCTTGAATGGCCCGATATATCTTGGACTCTATTTTCCTTTAACTCTAAACCTTTTAACCCCTTTCATTGGACTTACTTTCAAATATACTATGTCTCCCACTTCTGAATGCCATGATCTTCGACTTTGATCAGCATAACTTTTCTGCCTACTTTGAGCTATTTTAGTCTATCCTTGATCTTATCAATGATATCTTGTTTTTCCTTGATATAGTATGGCGTAAATTCTTTGCTGCTTCCAGGCTCATACCAACATATTGGTGATCTACATTTCCTTCCATACAGAACCTGATATGGAGCTGCCTTCAGACTACTCTGATAGCTATTATTGTAGGAAAATTCTGCCAATGGGACATGGTCTTCCCATGTACCTCCAAAATCTAATGCACAAATCTAGTATCTGATTTGTTCTTTCTGTTTGACCTCCTATCTCTGGATGATAAGCTGTGCTAAAATCTAACTTTGAACCAAGTGATTCATGTAATTGCTTCCAAAATGCTGAAGTAAACACTGATCCCCTATCAGATACAATTCTTTTGGGCACTCCATGCTTGCTTACTATTTCTTTGATGTAAACTTCTACTAACTTCTCGGCATTATCCTTCTGATTTACCGGAATAAAATGTGCACTTTTAGTGAGTCTATCCATAATTACCCATATCATATCCTTCCGTTTAGGTGTCATGGGCAATCCTGTGATGAAGTCCATACCAATTTCCTCCCATTTCCATTCAGGAATTTCCAAAGGTTGCAATGGTCCTGCTGGACTTTGATGTTCAGCCTTCACCCTTTGGCAAGTATGGCATTCTGATACATATTTAGCAATGTCCATTTTCATGTTATTCCACCAGAATAGTTCTTTCAAATCCATATACATCTTAGTACTTCCTAGATGTATAGAATATGGTGTTTCATGTGCTTCTCTGAGTATGACATCACGAATCTCAGTCACATCTGGAACACAAAGACGGTCTTGGAACCACAAAGACTCATAATCTCCAAGGTGAAAAACTGATGTTTGCACTTGTGATATCCTCCGAATTTCCTCAGCAATGAAAGGATCTTCTGCTTGATGTCTAAAAATTTCGTGCTTAAGATCACTGTCCTGCTCTGCAACTACCTGCATAGTAGCTAATCCTCCAAGAACCTTTGTTCTAATGAATTGAAGCTCTAATCTTTCCAAGTCCATTTGTAACTCTTTTGGTAGCTCCCGATTGCTAGGCTAAATATCTGCACTTTTCTGACTTAAAGCATCTACTACAACATTTTCTTTTCCTGGAGTATAGTTGATTGTTAAATCATAATCTTTGATTAGTTCCAACCAACGCTTCTGTCTCATATTCAATTCCTTTTGGGTGAAGAAATATTTAAGACTTTTATGGTCAGTGTATAACTCACATCTGGATCCATAAACAAAGTGCCTCCATCCTTTCAGCACAAAGACTACTGCTGCTAACTCTAAATCATGAGTTGGATAGTTGACTTCATGTGGTTTCAGTTGTCTTGAACCATAAGAAATCACTTTCCGATCTTGCATTAACACACAACCCAAGCCTTCTTTAGATGCATCACAGGATACCGTAAAGTCTTTCCCTATTTCTGGAACTGCTAAGATTGGAGTTGTGGTTAACCTAGTCTTCAGTTCCTGAAAACTTGCTTCACACTTCTCATCCCAATTGAATGGTGTATTCTTTCTTAACAATTTGGTCATTGGTCCAGCTATTTTGGTGAAACCTTCAATGAATCTCCGATAATAACCAGCCATCCCCAAGAAACCTCGAATTTGTTTCACATTGGTTGGTGCAGTCCACTCTAGTACTGATTGAACTTTGGATGGATTTACAGCAATTTCATCTTTACTGATCACATGGCCGAGGAATTCTACCTCATCTAGCCAAAATTCACACTTACTGAACTTAGCGTAAAGTTTATGTTCTCTTAGAGTCTGCAATGCTATTCTCAAATGATCAGCATGCTCTTCCTTATCCTTGGAATATATCAGAATATCATCAATAAAGACTATGACGAACTTATCCAAATATGGCATGAAGATTTTGTTCATCAGATTCATGAATATTGCTGGTGCATTGGTCAAACCAAATGGTACAACCAGATACTCATGGTGTCCATATCTTGAGACAAATGTTGTTTTTGGAACATCCCCAGGTTAAATTTTTATCTAATGGTATCTAGATCTTAGATCGATCTTAGAAAATACTCTAGCTCCTTTCACTTGATCAAACAAATCTTGAATCCTTGGTAAAGGATACTTATTCTTTATGGTAACATTGTTCAGATTTTTGTAGTCTCCACACATCCTTCTCTTCCACCATCCCTTTTATCCACAAAGATTACTGGTGTTCCCCATGGGGATACACTTTCCTGGATAAACCCTTTTCTGTCTAACTCATCAATTTGATCTTTGAGTTCTTTTAATTCTTTTGGTCCCATCTTATAGGATGCTTGAGCTATTGGTGTTGTACCTGGAATTAGGTCAATAGTGAACTCTATTTCCCGATCTGGTGGCATACCAGGTAGCTCTGCTGGAAAAACATCTTGAAACTCATTTACTATAGGAATATCTTCCAATTTGACCTCTTTCATTGAGTTCAACTTCAGATCCACCATGATATGATGGTGATTATCTGCTTGGTAAACTATCCTTGCTCCACTTGGAGTTTTAATTGAGATAGTTTTCTCCTCACAATTTATCTGAGCCCCATGTTCCATCATTCAGTCCATCCCCAGCACTACTGCAATTCCCTTCAAAGGAATCAGTAAAGGTCTGCAAGTATGTACAACCACAGATCGAGATAACCTGATCTTGTTTAATGTGGCGTACAATCACATTTCCCCCTACTATAACTACGGTCATAGGGTTTTCTAACGTTGCCCTTCTAATCCCGAACTTATCACAGAATTCTTTAGAAATGAATGAAGTAGTTGCACCAGTAGCAAATAGAACTTTGCCGGGATTGGTAAGGATATTGAGCGTACCTATCACGGCATCCTCCAAATTATCCACCTCCTCCGCAATTCAGCTTCCCGGTAGGTCTGTTCCTCTTGCCATTGTTGTTCTTGACATTATTTCCTCCTCGATTGGGCTATCCATTTCCTCCACTGGCTTGTCCTCCTCCCTTGGTAGGCCAACCACCTGGTGGTTTGCTCGGACATTCGGGCTTGATATGCCCCTTGTGACCACAACCATAACAGATCACTATAGGCTTTTTGCATTCCCTCTGGAAATGCCCTGGAATTCCATAGTTGTTACAGATAACATTCCTCCTAGGATTGGATTGATTTCCACCACTGCCCTTATTATTGTTATTGTTACCATAGACCTTGTTCCGGGGTTTGAACTCTAGATTGGGTTTAGGTTTACTTGCCTGAATTCTCTTGGTTTCCTTCTTGGCTCTCTTCCTCCTATACTCTTGGACATTCTTGTAGTCATCTTCTAAAGTGATTGCTGCATCAAGCAACTGTTGATAAGTTTGCTTATTAGCCAACCTTAACTGCATCCTCACAAATGGATTTAACCCACGCAGGAAATGCTTCTTCCGCTTCTCTTCTGTGTTAACATCTTCCTCAGCATAACAAGACAGTTGACTAAACTCCCGGATATACTTCATGACACTAGTATATCCCTGTTGAAGCCCCTCAAACTCTCTTCGCTTCAACTCCATAACACTTTCCAGAACATGATATTCACGGAATCTCTGTTTGAACTCCTCCCAGGTGTACTCCCTTCCTGGTTGTTGCATGGCTAACTGATTTTCCCACCATGATGTTGCAGGTCCAGTCAGAAGATGAGTTGCATACCTTAGTTTCTCCTCATCATTACAACCTACAGTCTTCAGTTTTCTTTCTGTATCTGCTAGACAATCTTCTACATCCATTGGTTCAGGGGCTGATGCAAAAGATAACGGCCTTGCATTCTGGAAGTCGGAAAGACTCACTCCTCCACCTTCAGGTGCCCTCTGATTTCCAGCTCGTCCCAGCAGCTCTTCCATGAACTTGTTCTGGGTCTCTTGCATCATTTGCATACACTACATAAAGTTCTGCTCCATTAACGGCCTCATTGGTGGTGGTAACGTTCCCTGATTTGCTGCATCTGCATCGGCATTCTCCTTGGCCTCACGTTCCATCCGCTGACGTTCAGTTTCAGTCTCTACACCCGTACACATGACCCCCTAGTCCTGCACATAAAGCGAATACTCATAATTACATCATGCACATGTGTTTTGAGCTCGACTTTACGCACAGAACTAGTCACACAATGAAAATCCAAATAAAATCCAAATATGCATTTCACATATTATACATTACAATATCTTAATAATACAAAGTCATTACAACACATACCATATAGGTATAATCACAACACTACCTCATTTATCTAACTACCTTATTTTCTTGGATTACCATACACTATACCCGATACCTCTAAATAGTCGCCTGCTTCTAGTAGTAACTACGCTCATCATACATGCCTGATGTCCAACCGTGATGACGTGACGTTCGTCGCACAGTTTATGGAACAGATGGCCTTCCAGAAGGAACATACTCAGTATCTAAAGTGTCAGGACTTGAGTCATTACTCAACCTGGGCGCATTGACTTCCTCCAGCTCAGCTGAAAAGTCTTCAGAAACATATTCAACATTATCTCCCACTTGCATCTCCTGAGCTTCATTCCTTGAGTCGTCAATAGAATACACAGATCCTGCTGGTCCCCAGGTGCTCCTTTGGGCAAGATAGTTAAACACCGGATAATGTATATTCCGTGGGTTTTGAGAAGGTGTTGGTGATTCAAACACTCTCTCCTCAGGATCTTCTTCTTCATCCTGATTATTTATGAATATGGTATCTCTACTACTGTTACTAGAGTTAATTCTTGCACCCATCCAGCTAGATTGTCCAACATTTCTGTCAGAACCATCTACGGACATCTGGTGTTCCTGGAATCCTTCAGATGATCCCATTATCTAGCCATTAGAATTCTCAATAGGAAGTTCTAAATCAGAACTATCCTCTGAACCCCGTGGTACTGCATACCTCATATCCACAGTAGGATCATATATAGGTTCAGGCTTTGGTGAATAAGGGTACGATTTAGAAGATTCAGGATCTGTAGGTATATCCTTAAAGATAGGTTTTGCACTACTACTTGCTTCCTTCTCCAACTGGAATGCTAACTGCTTCCTCCTTTTCGGATCAGTTAGATCCTCTAACATGTCATTTTTATCTTCAACAATCACTTGATGTGTCTTATAAAAAGACGCAACGAGTGTTCGGTATCTATCCATAAACTTGGAAGCTAACTTAGGATGCTTCTTAACCAAATTAAGATGATCCGGTACATGCTCCGAGTCTATGGAATCATGAGGTATCACAGAAAATGTGCTACATTCCAACTCCTTGGCTTTATGCTCCCGGATAATAGCTATCGCCTCCACAACAGCAACATGATATGCTGCTAAGTGACTTCTACCTTCACTTATAGGTAGATCGTGATATAATCCAAGCTCCTCTGGGAGTTGGATACTCACACGATACTTGGATAACATCCGGCCATCATAATAAGTTATGGTATTCACTGGAATTCTAGTTGGACAACTAAAAATCTTTAAAAGTTGACGAAGTTGGTCTGTGAATGATCCTTGATAATCATCAAGAGTCTCCTCTTTCCTTACGAAAGTCTGTTTTGGAAACTTTGGTGCCATAGCTCTGTATATAAGAAAAATATTTTATTAGTAACCAATAATATATTGCATCATAACAAATAATTATCGCACTAAAACATATAGGAATATTCTTATTTGAATACCCATTATATTTCTTTTAGAGAATTCTTTATCGTTGCTACACACTCCTACAGGTAATACCCTTTACTAGGTTTCCAACCAAAGGTCAAAGCAATTTGCTCTGATACCAACTTCGATGACCCAGCATACCACTGCATGTGTAGTACACTATAGTCATTGACATGACATCCAGAGAACACCGTTCTGTAAATATCACATCCCTCGGAGTGGTACAATAGAAGCATTGCGGGTCCATATTACAAACATTCACACATTATTATTATTGCAATACCAGAAGTTCAAGACTTCAAAAAGATTCAACTTACAAACCAAAATATAAAGTTTTTCAGCAGAATTCAAAAGTAGCAACTCCAACTAGGAGTTGAGCCCAGCAGCTTATTCTATATGGTTCATGCTGCTCGACTCCGTCGGTTACTACTAACTAGGGTACTTAGTTCGACTCGTTGTCATCGACACATAGAGGATTTCGTAATCCACTCCTTCAACACCTCCTGATAGGTCAGGCTCCTCATAGAACACATCTTCTTGGCATTTGGCTCCATACATTGGCGTATCTTCAGGATCCTCAGAGTCTAAGCAACGGATCAAAGAAAAGTATGAGTAACAGCGTTACCCAGCAAGTTCATTATATGCAAGGTGGGAAGTTTGATGCTCTAACTACCACCTTAGACTATAAGTCCTTGGCACTATGAAGTTTTTGTAAATCTTTCTTCAACGATTGATTTTATTATGAAAATCTATGACCATCAGCCTTCACAGGTTGACCAGAACTTTCATGGAGTTCCTTTCCTGTCGCGTTCGTAGCTCCTTCCCGGAACAGGGAGTAACAAGTTACAATTCTTACACTCTGTAGAGGTGCGTTACTTTACCCATGAGAGATCAACTCCTTGTTGCACAACCGGGCATACTTTCCCGTCCACAATTCCATTATGTGGTGCCCAGTAGGTGATCCAAGCCAATCACTGCCCCCTTCGCGACCTCGCATGCCTCCTTGGTGTACACCATGCCCACATATTGAATTACGGCAATGGTTTGTACAGACCGTTAGATGCCAGAACTATCGTGGGACGTTGAGGGTTCCCACCCATATGCTGCATATCCTCTATGAATTACCAATTAATAGGCACACTATGAGTGATAAAAGCCATGACCTGCACATCCGGCTACATGCGAGAGGAAGAAGATACATCTGAATTCTCTGTCCCATTCCAAATCTCATGGCTAACGCATGATATACTGCGCTAGAATCACTGATGTCATGGGTTATTAAGTCCCTAATTGATCATCATTGTTGCAAATAGAACTCTAAGTTCTTTTGCTCCATTATATCATCACTTAGGATGATATCTTAAGATTTCTTTATTTGAGAAAATAATATTTTCTTTCTTTGGAGTATATATGATAACACACAATTTGCAAATACTTTGATAATGACTCTTCAAAGGACATGAGCAAGTGATGAACTTTCCTTGTGATTGCAAGGTAGTGAAGTTGGATGCTTGCACTGGACCTTGAGCTTCTATGTCTAAAAAACATCATTATTGCCCGGTAACGATAATATTTAAAGAAGCAAAATGATTATGCAAAGTAATGTCATGCATTATTTATTTTGGTGTGTATTCTCTCCCAATATTTTAAATTATAAAAACTCTTTTCATAAGTAAAGAATTTATAAATATTAATTATTAATGTTTATTGAATATTGTATTCCTTATTTTCTTTCATTTGAATTTTACTTATTTAATAAATATTTTAGGAATTATCATTAAAAAAATATATAAATTATTTGTTTAGTATTTTTCTAAAATACTACAATATTGGTATATAATAAAAGTGATTTTTATTTATTTTTATCATCTTTCTTTAATTTTGTAAAATTCCATATGGTATATATATATTATAAAATTCTTGATAAAAATTAGATGCCTAAAATTTTATTTATTAATTTATTTAGATATCTTGGATTATTGTGAATCTGAAAATATTTTATTCATAAATTTTGGAATTTTATTTTATTCTCTAGAATTTATTTAAATTTAGGGGCATTTTGGTATTTTCTTAATTATTAAAACTTGCCTTAAGTGATTGGCTTGGCTATGTTGGGTTTATTGGGCCGTTTCGGCCCAATTGGGCAGAACCAAAATGACTCCCCGAATGGGTCCTGGCCCAACCATCCCACACTCTCTCTGTCACTCTCTCGTTCTCATCTCTCTTCTTCTCCCCCGACCCCGTGGTCGGCGATGCCACCGCCGGCAATTCATGCCGCCGTGGATCTCCCCGGCTGCCGCCATGATGTATGGGGTGGTTGTTGACCCTACTCCTCCTTCATATCCATCTCGATTTGGACCTGGGGCCCTCCTGTGGCCAGACCGGGTCCGTCCCGAACCCTAGGGTTTGGAGTGGTGTTGGTGCTGCCGCCACCGCTGCTCCTGTGTGCTGTGATGGTGCTCCTCGGCTTCAGGTGTGGCTGTGGGTGCTGCCTCGGCGTGGTGTGGGTCGCAGCGCCCCCTTGGGGTGCTCCCCGTGCCGCCGTGCTCGTCGACACCATCTGCTTCCTCTTCTCGCCCACAACAACAACCTTCAGTAAGTTGTCCTTTCTTCCCCTCGTGTCCTTTGTGCTATGCCACCCTGTGCTATGTGTTTGTAGTGGCTACTCCTGGCTAGTGGTCATGTCCTGATTAGGGTTCATATCCTAATTAGGGTTTTTTATTCCGATTAGGGTTCATATCCCTCTGTTGATCCTATATATGATGATTTGGTGTAACATCCCTAAATTCTTATTCCAAAACTCATTCATATCATCCTTGCATTCATCATCATTTAGGGCTTTTCTCAAAATCATTTCAGAAACAGGAGCAATTGTGGCTCATTATTTTATGTATGAAAACCCTAGCCTTTGTGCTACATGCTATTGAGAAAGATGTTGTTATTCATTCAGGATGATTTGATTTCAAACTTAAGTGGTCTCAAAAAATTAAGCAAAGTCTCAAAGCAAATTATGAATTAAAACAAATTCTATGCCTATTGTCACACCTCATAAAGGCATGATTTTTGTTAATTTTCAAAAAGACCCAAGTTTTCTTAAGTGTTCAGATGTGTTTGACACTTATTTAAGAACAAGATTTATTTTAAAAAAGTCCTGTAAAGCTTTGGATTCAAACATATTTGAATTTGAGTTTGAAAACCATTTTTAGAAAAACAATCAGAAAAAGAAAAAGGAATAAAGGTGAAAAAAATAAACAGCCAGCCAATCTGGCCGACCTAGCCCAACACGGCCCAGCTAGCCCAGCAGCTCCCACCCCCGCGAATCGTTTTCTTTCACCCGCTCTCGCACCCACCGACTCACTGACAGAAGGGACCCACTCCCTTTTCCCTCTATCGCATACAACCGCGGCCCACTCGAGTGTCGTCGTCTCCACCCCCACGACCTGTTCATCCCCAAATTGACGCGGCCGTTTCCTGTTGATTGCGCAGCTTAAATTCGCGTTAAGGCACGAGAAATTCTCGCTCACGACCAGGCTACTTAAACCCCCTCTGCCCCCTCTCCCTTCTCCCGCAAACCCCGAACCCAGAGCACCACCAGGCTGCGTGCATTGCTCCCTGTAACCCCGCCGTCTCCGACGAGCTGCAGCCACGATTCCGGACACCTCCGACCACCCCTCTGCCTCTGCTTCACACGAACAGCCTCCGCTTGACCTCACGCATCACCCAGTACCCCTGGTTCACCCGCGCGTGACCCAGAACGTTGGCAACGCAAACGACTGAGCGCCACCGTCTTCAGCATCAACTCCGACGAGCTCCAGTGGTAAGTCCAGACCGCCCCAAACCTTCCCCTTCACGCACGCATCTTCGCCGTGGTCTTCTGCATCTAACCACATCCTCTGTTTGCCTCCTAGTGATCTACAACGTCGCCTTCGACCTCGAGCAGAGCCACCGTTGCCAGATCCAACTCCGGCGAGGAATTCACCGCAACCCTGAGCGCCCCTTGCCGAGCTGTCCACAAGTTGAGCATCCCCACGTCCTTGCGGTCTCGGTGAGTACCTTCCCTATCCTCCTAGCGACCGGTATCGCCGGCGCCGCCACCGTCTGACCGTCGCCGCCGCGCGCAGCCGTTAAGCGCCGCCAGATTTTGGCTTGATGATTTAGACTGTTGGATCTGTATCGTAGGGCTAGGATAGAATTTTAAACGAAGGGGTAAGCGCGCATCTGAGCCGCCAGATCCCAGTTAGATCCTGCAGTCCGTAGAGCGCGATCCAACCGAATCGGTATGCGCCAGTGAGGTTGCGACACATGTCTAGGGTGAATTCAAAAACAGAAATTCGAATCAGATTTAGATCCAAACTTCAAACTGCTATAACTTTTGAATGACACGTTAGAATTTTGCAAACTTTATACCGTTGGATTCAGTGAATCAAGGCCTTTCTGTTTATGCAAAGTGTTTAAAAAATAGTAACCATTAGAATGACTTTATTTGTAGAAACATGTTTAAGGCTATTTTGAGTATGGATTTAGTTTAGTAATTTGTTTTAGGGATAAATAAGTTTAGTTGACAAACTTGTGAGTGGTTAAGTTTCTGTAAACATGCACATGCTTGGTAGAGTTTTCAAAATCACCACTTAGTAAATTCTTGCATGCATGCATTCATATTATTTTTTGATTGTATATAATTGTGTGTAATGGTGTGCTACAAATTTTTGTGTAGATTTTGCTAGTGATTGTGATTGTGAGGAGTGCTACTCTCCACATTACCAAGGCAAGTGATATTTTCATGAATATTCCTTTCCCATATTTTGTATTAGCATTAGATATTTTGCTAAGTCTTGCATGCTACCTTTTTGCCAAATGAAAGATTGGGAAATCCTAGTAGATTAGAATGGTAGAATTGCTAGGGAATTTTCCTAAAGTTAAGTTATCATGCCATGCTTAGCCTAGCTATTTAGCAAACAAGGGTTGGTGAAAATCTATACTTACTATGGTAAAATATTTCTAAGTCATGAGACTTAAGTTTTTTCCTAATAAAACCACTAAGTCAATGAATCCCCTGGGTGGATGGAAGGATTGGTTTATGTTGAGTGGATACACAAGGCCATGGACTTGGGTTGTGTATCTCACTTGTAGTATGCCGCCCAGGCACAAAGGGATTTGGAGGCCAAGTGTTGAGAAAGCTTACAGTGCAACCACTTGGCAAAATGGGCTCTGCCTTGATCATATAGGTAGCTAGAACTTAGTCTTTTGGACAGTTGGTGGTAGAATGGATTGATAGGTTGGAACGCATCCATTTGACTAAGGAAAGGCTTCTGAAAGGTCCTGTCTTGGGAAACCAAGTCTGGTGGGGAAAGTGCACAACCTCTGCAGATGGAAAAACCTAAGTACTTAGCCAAGTCCATGGCAATGGACAACTTGAGCATCAAGACATGGAAGCTACAAGAATCTCATCACTCCAACTTCTAAGTAAAACTTGTGGGTGAACAAGGGTAAAGGACCCCAATGTATATTGGTGGTTTCTGGGGAAGTTTTGACAAAGAAAAACTTAGTGATTTCAACTAATAGGAAAAACCTATTTTCAAGCAAAGCAAGCCAAGCTACACTTAGCCAAAATGCATATAGTAGTATAGTCCACTTAAAATATACTAAGGTATCACTTGCCAATACTGTTCCAAAGTATTGACCCTCTGTGGCTGTAACTTCTGATGTTGCAGGTTACTCCGATGATGAATAGGAGTCATGAGTCTACACTCAACATGCTTGCCTGTGGCACATGAAGATGAAGACTTATGTTTATTTACTTCCAAAACTCTTGCATTACGCCTTTGGCCCTGAGTTGTAAAAGACTATGTTTTATCTCTGGAATGAATGTAATAAACGAGCTTTGTATCTGTGTACTTCATCTTAAACTGTGGATGCTAGCAATGATCCAGGGACTAGCATTGCAATCACAGGGATCCTTTTCCTTTACAAAGGAGGGGTCTAACAGATGGTATCAGAGCACTGTGTTGCCTGTAGGATTATGACCCTAGGATTGGAAAACCACTAAGGAAAAAATTTCAACTACTTCTACACTTGTCTATTCTTCTTGTAAAACTTTTCTAATCTTCTCATTCTCATCTCCATTTGTAGATGAACTCCATCAACGAAGCCGTGAAGAAAGGTCCACTCATGACCATGACCTTGGAATGTGAAACTGAGTTTCCCAAGATTCTCAAGGACCTCATGGTGGCAATGGAAGCACATGGTGCAGCTGTTTACAAAGGCTTTCCAGTGATGGACGAAGGAGTGGAGTATTGGTGGGTGCAACTTCACTTGTACAAAAACAAGGAAGACAACCACAAAGAAAGGGGATTCTGCATGTACACCAACACTGTAATGCACACCACATTCTTTGAGTCAGCCAGAGATGCAGCTTGGAGAACTATCAAAGAACTAAGTGCTAGAGTCAAGTGCAGGATGCTCCACCTCCAAAAAGACTTAGAAAAAGAGAAAGAACTTACCCAAGAGTTGGAAGCCACCAACCAAGAGTTAAGGGGAGATATAATAGACTTAGTGATGGAATCATGTGAACAAGATAGGTGGATTGCCTCTAGGAACATTGTGATAGCCACCAGATCCAGTGAGATAGGATTGTGAGCACTCTCCGTTAGTTGGACCACCATCTATCACCTTATTTTCCAAAAATGATACCTTAAATAAGTATGGACCTTGATTGATGTAATGGACTTATGTATACATGACTTGTGTGATGTTTGAGTTCCATGGATATGTATGAAATGTTTGTCTTGTTTTATCTTAAATTGTGCTGTTCTAACTTTTTAATCTTATAAATAGATGCCTATTACCATCAGCACTGTTGAGGAGTTCCAGGTTACCTGTTTTGGCCCTCGTATCGTTGAGCTTACCACTTTGCTCGACCTCCCTCTTCCCACCATCACGGTGCACCCACTCACCAAGTTCGAGAGGAAGGACCTCTGGGGCTTCAAGGTGAACCAGCCCGGACGCCAGACGGAGCCTACTACGGAGGCCATCGTCTTCAAGCTGATGCACGACGACAGGGAGAGAGGCATGGAGGTAGTCATGCAGGACCTGATAGGACGTCTGTTAGGCCGTCACTCCCGACAGGTTAGGGGCACTCACTTCCACGTCTTCGGAAGGCGTGATGTTGATGGAGAGTCCATCGACTTTGAGGACGACTCGAGGGACGCGGCAGAGCCGATACGTCTCTATCTCCAGGACTTAGAGTCTCTCATCAGGCACGTGGACACGGACAGGACGAACGTCAAGCTCAGCAATGACGAGCTCCAGGTGCAGCTTCGCGAGAAGGACAAGCTTTTCGCACAGCAGGACGAGATGGTCAAGGAAATGGAGACGAAGTTCGAGGCCCAGGACCGCAAGTTCAAGAGTCAGGAGAAACGCGTCCAGGATAGGAACAAGAGGATCCGGGACATGACCGAGGAACTGAAGTCCAAGGATTTCGAGCTAGAGCAGCAGCAGATGGTTATTGAGAGGCTTCGCTCCCAGAAGAGGGCTCTCAAGGCCAAGATCGATTCCTTGACCACTACGATTGAGGAGAACAAGACCGCGATGGAGAACGCAGGTCTTACCTTCGTCGAGGAGGAGATTGATGCTAATGAGTAGATTTGACTACTCGTTTATCTTTCATGTTCGTACTTGTTATTGGACCATCCGACATGTGGATGGCTTGCCACTTGTGTGTTTTATTTCGAGAACTTTGTTATTCTATTGTTGAGCTTTTATCCTTGAGTTGCATGCTATGTGTTTGCTTGTGATGTATTGTGCATAAAACATCTATGGGTATCTCATTCTTATCTATTTGAACAAACCACAGATGCCTCCCCGTCGCGCAAACCCCAACCCCAACAACATCACCCTAGAAATGCAACAAATGATGAATGCGCAAACACAGCTTATGCAGATGATGACAACGTTCATCCAAAACCAGAATAACAACAACAACAACCCCAATAACAACAACAACAACCCCAACAACAACAACAACAACAACAACAACAACAACAACAACAACAACAACAACAACAACAACAACAACAACAACAACAACAACAACAACAACAACAACAACAACAACAACAACAACAACAACAACAACAACAACAACAACAACAACAACAACACCAGCAGCAGCAGCAGCAGCAGCAGCAGCAGCAGCAGCAGCAGCAGCAGCAGCAGCAACAACAACAACAACAACAACAACAACAACAACAACAACAACAACAACAACAACAACAACCCTCCGGGTTTTGATATGCTCACCAGATTTCTGCGATTGAGGCTAGCAAAGTTTTTGGGGACAACTGATCCCATGGTGGCCACTGATTGGCAACGTTCTGTGAATAAGGATTTAGTGACCGTGGGCTGCACGGATGCTGAAAAGGTCAGGTTCGCAGCGCATCTGTTGGAAGGACCAGCCGCCACATGGTGGGACAACTTCCAAATCACCACTCCTTTAGATGAGGTGACTTGGGATATCTTTGAAGATGGCTTTCGCACTGCTCATATCTCATCAGGAATGATGAGCCTGAAAAAGAAAGAGTTTCACAACTTGAAGCAGCGCCACCGCAGCGTGGCTGAATATATAGAAGAGTTCAACAATCTGGCGCGCTATGCACCGGATGAGGTTGACACAGATGCCAAAAGAAAGGAAAAGTTTCTGGAAGGCTTGAACGATGAGCTGAATCTGCAGCTGTCTGTGGCATATGTTCCAACTTATCAGTCTTTGTGTGACAAGGCTGCTGAGTAAAATGAAGCAAGTCGAGAGTAGGAAGAGGAAACACTCCGACAAACACAGCTCTGGATCGTCTCACAAACGATCTCACCATGATGACAGTGGCAGCTCAGGATCCCATAAGCATGGGAAATTCAACAAGCGCCACAACCACAACCGTCATGACAACAAGCATCATCGCAGTCATGACAATGATAAGTACAAGAACCACAAGAGTGGACATAAGAGCCACCACAGTGGAAGTGGAAGTGGAAACCAGCCTAAAAAGGACATCAGTCAGGTTGAGTGCTTCAAATGCAAGAAGCTGGGGCATTATGCTAATGAGTGCCCTGAGAAGAAAGTTGAAGGACCTAACAAGCCCAATCCTTTTTAGAAAGGACAGGTTAACCACATCAATGTGGAGGAGGTCTATGAGGAGCCTGACGCTGTTGCTGGTAAGTTCAGACTCAATTCAATTCCAGCATTTGTACTTTTTGATACCGGTGCATCTCATTCATTCATATCAAAAGCATTTGTCGAAAGAAATGAACTACCGGTAGAAACCATTGGGTGTCCTATAAGAGTAAGTTCTCCTGGTGGAGAAATGATAGTAAACTCAGGATGTCATGACTTAGTCATAGAGTTTGGAAAACATAAGTTTCCAGTGAACCTAATACTCCTGAATTCCCAAGGATTGGATGTGATTTTGGGAATGGACTGGATGGCAAAGTATGAGGGAGTACTAGATTGTGCAAATCGTACAATTACACTCACAACCCCTGAAGGAAAACGGATAAAATTCAAGTCCAACTTTGAATCCAAAGGAAGTAAGCTGAATTCTCTTAAGGGGGTTAGCATGGACACTGTGCCAATTGTGTGTGAGTATCCGGATGTGTTCCCGGAAGAGTTACCGGGAATGCCTCCAGATAGAGGTGTGGAGTTTATAATAGATTTGGTACCAGGTTCTGGACCAAGAGCAAAGAGACCTTATAAAATGTCAGTGGACGAACTAAAGGAACTCAAGAAGCAACTAGGAGAACAGTTGCAGAAAGGATTTATCCAACCAAGTTCTTCATCTTGGGGAGCTCCAGTTTTATTCGTGGAAAAGAAGGATAAAACACAAAGATTATGCATTGACTACCGTTCTCTCAACGAGGTAACCATCAAGAACAAATATCCTTTGCCAAGAATCAACGACTTGTTTGATCAGCTAGAAGGAGAATGTGTGTTCTCGAAGATTGATCTTCGGTGAGGCTATTTTCAACTCAAGATAAGAGAGCAAGACATACCTAAAACAACATTCACCACAAGGTATGGATTGTATGAGTACACTGTGATGCCTTTTGGTTTAACCAACGCTCCAGCATACTTCATGAATATGATGAACAAGGTGTTCATGGAATTTCTCGACAAGTTTGTTGTCATTTTCATCGATGACATCTTGGTCTACTTCAAGAGCAAGGAAGAACATGAAAGACACTTATGCTTGATACTTGAGAAACTAAGGGAACATAAACTTTATGCCAAATTCAGCAAGTGTGAGTTCTGGTTAGAGGAAGTTGGTTTTCTTGGTCATGTTATGACAAAGGATGGTGTGGCAGTTGATCCTGCTAAAGTTTCAGCTGTGACTGAATGGGAATCTCCTAAGAACGTAAAAGAAGTTTGCAGTTTCCTTGGTTTAGCAGGTTACTACAGAAGGTTCATTAAAAATTTCTCAAAGGTTGCTAAACCAATGACTGAATTGTTAAAGAAGGACAAGAAATTTGCATGGTCTGAAGGTTGTGAAGTCAGTTTCCAAGAATTAAAGAAGAGACTTGTGACAGCACCAGTTCTATGTCTGCCAGATTTGGAAAAGGATTTCCAAGTATATTGTGATGCGTCTCATCAAGGTTTGGGTGCCGTACTTATGCAAGACGGTAAAGTTGTGGCCTATGCCTCGAGACAACTCAAAACTCATGAAGTAAACTATCCTACTCATGATTTGGAGTTAGCCTCTGTCGTCCATGCACTCAAAACATGGAGACATTACCTTTTGGGAAAGCGTTGTGAAGTGTTCACCGATCACAAGAGTTTGAAGTATATCTTCACCCAGAAGGAAATCAATATGAGACAAAGAAGATGGTTAGAGCTTATCAAGGATTACGACTTAAGTTTGCAATACCACCCCGGTAAAGCAAATGTAGTAGCAGATGCTCTAAGTCGTAAGACGTTTGTAAATGGCCTTACCAAAGGAGAATTGCCAGATGACTTGTGTAAGCAATTCAAAGAACTCAGATTGGAGATTGTGCCTGAAGGACATCTCATGTCCTTATATGTTCAACCCACTTTATTGGACAAGATCCGAGAAGCTCAGAAGACTGATAAGGAAATTGAAAAGATTAAGGAAAATATTAGTCTAGGGAAAGCTAAGAGTTTCCATATAGACGAACAAGGTACCTTATGGCACGGGAAACGTATTTGTGTTCCACAAGACCAGGAGTTGCGAAAACTGATTTTACAAGAATCCCACAACTCTCCGTATTCTATTCACCCAGGTAACACCAAAATGTACATGGACATGAAAGAAAGATTTTGGTGGAACAATCTCAAAAGGGACATCGCCGAACATATTGCTTTGTGTGATGTGTGTAGTAGAGTGAAAGCAGAGCATCAGAAACCAGCAGGTTTGCTTCAACCACTGCCTATTCCTGAGTGGAAGTGGGAAAATATTGGTATGGATTTCATTACCGGATTACCAAGGACCAGGTCAGGGTATGATTCCATATGGGTAGTAGTGGATCGCCTAACTAAAGTGGCTCATTTTATACCTGTGAAGACAACTTATACAAGTGCCAAGTTAGCTAAAATCTACATGAGCAGAATTGTATGCCTTCACGGTGTGCCTAAGAGTATTGTGTCAGATAGAGGAACTCAGTTCACTTCTCACTTTTGGAGACAGCTCCATGAATCTTTGGGAACGAGATTGGAATTCAGCACGGCTTTTCATCCTCAAACTGATGGACAAACAGAAAGGACTAATCAAATTCTTGAAAACATGTTGAGGGCATGTGCCCTAGACTATGGAGCAAGTTGGGATGAAAGTCTGCCTTACGCAGAGTTCTCTTATAATAACAGTTACCAATCTAGCATTGGGATGGCACCATTTGAGTTTCTCTACGGAAGGAAGTGTACCACCCCATTGCTATGGAATGGTGTGGGAGAGAGAAGTTTGTTTGGACCGGATCTTATCAAAGACGCAGAGGAGAAAGTCAAATTGGTTAAGGACAGGTTAAAAATAGCACAGTCCCGACAGAAAAGCTATGCGGATTCTAAGCGTAGAGAAGTCACCTACGAAGTTGGGGATAGAGCTTATCTTAGAGTATCACCTCTACGTGGAGTGAAAAGATTTGGAGTCAAAGGAAAGTTGGCACCAAGATATGTTGGGCCATTCAAGATTCTAAGTCGCAAGGGAGAAGTTGCATATGAAGTTGAATTACCGAAATCTCTGTCAGCTGTCCATAATGTGTTCCATGTGAGTCAGCTTAAGAAATGTCACCCAGAGATGGAAGAATCTTCTTTGAAGGATACCATACCTTTGGAAGAAGTTCAACTAGAAAGTGATCTCACCTATGAGGAAAAGCCTGTCAAGATTCTTGAGACCACAGAAAGAATCACAAGGACAAAAACTATCAAGTTTTGCAAAGTACAATGGAATCATCACTCCGAAGAGGAAGCAACATGGGAAAGAGAAGATGATCTTCGGAAAGACCACCCTCACCTATTTGCTAGCCAATCCGAATCTCGAGGGCGAGATTCATCTTAAGGGGGTTAGATTTGTAACATCCCTAAATTCTTATTCCAAAACTCATTCATATCATCCTTGCATTCATCATCATTTAGGGCTTTTCTCAAAATCATTTCAGAAACAGGAGCAATTGTGGCTCATTATTTTATGTATGAAAACCCTAGCCTTTGTGCTACATGCTATTGAGAAAGATGTTGTTATTCATTCAGGATGATTTGATTTCAAACTTAAGTGGTCTCAAAAACTTAAGCAAAGTCTCAAAGCAAATTATGAATTAAAACAAATTCTATGCCTATTATCACACCTCATAAAGGCATGATTTTTGTTAATTTTCAAAAAGACCCAAGTTTTCTTAAGTGTTCAGATGTGTTTGACACTTATTTAAGAACATGATTTATTTTACAAAAGTCCTATAAAGCTTTGGATTCAAACAGATTTGAATTTGAGTTTGAAAACCATTTTTAGAAAAACAATCAGAAAAAGAAAAAGGAATAAAGGTGAAAAAAATAAACAGCCAGCCAATCTGGCCGACCTAGCCCAACACGGCCCAGCTAGCCCAGCAGCTCCCACCCCCGCGAATCGTTTTCTTTCACCCGCTCTCGCACCCACCAGCTCACTGACAGAAGGGACCCCCTCCCTTTTCCCTCTATCGCTGACAACCGCGGCCCACTCGAGTGTCGTCGTCTCCACCCCCACGACCTGTTCATCCCCAAATTGACGCGGCCGTTTCCTGTTGATTGCGCATCTTAAATTCGCGTTAAGGCACGAGTAATTCTCGCTCACGACCAGGATACTTAAACCCCCTCTGCCCCCTCTCCCTTCTCCCTCAAACCCCGAACCCAGAGCGCCACCAGGCTGCGTGCATTGCTCCCTGTAATCCCGCCGTCTCCGACGAGCTGCAGCCACGATTCCGGCCACCTCCGACCACCCCTCTGCCTCTGCTTCACACGAACAGCCTCTGCTTGACCTCACGCATCACCCAGTACCCCTGGTTCGCCCGCGCGTGACCCAGAACGTTGGCAACGCAAACGACTGAGCGCCACCGTCTTCAGCATCAACTCCGACGAGCTCCAGTGGTAAGTCCAGACCGCCCCAAACCTTCCCCTTCACGCACGCATCTTCGCCGTGGTCTTCTGCATCTGACCACATCCTCCGTTTGCCTCCTAGTGATCTACAACGTCGCCTTCGACCTCGAGCAGAGCCACCGTTGCCAGATCCAACTCCGGCGAGGAATTCACCGCAACCCTGAGCGCCCCTTGCCGAGCTGTCCACAAGTTGAGCATCCCCACGTCCTTGCGGTCTCGGTGAGTACCTTCCCTATCCTCCTAGCGACCGGTATCGCCGGCGCCGCCACCGTTTGACCGTCGCCGCCGCGCGCAGCCGTTAAGCGCCGCCAGATTTTGGCTTGATGATTTAGACCGTTGGATCTGTATCGTAGGGCTAGGATAGAATTTTAAACGAAGGGGTAAGCGCGCATCTGAGCCGCCAGATCCCACTTAGATCCTGCGGTCCGCAGAGCGCGATCCAACCGAATCGGTATGCGCCAGTGAGGTTGCGACACGTGTCTAGGGTGAATTCAAAAACAGAAATTCGAATCAGATTTAGATCCAAACTTCAAACTGCTATAACTTTTGAATGCCACGTTAGAATTTTGCAAACTTTATACCGTTGGATTCAGTGAATCAGGGCCTTTCTTTTTATGCAAAGTTTTTAACAAATAGTAACCATTAGAATGACTTTATTTGTAGAAACATGTTTAAGGCTATTTTGAGTATGGATTTAGTTTAGTAATTTGTTTTAGGGATAAATAAGTTTAGTTGACAAACTTGTGACTGGTTAAGTTTCTGTAAACATGCACATGCTTGGTAGAGTTTTCAAAATCACCACTTAGTAAATTCTTGCATGCATGCATTCATATTATTTTTTGCTTGTATATAATTATGTGTAATGGTGTGCTACAAATTTTTGTGTAGATTTTGCTAGTGATTGTGATTGTGATTGTGAGGAGTGCTACTCTCCACATTACCAAGGCAAGTGATATTTTCATGAATATTCCTTTCCCATATTTTGTATTAGCATTAGATATTTTGCTAAGTCTTGCATGCTACCTTTTTGCCAAATGAAAGATTGGGAAATCCTAGTAGATTAGAATGGTAGAATTGCTAGGGAATTTTCCTAAAGTTAAGTTATCATGCCATGCTTAGCCTAGCTATTTAGCAAACAAGGGTTGGTGAAAATCTATACTTACTATGGTAAAATATTTCTAAGTCATGAGACTTAAGTTTTGTCCTAATAAGACCACTAAGTCAATGAATCCCCTGGGTGGAATGGAAGGATTGGTTTATGTTGAGTGGTTACACAAGGCCATGGACTTGGGTTGTGTATCTCACTTGTGGTATGCCACCCAGGCACAAAGGGATTTGGAGGCCAAGTGTTGAGAAAGCTTACAGTGCAACCACTTGGCAAAATGGGCTCTGCCTTGATCATATAGGTAGCTAGAACTTAGTCTTTTGGACAATTGGTGGTAGAAGGGATTGATAGGTTGGAACGCGTCCATTTGACTAAGGAAAGGCTTCTGAAAGGTCCTGTCTTGGGAAACCAAGTCTGGTGGGGAAAGTGCACAACCTCTGCAGATGGAAAAACCTAAGTACTTAGCCAACTCCATGGCAATGGACAACTTGAGCATCAAGACATGGAAGCTACAAGAATCTCATCACTCCAACTTCTAAGTAAAACTTGTGGGTGAACAAGGGTAAAGGACCCCAATGTTTATTGGTGGTTTCTCGGGAAGTTTTGACAAAGAAAAACTTAGTGATTTCAACTAATAGGAAAAACCTATTTTCAAGCAAAGCAAGCCAAGCTACACTTAGCCAAAATGCATATAGTAGTATAGTCCACTTAAAATATACTAAGGTATCACTTGCCAATACTATTCCAAAGTATTGACCCTCTGTGGCTGTAACTTGTGATGTTGCAGGTTACTCCGATGATGAATAGGAGTCATGAGTCTACACTCAACATGCTTGCCTGTCACATGAAGATGAAGACTTATGTTTATTTACTTATTCCAAAACTCTTGTATTAGGCCTTTGGCCCTGAGTTGTAAAAGACTATGTTTTATCTCTGGAATGAATGTAATAAACGAACTTTGTATCTGTGTACTTCATCTTAAACTGTGGATGCTAGCAATGATCCAGGGACTAGCATTGCAATCACAGGGATCCTTTTCCTTTACAAAGGAGGGGTCTAACATTTGGATCTATTAATGATGATCCCTAAGCATGATGAGTGGTTGTTTGATGTGGTTTACTGCTTATGGTTGGCTTTGGTGAAGCTAGTGGCTTACCAGATTGATTCCATTGGTTAATTTGATATGGTTCAGATGATAATGTTACTGTAGAATCATTACTTGGAGATTCTAGTGATTTGAGAGCTCACCACTGTCATTACTTAGTTATTGACAGTGATTTTTGAGTGATGAAGTCACTGTTTTTGTAGTTGTTGGCTTATGGATTCATATACAGTTTGAGATTAATTGGTCACTTACAGTGATGTTATGTATATGTATATTCCTGGAAATGATTCCTGTGATTAGTATCAGGAAAATGATTTGTAGTTGTCTGTGAGTTTATCTGTGAAAGCTAGTTGCTTAACCTGCTTGCTTTAGAAGATGTTCTTGTGACACCATCCTAATATGGCACACAAGACTAGGTTCTATTACTTGGCTTGATTTTGTTTAAGATTAAGATTAGCTTCATATCAGAGATAAGTGGAAACTTCTTTCCTTGAACCCTAAAGCCTATGATGTTGGTATGAGGTTTAGGGACTAGGTCCTTATCTTCTTGTTCCTCATGGATCTGTTCTGGTAGTGATACCAGCTACTCCTGAGTCAAAGTTGGGAAAAATGATTTGTAGTGTTAATAAGTTATATAGATCCATAAGATGTAGAAATTCTAAGGTGCTACTCATGTTTAAAAGGTGTGCCTAGGAGTCCATATCTTAGCTATATTTATTCTTAGAATTTAAGATATGGCCTGATGGCTAGGATCAATGAGGTTGTTCTGAGATCCTAGTTGGATCTATATAGTTTTCTGATGGCTTTTAATGTTTAAAAATCTTCTATGATGGACTCACCCCACTTGGGTGTTTTTCTGAGAAGTTGAGTATGAGACAACATAAGAATTCTGGTCTAGCTTAGATAGATAAATCATGTGATGGTCGTTTACTACTCACCACAACAGTGGAGTTGTTGGGGTTACAATTTGTTGATCTTGTGGCTTGATCTTGCTGGTTGTGTGGCTAGCTTGATTTGATGCTTCTCCTGATGTTACTCCTGCTACTTCCATCTCCTGGAACTTATCCTTGATCTTGCTATCCACCTCCTGGTCATGTTGGCTTGACCTTGTTCTTGCTATCCACCTGATCTACCCCCTCCTTATGTCACCATCTTGGTGAGATGATCAAGTGTGTGGTTGGTGTGATCTGGTTTGCTTTGGTTTGGCTGTTGTGCTTGATGTGTATGAACAAGGAAATGGTGTTGGGGTTGCTTGCCCACGGCTGTGCTGAGCAGTTTTGCTTGTATAAGCTATTATTGATGTGCTGACAGCACACACCATGCATTTAGGTGTGTGCGCTGCTTGTGTGCCTGCTGCACCTTGTGGATATGCTCAAGGAATGAAAGTTATCTTTTATCTGATTACTTTTACCTGTCTGGTGAATCTTGCCCCTCTCTCTGATTAGAATTATCTGACTTATGGCTTCAAAAATTATGAAAGATTTAGTTCTTTCATATTGGTGAAACTTTCCCCTAAAGATTACTCAGTGATGTAAAGTTGAATAGTGCAACTCACTGTCACTACTGAGAGTAATATATCCTAATCTTTTATTTTCTTTCTCTTAGTTTGTGTTTTGTTTCGCTGGTACAAGACTTGAAGATTCAAGATTTAGATTAGGTTTCCTTTTTCTTCATATAATAGTCCCTTGTAATATTTATTTTATTATTTTGTAATAAAGATTGTAATATTACTCAATATATAAATGTTCTTCTTTTATTTCATTTACTATTGTAAAGATTCTTAATTATTTTCATAAGTTACATTTTGTAACTCATTTATTGAATAAAGATATGGGATGAATACTCTTTTCTTGATTACGTTATTTATTTAGAGTTTGAGTTACTAATTATTAATTCTTGACTAAATCAAATTACTCAACATAATTATCAATCCTTTTAAATTATAAATCCAACACTCAAGTTTAAATTAAAATTTCATTTCCCAAAACACACTAATCCACAAAGATCATATCAAAGTTTATAATGATCATGCTTCAAGGCTATTCCTAATCTTAAAGAGTGAAAGAAACTTTGATCACTTTAGGTTTTTATTTGGCGAAAAATTTACCCACATTTTTTTACAGGTGAATGCATGCAATTTCACAGATTCCTAAATCTACCCTGCGTTGGTTCCTAAATGCTAGGATGTTATACAACCCGCCTTCATCGTCGTTGCTTGTGCGACAACTAACTGCTGGCCGCACAATCCTGCTCCTGTTGCCAGCGCGTTCCTCGTCACCCGCACCGGATGCTGGTGGGCCGCCTTCGCTCGACTTGCCACCCTCCAGTGGGACGCTCGCTCCTGCTTCGCCGGTTTCCTCTGTCTTGCAATAGAGCTCGGCGCCCTCATCCACATCAATGGCTTCTACGACTTCGACCTCATCGACTGCTCCTACTATTCTGCGTCCTCATACTCGCAGCAAGAGTGGATTTTTTTCGCGTTAACGCACCGATGGCATGGTTGTGTGGCTCACGGAATGTGTGGCTCACTCTGAGTCTAATCCTACTGCTGAACCCCGCCATTATCATGCGGTTCTGGGTATCCCTCACTGACGCTCTGCGATGAAACAAGAGTATTAGGCATTGCTGAAGAATGATACGTGGCGCCTTGTTCCTCCGAAGACTGGTGTTAATATTATTGATTCAAAGTGGGTATTCAAAGTTAAGCAACATGTCGATGGTTCTATTCAAAGGTGTAAGGCTTGGCTTGTTGCTAGAGTGTTCAAACAGTGTCAAGGTCTTGATTATGAGGATACTTTTAGTCATGTGGTCAAGCCTATGACTATATGTCTGGTGATGTCTCTTATTGTTACTCGTGGATGGTCTATTCGACAACTGGATGTTCATAATGCTTTTCTTCATGGTGTTCTTGAAGAAGAGGTTTATATGCGCTAGCCTCCTGGCTTTGTTGATCCTGCTCATCCACGATATTTGTGTCGCTTGGTCAAGGCTCTCTATGGTCTTAAACAGGCGTCTCGTGCCTGGCACGCGCGTCTTGGTGCTGCCCTTTGTGCACATGGATTTGTTCCTTCGACCGCTGATACGTCCTTGTTCTTGCTACAGCGTCCTACTGTGTCTATGTACCTACTGGTGTATGTAGATGACATCATATTGATCATCTCATCAGTTTCTGCAGTGGGTCATCTTGTTTCTATGTTGAGAGCTGATTTTGCTATTACAGATCTTGGTCGGCTTCATTATTTCCTTGGTTTGGAGGTTTCTCATTCTGATGTTGGTCTGACTCTCACTCAGCAGAAGTACTCCCAAGATTTGCTTCGTTGTGCTGGTATGCTTCAGTGTAAGACTACTACTACTCCTATGTCAGCTTATGATAGACTATCTGCACTTGATGGTACTCTTCTATCTTCAGATGAGGCTACTGAGTACCGTAGTATTTTTGGTGGCCAATGGCTATGAAATATAGCCATCCACGTCTGCATTTAAACTAGATATTATTCATATATTTAATGAAATATCTCTCTAAACCCTGCCACTAATGCTTAATGATCAAAGGGGTATGCAATCCTTTCTTGCTATTTTTTCCTGCATAGATAATGACGTATAATGATGGGAATCACAACATAAATGCCAAAGATACGATATTTCCAACACGTCAAAGTAACCAGGAGCCATGAAGTGGAGTCAGAAGCCTTAACGACCAACTATACGACGGAAAATTTATTCCGACTGTATAGTTCTGGCCGTATAGTTGCCATCAACTTCATTAGGTCAAACAGAACAACTTTCGTGTAGGGACCCCTATATAAGGAGGCTTTGGGCGATGAGAAACAATGCTTCATTTTCGACCTCAACTCTCCGTACCACCAGAAGCCGTCACGTCGGAGGAATAGATCTAGATCTAAATCTCCAAACCCTTCTCCACCACCATAGCCATCTTCCACCACTTGTAATAGTAGATCTCTTCTCCAATTGGCGACATTGTAAGACTAGTTGCTATCGATCTTATGATCTCTATTACAATGTTTACGATTGTTGATTTCATCTCTATGTGTGAGTAATTCTCCTTGGGCTAAGGGCTTCGGCCTAGCCATGTAGCTTTTTGTGCATGTTATTTATCATAGATGGGATCATGTATTAGTTTGTATGACATGATGATTGTAGTACCCTCTCTTGCCTCAATATAAGGACTTGACAGGTACCCAAGACCTCTAGGATTGATCCAGGTATAGGGAGTGTGAGTAATGACTGATCTGCCGGATGGGAACCCTAATGACAGAAGGGGTAGTATGATTGTATGTGAGGAATTTACTTAGGATTAAACTATGACATCACTATGCATATCATTAGTTATATTTCTTCTATGGATGAGACTAGTAGGCTATCGCTGTAAGCGGTTGCAGAGGAGATAGCAATTATGGATGCACTGCCCACATATAATTATCTTGCTCTAACAATTACATGCATACTTTATTATTATATTTTATTCGCATCAGATTTTTTGCACAGCTACTAGTGAAATCAAAGACCCTAGGCCCTCTCTCCATCATCAACAACAACAAAAAGATCGCAAACTCTTGGTATGGTGAAAACACAAAAGGAATTCTAAAACTCTCGAAGGTCTGTTTACGTAGTCTCACTTCGCTTTCTGCTTCCCGAGGATTCGATAAACCTAGGTCTAGTAGGGACAAAGAGCTATACTACATCCGTAATCCGGATCGAAGGTATCAACCCTTTTTCTGGCGCCGTTGCCGGGGAAGCTATAGCTACCCTGTTGATGTTAGTAGGAACCTTGCTAGTTTTAATTCTTGTTTTTAATTTTGTTAGTTTACTTTCAGTATTTATTTGAAAAAACAAAAAATTAGTTAGTCTTTTAATTCTTGTTTTTACTATCATTAATATTCGTTTAATAATATCCAAAAACATAGGAAGTATGGATGAAAAGAAGCTAGAGGAGTTTGCAACTCCCAACAATGATTATTTGCGTACTCCTATTACTCAGCCAACAATTGCTGCTGAATAATATGAAATTAAGCCCCACTATTTAAGTTTGGTTCAACGGAATCAATTTGGAGGCTCTGTTGTTGACGATGGAGGTATGCACTTAAATACTTTCATTAAAATATGTGATATGATGCACATTAAAGATGTTGAACCTGACGCGGTCAAGTTGCGCTTATTTCCTTTCTCTCTTAGAGGAAGAGCAAAATAATGGTTGCTGTCTTTGCCTAGAAATACTATTGCATCATGGGTGGAATGTACTTTTTATTTATGACTAAATTCTCTCCACCTATAAAGACTACGCAACTAAGATCTACTATTACTGGTTTTAGACAGGAAGAGTGTGAGCCACTATCGCTTGCATGGGAGAGAATGAAAGAATGCATGAGAAACTATCCCAGCCATGGGATGGAAGATTGGTTAATTCTCCATTTATTTTATAATGCTCTTAATCCTGTGTCTAAGTCTATGCTCGATACTGCAGTTGGAGGAACATTTGTGGGTAAACAAATTACCGAAGAAAAGCAGCGGATAGACAATATGCAAGACAACCATGCCCAATGGCATGTGAAGAGATCAAAAACAAAGAAGGTGAACTTCATCACACCTCAAGAAAAGAAAGAACTCAATGCTAAGTTGGATGAGCTCATATTAGCCATCAAAGATAAGGAAACCTAGGTAAGAGCTACTCCTGAACCAACTATTGAAGAAATAGACTTCATAGCTCGTAATGATTATAACCCTGCTTGGAAGAAGAATTATAATCCAAATTTTCAGAAACATTACTCTAGTCCTGCAGGTAACTCTAATAATAATATTGCATCAAGTAATAGTAGTCTCCAAGAAACTCTTAAATCTTTTATGGACTCACAAAATGAGCAAAACAATATACTAGTTAAAATAACGGAGAACCATGATGCTATGCTTGGTAAATTATTTAACCAAGCTGTTAGTTTGAGGAATGATTTTCAGGCCCTCCAAGAAAGAATAAGGATTGTTGAGGCACAACTAGGTAAGATAACCGAGAGTCAAACTCTTATTCTAGCTAAATTTGTAGGTAAAACTGAGCCCAATCCAGTTGAAGACCTCAAAATGATAAGAATCCAAAGGGAGGAGCCTGAAGAACTCGAGTATAGCAATGCTCCTTCACTGAACTACACAGTTGAAGATCTTGTAAAAAGGATCTATATCAAGATTCCGGTAAGTGAAGGAAATGAGGAAACCATGTATCAACACTTTGTTAATCAGGTAGCAATAAAGGTACATGAGCTTGAGAAAGAATAAGAAAATTGCTGAAAAATTACATGTTAAGCTTGATGATATATTTGAGCCTACTACTAAGATTAAAATTGGGACTAATGAAATAGCTGCACTTTGTGATTTAGGTGCAATTGTTTCATGAATTCCAAAGAGTCTGTTTAATAAGTTAAATCTTGCCTCTTTTGAATTCACTGAGTTAAAATTGCATCTAGAAGATTCTACTTACAAACAAGCAGTAGGCATTAAATAAAATACCTTAGTATACATTAAAGGTTGTCCTACTCTTATTAATTTTGTTATTGTTGACATGCCTGAAGATGCTACTGCTCCTATCATATTAGGTTGTCCTTTCTTAAGAACTATTAAGGCTTTGATTTATTTGCATGAAGGGAACATGAAGCTCCAATTGCCTTCGCGGGATTCTTTTGTTATTAATTTTCCCAGGAAAAAGAAAGCCAAGCAAGATGATAAGGAGGCCATCACTTTGAAGGCCAACTATTTTGGAGTGGGTGTTCCACTCATATGTCCTAAGTAAGCAACATCAAGGTCAAGCTATTGACCATAAAAGAGCGTTGAATGGGAGGCAACCCATGTGAAATAAAGGTTTGAGTAAAGTTTTTAAGTTTTAGTTTAAGTTTTATGTTGAATAAAGAGTGCTAGAAAACTCCAGTGAAAAGGAGAGATTCAACGGTACTAAAAATTCATGTTTTATACATGACGAGGGTTCGACTCGTCAATGCTCATTGTTATGGACTTGGGTTTTGGAGAAGATGGGGATGCTAGATATCGCGAGACGGTTAACAGACACACAGCAAGGGGACACGAGGTTTACCCAGGTTCAGGCCCCTAGAGGGAAAACCTTACTCCTGCTTGTATGTTCTTGATTACGGCGGAACCAAAAGTTACAGGGGTGCATAGATGCAATCTGGCGTGAGGTGTGTGTATGAGTTGGGAGAGATCCTTCTCGCCGTGCCCTCCTGGTATTTATATAGATAGGCCAGGTCCCAGAGGTAGGTCGAGTCAGTTACAAGTTAGGGTTTCACCCTTGAATATTCTATCTACTGCTTGATCGTGTTCTTCAAGGAGTCGGACTTCTACTGGGCTTGGGCCACCCGGAGTCCCCTTGGGCAGCAAGTCTTCACGTGGGCCTTCACCGGGCTCGACCAGGTATAGCAATGTGAGGTACCCGTAGGGTATATCCATGTCAGTAGCCTCTGAGTGTTCGGACAAATCATAGATTCAACTGGAGACTCTATAATCTTTCGGGTGCTTCTCATTCGAACCTGTCTTTTGAATAAATGCGTTGGTTCATAGGGATTTTTGATATGTGTGCCTGACTCACCCGACGGATCAGGGTCAGTTAACTGTCATTAGACAAAACAACATGATCTTCTTCAGACTCAAGTCCCTAGGCTCGAATCCGGAACAATGCTGGTGTAATTCGACTCAGGCCGTTGAGGTCTTACAGGAGTCGAATTCCAGTGTCTTAAGTTTGATACCCAACGCGTCCTTCGGGATTTTTCATCGTGCAAGTTGTCACAGTATGTTTTTGGCAGAGCGCAGTCTGGTGCATTACCAGGCCATCAGATGATATATGTAGGACTTAACTTTTCGTTGTATACACAGCATTCGAAGGTTTATCACCGCGGAGGTGTTTCAGGTGACCAAGGAGACTGCTTCTCACTTAGAGTTAATTCGAGCAAGTTGCCAAAAAGATATTTTATCATACTTGATCCAAAGGATCTTATTCGAATAGTTCATAGGGTGCGCGACCAACGCTCCCTATGGGAGTAGCCCCCGAGTGTCTGTTCGAGTCGTAGACTCGAGCAGAGACTTTAGTTCATGCATTTGCGGAGGTTTGATTGTCCGTCCGAAGGATGTATTTTTTCGAATGTGTGACCAACGCTCCCTATGGGAGTAGCCCCCGAGTCCGTAGTGGACTCACAGACTCGACGTAGGACTCGAAGATTTCTTCGAGGCATTTTTTACCATTGTAGTTTCTCAGGTGCGCGGCCTACGCTCCTGATAGGAGTAGCCCCCGTGTAGTTGGTTGAGTTGTAGACTCGAGTAGGTACTTTTTGTTCAGTCGAAAGTTTTGAGCCGTTGTTGGCTTTGCTTTGATGATGTCATTGCTGACGCTTGGTGAGCTCAACCACCTGCGACAGCAGAGACGATGCGACAGGACAACCGTGGGTCCCACATTCTGACGTGAATTTTACTAGTCACGCGTAACATGGGTGAAAATTACGGTGTCTCCTCGATTCCCGTGCATAGTGGGCAGCGTGTTCGTGACGTTTCAGGCGGTTGTTGACACGTGTGTGGTGAGATGGAGGGCACGCATTAGGGCTTCTACATCAATGTCTCAACATCGTTTTCTTTGTTCCTTTTATACTGTGGGGAAAACATAGCATTTTTTACACCCTTCGTCATTTGCATTCATCTTTTCCATTGCTCCATTTCTAGAGCTTGTGCTAGTGTTGTGCACTAGACACCCTCTGTGTTTTTCCGCCGTCCTTTCTCCGCTCACATTGTCGCGCTCGCCGCACCAGCGAGATGGGCAAGCCGAAGAAGAGCTCCTCCGCTACAGCGGGCTCGAGCTCCGCCGGCGCCACCAAGAAGATCGCCGCTCCAAGACGCACCATCGATGGCAGATGGCGGCGCACTAACATGAGGGACTCAGATTTGTGCAAGTTGCACAAGTCTGTCCTGATCTCCAAGAACAAGGGCGACACTATCCTTCATGATCAGGAATTAATCCCGCGCCCACCCGAAGGGTTTCGGGTCATGTTCTATGCTTTTGTCGTTCGTGGCCTTTCTCTGCCCGCCCACGAATTTCTTCGTGGGCTTATTTTTCTTTATGGGCTTCAACTTCATCATTTGTCGCCCAATTCTCTTCTCCACATCGCTTGCTTTATCACTCTTTGTGAGTGCTGACTCGGTATCGAGCCTCACTTTGGCCTCTTCCGGACACTTTACTCTGTGAAGAGGCAAGCTGGCACCGGTGGCATCTATCCACTGGGTGGGTGCGGGATTTCCATCCTCCCCAATGTCTAGTTCTTTTCCTTCTATCTTTGCGAGTCTGTCCAGCAGTGGCAGAAGAAGTGGTTCTACATCCACGACGTCAAGCTGGATGGCTAGCTGTACGGGCTCGCTCATTTCGACTCGACCTAGAATATCACCCGAAAGCGCTCATGGTCAAACAACATCATGGAGGGTGAATCCGATGAGGTGGAGAAGCTCTATCAGCGGGTGGAGGCCCTTCAGCTGACTCCAGGAAAAGAGGTCAACAGTGTTGATATTATTCGCACCTTCCTCAAGCGTCGGGTGCAGCCGCTCCAAACGAGGGTGCATCCAATGTTTTTGTATGTTGGCACCAACGACCTGACGAGAGTTTTTTTGGAGGAGATGTCATCGGCTGACCTCGACAGGGTGCTTCGGCCTCTGCTGAAGCACAAGGCCGAAGAGGATCTTCCGGAGAAGTCTCTGACTCCCCCCATTCATGTCAAGAAAGCGGCCCCTCAGGTGAAACCTGTAATTGCATGTAATGCCTTTTCGGGTGCTTGTTGTTTGTTACTTTTACTTAACTCATTTCTCCTTTTGTCCTCAACTTGCAGAGCTATAAGGTAGCAGTCATGATGTTGCCCCTTCCTAAAAGTTCGAGGCTACACCAGATGGTGGGGAAGTGGAGTCTAAATCCGAGGTCCCTCCTGCTCAGTCGCCAACCACCGAATCCCCCGAGTAGAGCGAAGGGCTATCTCGAAAGAGGTCCCGGAGCGATAGTTCGGATGGGGTGACGCCACCAACACCGAAGGGTCCTGCCTTCCTCGAGCATCATGGCAGAGATGAGGGTGCGACCTCCCCCATTGTGGCCGTGCCTGTTCGGCCCAAGGCTCCTCAGCCGTCGGCCAAGAAGAATAAGAACAAGAAGATGAAGGAGGCTCTTGTCTTCAACTTATCCAACATCCCCTCATAAGTTTTTATGACCGTATCTTGTTGTGTTGTTGATATGCTAAGTATTAGCTTGTTGTTGATTTGGTTCCTCGTATATGCTAGCAGGAATCCTTCGAAAGAGTCCCTCGAGGAGGAGCTCGAAGAGATGTACGGGGAGTCGAAGCCTGCTTTGTCATTCCCTAAGATGGTGGCCAACTCCGACGATGGTAACTCAAGCTCCCTGTGGCAAGGGGATCGTGCGATCATTGATCGGAAGACACAAGCAAAACCTTTGGAGTCTTTAGCTGACCACATAAGTAGTCTTTTGTCTTTTGTGTGAGCGAGCCCCCAAGACTTTTAATCATCAGGTGTCTTGCTTCCCTGGCAGCCCTTTGTTCGTGACGCCAATCACCTAGTCTAGCAACATCTTGCTTTGGAGGGCGACCTCAAGCAACTCCAAGGTGCATAGGTTTCTTCTATCTGATTGTGAACACTGACAGAATATTTCTTTGTGTTGATCTTTCTTTGCTCAATGATGTAGATGAGAACAATAAGGCCCTCCGCAAGCTAAACGCACTCGAAAAGAGTGTCTTCCAAGCGGAGACCGAGGCTAAAGAAGCCGCAGAGGCTCTCGAGCGCCAGCAAAAGGAGGCCCAAGACCGTGAACAGCAGCTTGCTACTGCTACGACTTCGCGAGAGAAGGCCATGGCGGAGAAGCTCATGGCTGTTGCCAGAGCGATAGCCGGTAAGCCACCATGTCCCTCTTTAGAGTGTTTCTATGTTTCAGGTGTGACTCCTTTTATCTCATCCAAAAAGTTTGTCGTTTCTTGCATATGCTTGTAGTGTTACATTTGATTGTAGCATGCTGGAGCATGGGGATCCCCTGGAAGACGCCATTGTGGCGATCGAAGATCGCTGCACCACTGCTATGGTATCTCTCGACAAGGCCAAGGATGTCCTCGCCCGCTTCTATAAGGAGATCAACCCGAAGGGCGTCGCCCTTGAAGACGTCGACTCCCTCGCAGAAGCTCTGACGGCGATGCTCCTGCAAAGTATAAGCGAGCACAGAAAAGGGTTGGTGCTTCTATGTAACATCCCAGCATTTAGGAACTAATGAAGGGTAGATTTAGGAATTTGAATTGTTGCATGCATTCATCTGTGAAAATGTGGGTAAATTTTTTGCCAAATAAAAACGTAAAGTGATCAAAGTTTCTTTCATGCTTTGAGCTTAAGTATAGTCTTGAAGGATGATTGTTATAGACTTTGATATGATCTTTGTAGATTAGAGTGTTTTGGGAAATGAAATTTGAATTTAAACTTGAGTGTTTGAATTATAATTCAAAAGGATTTTGAATAATGTTTGAGTATTTGAATTATTAAAAGTTAACCAATAATAACTCAAACTTTATATAAAGAAAGAAATTAAGAATAAGAATCTCCATTTCAAAATTTTATTCAATAAATAAGTTACACAATTGTCAACACACGGATTTTTAATCCTAGCTGCCTGTTATGCCATACATCGCAATCTCAGGATTTCCATTTTTGCGAGACATAACAGAATTGGATACCATAGTACATCATCCATTACAAACCATACATAAGGTCTTACACAAATAAGGATCTCACGATCCAGTTCTTAATACAACTCAAGCAGCAGAATACGTAATAATAACAGTAGCGTAGGCGAAGCTCCATCTTCGGGGTCACAGGCAATGCTGACGATGGGAGATGATCCTAGTTGTCCTAACCTTCCTGGGGTCCATCATCCTGGTACTCCTCTTCATAGTCTGGCCACGGGAATAGCCAGGGACAAAACCATGAGTACTCTTTAAGTACTCGCAAACTAATACTAAAAAGTGAAGGGGTTTTTTGTAGTAGGACACTAAGCTCTATGGTTGTTTTGCACAAAGCCAGATTTACCTCTACTAAGTTCAGAAGCAAGAAAAGCTAGTTGAAATTTTATAACACCTAAGTGGGAACTTGTATTTCATATCACAACTCTGTTGTGGTCAAGTCAAAATCTCAATCCATTTCACAAGTCATTTTGAAAACATCTGACGGGGGAACAGTATGGCCACTCCAACTGTCCATAACCGCGGACGCGGCTATTCGAATAGTTTGACACTCTGCAGAGATTGTACACTTTCACCACAACATTCGATACATCCGTCAGGAACAAATCCTCAATTCACCATACTCAGTATGCGAATAATCAATCCTAACCTTTCCATTACACGCCCTAGTATAAGCACCTCTCCTGTGAGTTCGGCCTCACAACCATGACCATTTGTCATCTTGGGTACTGCACAGGGGGACAATCTTCACAAGGTAGCCTCAGCTCAGACCTTGGCCGTGAGGGAACCCATACTAAGGTATATAAGTTTCCAGTCAAGCTCTACCCAATTTTCGGGTATAGTGGTTGTACGGTAAAATTGAATGATATCGCATCCAGACAACCATCAGTTTTATAAAGGGCTAAGTCTCATGCCTTAACATTTTCATCATCCAAATCATCTGGTGTTCGGAAACACATGTCAAAACATTTCAGTACAATGATCCATCATTCTAAGGTTTTCATAACCATTTTCCACCAAGTATTCCCATCTAAAGTTGGTCAAGTTTTATGCTTAGCACTAGCATCTACAAGTGGGGGTAAGTACTAATGAGGGGTGGTAAATAAGTGGAGCTTAACTAAGTTCAATCTCATGCCTTAGGATGACATCAAGATTATCTAGCTTAGACCAAATTTAATGCTCTTTATGCAACCTTCAATTATCTTTATAATATCTACAATTCACTTAAGTAGACTCTAAGTAATAGCTTTGATAAAGAAATAAAGTAGAAAGCTTGCAAGTAAAACTAGGATGGGGTATCATCAAATGTATCTAACCAGGTATGCTTAGTGCATTGCATGGGTTATCTAACTTTCATACTTGCAAGTGTTAGCTTGCTTAATCAACTAGTAGTATTAGGCTTGACTTGTGCAGAGCAGTGGTTGAAGTTCTCCTCGGCTTCTTCTTCGTAGTATCCTCCTTCCTCCTCGTATCCTTGGTCGGTACTAGCGTCTATGAATAAATACGAGGTACACAATCACCAAACAATACATAACTACTTTCAATCATCACACAAAGGTGCACTATAGATGATCTAGTATCATCATTAATATTACAAGATTAAAGCCTTTGTCTTATTGATTTTATTTTTAGAAAAGTAATTTCTACTCATTGAAAAACTACTTAAGATTTAATATTCTCCAAACCAAAAATGGGATCATGTTGACACATGTCATCACCACACATTTCAGTACATGGGAATGTGATTTAAAGTGGTGTCACAATTTAATAAGGTTTAACCTTTTTATTTTAAATCATTAAAGTGGCTACAAATTCCTATGTGGCATTATTTTATTACTTGAACATTATTTCTGTAAGTAAACCCATATATTTTTATATATTCTGAAAGGTAGGGTCAATTATGATTTTTGAGAGTTGGAATCAACTCAAAATCTATTATGGTTTAAATTTGAAAAATGTTTGAATGCAGAAAAGCTTCTGCCTTGTTATTTTTACCAAGGTTGATCTGTAGGTCCAAATGATTTGAATCCAGCGGGCATGGATTAAGCATTTCAATGCCCTTCTAACAAAATTGGTTTCATGCAATTTGGTTCACTGAATCGAGCTGGGTTGATTTTTGAAACTAGGTACAGAACTATGTTTGAACTTAAAAAGAAAAAGCTAAATTCAAACGAGTGGGCTGCGCGGGAAGGGTTATTGGGCCGGCCCAGTGTCACTCCGCAGCTCGGGGCGCAACTGACAGGGGGGGTCTACTGGTCAGTGGCTCTTTAAACGCGAAGCGGTACGGGGCGATGTGGTGCGTTGGATTAGAATGAAGATCGACGGCTGAGGGTCGTCGTCGACGATGAACAAGTCACCGGCGAGCTCGAACCCTAGCGGCTCAGTGAGGGTGCATAGGGGGCATATCGGGGCTCCAGTGCCGATGGCGAGGCGGGCAAACGACGAAGTCGACGACGGCGAACTTAGGGATGGTCGCGGCAGCTTTGGGGGTGGTCGAAATCAACGGCTCCTCTTCTCCTCTGCAGCGGCGAGCTCTGGCCAAATTCCGGCAATGCGCTGCTCGCCTTGCTCCAGCTAAGGGGTGGAACGATCAGTGAGGTGAGGGGAGTGAGATGGTGTGAAGAAATCGAGCGGGGGTTGTCTCCTATTATAGGCTCGACGGCGAGACCGAGAGGGATGGGCAGACGACGGTGGCGACACGGCTACAGGCGGCTAGAGGCATGGCTGAGGTTGGCAATCGACGGGCGGTCTCCTGGCGATTCTCTAAGGTTTAAATGCGCGTGTAGGGGAGGTGGCAAACGGTCGGGAACATGCGATGCTCTGCGAGGCAGAGGCGGCGAACTCCGTGGCGAGCGGTGGCTACGGGGTACGGGCGGTGAAACGGTCATGTCTGGTGGTCTCCTGGGACGGTGGGGTGCATGCTGGCGGGCGGCGAGGGCTCGAGGTGGTCGGGTTGCGTGGGAACGGCGCGTGCTCTGCGGTGCGCGTCGGCATGGTCGACAGCGACACGGGCGCGGCGTTCCTGGCGGTTCTAGTCGTTGTCTTCGAGCTAGGGCTGGTCGATAGGGGGCGGTGAGGCATGGGTTGCATGCTAGACAAGGTTGGCACGGCTAGTTCTTCTCCTAGCTTGATGTCCACACTAAGGTGACATGGGTGCTCTCGGCCTATTCACCATTGATGACATTGGTGAGCTTACAATGGTGCTAGAGCTTAGTTAAGGTTTCTAGATGATCTACTGAGGCTAGTGTAACCAGAGAGGGAACAAGGTTGGCTCAAAACACTACTCAAAATAGTGTTTGTGATTTTGTTGATTTGAATCTGCAACCTGTTTGATGAAATGGCCGCATGAACTTAAGTTTTGAATTTTGAAAAGATTTTTGGTTGGTGTGTTAGGCATGTGTTGAGGATTCTGTGGATGCTTGGGTTTTGAAAATTGAGCTTGTTTGAGTGGTTTTTGAAATAGTGGGATCTTCCCATATGAAATAGATTCAATTTTAAACTGTCATTTAAACCATGCATTCAAATGTTTTTGCATGATCACAAAGTGGGCCTTGGTATCTTGTTATGAGTACTATCAAGGGGTGCAAATATCTATATATGTTTATGTTAAGTTCTGAAAGTTAGAGATAGCCAAAGGCATGGGAGTTAAATTGGCCAAAGTGACCATTCACTTAATTTGTTTGTTTTGATTTGTTTGTCTTTGGGAAAAGTTTGGGGATTGTTTAGATGATGTTTATTTCACCTAAGAATCATTTTACAAGCAAAGAAACACAGAATTATGGCAATTCAAAAGAATCCAAATTTTAATACACACACATATGAATGCTTTCATATTTTTAATTGGAAAAGTTTTTGTTAACCCTAATTTTGATGATTAGTGTTTGATGATTTAAGTTTAATATTTTTTGGGATGTTACAAACCTTCCCCCCTTAAACAAAATCTTGCCCCGAGATTTGAAAAAGGATGAAAAGATTACCTAGGACTTGAAGAGATCGGGAAACTCCGTCTTGATATGATCTTCGCGCTCCTAGGTAGCTTCCTCTTCTGTGTAGTTGCTCCACTGAATCTTGAGAAACTTGATGCTTCGGGTTCTGGTTGTTCTGAAAGCTTCTTACAAAATACGGATGGGTACTTCGGGATAGATTAGGTCATCGTTGATTTCTATGCTCCGATGATCAATATTCTAGAACACTTCGGTCTTATCTGGAACTTTGAGGCACTTGCGAAGTAATGAGATATGGAACACCTTTTGCACGGCTAACATCTCTTCGGGTAGTTCCAATTGATACGACACTTCTCCTCGATGGTTCAGAATCTTGAAGGGTCTGATATATCTGGGGGCTAACTTTCCTTTCAGCTGGAAACGCTGCATTCCCTTCAATGGCGACACTTTCAGATACACAAAATCTCCTATGTTGAAGGCGAGGACTCGACGTCTCTTGTCGGCGTAACTCTTCTGCCTTGACTGGGCTGTCTTGAGGTTCTCATGAATCTTGTGAACCTTCTCTTCTGCTTCTCGTAGGATGTCGGGTCCAAAAATCTGACTCTCTCCTACTTCCGACCAATTCAAAGGGGTGCGACACTTTCTTCCATACATGAATTCAAATGGGGCCATTTGCAAACTGGCTTGATAATTGTTGTTATATGAAAATTCTACAAACGGCAGATAGTCTTCCCACTTAGATCCATATTCTAACACACATGCTCTCAGCATATCTTCGAGTATTTGATTTACTCGCTCCGTTTGTCCATCGGTCTGAGGGTGATACGCGGTGCTGAAATCTAGGCGGGTTCCTAAACCTTCTTGGACTTTCTTCCAGAATCTCGAGGTAAACTAAGTTCCTCGATCCGATACGATGTTCTTGGGTACTCCATGCAAACTGACGATTCTAGCGATGTATAACTCCGCTAGCTTCGAACTCTGATGTGTGCTCTTGATGGGTAAGAAATGGGCGACTTTGGACAATCTGTCCACTATGACCCAGATAGAGTCATTTCCCCTACTAGAAGTAGGCAATCCGGTGATAAAGTCCATTCCAACGGAATCCCATTTCCATTCCGGAATCTGCAATGGTTGCAACAATCCAGCGGGTCTTTGACGTCCCGCCTTGACTCTCTGACATATATCACACTTGGCGATATAGCTTCCAATTTTCTCTCTTCATCTTATGCCACCAAAATTATTCCTTCAAATATTGATACATCTTCGTTCCTCCAGGGTGGATAGAATAAAGCGTATCGTGAGCTTCCTTTTTGAATAACTTCTTTCAACTCAGAATCTGCTGGTACACAAAGGCGTCCTTTGTACCACAGAACTCCTTCTTCGCCTTCGGTGAATCCGGGTACTTTGCCTGAACCGATACGATGTTTGATTCCGTCGATACTAGCATTTCCTTTCTGCGCCTCTTTTATCTGGCTGATCAAAGTGGGTTGAAGTTCTATGCTAGCCAAAAATCCTTCACTCACTAATTCCATTCGCAAATCTTCCATATCTTTGTGCAATCTTGGTTGCTCCTTTAAAATCATGGAGTTTAAGAGGCACGACAATCTGCTAAGGGCATCTCCTACCACGTTGGCTTTACCAGGGTGATAGTGAATGTCAAGATCGTAATCCTTGATTAGCTCAATCCATCTTCTCTGTCTCATATTCAGCTCCTTTTGAGTGAATATATACTTCAGACTCTTGTGATCTGAATAAATCTCACAACGGTTTCCCATCGGGTAATGCCTCCATGTCTTCAGGGCTAGAACTACGGCTGCAAGTTCGAGGTCATGGGTTGGGTAGTTCTGCTCATGTTGTTTCAGTTGTCGAGATAGATAAGATATAACTTTGCCTTCTTGCATTAGCACACATCCGAGACCGATCTTGGATGCGTCACAATACACGTCAAAGGGCTTCGTGATATCCGGCATGATTAAGATTGGGGCTGAAATCAATCTTCTCTTGAGTTCTTGAAAACTCACTTCACATTTGTCCGTCCATTCAAACTTCTTGTCCTTCTTCAGCAATTGGGTCATGGGTCTGGCGATACTCGAGAATCCTTCTACGAACTTGCGGTAATATCCCGCCAATCCGAGAAATGCACGAACTTGGGTTTGAGTGGTTGGGGCTTGCCAATCTTCGACATCTTTCACTTTGGCAGGGTCAACGGCAATTCCTCCGGCTGATACAATGTGGCCGAGGAATCCTACCTCCGGTAACCAGAATTCACATTTGCTAAACTTGGCATACAACTGGTGCTCTCTAAGGGTTCCAAGAATGGTCCTTAGGTGTAGCTCATGTTCTTCTTCTGATTTGGAATAAATCAGAATGTCATCAATGAAAACAACGACAAACTTATCTAGGAAGTCCATAAAAATCTTATTCATGAGATTCATGAAATAAGCGGGGGCATTGGTTAATCCAAAAGACATGACAGTATACTCGTATAATCCATATCTGGTGGTAAAGGCAGCCTTGGGAATATCCTCTGCGCGAATCTTGAGTTGATGATAGCCTGTTCTAAGATCAATCTTAGAAAACACTTTGGCACCGGTCAATGGATCAAACAAATCTTCTATCTTGGGCAATGGGTACTTGTTCTTGATAGTGACATCATTCAACTTCCGATAATCCATACACAAACGGTTGCCTCCATCCTTCTTGTCTACGAACAAGACAGGTGATCTCCATGGTGATGCACTTGGTTGAATTAATCCAATTTCCAACATGGAATCTAGTTGCTTCTTCAGTTCTTCTAGTTCAGATGGGTTCATACTATAGGGTCTCTAAGCTATGGGTCCTGTTCCGAGGATTAGTTCAATGATAAATTCGATATCCCGATCTGGGGGCATACCGGGCAAAACATCTGGAAATACATCAGGGTATTCATAGACTATCCGGACTTGGTCAATGGTAGGTTGGGATATACTCTTGTTGCACTTGAATTGACGACGTAAGGTTTCAGATACATGCTCGACTGATATTCCGGCTGTACTGGTCATGGTTATGGCTTTCTTGGCACAGTCAATCAATCCTTTATGTTTGGACATCCAATCCATTCCTAGTACTACTTCCAAACCTTTAGTTCCGAGTACTATCAGATTAGCATAAAAATCTATGCCATGGATTCGGATAGGGACGCCTTTGCAAATTTTCCTAGCTTTGGAGGTGGAACCGGGGATTTGAACAATCATAACATGCTTCAGTTTTGTTGGTTGAATCTTACTAGTGCATGGAAATTCTTCGGTGACAAATGAGTGCGATGCACCAGAATCAAACAACACTCTTGCAAGTACTGAATTAACAGAAAACATACCCAGCACGACGTCTGGCGCTTCCTGAGCTTCTTTAGCATGCATGAGAAAAAGATGGCCGTTGCGTTTGAGTGAATTCCCTGGGGCAAACCTTCTTCCAGGCTGAACACGACGCTACTGCTGAGCTGGGGAATTGGCATTGGGGGCTGCGGCATTCTTCTTGGGGCACTCATTGGAGTAGTGACCCTTATTTTCACAGTCATAACAAGTCACTTGCGACTTGTCCTTTGCTGCAACAGGCACAACATTGCTTCCAGTCCTCGGGGCAGTGTTGGTGTTGGCGGCAGCATTGTTGTTATTGAACTTGGGTGCGGCACAGTTGAAATTGCCAGAGTTGCCGGGGTTGTTGTGATTTCCTCCGGGCCTCGGGTTTCCACGGTTGGGATAGGTCGGACGGTTCATCGGGGGTCTGTTGGTTCTTGGGGCAAATCCTGGAGATGGGTTAGGGCGATACTTTGGGGTCTGATGAGTTCCTGGCTGATGCATCATGCGACGCTTGTGGTTCTCATTGGCTTGGTTGATCTTTCCTTCCATCTGGATGGCAGAGTCGACAAGGGCTTCAATATTAGCAAAGGGGATATTGACCAACACAGTCTGCATCTCATCGTGCAGACCATTCAAGAATCTCTCCTTCTTCTTGGCTTCGGTGTCGATCTCGTCAGGGGCATACCTAGCTAATGACAATAATTTGTCACGGTATTCCACTACGGTCATCCTTACTTGCTTCAGTTCTCTGAACTCATCTCTCATTCTCTTGATCAAACCCGGTGGCACATGGGTTCTGCTGAACTTGACCTTGAATTCCTCCCAGGTCATCATATGTCCTCCGGTCATTGCACGAACACTGTTCCACCATGCTCTTGCATCTCCGGCTAGATAATGGGTCGCGAACAAAACTTTCTCGTTGGCTTCCACTCCGGCGACTTCTAGGTTGTTTTCCATGGTTTGCAGCCAATCATTGACGAGGTAAGGTTTCAGATACATGCTCGACTGATATTCTGGCTGTACTGGTCATGGTTATGGCTTTCTTGGCACAGTCAATCAATCCTTTATGTTTGGACATCCAATCCATTCCTAGTACTACTTCCAAACCTTTAGTTCCGAGTACTATCAGATTAGCATAAAAATCTATGCCATGGATTCGGATAGGGACGGCTTTGCAAATTTGCCTAGCTTTGGTGGTGGAACCAGGGATTTGAACAATCATAACATGCTTCAGTTTTGCTGGTTGAATATTACTAGTGCATGCAAATTCTTCGGTGACAAATGAGTGCGATGCACCAGAATCAAACAACACTCTTGCAAGTACTGAATTAACAGAAAACATAGCCAGCACGACGTCTGGCGCTTCCTGAGCTTCTTCAGCATGCATGAGAAAAAGACGGTCGTTGCGGTTGAGTGAATTCCCTGGGGCAAACCTTCTTCCAGGCTGAACACGACGCTGCTGCTGAGCTGGGGCATTGGCATTAGGGGCTGCGGCATTCTTCTTGGGGCACTCATTGGAGTCGTGAACCTTATTTCCACAGTCATAACAAGTCACTTGCGACTTGTACTTTGCTGCAACAGGCACAGCATTGCTTCCAGTCCTCGGGGCAGTGTTGGTGTTGGCGGCGGCATTGTTGTTATTGAACTTGGGTGGGGCACGGTTGAAATTGCCAGAGTTGCCGGGGTTGTTGTGATTTCCTCCGGGCCTCGGGTTTCCACGGTTGTGATAGGTCGGACGGTTCATCGGGGGTCTGTTGGTTCTTGGGGCAAATCCTGGAGATGGGTTAGGGCGATACTTTGGGGTCTGATGAGTTCCTGGCTGATGCATCATGCGACGCTTGTGGTTCTCATTGGCTTGGTTGATCTTTCCTTCCATCTGGATGGCAGAGTCGACAAGGGCTTCAATATTAGAAAAGGGGATATTGACCAACACAGTCTGCATCTCATCGTGCAGACCATTCAAGAATCTCTCCTTCTTCTTGGCTTCAGTGTCGATCTCATCAGGGGCATACCTAGCTAATGACAAGAATTTGTCACGGTATTCCACTACGGTCATCCTTCCTTGCTTCAGTTCTCTGAACTCATCTCTCATTCTCTTGATCAAACCCGGTGGCACATGGGTTCTGCTGAACTTGACCTTGAATTCCTCCCAGGTCATCATATGTCCTCCGGTCATTGCACGAACACTGTTCCACCATGCTCTTGCATCTCCGGCTAGATAATGGGTGACGAACAAAACTTTCTCGTTGGCTTCCACTCCGGCGACTTCTAGGTTGTTTTCCATGGTTTGCAGCCAATCATCGGTGTCTAGGGGCTCTTCCGACTTAGTGAAAACAGGTGGGTTGGTGTTTTGGAAATTCTTGAGCTCAGATCCATGGTTGTCCTGATTTCCTTGGCCTTGATTGTTGTGGGCTAGCTGAGCTATCTACTGAAGGGTGGCTAGGTTGGCTTGACGTTCGGCTCTTTCAGTTTCGCGGTCAGAAACCAACATTTGCAGGATCTGCAACATCAGGTCCAGGGATGAACCACTTCCTCCGCGTGGCATCTGAAGATTGAGATGGATCATGAGAAAAGAGGGAATTTCTAAGGTTCAGGGACTTTGAAAAGTTTTTAAAGTTTGACTCAGATTTTCTAGCAACTTTGTTTTCATTCATTCATTCATATCACACGATACAAACACACACCACAAAACAAGAAAAACAGATGGTTTTAAGAACCATTCTGGAAACTATGATACAGTGGGACCGAATACAACTCACTACGCTAGTGCTCAAGTGCTACTACTCCTTGGAGTCGGTGTTGTCGTCATCCTCATCGTCATTGATGAAGGCGAAATCGTCCTCATCGGTGAAGAAGTCCATATCCTGATCCTCCAGAAAATCATCATCATCGCTGAGATAGGAGTAGGGGTCTCCACGAAGATCTTCTCCGGCATTCTCCCTTTCCTCCAACTACATGTCTCTCTCGTGGATGGTCTCCTCCAAATCCGAGATACGGTGGCGAAGACAGGCAATGATGCGCTCCTTCTTGTCGAGATGACGGCGGAGAGACTTGCGATCCTTCGCTAGCATGGCGATGGTCTGATCATTTGTCTTGATGATGGAGGACTTATGGTTGGAGTAGTCACGGCAATTATCCAATTCCTGCTGACGATCATGCATCATGAAGCTAAGGTGGTCCAACTGAGTCTTCAGCTCGTGGTAGTATGGGGCTTCCAGTGGCTTTCCCATAGTATCACGCCTTGGACAAAACTCAAAGCGGGTACCCTTGATCTGGTTGATACTCTGCCCACACAGACGGGAAAGAGCTTCCTCCATGGCCCTGGCAAGTCCATCGAGCTAGTTGTTCTCTCTTAAGGTGACCTGAATTCCTTTGGCAGTGGGAGGTTCAATCTTTCCTCGGAGACTTGCAACAACTAGCCACTTCCGATCTTCTCCTTCCTGATCATTGAGCTGAGCTCCAAAGAACTCGGGGTGTGGACGCTCCAGAAGTTCCGAAAGCTGGTCCAAATCCCTCTCAAAGATAAGGTCTCCTCCATTCCCCAACTAATAAAACTTGTTGTACTTCACGTCCATCTAAAAGAATATAGGATGAGTAAGTTAGTAGAGTGATCAAGTGTGTCAAGTTTTATGTATTTTGCAAGAGTTTTTAAGGAACATGAATTTTTATGAAAGAATCAAGGTGATAAGAATGGGAATAAGTTTTTGTAAATATTTGCTTCCTTTGGTTTTGAAACTAAGTTTTGATTCAAACGTCCAGTCTAACTAGGGTCTCCTATGGTCAGGATGGCTCTGATACCAACTTGTCAACACCCGGATTTTTAATCCCAGATGCCTGTTATGCCATACATCGCAATCCCAGGATTACCATTTTTGCGAGACATAACAGAATTGGATACCACAGTACATCATCCATTACAAACCATGCATAAGGTAGTACACAAATAAGGATCTCATGATCCAGTTCTTAATACAACTCAAGCAGCGAAATACGTAATAATAACGGTAGCGTAGGCGAAGCTCCATCTTCCGGGTCACAGGCAATGCTGGCGATGGGAGATGATCCTAGTTGTCATAACCTTCCTGGGGTCCATCATCCTGGTACTCCTCTTCATAGTCTGACCACGGGAATAGCTAGGGACAAAGCCATGAGTACTCTTTAAGTACTCGCAAACTAATACTAACAAGTGAAGGGGGTTTTGTAGTAGGACACTAAGCTCTATGGTTGTTTTGCAAAAAGCCATATTTACCTCTACTAAGTTCAGAAGCAAGAAAAACTAGTTGAAAGTTTTATAACAACTAAGTGGGAATTTGAATTTCATGTCACAACTCTGTTGTGGTCAAGTCAAAGTCACAATTCATTTCATAAGTCATTTTGAAAACATCTGACGGGGGAACAGTATGGGCACTCCAACTGTCCATAACCGCGGACGCGGCTATTCGAATAGTTTGACACTCTGTAGAGATTGTACACTTTCACCACAACATTCGAAACATCCGTTAGGAACAAATCCTGAATTCACCATACTTAGTATGCGGATAATCAATCCTAACCTTTCCATTACATGCCCTAGTATAAGCACCTCTCCTGTGAGTTTGGCCTCCCAACCATGACCATCTGCCATCTTGGGTACTGCACAGGGGGACAATCTTCACAAGGTAGCCTCAGCTCAGACCTTGGCATGGAGGGAACCCATACTAAGGTATATAAGTTTCCAGTCAAGCCCTACCCAATTTTCGGGTATTGTGGTTGTACGGTAAAATTGGAATGATATCGCATCCAGACAACCATCAGTTTTATAAAGGGCTAAGGCTCATGCCTTAACATTTTCATCATCCAAATCATCTGGTGTTCGGAAACACATGTCAAAACATTTCAGTAGAATGATCCATCATTCTAAGGTTTTCATAAACATTTTCCACCAAGTATTCCCGTCTAAAGTTGGTCAAGTTTTATGCTTAGCACTAGCATCTACAAGTGGGGGTAATTACTAATGAGGGGTGGTAAATAAGTGGAGTTTAACTAAGTTCAATCTCATGCCTTAGGATGACATAAAGATTATCTAGCTTAGGCCAAATTTAATGCTCTTTATGCAACCTTCAATTATCTTTCTAGTATCTAAAATTCACTTAAGTAGACTCTAAGTAATAGCTTTGATAAAGAAATAAAGCAGAAAGCTTGCAAGTAAAACTAGGATGGGGTATCATCAAATGTATCTAACCAGGTATGCTTAGTGCATTGCATGGGTTATCTAACTTTCATAGTTGCAAGTGTTAGCTTGCTTAATCAACTAGTACTATTAGGCTTGCCTTGTGCAGAGCAGTGGTTGAAGTTCTCCTCGGCTTCTTCTTCGTAGTATCCTCCTTCCTCCTCGTATCCTTGGTTGGTACTAGCGTCTATGAATAAATACGAGGTACACAATCACCAAACAATACTTAAATACTTTCAATCATCACACAAAGGTGCACTATAGATGATCTAGTATCATCATTAATATTACAAGATTAAAGCCTTTGTCTTATTGATTTTATTTTTAGAAAAGTAATTTCTACTCATTGAAAAACTACTTAAGATTTAATATTCTCCAAACCAAACATGGGATCATGTTGACACATGTCATCACCACACATTTCAGTACATGGGAATGTGATTTAAAGTGGTGTCACAATTTAATAAGGTTTAACCTTTTTATTTTAAATCATTAAAGTGGCTAGAAATGCCTATGTGGCATTCTTTTATTACTTGAACATTATTTCTGTAAGTAAACCCATATATTTTTATATATTCTGAAAGGTATGCTCAATTATGATTTTTGAGAGTTGAAATCAACTCAAAAGCTATTATGGTTTAAATTTTAAAAATGTTTGAATGCAGAAAAGCTTCTGCCTTTTTATTTTTACCAAGGTTGATCTATAGGTCCAAATGATTTGAATCCAACGGGCTTGGATTAAGCATTTCAATACCCTTCTAACAAAATTGGTTTCATGCAATTTGGTTCATTGAATCGAGCTGGGTTGATTTTTGAAACTAGGTACAGAACTATGTTTGAACTTAAAAAGAAAAAGCTAAATTCAAACGAGTGGGCTGCGCGGGAAGGGTTATTGGGTCGGCCCAGTGTCACTCCGCAGCGCGGGGCGCAACTGACAGGGGGGTCTACTGGTCAGTGGCTCTTTAAATGCGAAGCGGTACGGGGCGCTGTGGTGCGTTGGATTAGAATGAAGATTGACGGTTGAGGGTCGTCGTCGAAGATGAACAAGTCACCAGCGAGCTCGAACCATAGCGGCTCAGTGGGGGTGCATAGGGGGCATACCGGGGCTCTAGTGACGATGGCTAGGCGGGCAAACGACAAAGTCTACAACGGTGAACTCAGGGGTGGTCGCGGCAGCTTCGGGGGTGGTCGAAATCAACGGCTCCTCTTCTCCTCTACATCGGCGAGCTCCGGCCAAATTCCGGCGATGCGCTGCTCGCGTTGCTCCGGCTAAGGGGTGGAACGATCAGTAAGGTGAGGGGAGTGAGATGGTGTGAAGAAATCGAGCGGGGGTCGTCTCCTTTTATAGGATCGATGGAGAGACCGAGAGGGATGGGCAGACGATGGTGGCGACACGGCTACGGGCGGCTAGAGGCATGGCCGAGGTTGGCGATCGACGGGCGGTCTCCTGGCGATGCTCTAAGGTATAAATGCGCGTGTAGGGGCGGTGGCAAACGGTCAGGAACGCGCGATGCTCTACGAGGCAGAGGCGGCGAACTTCGCGGCGAGCGGTGGCTACTGGGTACGGGCGGTGAAACAATCGTGTCTGGTGGTCTCTTGGTACGGTGGGGTGCATGCTGGCGGGCGGCGAGGGCTCGAGGTGGTCGGGTTGCGTGGGAACGGCGCGTGCTCTGCGGTGCGCATCGGCATGATCGACAGCGACACGGGTGCGGCATTCCTGGTGGTTCTAGTCGTTGTCTTCGAGCTAGGGCTGGTCGAGAAGGGGCGGTGAGGCATGGGCTGCATGCTAGACAAGGTTGGCACGGCTAGTTCTTCTCCTAGCTTGCTGTCCACACTGAGGTGACATGGGTGCTCTCGGCCTGTTCACCATTGGTGACATTGGTGAGCTTACAGTGGTGCTAGAGCTTAGTTAAGGTTTCTAGATGATCTACTGAGGCTAGTGTAACCAGAGAGGGAACAAGGTTGGCTCAAAACACTGCTCAAAATAGTGTTTGTGATTTTGTTGATTTGAATCTGCAACCTGTTTGATGAAATGGCCGCATGAACTTAAGTTTTGAATTTTGAAAAGATTTTTGGTGGGTGTGATAGGCATGTGTTGAGGATTCTGTGGATGCTTGGGTTTTGAAAGTTGAGCTTGTTTGAGTGGTTTTTGAAATAGTGGGATCTTCCCATATGAAATAGATTCAATTTTAAACTGTCAGTTAAACCATGCATTCAAATGTTTTTGCATGATCACAAAGTGGGCCTTGGTACCTTGTTATGAGTACTATCAAGGGGTGCAAAGATCTATATATGTTTCTGTTAGGTTCTGAAATTTAGAGATAGCCAAAGTAGGCATGGGAGTTAAATTGGCCAAAGTGACCATTCACTTAATTTGTTTGTTTTGATTTGTTTGTCTTTGGGAAAAGTTTGGGGATTGTTTAGATGATTTTTATTTCACCTAAGAATCATTTTACAAGCAAAGAAACATATAATCATGGCAATTCAAAAGAATCCAAATTTTAATACACACACATATGAATGCTTTCATATTTTTAATTGGAAAAGTTTTTGTTAGCCTTAATTTTGATGATTAATGTTTGATGATTTAAGTTTAATATTTTTGGGATGTTACAACAATGTAACCTATATAAATAAGCAACAATCCTTACAATACTAAATAAATAAAATAATAATATTTCTTTATTGATATTAGTATAATCTTTATTACAAAAGAATAAAAAAAGTACAAAAGAATAAATTAAAAATTACAATTGAGTCAGAGAGATATTACAAGTGACTATTATATGAATAAAAATAAAACCCTAAACTAAAGTCTTGATCTTCAAATATGGTACCTGCAAAATAAAAAGAAACTTAAAAGAAAAAGAAAGTTTGGATTAGAATAATGTTACTCTCAGAGTTGACAGTGAAGTGCACTATTCACTTTTTCATCATTGAGTAATTTAAGGGGGCAAGTTTCACCAATATGAAAGAAGATATCTTTCATAATTTAGGCCATAAGTAAAATAAACAGCAAGGAGGGGCAAGTTTCACCAGCCAAGTAAATGGTAACCTGATGAAAGTAACTTTCAAAACCAGAACATATCCATAACTTGTGCAGCAGGCACACAGGCAGCACACACACCAAACTGCATGGGTGTGCTGTCAGCACCACAACAATAGCACAATCAAACAAAACTATCAACACAGCTGTGGGAAGCCAATCCCCACACCATTCCATTGTTCTTACACACCAAGCACAGCAGCCAGCAGCTAAACCAAGCCAAATCCAAGCTATATCACACCAACCAAAGCCCAGGATCACATCACCAAGATGGTGACATAAAGAGGGGGTGGATCAGGTGGATAGCAAGACCAAGATCAAGCCATCAGGATCAGGAGATGAAGGGCTAGATCAAGGACAAGCCAGGAACTGGAAATACCAGCGGAGCACCAGATCAAGCTACCACAATATCAACCACTAGCAACCACAACATCAAATAAGTGTGGTGAGTAAAATAGGCCATCACATGATCTATCTATCTAGGATTAGACAAGCATTCATGATCTGTCTATTACTCAAATTCTCAGAAAGCACACAAGTGGGGTGAATCCATCACTGAAGTTTATAAAACACTAAAGGTATTCAGAAAAGTATGAGGATCCAACTAGATCTCAGAACAACATCATTGACCTAGATATCAAGCTATATTTCAATTCAAGAATGAATATAGGTAAGATTTAAACTTCTAGGCACATCTCTAAGACAAGAGTAGCACCTTAGAATTTAATCTTATGGATATATATAAGTAATCAAGCCTACCATCATTTTTCCCAAACTTTGATTCAAGAAACAGTAGCTGGTATCACTACCAGAACCCATCCATGTGAATCAACAAGATAAAGTCTTAATCCCTAAACCTCAGACCAATATCATGGGTCTTAGGGATTTAAGAAAGGAAAATTTCTACTTATCTTTAATGCAAAACTCATCTTAAGCTTGAACCAACCCAAACAAAGAAATAGAATCTAATCTTGTGTGCCATCAAAGATGGTGTCACAAGAACAGTTATACATTAATCAGGTTAAGCATTCAATCTTCACAGATTCAACTAACCAACTATAAATCATTTTCCTGTCATCACAGGAATCATAATTAAGAAAATCCCTAAGTATATCTTCACTGTTTGAAACCATTTGATCTCAAACTACATATGAATTCTTAAGCCAACAAGTGCTAATACAGTGACTTCATCACACAATACTCACTGTCATTAACCAAGTAATGACAGTGGTGTGTTATTAAACCACTAGATTTACAAGTATTGCTTCTAGAGCAACTTTACCATCTGACCATATCAAAATTAATCCATAGAATCATCTGATAAACCACTAGCATCACCATAGCTAATCATCAACAGTAAGCCATATCAAGTCACCACTTAACAGGTTCAAGGGTCATCAACACATGATCCAATTCATTAGTTACTTAATCAACAGCAGGGTATGAACCCTAAGCAGAACCAAGAATCCTAATCAGGATAGGACAGTAACCAGGAAGGTCATTACCAACATCTTGCATAGGATGGCCTAGCACAGAGAGCACGAGGGGAGAGGAATAACTTACCGAACGTCCTTATTGTAGATTAGAAGAGGAAACGGAGGAGGCCGACGACCATGGAGGCACGGGGAGCACCCCCAAGGGGGCGCTGCGACCCATACAGTGCCACGGCAGCGACCATAGCCACTCTTGGGGTCAAGGAGCATCACCACAGCACACGATAGCAGCGGCGGCGTAAGGATCAACGCCAACCCAAACCCTAGGGTTCGGGACGGCATCGATCTGGCCATAGGAGGGCTCCAAGTCCAAATCCAATTGTATAGGAGGGTAGAACAGGACCGACAACCTCATCCTGCACCACGGTGGCGGCCAGGAAGGTCCACAGCGGCGTGAATCATCGGCGACAGCACCGCTGACCACGGGGTCGGGGAAGGAGAAGGAGAGAGGTGAGCTCGAGAGAGAGAGAGAGAGAGATAGAGAGTAATGGGCTGGAATGGGCAAATACCCCTTCGGGGTGTTATTTTTCCTTTGTCCTACTGGGCTACAAGGGCCCAATAAAACCAAATAAGCTAGCCCAAATCATTTAGAGCCCGTTTAAATAATTGGAAAAAGACCAAAATGCCCCTGAACTTAAAGAAATTCTAGAAAATAAAATAAAAGTCCAAAAATTATAAATAAAATATTTTTGGATTCACAATAATCCAAACTATCCAAATCAATTAAGAAATAAAATTTAGACATAATTTTTTTATTAAGAATTTTGTAATTTAAATATTCCTTATAGAATTTTACAAAATTATTGAAAGATGATAAAAATAAATAAAAATCACTTTCATTATATATTAATATTGCAGTATTTTAGAAAAATAATAAATAAATATTTAATATCCATTTTTGGTATTTAATGACAATTCTTAAAGGAATTATTAATTAAATAAAATTCAAATAAAAATAAATAAAATAAAAGAGTACATTATTCAATAAATATTAAAAAAAAAATATTTATAAATTCTTTATTATTAAAAGAATTTCTATAATTTAAATAAATGGGGGAGAATACATATAAAGTTAAATAATGCATTACATTACTTTTGCATAATCAGTTTGCTTCTTTAAATATTGTCCTTACCGGGCAATAATGATGTTTTTGTAGACATAGAAGCTCAAGGTCCAGTGCAAGCATCAGACTTCACTACCTTGCAATCACAAGGAAAGTTCATCACTTGCTCATGTCCTTTGAAGAGTCTTTATCAAATTATTTGTGAATTGTGTGTTATCATCTATACTATAGAAAAAGAAAACAATATTTTCCCAAGATACTAAATCTTAGATATCATCCTAAGTGATGATATGATGGAGCAATAGAAATTAGTGTTCTAATTGCACTAATGATGAACAGTTAGGGATTAATAACCCATGACATGAGTGATTCTAGCGTCGTATATTACACGTTAACCATGAGATTTGGAATGGGACGGAGAAGTCAGCTGTATCCTTTTCCTCTTGTATGGAGGCAAGACGGCCTTAACATGACGTTGTGATTCCTTGTGTGGATCCAACATATGGGTGGGCACCCTTACGCCCCACACTTTTGGTGTCTAGATTATCTATGAATAGTGTTTAGGGAGATAGTCCATGTAAATGGTACTATTCCGGGCATCACTAGGTCATAGAGTCTTCAGGAACTCATCAGGGTTTTAGCCTGCCCGAAAGGGGGGCTTAACAAAAGTGAGCCATCCCGAAGGATCGTGCAGACATATGAGGTCACGGAGAGGGCAGTGATTGGCTTGGACCAACTACTGGGCCCCACATCATGGCATTGTGGACGGGAAAGTACGCCCGGTTGTGTAACAAGGAGTTAATCTCTCATGGAAAAGTAACGCACCTATGCAGAGTGTAAGAATTGTAACTTGTTACTCCCTGTTCCGGGAAGGAGTTACGAACGCGGCAGAAAAGGAACTCCATGAAAGTTCTGGTCAACCTGTGAAGGCTAATGGTCATAGATTTTCATAATAAAATCAACCTTTGAAGAAATATTTACGAAAATTGCGTAGTGCCAACGACTGATAGTACGAGGTGGTAGATAGAGCATCAAACTTTCTACCTTGCATATAATGAATTTGCTGAGTAACGCTATTACTCATCCTTTCCTTTGAATCCTTGCTTAGACTCTGAGAATACCGAAGATACTCCAATGTATGCATCTGAGAGTCAAGAGGAGGTCTTCTATGAAGAACCCAACCTGTATGGAGCCGTAGAAGGGGAGGACTACGACATCTTCTACGGAGGAGAGTTCCAGGAGTCCAAATAATTACTATAGTTCTAGTGGCCACTTGAGCCGAGCATCATGAACAATATATAGCAATAAGTTGCTGAGCTCAATTTGGAGTTTAAGTTTTAAATTTGAAACTTCCGCTAAAACACTTATATTTTGGTTTGTAAGTTGAATCTTTTGGAAGTCTTGAACTTCCGGTATTGTAATAATATAATGTGTGTATGTTTGTAATATGGACCTGCAATGTTTCTGTTGTACCACTCTGAGGGATGTGATATTTATGGAACGGTGTTCTGTGGATGTCATGTCAATAACTATAGTGTACTACCCATGAGTGCTGATCCAACGGTTACGCTTTTTCCTGTGTTTGGCGCTCGTCCACCATCGAGTGAGGCGTTGCAGTTGTCGTTTCTGTGTGATCACATCCGAAGCCTAGAGAAGGACGTTCTCAGCATCCGTTCTCATGCGGATGTTTGGAAATCCAAGGCCGAACGGGCCACTACCAGGGAAGAATTTCTCCTTGAAGAATTTTGCCAGGTTGGCGAGAAAATCCAGCGTAAGTTACCTTGAGCCTTTGTCCCTTCGACTATGCCAAGTGTTTATGCCATCTCACCTGCTACCTTTGCACAGTTGTGAATCTTCTTCTGAAGGAAGAGAAAGAGTGTGTTGCAATTCGAATGAATTGCTTGACCCAACAGGAGTTGGAGGCCAGCGGCTTCTTCTGTATGGACCGTGGTCGGGTGATTATTCTTGCAACGGTGCAAGATCGTGTCCACCAAGTTCTTCGGGTGCTGAAGCAAGCAAGATCATCACTCGCGGAAATCTGGGCAACGATGTTCCCTCTGGACTCTGCACCCTCCAGCTTCTTGGTCTTGCTTGGAAAATTTCGCGATACAAGACACGTAAAGGAGCTGGTGCGCCATCAGCTGGTGGCGGGTGTGAAGGCAGCTCTATCGCTTGTTCGGCTGCATCGTCGCGATGTCAACCTTGCGGAGATAGCAGTTGCACCACCTCCTCCTCCGGGTGGTATGGCGTGGGATATGCGTCCGCACTACGCAGTGGTGGCGCAATATGCTGAAGAGATTGTAGATGTATTCGAGGAGCGGACGAACATCCTGCTCCAGCATGGTTAAGTCCTATAAGTAGAAAACAAAACAATGTAAAGTTTGTATATTGTCGAGTGGGATTTTAATGCCCTTGTAAAGTTGTATGTATTTGCACGTAGTGCATTGTTTGATTGTAGATTGTGCATGTCCTTTTCGTTATCCTGATGTGGTCAGCTACTCAGGTTATATGCGTTATTGTCAATCGATGAAGTCGTATGGTGAGGCGTAGCCCCCGAGTGTATTTTAGTGATAAAAAATGTAAGAGAGAAAATTTTGGGCAAGAAACTTAGATTTTATTCATCGTAATGTAGGAGGTACAGTGTTCGGCTGAGTAGCCTGGCTGAATAGCATTATTGAAAGTAAAAAACAACTAAAGGTAGAAGCGTCGCAGATTTGTGACGTTCCAGGGGTTGGAGTATTCGATTCCTGATTCGACCTCCTTTAGGCGGTAAGCTTCACCTGGGATTACTTCAGTGACTACGTAAGGTCCTTTCCAGGGTGATTCGAGCTTTAGGTTCCCTTCTTACTTGAGTTGTAGGACGAGGTCTCCTTCGACGAAGGACCTTGGGCGTAGCCGACGGCTCTGGTAGTTGTGGAGACTTTGCTGATACACCGCTGAGCGAGCCGCAGTGATGTCACGAGCTTCGTCCAGCATGTCGACGACGTCTTCGAGTGCGGTCGATGATTTGGCCTCGCTGTAGGTGATGACCCGTAGGGCCTTGTAGCGTACCTCAGCAGGCATCATGACTTTGGCTCCATGCACCATCAAGAAGTGTGTGTAGCCAGTTGAGATATTTGGCGTTGTGCGCAGGCTCCGTACGATGGAGGGTAGCTCGTCTGACTAGGCTCCCGCAAGCCTTTCGAGTGGGCATAGCAGCCGCTTCTTGATGCCGTTTCCAATGAGGCCGTTGGCCTTTTCGACCTGCCCATTGGTCTGCGGATGCGCCACGGAGGCGTATGTGAGGTTGATCCCAAGGTTTTCGCAGAAGCCTCGGAATCCCTTCGAGGTGAAGTTCGAGCCATTGTCGGTGATGATGCTATGGGGCACTCCGAACCTATAGACAATGGACTCGAAGAACTTTACGGCGGCGGCGGCAGACTGGTTAGTGACGGGCATGGCCTCGATCCACTTCGAGAATTTGTGACTGCCACCAGGAGGAAGACGTGCCCTCCTGGCGAGGACTTTGGCAGATTGCCGATCATGTCGAGTCCCCAATGGGCAAAGGGCCAGACCAATGGTATGGTCCGCAGCTCTGATCCGAGCGCGTGTGGCTTGACTGCGTACCTCTGACAGGTGTTGCACCTCTAGATGATCTCCTTGGCGTCGCTCATTGAGGTTGGCTAGTAGAAGCCAGCTCGTAGAGCCTTGGTGATTAGGGCGCGGCTGCCTGCGTGGTGGCCGTAGATACCCTCATGTATGTCGAGGAGGATGATTTTCCGTCGCTATTGGTGATGCATCGCTGGAGCACACCCGAAATGTTGCGCTTGTACAACTCGTCATTAATGATGGTGAAGGCCTTTGATCGGTGAGCTATGCGTTGGGCATCTGTCGAGTCCTCAGGCAGCTGCTTACTTATCAGGAAACAGAGGAATGGTTAGCTCCATGTCTGCTCAACCGCCATGATCTGCCTAAGGCTCACCAGTTTGACCTTCGTGACGAGCTTTTCGGGTTCTTCGGGTCCATCGGGTGGCGCAACCCCCGAGTGTCCTACGACTTCGGCTGTGTCCTTTGGGAATTTTGGTTTATGGAGGGCACATAGATTTGTTCGAGGAACACGCCTGGTGGCACTAGGGAGTAGGTGGAGCCGATTTTGGCGAGCTTGTCTGCCTCTTCATTGCTTTCCCTGCCAATGTGCTGGAGCTCGTAGCCATCAAAGTCCCCTTCGAGTGAGTTGTAGAGCACACGATATGCGATCATGTTGGCGCTGTGAGCGTCGCACTCGTTCATCGTCTGCTGAACGACGAGGTTGGAGTCACCGTAGATGATGAGGCGTGTGGCGTCGCGTGCCTTGGCCATACTCATGCCATGTATGAGTGCCTCGTATTCGGCCTCATTGTTGGATGTGTGGAACTTCATCCGAAGGACGTATTTCATCTTGTCCCCTTGAGGGGACGTTAGTATCACACCGGCTCCTGCTCCATCCTCGCGCTTGGACCCGTCGAAGTGCATTGTCCAGGACTGGGACATGTCCGGAGTGTCTAGCAGCTGGAGTTCCATCCAGTGTACGAAGAAGTCAGGGAGCACCTGAGACTTGATGGCGGTGTGCCGTTCGTAGATGATGTCTCGGGAAGACAACTCGATGCCCCACAAGTCTAATCGCCCCGTAGCTTCGGGGTTGTTAAGGATGTTTGACAGTGGGGCATCGTTGATGACCACGATATGGTGCTCCTGGAAGTAATGGCTCAATCGTCGCGCTGTCATGAATACGCCGTAGGCGAGCTTATAGTAGTGGGGATACCTTTGCTTTGATGGTGTCGATACCTCACTAAGGTAGTAGATTGGGTGTTGCACCCCGTGGGTCTTGCCGTCTTCGGGTCACTCGACCACGAGGGTTGTGCTGACCACCTGGTACGTGGCTGCAATGTACAACAGCGGGGCTCCCTCTCCTTTGGGTGACCAATACATGGGATGTGTAGAGAAGGCTCTTGAGGTCCTCGAATGCTTCATCTGCTTCGGTTGTCCACTTGAATTTGTCAGCCTTGCGTAGCAACTGGTAAAAGGGGAGGGCCTTCTCGCCCATGCGGCCGATGAACCTGCTGGGTGCCGCGATTCGCCCAGCCAGTTGTTGGACCCCCTTGACGTTTTTGGGATTCTCTATGGCTAGTATAGCCCTGATTTTTTCTGAGTTAGCCTCGATGTTGCGTTGAGAGATGAAGTACACGAGTAATTGGCCAGACGGGATGCCGAAGGCACACTTGTCCGGGTTTAGCTTGATCTTGTAGCGATCAAGGTTATCGAACGTCTCACGGAGATCGTCGATGAGCGTTCTGGCCTCCTTGGTCTTGATAACTATGTCGTCGACATAGACCTACACATTGCGACCAATTTGGCTCTTCAGGCAAGCCTGCATGCATCATTGATATGTGGCTCCCGCGTTCTTCAGCCCAAAGGGCATGGTCTTGTAGCAGAACACTCTGAACGGCATGATGAACGTCGTTTTCTCTTGATCTTCCACCTTCATTCGAATTTGATGGTAGACTGAGTAGGCATCAAGGAAGAAGAGTTTCTCGCAACCTGCTGTCGAATCGATGATTTGGTCGATCCATGGTAGGGGAAGTGGTCCTTAGGGCAGTGCTTGTTGAGCAACGTGAAGTCCACACACACCGCAGGATGTATGTGTCCTTTTTGGGCACCAGCACGGGGTTGGATACCTAGGTACTTTCTTTTATCTCCCTTATGAAGTTGGCGTCGAGGAGTCTGTTGACTTCGGCACCAACGGCTTCGGCTCTTAGTTTGGACAGTCGACTCATCGACTGCTTGACTGGCTTCGCATCCGGAAACACATTGAGTGCATGCTCGGCGAATTCCCTGGGGACTCCTGGCATGTCTGCGGGACACCATGCGAAAATTTCTCAGCGCTCGCGGAGGAATTCGACGAGTGCACTTTACTATGTGGGACTCAGGTCGTTGGCGATCAATGCCATCTTGGAGGCGTCCGTCGGCTGGACCTGCACCATTTTAGTGTTGATAGTTGAGTAGAACGACATATCAGGTGCATTTTTCCTGGTAACTAGAGGCAGACCATTGTATGTGACCTCCTTCAGCCTTGTGATCTCCTCCTGCATGCCGAAAGACTCGGAGATTCTGTTGAAGTCCTTGTCGCAGCTATCAGACCTGGTAAACTTTCCTGGGACGGTGATGACGCCCCTGGGTCCCGGCATCTTCAGTAGAAGGTACGCATAGTGCGGCACTGCCAGGAACCTTGCGAATGCCACGCGCCCGAGGATGTCATGGTACTGTGAGGGCCAGTCCACTACTTCGAACTCAAACCACTCACGCATGAAGTTGTCGGGCTTGCCGAAGATGACGTCGAGCCATATTTTTCCATGGGGGTATATGCCCTTCCCTGGTACGATGTCGTGGAACATCGTGTCCGATGCCTCTAGGCCGCATAGCGGGGTCCGCATAGCTGCGAGTGTGCTGGCGAACATCAGGTTGATGTCGCTGCCGCCGTCCATGAAGACGCGGCTCATATCGAATCCTCCAATTTGGGCCTCGAGCACCAGGGCAGAGTGACCTGGGCGAGGTATAAGCCACGGGTGATCTGAAAGGTCGAACGTGATGCACGACTCCGAGCCACTGAGGTACTCAGGTATGGCTAGTGGAGAGGTCACGACCAAGTTGACTTGGAGGGTGATCTTCTTCTGCACCCTGTTGTTTGGGCGTCCCTTATGTGTCCTCATAGACCCCAACGGTGGTGGGTATGTGTCTTCCCTATTATTTTGTGCCGGTGCAGCCGCAGGTCCTCCATGTGGTGGTGGTGGAGCCCCGTGGGCTACGCCTCCTAGAGCGGGTGCGAATCCTAGGTTCACGACCTGGTGACGCATCTGGGCGAAGCCCTCGTGGAGTTTTTGGAACTCCCTGCAGTCCTTCAGCATGTGGCTGGCCTTTCTCTTGCCATCATGTTTGTCAATGTAAAAGTGGATGGTGTAGGGACCCGATAGCTTTTCGAAAGCGGATGGCTCGTCATCGCGGTTGTGGCGCTACCATGTTTGGGTGGGCCTTCTGCTGTCGCGGTAGTTGCCACTGTGGTACCCACTGTTGCGGTTGTCTTCATCGGGACGATCGGTGTAGCCATCCGTAACCATGTTGACCTCTTCGCGATCGTCGTAAACGCTCGACCTTCTTTTTCTGTGACGATCATGCATGTGGCCGAAGTCATATTCGTCATCGGAGTGTGCTCGGTTGATGGCATCCTCGCCATTGGCCCAGCGATTGGCGAGGTCCATCGGGTGATTGATGGTTTTGGGCTTGACGCGCCCGAGATCCTCCTTGAATTCACGGCGTCTAACATCATCGTTGAAGGCGTCGATTGCCCCTGGAGATGTTTGCAGTGGAGTTTTTGATGATGGACCAGCGCAGTATGTACGAGCGGATGGACTCGTTGGACCGCTGGCAGCAGGCCCATAACTCTTCGATTGAGGTTGGCCTCTTGCTGGTGCCCTTGAAGTTGTGGATAAAGCTGTATGCCGGCTCTTCCCAGCTGCGAATGGAGCCGGAGGGGAGGTTGTTGAGATAGGCCCTGGGTGCGCCTGTTAGCTGCAATTGAAGGCACTACATGGCTGTGTTTTTTCTCCCACCATGGATCTTGACTGACGACAGGTGATCGTCGAGCCAAGTCTTCGACTCCTATGCGACGTCGAATTTTGGGTTGTCCGAATGGAGCTTGAAGTTCTTCGGCATCCGTGATTGCCTGACATCCCTGCTGAAGCACCTGGCACCGCACAACTCCCCGTCGTCATCTTCGGACTCAGTTGAGCATGTGTGCTTGGCGCGTGATTTGTCGATCTTGCATTGTGCAAGCTCGCTACGAGTGTCGTAGCTGTTGCTCCTATGTTGTGGGCTACGACGGCGTCGTGGAAGGTCATGCTCTTCCTCCTTGGATGAGGGCGTGTGGCTTCGAGTGAACTTTACCGCGGCCTTCTTCTTTGGCTTCGCGGGTGTTTCGTCGTGGAGCGCTGCTCCGACGAGTCCGAGGCCTGCAAGCGCAGACTTGTGGATCGCCTTCCTTGGGTCTCCCGCCGGTGGCGGGTTGTATGCGAGGTAGGTGGTGGCCGCCATGACCGTGGCATGCGGCATCTTGGGCATGACGTTCCCCTGCGAGTCCATCGTCATGAAGGACATGTCGGGTGCCTTGGTAGCCTCGCGCCATGCGGCGGGGTCCATGCGCTCCAGGCGAGAGCGGTATTTGCGGCCGTCATGGCCGTGTGAGGAGGAGCCACCAGCAGCGAAGAGCGCAGCTCGTCACATGCTTGACTCGTCAGCCTCTTGCCTACGCTTGTCGAGCTCGGCTTGCTGCTTGACCTATCAATTGTGCTCCTCGAGAAGGAGCCAGTGATATCCCATCAGCATGTCGCAGGGGGCGTCGACAGGTAAAGAGTGAGTGCCCAGTACGACATTGTGCACCGTCTCCCAGCCGGCATTGTTGAGGTGGATTTCATTGCGGACACGGTTTATGCCCTCAGTGCCTTGAGGTGCCCTATTCCCGTTGGGATCTGGCAGAGGTGCCCTGTTTCCTCCATTCTCGGCCTGAGGGTTGGGAGGGGGATCCAGTGGAGGATCGGTTCCATCGTTGATGTTGCTGTTATGGATGGCAGAGCACAGGTAGTGCGGGGAGAGATCATTGCTCCCGCAACTCTTAGATCCGGAACCATAGGTTCCTTCCTTCGCAGGAGGGTTGCAGAGGTCGGAGTTGCATCTGTTGTTGTCATCCGAGCCGTCCGTTAGAGATGACGTGCTTGATGCACTCAGATCAATGTAGAGCTTGGTTGGGAGACCCCAAGAGGAAGGTATCATGACCACAGCAGCAAGTCTTACCTCTGAAAGAAACCAAGGTTATCAAACCAATAGGAGGAATGAAACGACTCAAAGTGTTGCTAGAAACTTGGAAACCTACACAACACAAACTCAAGACTTTGCCCCCAACGAATAGTGAGGTTGTCAATCTCACCGGTTTGATGTAAACAAATGATTAACTGTATGGTGTGGAAAGTAATAGTGGTTTGCAGAAAGTAAACAGGAACAGTGGAAGATGTATCAATGGTAAATATTGGACCGGGATCCATAGTTCACTAGAGGTCTTCTCCTTAAGATAAACAACATGGCAATCTAGGTAAACAAATTACAGCAGGGTAATTGACAGGACAGAGCAAGGCATAACAATGCAATACTAGACATTCATGATCCTATGAGATTTGATTGGGCAATACAACAAGATACATAGACCGCCATCCAACTGCATCTATGACTAGTAATCCACCTTCAGGTTATCATCCGAACCCCCTTCAGTATTAAGTTGCAAGCAACGGATAACTGCTTTAAGCAAAGTGTGTAAGGTAAAAAATCCACTTGTTCCATGAACAAGAGACCGTTGTTTTCTCCCTAGTAGCAACAACACATCTACAACCTTAGAGATTTCTGTCACTTCTCGGGATTAAATAGAGACATGAACCCACTATCGAGCATAAATAGCCCCTCTTGGAGTCACTAGCATCTACTTGGCCAAGATAGCTACTAGAAACGGAGAGCAAGCAAGATCACAAACAACACAGACATGATAGAATCAATAAGAGAAAAAATCATTAATCAATCTGACATAGTAATCTCAATATCCATCGGATCCCCGCAAACACAACATGCATGATTGCAAATAGATGATCTTGATCATGAACGGAGCTCACAAGATCTAAACATGGTAGCACAAAGGAGGAGATACAACCATCTAGCTACTACATGGACCCGTAGTCCAAGGTGAAACTACTCATGCTTCATACCGGAGGCTGGCATGATGATGAAGAAGGCCTCCGGGATGATCTCCCCTCCGGCAGGGTGCCGGGAAGAGCTTTAGACCCCCCCCCACCCCGATATAGGGACGATGGTGGCGGCGGCTACAGACTGTTTCGTGGAAGATTGATCGGGTCCTTAGGTTTTTGGTATCGGGGGCTTCTTATAGGCAAAGAGGAGAGGCAGGGGCACTCGGGGTGGCCGCAACCCCCAGGCGCGAGCCAGGCCTGGCTGCGTGGCCAGGGGGTGTGGCCCCCTGGTGCCTCCCCTCCGTCTCGTCTTCTGGCTCCGTGTTTCCCACAGTAAAATATTGACTTTGGCTTTTGTCCCGTCCAATTCTGAGAATATTGATTTTCTACCTTTTCTGGAACCAAAAATAGAAGAAAACAGGCAACTGGCACTATGGAAGCTTGGTAATTGGTTAGTCCCAGAAAACATATAAAAATACCTTAAAGTAAAGACAAAGCAAAGTAGATACTAAACAAGCATGGAACATCAAAAGATTATAGATACGTTTCCGACGTATCAGTGCGCAGGGTGTCGATTGGTGGGACCCATGAGGCGGGCCTGATTGATGGACATGGCACCCACTCTGGAAGGCGTAGGGTGCCGGTTTTGCCCACCTAGAAGTAGAAGCTCCCGAACAGCATCTCGAATCCGTCCTACAGACTCGAAATCTTTGCGGGTGGTCGGTGAGTGGGCAATGAAATAGAAAGCGCCAAAAAAAGGTGATTCTCCGTCGCCGAGGAATCGTAGATCACTTCGGATGGAACCATCACGACCACACGATCAGCGTCCCCAGTTCCCACAGACAGCGCCAATTGACAAGGGTTCGACTTGTTAATGCCCATTGTTATGGACTTGGGTTTTGGAGAAGATGGGGATCCTGGAGATCGTGAGACGGTTAACAGACACGCAGCAAGGGACACGAGGTTTACCCAGGTTCAGGCCCCCGGAGGGAAAACCATACTCCTGCTTTTCTATTCTTGATTAAGGCGGAACCGAAAGTTATAGGGGGTGCAAAGATACAATCTAGCGTGAGGTGTGTGTATGAGTTGGGAGAGATCCTTCTCGATGTGACCTCCTGGCCTTTATATAGATAGGCCAAGTCCCGGGGGTAGGTCGAGTCGGTTACAAGTTAGGGTTTCACCCTTGAATATTCTATCTATAGCTTGACCGTGTTCTTCAAGGAGTCGAACTTCTACTAGGCTTGGGCCACCCGGAGTCTCCTTGGGCAGCAAGTCTTCACGTGGGCCTTCACCGGGCTGGACCAGGTACACCAATGTGAGGTACCCGTAGGGTATATCTATGTCAATACATGGCAAAGTTAGTCGAAAATTTAGTCGTCATTTTTCTGTCAAAACAAGGTGTTTTGCTAAGTTTCAGTCTAAAAAGTAATCCTGGAAGAAATAGAATTTTATTGATGTATACAGAACCTTTAACGACCAACTATACGGCGGGAATAAATATTCCAGCCGTATAGTTCCGGTCGTATAGTTATTTGATCCATCGATAATTTTTCATCTTAGGATATAGAATGTTTGACGACCAACTATACGATGGGAACAAAAGTTTCGACCGTATAGTTACAACCGCCAGGAAAGTGTAGCATCCCAGTTGTCTAACTCCTGTAATGCTACATGTTATAATAATAAAAAGGGCCAATTCCAACATACTCATTATCATATCATGCTCATGTCATCATGTCACCTTGCATTTGAGCATCATATAAAACCCTTTCTTGTTTGGTTCTTATCTCATGTGCATGATTAATTGTAGTTGCCTCTTGATATTGTATTTGGCTCTTGATATATTGTTAAATGCCCAAGTTGAGTTGAGGGCATCTCTCTTATTGACTCCACCACCTTTTCTTTCACCACCTTATAATTCCACCATCCAATTAATATGAGCTTGGCATTTTAATTTGGGTTATCTCTAGCTCATGTTGGTTGGTTGGAATCCACCCATAATCTTTGCTTGGCCTTGCCCACCTTTTGGGAATGCAAGGAATAAGGCCACATAAATTCATGTTGTTTTCACAATATTATAACATGGCCATTATTGCTTGCATGGGCCATGCAAGTGCCACCTTTTTCTTGATCTTGGAGTGCTATTGGTTTTGCTTGCATGAATCATTCTTCCTTGTGTTAAATCTTGTCCTGGCTTGTAGTTTCTTCATCAAATCATCTCCCTCTTTTCTCCCCTTTAGCTTAACCCCTATCCCCATGCTCCATGCACACACATGTGCTAATGTGGCATGCCCAAACCTAAACCCACCTTTTCTCTTGGTTCTTGCTTGGTCATTGTTGGAGCATGCATGGACCAAAGAAGCACCCCATCATCACATGCTCATCTCTCTCTCCCTATTCCTCCTTTTCTTGCTTGATCTTGTTAAGGCTTGTTTGAAGCATGCATGATCAACCAAAGTACCACCTCCCTCTTTCTTACCTCTCTTAGCAAAACCCTAAAACCTACCCCATGCCATCTCCCCATCCTAGCTAATCAAGACCCTAATCTCTACCTTCCCTTAGCAAAAACCCTAAGTACCCCCTCCTCCTTTCTAGCTTCTAGCTTGATCACCCCATGACCTACTCCATCTCTCCCCTTCTCTCTTCCATGCAGGCCCCACCCCAGCACCCTCTACCAGCTACCCTTCCTCCACACGACCAGGGACCCCCCCAACCTAACCCTAGCCGAGGCTACCACCACCAACCCGACCCCTTTCTCCCTCTTTCCTTCCTGCCCAGCAGCCCCACCCCGCAGCTGCCTGCCTTCCTGGCCTCGCCTACCCCACCTGCCAGCCCCCTCTAGTGCCCACGCCGCCCTGCCGTGCCTGCCTGGCCGTGCCGTGCACGTGAGGGAGGTGCAAAAGGTGGCACCGAGGCCACCTTCCCCTCCCCCACGCAACCCCACCTTCCCCTCTCCTTCTTATCCTCTCCCTTCACCTCACAGACGTCCCCAGATCCGCCCAGGAGCCTGCCTCGCTCCCCTCCTCTGCCCTCCTTCTCCACCGCCCCAACTCCCTCTCGCCGGCCACGCCGTCTACCTCGCCAGCACACACACATCCAGGAGGCGGGCGCGGAGTAGCGGGTGTCGAGGAAGCCTCGGAAGCTCGTCTGCGACGCCCTGGAGCCAGACGCGAGGAGGAGAAGCCCCAGCAGCCTGCACGCCGGCGCCGCCCCGTCGAAAACCCTAGCGCCTCCGTTCGCGAGCCGCCCCGTCGATCGCCTGCACCCCAAGCCTCGCCACCGCCGCCAACACCACCGCGGTAAGCCCCCAGACCTCCCTGACAACCTCCCGATCGTAATCGCTTCCTGTTCGCCATGGTCGTTTTGCCGAGCACACCGCGTGCACCGGCGAGCGCGCACCTGCCAGACCGCATCTGCGCGCGAGAACGTCTTCTAGCCGCCTCCTTCCTTCCTGTCATCAAACCTAAGCCCAGCCCAGTGGTTGCCGCCCCCGCTGGCGCGTCCGCGGTCGCGGGATCGAGCCCGACGCGCCCCCTTTTTCCTCTGTCGCGCGATGTTTGGTTCAGTTCGACAGGCGACAGAGAAGATCCACAGTACGCGTGGCAGTTTTGCGAAAAACCCCCTACCAAACCTTTTTGCCAACCCGCGGTCCAGCCGGCCCACCGTCAGTGACCGTCACCGTTTTATAAAAAGGGTCCTGCGTTTTTCAAATGTCAACCCGCGGTCCTTCTGTTCCTCAGCCGCTGGCGTGTGGGACCTCAAGCCCCTGGGCCCCACCTGTAAGCGCCTGAGGGTAAGTTGGCCTGAGTAAAAAGGGTTTTCTGCGTCTGGTTAAATTCAAACTTTGTTTAAATATTTTTCAAATTCAAATTCAATTCAGATTTCAAATAACTTTTCCATAGTAAATCCAAATTTGACAAATAATATATGTTTGGATATCAGAAAAATGCCAGGATTCCAAATATGCCATCCATATTGCCTTTTGCACAATTAAAATTCCAAGTTTATTTAAATTACACTAATCGCCACTAGAATTTAAATAATCAACAACTTTTGTTTTATAATTCCAATTTTGGCAAATGATATGTCTAAAATGATCAGCTCGACAAGACCTTTCTGTTTATGCCATCCTTGACTTCAATTGCTGCATGCATCATATAAAAATATAGGGTACAGCAAGTGTTATGACAACAAAATGGGACCCAAAACCCCATAAAAATGTTACTACTTGTCCTCCACACCTCACCATGCCATGCTACCTTATTGCCATGTAAATTGTGCACCATTCATCATGGCATGATTGTTTGCTTGACGCATCTTATTCATATGCTTGTGCTCTATATTCATGTCGGCCTTGTTTGTTTGGTTTTTCTCGGATAGACACTGAGCAGGGGTTATATCAAGAGAACCAGGAGCACTACCCAGATCCGTCCCTCGCTTCAACTGAGTTAACAGGCAAGCACTTCCACATGCTTGCATACATACAGTACCTATTGCCTCTATCTTATTCTTGCATCATTGAGTCGCGATTGCATTAAATTGAATCCCAAGTATGCATAGCCTTTACTTTTAAACCCCACCAAGCTTGTTCCTCCATCCCATGAGCCACTACTATAGGAGTTGTTTGAGCCATGCGAGTCGTAGAACAGCATGTGTAGGGTATGTGAGAGTCTGATGAACAATGAGGCACCTAAACAACTTAACCTGAGTAGTGATGGGATAACTAATGAAAGTGGCACCGGTGAGCAACATCTGCTATTTGGTTTTTCCTGCTCACTTGTGTCCCGTAAGACCCCGAGTACTTGATTCCTGCTCCAAGATTTATCGCGCTATCCACATCCGGGAGGTATATGGGACCCCCCTGAGCCAGAGCTTGATTCATTCTTATTTCTTGGGGCCACAAGTAGTTTGGGGCTTTATTACTATCCTGTACCTATGCCATGCTTTACTGCTTTATTTACGATTGTGCGAGGTACTGCACACTGTACTGTTTTGGAAGCGGAATGTTTTCGCGGTATCGACAAGCCCCGTTTGGGGTTCCCAGTCGTTTACAGCCATTGTCACAGACCTTGAGTCCGTCTCGGAGCTAGCTTACTTCGTTGCGGGTCTACTCAATGGGGTGGCCCCCTGAAATATTTTTGAATCCTGTGATTGCTTTGTCGTGAAGGCCTCGTTGGGTTTTGATTTGGTTTTTCCGAGGTTGATCGAGTGTGTGTTGCTATTTGTGCACCCCTGCAGGGTAAAACTTTCTGAAAGTCGTGTCCGCGGATATGGACGACTTGGAGCACAGTTTCTCGATCATAGACAAGCATAACTAAAGTACCGCCTTAATCTGACTAAGTAACTTGACTAGTAAATAGTGCAACACTCATGGAATGGTTAATAAAATTGCCAACGGATGGGGGGGTTGTTCGTCCGCTTCCTTGTTGGTAAGCAGGGAGGAGGATGGATCTGATGAGATTACCATTATAACTGTTGTTCTTAATTCACGGACATCCGTCTATCATTGGTTAGGCGGATGGTTAGCGTTTATCTGTAGAACTGCTAGGGTTTATCTTTCGCTGCAATTGCGTCACCCCAGGTTGTGTCCCCTTTAGAGGCATTAAGACTTGCTGAGTACCCTTAGGGTCTCACACGATAAATTATTGGTTCAGATGGACAGGTGCCCCCGCAGGACGGATACTGGGTGGAAGAAGCCGAAGATGTGGGCAACGATCGTTCGGTGTAGAGATTCCGGGCATGGGGATCCGTGAGACCTGTAGTTGGAATGTGCTTATTTCTATGGCATCTTATGCCGATTTGCTTCTTATCCGTACTCGGATTTTGTTTGCCGCTTCCGCATGATACTCTGATGTGTGTTGTATGAGGAGGTATCCTAAAATATAGATCTATCTAGGTCATTTGAATCTTTCCGTATGGCGTTGCTATATTTCCTTTCTTTCTAGATGGTATGGCTCTGATGTACTCTTGTATGGTGGCTTGCGTACATACCCACTTGTGTACGTAGTTGATCCCTTCGCCTGCCGATTACGCCGCCCGTACAGGTCCCGTTGAGAGGGTAGTGGTTGGGACGTCTGAAAGGACTACCAGTGAGTGGCTTTTGGGGCCCGACCGTACTATTTCAACCACTACCACTCATCCAGGCTTGTATCTAGGAGCGTAATTCACCGAGGTAGTTACAATTGGTATCAGAGCCATCCCGACCTTCAGGGTTTCAGCCAAACGGTCGTTGTCAGTCTAGCAAATATTTTGGTAGTTATGTATATTAGGGAAAAGCAAAACGCGAGAGTATGACTGCTTCCACTTTTCTTCTTACCCTCCCACCCACCCTTTTCTGGTAAGGAAGTGCAACGTTTTCAATCCTCTTCTCAAAATTCAAACTAGGATTCACGTGTTCTGGGTTTCCGTAGTACCATAGGTTGTGTGTGTGTGTGTAATCCCTTGTCTATCTGTTGCATCCAAGTTGTTATCTTATCTGCCGTTGGTTATCAACTGTTGGTACATTCCATACCGACAGGCTTTTGCAAACCGACGCAATCTATCTTCCTCTTTGTATCCGACGCTATCTTGTTTGGGGTGTTCGTTTCCGTAGTTACCAATCTTTAGGTTTCGTCGTGAGAAGAAAGGGTTAGGATATGTGTTCCACTTGTTCATGTGCGGAGTAATGATTTGAGTGCGGGATGGAGTCGCGACCATACCACTACTCTTCTCATTCGCTTTTGTATATTGAATCGGTAGAGTCACTAATCTTGATTCGTTAAGTAAATTTTGCGCATCTATTGGTATTGTAATGCCGAAATTTGTGGAAAATTTTCTTTGATATATTTGTGTACCACACTCCTTTTCAGTCGTGTGCGATATGCTTAATATCTTTAGGTGTTATGAACTTTGTTGATATTTTAATATCATCTCAGTAAATTGTATCCTTTAATCTTGGTTAATTCCATCTTGGTACTATTTTGGATTATTATCATTCTCCATTATAGTACTGACTTGAGTTTTATATCAATGACAGGATGGCTCCACCACGCCGGACTGATGAGGACATACCTCCGGAACTGGGCTCCGCGCTGTCAAACATAGCTAATGCTTTGGCAGCTATGCAAGAGAACCAGCAGCGCTTTGAGGAGAGCGTCAGAAGAAACGAGTTTGCTCCACTTCCTCCACCTCCCAGGCGTGGAGACATCAAGAGCTTCCTCAAGTTCAACCCTCGTCAGTTTGATGTTTCTGAACGACCTCTGGACGCGGATGATTGGCTGCGTGAGATCTCAAGGTTGCTCGAGACTGCTGATGTTCCGGAGCAGGAGTGGGTCAAGTGTGCTACTCACCTTCTCAAGGGAGATGCAGCTCTCTGGTGGGAGAACTACTTGAAGGCAAGCTGCACTGGTTTCCAGCCAACTTGGGAAAGGTTCACTAGAGCGTTCAAGGAGCAATTTCTCTCAGAGATTGTGATGGAAAGGATGAAGGAGGCTTTCCTCAACCTGAAGCAGGGAAATGATAACGTCAACACCTACATCAGGAACTTCATGAATCTATCTCGTTATGGTGGTGATGAGGTATCTGATGACAAGAAGAAGCAGAAGAGGTTCAGGCAAGGGCTCAATGCATCGATCAAGTATGCGATTACTCATGCAAGGCCGGCATCTTTCCTGGAACTACAGCACACAGCCCTGCAAGAGGAGGCAAGCAGGCAAGTGTTCGAGGAGTCCAAGAAACATAACAGGGATGCATCAAGCTCTTCGGTTATGGCAGCTCCTTCTAAGCGGCGTGTCTGGGTTCCTAACACCCCACCGTTGCTCCCGGCTTCACCAAGACCTGCAAGTTTCGCGCCAAGGCCACCAAACTTCACCACTGCGGCTCCCAGGGGCTACAACAACCACTACCCTGGAGCGCCTGGCGGAGTCCCTGGCTACTCTGCTCCACGCCCACCTGGTGCTTGTTACACGTGTGGAGATCCTGGACATCCCCACTGGAACTGTCCGTTGAAGAACAAAGCTCTCCCTCAACCCCCGCCAAGATCTGCAGCAAGCTCTCCTTCGGTTCGTGCACCACCACCTCGGGCTCTCAACATCAACACCAAGCCCGGGTCTACGGTTGCTCGTGCCAATTGTGTCAACGCCGCTCAAGCTGAGCATGCACCTGGAGTGGTGATGGGTATGCTATCCGTTAACTCAGTCCCTGCACGAGTTTTGTTCGATTCTGGTGCATCGCATTCTTTTGTTTCCATCAAGTTTGCAATTGAGAATGGGTTAGCGTCAGATCCTCTTCCAAAGAAGTTAATGGTTCTTTCTCCTGGAGCAAATATGATGGCAACTAAGATCAGCCATAGCAACCAAGTTGAGATTGGTGGTTCTTCATTCTTGGCTTCTTTGATTATTCTGGGCAATTCTGACATTGATGTCATCTTGGGCATGGATTGGTTGACAGCAAATGCAGCTGTGATTGATTGTGCTGAACGCTCAGTGACTCTGAAGATTCCTGAAGGCCATATAGTCTTTTCTCCAAGTCTGACTCCTGCTGTCCAGCTCTATTCCTTGGCGGCTCTGAATGATGATGCTATGGAAGCTATTCAGAGTGTACCAGTGGTCTGTGAATTCCCAGATGTCTTTCCTGAAGAGTTGCCGGGTATGCCTCCGGATCACGAGGTTGAATTCGTGATTGAGCTTGAACCTGGAACGGCTCCTATCTCCAAGAGGCCATATAAAATGGGTCCTTCTGAGTTGGTTGAACTCAAACGACAACTTGATGAACAAGAGAAGTTGGGTTTCATTCAACATAACACTTCTTCTTGGGGTAGTCCAACAATCTTTGTAAAGAAGCGTGACAGAACCGATAGGCTATGTGTTGACTACCGGGCTCTCAATGCTAAAACCATCAAGAACAAATATCCTCTCCCTCGGATAAATGATCTTTTTGATCAGCTGGCAGGAGCTGTGGTGTTCTCTAAGCTGGACTTGCGAAGTGGTTATCACCAAATCAAAATTCGCAAAGAAGATGTGCCCAAAACAGCTTTCACCACCCGCTATGGCCTGTATGAGTACACGGTCATGTCTTTCGGTCTCACCAACGCACCTGCTACCTTCTCGAGGCTGATGAACTCCGTTTTCATGGAGTACCTGGATAAGTTTGTTGTGGTATATCTAGATGACATTCTGGTCTATTCCAAGTCTAAGGAGGAGCATGAAGAACACCTGCGGTGTGTCTTAAACAAGCTTCGTGAGAACCGCTTGTATGCAAAGTTCTCAAAGTGTGAGTTTTGGCTGCCTGAAGTAACATACCTGGGTCATGTTATCTCTGCCAAGGGCATTGCAGTCAACCCGGAAACCGTGAAGACAATAGTTGAATGGCTTCCTCCTGTTAATGTCAAAGAAGTGCGGAGTTTTCTCGGCTTGGCTAGCTATTGCCGTCGCTTTGTTCAGAACTTCTCGAAGATAGCAAAGCCTCTTACCGATCTCCTCAAGAAAGGCAAGAAGTACCTGTGGACTCCTGCTTGTCAAGAAAGTTTTGAGACACTCAAAGAGAAGCTCACATCCACACCAGTCTTGGTTCCTCCAGATACATCTAAGCCTTTCCAGATATTCTGTGACGCCTCTTTGCAAGGATTGGGTGCGGTCCTTATGCAAGAGAAACAGGTGGTTGCTTATGCCTCTCGTCAGTTGAAGACGCATGAGATTAACTATCCCACACATGACCTCGAACTAGCAGCAGTTGTCTTTGCTTTGAAGCTATGGAGGCACTACTTGCTTGGTAACCGTTGTGAGATCTTCTCGGACCACAAGAGTTTGAAGTATATCTTCACTCAGCCTGATCTCAACCTTCGGCAGAGGAGATGGATCGAAGCAATCAATGACTTTGATGTGACCATCAACTACACTCCAGGCAAAGCAAACGTCATGGCAGATGCGCTTAGCCGTAAAGCTTATGTCAACAACCTCATGATAGAAGAGCAGCAGCCTCTCTTGTGCGAGGAATTCCGTCAGCTCAACCTTGAAGTTGTGGAACAAGGGCATCTCCTGAACCTTCTGGCTACTCCTCTCTTGGAAGAAAAGATTCGCTCTCGTCAGCTTGGTGATCCGCACACCAGAAAGCTCATCTCTAAACTTGGGCTTCCGAAGTATGAGTCCTTTCACGTTGATGATCAAGGCACGCTCTTCTTCGACCACCGGATGTTTGTTCCAAACTACCCGGGTTTGAGAGACCAAGTTCTCAAGGAGGCACATGATTCGGTTCTTTCTATCCATCCTGGCAGCACAAAGATGTACATGGACTTGAAAACACAATACTGGTGGCCTGGGTTGAAACGGTATTGTGCCAAGTATGTCTCAGAATGTGATGTCTGTCGCAGAGTCAAGGCTGTCCATCAGAAACCATTTGGTCTTCTTCAGCCATTGAAACCTCCGGAATGGAAATGGGAGAAAGTAGAGATGGACTTCATCACTGGGTTTCCTAGATCGCAGAAGGGCAACAATGCAATCTTTGTTGTCATCGACAAGCTTTCTAAAGTGGCTCATTTCTTCCCCGTCAAGGAAACAATTTCTGGAATTCAGTTGGCTGAGCTCTATATCAACAGAATTGTCTCTCTGTATGGGGTTCCACTTGAAATCAGTTCAGACCGTGGGAGCATCTTCAACTCAAAGTTCTGGGAGAGTTTCCAAAAAGCTTTGGGAACAAAGTTGAACTTCAGCACTGCTTACCACCCTCAGTCGCAAGGACAAGTGGAAAGAATCAATCAGATTCTGGAGGATATGCTTAGAGCTTGCGTCATCTCTTTTGGCATGAAGTGGGAGGAATGCCTTCCTTATGCTGAATTCTCCTACAACAACAGCTTCCAGAAGAGTCTAAAGATGGCACCATTTGAGGCTCTCTATGGTCGCAAGTGCAGAACTCCAATTGGTTGGTCAGGCGCAGGAGAAAGAATCTGGTTTGGCCCTGACATTGTAACTCAGGCAGAGGAGAAGGTGCATATCATTCTGGAGAACCTGAAGATTGCTCAAAGTCGTCAGAAGAGCAACTATGACAGGAAGCACACGGATATGGTATATGCCCCTGGTGATCTCGTCTACCTTCGTGTCACTCCCATGAGAGGAACACACCGCTTCGGTATCAAAGGAAAGTTGGCTCCTAGATACATCGGTCCTTTCAAGATACGTGGTAGAAGAGGAGAAGTTGCTTATGCACTGGAGCTTCCGGAAAAACTCAAAGTCCATGATGTTTTCCACATCTCTCAGCTCAAGAAGTGCTTCAAAGACCCCGGCAAGACCGTGGATCATGAGCTAATCGACCTCCAAGAAGATCTGTCCTATCAAGAACACCCCACCAAAATCCTTGAGACCGCAGAACGAAGGACGCGCAACAAGTCCATCAAGTTTTGCAAGGTGCAGTGGTCACACCATTCTGTTGATGAAGCAACATGGGAGCGTGAAGATGAACTCCGTGCCAACCATCCTTCTCTCTTTGTATCTTCTTCTTCTTCCTAGAATCTCGGGGCGAGATTCCTGTTTAGTGGGGGAGAGTTGTAGCATCCCAGTTGTCTAACTCCTGTAATGCTACATGTTATAATAATAAAAAGGGCCAATTCCAACATACTCATTATCATATCATGCTCATGTCATCATGTCACCTTGCATTTGAGCATCATATAAAACCCTTTCTTGTTTGGTTCTTATCTCATGTGCATGATTAATTGTAGTTGCCTCTTGATATTGTATTTGGCTCTTGATATATTGTTAAATGCCCAAGTTGAGTTGAGGGCATCTCTCTTATTGACTCCACCACCTTTTCTTTCACCACCTTATAATTACACCATCCAATTAATATGAGCTTGGCATTTTAATTTGGGTTATCTCTAGCTCATGTTGGTTGGTTGGAATCCACCCATAATCTTTGCTTGGCCTTGCCCACCTTTTGGGAATGCAAGGAATAAGGCCACATAAATTCATGTTGTTTTCACAATATTATAACATGGCCATTATTGCTTGCATGGGCCATGCAAGTGCCACCTTTTTCTTGATCTTGGAGTGCTATTGGTTTTGCTTGCATGAATCATTCTTCCTTGTGTTAAATCTTGTCCTGGCTTGTAGTTTCTTCATCAAATCATCTCCCTCTTTTCTCCCCTTTAGCTTAACCCCTATCCCCATGCTCCATGCACACACATGTGCTAATGTGGCATGCCCAAACCTAAACCCACCTTTTCTCTTGGTTCTTGCTTGGTCATTGTTGGAGCATGCATGGACCAAAGAAGCACCCCATCATCACATGCTCATCTCTCTCTCCCTATTCCTCCTTTTCTTGCTTGATCTTGTTAAGGCTTGTTTGAAGCATGCATGATCAACCAAAGTACCACCTCCCTCTTTCTTACCTCTCTTAGCAAAACCCTAAAACCTACCCCATGCCATCTCCCCATCCTAGCTAATCAAGACCCTAATCTCTACCTTCCCTTAGCAAAAACCCTAAGTACCCCCTCCTCCTTTCTAGCTTCTAGCTTGATCACCCCATGACCTACTCCATCTCTCCCCTTCTCTCTTCCATGCAGGCCCCACCCCAGCACCCTCTACCAGCTACCCTTCCTCCACACGACCAGGGACCCCCCCCCCCAACCTAACCCTAGCCGAGGCTACCACCACCAACCCGACCCCTTTCTCCCTCTTTCCTTCCTGCCCAGCAGCCCCACCCCGCAGTTGCCTGCCTTCCTGGCCTCGCCTACCCCACCTGCCAGCCCCCTCTAGTGCCCACGCCGCCCTGTCGTGCCTGCCTGGCCGTGCCGGGCACGTGAGGGAGGTGCAAAAGGTGGCACCGAGGCCACCTTCCCCTCCCCCACGCAACCCCACCTTCCCCTCTCCTTCTTATCCTCTCCCTTCACCTCACAGACGTCCCCAGATCCGCCCAGGAGCCTGCCTCGCTCCCCTCCTCTGCCCTCCTTCTCCACCGCCCCAACTCCCTCTCGCCGGCCACGCCGTCTACCTCGCCAGCACACACACATCCAGGAGGCGGGCGCGGAGTAGCGGGTGTCGAGGAAGCCTCGGAAGCTCGTCTGCGACGCCCTGGAGCCAGACGCGAGGAGGAGAAGCCCCAGCAGCCTGCACGCCGGCGCCGCCCCGTCGAAAACCCTAGCGCCTCCGTTCGCGAGCCGCCCCGTCGATCGCCTGCACCCCAAGCCTCGCCACCGCCGCCAACACCACCGCGGTAAGCCCCCAGACCTCCCTGACAACCTCCCGATCGTAATCGCTTCCTGTTTGCGACGGTCGTTTTGCCGAGCACACCGCGTGCACCGGCGAGCGCGCACCTGCCAGACCGCATCTGCGCGCGAGAACGTCTTCTAGCCGCCTCCTTCCTTCCTGTCATCAAACCTAAGCCCAGCCCAGTGGTTGCCGCCCCCGCTGGCGCGTCCGCGGTCGCGGGATCGAGCCCGACGCGCCCCCTTTTTCCTCTGTCGCGCGATGTTTGGTTCAGTTCGACAGGCGACAGAGAAGATCCACAGTACGCGTGGCAGTTTTGCGAAAAACCCCCTACCAAACCTTTTTGCCAACCCGCGGTCCAGCCGGCCCACCGTCAGTGACCGTCACCGTTTTATAAAAAGGGTCCTGCGTTTTTCAAATGTCAACCCGCGGTCCTTCTGTTCCTCAGCCGCTGGCGTGTGGGACCTCAAGCCCCTGGGCCCCACCTGTAAGCGCCTGAGGGTAAGTTGGCCTGAGTAAAAAGGGTTTTCTGCGTCTGGTTAAATTCAAACTTTGTTTAAATATTTTTCAAATTCAAACTCAATTCAGATTTCAAATAACTTTTCCATAGTAAATCCAAATTTGACAAATAATATATGTTTGGATATCAGAAAAATGCCAGGATTCCAAATATGCCATCCATATTGCCTTTTGCACAATTAAAATTCCAAGTTTATTTAAATTACACTAATCGCCACTAGAATTTAAATAATCAACAACTTTTGTTTTATAATTCCAATTTTGGCAAATGATATGTCTAAAATGATCAGCTCGACGAGACCTTTCTGTTTATGCCATCCTTGACTTCAATTGCTGCATGCATCATATAAAAATATAGGGTACAGCAAGTGTTATGACAACAAAATGGGACCCAAAACCCCATAAAAATGTTACTACTTGTCCTCCACACCTCACCATGCCATGCTACCTTATTGCCATGTAAATTGTGCACCATTCATCATGGCATGATTGTTTGCTTGACGCATCTTATTCATATGCTTGTGCTCTATATTCATGTCGGCCTTGTTTGTTTGGTTTTTCTCGGATAGACACTGAGCAGGGGTTATATCAAGAGAACCAGGAGCACTACCCAGATCCGTCCCTCGCTTCAACTGAGTTAACAGGCAAGCACTTCCACATGCTTGCATACATACAGTACCTATTGCCTCTATCTTATTCTTGCATCATTGAGTCGCGATTGCATTAAATTGAATCCCAAGTATGCATAGCCTTTACTTTTAAACCCCACCAAGCTTGTTCCTCCATCCCATGAGCCACTACTATAGGAGTTGTTTGAGCCATGCGAGTCGTAGAACAGCATGTGTAGGGTATGTGAGAGTCTGATGAACAATGAGGCACCTAAACAACTTAACCTGAGTAGTGATGGGATAACTAATGAAAGTGGCACCGGTGAGCAACATCTGCTATTTGGTTTTTCCTGCTCACTTGTGTCCCGTAAGACCCCGAGTACTTGATTCCTGCTCCAAGATTTATCGCGCTATCCACATCCGGGAGGTATATGGGACCCCCCTGAGCCAGAGCTTGATTCATTCTTATTTCTTGGGGCCACAAGTAGTTTGGGGCTTTATTACTATCCTGTACCTATGCCATGCTTTACTGCTTTATTTACGATTGTGCGAGGTACTGCACACTGTACTATTTTGGAAGCGGAATGTTTTCGCGGTATCGACAAGCCCCGTTTGGGGTTCCCAGTCGTTTACAGCCATTGTCGCAGACCTTGAGTCCGTCTCGGAGCTAGCTTACTTCGTTGCGGGTCTACTCAATGGGGTGGCCCCCTGAAATATTTCTGAATCCTGTGATTGCTTTGTCGTGAAGGCCTCGTTGGGTTTTGATTTGGTTTTTCCGAGGTTGATCGAGTGTGTGTTGCTATTTGTGCACCCCTGCAGGGTAAAACTTTCTGAAAGCCGTGTCCGCGGATATGGACGACTTGGAGCACAGTTTCTCGATCATAGACAAGCATAACTAAAGTACCGCCTTAATCTGACTAAGTAACTTGACTAGTAAATAGTGCAACACTCATGGAATGGTTAATAAAATTGCCAACGGATGGGGGGGTTGTTCGTCCGCTTCCTTGTTGGTAAGCAGGGAGGAGGATGGATCTGATGAGATTACCATTATAACTGTTGTTCTTAATTCACGGACATCCTTCTATCATTGGTTAGGCGGATGGTTAGCGTTTATCTGTAGAACTGCTAGGGTTTATCTTTCGCTGCAATTGCGTCACCCCAGGTTGTGTCCCCTTTAGAGGCATTAAGACTTGCTGAGTACCCTTAGGGTCTCACACGATAAATTATTGGTTCATATGGACAGGTGCCCCCGCAGGACGGATACTGGGTGGAAGAAGCCGAAGATGTGGGCAACGATCGTTCGGTGTAGAGATTCCGGGCACGGGGATCCGTGAGACCTGTAGTTGGAATGTGCTTATTTCTATGGCATCTTATGCCGATTTGCTTCTTATCCGTACTCGGATTTTGTTTGCCGCTTCCGCATGATACTCTGATGTGTGTTGTATGAGGAGGTATCCTAAAATATAGATCTATCTAGGTCATTTGAATCTTGCCGTATGGCGTTGCTATATTTCCTTTCTTTCTAGATGGTATGGCTCTGATGTACTCTTGTATGGTGGCTTGCGTACATACCCACTTGTGTACGTAGTTGATCCCTTCGCCTGCCGATTACGCCGCCCGTACAGGTCCCGTTGAGAGGGTAGTGGTTGGGACGTCTGAAAGGACTACCAGTGAGTGGCTTTTGGGGCCCCACCGTACTATTTCAACCACTACCACTCATCCAGGCTTGTATCTAGGAGCGTAATTCACCGAGGTAGTTACAGAAAGAAACCCTAATTTTTGCTATTAGACCAACTATACGGAGGGAACAAAGTGTTCCGGCCGTATAGTTGCGGCCGACCACTTAAACGAATGGGAAGGTACCCCAAACACCAAAACATCAATCCTTTTTCTCGCATCTACCTCCAAACTCTCTCATAACCTCAAGGGATCTTCACCCTTACTCAATTTCGTTCGATTTCCTCGCACACGAGTGATCTACGGTATGTTTCTCCTACGATCCTCCAATTAGTTTTTGCAAATTCATATCTGATCTATTATCATTATCAATCTAGGGTGAGACTTGTAACACCCTTAGATCGGCCCTATGCAAGTTTTAGCCTTTCCTGCCAAACCCGCATAGAAACGATTTAAAGGTGCCCACCAAGAACTTTTGTGTGGGTGGAAAACGAAGTAATATCATTACACAATAGTCCTCGATGGAACCCATAGAATAGATATATACAACAACGACTCGATGAGTCAAGAATACAGATATACAATTAAAAGATCCAAAACACCTTGAAAACAATACAAACGCCCGAGTACGGACAAGATGCAAATTGAGCTAAGAGCCCTGAAGAATAACCAATGGCATTCATAACCCTGCCCAGGCCAAGTCGGAAGGGTAACCCTGCTAACGACGTCGATCTCAAAACCTGCTCAAACAAAAGGGGTGCCGAAAAAGGGCAAAGGGAAAAAGAGAGCGGTCAGTACTGAGGCAAGTACACGGCGAGTCTTAGAATTTGGCGGCCCTCGCCTACATAGGTATGGTGGACTTAAACGGCAGCGCATCATGCACAAAACAACCTATAGAGACTCGATACAACTGGCGGCTATTAGAGAGGGATAATAAAGACCTATTCGGATCCAACCTGATACTAACACCAAAGATACCCATCCTGGCGTTTCCTCCTCGAGACCAAACGAGGAAGTCAGACCGAGGAACTCGCACAGTTGGCAGTTTTATTCATTCCATTCTAGTTGCAATAATTACTAGTCAGATATAGATAGCATGAGTCATCCTGATATACTAAGGAGTGGGCAGTTTTAATTAACCATGTTGTTATAGTTGCAATACTTACTAGTCAGATACATATAGCATGAGACATACCAAATCCATCAGTTGTTGGTACTTTTATTTAGCCATTCTGTTGTACTGAAGCTGATTACTAATCATTCAAAGTCAAATTTATAGCACTACTTTAGTTATAGTTGTCTATGATCGAGATACTGTGCTCCAAGTCATCCATAACCGCGGACATGGCTCTCAGAAAGTTTTACCCTGCAGGGGGCACAAATAGTAACACACGCACGATCAACCTCGGAAAAAACAAATGAAAACCCAACGAGGCATCACCACAAAGAGATCACAAGATTCATATAATATTTCAGGGGGCCACCCCACTAAGCTACGCACTACGAAGTTGGCCGGCTCCGAGAGGGACCCAGAGGTTTGTGACGACGGTTGTAAACGACTAGGAACCCGAAAGGGTGACTGGTCTTGTCGATATCGTGAAACGTGGCACGGGGTTCCAAAACAGTACAGGCGCTCCACGCGCAATAGTAACTAAAGCAGTAAAGCATGCATCATCATGGCATAAGTACAAGATAGTAATAAAGTCCAAAACTACTTTGTGTCCCCAATAAATAAGATATGACTCAAGCTCTCGCTAAGGGGATTCATGGTCCCACATGCGGATAGTGCGAATAGTCAAGGAACAAGTATCAAGTACTCGGGGTCCTACGGGACACCAGTGAGCGGTTAAAAACCAAATCACATCTATTGCCCACTGGTGCCTCTGCATTAGTTATAATTATTCCCAGCAATTTAATATCAAGTTGTAATTTGAGTCATGATCATCTCCAACATAAAGCATATGGAAAAGTTCCAACAACTGTGGTGCTTGACGTCACGAGGCAACACATGCGCAAGCAACTATGACTCGCAAGGCCAGCTATCTACCAAAAAACAAGTAATATGACGTGTCCAAGGCAATATAGTGGCTGCAAAGGATATCGCGGGTACGAAAACTAAAGCATCGCAACACAGATAGCAATAGATCAACATGAGGAAATAAAGACTATCAAAGTAAGATAGGTATAAAGGGAGAGAATGCTCGCCTGAAAACATTGCCGAAGGTTCATCCGAAGATCAGGACGACACTCGCATCAACTCATCGGCCTAGTCCGTGAAGAAGCAAAGCATTAAAAGAAACACCGGATGCACTATATAATACTACGGCAGAAGAGCGAGCATGATGCATGTATAATGTATGACATGGTAAAGATGCGATGCGACTAGGCATAATTAAGCAGAACTGGTGTCCTGACAATTAATTAGAGGTTTCATGTTGTTTAGTTACTTCGCAATTTAAATATTGTATTATCAAGGAAAAACATGGCATCGGTTCGCTACACAAATTTAAATTGAGCCAATATAAGACTAGAAAAGCCCGCATATGTTTTCCATATTTAATTATGAGATGAATCGGCATAAGGCCACCAAACCACACAAAGATGTATGCAATCATGAACAATTGATGCAACAATTATATATCATTTATAAAATAGGGGCTCGGGAAAAGGGTCACACATGGTTCCGACGATCTTGGTTAGGGGTTTGACAGGGTCCGGCTCGACGGGATCGATCTTCGAACGCTGGGAACAGGCTTCAGAACCCGTGAAGGAGAGCTCCAGGTCATCGGTTCCATGTTGTCGAACTTGGGGTTCCAGCTTCATTTGCCGATGACTAGCTTGGGTACATCCTTGTTTGTGGTGCGAGTGGCACCGGAGATCTTGATGGACGGCCAAGTACTCGCTCACTACACGGATGTAGAGCTTGGCGTTGCATGAATTCCATGTCCCGTACCACTTGGTCACCACATCGACTGCTGATCATCATCACACCACAACACCAAAACGGAAACAACAACCCTCTATAGGCGTTTTTTGGAACCAAAACCACCACCAAACAAATACGGTGCATTCAGGCATCAGCAGGGTAGTAGAGATGCGAGGCAGGGGGCTCAGAGGATGGGGCGTTGCGCGGTGGCGTGCTGGCACGGTCTGCGGAAATTGGCGTCGAGAAGGAGTGTGAGTTGAAGCTGGGAACCAGGCCAGCGGCTGTTGTAGGGGAGGCAGCAGGGCACTTGGCCTCGTGAGCGCAGGCGGCGATCGAACTTGGCCTGCAGCGGAACGACGCGGAGGAGCTCGGGGGGCATGACGAGTGATACGTCGTAAACGTATCTATATTTTTTTATGTACCATGATTGTTTAGTATCTACTTTGCTTTGCTTTGTCTTCTCTTTGAGGTATTTTTATATGTTTTCTAGGACTAACCTATTAACAAGATGCCACAATGCCAGTTGCCTGTTTTCTGTTATTTTTGGTTCCAAAAAAGTCAGAAAATTAATATTCTCGGAATTGGATGGGACAAAAGCCAAAGTCAATATTTTACCATGGGAAACATGGAGCCAGAAGACGAGACGGAGAAGGGCCTCGAGGGGGCTACACCCCCTGGTCGCGCGGGCAGGCCTGGCACGCGCCTGGGGGGTGTGGCCGCCTCGGGCACTGTAGCACCCAGGGTAAAACCACTACTAAAAAATCGCATGTCTTGTCTCTATGTATTATCATGACATTTGCATGCATATTGTTTGTTTAAAAACTATCTTGCTAAAAATGTATTTTGTCTTCTAGATCTCTATAACACCCTCAGATCGACCATATGCAAGTTTTAGCGATTTCCACCAAACCAACATAGAAACGATCTAAGGGTGTGACACAGTGGTATCGGAGCTCAACAGTTACGATACCTCACTGGTCCAGCATGTAGGATAACCTAGCTAACGGACGTTGTAGAGTGTCAAAACTATTTTGAAAATCGGTTGGATAGATCTGATTAGGTCTGCTTTTACTCCTTACCCCTTTGCTATTCTTCTCTTACCTTTACGTGTTTGAGATATTCTCACTTATATTTTCTTCGAGTCCAGGAATTCTTGTGGTTGGGTTTCCGGCGTACCTTCAGGGTTTCGTTTCTCCTCTTGTAACGGTGCGTCTACATCCTGTTTTCATGCTATCTGGGGAATTTTTCTCTGTTGTACCCTTCAGTGGACCAAAAATTCACTAAATCTTTTCTGTGTATCCTCCCGTGTTTTCTGATATGACGAAGTCATCTACATCATATCTGATGAGAACCTGCATCCCTCCTTTGTTTCCGAACCTCGCTTGTCGAGATCTATAATCTGAATTCTGAGAGTTGGTTGCATAATTCTCCTATTCATGTGCAGAGTAATGCTTTGGGTGCGCGATGGACTGATCACCATCCGACTACTCTTATCATTCGCTTTTGTACATTGAAGTGGTGGATCAATGCAGTTGTACTCCATTTCCGCGGAAGTTAGAGGTGGCCTTACCTTTTGAGACCTCAACCTTCATTTTTGTTTAACCGTAGTGTTCTCTCGACCAGCGGGTACATCGACCCTTGTTAGTGGTGTCGCCGGTTTCAAGATGAAGAAATAATTCTTATTAGTGGTGTTGCGAGGATCTACATGAAGCGAGAAGATTTAGATTGTCGGCCTTCTTCCCCATAACATGAGGCAGATCTCGAGGGCAAGATCCATTGTTAGTGGTGTCGAATTGTAGCACCCCGGGTAAAACCACTACTAGAAAATCGCATGTCTTGTCTCTATGTATCATCATGACATCTGCATGCATATTGTTTGCTTAAAAACTATCTTGCTAAAAATGTATTTTGTCTTCTAGATATTCTCCCTTTATTCAAACCAAAACCATCGATTTGTCCGGATATTTTATTTTGTTTAAACTATTTATCAAACTACTATTTAAAACAAACTAAATAAATAAAAACATATTTTTAAAAAAACTGGAGAGGCAGACAACCGGCCAGGACTAATGAACCGACCGGAGTCCACCTACAACCCAGCAAAATAAACCCTAACCATATTCCACCCCTGCCGCTACCATACACAGCATGCACGCCTACATGCACACAAGCACACGACTCGATGAGATTGTAGCCTGGCCCTCATGAGTTTTCTGTCATCCAAGGACGCATGCCACCACCTGCACGGGTCCGACCTCCTTGCCTCTACGGGATGCGAAAACTGTTGTGCCGCCCCGCACGTTGGCCTAGCGGCGCATGTGTGCTGCTTGTTTCACTGGCGCTGTGAAGCTAAGGTAGCAGCGTGGTACTGCTACGGGCCTATCCCTTCTCAAGATCGACAAGACATGGTCTTCGAACCATCTAGACGAACAAGATCGACAATGTCCCGCACGAATTCGAGGAACCACTGGCGCTGAATTCCAAGACCGATCCGATGTCGCACCTCGTGGTCTACTTCATGGGCTGCCACGATCTCCTTCATGGATCTAATGCCCGAAGGACTTCTACACGGACGCCAAGATCGCCCACTTGGAGACCGATCCCTCAAACCCTCGGAAACCCTGGATCGAACCCCACCATGTATGACCCTCTTATCGAGACCCCTATATTTTTATAATATATGAATATACTTGTTGCATATTAGTTAAACATATTTGCATACATAATGTGGGTGTTTGGGGGTGTTTCGATGGTTCACCTAAATTAAACATGGAGGCCATATGCGGGTGATTCTAGTCTTATATTGACTCCATTTAAATTTGGGTAGCAAACCGGCGCCATATTTTGCCTTGTTAAGCCAACATTTAAAATGTGGGGTATATAAACAACATGAACCATCTAATAAATTGTCGAGACCTTGGTTTTGCTTAATATTGTCTAATTACATCGCATCTTCGCCATGTCATGCCTCATACAATCATCATGCTCGATCTTCTTCTGTAGTATTAAATAGTGTATCTGATGTTTCTTCTAGTGTTTCGCTTCTTCACGGATTAGGCCGATGATTTGATGCGAGTGTCGACCCGATCTTCGAATGAACCTTTAGCAATGTTTTTAGGCAAGCATTCTCCCCCTTTATACCTATTTTACATTTCTAGTCTTTACTTCCTCTTGTTGCTCTATCGCTATTTGTGTCGTGATGCTATATGTTCCGTACCCCTTTATACTTTCCTGCGGCCCATATATTGCCATGGACACATCCTATTACTTGTTGTTTGGTAGATAGTCGGCCTTGCGAGTCGTAGTTGCTTGCGCAGGTGATGCGTCCTGCCGTCGATGTTTCATAGTTGTTGGAGAAATGCCTCATGCTTAATGTTGCAGATGGTCATGGCTTTAATTACCGTTTAATAACTAAAATTGAAAGTAGGTAAATAATGTAGAGACACATGTGGGCAATAGATTTTATTTGATTTTTAACCGTCCACTTGTGTCCCTTAGGACCCCGAGTACTTGATACCTGTTCCCTGAATATTTGCACTATCCGCATGTGGGACCATGAATCCCCTTAGCATGAGCTTGAGTCATATATTATTTCTTGGGGCCACAAAGTAGTTTGGCGTTTTATTACTATCATGTATTTATGCCATGCTTTACTGCTTTATTTACTATTGTGCGTGGAGCGCCTGTACTGTTTTGGAACCCCGTGCCACGTTTTCGCGGCATCGACAAGCCCAGACACACTTTCGGGTTCCCAGTCGTTTAGAGCCGTCGTCACAAACCTCTGGGTCCGTCTCGGAGCCGGCCAACTTCATAGCACTTAGCTTGGTTGGATGGCCCCCTGAAATATTATATGAATCTTGCAATTTCTTTGTCGTGATGCCTCATTGGGTTTTCAGCGTGTGTTGCGATTTGTGCCTCCTGCAGGGTAAGCTTTCTGAAAGCTGTGTCCGCGGTTATGGACGACTTGGAACACGGTATCTCGATCATAGACAACTATAACTAAAGTAGTGCTATAAATTTGACCTTAAAAATGACTAGTAATCAGCTTCAGTACAACGAAATGGCTAAATAAAAGTACCAACAACTGCTGGGTGTTTGAATGTCTCATGGTATATGTATCTGACTAGTAAGTATCGCAACTACAATGGAAGGATTAACTAAAAGTGCCCACTGATTAGTATTTCAGGATGACTCATGCTATCTATATCTGACTAGTAATTGCTATAACTTTAATGGAATGAATAAAACTGCCAACTGTGTGAGTTCCTCGGTCTGACTTCCTCATTTGGTCTCGAGGGGGAAACGCCAGAATGGGTATGTTTGGTGTTAGTATCAGGTTGGATCCGGATAGGTCCTTCTTATCCCTCTCTGATAATCGATAGTTTTATCGAGTCTCTATAGGTTGTTTAGTGCATGTTGCGCTGCCGCTTCAGTCACCATACCTATGTAGGCAAGGACCGCTGAATTCTAAGACTCTCCGTGTACTGGCCTCATTACTGACCGCTCTCTTTTTCCTTTGTTCTTTGACGACACCCCTTTTGTTAAGTAGGTTTTGAGATCGACGTCGTTAGCAGGGTTACCATTACGTCTTGGCCTGGGGAGGGTTATGGACGCCATTGGTTATTCTTTAGGGCTCTTAGTCCAATTTATCTCTTGTCCGTACTCGGATGTTGTATCGTTTATAAGGTGATTTGGATATTTGAACTGTATATCTGTATTCTTGACTCATGGAGTCGTTGTTGTATATATCTGTTCAATGGGTTCCATCGTGGACTAATGTGTAATGATATTAATTCGTTTTCCACCCGCACGAAAGTGCCTGGTGGGCGCCTTTGAATCGTTTCTATGTTGTTTTGGCGGGAATTGCTAAAACTTGCATAAGGTCGATCTGAGGGTGTTACATGCACCCCCTCGGCCTCCCTCTTCGCCTATAAGAATCCCCTGATACCTAAACCCTAAGTACTCGATCAATCTTCCACGAAATAGTCTGTAGCCGCCACCACCATCGTCCCTAGATCGGGGGGATCTGAAGCTCTTCCCGGCACCCTGCTGGAGGGGAGAGATCATCCCGGAGGCCTTCTTCATCACCATGCCAGCCTCCGGTATGAAGCGTGAGTAGTTCCACCTTGGACTACGGGTCCATGTAGTAGCTATATGGTTGTTTATCCTCCTTTGTGCTACCATGTTTTAGATCTTGTGAGCTCCGTACATGATCAAGATCGTCTATTTGTAATCATGCATGTTGTGTTTGCGGGGATCCGATGGATATTGAGATTACTATGTCATATTGGTTAATGATTCTATCTTATTGATTCTATCATGTCTGTGTTGTTTGTGATCTTGCATGCTCTCCGTTTCTAGTAGCTATCTTGGCCAAGTAGATGATAGTGACTCCAAGAGGGGCTATTTATGCTCGATAGTGGGTTCATGCCTCTATTTAATCTGGGGAAGTGATAGAACTCTCTAAGGTTGTAGATGTGTTGTTGCTACTAGGGAGAAAACAACAATCTTTTGTTCATAGAACAAGTGTTTTGTTTACTTTACACCTTGCTTAAAGCAGTTATCCGTTGCTTGTAGCTTAATACTGGAGGGAGTTCGGATGATAACCTGAAGTTGGATTACTAGTCATAGATGCAGTTGGATGGCGGTCTATGTATCTTTTTGTAATGCCCAATCAAATCTCATAGGATCATGAATGTCTAGTATTGCACTGTTATGCCTTGCTATGTCCTGTCAATTGCCCCGACGTAATTTGTTTACCCAGCATGTTATGTTGTTTATCTTAAGTAGAACACCTCTAGTGAACTATGGACTCCGGTCCAATCTTTACCATTGATACATCTTCCACTGTTACTGTTTACTTTCTGAAAACCACCATTACCTTCCACACCATACAGTTAATTCTTTGTTTTCAGCAAACCGGTGAGATTGACAACATCACTGTTCGTTGGGGCAAAGTCTTGAGTTTGTGTTGTGTAGGTTTCCAAGTTGCTAGCAACACCTTTGGGTCATTTCCTTCCTCCTACTGGTTCGATAACCTTGGTTTCTTACTAAGGTAAAACTTGTTGCTGTGCTCATCATACCTTCCTCTTGGGGTCTCCCAACGAAGCTCTACAGTAGTCTGAGCTACACACCATCAAGCTATTTCTGGCGCCATTGCCGGGGAGGCTAAGGACGGCTTCACAAGGGAGTCCTTCACAACATTTCTCTTTACTTTGTTTTTGTTTTTCTTAGATTCTTTTGCCTTGTTTTGTTTGCCTTTTATAAAAAATGACAAAAAAAAAATAGTTTCATTTGCTTTGCTTTCTCTTATAAAAAACACAAACAAATTAGTTCTTCCTCCAGTTGTCACCTTGATCTAGCACACCATGTTGATCCCCAAGTTCACCCTGGAAGACCTTTCAATAGGTAGTGGATCTATTATTGGGAAAGAAAATATTGCAGAATTCTTTAATTATGTTAGCAAACATGAGGATATTGAGGATAAATCATTAGCAGAGCTTGCTCCTAATTAGGAAATTGCTGCAGCTTGTTTAGTTCACATGTTGGAGGCTAGGTTTGTTAACCTTAACCCCATGATGAAAATAATGTTTCTTAAACTAAAAGAAGAGAAGGATACTGAAAAAGAGAGATTTTATCCTAGAAACTTTGCTAAAAGAGTTCAATGATGTTGCTAAGAACACCAAAAAAGGTTTTTGAACGTTTAAATATGCTAGGCTCATGTGTAGATTTTATGGGTACTTTAGAAAAATTGGATAAAACCAAACCCAATGGAGAGGAAATTAAGATACCCATACCATTTAAACTTGTAGGAATGCATGAGGCCTTAGAAAAGAATTTTGATTGAATTGTTCCTGAAAACCCATTTGATGAAAGTAGTGAACCAAGAGAGATGAGAAAGGATCCTCTAAAACTCATTTGGATGAGATACCTTTCCTAGTTGAAGAGATTTCGAGTGCTGATGTTAATGCTTCTTTATTTGAAAATACTTGATTCTTGCTTCTTGTGCCTAACTTAAAGGCGTTAAAGAAAATTAATTATTGGGAGATAACCCAAAAGTTTTATTGAGTCTTGGAAGTTATTACTTCTGTAATAACCGCTCCTTATCCTTTTTATTTTGATTTTTGTGCCAAGAATAACCTCTAATGAGAGGGAAGTAAGATTTGGGGAGTTGTTGTCCCGAAACAGATTTTTGTACTCCACTGTAAAAATTCGTGTAAAATCTATGTAAGTCGGATTGAGATGTAATTTTCTGAATAAATCCCCCAGTTTGTTAGATAACTTTCGTTAGTTAAACACTTTTTGATTTGAGCAACAAAAGGTCTTCGAGAAAATCGGTTTCTATCTACAGGTCTGTTTTGATAGATTTCTGCCATTATTTGCATTTGCTTCTTATTGATTCCTTTTTGGGTTCTTTTTGGGAAATTGATCTTTTTGAGAGAATTGCTACAGTAGCTTGTGTCTTTAGTGAAATTTTTGCTATTTTGAAACTAAACCCAAGGTCTATTATCTTTTGAATACACTAATGTTGCTAATGAAGATTGTGTGAAGTTTTGTATGAAGGAAAAAATTTAGGTGTAAGGAAAGAATGATGTAATGAGATGAAGAATGGAAAAAAGGTCAAGCTTGGGGATGCCACCCCGTGTCACCCTAAGAAATATTCAAGAAGTACAAGCGTCAAAGCTTGGGTATGCCCAAGGCATCCCCTTCTTCATCAATAAAAATCTCAGGTCTTTCTAGACACTTCGTTTTTATTGTTTCATGCACAAGTTGTGTTATTCTTGGAGCATCTTAGTTTTCGTTTTGGTTTTGGTTTGCTTAGTTTGCTTGAATAAAGTGGTTGTACCCCCGTTTTCGCTGTGTTGTTTCAAATAAGTTGATTGTTGTCGGAAAGGAGTAGAAAGTTCTTGCTTAGTAATATAAGAGGAGCTTGCTTTGACTGTGACTTAGACTTTACCATATCATGCTAGATGTTGTTTTGACCTTATTCTTAGTGATTATTTATGTAGCATGACTTGTTCCAAACAATTAGGATTGCTTAATGTGCCTTGAAAGGATCATGTGTTGTTTTAGCATACAAAATCATAGTATTGTGGTATTCTCCTTTGATGCTTTGTTTGGGTTGACTTGGCACATGCTCACACCATGTTATGACTATGAACAAGTCACCATAGCCTCTATGATCATTTAGTTTTTGACTTGTGGTACCACTTTATGTTTTGATTTGTAATGTTTTGTCGCTCTACATGATTATGGCCATTATTGCTCTCTTAGTTGGTTGCTCCTAGTCTTTTGATCGCCTCCACTTGTATGAGTAAGCTCTACTCATGCATCCAACTCCCAATAAACCAAGTTATTCCAAAGTGTCCACTATAAATTCCTATGCACGGTGTGTTACACCATTCCAAGTATATTCTTGTTTTATCTACCTTCCAATTAAAAAGTCACTTTGTCATGTGAAAATGAAAAAATAGTGATTAAAGCTCTCACAAACTTGATGGCACACTTTATTTTTCTTGCCCCTAATAAACTTGAACCATTGTGTCATCTATGTTGTATATGCTTGCACTTATACGTTGGAATTAGCAGAACCATGCTATCATGGGGAACGCTTTCAACATTGCACTTGTACATTGTACCCAGTTGATATCATGATCTTATGTTTGTGGATGTCGTCGGTGTGAAATAAAAGGGGATCTTGTAAGTTCATGGAGTTATGTATGTGTGTTAGAGAAACGCCTGGGCCTCTAGCCTAAGCCATGCCTAATCATGGTGGAAACTTGCAGCATCACCATAGTGAGCAATCTATGAAGCTTTCTTCTTATAAAAAAGAGAGACATATTGAAAAGAGGAAAGAGAGAAAAGGCACCATTTTCTCGTGGTAAATAAGAAGATTGCTGAGATGCTCATTGTCTGCTTCCCTTGTCATTTTGATATGGGATAGCTCTTGTATCATGTGCAAGGGGTACGCCGCTAGCGGTTCTCTATGATACACATGTACTTACTATGACAAGAATTTACCGGTGACTAAAGTTGAGTAGGATGAGGAGCGGCCCTCGTACTCAAGGGACATGAGATTGTCAGTTTATACTTTTGCAAGCATATACTCCATAGTTTGTTCACTTTAACCATAATCACTTCAAGATGCTTATGATAGGGGCAATGAGAGCTCAAAGCTAACAATTACCATAATTTTTGGAAGCTCTTTATGAAACTTGAAATCCATGCTTCACTTATATGAAGGGCCTTTATTCCACTATTATATTGAGTCTCCACCTTGTATCCTTAGGCACCAATTAAGAGAGCATAGTTGTGATTCTTAGTTCTATGTGCATTGTCCCAAAACATATTGATTGATTCATATTGTTGATATTGCTTGCTCTTGAACTATTTGTATCTAGTCACTCTTATGAACTTTGAAGGTGTCCTATGCATTTATTTGCTACACCATGAAGGACAGGTTAAATGCCACTATGCTATGTTTTCTATATGTGAAACAGACAAATGTCTTTCAATGCATTATTATTCATGATCTTTGTTTGTAACCTTTCATGTTGCATGCATAGTTACTTTGTCTTACTGTTAGAACTTCTTCTTTCATGCTCATGTTTAAAGTACTTTGATCCCAGCTTTCAATGCTTTCAAATGGTTTGATCTTGATTTTAATGGTGCATGTCACCTCAAAAATTATTCTTTTTATCACTTACCTACTCGAGAACGAGCAGGAGTTAAGCTTGGGGATGCTTGATACGTCGTAAACGTATCCATAATTTTCGATGTTCCATGCTTGTTTAGTATCTATTTTGCTTTGCTTTATCTTCTCTTTGAGGTATTTTTATATGTTTTCTAAGACTAACCTATTAACAAGATGCCACAGTGCGAGTTGCCTGTTTTCTGTTGTTTTTGGTTCCAGAAAAGTCAAAAAATCAATATTCTCGAAATTGGATGGGACAAAACCCAAAGTCAATATTTTACCGTGGGAAACACAGAGCGAGAAGACGAGACGGAGAAGGGACTCGAGGAGGCCAAACCCCCTGGCCGCATGGCCAGGCCTGGCCCGCGCTGGGGGGTGTGGCCGCCTCGGGCACCCCCTCGGCCTCCCTCTTCGCCTATAAGAAGCTCCCGATACCTAAACCCTAAGTACCCGATCAATCTTCCATCAAACAGTCCATAGCCGCCGCCACCATCGTCCCTAGAGCAGGGGGATCTGAAGCTCTTCCCGGCACCCTGCCGGAGGGGAAAGATCGTCCCGGAGGCCTTCTTCATCACCATGCCAGCCTCCGGTATGAAGCATGAGTAGTTCCACCTTGGACTAAGGGTCCATGTAGTAGTTATATGGTTGTTTATCCTCCTTTGTGCTACCATGTTTTGGATCTTGTGAGCTCCGTTCGTGATCAAGATCATCTATTTGTAAGCATGCATGTTGTGTTTGCGGGGATCCGATGGATATTGAGATTACTATGTTAGACTGGTTAATGGTTCTATCTTATTGATTCTATCATATATGTGTTGTTTGTGATCTTGCATGCTCTTCGTTTCTAGTAGCTATCTTAGCCAAGTAGATGCTAGTGACTCCAAGAGGGAGTATTTATGCTCGATAGTGGGTTCATGCCTCTATTTAATCTGGGGAAGTGATAGAAATCTCTAAGGTTGTATATGTGTTGTTGCTACTAGGGAGAAAACAACGATCTCTTGTTCATAGAATAAGTGTTTTGTTTACTTTACACACCTTGCTTAAAGCAGTTATCCGTTGCTTCCAACTTAATACTAGAGGGAGTTCGGATGATAACCTGAAGGTGGATTACTAGTCATAAATGCAGTTGGATGGCGGTCTATGTATCTTGTTGTAATGCCCAATCAAATCTCATAGGATCATGAATGTCTAGTATTGCACTATTATGCCTTGCTTTGTCTTGTCAATTGCCCCGCTGTAATTTGTTTACCCAGCATGTTATGTTGTTTATCTTAAGGAGAACACCTCTAGTGAACAATGGACCCCGGTCCAATCTTTACCATTGATACATCTTCCACTTTTATTGTTTACTTTCTGCAAACCACCATTACCTTCCACACCATACAGTTAATCCTTTGTTTTCAGCAAACCGGTGAGATTGACAACCTCACTGTTCGTTGGGGCAAAGTCTTGAGTTTGTGTTGTGTAGGTTTCCAAGTTGCTAGCAACACCTTTGGGTCGTTTCCTTTCTCCTACTGGTTCGATAACCTTGGTTTCTTACTGAGGTAAAACTTGCTGTTGTGATCATCATACCTTCCTCTTGGGGTCTCCCAATGAATCTCTACAGTGATCTGAGCTACACGTCATCAACGAGGAGGCGGAGGCTGTGGCGGCCTGAAGAGGAAGGCTCCAGCGATGATGGCGACGGGGCCGCTGACGAGGTTTCGACTCGTCAATGCCCATTGTTATGGACTTGGTTTTTGGAGAAGACGGGGATGCTGGAGATTGTGGAACGGTTAACAGACAAGCAACCAGGGGACACAGGATTTACCCAGGTTCAGGCCCCCGGAGGGAAAACCCTACTCCTGCTTGTCTGCTCTTGATTACGGCGGAACCGAAGATTACAGGGGTGCGCAGATTCGATCTGGCGTGGAGGTGTGTATGCGAAAGTATGAGTCGACCGATCTAGGACGTGCGCTCCTGGCCTTTATATAGACTTAGGCAGGTCCCGGGCATAGTCCTAGTCAGTTACAGGTTCTAGGGTTTTACCCCTTTGTATTTCCTATCTACTTTAGTCTTGCTCTCCAAGGATCCGAAGGCGTCATGGGCCTAGGCCACCCGAAAGTCTTCATGGGCCGGCGTACATCCGCCATGGGCCTTCCTTGGGCTGGACTAGGTATGCTGAGGTCACGCACTCGTAGGGTACAACCATGTCAGTAGCCCCCGAGTGATCAGTCGAATCGTAGATTCGGCTGAGGACTCTTCAATCTTTCAGGTGCAACTATGTATTAACAGTATGTGTGTAGGGATTGTCTTAGGACGAAACAACACAATCTTCCTCAGGTTCGAGTCCCTCAACTCGAAACTGGAACATATGCTGGCGTAATTCGACTCAGGCCGCGGAGGACTTACAGAAGTGGAATTCCAGTGAATTTAATTGATGTACCCAACGCGTCCGTCGGGATTTTTCATCGCACCTGTTAGCACGGGTTTTTACTAGCAGAGCACAGTCGTGTGCGTTGCCAGGCCATCAGATGATATCTGTAGGTCTTATCTTTGTGTCGCAGACACAGCATCCGAATGTTTGTCACCGCGGAGGCGTTTCGGGTGGCCAAGGAGACCGTTGCTCACTTAGCGTTTTGTTGGGGCAAAGTTGCCGATAAGTTTTTGCATGCTGATCCGAAAGATCGCAGTCGAAGATTTCATAGGGTGCGCGACCAGCGCTCCCTATGGGAGTAGCCCCCGAGTGTCTGTTCGAGTCGTAGACTCGAGCGGAGAATTTACTTCAAACATTGCTCAGTTGTTAAGTCCGTAGGACACAAAAAAAATTCGGATGCTTAAATCCATCCTCCCTATGGGAGTAGCCCCCGAGTCCATAGTGGAGTCGTAGACTCGACGAAGGACTTGAAGAAATATTTTGTCTTTATTCGTCTTTCGGGTGCGCGGCCAGCGCTCCTGATAGGAGTAGCCCCCGAGTATTTAGTCGAATCGAAGATTCGAGTGAGTACTCTTAGCCTTGGAGCCGAAGAATTGTAGGTGGTGCTAGTATAGCTTTTGATGACATCAGTGCTGACGATCAATGACCTCAAGCATCTGCTATGCCAGAGATGACTTGACTGGACGAACGTGGGTCCCAATTGCTGACCTTGAATTGACCGGTCACGCGCGGCGTGGAGAAAATTACGGCGTCTCCTCGATTTCCGCGCGTAGTGGACGGCGTGGTAACGACGGTTCGTTGTGATGCTGACACGTGTACGGTCAGATCTGTCGTTGGCATTAGGTCTTCTGGATGGACGGCTGTCGTGCGTCGTCTTCGTCGTTATAATCATTGGGGAAAACCGCGATTTTTTTTGACCGCATCAGTTCTTGTTTTCACTGCCTCCTTGTGCTCTAGTGATTCTTGCTGTGCGTTGGGATCTCCTTCCACATTTCCATCTTCTCTTCTGCGCTTTCACCGTCGGCGCCGCCGCAGCGCGATGGGGAAACCGAAGAAATCGTCATCTGCAGTTGGGACCAGCGCCGCCGGAGGAAAGAAAGGCGCCACCGCTACCCGTGTCACCGACGGTGGCTGGCGGCGATCAGAGACGCGGGAGAGCGATCTCCGCAAGCTTCGCGAGCGAGGTCTGATCCCGCAAGATAGGGAGGCCGTCAGACTCCCCGGCAACGAGGTAATCCCCCATCCCCCAGCTGGGTATCGGGTTATGTTTCTTGCCTTCGTTATGCGTGGGTTTTCCTTCCCAGTCCACAACTTCCTCCATGGACTGCTCTTTCTCTATGGCATCCAGCTTCATCATCTGTCTCCCAATTCGCTTCTCCACATTGCTTGCTTCATCACTTTTTGCGAGTGCTGGCTCGGCATTGAGCCGCATTTTGGCCTCTTCCGAAAACTTTATTCCGTGAAGAGGCAGTCTGGTTCGGATGGTGTGTATCCCATTGGGGGTTGCATCATCTCCCTTAGTCCCAATCTTTTTTTCTTTTCCTTTTCCATGTCCGAATCTGTCCAGTACTGGCGGAGGCGATGGTTTTACATCCGCGACTCCGTAGTGCCTGGGCAAGATTTTGGTCTTGTTCCTTTTGACCCCTCCCAGATAATCGAGCCAAAAAGATCCTGAAAAAACCAGATTTTGGATGGCGAGGCAGAGGAGATAGAGGCCCTTTATCGTCGGGTGGAGGATCTCCAGCTGATTCCAGAGAAGGAAGTGAACGGCGTGGACATCATCCGGACGTTTCTTGAGCGTCGGGTGCAGCCTCTCCAAGCGAGGGCGCACCCGATGTTTCTTTATTCTGGGCGCCGTGATCCGACGAGGGTTTCGGCTGAGAAAATCTCCGAGGAGGATCTTGACAGGACCCTTCGCGCGCTGCTGAAGTTCAAGGCCGGAGAGAAAATCCTGGGGAAGTCACTAACTCCTCCGTTTTCTTCGACGTTGGTCGTTCCGCAGGTGTAGATTCGTGCGCGTAGCGCTTTTTTTTGTCGACTGCGTATTTATTTCCTTTGTTTGCTAATAAAGTCCCTTCTGGTTTTGCAGAGCTTCAAGGTGTCGGGCATGGTGCCGCCATTGCCCGAAAAGTATCCGAATGCCCCGGATAATGAAGTGGTGGAGTCCGTGTCCGAACTGCCGTCGGCGCGATCTCCGGCCGAAGATGCCGACGAGTCGAGTGAGGACCATACGCGCAAATGATCACGGAGCTCCAGCGAGTCTTCGGATGCTTCGACTCCTCCGACTCCTAGAAACCCTCTGTGCCTTGATCGTCATAGTGACGGGCATGGAGGCTCTTCCTCTCCCATTTCTGCCATTCCTGTGCGGGCTGTGGCACCGCACCCTCCAGCGAAGCGGAAGAAGGAAGAAAAGAAGGAAGAGAAAAAGGAGGAGAAGAAAGAGGAGAAGAGAGCCCGAAGGACTCCTCATGTCTTCGACCTGAGCTCACTAGGCTCGTAAGTTTCTTGTTTGTACTACTGTCCTTTTTCCTTCTTGATTTTGCACTTGTGCTGATTGCTTCATATGCAGGCATTCCTCCCACGATTCCTCCAGCGATGGTGCACGGGAGATGATGGGGGAGTCTAAAATTGTGTCTCCTCCTCAGACGGTGGCGACTTCGGGGGGCGCCGCTCCGGATCCTCCGTTGTAGGAGGTGCAGGTGGCTGCGCCTCAGAATTTCGCCAGCGAGCCTTCGGAGTCGCCATCAGAGCATGTAAGTACCTCTTCTTCGTACCACGGGGGGAGCCCCCAGGTGTCTGAAAAATTTCATGTCTTGTTCTTTTTTCGAATCTTCGGGGGGAAGCCCCCGAGTGTCTTTGCGTTCGAGTGTTGCCTTTATTCCTTAATGTTGGGCGCAGCCCCCAAGTCCTTTTTCTTACTGGTGTTTCTTTTCCTGCAGCCTTTTGTGGAGGAGGCCAAGCGGCTGGTGCAGGAGCGCCTGGTGCTAGCGGCTAACCTCCGACAGCTTCAAGGTACTTATTTGTTGTTGGTGCATCTTTCATTCGTTCCGGTCCTGCTTTCTGACATTTGCTTGTTTCGAATGCAGAGGAGCATAATAATTCTCTCCGTGAGGTCGACGCTCTCAAGAAGAGCCTTGGTCAATCGGAGAAGAAGGCCGAGGCCGCCGTTGGTGCGAAGGAACGCCTCGAGCTAGAGCTGACCAAGGCAGCCGAAGCTAAGGAGCGTCTGCATCAGGAGGCCGCGGACCGTGAGGAGCAGCTGGCCACTGTTGCGGCTGCGCGCGAGAGGGAGGTGGAAGACAAGCTCATGGCTGCTGCCAAGGCTGTTTCAGGTAAGTGTTGTGTTTGTGCTTGTTTCTTCATCTTTCTTGTCTTCTTCTACGCTGCTTTTCTTCATGTCTTCCCCCTCTTTTTGTCTCAGATGCCGCAGGCATCGAGTTTGACCGCAACGCTCTGGAGCACGGTAGTGCTCTAGATGATGCTACTGCAGCGGTCGAAGATCGCTGCAGCACTGTCGTCAGCTCCCTTGCCAAGGCGAAGGAGGTTCTTGGCCGCTTCTACAGGGAGCTTGTCCCTAAGGGCGTGGCACTCGATGATGTGGATGCACTGGCGGAGGCTTTGTCAGCCGAAGCGCCTGCGGCGTACAAGTGCAAGCAGAAGGGCATCGGATCGTCCGTCGGGCTGGCGATGGCTTTGGCGGCTGGAGCGGAGATGGACCTGCCCCAGATCACCTCCCGGATGCCGACGACCGCAGATGGATCCGAGGTAGCCTTTGCTGCCTACTCTGCTCGCTGCAAGCGATATGGGCCGAAGCTCATTGATTTGCTGTCTGAGTATGCGCTGCGGCAGCAGGGCGGGGCCAAAGCTAGGCAGTCCGGCTCCGAGGCGACTCAAGGTGCCGTGTCTTAGGCGTTGTAGACGTAGGATATTTTGTAGCCTGCTTTTTGCTGTAAATATTTTGATGAACACAGTTCTTGTGTCACATAGTGGCATTTTATGTGCTGAATGAATTCGCCTAAGTTGTGCTCGACCACTGTCTGAATGTGTGTGTCCTTTGCTTTTCTGCTGTTCTAGGTTCCTTCGGGTGCTGACCCTGTTGACACCTCGCCTGCAGCGCAGCTGCGTCCATCTTTGGATGCTTCCTCGCAACTCACTTTTCTTCGGGATCGTGTTCGTAGTCTTGAGAAAGAGTTGCTTGGGCTATGAGGTCACGCCGATGTTTGGAAGTCCAAGGCGGATCGTGGTGCAGACAGAGAGGAGTACTTGATGGCGGAACTGGTTCGGCTGTCCGAGCAACTTCAATGTAAGTTGTTCTTTGTTTTGAACTGTAGCTCATTTCTTCGGATGAGCCTGTTGGCTTTGCTCTTATTTTGTGCAATTGTCGCAGGTGCGAACCTTGCTCCGAGGGAAGAGAAGGAGCGTGTCGCTGTTCGGGTCAATTGCTTGACTCAACAGGACATGGAGGCCAGTGGCTTCTTCTGGATGGATCGTGACCATGACATGGCTCTGGCGACGGTGCAGGATCGTGTGCACCAGGTTTCGCGAGTGCTTCGCCAAGTGCAGACGTCGCTTGCCTCGATGCTGCACGTCATGTTTCCTTTGGATGCCATACCGACGAGCCTTGCGCGTCTTCTGTCGAAGTTTCGGAATGTGAGCAATGTCAAGGAGTTGGTGCGGCAACAGCTCGTCGCAGGAGTGAAGGCTGCTTTGTCTCTTGTGAGGCTGCACCGGCCTGATGTTGATTTAGCTATTGTGGCAGCTGGGCCACAACATCGGCCGGATGGTGATGAGTGGGACATGCGTCCATATTACGCAGTTGTAAGGCAGTATGCCGAACAGGTCGTAGATTTGTTTGAGCAGCGTGCTCAGGTTATTCTTCAGAATAGGTAGTACCTGAAAAAGAGATAGATGTAAAATTTGTATATTTCGACTGGGCGTGTTGTGCCCTTTGTTGTAAAGGTTTGTTTGTTGTAAGCACACAGTGCTTTGTTTGAGTGCGTGTCCTTTTCGTTTGCCTGACGTTGTCAGCTACTCAGGTGTACACGCGTGATCCTCAGTCGATGGAATCGTGAGGTGGGGGGAGCCCCCGAGTGCGTTTGTAGCATAAAGTAAAGTTGCAAATAATGAACTGGAGTTTGGGGCGAGACACTTAGCTTTATTTATATCGTAATGGAGGAAGTACATTGTTCGGCTGAATAGCCTTGGCTGAAAGCCTTATTGAAAGTAAAGAGGATAGGTAGCTAGGGATAGAATCGTCGCAAGTGCGAGATGTTCCATGGGTTGGAGTATGCGACTCCAGACTCAACGTGCTTGAGGCGGTAGGCGCCTCCTGGGATGACTTCAGTGATGATGTAGGGTCCTTCCCATGGTGACTCGAATTTTGTCGGTCGCTCTTGCTTGAGTCGCAAGACGAGGTCTCCTTCGACAAAGGACCTTGGGCGCAGCCGGCGGCTGTGGTAGTTGCGGAGACTCTGCTGGTACACCGTTGATCGAGCTGCTGCTATGTCCCTTGCTTCGTCGAGTGTGTCGACGGCGTCTTCGAGTGCGGTCGTGGATTCGGCTTCGCTGTAAGCGACGACCCGGGGGGGCTGGTGGCGTACTTCGGCTGGTAGCACGGCTTCAGCTCCGTGTACCATGAAGAACGGTGTGTAGCCTGTGGAGCTGTTTGGCGTGGTCCGTAAGCTCCATAGGACGGATGGTAGCTCTTTCGTCCAGGCTCCTGCTTTCCGTTTGAGTGGGCTCATGAGGCGCTTCTTGATGCCAGCGCCGATTAGGCCGTTGGCCTTTTCCACTTTCCCGTTCGTTTGCGGGTGTGCCACTGAGGCGTACCTGATGTTGATCCCAAGGCCTTCGCAGAAGTCCTGGAATTCCTTGGAGATAAAGTTCGATCCATTGTCGGTGATGATGCTATGCGGTACGCCGAACCTGTAGACAATGGATTCGAAGAACTTGACGGCAGTTTTGCCCTTTTGGTTTGTGACGGGCATGGCCTCGATCCACTTGGTGAATTTGTCGACTGCGACCAGGAGGTAAACGTGACCCCCTTTCGAAGATTTTAGCAGTTTGCCGATCATGTCGAGGCCCCATTGAGCAAAAGGCCAAGCTATAGGTATGGGACTGAGCTCTGACCCGGGTGCGTGCGGTTTGTCAGCGAACCGTTGGCATCTGTTGCATCTTCGGACGATGTCCTTTGCGTCGCTCATGGCCGTTGGCCAGTAGAATCCGGCTCGTAGAGCTTTGGCGACAAGGGAGCGGCTGCCTGCGTGATGGCCGCAGATGCCCTCGTGGATGTCTTGGACGATGGCCTTCCCATCACCGATGGTGACGCACCTTTGCAGTACACCCGTAAGACTGCGTTTGTACAGCTCGCCATTGATGGTGGTGAAGGCTTTTGACCGACGAGATATGCGCCGGGCATCTGTCGGGCTGTCAGGCAGTTCTCCGTTTATCAAGAACTATAGGTATGGTCGCGTCCAAGTTTCTTCGACTGCCATGACCTACATTAGATTGACCATGGCTACCTTTGTGTCCAGTTTTTCGGGTCCTTCATGTCCTTCGGGTAGCGTAGCCCCCGAGTGTTCTCCTTCTTCGGGTGATCCTTTGGGGAATTTCCGCTTGATGGATGGCACGCAGATCTGTTCGAGGAACACACCCGGTGGCACCTTTGCGCAGGTGGAGCCGATGTTGGCGAGTCTATCGGCTTCCTCGTTTCTTTCTCTTCCGACGTGCCGAAGCTCGCAGCCGTCAAATTCTCCTTCGAGTGCATTGTAGAGCGCGCGGTATGCAATCATGTTTTCGGCGTGTGCGTCGCACTCATTCATCGTCTGCTGAACAACGAGGTTGGAGTCACCGTAGATGACCAGGCGCGTTGCGCCGCATATCTTTGCCATCCTCATGTCGTGGATGAGGGCTTCGTATTCGGCCTTGTTGTTGGAGGCTCGGAATTTCATCCGAAGGACGTACTTCATCTTGTCTCCTTGCGGGGAGGTCAGTATGACCCTTGCTCCTGCTCCAGCTTCTCGCTTGGAGCCGTCGAAGTGCATCGTCCATGACTGCGACATATCTGGGGTGTCTGGCAGCTGCAGCTCCATCCAATGTACCAGGAAGTCCGGAAGGACTTGAGATTTGATTGCGAGTCGCTTCTCGTAGACGATGTCCAAGGGTGACAGCTCGATGCCCCACAGGGCCACGCGTCCTGTGGCCTCTGGATTATTCAGGATGTTGTTCAGGGGTGCCTCGTTGATGAACATCACCTGGTGCTCCTGGAAGTAATGGCTCAGCCGTTGAGCCGTCATGAACACGCCGTAGGCGAGCTTATGGTAGTGAGGGTACCTCTGCTTTGTTGGTGTCAGTACCTCGTTGAGGTAGTATATTGGGCGCTGGACCCCGTGGGTCTTGCCTTCTTCGGGTCGTTCGACCACGAGTACGGTGCTGACCACCTGGTGTGTGGCTGCTATGTATAGCAGCAGAGGCTCGCGCTCCTTTGGCGTGACCAGGACGGGCGAGGTGGAGAGGAGCCGCTTGAGGCTTTCGAATGCATCGTTGGCTTCTGGCGTCCACTCAAACTTGTCTGCCTTGCGTAGCAGTTGGTAGAATGGCAGGGCCTTCTCGCCCATGCAGCTGATGAATCTGCTTAGCGCCGCTATTCGTCCTGCGAGCTGCTGGATGCCTTTGAGGTTTTTCGGTTTCTCCATCGCCATGATGGCTCTGATTTTCTTTGGGTTCGCCTCGATCCCTCGCTGAGAGATGAAGTACCCAAGCAGCTGACCCGATGGGACGCCGAAGGCGCATTTTTCGGGGTTGAGCTTGATCCTGTAGCGATCGAGGTTGTCGAACATCTCGCGGAGATCGTCGATAAGTGTTCTTGCCTCCTTGGTTTTTATTACTATGTCGCCAACATAGACTTGGACGTTGCGACCGATCGGGTCCTTGAGGCAGGCCTGCATGCATCGCTGGTACGTAGCACCTGCGTTCTTTAGCCCGAAGGGCATTGTGTTGTAGCAGAGTACTCCGAACGGTGTGATAAACGCCGTTTTCTCCTGATCTTCGACCTTGAGTCGAATCTGGTTATAGCCTGAGTAGGCATCGAGGAAGGAGAGTTTCTCACAACCTGCAGTCGAATCGACGATCTGATCGATCCGAGGAAGAGGGAAGTGGTCCTTTGGGAAGTGCTTGTTTAGTGACGTGAAGTCCACGCACATCCGCAGGATGTCCGTGTCCTTCTTTGGGACCATCACTGTATTTGCAAGCCACTCGCTTTCCTTGATTTCCCTGATGAAGTCTGCAGCGAGTAGTCTATTGATTTCCTTGCCGATAGCTTCAGCTCGTTGCTCGGACAGTCTCCGGATGGACTGCTTGACTGGCTTGGTGTCTGGAAAGACATTGAGTGCGTGCTCGGCGAATTCCCTGGGAACTCCTGGCATGTCCGCAGGACACCAGGCGAAGATTTCCCAGCGCTCACGGAGGAATTCGACGAGCGCGCCTTCCTATGCGGGGCTGAGGTCATTGGCGATCAGCGCCGTCTTGGAGGCATCCGTCGGTTGGACCTGCACCTTCTTTGTGTTCACCGTGGAGTCAAAAGACATGTCGGGTGCATTTTTCCTTGTGACTGGGGGTGCCCCATTGTCCGTCACCTCACGGAGCCTTACGAGCTCGTCTTGCATGCCGAAAGACTAGGAGATTTTGTTGAAATCCCTGTCGCACTGGTCCGATCGAGTGAAGCTCCCGTGGACTGTGATGATGCCCTTCTGCCCTAGCATCTTGAGTAGCAGGTATGCGTAGTGTGGGACAGCCAGGAACCTTGCGAATGCTACACGCCCAAGTATGGCGTGGTATTGTGACGGCCAGTCCACCACTTCAAATTCGAGTCGCTCCTGCCGGAAGTTGTCCGGCTTCCCGAAGATGACGTCGAGCCCTATTTTTCCCAGGGGGAATATGCCTTTCCCTGGAACGATGCTGTGGAACGTTGTGTCTGACTGTTCTAGGCTGCATTGCGGGATCCGCATTGCTACCAGAGTGCTTGCGAACATTAGGTTGATGCCGCTGTCGTCGTCCATGAAGACGCGACTCATCTCGAAACCTCCGATCTGCGCCTCCAGCACCAGGGCAGCATGACCTGGGCGAGGGATCTGGCAAGGGTGATCCACACGAGTGAATGTGATGCAGGACTCCGATCCGCTGAGGTACTCAGGGATGGCAGGTGGGGTTGCCACGGCCAGGTTGATTTGTCGGGTGATTTTCTTCTAAACCTTATTAGTGGGGTGTCCCTTCTGGATCATCATCAGTGCTCCTTTCGGTGGGGGGTACCCGTTCCCAGCGTTGTTCTATGCGGGTGCGACTGGTTGGTTTGGGCCTCAGATAGGCGGCGGTGGAGGAGCTCCATGCGCTATTTCACCTTGCGTAGGCGCGTTCCGAACGCAGGGATTGGGGTTTGTTGCCTCATCTGCACCATGCTTTCGCTGAGTTTTTGGAACTCGCGGCAATCCTTGAGCATGTGGCTAGCTTTCTTTTTGCCATCCTGCTTGTCGATGTAGAAGTGGATGGTGCATGGACCCGAAAGTTTGTCGTATGCTGAGGGTCCGTTGTCGCGGTCACGGCGTTGCCACGACTGTGCTGGGCGTCCGTCGTCGCGGAAGTTTCCTCTGCGATATCCTCCGTTGTTGCGGCTATTGTCGTTGCGACGGTCGGCGTAGCCGGCCGCGACCATGTCGGGTCCGTCGCGGTCATCGTAGACGCGCGATCTCCTCTTGCCGCGGCGTTCCCGTCTTCGGCCGTAGTCGTCCTCTTCATCCGATTGTGCCCGGTGGATGCAATCTTCTCCGTCGGCCCACCTGTTGGCGATGTCCATGAGGTGGTCAAGTGTTTTGGGCTTGACGCGCCCAAGTTCCTCCTTGAAATCTAGGCGTTTGACGCCGTCTCTGAAGGTGTCGATGGACCTCTCTTCGGAGATGTGTGCTACGGAGTTCTTGGTGGTAGACCAGCGTAATATGTACGAGCGAATAGATTCGCCCGTTCTCTGAGTGCAGGCTCGCAACTCTTCGATTGAGGCGGGCCTCTTGCTGGTGCCCTTGAAATTTCGGATGAAGCTGTAAGCTAGCTCCTCCCAGCTTCGGATGGACCCTGATGATAGGCTGCTGAGCCAGACCCGCACCGCGCCTGTCAGCTGCAGCTAAAGGCATTGCATGGCGGTTCCTTTGTTACCGTCGTGCAGCTTGACGGATGACAGATGGTCACTGATCCAGGCTTTTGGATCTTGAGTGCCGTTGAACTTCGGAGTATCCGAAGGAAGCTTGAAATTGCATGGCATCTTTGTTCGCCGAACAGATCTGCTGAAGCATCGAGCTCCGCAGAGTTCTCCTTCCTCTTCGTCCATCTCGGATTCAGACGAGCATGCACGTTTGGCTCGTGCTTTGTCGATTTTGCGCTGTGTAAGCACGTCTCTAGCGTCGTAGTCGCGTTTACGGCGACGCGAGCTCTTCTTCCTTCGAGGAAGGTCGTGTTCCTCTTCCTCTTCGGATGAAGGGGTGGGGCTCCGGTCGCGCCTGGCCGGAGCTTTCTTCTTTGGCTCCGCAGGAGCGTCTTCGTGGAGCGCAGCTCCGACAAGTCCGAGTCCGGTGAGTGCGGACTTATGCATGGCTCTCTTCGGGTCCCCCTCCGGAGGTTGGTGGGCCGCGAGATACGCAGTGGCTGCCATGATCGCAGCTTGCGGTGTCTTCGGGATGATGTTGCCGTCGGCATCCATCTCCATGAACGATGTGTGGAGAGTTCAGGTCACATCACGGCGCTCCTTGGGATCCATGTTCTCTATCCGAGAGCGGTGCTTGTTTCCTTGGTTTCCGTTCGTGCTAGAGCCGGGGGCCATGGCGGAGAGCGCAGCTCATCGCGCGCTGGACTCAGAGGCTGCTTGCTTGCGTTTGTCAAGTGTTTCCTGCATCTTGACTTGCTTCTTATGCTCCTCGATGAGGAGGTAGTGGTATGCCATCAATAGTTCACGTGAGGCGTCTGCATGCAGGACTATGTCGCCTGCTACGGCGCGGCATGCCTGGATCCATCCTTCTTTGCTAAGTTGGATGACGTGGCCGTTGTTTTCCCCTTCGGGTGGGGGGGACCGGCTTCTTCTATTCCCGCCGTTTCCACCGTTTCTGTCCTGCGGGTTGGGGTTCGTGTTGGGCGGCGGGTTAGGCGTTTGCTGCTCCTGGATGACTGCGGCGCATTGATAGCGCTTGTAGATCGGTCCGCTGCTGCCTCAGCTTTCAGATCCGGAACCGTAGGTCCCTGCGTCCGATGGTGGATCGCACAGATTGGAGTTGCAGCTGCTGCTGTCATAGGAATCATCTGCTGATGATGTTGTGCGTAGCACGGGGTGTGGGGCCCACGAGGCGGGCCTGATTGATGGTAGGGGCACCCGCTCAGGGAGGCGGAGGGTGCCAGTTTGCCCCACCTGGAAGCAGAAGCTCCCGAACAAGATTTCGAGTTCGTCGCCTACGGGCTCGAAGTCCTTCATGGTGGCCGGCGAGTGGGCAGTGAAGTCGAAAGCGCCGAAGAGGAGGTGACTCTCTGTCGCCGCAGAGTTGTAGATCAATCGGGTCGGGACCGTCACGATCGCACAATCAGCAGCCCCGATTCCCACAGACGGCGCCAATTGACGAGGTTTCGACTCGTCAATGCCCATTGTTATGGACTTGGGTTTTGGAGAAGATGGGGATGCTGGAGATCGTGGAACGGTTAACAGACAAGCAACCAGGGGACACGGGATTTACCCAGGTTCAGGCCCCCGGAGGGAAAACCCTACTCCTGCTTGTCTGCTCTTGATTACGGCGGAACCGAAGATTACAGGGGTGCGCAGATTCGATCTGGCGTGGAGGTGTGTATGCGAAAGTATGAGTCGACCGATCTAGGTCGTGCCCTCCTGGCCTTTATATAGACTTGGGCAGGTCCCGGGCATAGTCCTAGTCGGTTACAGGTTCTAGGGTTTTACCCCTTTGAATTTCCTATCTACTCTAGTCTTGCTCTCCAAGGATCCGAAGGCGTCATGGGTCTGGGCCACTCGAAAGTCTTCATGGGCCGGCGTACATCCGCCATGGGCCTTCCTTGGGCTGGACTAGGTATGCTGAGGTCACGCACTCGTAGGGTACAACCATGTCAGCCGCAGCATGCTCGGTGGAGGCCACTCACGGGGATGCGGGGCAGTGAGCTTGATGCGGGGCTCGACGCAGACGATGATGAACACCGCGGAGAGACAGGCCAGCGGCGAGATGGTTGGCGACACATGAGCTAGAGGCCGCGCGGGCGGCGCCAAGGAGAGGAGCGGCCAGAGGCACGGGGAGCCGGTGGAGGAGGCGGTGGAGTGCCCTATTAGCAGCGGTGGTTGACAGGGGCGTGGCCCAGGAGGGTGACGGTTGGGCGGGAGGAGGCCGCATCGGGTGGCTCTCGGGGAGGAGGAAGGAGGGGCGCAGCTGATACGGTCGATAGGGAGCGAGCGCAGGTGGCGGCATCACACTTGAGGGGAAGGGGCGGCTCGAGCGGCGGTTGGCGGGTTCCACGTGGAGGGGAGTGGGGGCACGTGGGCAGTGGTGGGGCCAGGGGATCAGGACCGAGGGTGGAGGCGTGGAGCGTACGCGGTATGGGGTGGAGATCCCGTGCGCACCTCGCGTGAGTGCGTGTGTGATGAGTGGGGTGGCGACGGTTGATGGGGTGAGAGAGGGTGGGGCTATGGTAGGATTAGAATTAGGGTTAGGGTTTTGTTTTGGGGTAGTAGGTTGCTGCCAGCTAGGCCTTGGGCCTGGCCGGTGGCGGCCTCCCCCGGTTTTAAAATAGTCTTATTATTTTAATTTTATAAAATCTTTTTGTAATAGGTTTAGACAAACAAAATATCTATAAGGTTTCTGCGGTTTGATTTGAATTAAGATGGGGTATTTGGGAAAACAAAATATACCTTTGTAAAATAGTTTTTGACAACCAGATGCATGATGATGTCATGATGATGCACATAATAAAATTAATAGCGATTTTCTATTATTGGTTTTACCGGGGTGCTATAATTCGACACCACTAACAATGGATGTCGCCCTCGAGATCCACCTCATGATAGGGGAAGAAGACCGACGATCTGAATCTTCTCGCTTTGCGTAGATCCTCGCGACACTACTAACAAGGATTCTTTCTCACAATCGTCGAGAGAACACCCCAAAGAAACAAAGACGAAGGTAAAGGTCTCAAAAGGGTAAGGCCACCTCTAACTTTTGTATAAGGAGTAAAATTGCTTGATCCACCGATTTAATGTACAAAAGCAAACGATAGGGGTAGTCGGATGGTGATCAGTCCATCGTGCACCCAAAGCATTACAATGTACATGAATAGGAGGATTATGCAACCAACTCGCAGAATTTAGACTGAAGATCTTGACAAACAGTGTTTCGATAACAAAGGAGTGATGCAAGCTCTTCATTGGATCTAATGTAGATGATGATGTCGCGTCGGAAAACACAAGAGGATACAAAGAAAAAAATTAGTGGATTTTTTGGTCCACTGAAAGGTACAACAGAAGAAAGGTCCCTCCAATAGCATGAAGACCAAATGTCGAAGCACCGTTAACAGAGGATGGAAGCGAAACCCTGAAGGTACGACGGAATCCCAACCATGAGAATTCCTAGACTTGAAGAAAAGGTAAGAGAGAATATTCAAAACACGTCAAGATAAGAGGAGAAATAGCAGAGTGGTAAGGAGTAAAAATAGACCTAATCAGATCTATCCAACCGATTTTCTAAAATAGTTTTGACACTCTACAATGTCTGTTAGCTAGATTATCCTACATGATGGACCAGTGGGGTACCATAACTGCTGAGCTCTGATACCACTCTGTAACACCCTCATATTGGCCCTATGCAAGTTTTAGCCTTTCCCGCCAAACCCGCATAGAAACGATTTAAAGGTGTCCACCAAACACTTTCGTGCGGGTGGAAAATGAAGTAATATCATTACACAATAGTCCTCGATGGAACCCACAGAATATATATATACAACAACGACTTGATGAGTCAACAATACAGATATACAGTACAAAGATCCAAAACACCTTGAAAACAATACAACGCCCGAGTACGAACAAGATGCAAATTGAGCTCAGAGCCCTGAAGAATAACCAATGGCGTCCATAACCCTGCCCAGGCCAAGCCGTAAGGGTAACCCTTCTAACGACTTCGATCTCAAAACCTGCTCAAACAAAAGGGGTGCCGACGAAGGGCAAAGGGAAAAAGAGAGCGGTCAGTACTGAGGCCAGTACACGGCGATTCTTATAATTCGGCGGTCCTTGCCTACATAGGTATGGTGGACTTAAACGGCAGCACAACATGCACTAAACAACCTATAAAGACTCGATACAGCTGGCTACTATCAGAGAGGGATAAGAAAGACCTATTCGGATCCAACCTGATACTAACACCAAACATACCCATCCTGGCGTTTCCCCCTCAAGACCAAACGAGGAAGTCAGACCGAGGAACTCACACAGTTGGCAGTTTTATTCATTCCATTATAGTTGTAGCAATTACTAGTCAAATATAGATAGCATGAGTCATCCTGATATACTAAGCAGTGGACAATTATAATTAACCATGTTGTTGTATTTGCAATACTTACTAGTCAGATACATATAGCACGAGACATCCCAAATCCAGCAGTTGTTGGTATTTTTATTTAGCCATTCTGTTGTAGTGAAGCTAATTACTAGTCATTCAAAGTCAAATTTATAGCACTAATTTAGTTATAGTTGACTATGATCGAGATACTGTGCTCCAAGTCATACATAACCGCGGACACGGCTCTCAGAAAGTTTTACCCTGCAGGGGGCACAAATAGCAACACACGCACGATCAACCTCGAAAAAACCAAATGAAAACCCAATGAGGCATCATGATAAAGAGATCACAAGATTCATATAATATTTCAGGGGGCCACCCCACTAAGCTACCCACTACGAAGTTGGCCGGCTCCGAGAGGGACCCAGAGATTTGTGACGACGGTTGTAAACGACTTGGAACCCGAAAGCGTGACTGGGCTTGTCGATATCGTGAAACGTGGCATGGGGTTCCAAAACAGTACAGGCGCTCCACGCGCAATAGTAACTAAATAAGTAAAGCATGGCATCATCATGACATAAGTACAAGATAGTAATAAAGCCCAAAACTACTTTGTGTCCCCAATAAATAAGATATGACTCGAGCTCTCGCTAAGGGGATTCATGGTCCCACATGTGTATAATGCGAATAGTCAAGAACAAGTATCAAGTACTCGGGGTCCTACGGGACACCAGTGAGCGGTTAAAAACTAAATCACATCTATTGCCCACCGGTGCCTCTACATTAGTTATAACTATTCCCAGCAATTTAATATCAAGTTGTAATTTGAGTCATGATCATCTCCAACATAAAGCATATGGCAACGTTCCAGCAACTATGGTGCTTGACGTCACGAGGCAACACATGCGCAAGCAACTACGACTCGCAAGGCCAGCTATCTACCAAACAACATGTAATAGGAGATGTCCAAGGCAATATAGTGGCTGCAAAGGATATCGTGGGTACGAAAACTAAAGCATCGGAACACAGATAGCAATAGATCAACATGAGGAAATAAAGACTATAAAAGTAAGATAGGTAGAAAGAGGGAGAATGCTCACATGAAAACATTGTCGAAGGTTCATCCAAAGATCGGAACGACACTCGCATCAACTCATCGACCTAGTCCGTGAAGAAGCAAAGCACTAAAAGAAACACCGGATGCACTATTTAATACTATGGCAGAAGAGTGGGACTGATGCATGTATAATGTATGACATGGCAAAGATGTGATGCGACTAAGCATAATTAAGCAGAACCGGGGTCCCGACAATTAATTAGAGGTTTCATGTTGTTTAGTTACTCCACAATTTAAATATTTTTCTATCAAGGAAAAACATGGCGTCGGTTCGCTACACAAATTTAAATTAAGCCAATATAACACTAGAAAAGCCCGCATATGTTCTCCGTATTTAATTATGAGATGAATCGGCATAAGGCCCCAAAACACACAAATATGTATGCAATCATGAACAATTGATGCAAAAGTTATATATCATTTATAAAATAAGGGCTCGAGAAAAGGGTCACACATGGTTCTGATGATCTTGGTTAGGGGTTTGACAGGGTCCAGCTCAACGGGATCGGTCTTCGAACGACGGGAATGGGCTTTGGAACCCGTGAAGGAGAGTTTTAGGTCATAGGTTCCATGTTGTCGAACTTGGGGTTCCAACTTCATTTGCCGATGACAAGCTTGGGTTCATCCTTGTCTGTGGTGCGAGTGGCACCGAAGATATTGATGGACGGCCTAGTACTGGCTCACTACACGGATGTAGAGCTTGGCGATGCACGAATTCCATGTCCCGTACCACTTGGTCACCACATCGACTGCTGATCATCATCACACCATAGCACCAAACAGAAACAACAACCCGCTATAGGCGTTTTTTGGAACCAAAACCACCACCAAACAAATATGGTGCGTTCAGGCATCAACAGGGTAGTAGAGTCGTGAGGCATGGGGCTCAGAGGATGGGGTGTCGTGCGGTGGCGTGATGGCATGGTCTGCGGCACTTGGCGTCGAGAAGGGGTGCGGGTCGAAGCTAGGAAATGGGCCAGCGGCTGCTGTCGGGGAACGACGAAGGAGGCAGCGGGGCGCTCGGCCTCGTGAGCACAGGCGGCGACGAAACTTGGCCTGCAGTGGAACGACACAGATGAGCTTGGGGGCACGACGAGGAGGCGGAGGCCATGGCGGTGGCGGCCTGAAGAGGAACGTGCCATCGACGACGGCGATGGGGCTGCAGCATGCTCGGCGAAGGCCACTCATGGGGACACAGGGCGAGGAGCTTGATACGGGGCTCGACGCAGACGATGACGGACGCCGCGGAGAGACGGGCCGGTGGCGATATGGTTGGCGACGCACAAGGTAGAGGCCGCGTGGGCGGCGCCAAGGAGAGGAGCGGCCAGAGGCGCAGGGAGCCGGTGGAGGAGCCGGTGGAGTGCCCCGCTAGCAGCGGCGGTTGACAGAGGTGCGGCCCAGGCGGGGTGACGGTTTGGCGGGAGGATGCCATGTTGGGGTGGCGCTCGGGAAGGAGGAAGTAGGGGCGCGGCGGATGTGGTCAACGGGGAGCGAGCGTAGGTGGCGGCGGTGCACTTGCGGGGAAGGGCGGCTTGAGCGGCAGTTGGCGGGATTCATGCAGAGGGGAGTGGTGGGGCCAGGGGATAGGGACCGAGGCTGGAGGCATGGAGCGTACGCGAGATGGGGTGGGGATCCCATGCGCGCCTCGCGTGAGTGTGTGTGTGATGAGTGGGGTGGCGGCGGCTGATGGGGTGAGTGAGGGTGGGGCTAGCATAGTATTAGAATTAGGGTTAGGGTTTTGTTTTTGGGTAGTAGGCTCCTGCCAGCTGGGCCTTGGGCCTGGCCGGTGGCGGCCTCCCCTGGTTTAAAAATAGTCTTATTATTTTATCTTTATAAAATCTTTTTGTAATAGGTTTAGACAAACAAAATATCTATAAGGTTTTAGAGGTTTGATTTGAATTAAGACGAGGTATTTGGGGAAATAAAATAGACCTCTGTAAAATAGTTTTTGACAAACAGATACATGATGATGTCATGATGATGCACATAATAAAATTAATACCGATTTTCTATTAGTGGTTTTTCCAGGGTGCTACAAGACTTATTTTAAACCAGATACCATTATTCTCTTGCCTAGATTATTATGTTGAGGAGTTTCTTTAATGTGCAATGATGAGGAATATGCTATAACTATTACTATTGGATCAAAAAGTTTTATATTTTTCTTTCTTATTTATTTTTAGAAGATGAACACGAGGAGCCAAACGTGTGCTCTTGCCGCCGCTAGTTCTTCTCGAGCTGCAACTCAGGAATGCATGGGGGTACGATTTAAGAACGAGTCCCACCGCGATCGTTTCGACATGATCAAAAAATGAGAAGTGAAGGCAACCAAGTAGTCTTGCCCCGTCATATTGAACTAACTCGCTATTTCTAATGACTTTAATTTACTTTGCAATAGAGTTGGCCTGCAAAACTTTGTATTTCATGATGCACCAACCTATCGCCGATTAACCATTGAATTTGTTAGTTCTTTCAAAAGCATCGTTAGCATGGCATGGAGAGGATATAATTTCTTTCCGACTCATGAACAATAATTATTCTTTATCACTTGATGAATGCTGGAATTGTTTTGGTTTACCCAACAATGATCCTAATGCTCCGCGCGCATCTTTTACCAGCATAGAACCTTCCCCTGAACTTTGTTATAATAGAATGATATTTACTTCTAAAGTCAGCAAAGGGAAAAATATTCAACATCCTGTTATTCGCTATTTGTTCTAAGTTATTGTTAAAACCTTGCAGACGCGTAATAAGTTTACAAGACTCAATGAGGAGGCCATCTTAGTCCTCGCAAAAGATGCTTTCAATTACGACAACTTGTCACTCAACTTGGGCGCTATTCTTGTGCGCTACTTGGAGTACCAATCCTCCCAAAGCCAAGGACCAATCACTTGTGGAGGCATCATCATCGTGCTTGCCAATGCCCTAGGCATTGATACGTCGGAAACCTATCTATAATTTTTGATGTTCCATGCTTGTTTAGTATCTACTTTGCTTTGCTTTATCTACACTTTGAGGTTTTTTTATATCTTTTCTGGAACTAACCTATTAACAAGTTGCCATAGTGCCACTTGCCTATTTTTCTTCTGTTTTTTGTTCCAGAAAGGCAGAAAATCAATATTCTCGGAAACGGACGGGACAAAAGCCAAAGTCAATATTTTACCGTGGGCGAAACGAATCCAGAAGACGAGACGGAGGGGCGCCATAGGGTGGCCACACCCCCCCCCTAGGCGCGGCCAAGCCTGGCCCGCTCCTCGGCAGGGTGTGGGTCCCCCGGGCACCCCCTGCCTCGCGTCTTCGCCTATAAGAAGCCCCCGATACATAAACCCTAGACAACCGATCAAAACTCCATGAAACCGTCTGTAGGCACCGCCACCATCATCCCTAGATCGGGGGGATCCGAAGTTCTTCCCGGTACCCTGCCGGAGGGGAGATCATCACGAAGGCCTTCTTCTTCGGTATGATGCGTGAGTAGTTCCAACTTTGAATATGGGTCCATGTAGTAGCTAGATGGTTGTATCTCCTCCTTGTGCTTTCATGTATAGATCCTGTGAGCTCCGTTCATGATCAAGATCTAATCTATTTGTAATCATGCATGTTGTGTTTACGGGGATCCGATGGATATTGAGATTACTATGTCAGATTGATTAATGGTTTTGTCTTTATGATTCTATCATGTATGTGTTGTTTGTGATCTTGCATGCTCTCCGTTGTTAGTAGCTATCTTGGCCAAGTAGTTGCTACTGACTCCAAGAGGGGGTATTTATGCTCGATAGTGCGTTCATGCCTCTAGTTTCCAAGGGAAGTGACATAAATCTCTTTGGTTGTAGATGTGATGTTGCTACTAGGGAGAAAACAACGGTCTCTTGTTCATGGAACAAGTGGATTGTTTACTTTACACACTTTGCGTAAAGCAGTTGTCTATTGCTTGCAACTTAATACTAGAGGGGGTTCAGATAATAACCTGAAGGTGGACTTCTAGTCATATATGCGGGTTGATGGCGGTCTATGTATATTGTTGTATTGCCCAATCAAATCTCATAGGATCTTTTTGTCTGGTATTGCATTGTTATGCCTTGCTCAGTTCCTGTTAATTTCCCTGCTGTAATTTGTTTACCCTTCATGCCATGTTGTTTATCTATGGAGAGCACCTCTACTGAACTACGGACCCGGGTCCAATCTTTACCATTCATACATCTTCCACTGTTACTTGTTTACTTGTTGCAAACCACCATCACTTTCCACACCATACGTTTAATCCTTTGTTACAGCAAACCGGTGAGCTTGACAACCTCACTGATTCACTAGGGCAAAGTCTTGAGTTTGTGTTGTGTAGGTTTCCATGTTGCTTGCAACACCTGTGTGACGTTTCCTTCCTCCTACTAGCTCGATAACCTCGGTTTCTTCCTGAGGGAAAACTTGTTGTTGTGCTGCTTCACACCTTGCTCTTGGGGTTCCCAACAGGCTCCACGTTAGCCATCAAGTTCTCTGGCGCCATTGCCAGGGAGGCTAAGGACGTCTTCACAAGGGGAGTCCTCCACTTCCTTTCTCTTTACTTTTTTTAGTTTGCTTAGTTTCTTTTGCTTGGTTTTGTTTGCCTCTTTTCAAAAACTCCAAAAAAAATAGTTTAGTTTGGTTTTATTTCCCTATTCAAAAACACACAAAAATTAGTTCCTACTCTAGTTGCTGGTCTGTTATTTCCTTGCTTGGTCATGCTTTCTATCAATGGATGGTTTCTTTGAAACTAGTTCTTATTGGCAAGGTGAGTTCACGGAAGAAGAAAAGTATTATTATAAGGAGCACCGTTTGTCACAAAAAGGGAAACACTTATGGGAACAAATTGATAAATTGAATATTATTGCTAGAGAGGTGTGCTCTACTTATAATGTTACTTATTGCTTTGATAAAGATTGTTGCTGTAGGAGGTATAAACACCTCCCTTTTCAATATGAGTATAATGATAATGTTACCATATCTTCTTATGTTAAAGGAAATTATGACTTTTATGATGTGGAACAAATTGAAGAATTTATTGCTTTCAAGGGTGCATTTGAACTTGCTAGTTTGCTTGAAAATACTAATGATGCACCTTATGAATATGAGGTTTATGAGATACTTAAATTTTGCTTTGATAATTACAAGGAAGAAAATGTATATATTCTTGAATATTTTAATAGGTGCTTTCCACAAACGGAAGAGACTAATGCCTTGCAGGAGCCTATGGAAGAAGAAATTGCTGAAATAGGAAGCTCATTAGATGAAAAAGAAGAGGATGAATGTTATGATCATGTGGATTCTTTTGAAATATCTACTATGGGTAAAACTTGTGATGATGTTACTATGCCTGTTACCTAGAGTAGTGATCATGATTGGGAAAAGCACGCTACTTATGATATTAAAAACCTCTTTGGTAGAAATTCTGAAAATTCTATTGCCTATGATGATACTTTACCTCCAATTTATGATGATTACAATGATGATATTGATATTTTCAGTCCACCTACTATTGAGGAGAAAATTTATTGTGATTACAATATGCCTCCTATATTTGATGATTATGGTGATGAAAATAATAATGATAGCTATTTTGTTGAATTTGCTCCCACTACTTATGTGGAGAGTAATAATCATTTTATGTATGTGGATCATGATAAGAATATTTTATGTGATAGTTATATTGTTAATTTTATTCATGATGCTACTTAAAGTTATTATGAGAGAGGGCAACATGGTTTTATGTATCTCAAGAATATTAAGTTTCCCCTCTTTATGTTGAAAATCTTGAAGTCGCACTTGTTTTGCTTTCCTATGCTTATTGCTTTGTGCTTTCATGACTTGTTTCTTTACAATATTCCTATGCATAGGAAGTGGAGACTCAAATGTGTTTTGAATTTGCTTCTTGATGCTCTCTATTACTTCAACTCATAGTTCTTATGTGAGCATCTTCTCAAGCTATTGTGCCTAACTTAAAGGCGTTAAAGAAAAGTACTTGTTGGGAGATAACCGAAGAGTTTCCTTGATTCTTGGAAGTTATTACTTCAGTAATGACCTCTACTTATCCCTTTTTGTTTGCTTTTTGTGCCAAGAATGACCTCTAATGAGAGGGAAGTAAGATTTGAGGAGTTGCTGTCCCGAAACAGATTTCTATCCTCTACCATAAACATTCGTGAGGACTCTCTGTAAGTTGGATTGAGATGAAAATTTACGAATACATCCCCCAGTATGTTAGCTAACTTTTTTTAGTTCAACACTTTTGATTTGAGCAACAGAAGATTTTCTAAAAAATCGGTTTCTACCTGCTGGTCTGTTTTGACAGATTTCTGCCATTATTTGCATTTGCTTCTTATTGATTCCTTTTTGAGTTCTCTTTTGGGGAGTTGAGCTTTTTGAAGGAGTTGCTACAGTAGCTTGTGTTTTTAGTGAAAAGTTTTGATGTTCCAAAGCTTTGCCTAAGGGTCTAATATCTTTTGAATACACTAATGTTGCTAATGAAGATTGTGTGAAGTTTTGTATGAAGGAAAAATTCCAGGTGTAGAGAGAGAATGATGTAATGAGATGAAGAATGGACAAAATCTCAAGCTTGGGGATGCCACCATGGTATCACCCCAAGAAATATCCAAGAGGTACAAGCGTCAAAGCTTGGGGATGCCCAAGGCATCCCCTTCTTCATCAATAAAAAGCTCAGGTTTGTCTAGACACTTCGTTTTTATTGTTTCATGCATTGTTATGTTATTCTTGGATCGTCTTAGTTTTAGTTTGCTTTGATTAGTTTGCTTGAATAAAGTAGTTTGGACCCGTGGGCTCGCTGTGTTGTTTCAAATAAGTCAATTGGTGTTGGAAAGGAGTAGGAAGTTCCTGCTTGAAAGTGCAAGAGGAGCTTGCATTGACTGTGACTTAGACTTTAGCATGACATGCTAGGTGTTGTTTTGACCTTATGCTTAGTGATTATTGCTGTAGCATGTTTTGTTCCAAACAATTGGGATTTCTTAGTGTGCCTTGAAAAAATTATGCATTGTTTTAGCATGCAAAAGCATAGTATTGTGGTATTCTCCTTTGATGTTTTGTTTGGGTTGACTTGGCGCATGCTCACACCATGTTATGACTATGGACAAGTCACCTTAGCCTCTATGATAATTTAGTCCTTGACTTGTAGTACCACTCTATGCTTTGATTAGTAATGTTTTGTCGCTCTGCATGATTATGGCCATTATTGCTCTCTTAGTTGGTTGCTCCCAATCTTTTGCTAGCCTTCGCTTGTATGAGTAAGCTCTAATCATGCTTCTAACTCCCAAGAAACCCAGTTATTCCAAAGTGTCCACTATAAACTCCTATGCATGGTGTGTTACACCATTCCAAGTATATTCTTGTTTTCAGCTATCTTCCAGTTAAAAACTATTTTGTTATGTGAAAACTTAGTGATTAAAGCCCTCACAAACTTGATGGCACATTTTATATTCTTTTCCCCTAATAAACTTGAACCATTGTGTCGTCTATGTTGTATATGCTTGCACTTATACGTTGGAATTAGCAGAACCATGCTGTCATGAGGAACGTTTTCAACATTGCACTTGTACTTTGTACTCAGTTGATATCATGCTCTTTTGTCTATGGATGTCACCGGTGTGAAATAAAGAGGGAGCTTGTAAGTCCATGGAGTTTGTATTTTGTGTTAGAGAAACGCCTGGGCCGCTAGCCTAAGCCATGCCTAATCATGGTGAAAACTTGTAGCATCACCATAATGATCTATCTATGAAGCATCCTCAATAAAAAAGCTATGCATATAGTAAATAAAAAGATCGCTGAGATGCTCATTGTCTGCTTGCCTTGTCATTTTGGTTATGGGAAAGCTCCTGTACCATGTGCAAGGGGTACCCCATTGGTGGTTCTCTATGATACGCATGTACTTACAATGACAAGAACTTATAGGTGACTGAAGTTGAGTAGCATGAGGTGTGGCCCTCGTATTCAAGGGACTTGAGATTGCCAACTTATACTTTGTCAAGCATATGCTCCATAGTTTGTTCACTTTAACCTTAATAATTTCAAGATGCTTATGATAGGGGCAATGAGGGCTGAAACTAACAAGTACCATAATTTTTAGAAGCTCTTTTTGAAACTTGAAATCCCTGCTTCCCTTATGAAGGGCCTTTCTTCCACTATTATTGAGTCTCCACCTTCTACCTTTAAGCACCATTAAGAGAGCATAGTTGCCATTCTTAGTTCTATGTGTAGTGTCCCAAAACTTATTATTGATGCATATTGTGATATTACTTGTTCTTGTGCTACTTGTATCTAGTCACTCTTATGAACTTTCAAGGTGTCCTATGCATCTATTTGCTACTCTATGAGGGACAAGCTGAATGCCACTATGCCATGTTTTCTGTATGTGAAACAAACAAACGTTTTTCAATGCATGTTATTCATGATTTTTGTTTGCAGCCTTTCATGTTGCATGCATAGTTACTTTGTCTTACTGTTATAACTCCATCTTGAATGCACATGTTTAGAGTTCTTTGACCCCAGCTTTCAATGCTTGCAAATGGTTTGATCTTGGTTTTGATGGTGCATGTCATCTTAAAAATTATTCTTTTTATCACTTACCTACTTGAGGACGAGCAGGAGTTAAGCTTGGGGATGCTTGATACGTCGGAAACGTATCTATAATTTTTTATGTTCCATGCTTCTTTAGTATCTACTTTGCTTTGCTTTGTCTACACTTTGAGGTGTTTTTATATCTTTTCTGGAACTAACCTATTAACAAGTTGCCATAGTGCCAGTTGCCTGTTTTCTTGTGTTTTTGGTTCCAGAAAGGCAGAAAATCAATATTCTCAGAATTGGACGGGACAAAAGCTAAAGTCAATATTTTACCGTGGGCGACACGAATCCACAAGACGAGACGGAGGGGCGCCACGGGGTGGCCACCCCCACCCCAGGCGTGACCAAGCCTGGCCCGTGCCTAGGCAGGGTGTGGGCCCCCCGGGCACCCCTGTCTCGCCTCTCGCCTATAAGAAGCCCCTAATGCAGATACCCTAGACACCCAATCAAAACTCCACGAAACCGTCTGTAGCCGCCACCACCATCGTCCCTAGATTGGGGGGATCCGAAGTTCTTCCCGGCACCCTGCCGGAGGGGAGATCATCCTGGAGGCCTTCTTCTTCGGTATGATGTGTGAGTAGTTCCACCTTGGACTATGAGTCCATGTAGTATCTAGATGGTTGTATCTCCTCCTTGTGCTTTCATGTATAGATCTTGTGAGCTCCGTTCATGATCAAGATCTAATTTATTTGTAATCATGCATGTTGTGTTTGCGGGGATTCGATGGATATTGAGATTACTATGTCAGATTGATTAATGTTTTATCTTTATGATTCTATCATGTCTGTGTTGTTTGTGATCTTGCACGCTCTCTGTTGTTAGTAGCTATCTTGGCCAAGTAGTTGCTACTGACTCCAAGAGGGGGTATTTATGCTCGATAGTGCGTTCATGCCTCTAGTTTCCAAGGGAAGTGACATAAATCTCTTTGGTTGTAGATGTGATGTTGTTACTAGGGAGAAAACAACGGTCTCTTGTTCATGGAACAAGTGGATTGTTTACTTTACACACTTTGCGTAAAGCAGTTGTCTGTTGCTTGCAACTTAATACTAGAGGGGTTCGGATGATAACCTGAAGGTGGACTTCTAGTCATAGATGCAGTTGGATGGCGGTCTATGTATATTGTTGTATTGCCCAATCGAATCTCATAGGATCTTTTTGTCTGGTATTGCATTGTTATGCCTTGATCAGTTCCTGTCAATTTCCCTGCTGTAATTTGTTTACCCTTCATGCCATGTTGTTTATCTAAGGAGAGCACCTCTAGTGAACTATGGACCCCGGTCCAATCTTTACCATTGATACATCTTCCACTGTTACTTGTTTACTTGTTGCAAACCACCATCACTTTCCACACCATATGTTTAATCCTTTTTTAAAGCAAACCGGTGAGCTTAACAACTTCACTGATTCGTTGGGGCAAAGTCTTGAGTTTGTGTTGTGTAGGTTTCCACGTTGCTTGCAACACCCGTGTGACGTTTCCTTCCTCCTACTGGTTCGATAACCTTGGTTTCTTACCGAGGGAAAACTTGCTGTTGTGCTGCTTCACACCTTGCTCTTGGAGTTCCCAACAGGCTCCATGTTAGCCATCAGGCATCAACCTAGGTGAGTTTCAACCGGTGTTAGGTGAGCGACGTGTTGGTTTCTCTACTTTAAGGGCTTGTGAAATGCTCACTAGGAGAGGTGGTGTTTATTATTTGCATATTGCTGGATCTGGGTGTCTCTACCCTGCTCCTCTGCCTAATGGTATTTTATCTATCGAGGAAGGACGTGTGCTTTATGACTTGCAGGTTGAGCAACACCAACCCGAGGAAGAGATTCTGGAAGAGGACGAGGACCAAGAGGAGGAGCAAGAAGTTCCTCATCAAGGAGAGTAGCCACTGAACCGGTTCACTACATATCAATATTTCCAAGAACTTGGAGGGACTATGGAGGGAATGCATAATCTCGCCATGAACCTCTGAGAAACAAAAAGTAACTTATCAACTCAATTTGCGGACTGGAGTTACAACTCCCCCCCCTACCTCAATGATTTGAAGGGCTTGAAAAAGCCTAAGCTTGGGGAGGTTTTCTATCTATTTTTATTTGGCGTTCATTTGCTTTATTTTCGAGGTAATGCTTTTATTTGAGTTTATAAGCACTCGTGTTGGTTTCCCCAACACTTTATCTTTAGTTATTTTATTTTATTCTCGAGATTTTCAAGCTGAACTTTTCCGCCAATTTTCTATTCTTTAAATTCCCTTCTAAAAACCCACAAAAAGATTTCTCTGTTTATCTTTATTTTTCCCCTTTTTATTTTTGCCTCGAGGTTCTCATGTATTTGCAGGAGAGTGACCAACTTCGAGTGTCCAAGAAACAAATCAAAAGGGAAGAGAGAAGTGGAACCAAACATGAGCGGTATGCCTTATGACTCCCCACTTTTGAAGTTTGAGAAACCCATGCTAGTTAGAAGTAATTGATAAATTGTTATATCGGTGGAGTGAGTCTCTATATTGTAGTAAAATTTTGTTTGCATGGGTATTTAATTGAGTATGTTTTGTTCCAGCTCTTGTAGTTAACCAAGTATTGCCTAAAAATTTGCTAAACAATTGAAATAAGAAACAGTCTCACAATTGAAGACTTGGGTGTTGTAGTGTTTAGTCTTGAAAGCTTATTCCTAGAGGCACTCAACACCATAGAAAATAATGATTGACTTGATAACTCTCTTTGAAAGGATTTGTTCAATTGAATTAATGTTTAGCGGTTTTTGTGAGCATGCCAAAGTTTGACTTTTAAATCATAAGAATGATATAGCTTTATGCGTGTCAAACTTCATGGGATGCCAACAACTCCGCTAGCCTACAAACGATCTTCATGGATGAAACTCCTAGATTTCGGCTATGAGTTGATTAAACATATGTAGCAGCAATGCTATAATGGGTAAGATTCTTGGCACTCTCAGGTAGCTGTAAACATAATGGAATCACTCCTCTGGCTTATATGAGTTATCATTATGCAAAGAAAACAAAAACGTTAGTGATGCCATGAGTGTCTATCACAACCCGATAAACTAATGATTTTTTGCATGCTCTCAATTAATTAAGAGCTGAAATTCTTGAAGGACAGTGAATAGAAAAGTAGTACTTGAAAAGTCTTGACTTTTTTATGTGGGAGAATTGAGATACTTTAGTGTATATGCTTTTCATGACAAACTCTCATACTCTTAATTTTACATGATTATACTATATTATTCAAAGGCAAGCTTATGAGTTGATTACATGGCATGGAATAAAGTTTACTCTTTTGAATCATCCATGCTTACAATAATTTTTCTGCACTATAAGGATTCATGAAACCCGTATGATATGCTTTCCATTACTCTATCTATGTTAAAGTTTTTCAGATTAATAAAGTGGAAGAAACATGATACTACCAATCACGAGTAAGATCATCATCTTGTTATTTCAGTTTAAATGTTGAGTTCCTTTTTGATTTTGGTTTTCTTGCTCGAGGACGATCAAGTTTAAGCTTGGGGAGGTTGATGGCTGTGAAATATAGCCATCCACATCTGCATTTAAACTAGATATTATTCATATATTTGATGAAATATCTCTCTAAATCCTGCCACTAATGCCTAATGATCAAAGGGGTATGCAATCCTTTCTTGCTATTTTTTCCTGCGCAGATAATGATGTATAATGATGGGAATCACAACATAAATGCCAAAGATATGAGATTTCCAACACGTCAAAGAAACCAGGAGCCGTAAGTGGAGGCAGAAGTCTTAACGACCAACTATACGACGGGAAATTTATTCCAGCTGTATAGTTTTAGGCGTATAGTTTCCATCGACTTTATTAGGTCAAACAGAACAACTTTCGTGAAGGGACCCCTATATAAGGAGGCTTCGGGCAACGAGAAACAACTTCTTTTTTTACCTCAACTCTCCCTGGCACCAGAAGCCGCGACGCCGAAGGAATAAATCTAGATCTAAATCTACAAACCCTTCTTCAGCATCATAGCCATCTTCCACCACTTGTAATAGTAGATCTCTTCTCCAATTGGCGACATTGTAAGACTATTTGCTATTAATCTTATGATCTCTATTACAATGTTTATGATTGTTGATTTCATCTCTATGTGTGAGTAGTTCTCCTTGGGCTAAGGGCTTCGTCCTAGCCATGTAGCCTTTTTGCATGTTATTTATTATAGATGGGATCATGTATTAGTTTGTATGACATGATGATTATAGTACCCTCTCTTGCCTCAATCTAAGGACTTGTCAGGTACCCAAGACCCCGAGGATTGATCCAGGTATAGCGAGTGTAAGTAGTGACCGATCTGCAGGATGGTAACTCCAGTGACAGAAGAGGTAGTATAGCTGTATGTGAGGAATTTACTTAGGATTAAACAGTGACTCACTATGTATATCATTAGTTCTCTTTATTCTATGGATAAGACTAGTAGGCTATTGCTATAAACGGTTGCGGATGCGATAGCAATTATGGATGCACTGCCCATATATAATTATCTTGCTCTAACAATTACATGCATATTTTATTATTATCTTTTATTTCCATCAGATGTTTTGCACAGCTATTGGTGAAACCGAAGACCCTAGGACCTCTCTCTCCATCATCATCAACAACAAAAATATCGTAAACTCTTGGTCCGGTGAAAACACAAAAGGAATTCTAAAACTCTCAAAGGTTCGTTTAAGTAATCTTACTTTGTTTTCTGCTTTCCGAGGACTCGATAAACCTAGGTCTACTAGGGGAAATGAGATATACCACATCCGTAATCTGGATCGAAGGTATCAGTGGCTTGCAATATTTGACAATTACTCATCCCGATATATCCTATGCGGTTAACATTGTCTGTCAGTTTCTTTATGCTCCTCGAGATACTCACTAGACAGCTATGAAATGCATCCTGCGCTATGTTCAGTTGACTGTTGCTCTTGGCCTGCATCTTCAGCCTGCTCCTTCTGGTGTTCTCTCAGCATTTTCTGATGCAGATTGGGCTGGTAGTCTAGATGATAGGCGATCACGGGGGATATGCAGTGTTTTATGGTTTTAATTTGATCGCTTGGAGTGCTCGTAAACAAGCTATATTATCGCGTAGTAGTATTGAAGCTGAGTATAAAGCAGTTGCCAATGTCACCGCTGAGCTCATTTGGGTTCAGTCTTTGCTTCGAGTTTTGGGAGTCTCTTAGGATCATCCGCTTGTTCTGTGGTGTGACAATATCGGTGTCACATACCTTTCTTCGAATCCTGTATTTCATGTCCGAACGAAACACATCGAAGTTGACTATCACTTTGTCAGAGAACGAGTTTCGCAGAAGTTGCTTCAAATCAAGTTCATCCCTTTAATAGATCAACTTGCTGGCATCTTCATGAAACCGTTATCACTTCCTCAGTTTAAGGGTTGTCTGCAATCTTAATCTCCTGAATTTTTCAGAGCACAGTTAAGATTAAGAGAGAATGTTAGAGTTGTAGACATGTAGTTGTACGTATCCTAACCTGTATACAATTATAGTATACAATTATAACCGTGGCCGATTCAAGAGGTGTCGAAGCCACAACACCCCATATTATTTGTTTTCATTGACAAGTACAGGGATTAATAAATTTTGTAAATTGAGTACTACGATTAAACTGAGCCACGTAGACAAGTATATGGACGGCTGTGCTGTTGTATTTAACTCCCCACACGGGCCGGGCACGCGCACTTCGGGCCGTCCCGCCAGAAGCACGGCCCGATAGCGAGCTATACTCTGCCTGCCATGGGCCAGTCAAATCAGCCCAAGAAGTGTACGTATCTCTTCCCCTCTCCACTCGTCCACTCGCCACCGCCCACAGCCCCACGTCCCTCCTGTGTCCTGGCGCCGACGCCGCTCGCCTGCGCCGTTATTCCCCGGAGACTCCAACCCCTCCACCCGCGCGCACGAGCGCCTCTTCCCGCCGCCGGATGGCGCGCGCGCTCCGGAGAGCTTAGGAAGCTATCGTCCTCCATCTCTACGCTACTTCTTCGACCCTCCATAGAACGGCGAGCACCGCTACCGGAAGGAACACCGGACACTTCCCCGGCTTCGCTCAGCGCATCCTCAAATCGCGCAGGTGGGCGCCCTTGCGTTCCCCCATCTCCCCGGTTCTCCCAGCCGCACTACTACCAGGCGCCGGGTCTCTCATCTCCGCTCTATTCACTCTCCGGAATTTAATGGTATCCCTCTTCGTGCCTGACGAACTGGGTGCTGCGGCGGGAAACGAAGGGTACCTGCTGGCTGGCCGCCCCAATGATCGCCTCCTCCTCTGCACAATCATGTCTTAAGGTACTCTGTTCCGGACTCTTCCCTTGTTAACTTGCTGAAATCGAACATCTTCATTAATTGCCTGAATTTAGGTCGCTCCATTTCAGGGTGGCGGTGAGAATCATATAGCCAGGACGATCTCTTTGGAGTTTCGGAGGGGGCGTTCTAACATGTTGGGTTCCAGAATGAGGTGTTGTTCTTCAGAGATTTTACTACTGTACTATTTGTCTCTTATCTTCTAGTACTAGGGAGTCCGCACATGACACTAGGGAGTCGCGACTGATAAATTGGGGAAACTAATTGAATCTGTTCGGGTTACAGGTTTAGAAATGCTCTTGGTTCTAGGCTCTTCCGCTGGTGTTCGAGTGATAAACATACGTCCGTGCAGAAGCTGTTGCAGGTGGATGGGGTGTCGGAGAGATCAAAGCTCCTGAACAAAGTATGTGTGTTGCTGACGTCCGATTTTTCCATGCATCAGTATTGAGTTTGATTTTGTCTGTTTCATCTTTTACAGTTTGTCATCCCATTATAATTGTTTCTATTTTCCATGTTCTCCAACTAATATTTGCATGTTTCCAATTTTTTAGTGTATGGTAACTGTGTTCACAATGACAACGTTTAGAGACTTGCAAATGCCTATGTTTGATGACATGGGATATGTTAACTAGAGATCAGATCCATATAATATGAATTAAAAAAGGATACTTTCTTTGTTTGCCATGCTTTGATGCTATGTTTTGACCTATGATCATTATGGATTTCCTTAAGCTCAGTTGATGACTCTATTAAGTGGTCCCTGATTTTTTTCCCCGTTGAGCAGTTGTCTGCTTGATGCTGCCTGTGATTATACACAAAACTATTACCATTCATTTTCAACGTCGACAAATAAATGGTGAGCATACTCTAAGATATGTATGGTCGCAGGTACCTGTTTTGATGGGCTATAGTAACACACAGTATTTAATGGAGCAAGAAAGAATTCGCAGAGAATCTGCTACAGAGTTGATCAGTGTCTTGAAAGAAATTGACTTCGCGGAAATTTCGGCAAAGTTCCCATGCATAAAAATTGGTGACTCATCACCAGTTGAACTATATGATGATACTACTGGTATGATGTGCAAAGAAACCATGCTTTCTGGAAACCTCACGAATTTCATCCTAGAATCTGGTGAAAATTTGGAGAAGAATCGTGAATTTGCTGACAAGTGCCACCCATTAGGTCCATCCATAGAAGAGAGTTCTCTCATCACTCAGAATATCTCTCATGAACCGGCAGTTTATAGTGAGGTTTGCCCTGAGTCATTAGCTGATGCTACAGCTGCTGATGGTAATGCCTTGGACAAAAGTAAAAGTTGTTTGCCTGGAGAACCGGCGGCTGTTATGGAAGCTTCTCTCGAGCCATTAGCTTATGCTACAAGTCCTGATGGTAATATATTGGACAAAGATATAAGGTCCTTGCCTGGGACAACTAGTAGGCAATATCGCAAGCTAGTGGATGGTGGTTTCCATACGGTAACAACCGTAGAGCAGAGATACTTCACTTTGTGTAATCTTTTGTTTTTTATGAAATTCATCACATGCTTTTTTTCTCTTTATAGATCCGCAAATTGTTGCAGCATTTCCCCCGGACCTATGCAGATCTACAAAATCCTCAAGGTCTAATAGAAGATGGGCAGTACATCATGTTCTTTGGAACTGTTATGTCTTCCAAGTAATTCTATCTTTACATATACGAGGTTTCTTGGCATTTTTAGGCAACAAAGTCACATGCATTTGACTTTGCAATAGCTGGCTTCATGCTTGGATCATTAATACTGTACACTGTATTTTGTTAGTGGTTAGTGATTAAGACTTCTTTAAAAATGGGAGAAACGTTGTAGAGCTACTATGATGGCATTGTTTCTCTTGGTCGTTGCCCTTTGTAGTTATAGATATAACATAATTAATGATGTGATAGAGTCATACAGTTCACACAGAAGGGGAATAAAGTTTAGAAAAAAAAAGAATTGGTATTGAATTTTTCAGATCACTTAAGACTTAAGCTGTGTTAGGCATTTGCATCAACCTGTTTGGTTTAGCCGTTTTGACATATTTTGCTGTTTCGCTACGTACTTTCTGTAAATCTGCGAAAAAGGGGCATAACATTGCTTCTTGGTTACAGGAAAGCACAAGTGATATTTCGCTGTAGTGCTGTACTCTAGAATTCAGCACAACACAATTCAACAAGCACAAACTGGCCCATACTGTACAATAGACAAATTTAGATGAAGACCTAGAATCGGTACAATATTTCCGACATGTGGGCAAATAGGTAGAAATGAGTTTATAAAAGTAAACAAATGAACTTGAGCATGAGCATGGCAAAGAACATTGAACTCGTAAATCTTCTATGATGCTTACCTACTTTCCGGAAGGGACCACCCCTCCTTTGATCATCTGGGTACGACCTTGCCAAAAAAAAGTCTATAAATCAACTAGGCATACTGTCTAACCGCTCTCTTTCACTATTACCAATTCAAAAAAAATCTCAGCTTTCTAGCAAGTTTAACTGTAGTGCTGCTCTAAGGCCAAGAACCTGTGCTACATCTTGTTTGTTAGAATTGTTGCCTATGACCTTGATCTTTCTCATGTAGCGATGTTCAGTGCATTACAGTTCAATTTTGGATCGGATCACATGATAAATAAGCGTGGGTGTTGTGTGCAGGAAGCAATTTGTAAATGCTACATATTGCTGAGAATGTAAATAGGCGATCAATTAGGCAGCACAAGAATGAAAGACAGAATTTCATATTATCTGCTTCTACATGTTGACATATCTTGTGATAGTTGTGTCATATGATAATTTAACTGGTTGTTGAATTTTTTTTCTGGCTATTGTTTTCCTTCATGTAGAAAGCATCATGTATTTTAGATTCTTTTTCCATCCTTGTAAATATTTCTCTCTCTCTCTTTCAGGGGAGTCAGGATTAGAAGTACTTTAGGTCTTGTTGAGGTTGTTGTTGGTTGTTCAATAGTTGATACCGAGTTAAGCTCTTCAGCTATGAGTTGTAACCCTGGTGCAGAGCAAACAAAGAGGATTCATTTGCATCTCAAGAAGTTCTTCAGCGGCACACGTTTCTCTTCTCCATATTTTCTTAACTGTATCTCATCAAAACACAAAGAGGGGGATCTTGTTTATGTCAGTGGTAAGGTTGGTGAACTAAAGCATTTCTCTCTGTTACATGCTAATTGATGATCCTTTCACTGGTGCTTCCTGTACACTGATGAATGTTTGTAGCATGATACTTTTGTTGTTGTTTTTCTGAACTTCTGTTTGATAATTTTATTTTATGGTATAAATGACTAACCGCCACTTTTTGCACATGTACACTTCTAATAATGGTGTCTTTTGTGTGTGTAAAGGACCAGGGTTAATGTTCTGTATATGATATATACCTTTGCTATGATTCTGTGCGTGTAGGTTAAGAAGGTACTTGCTAATGGGCATTATGATTTGAAGGAGTACACTATTGACATGCTCGAAGAAGAGCAACAAAGTACCCTGCCTGACAGGAAACCGCATCCTATATATCCATCAAAAGCGGGACTGGAAGCACGTTTGCTGGGCCAGTCCATCTCTAGGTCAGTGCAAGCCTTCTGTTTTTTCTTTTGGTTTCTAAATGATTGTTGGGAAATAATTAATGACCCGCTCAAGTCCACAATTAACGTGATCATATTTTTCATCAAATGTACTAAAAACTATTGGTCCATACCACCAAAGTATGATTTGGTACACTGTAAGACAACTGAAATGAAATTCGAAGTAATGTGCTCGAATCTTGATTGTGTTTGCAATGTGAAACCGGGTTTATGGCCACCACATTAAGGCTAAGGAGAAGGAGGCAGCATCTTGATCCTCAAGTTAGGATCCATACCAATGTCCTTAGTTTATTTCCAGTTTTGTTAGTGTATTACTTGCCTATCTTTTGGCTTGATACTTGCCTATCTTTTGGCTTGATTTAAGCTCTCCTTCAAACTCTCTTTGTAAAAAGCGGATACGTTGTAACCAGCTTCTATGAATCAAATAAATCTTAAAGGAGATTAGGCTCCCAACTAAGCACACGACGGTGTTCTTGAAGTTGAATAGTTGTTTCTGGATTAAAGTGGGAAGAGATAAATATATAGAGGTGCATAACTTATCCTGTGTTGATACTTAAAAGGGAAGACTGCAAATATAATAAGTGAGCCACAATAACCATGTGTGATATGCATGTAGTTACACATTATTTTCCTTCTGGCTATATAAGAGTCTCAAATGTTTACAGGGCCTTGAAGATTCTGACTCCAGACATTGATCCTATTCCTCCTGAGGTTCTTGCTGAGTTCAACTTGGCAAATCTTTTTGATGTAAGGAGCAATGCCACTAATTTTTCTTCACATAATAGAGTTACTTTTATTGCGCTAGTCCTTTGTGCTGATCTTTCACAACTGTATAGACATATACATTACATGTTCGGCCATGCTAGACATGCCTTTTTTCATCTCTAGTTTTGGAGTGTTCAGTTTTGGAGAGTGAGCAACTGTTGGATTTCTAACCAATAACTGCTATAACTATATTTATCTGTTCAAACTTCTAACCTTGTCACCTATCTGCCCTCCTAAATGCTAGCCTCATTCCTCCATGCCATTTTTGGTTGATTTTAGGCTTACACGGGGATTCATGAACCTAAGAATCGAGATGAAGCTGATTTTGCTCGGCGAAGGCTTATTTTTGACGATTTCTTTTATCTCCAGGTATCATTATATATTCCTGACATAAATTTAGAAGTAGTAGCATCATATGATTCAGTAAACCACCTTGCTCAAATGACCTGCTTCTTAGTGCTACTTTGGGATTTGGATATTGTCGTCTCTTTTGCTAAAGAAGAACTCTTTTCAGCATTTCTTCTTCATCAGACTTCCAATGTATAATCAAGATTCTAATTTACTTATGGTGCCATCTTTGCTAGATCTCTCTAGAAATTTCAGTATAATTTCTATGCTTGTTCAGTTAGCAACTTGCTAAGGAAGCTTAATGTGTCTGGTTTAATTATGTTAATTTGAAAAAACATTGAAGGTTAATATCTGTGTGATTTTAAAGTTTGAGAGAATGTTAGTTCATTATCATTGTTCATAAGACATTGGTTTCCATAACGGTGCAAATGAACATGTACCAGTAACAAAAGCATTTGTTATTATTTCAGCTGGGAAGACTATTTCAAATGCTTGAAGCAGTTGGTTCGCGGGTTGAGAAGGAAGAATTGCTATCTAAGTGTGAAAATCATGAGTTAAATGCTGTTGGTGTCGATCAGTGGTCTCCCCTTGCAAAGAAATTATTGAATGCTCTTCCTTATTCACTTACTGCTAGTCAGTTAGATGCTGTTAAAGAGATTATATGGGATCTCAGAAGACCGGTTCCTATGAACAGGCTCTTGCAAGTAATTATTTGCATTCTTCTTGGTTTATTAACTAACTTTATCGTCCTTGTTTCTGGACTTCTTTATTACTCCATCCGTTTGAAAAGATTGGGCATACTGTACTTACACATAGACAAGAAAACGTAGTGACTGTACTCTGGTTATTATATCTCTAGTACTTTATTCAAAGCATGCGTATAGGGAATACAAAGTAACTCTGGACATTTCTTAGGTGTATAGATGGAACTACACTTTCTTTGCATTGGAATGTGGACCATGCGAATTCGTGAACAAGAAATATGCCCTTTGTTTTCAGGCAGAGTAATGAGTTGTTTGATATTACTGGTTAATGCCTCGTATTTTTCTTCTCTGTCTTGTTTGTGTTAGAGAGTTTATTTTGAGTAGTTGTCCATAAAAGTTTGAAGTGAAGTGTTTTATTCCATTCATTCCCACCCTTGTTATGTGTAAATGGCCAAGTGCACATTAATCAATCCTTGTGTTTAAAATTCCAAATGTGATACTACAGAACACCTGTATTTATTTGCGTACAAGCTCTGTGTCTTGTCAATTAGAAATCTCATACTCCCTCCGATCCAAATTAATTGTTGAGCCTAAATCTGTCTAGGTTCAGTGAACCCGCGACAACTAATTTGGATCAGATGTAGTATGAGTTTTTTGTACACTAACTACAAATCTGCTATTCAAACATATTGAAGCTTATATGAATATTTCTATAAAGTTGTTGTTTTTGTAACAGGGGGATGTTGGTTGTGGTAAAACTGTAGTGGCATTCCTAGCATGTATGGAGGTAGTTAACTCAGGATTTCAGGTACACTCTTCAGATTTGACACCCTTCTGTTCTGTTTTTACATCATATCAAAGGATTTCTATCAATAATATTCAGCTTGTTGGGCCATATTAGATGCTAGATACAAATGGGCCCTACAAGAAAACAAATAATCATCCTGCTTGTGGCGCTTTCTTTATTCAGGAGACATCTGTTTGGTGTATTAACCTTATAATTTTTTGTAGGCTGCATTCATGGTTCCAACTGAGATACTTGCTATTCAGCATTATGAACACCTAACTTCATTGCTGGAGAAGTTGGATGGAGATGAGTGCAAACCAAATATTGCCTTGCTAACTGGTTCAACTTCCACGAGGGAGTCGAGGATAATTCGAAATGCAAGCTACTATCCCTAGTCCCAACACTTTTCAACTTTTGGCATGCATGTTTTTGTATTTAACATGCTATTGTTGTTGCATGACAGGGTCTCAAGACTGGAGAAATATCCATGGTCATTGGAACACACACCTTAATAGCTGATAGAACTAACTTTTCAGCCTTACGTATCTCTGTTATAGATGAGCAGCAACGCTTTGGTGTTGTTCAGCGAGGAAGGTTTAATAACAAGGTATTTTACTGAGTACTTTATTCACATAAAAATATTAACCATGCATGTACTTTTGCGTGTTACTCTATTCCTATTCCTATACTGAGATACAATTTGTGCACTTTGTTTGTTACAACGACTATGGTCTCCTTTTCTGTATTATGCCAAATAATATCATATTTCAGTTTACATCTCAAATTGAAATGAAACTAGTCCTTCCCTCCAGAATTTGTCCAGAATTTAGCTATTTGAATAGCTGGATGGTCTGTCCAAATACCACGACCGCTGCTCATTCGAAAAACTTTTTTGTGCTTGAACTATATCAATGCAGATGCCTTTCAATGTTGTTGTCTCTATGCATAATCTATTTGAGAATTTCCATAGTCTGTCCAAATACGACAAGCATTGCCCATTGGGAACGAACAACAGTTTATGCTTGGAATCATTGCATAAACATTGATGTCTTCTGCCTGTCGCATTTAGCGCATCCTATGGTCGGTTTTGTTGTGTATGCACAATTTGTTATTTGAACGCACTGCATGGTTGTGATCCTTGTGCCTTGTGGATGCACATTTACTGTACGCTGTCATTTATCCAAGGATTTTTTGGCTGATACCTCTATTCGAAAACAGAAGTCACCCTACAATACACATGGTCAACTTTCTAAGACTTCTTTACGGTAAAATTATTTTATTAGACCTGTCATCAGAAGTATTTGCATATCATTATATTTTTAACATTGTTTATAACACCAAATTAGAAATATAATGGTGAAATGTGTGTAACAAGACAACGGAGGTACTAGTTACCTTTGACATCCAAATATCATTTCTTGATTTCTGCCATCCTATTTTTTTTCAAATTTAAGAAGATTAACGTTTGGTTGCTAAGCCAATTTGTTGCAACTCTTTACAGCTGTATACTTCATCTTCAAAGCTGAGTAATGAAAATGAAAATACAAGCGCGGATGTGGCTTCCGATTCTGAAACATTTATGGCTCCCCATGTTCTTGCTATGTCAGCTACCCCAATTCCAAGAACACTGGCCCTTGCTTTATATGGGGATATGTCTCTTACTCAGGTACTATATTACAGATACATTGAGTTCTCTAAGTAATTTATGTCTGCTATGCATGTATGGTCATTACATGGGGTACAGGGTAACCATAGAGTAATGCAAATATATGTAAACAGTTGGTAACATACTGTACTCATCAAGAAGCTTGTACTTCACAGAATTTCATTTGGAAACGTGATACTTGAAATTTTTGTTTCTCGCGTTACTATCTTCCATTTCTTGCCACTATTGAAATATTTACAATCGAAACCCACTTCTCTGACAGATTACAGACTTGCCTCCAGGAAGGCAACCTATAGAAACTCTTGCTCTTGAAGGAAATGATGCTGGGTTTCAAACAGTATTCCAGGTAATGACATAATTTTGATGTACATATATTTTTTCTGTCACATTTAGAAAAAAAATTCCGTCTTTGTTTGCATCTAGATGTAGTCCCAGTATTTTATCATACCTTTTGTTCTTCCTCTTACAGATGATGAGGGATGAGCTTATGGACGGTGGCAAAGTCTACCTTGTTTATCCTATCATAGATGAATCAGAGCACCTACCACAACTCCATGCTGCTAAAGCTGATTTTGATTCCATTAAGGAAAAGTTCGAAGGTTACCCATGTGGGCTGTTGCATGGGCGCATGAAGGGTGCCGAGAAGGATGAAGCTCTGGGCAGTTTTAGATCCGGAGAAACTCGTATTCTCCTCTCAACGCAAGTTATTGAGATCGGAGTCGATGTTCCTGATGCTTCTATGATGATTGTCATGAATGCTGAGAGATTCGGTATGTCTCAACTGCACCAGTTAAGAGGCCGGGTTGGTCGTGGTGGAAAGAAATCTAAGTGTATATTCCTGTCCACCACTTCTAGCACATTGCCACGGCTGAAGGTGCTTGAAAAGTCGTCTGATGGATTTCACCTAGCTAACGCTGACCTGGTGATGCGTGGCCCCGGCGATCTGCTTGGCAAGAAACAGTCAGGGCATCTTCCAGAATTTCCAATAGCTAGACTGGAGGTTGATGGAGGTATTCTACAAGAGGCGCATCTTGCCGCAGTAGTAAGTTTTCCCCCCATCCCCCAAACCTCCCATTTCCTCTCTTTCTCAGGAAACCTCCATTTCCTGCTGACCAGGCTGAACTTACGGTAACTTGTTTGCTACAAACTTGCAATGCAGAGAGTTTTGGGAACAAGCAACGACCTAGCATTATTTCCACGGCTGAGAGTGGAGCTCAGCATGAGGCAGCCGCTGTGCCTTCTTGGAGATTAATCCTCTCCCGTTTGCGAAGCCAATTTATTTTTATGCAATGCGACCTTGCCAAGCTGACTGAAACCAGCTCTGGTGGCAAAGCTGGCATGAACCACGCAGCTCATCCTGGCTAGATGGAGCAGCGCTTCTAACCGTTGTCAACTGCTGCGTAAGATTGTGTAATCAAAACATGGTTAATGACGAGATCAGTACTTTTAGTTCAGGCTCATTTTTTCAAGGAAACAGTCTTTTGGAGATTGTTTTTTATCTGGATTTCCTTTTTTGTGTAGAAATAGCAGACCTGCCAATTGCTTAAATCCGTAGAAGAACTAGGTTCGTGAAGGATTTGCTGGGCTGCTACGTTGATAGTGAAGCTGCTCGACACATTTACTTTGAGCGAATTCACCGTGTTTCGTGTGGAGATAAGTCGCCTAGGCCACCACTTAGGGTGGCAAGCGGGGCGTGTTGCGGGTTGAAGGTTTCAACTAAGCTAGCTTTAGTTCTCCTCATTCACCCAACTCGTTTTTGCCTAGATTTGAGTTTTGCGGGACTAGAAGCGGGTGCCGCTTGCAACCCTACCACCACTGAAAGCTCCTATAGATGTGTAGAAGATGCATTGACTTGTCTGCGAAGGGGAGACATGAGTGACCATGTTTCTTCATGTGTATGGGTATATAATTTGCATGTCCATGGCAGCAGTTTAAAGTGCATCGCCTTAAGCCACTGCTCCTACCTCCAATGGAGGCAAGCCCTGCCGCAGTTTGTTAAACCTAGGAATCTTGCAAGAAAATAAATCAAAGAAGCACAAAGCAACAAGTATAGGAAAGCAAAATAAGTGCAACTTCAAGATTTTCAACATAAAAAGAGAAAACTTAATATTGTTGTTTCCCTTTCTTAGCATTGTAGCATCCCGGTTAAATCCACTACTAGAAAATCGCGTCTTAAATAATACTTTGGGCATCATCATGACATCATGCATCTTTTAACCTAAAAACTATTTCTCCAAAAACATATTTGTTTTCTATTTACCTCTCTTTATTTCAACTGCAAAATCCGATCCATCCGAATATTTTGTGTTGTCTAAAAATTAATTACAAAATAATATCTAAAACTAAATATATAATCAAAACTATTTTGTTCGGAGGAGGCAGTCGCAGGCCAGGCCCAAAGGCCCAGTCCGCAGCCACCTATTACTCCAAAAAGGAAACCTAACCCTAATCTACCCCAACCCCACTTTTTCCTCCTAGCCGCCGCCGCACCCTTGGCAACTCACACAGCGCGCGCAGCGGCAGCACTCAACTCACGCCACGCACGCTCCCGCTCGCTAGGGCCCACCCCGTCCCCACCTCCTCACGCGCTCCTCCCTGCATCGCATTCCTCTCTCCCTCCCCCAAACCCCGTCGCCTTCTTCCCTTGATCCGCTCCTGCTCGACGCCATCGCTCCCTCAATCCCCTTCCCATCACGATACTGCCCATCTCGGCAACGCCTCTCTGTCGCGTCCCCACCTTCTCAGAGCGTCGCTTGATCCCATCTCTGTCTCGCGCCGCCGACGAGCGTCGGCCCTCTCCTCTCTGGCCAAGGCCGCCGCGACCACCAATCTTTGCGTCGTCGGCTACCAGGCACCGTCCCCGACCTCCTTCCTTTGCTCGGAGTCACCGACGCCGGAACCCCACCTACCACCGGTCTCGGGTCCCGCCGTGCTCCTAATCACCGTCGCCCTCTGCCTCAACACCACTGCAGGATGCCCTCCTCTCCGGCTGCGCCTCCTTGCTCCCGGCGCCGCGCGACCCCGCCTCTGCCGCCAGCAGCCGACGGCCCTGGCCATGGCGCCCTCTGCGTGACCGCCGCCTCCCGGCTCCTGCAACACCAGCTGTCCCGCCTATGACCACCCCGCCGCAGCAAGGCCACGCCCGTCTCCGCTACACTCGTGCTTCCTCGCCGGTGCGTGTTCCGCCAGCCGTGCCTCCATCCGTGCGACCCCTTCAAGCTCATGTGCGTGTGTTTATGTATGAGCATGCGTGTTTGTATGTTTTAATCAGTTGCCGACACCTATCTCTGTGCATGTGTACTATGTGAATCAGGCCTATATTCTGGAAAGTGTAGCTACGACATGTTCTGCCAAAAAATGCCTCATTCAAACTCCGTTTCACGCCAAGCTCTCCGTCTTCGGTGTTTTCATCTCGTCTACTCAAGCCAAGTTTTCCTCGTCACAAGATCTTCCAAAGGCCGGCACGTCCAAGTTTTCCTCGTCACAAGATCTTCCGAAGGCCGGCACGTGAAAACAAACTGATGAATCCAAGGCGATGCCACTCGAAGTCCTCCAACATTGAAACCGGAGGCGATGATGCCGGATCGACAAGATCTCCTTCCTGGAACTCTAAGAACCCCAACCTGGAAACCGAAGCCCCCGAAGACCGATCCTCGGAACCCAAGATCCCCGAACCCTCACGTGTGACCCCTATTCGACCCATATTTTTATAATTGCCATCTATAAACTTGTTGCATATGTGAGCATCCTTGCATACATATTGTGGGTTGGGGGTATTTTGTCGACTCACCTAATAATTAAATATGAAGAGCTTATACTGGATTTTCTAGTCCTATATTGGCCCCATTTAAATTTGTGTAGCGCATCGGTGATATATTTTTCCATGTTAAGACAACATTTAAATTGCGGGGTATCTAAACAACATGAACGTACTAATTAATTATCGGGACCCTGGTTCCATTTAATATTGGCTAATTGCATCGCATCATTACCATACATCATACATGCATCATGCTCAATCTTTTGCCGTAGTATTAAATATGCATCCGGTGTTTATTCTAGTGTTTTGCTTCTTCACGGATTAGGCCGATGAGTTGATGCGAGTGTCGACCCGACGGATTAGGCCGATGAGTTGATGCGAGTGTCGACCCGATCTTCAGATGAATCTTCGGCAATGTTTTCTAGGCGAGCAATTCTCCCCCTTTCTACCTATTTTACATTTCTAGTCTTTACTTCCTCCTGTTGATCTATTGCTATCTGTGTTGCGATGCTCTAGTTTTCGTACCGGTGATATCCCTTGCAGCCTTATATTGCCTTGGACACATCCTATTACCTGTTGTTTGGTAGATAGTTGGACTTGCGTGTCGTAGTCGCTTGCTCAAGTGCTATTGCGTGTCGTCAAGTACCATAGTTATTGCAAGACTACCATATGCTTTATGTTGGAGATGATCATGGCTTTAATTACTGTTTAATAGCTAAAATTGAAGTAGGTAAATAATGCAGAGGCACATGTGGACAATAGATGTTATTTGGTTTTTAACCGTCCACTTGTGTCCCGTAGGACCCCGAGTACTTGATACATGTTCTTTGAATTTTCGCACTATCCGCATATGGGACCATGAATCCCCCTAGCCAGAGCTTGAGTCGTATATTATTTCTTGGGGCCACAAACTAGTTTGGGGCTTTATTACTATTCTGTACTTATGCCATGCTTTAGTGCTTTATTTACGATTGCGCGTGGAGCGCCTGTACTGTTTATATAAGGGGAGTGTTTTCGCGGTATCGACAAGCCCAGTCACACTTTTGGGTTTCCAGTCGTTTACAGCCATTGACGCAAACCTCTGGGTCCGTTCTGGAGCCGGCCAACTTCGTCGCGGGTAGCTTGGTGGGGTGGCCCCCTAAAATATTATATGAATCTTGCAATTGCTCTGTCGTGATGGCTCATTGGGTTTTCATTTGGTTTTTCCCGAGGTTGATCGTGCGTGTGTTGCTATTTGTGCCCCCCTACAGGTAAAACTTTCTGAAAGCCGTGTCCGCGGTTATGGACGACTTGGAGCACAGTATCTCGATCATAGACAACTATAACTAAAGTATTGCTATAAATTTGACTTTATAATGAATAGTAATCAGCTTCACTATAATGGAATGGCTAAATAAAAGTGCCAACAACTGCTGGATTTGGGATGTTACCTGTTACAATTGTATCTGACTAGTAAGTATTGCAACTACAACAGAATGGTTAACTAAAACTGTCCACTGTTTATAGTATCAGAATGACTCATTCTATCTATATCTGACTAGTAATTATTGCAACTATAACGGAATGAATAAAACTGCCAACTGTGTGAGTTCCTCGGTTGACTTCCTCGTTTGGTCTCGAGGGGGAAATACCAGGATGGGTATGCTGGGTGATAGTTTCAGGTTAGATCCCAATAGGTCTTTCTTATCCCTATCTGATAGCCGCCAGTTGTATTGAGTCTCTATAGGTTGTTTAGTGCATGCTGCGCTGCCGCTTCAGTCCACCATACCTATGTAGGCGAGGACCGCCGAATTCTAGTCTCGCCGTGTACTGGCCTCAGTACTGACCGCTCTCTTTTTTCCTTTGCCCTTTGTCGACACCCCTTTTTGTTTAAGCGGGTTTTGAGATCGACGTCGTTAGCAGGGTTACCCTTCCGGCTTGGCTTGGGCAGGGTTATGAACGCCATTGGTTATTCTTCAGGGCTCTTAGACTAATTTGCATCTTGTCCGTACTCGGACGCTGTATCGTTTCAAGGTGACTTGGGTCTTTGTACTGTATTTTGTATTCTTAACTCGATGAGTCGTTGTTGTATATATCTGTTTTGTGGGTTCCATCGTGGACTAATGTGTAACGATATTAATTCATTTTCCACCCGCACGCAAGTTCCTGGTGGGCACCTTTGAATCGTTTCTATGCGGGTTTGGCGGGAATCGCTAAGACTTGCATTGGGCCGATCTGAGGGTGTTATAGAGTGGTATCAGAGCCCAGCAGTTACAATACCCCACTGGTCCAGCCTGTAGGATAACCTCGCTAACGGACATTGTAGAGTGTCAAAACTATTTTGGAAAATCAGTTGGATAGATCTGATTAGGTATGTTTTTACTCCTTACCCATCTGCTAGTCTCCTCTTACCTTTGCGTGTTTTGAATCTACCCCTTATCTTTTCTTCGAGTCCAGGAATTCTCGTGGTTGGGGTTCTGTCATGCCTTCAGGGTTTCGCTTCCTCTTGTAACGGTGCTTCGACATTTTGTCTTCATGCCATCTGAGGAATCTCCCTCTGTGTACCTTCAGTGGACCAAAAATTCATTAAATTTTTCTTTGTATCTTCCGGTGTCTTTCAACGCGACGACCTCATCTGCATCTGATCTGGTGAAGAGCCTATACCACTCTTTTGTTTCTAAAACTCGATTGTCGAGATCTTCAGTCTGATTTCGCGAGTTGGTTGCATAATTCCCCTATTCATGTGCAGAGTAATGCCTTGAGTGCGTGATGGACTGATCACCATCCGACTACTCTTATCATTTGCTCTTGTATATTGAATCGGTGGATCGATGCAATTATACTCATTCCATGGAAGTTAGAGGTGGCCTTATCTTTTGAGACCTCGATCTTCATCTTTGTTTCTCTGGAGTGTTCTCTCGGCGAATGGGAGCATCAACCCTTGTTGGTGGTGTCGTCGACTTCAAGATGGAGTAAGAATCCTTGTTAGTGGTGTTGCGAAGATCTACACAAAGCGAGAAGATTCAGATCGTCGGCTTTCTTTCCCGTACCATGAGGCAGATCTCGAGGGAGAGATCCATTGCTAGTGGTGTCGAATTGTAGCACCCCGGTTAAATCCACTACTAGAAAATCGCATGTTAAATAATATTTTGGGCATCATCATGACATCATGCATCTTTTAACCTAAAAACTATTTCTCCAAAAACATATTTGTTTTCTATTTGCCTCTCTCTTTATTTCAACTGCAAAATCCGATCCATCCGAATATTTTGTGTTGTCTAAAAATTAATTACAAAATAATATCTAAAACTAAATATATAATCAAAACTATTTTGTTCGGAGGAGGCAGCCGCAGTCCAGGCCCAAAGGCCCAGTCCGCAGCCACCTACTACTCCAAAAAAGGAAACCTAACCCTAATCTACCCCAACCCCACTTTTTCCTCCTAGCCGCCGCCGCACCCTTGGCAACTCACACAGCGCGCGCAGCGGCAGCACTCAACTTACGCCACGCCCGCTCCCGCTCGCTAGGGCCCACCCCGTCCCCACCTCCTCATGCGCTCCTCCCTGCATCGCATTCCTCTCTCCCTCCTGCAAACCCCGTCGCCTTCTTCCCTCGATTCGCTCCTGCCCGACGCCATCGCTCCCTCAATCCCCTTCCCATCACGAAACATCCCAGTTCGGCAGTGCCTCTCTGCCGCGTCCCCACCTTCTCAGAGCGCCGCTTGATCCCATCTCTGTCTCGCGCCGCCGACGAGCGCCGGCCCTCTCCTCTCTGGCCAAGGCCGCCGTGACCACCAATCTCTGCATCGTCGGCTACCAGGCACCGTCCCCGACCTCCTTCCTTTGCTCGGAGTCACCGACGCCAAAACCCCACCTACCACCGGTCTTGGGTCCCGCTGTGCTCCTAATCACCGTCGTCCTCTGCCTCAACACCACTGCAGGACACCCTCCTCTCCGGCTGCGCCTCCTTGCGCCCGGCGCCGCGCGACCCCGCCTCTGCCGCCAGCAGCCGCCGGCCCTGGCCATGGCGCCCTCTGCGTGATCGCCACCTCCCGGCTCCTGCAACACCAGCTGTCCCGCCTGTGACCTCCCCGCCGTTGCAAGGCCAAGCCCATCTCCGCTGCACTCGTGCTTCCTCGCCGGTGCGTGTTCCGCCAGCCGTGCCTCCATCCGTGCAACCCCTTCAAGCTCATGTGCGTGTGTTCATGTATGAGCATGCATGTTTTTATGTTTTAATCAGTTGCCGACACCTATCTCTATGCATGTGTACTATGTGAATCAGGCCTATATTCTGGCAAGTGTAGCTACGACATGTTCTGCCGACAACTGCCTCATTCGAACTCCGTTTCAAGCCAAGCTCTCTGTCTTCGGTGTTTTCATCTCGTCCACTCAAGCCAAGTTTTCCTAGTCACAAGATCTTCCGAAGGCCGGCACGTCCAAGTTTTCCTCGTCACAAGATCTTTCGAAGGCCGGCACGTGAAAACAAACTGAAGAATCCAAGGCGATGCCACTCGAAGTCCTCCAGCATTCAAACCGGAGGCAACGATGCCGGATCGACAAGATCTCCTTCCCGGAATGCCAAGAACCCCAACCTGGAAACCGAAGCCCCCGAAGACCGATCCTCGGAACCCAAGATCCCCAAACCCTCACGTGTGACCCCTATTCGACCCATATTTTTATAATTGCCATCTATAAACTTGTTGCATATGAATTGAGCATCCTTGCATACATATTGTGGGTTGGGGGTATTTTGTCGACTCACCTAATAATTAAATATGAAGAGCTTATGCGGGATTTTCTAGTCCTATATTGGCCCCATTTAAATTTGTGTAGCGCATCGGTGATATATTTTTCCATGTTAAGACAACATTTAAATTGCGGGGTATCTAAACAACATGAACCTACTAATTAATTATTGGTACCCTGGTTCCATTTAATATTGGCTAACTGCATCGCATCATTGCCATACATCATACATGCATCATGCTCGATCTTTTGCTGTAGTATTAAATATGCATCCGGTGTTTCTTCTAGTGCTTTGCTTCTTCACGGATTAGGCCGATGAGTTGATGCGAGTGTCGACCCGATCTTCGGATGAATCTTCGGCAATGTTTTTCAGGCGAGCAATTCTCCCCCTTTCTACCTATTTTACATTTCTAGTCTTTACTTACTCATGTTGATCTATTGCTATCTGTGTTGCGATGCTCTAGTTTTTGTACCCGTGATATCCCTTGCAGCCTTATATTGCCATGGACACATCCTATTACATGTTGTTTGGTAGATAGTTGGACTTGCGTGTCGTAGTCGCTTGCTCAAGTGGTATTGCGTGTCGTCAAGTACCAGAGTTATTGGAAGACTGTCATATGCTTTATGTTGGAGAAGATCATGGCTTTAATTACCGTTTAATAACTAAAATTGAAGTAGGTAAATAATACAGAGGCACAGGTGGGCAATAGATGTTATTTGGTTTTTAACCGTCCAGTTGTGTCCCGTAGGATCCCGAGTACTTGATACCTATTCTTTGAATATTCGCACTATCCGCATGTGGGACCATGAATCCCCCTAGCCAGAGCTTGAGTCATATATTATTTCTTGGGGCCACAAACTAATTTGGGGCTTTATTACTATCCTGTACTTATGCCATGCTTTACTGCTTTATTTACGATTGCGCGTGGAGCGCCTGTACTGTTTAGGTAAGCGGAGTGTTTTTGCGGTATCGACAAGCCCAGTCACACTTTCGGGTTCCCAGTCATTTACAGCCATTGACGCAAACCTCTGGGTCCATTCCGGATCCGGCCAACTTCGTCGCGGGTAGCTTGGTGGGGTGGCCCCCTGAAATATTATATGAATCTTGTAATTGCTCTGTCGTGATGCCTCATTGGGTTTTCATTTGGTTTTTCCTGAGGTTGATCGTGTGTGTGTGTTGCTATTTGTGCCCCCCTGTAGGGTAAAACTTTCTGAAAGCCATGTCCGCGGTTATGGACGACTTGGATCAGAGTATCTCGATCATAGACAACTATAACTAAAGTAGTGCCATAAATTTGACTTTATAATGACTAGTAATCAGCTTCACTATAATGGAATGGCTAAATAAAAATGCCAACAACTGCTGGATTTGGGTTGTCACCTGTTACAGTTGTATCTGACTAGTAAGAATTGCAACTACAACGGAATGGTTAACTAAAACTGCCCACTGTTTATAGTATCAGAATGACTCATGCTATCTATATCTGACTAGTAATTGCCGCAACTATAACGGAATGAATAAAACTGCCAACTGTGTGAGTTCCTCGGTTGACTTCCTCGTTTAGTCTCGAGGGGGAAATACCAGGATGGGTATGCTTGGTGATAGTTTCAGGTTGGATCCGAATAGGTCTTTCTTATCCCTATCTGATAGCCGCCAGTTGTATTGTGTCTCTATAGGTTGTTTAGTGCATGTTGCGCTGCGGCTTCAGTCCAGCATACCTATGTAGGCGAGGACCACTGAATTCTAGTCTCGCCGTGTACTGGCCTCAGTACTGACCACTCTATTTTTTCCTTTGCCCTTTGTCGGCACCCCTTTTTGTTTAAGCAGGTTTTGAAATCGACATCGTTAGCAGGGTTACCCTTTCGGCTTGGCCTGGGCAGGGTTATGGACGCCATTGGTTATTCTTCGGGGCTCTTAGATTAATTTGCATCTTGTCCGTACTCGGACGCTGTATAATTTCAAGGTGACTTGGGTCTTTGTACTGTATTTTGTATTCTTGACTCGATGAGTCGCTGTCGTATATATCTGTTTTGTGGGTTCCATCATGGACTAATGTGTAATGATATTACTTTGTTTTCCACCCGCACGCAAGTGCCTGGTGGACACCTTTGAATCGTTTCTATGCGGGTTTAGCGGGAATCGCTAAAACTTGCATAGGGACGATCTGAGGGTGTTACAAGCATCGTGAATAAACTCAACAATATAACTATCACATAAAGCATGCTTTTCATGATCTACAAACACATAATTTTTATCAAGCTCAAAAATAGTGGGATTAAAACCTTCAAACCCACTTTTAGCAATTTTATAATAAGGTAACTGATCATTCAACATACGACCATCATCTAGAGCTTTATCATAAACATTTTCTAAGCAAAAATCCTTATTAACATGCATTTGTAAGTTAGGCACAAATATAGGATTATCATAGATAACATGAGCATAACTATTATCACAAGTTTTACCCATAGCAGATATTTCAAAAGAATCCACAGGAACATAACATTCATCCTCCTTTGATAAACATGGGGGACAATCAAATGATGTAAGAGGTAAAGAGTTACTCTCATTATAATGTAGACATGGGTAGATCCATTCTTCCTCCTCTTGACCATCACTCTCCTCCTATTTTTCATCTAATGAGCTTTCAGTTTTAGCAATTTCTTCTTCCATAGGCTCCTGCAAGGCGTTAGTCTCTTCCATTTGTGGAAAGCACCTATTAAAATATTCAAGAATATAGCTATTTTCTTTCTTATAATTATCAAAGCAAAATTTAAGTATCTCATAAACATCATATTCATAAGGTGCATCATCAGTATTTTCAAGCAAACTGGCCGTAAATTCTTCAATTTGTTCCATATCATAAAAGTCATAATTTCCTTTAACATAAGAAGATGTGGTAACATTATCATTATACTCACATTGAAAAGGCAGGTGTTTATACCTCATATAGCAAGAAGATTTATCAAATGAATAAGTAACATTATAAGTAGAGCACACCTCTCTAGCAATAGTATTCAATTTATCAATTTGTTCCCATAAGAGTTTCCCTTTTTGTGACAAACGGTGCTCCTTATAATAATATTTTTATTCTTCCGTGAACCCACCTTGCCAGTAAGAACTAGTTTCGAAGAAACCACCCATTGATAGAAAGCATGACAAAGCAAGGCAATAATAGACCAACAACTAGAGCAGGAACTATTTTTTTGTGTTTTTGATAAGAGAAAGCAAACCAAACTAAACTATTTTTTTGGAGTTTTTGATAAAAAGAGGCATACAAAACCAAGCAAAAGAAACTAAGCAAACTAAAAACAAAGTAAAGAGAAAGGTTGAGGCGGACTCCCCTTGTGAAGACGTCCTTAGCTCCCCGGCAACGGCCCCAGAAAATCTTGATGGTGATGCGTCAACGTGGAGCGCTTCGTCGAGAAACCCCAAGATCAAGATATGATGCCACACAGCAGCAAGTCTTCCCTCAGTAAGAAATCGAGGTTATCGAACCAGTAGGAGGAAGGAAACATCTCAAAGGTGTTGCAAGCAACATGGAAACCTGTAGAACACAAACTCAAGACTTTGCCCCAACTAACAGTGAGGTTGTCAATCTCACCAGTTGCTGTAACAAAGGATTAACTGTATGGTGTGGAAGGTGATGATGGTTTGCAGCAAGTAAACAGTAATAGTGGAAGATGTATCAATGGTAAAGATTGGACCGGGGTCCATAGTTCACTAGAGGTGTTCTCCTTAGATAAACAAACATGGCATGCAGGGTAAACAAATTACAGCAGGGCAATTGACAGGACTGAGCAAGGCATAACAATGCAATACTAGACATAAAGATCCTATGAGATTCGATTAGGCAATACAACAATATACATAGACCGCCATCCAACTGCATCTATGATTAGAAGTCCACCTTTAGGTTATCATCTGAACCCCCTCCGGTATTAAGTTGCAAGCAACAGACAACTGCTTTAAGAAAAGTGTGTAAGGTAAACAATCCACTTGTTCCATGAACAAGAGACCGTTGTTTTCTCCCTAGTGGCAACAACACATCTACAACCGTAGAGATTTCTATCACTTCCCTTGATTAAGTAGAGGCATGAACCCACTATCGAGCATAAATACCCCATCTTGGAGTCACTAGCAACTACTTGGCCAAGATAGATACTAACAACGGAGAGCATGCAAGATCACAAACAACACATACATGATAGAATCAATAAGATAAAACCATTAATCAATATGGTAATCTCAATATCCATCGGATCCCTGCAAACACAACATGCATGATTATAAATAGATGAGATCTTGATCATGAACGGAACTCACAAGATCTAGACATGAAAGCACAAGGAGGAGATATAACCATCTAGCTACTACATGGACCCGTAGTCCAAGGTGGAACTACTCACGCTTCATACTGGAGGCTGACATGATGAAGAAGAAGGCCTCTGGGATGATCTCCCCTCCGGCAGGGTGCCGGGAAGAGCTTCAGATCCCCCCGATCTAGGGACGATGGTGGGGGCGGCTACAGACGGTTTCGTGTAATATTGATCGGGTCCTTAGAGTTTAGGCATCGGGGGCTTCTTATAGGCTAAGAAGCAAGGCTGGGAGGCGGCCAGGGGGGCCACACCCTGCCCAGGCGCGGCCTAGGGTGGGCCCATGCCTAAGGGGGTGCGCCCGCCCTGTGGCTCCTCTTCGTCTCTCCTCTGGATTCCGTGTTGTCCTCACTGAAATATTGACTTTGGTTTTTGTCCCGTATAATTCCGAGAATATTTCCTTACTAGCTTTTCTGGAACCAAAAACATCAGAAAATAGGCAACTGGCACCGTGGCAACTTGTTAATAGGTTAGTACCAGAAAACATATGAAAATCACCTCAAAATGTTGACAAAGCAAAGCAAAGTAGATACTAAACAAGCATGGAACATAAAAAATTATAGATACGTTTCCGACGTATCAGCAACCTTCTCCTACGACACCAGAGATACACAATGTGTTCAGTTCAAGGGGAAGAACTATGCTTGTAACACTAACCCTACCTACAGCATATGACAATCCTCACAACAGAGCATGAATAATGACTGCCAAAATAGTCACATCTAGGGTTAGGTGTCTCTTACCACGATCTCAATTTCGACCGACAAGGATGACATGTCAGAGATAACCGAGGACGAAGACTTTCTGGAGATGAGCTAGATCCACCAGAGTAGGAGGCGCTTCTTATCTTCTCGTCGGTGAATTAGAGAATTTGGAGGGAGAGCTCGAAATTGGAGGAAATGATGGCGGGGATTATGGAGATAGCCGGTATGAATCGGTGGGCGGTAACCCTGATACGTCCAAAACGTATCTACTTTCCCGAACACTTTTTCTATTGTTTCTCCTCTAAACTTGTGTGATTTGGATACAACTAACACGGATTGACGCTGTTTTCAGCAGAATTACCTTGGTGTCTAGTTTTTGTGCAGAAAATCAACCATCAGGAGAAATCCCAGAAAATATGCCAAAAATCCTATTTCACCAGAAGATCCACGGAGCCAGAGTACGATACGGAGTGGAGGCATGGGGGCACACACCCCTGCCAGACGCGGGCCAGGCCTGGCCGTGCCTAGGGGGTGTGGCCACCCCAGGCACCCCCTCGGCCTTCCTCTTCGCCTCTCAGAAGCCTCTTGACCTAAAAACCGAGGGTGGTTCGTCATTTTCCAGAAAGAGTTCCGCTGCGCCGCCACCACCAGAAACCAAGATTCAGAACCAGAACTCCGTTCTGGCACCCTGCCAGGACGGGGAATTTGGGGAGGATCATCGCCATCGTCATCACCAACGCCTCTCCATCAACCATCAATGTTTCTCGCATCCATGAGTGAGTAATCCCCGCTGTAGGCTATGGGGATGGTAGGGATTGGATGAGTTCTATCATGTAATCGAATAAGATCTGTTAGGGCATAGTGCCTAGTATCTCTATTAGTGCTATTTGACTTTGTTGCAACTTGTTGTGATTAATGCTTGTCACTAGGTCCCGAGTGCCATGATCTCAGATCTGAAATTATTATTGAATTATTATGATAGTATTGTTTATCATTTATCTGCAAGTTGTGTACACATATCATTGTCCGGATCCAAAGGCCCTAAAGTGACAGAAATTGGGACAACCGGAGGGGATGGCTACGGTGTGAGGATCACATTTGTTCATGGAGTGTTAATGCTTTGCTCCGGTGCTCTATTAAAAGGAGCACCTTAATTTCCAATAGTTCCCTAGAGGCCCCGCTGCAATGGGCTGGCTGGACAAAAGATGTTGTGCAAGTTCTCATTGCGAGCATGCATGACTATATATGGAGCACATGCCTAGGATTGTTTAGTACTTGGATGCTTATTCTTATTTATCTGCAATGCCCTAGATCTTGAAGTTACATGTTTAGACTCATCCATGCAACGCCCGTCCATCCATCCCTATGCCTACCGCACTCATATCCTACTGTTTGCTACTACTGTTACTATTGCTCCTATTTCACTGCTATTGTTGCTACTACAAATTGTTGCTACTGATAAACTTCTGTGAGCAAGAACTATTTCAAGGTGCAGCTGAATTGACAACATGATTGTTAAGGCTTGCAAGTATTCTTTGGCTCCCCCTGTGTCGAATCAATAAATTGGGTCATACTACCCTCGAAGACTGTTGCGATCCCCTATACTTGTGGGTCATCAAACCCCCAATTTCTCCCGCCGGAACTTGCGAACTCCCGCATCCGTCGCTCGCATGGGCGCGTGCAAGTTCTTCTCTCTGGGCGCGAGAAAAACTTGGCTCCATGGAAATTGTTGGGAATATGCCCTAGAGGCAATCATGTATGATAAGATTTCCCATTGTATTCATAAAGATATTAAGTAGTCCTTGTATAAACATCTGATGTGTATCATTGAATATGTGATTCGGTTGTGGAACTATGCATTCATGTTGTTTGTACTAAATATCCTTGGTCATTGAAGTTGTGATGGACACACAACTTAGACCAATGTGAAAGTTGGCTTGATGACTCGGTTCCACTTGTCATGGGCATGGAGATGCTATTCAAACTTACACAGATTCGGCTAAAGAGTTTAGCGAGTCGGATTGACCTATATTGAGGTACAACGAACAAGTTGTCATTTGTATATCTCAATCAATGTAATCCTTAGACCTGAGGTTGTTGCATAGTCCGAGTTGAGGATCGCCGACTTAGGTTTTGTCAAACGCTGATCCGTAACTGGGCAGTTATAAAGGCAGGGTTCAGGTCAACTGAGAATCAAGCTGCGTGATGTGAATAACCAAGATGGGATTTTGCCCCTCCACTCGGAGAGATATTCTCTGGGCCCTCTCGTTAGATATGATTCGGAAAGCATGGCCATGCACGACTCGGTTAAGTATTAACCGAGGCGATCGACTAAGAGTTAGTCGGGTGAATCACTTATCTTGGATCGAGAAGAGAGTTGGACTATTTAAGGGATGACAATTATTCGCCTATAGTCTGACAAGGTATATCGTGAGGCAAAAGGGACTCGGACGTAAGTCGCATTGGAAAGGCAAGTCGTCATGACTCTTTGGTACTTGGGAGTCGGCACGTTCTGCTAGGAGCCACTACCGACTGATCGATTGAGAGTCGGACTCCAATTGTGTCCAAGTAGCCATGAGCCTACGGGGTCACACACTTAAGAGCGGGAGCATGTTCGGATTGGATCTGAACCTGTAATCTGGTTGGGTTGGACCTAAACCGGATTAGGACTGAGTTAGTGAGTTGGACTCACGGTGACTAGTGTTATATGGGATTTAGTGAATGGGTCGCGCGAGCAGAGCCCATGTTCACTCCCTATATATAGTGGAACACCGTAACCCAGAAAGGTTAATCATTGTTCGGTTAGGTCATTCCATGTGTTGGAAACCCTAGCTCCACAGCAGTCCTGCCGCCGTAACAAACCTAGCAGTTCGCCGTCGGTGCTCCTCCTTGTACGTGTGGATACCAGCAGAGGTGTTGTACGATCAGCACCAGGACGATCGGATCGTGAGGACTGCACTGCATCAACTCACGCGCTACATCAGTAATCCGCAACTGCACGCCTAGTGGTAAACCTCGTGGCCTTCTACCTCAGCTAGATCTTGGGATCACCACGTTAGAGGAAAAGTTTTGTTTTATCTCTGCGTGGCCTAACAGTGGTATCAGAGCGATAGCTTCTGGTTTTAGGCTCGAGATCTCGCATATGTGATATGCAGTTGGCTGTAGATGAGATCTATGTGCTGTTTTGGTGGTCGATCTATGAGATAGATCGGTTTTGTACAAGGTTGATTGGATCAACTGTACTTGGGGAATGGTAGATCTGATTTCCGTGATCATACAGCTGAGGTCGTGGAACGACATACCCCTACCGGTCGGCTTCCACCATCGGGGTAGACGGTGACACGTAAATCCAGAGGCGGTGATCGAAGATCAAAAAGTTTGATCGAATCGGAACAATGGTCGGAATCCATGTCCGGACCGCCGGCTTCGCCCTGTCGTAGCGCCTTAGATGTCGTTGCGAGTTTCACAACGCCGGTAGATATTGTATCTATGAATAACTTGTTTTTGCAGGAAGTTGTGAATGGTATGGTTCATGTGCATGTGATGTATGTGTGTAATCCATACATGATATGCGAATCACGGTTTTTGTCAGCCGGCTGGAGCCTAGGTGCTGTAATTTTATTGTATAACGACCTGCGTGTCGGATTCTCTATGTAATTTACTTTACTAAGATAATGTAGTTGTTTGGAGAACCCGGAAGGCATGCAAGGCGATGTACATGTCGGCGACATGGAGTAAGACAGCAAGTGACAAGAGTTGGCACGAGTTGGATTACAGGCTTTGTGGAGATGGAGATCGCCATGAAGGGAGCCATACCATTTCACATTATAATTTCTTTATTTTGTGTTATTGTTATGTCTCTTTTTTACCTTTATTATATAGTCGGTAAAATTTAATCCCTCAAATAAGGTCTAGTCGGTTTTCCCGCCAGTGTTTGCACCATCACAAGTCGAACAATTTTGGTAGTGGGCTCATAAAATTGAGGTGCTACCAATTCTTTCCGACTAGGTGGGTTCGAGTCGGACTCTTACTGCGGAAACACTCGGTAAGCTAGACGGGTCTATCACAACGGTTGTGGGGCTCGGGAAAAAGTCGGATGGGAGCCGGGGCATGTGATGCCACCCGTCCAACAGGAGTCGTATGAGATACGATTGACAAGGAGTTGTCTACCTAGATCACTTGGCGGCTAGCGGTGATGCTAAAGCTCACTAGCCGACTTGCTTATTTAGGATCCTGAATCACTAAGTAACCATCGGAGGGGTGTTGGTTCTAGTGGGAGCATAAAATATTAAAATGTTTAATATGCTTGCTCTTTTATGAATACATGTCTTAAGTGTTTTGCATATTTTCTGTTGTAGATCATGGCACCAAGTAGCAGTCACTCTCAGATATCCGGTTTTGCGTTGAGAACCATTCTTGAGAAAGATAAACTGAACGACACTAATTTTACCAACTGGTATCGAAATCCGAGAATTGTTCTCAAACAAGAAAAGAAGGACCATGTCCTAGACAACCACTTCCAGATGAGCCGAACGAGAATGCGACTGTCGCAGCCACCAATGCCTACCGTCGGGCTAAGGATGAGTCCACAGATATTAGCTGTCTTATGCTTGCTCACATGGAACCGGACTTGCAAAAGCAGTTCGAGCATGTTGAGGCCTACGATATGATCGAAAGCCTCAAAAGTATGTTCCAGGCTCAGGCGAAGACTGAGAGGTATCAAGTCTCTCAGGCTTTGCTGAGTTGCAAGATTAAGGATGGTGATCCACTGAGTCCGCATGTGATCAAAATGGTTGGTTACGTGCAGTCTCTGGAGAGGCTTGGCTACCCCATTAGCGAAGAGTTCTCTACGGATATAATTCTGAACTCTCTTCCTAGTGCATATGGGCAGTTCATTTCGAACTACCACATGCATGGTATGGATAAGAAGCTCACTGAATTACATGGGATGCTCAAGCAGGCAGAGGCGGATCTCAAGAAGGGCGCCAGTCAAGTGTTGATGGTGCAGAATAAGGCTAAGTTCAAGAAGAGTTCTTGGACTAAGAAGAAGGCTAAGTCAGGAGGAAAGCAGGCTCAGGACCTGGTCCCAAGCGCTTCCTCATGGACTAAGCCATCTCCTTCAGCCGGATCCACTTGCTTCTACTACAAGGCGGATGGCCACTGGAAGAGGAACTGCAGCAAGTACTTGGCCGACAAAGCCAAGAGTGGAGGTATGACTTCCGACTCAGGTACACTTGTTTGCAATGTTATAGCCATATATCTTGCTGATGCACCTAATAGTTCTTGGGTATATGATACCGGATCAGTTATTCACATTTGCAACTCGTTGCAGGGACTGGTAAGAACTAGGAGCGTAGCAAGAGGCGAGGTTGATATTCGAGTCGGCAACAAAGCAAGAGTTGCTGCGTTGGAAGTCGGCACGATGCAACTTCATTTACCTTCCAGATTCATTATGGAACTGAATAATTGTTATTATGTTCTAGTGCTCAATCGAAACAGTATTTCTGCTTCATGTTTGATGAGGCAAGGCTATGAGTCGAATATCAAGAATAATGGTTGTTCTTTGTATTTGAATGATATGTTTCACGGCTTTGCACCCGTCCAGGACGGGTTATTTATTTTGAATCTTGATGGTGAGTCGGTTTATAACATAAATGTTAAAAGGTTGAAACCAAATGATCTGAATATGACTTACTTTTGGCACTGTCGGCTTGGTCATATAAGTTGGAAACACATGAAGAAGCTCCATGATGATGGACTCCTAACTTTGTTTGACTTGGAGTCGTTCGAGACATGCGAATCTTGCCTACTCGGCAAAATGACCAAGACACCTTTTGCAAAGAGTTGCGAAAGGGCGTCCGACTTGTTGGGACTAGTACATAGTGATGTATGTGGACCAATGAGCACGACAGCCAGGGGTGGTTATGAGTACTTCATTACCTTCACTGATGATTTGAGTAGGTATGGATATATCTACTTGATGAAACACAAGTCGGAAGCCTTTGAAAAGTTCAAAGAATTCCAGAATGAAGCACAGAATCAACTCGGCAAGAAAATAAAGTTTCTTCGGTCGGGCCGAGGAGGCGAGTACATGAGCCATGAGTTTGATGACCATCTGAAAAGTTGTGGAATAGTTCCTCTACTTACTCCGTCAGGAACGCCGCAAAGGAACGGTGTTTCGGAAAGGCGGAATCGGACCTTGTTGGACATGGTACGGTCAATGATGAGTCGGACAGATCCGCCTTTATCATTTTGGGGTTATTGTCTAGAAATAGCGGCATTCACACTAAACAGAGTACCATCAAAATCGGTAGAGAAGACACCGCATGAGATGTGGACAGGCAAAAAGCCGAGTTTGTCTTTTCTCAAGATTTGGGGTTGTGAAGCATTTGTCAAGCGACTTCAGTCGGACAAGCTTACAGCCAAGTCGGATAAGTGTATTTTCGTGGGGTATCCGAGGGAAACCTTGGGTTACTACTTCTACAACCGAGAAGAGGGCAAAGTGTTTGTCGCTCGGAACGGTGTCTTCCTTGAGAAAGAGTTTCTCAGTCGGGGGGTAAGTGGGAGCATGGTGCAGCTCGAAGAAATTCGAGAGGAACCGGCTAGTAGCGAGTCGGCAAAAACCTTGGAGCTTGAGTCGGTCGTGGCAGCTAAGCCGGCAGCAGCACCTGTACTACGAAGATCGGCAAGATTACGAAGTGTTCGTGATGTGTTACTGTTAGACAGTGATGAGCCGACAAATTATTCGGAAGCGATGGTGGGATCTGATTCCGAGTCATGGCTTGGAGCCATGAGATCCGAGATAAAGTCCATGGATGAAAATCAAGTTTGGAACTTGGTTGATCTGCCAGACGGTGCAAGACCCGTCGAGTGCAAATGGGTCTTTAAGAAGAAAACTGATATGGATGGAAATGTTTCAATCTATAAAGCACGCCTTGTCGCGAAGGGGTTCCGACAAGTTCAAGGAGTTGATTACGACGAGACTTTCTCGCCCGTATCGATGCTTAAATCAGTTCGGATCATGTTAGCTATAGCGGCCTATTTCGACTATGAGATATGGCAGATGGATGTCAAAACGGCTTTCCTTAACGGAAATTTAACCGAGGACATGTATATGATACAGCCCGAGGGATTTGTCGATCCGGCTAAGCTGACAAGGTGTGCAAACTTCAGAAATCCATTTATGGGTTGAAGCAAGCATCTCGGAGTTGGAATATTCGCTTTGATGAAGTAGTCAAATCGTTTGGCTTCATCAAGAGTGATCATGATTCTTGTTTGTACAAGAAGTTTAGTGGGAACAAAGTAAATTTTCTAATCTTATATGTGGATGACATATTACTGATTGGAAATGATGTCCAGATGTTGCAAGAAACCAAGGAATCATTGGAAAGGAGTTTCTCAATGAAAGACTTGGGTGAGGCAACATACATCCTCAGAATCCGGATCTATAGAGATAGATCAAGGAGGCTCATTGGATTGAGTCAGTGTACTTATTTGGACAAAGTGTTGAAGAAGTTCAACATGGAATCATCTAAGAAGGGGTTCTTACCAATGTCCCATGGTGTAAAACTTAGCAAGACTCAATGTCCTTCGACAACTGATGAGCGAAGTCAGATGAGTGCGATTCCATATGCTTCTGCAGTCGGATCCATCATGTATGCCATGATTTGTACTAGGCCGGATGTTTCCTATGCTCTAAGTGTTGCGAGCAGATACCAGGATGATCCTGGAGAGATCCACTGGACAGCGGCTAAAAATATCCTAAAGTACTTGAGAAGGACTAAGGATATGTTCTTGGTTTATGGTGGTGAAGATGAACTTAGTGTAAAGGGTTACACGGATGCGAGTTATCTTACCGACTCTGATGATTCTCGTTCACAATCCGGATACGTGTTTATTATAAACGGAGGTGCTGTGAGCTGGAAGAGTTCCAAGCAAGAGACTGTGTCTGCGTCTACAACAGAGGCTGAGTATATTGCCGCCTCGGAGGCGGGAAAGGAAGCTATTTGGATGAGGAATTTCCTCATGGATCTTGGTGTGGTTCAGGGCTCGTCCAATCTGTTGGACGTGTATCGTGACAACAATGGTGCTATTGCACAAGCCAAGGAACCTAGACAACACCAGAAGAACAAGCACATACTCATGCGGTACCACCTGATTCGCCAGTTCGTGGATCAGGGTGATATCAAGTTATGCAAGGTACACACGGATGCAAATATTGCAGATCCGTTGACAAAGTCGTTACCACAGCCGAAGCATGAGGCGCACCTGAGAGTCATGGGCATTAGATGCTTAGACATGTGATGTCAGAAGATTGACTCTAGTGCAAGTGGGAGACTGTTGGGAATATGCCCTAGAGGCAATCATGTATGATGAGATTTCCCATTGTATTCATAAAGATATTAGTCGGGTGAATCACTTATCTTGGATCGAGAAGAGAGTCGGACTATTTAAGGGATGACAATTATTCGCCTATAGTCTGACAAGGTATATCATGAGGCAAAAGAGACTCGGACGTAAGTCGCATTGGAAAGGCAAGTCGTCATGACTCTTTGGTACTTGGGAGTCGGCACGTTCTGCTAGGAGCCACTAACGACTGATCGATTGAGAGTCAGACTCCAATCGTGTCCAAGTAGCCATGAGCCTACGGGGTCACACACTTAAGAGCGGGAGCATGTTCGGATTGGATCTGAACCTGTAATCTGGTTGGGTTGGACCTAAACCGGATTAGGACTGAGTTAGTGAGTTGGACTCACAGTGACTAGTGTTATATGGGCTTTAGTGAATGGGTCGCGCGAGCAGAGCCTACGTTCACTCCCTATATATAGTGGAGCACCGTAACCCAGAAAGGTTAATCGTTGTTCGGTTAGGTCATTCCATGTGTTGGAAACCCTAGCTCCACAACAGTCCTGCCGCCGTAACGAACCTAGCAGTTCGCCGCCGGTGCTCCTCCTTGTACGTGTGGATACCAGCAGAGGTGTTGTACGATCAGCACCAGGACAATCGGATCGTGAGGACTGCACTGCATCAACTGACGCGCTACATCAGTAATCCGCAACTGCGCATCTAGTGGTAAACCTCGTGGCCTTCTACCTCAGCTAGATCTTGGGATCACCACGTTAGAGGAAAAGTTTTGTTTTATCTCTGCGTGGCCCAACAAAAACGTCCAACGTTCCTCCAGGGCTAGGCTTAGAGATGCTTTAAAACTCGTGCAGTGCAAATATTTCTCCGCGCATGCAGAACTAAACATCCTTATTTCTTCCTATCTCATGCGAAAAACGGGAATATGAATAACCGAACACGCCCCAAATGTTTGCTTTTGGCCCGTCGGATTCGAGAAGAGCGTGGTATCCAAACACGCCTCCACGGTAGCAAAAGGCTCGTACTCTCAGAGCATCTCTAGCAGACACCGTAAAAGGGCGGAACCGAGAAAATAACCGCCATTTTTTGATTTCGCGTGAGAAAAGTGGCCAGAACAGACGCCTCAAAATCGACCAAACCGAAAAAAATTAGGGTCCTCGAGAAAACACCCCTCGGAACCGAGAAAACCCAGTTTTCGAGCCCGACCTGGACGCGAACCATATCCCCAGTTTTCGTTGGCGGGAGGGAAGTTTCAGCTGCGCCATTCCCGCCGTTGCCACGCTCGATCTACCGTCCTCGCCCCTCCCACCTCCATCGAACCTCATGAAAGGTCGCCATGGACGTCCATCAGCCGCCGCTGAGCTCCGACGAGGTCGCGCAGGCGCAGGCGACCCCTCCGACGGGTCTACCAGATCTGGTAGCCACCACCATTGTCTCCGTCTCCGTCGCTGGTCCCCCAGCGAGGGCTGCTGCTGCTGCGACGAAGCGGAAGCGGCAGGGCTCCGTCCTCATCCAGGATGGCACCGTGGGCGCTCCGGACTCTCCCGCTGCCGCCGCCTCCAAGCTGGCGATGGGCAAGGTGAAGAGGACGGTCGTGAAGCGAAAGGCAGTGATACGTCGTAAACGTATCTATAATTTTTGATGTTCCATGCTTGTTTAGTATCAACTTTGCTATGCTTTATCTACGTATTTTTATACATTTTCTAGAACTAACCCATTGACAAGATGTTGTAGTGACAGTTGCCTGTGTTCTGCTATTTTTGGTTTTAGAAAGGCTAGAAAAGAAATATTCTCAGAATTGTATGGAACAAAAGCCAAAGTCGATATTTTACCCGACATGACATTGAGCCCGAAGGAGAGACGGAGGAGGGCACCAGGGTTGCCACACCATACGGTGGCGCGAGACCCTGGACGCGCGACCACATGGTGTGGGCCCCTGGCCCTCCATCGACCTTGCCCTTTCGCCTACTTATACGTCTCCCCGAGACGTAAACCCTAATAGGGGCTGAAATCCACAAAAAGTTCTGCAGCGCCGCTGCCACCGAAGAGGAGATTCAGGGGACAAAAGTCTCTGTTCCGGCACCCTGTCGGGACAGGGAATTGCCCCCGGATCCATCTCCATCGATCTCCACCACCATCTCCATCGTCGTTGCTGACTCCCATGATGAGGAGGGAGTAGTTCTTCTAGAAGGCTAAGGGCTCTACCGGTAGCTATGTGTTCATCTCTCTCTCTCTCTCTCTCTCTCTATGCGTGTTCTTATAGTGGTCATGAGCTTTGTAATCAAGTAGATCTACTCTGCTACTCAAGTGCTTTAATTAATCTCCGGCTTTCCCCACGTGTGTGAAGGTGACAGTGTGCACACCATGTGGCACTTAGGCTAAAGATTACATAAATACTTATCATGGGTTATATTTTGAGTTGGTTGTCTCCATGAAATTGTGGTGTTTGTTGGAACCATCTAGCGCTCAAGATGACAGTGTGGGGTTATCTAGATGGGGAATACGAACTTTGAGGTGTGCTGTTATAGCCCTACCGTGGATTAGAGTTGTCCAACTGGAGAGTAGTTCAGAGTAGTATCATGAAGAGAAGATATTTATATGAGAGTGTTCACTAGTGAAAGTATGATCCCTAGGCCTTGTTTCTAAACATTGAAATACTGTTTACAACTAGTACTACTACACGTTTGCTTGCTTCCATCTTTATTTCATATTGCCTTTAGTCTCTTCCATCCCGTCAAGCTCTTTTCTGGCACTGTTGTCTTATAATCATCCATATTACTTGTATTTTACTATCTCTTCGCCGAACTAGTGCACCTATACAACTGACAAGTGTATTTGGGTGTGTTGGGGACATAAGAGACTTCTTGTATCTTGATTGTAGGGTTGCTTGAGAGGGATACCTTTGACCACTTTCTCCCTGAGTTTGATAAATCTTGGGTAATCCACTTAAGAGAAATTTGCTGCTGTTCTACAAACCTCTGCACTTGGAGGCCCAACACTGTATACAAGAATAGAAGCGTGCATATACATCAAGCTCTTTTTTGGCGTCGTTGCCGGGGAGGTAAGGTAAAAGGTACTCACATCCTCTGGCTACTAAGCTATCTTCTAGTACTGCTACTGGTGTGTGAATGCTCGAAGTTATTTCCTTTAGATCCTGCAATTATATCTTTTTGTTTCTTGTTTTTATTTTCACTAGTTAGGCTTAATGGAAAACAACAACAAAATTAGAGAGATTTATAGTATTTATCTTGAGTTAGGACATGAAGTGTTTGAAGAGAAAATTAAAAAACCTATGTAACTTTATTTGCATGCTAATAGCAATGTTATTAGTGTGAATTCTTTGAACACCATTATTGCTAATGCTATGGAAACGTCTAAGCTTGGGGAAGCTAGTTTTTATGAAAATGATCTTTTTAGTTCCCCAGCTTTAGAGGAGAAAATTTGCTATGATGATACTATACCTCCAATATATGATGATTACAATGATGAATATGATATTTTCAGTCCACTTGCTTTAGAGGATAAAAAATGTTATGATGATACTATACCTCCAATATATGATGATTACAATGATGAATATGATATTTTCAGTCCACATACTATCGAGGAGAAAATTAATTATGATTACAATATGCCTCCTATATTTGATTATTATGGTGATGAGAATAATAATGATAGCTATTTTGTTTAATTTGCTCCCGCTACAATTAATAAGAATGACTATGCTTATGAGGAGAGTAATAATCATTTTATGCATGTGGCTCATGATAAGAATGTTTTATGTGATAGTTATATTGTTAATTTTATTCATGATTCTACTGAAAGTTATTATGAGAGAGGGAAAGATGGTTTTATGCATCTCAAAAATATTAAGTTTCCCCTCTTTATGTTGAAATTTTTGAAGTTGCACTCGTTTTGCTTTCCTATGCTTGTTGATTTGTGCTTTCATGACTTGTTTCTTTACAAGATTATTTTTCATAGGAAGTGGGTTAGACTTAAATTTGTTTTATATTTTCTTATTTATGCTCTCTTTTACTTCAATTCACATTTCTTATGTGAGCATCATCGAAATTATCATGCTTATCTTAATGGCTATAAAGAAAGAGCTTTTGGGAGACAACCCATTATATTTTTGCTTTCAATAACTTTTTTGAGTCTTGGAAGTTATTGTCTATGTAATAACCTCTCCTTATCCTTTTTTTGTGGTTTTTGTGCCAAAAATAACCTCTAATGAGAGAGAAGTAAGATTTGGGGAAGTTGTTGTCCTATAACAGATTTTTGTGCTTCACTGTAAAAATTCATGAACAACCCCTGTATGTCGGATTGAGCTGTAATTTTCTGAGATTATTCCCCAGGTTATTATCTAACTTTCATTAGTTCAACACTTTTCGATTTGAGCAACATAAGATCTTCGAAAAATCGTTTTTTACCTGCTGGTCTATTTTGACCGATTTCTGCCATTATTTGCATTTGCCTCTTATCAGTTTATTTTGAGTTCTCTTTGATCACTTGAGCTTTTAAAAGGAATTGCTACAATAGCTTGTGTTTTAATGGAAGTTTTACTTGAGTTGAAACTAAACCCAAAGGCTTATTATCTTGAATACACTAATGTTGCTAATGAAGAATTGTGTGAAGTTTTGTATGAAGGAAATTTTCAAGTGTATAGGGGAAGAATGATGTGATGAGATGAAGAATGGACAAAAGCTCAATCTTGGGGATTCCACCCTGTGTCACCCCAAGAAATATTCAAGAGGTACAAACGTCAAAGATTGGGCATGCCCAAGGCATTTCCTTCTTCATCAATAAAAATCTTAGGTCTTCTTTCATGACACTTCATTTTTATTACTTCATGCACTATATGTTGTTCTTGGAGCGTCTTTGTTTTTGTTTTTAGTTTTTGTTTTCTTTGTTTGCTGCAATAAGTTGGTTGTATCAAAACACACTTCTTTTGGAGAGACACACACTCTGTTTTCATTGCCTAGAATACTCTAGTTTTCATTCTTATTGTTTTGTGAGTGTTCTCTTTTGCTAGCACTGTGTTTAGCTTTAGTTTTCTTATGCTTTCTGCTTAGAACTTTTTAGTTCTTCTTTGTGGATTTATGAGAAGTGCTTGATCTTTATTGGTTATTATCTTTGTGTGTTATTTCAAATATGTTGATTGGTGTTGGAAAAGAGTAGAAAGTTTCATGCTTATAGTGGTACAAAAGGAGCATTGTTTTGACTGTGGCCTAGAATTTATCATGTCATGCTATATGTTGCTTTGACCTTATGCTTAGTGATTCTTGTTGTAGCATGACTTGTTCCAAACAATTGATATTGCTTAATGTGCCTTGAAAGAATCATGCGTTGTTTTAGCATACAAAAGCATAATATTGCGGTATTCTCCTTTGATGCTTTATTTGGGTTGACTTGCACATGCTTACACAATTTTATGACTATGAACCAGTCACCTTAGCCTCTATGATCATTTAGTTTTTGACTTGTGGTGCCACTTTATGCTTTGATTGATAATGTTTTGTCGCTCTGCATGATTATGGCCATTATTGCTCTCTTGGTTGGTTGCTCCCAGTCTTTTGCTAGCCTCCACTTGTGTTGAGTAAGCTCTACTCATCCAACTCCCAAGAAACCAAGTTATTCCAAAGAGTCCACTATAAATTCCTATGCATGGTGTTTTGCACCATTCCAAGTATATCCTTGTTTTATCTATCTTCCAAATTAAACTTGTTATGTGAAAATTGGTGATTAAAGCTCTCACAAACTTGATGGCACACTTTATTTTTCTTGCCCCTAATAAACTTGAACCATTGTGTCATCTGTGTTGTATATGCTTGCACTTATAAGTTGGGAATTAGCAGAACCATGTTGTCATGGGGAACGCTTTCAACACCTGTAAATATCTACCCAGTTGATATCATGTTCTTTTGTTTATGGATGTCGGCAGTGTGAAATAAAAAGGGAGCTTGTAAGTCCATGAAGTTATGTATATGTGTGAGAGAAATGCCTAGGACGCTAGCCTAAACCATGCCTAATCATGGTAGAAACTTGCAGCATCACTATAGTGAGCAATCCATGAAGCATCCTCAGAAAAAATAGAAAAAAAGAGAGAAAAGGAAAAGTAAAAAAATATGCACCATGCTCATGGTAAATAAAAGGATTGTTGAGATGCTCACTGTTTGTTGCCTTGTCATTTTGATATGGGATATCTCTTGTGTCATGGGGCAATGGGTACCCCGTTGGCGGTTCTCTATGATACACATGTACTTATAATGATAAGAAACTTGCTTGTGACTAAATTTGAGTAGCATGAGGAACAACCCTCGTACTCAAGGGACATGAGATTGCCAACTTATGATTTGTCAAGGATATACTCCATATTTGTTTCACTTTAACCTTAATCACTTCAAGATGCTTATGATAGGGGCAATGAGAGCTGAAAGCTAATAAGTACCATAATTTTTGGAAGCTCTTTACGAAACTTGAAATCCCTGCTTCCCTTTGAATGGCCTTTCTTCCACTTTTATATTGAGTATTCACCTTATATTCTTAGGCACCAATTAAGAGAGCATAGTTGTCATTCTTAGTTCTATGTGCATTGTCCCAAAACTTATTGATTGATTCATAATGTTGATATTGCTTGTTCTTAAACTATTTGTATCTAGTCACCCTTATGAACTTTGAAGGTGTCCTATTCATTTACGTTTTGCTACTCCATGAGCGACAAGCTGAATGCCACTATGCTATATTTTTATATGTGAAACAAACAAACGTCTTTCAATGCATTGTTATTCATGATCTTTGTTTGTATCCTTTCATATTGCAACATAGTTACTTTGTCCTATTGTTAGAACTTCATCTTTCATGCTCATGTTTAGAGTACTTTGATCCCAGCATTCAATGCTTGCAAATGGTTTGATCAAGATTGTGATGGTGCATGTCACCTTAAAAATTATTCTTTTTATCACTTACCTACCCTAGGAAGAGCAGGAGTTAAGCTTGGGGATGCTTGATACGTCGTAAACGTATCTATAATTTTTGATGTTCCATGCTTGTTTAGTATCAATTTTGCTATGCTTTGTCTACACTTTGAGCTATTTTTATACATTTTCTAGAACTAACCTATTGATAAGATGCCGCAGTGCCAGTTGCCTGTTTTCTGCTGTTTTTGGTTTCAGAAAATCCAGAAAAGAAATATTCTCGGAATTGGACGAAACAAAATCCAAAGTCGATATTTTACCCGACACGACATAGAGCCCGAAGGAGGGTACCAGGGCGGCCACACCAGGTGGCACGGGCCCTCCTAGTCACGCAGCCACATGGTGTGGCCCCCTGGCCCTCCACTGACCTTGCCCTTTCGCCTACTTATACGTCTCCCCGAGACGTAAACCCTAACAGGGGCAGAAATCCACAAAAAATTTCGCAGCGCTGCCACCATCGAAGAGGAGATTCGGGGGACAAAAGTCTCTATTCCGGCACCCTGCCGGGACAGGGAATTTCCCCCGGATCCATCTTCATCGATCTCCACCACCATCTCCATCGCCATTGCTGACTCCCATGATGAGGAGGGAGTAGTTCTTCCTAAAGGCTAAGGGCTCTACCGGTAGCTATGTGTTCATCTCTCTCTATCCGTAATCTTATCGTGGTCATGAGCTTTGTAATAAAGTAGATATACTCTGCTACTCAAGTGCTTTAATTAATCTCCGGCTATCCTCATGTGTGTGAAGGTGACAGTGTGCATCGTGTGTCACTTAGGCTAAAGATTACATAAATACTTATCATGAGTTATATTTTGAGTTGGTTGTCTTATGAAATTGTGGTGTTTGTTGGAACCATCTATCTTAAGGTGACAGTATAGGGTTATCTAGATGGGGAATACAAACTTTGAGGTGTGCTATTATAGCCCTACCGTGGATTAGAGTTGTCCAACCGGAGAGTAGTTCAAAGTAGTATCATGAAGAGAAGATATTTATATGAGAGTGTTCACTAGTGAAAGTATGATCCCTAGGCCTTATTTCTAAGCATTGAAACACCGTTTACAACTAGTCCTGCTACATGTTTGCTTGCTTCCATCTTTATTCCAGATTGCCTTTTGTCTCTTCCTCCCCGTTAAGCTCTTTTATGGCACCGTTGTCTTATAATCATCCATACTACTTGTATTTTACTATCTCTTCCCTAAACTAGTGTACCTATACACCTGACAAGTGTATTGGGTGTGTTGAGGACACAAGAGACTTCTTGTATCTTGATTGCAGGGTTGCTTGAGAGGGATACCTTTGACCACTTCCTTCCTGAGTTCGATAAACCTTGGGTAATCCACTTAAGGGAAACTTGCTGCTGTTCTACAAACCTGTGCACTTGGAGGACCAACACTGTCTACAAGAATAGAAGCGTGCGTAGCCATCAGGCAGCCCCCGGGAAACCATCCGCCGCTGCAAAATCTGCCGAAACGGCCTCGGCTAGCCGACCTAGGTATGAACAATTCCCCTCCTCCTTCCGCCGCAGTCGCCGCCGATCTAGGTATGTTGGCGCTGGCAAGAGGCAATGCTCGGGCTAGGGATGGTGGTGGACATGGTGCTCCGGCAAGTGATGGTGGCCATGATGGTGCTTCGGCAAGTGGTGGTGGCGGTGATGCTTCTCTTGGCTTCGATGCTTGATCATCATCGTGGGTTGTGGTGATGATTCAAATTTGGATGATGTTCTACGACGTGGTAGCGAGATACTTTGTTAAGTTTGGTTAAAACTTGATGATTGTCGCGGTTGAATGGTTAAAATTGTTTAAATTTCGTCATTTGTGGCTTAGTTTTACGGTTTCGTATCTTTTTGTCCTAACATAAACCATGTGCAAAAATATAATATTCTTTTTTCTGATTCGATTTTGAGGGGTCTATTCGTCCCATGGCTCAGCCTGGAAAAACCCACAAGCGGTGTCTGCCACCACAGAGATGCTCTCATTAAACAGCAGAAAAAAAAGCATTACTGCTCGTCTCTCAGTAAACAGCAGAAAAAACAATTTGGAAGGAATTGGAAATATAGCACGCACGCCCTCTCCTCCCTCCCCGTCGAATTCATTCTGCCCCGTGCTCCGCTCCTCTTCCACCGCGTGCTCTCCATCCGCACTAACCCCCACTCCAGATCTCCAAACCCTAACTCCAGACATGCCATTCTACTGACCTCATGGCGCGACGTCTTATCCTCCTCGCCCTCGTCGCGGCGGCCGTCGCCGTGCCGCCGGCGAGCGCCGCGGTGGCGGGCATCGACCTCAAGGTCGCGGTGGTGCACTGTCTTGATTTTTCTTCTTGCTTTTGGGAAATGTTACACTGTACTCTAAAAATTAGGGTTTTCCAAGCTCGTGTCCTTAGTTTCCCTCAAAAAAAAAAAACTCGTGTCCTTAGACGGTCTGCACATAGCTGTTTGTAGAATTGCCACTGCGGACGAAAGGCAAACAGGGTGCTTTCTGAGATCACAGCCGATGATGGTGCTCAATCGAGATGTGGGCATGATCGACCAAGCGACAAGGAGGCAGGGAGAAGATGGTGGTTTGGCGAGGGGCTCAATGGATAAGCAGGATAAAGACACAGGATCCCTGCAGCAGTCTTCTTCTGAGGTTGATTGATACGCGATAGTGTTCAGGCTTTAGGTGCGTACTGGCAAATTTTAGTTAAGTTGCCACCTGTGGATTCACCTATGTCGATTTTGAGCCTCTTATTTGTCATTTAGCTTCCCCATTTGCCCTTTGGGGCTTGCAGTATTGGTTAAGACCAAGCTTTGAATTTAGCAGGTATGGAAGTCTTTCTCTGATTGACATATCTACCACTTTGCTATCCAGTAATGCTCCTTGTACGAAAACGTATGCTATGTGCGCTCAAAGCTTGAGGTATCCCTAACTTTCACCTCAGGATCTTAGCTTGACTTCTGATTATTCTCATACGGACACAGTACAAGGACAAGTACTCCCTCTGTCCCGAATTACTTGTCGCAGATTTGTCTAGATACACATGTAGATACATGCGAATCTGGACAAATCTGTGACATCTATTTCAGAACAGAGGGAGTATATGTTTTCCTTCCATAATTGTCAAGTCTTTTGTTATCTTCGGATTCTTATATTAGCTTTGCAAGGCATGCCTAAGGCGTTGAACACCTGACGTGAGCCCCCTCTTTAGGGAAAAATATGCCACCAAGCATACCCCCCCCCCCCCCCCCCCCCCCCCTCTGGTTCTTATAAGGAACACCACAGCGTAGGCAAGGACTACTTTCCGTGGAATTGAACCAAACAACTCATGGTTCACAGACACTTGCAACATTTTGCTACATCTGTGACCAGAAAATTCTTAGTTTGGTCAATGTGTTATATTTTTCATGCATTGCTTAACATTATCAATTGTTCATCCATGTGCTGGAATTATCATCTCATCACTTTCTGTGCAGTTTGGGAGTTCCCATTCCGTGCAAAGAAAGTCGAAATCACAGCTTTTTAATCATTCCAATGCAATAGGTTGTGGTAATGATTTCTTGCTACATATCTAATTGCATAATCTTGTATTTGCAGGGAAGTTCATTGGACATCATACCTAAACAAACATCTGATCAGCTTCTCGTGGAGAACCCTCAAAAAGAAAACACAGATGGTAAGAGTAAGGCCATGACATTGCCTGATAGTAGAGTCCGGAATATCAAGGATCAGTTAATCAAGGCAAAGGTCTACCTTGGTCTTGGAGCCATTCGAGCAAATCCCCTATACCTCAGGGACCTGCGACAAAGGATAAGGGAAGTTCAAAAGGTTCTTGGCGATGCATCCAAGGACTCTGATCTACCAAAGAAGTAAGGGTCTCCCAGCACTTGTGTTGATGAACTATAGAGGATTAATTCGTTATTATGCAGTTGCCAGTTTCTCATAATCGAAAAAATCCACTACACAAAACAACTTATGAAAAATGTCGCTCCAACTACTGCATACTTAAAAAAAGTGCCATTATGGCTACTTAACCACAAATACCTGCCAATACGCATCCCCTATCTCCTTCCGTATTTCTGTGGGGACCAAAAGGCCCTTGTGCAACACTTGTGACTTACGACACTTGCGACTTACAGAGAGTTCAATCCTCAATCTCCAAATTCAGACCTCTAATGCAGTTGGCACCTCCAAGCTCTGAAATTCTGCCGCCACCTGTGGCTGCTCATCCTGGTGATGCGCCACCCTTCTCCAACCACCTGCCGCCTCCCGCCTGTCAACCCCAAGCCGCAGTCAATGTTCCATACCCATGCGCCGACCACAGCCGCTGTTCCTTGCTCCCGCTGCCGCCATTCCCGTCCTTTGTCCTCCTGCTGTTGACTCATTCCATACGTCCACTCATTTTTCTTCCAGTTCTGTTTGCTATGTCCTGGACTTGAGACACTTTTAATTCTTTTCTTAGGGAGAAGAAATATGTGATGTGATCTGAATTGTACTAAAATCTGTAAGTAACTTGAAGATGAATGTGCAAAAAACAGCAACGATATCCACTTGTATATGCTACGTGAACAAAACAAACAACGATATCCGGTACAGGGAGGATGCGCGCTGGAGGGGTTCGGGTGGGAGAGGACGGGTGGAGCCAGCAAGGTGGAAGCGCAGGGTGTTGCCAGGGAGAGCAGAAACAAAACAAAGGCGCCGGCTGCCGGTGGAGCAGCAGCCGGATCATTGAAGGTCGCCTCTAAGCTACTGGAAAAGTTGGTATTTGAGAAATATTTTTTGGGGGGAATTGGAAGCATAAGGAAGGACATACTGAGTGCGTGTTGACTGGTATTTGTGCTGAAGTGACAGTAATGGCATTTTTCAAAGTAAGCAATAGTTAGAGTAGCGTTTTATGCAAGTTGTCTTTTGTAGAATTGTAGTGATATTTTTTTGATTAGAAGTTGGCAATGACATTTATCGAGTAAATCCAATTATAAACTATTAACATGTTATGGGCTGTTATTGCAGCCCCATGCAATTATTTAGTATTTTTTTAATATATATTGACTTATTCAGTGCAAATGAGAAGGTGAAAGCACTTGAGCAGACATTGATCAAGGGCAAACAGACACAAGATGATTGCTCTGTTGCTGTGAAAAAGCTCCGGGCTATGCTCCACTCAGCAGAGGAGCAGCTGCATGCACAAAAGAAGCAAACTGTTTTTCTAACACAACTTGCAGCCAAAACCCTTCCCAAAGGTCTTCACTGCCTGCCCTTGAGGCTAGCTAATGAATACTTTTCACTGGATCCTGGTCAGCAACAGTTCCCAAACCATGAGAAACTTGCTGATCCCAAACTGTATCACTATGCCTTGTTCTCAGATAATATATTGGCAACAGCGGTTGTTGTCAATTCGACAGTATTAAATGCCAAGGTATGTATTCTTGATACTTTTAATATCAGTTAGTCTGATAGATAACATGCAACATATATTGAGTAAACTTTTTGTTTGCAGAATCCATCTCATCATGTCTTCCACATAGTAACTGACAGACTAAATTACGCTCCAATGAGAATGTGGTTCCTCTCCAACCCTCCTGGAAAAGCAACAATTGAAATACAAAATATTGATGAGTTCAAATGGCTAAATGACAGCTACAGCCCGGTAATGAAGCAACTTGGGTCCCAATCTATGATTGATTATTACTTCAGGGCTCAGCGTGCAAACTCAGATTCAAATTTGAAGTACAGAAACCCAAAGTATCTTTCAATGCTTAATCATCTGCGATTTTACTTGCCCGAGATTTACCCAAAGCTCGACAAGATGGTCTTTCTCGATGACGATGTAGTAGTAAAGAAGGACATAACTGGTCTCTGGTCAATCGATATGAAGGGGAAGGTCAATGGTGCTGTAGAGACCTGTGGAGAGAGCTTCCATCGCTTTGATCGTTACCTGAATTTCTCAAATCCTGTTATTGTGAAGAATTTTGACCCACATGCTTGTGGCTGGGCATTTGGAATGAATGTGTTTGATCTGGTTGAGTGGAGGCGGCAGAACATAACCGAAACCTATCACTCTTGGCAGAAGCTTGTAAGTCTCACATACTTCAATCACTTTCATACATGATGAATTACTTATTAGTAGAGACCCTTTGTCTATATCTTTATGTTAATTGAGCTCAAGTTAAACTATGCATTAGGTAGAGTCTAGAACTTGATTTGGGACAATATGACTTCTATGCATAGACATATCGAAAGTGTTGAACTACAGATCATGTGAGTGTCGAGTTTACTTTATATCACACTAAAAACATATTTGTGTTCTGCTACGGATCATCTATTTAATTTTAATCTTACATTACCCTGGGTACCAAGACTTGAAGAGATCTCTCAACACTTCTATTGTGTGCAACTGCATCTACAGAGCAGTTTAAAATTTGTGGAGACATTACTACTGTGCAAAATATGAGATAATCCAAAATTCTTGTTCCATAACTATTGATAACTCACAAACTTCTTTAATTCTATTCTTTGTTTGTCTTCTTTTGCATTCATTTTGATATAATATGTCAATTTTTAATTGCAGAATGAAGAAAGATTGCTATGGAATCTTGGCACTCTCCCTCCAGGTCTGATCACATTCTGGAACAAGACATTTCCCCTCAATCGATCATGGCATGTTCTCGGCCTTGGTTACAATCCACATGTAAGTAGCAGAGACCTGGAGAACGCTGCGGTCATACATTACAATGGTAACATGAAGCCCTGGCTGGAGATTGGGCTGCCCAAGTTCCGAAGCTACTGGTCAAAGTATCTTGACTACGACCAGCCTTTCCTGCGGGAATGCAACATCAATCCGTGAAGCAACCTCCAAGCCATTCTGACATAACCAGTGTTTTGTTCGTTCGTAGGTGCTGAAATGGCACGGTCACGTAAGTATGATGTAATATTTGGTGGTTGACATCCAGAGTCAGAAACAAATGAAATTAGGCCATCTAGATTTCTGCAAGAATTAGGTAGGAGTGTTTGAGGGATTTTTATGAAAGTGTTCTTTGGTTGATTTTACACGGCAACAGAAGGTTCTGTACCATTTCCCATGCTCAAAAGCCATTGGGCGAATAACCGTAATGCCTCTGTCAGAATGTGAAAGAGAAGGTGATTGCAATCTCATATTTTCGCTAAGCTCCAGAACAGCGCAACTTTGGTGCAAATAGGAAGTAGCAATTGAAGCTTTGATCTGTTGTTTTGTTGCATTTTGGATAACAGGTAGAGTTTGATAGAAGTCTCCCCAGGCACAAAGGTGCTTTTCAGATCAACATGGATCTCCCATCCCCGGTTGGCTGGTTCCATTGATGAACAATGGAAACCTGCATACAGGTCTATTACACCACGCAGTGTGAGCTTTTCAGGGTTCTTCCCTTGAAGCTAGAACAGGTTTTGTTACCACAACAAGTAGCGACTGCCGTGGTTCATTGTGCATCAGACACTACTCAAACTGCGAAGTGAAAACCAATAGCTAGAAACCTAGACTGGCGAGATCGAGTGTCGTTTGCAGATGAGGGAGCACAACCTGTTTGCCCCTTCCACCATCTACTCTCTAAAGATCAGCTTCTATCTCTTCACACAGTTCAGAATAAGCCTCTAGACCTCCTTACTATCAATCCAAGGTTGACTATTAATAATCATGTTATATCTAGTTTTCCACAAGCTCCATAGCACATCTGCACATACTCAATTGAGGACTGCATGTTTGTTGTTAGCAATGTAAAACCTAGCGATTGATTCATAGCTAATTCATCGTTGCTGATTAAAGAAAAAGGAATATAGAATGAGTAAACCAGATTTGTTTCGCAAAATAATGCAGTATAAAAGAATAAATGCATGATTGATTCATCTTCAGAGCAGAGTATGCGGTCTTCATGGCTCTTTTTTTAGGTTAAGTCTTTAGGACTATGCTTGTGTGTTTTCTTTCAATTTATCTCCACTCATTAGTCTGTTATGTGCTACTCCCTCCGTTTAGAAATATAAGATGTTTTAGGTTTGTGAAGGAGATGTATCTTGACATCTTTTAGTGTATAGGTTTCTAAAAGGAGGGAGTAGTAGCTACAATAAAACGTGGACTCTCGGGAGGATATGCAACTACGAAACAACATGAAGAAAGACCGGCACAACTCCACCATTGTTCACAACGGAATACAAAAGTCTGGCACAACTACACCATTGTTCACAACAAGATACAGAGAAGAGTAGGAGTACTCCCCTTTACTTTCATAATTTTGCCAAACTAAACTAAAGTATAAGTGTTTGCAGTAGAGGTAGATGCTGGATGCTACACCTTCCAACTCATACCACCGTGCATCATATTTTGAGAAAAATTCTCCTAAATATCGTTAACCTTGTCTTAAATTTGTTTTACTATTTTACATTTTCATTACGTATGACATAAAGAACAAAGAAGACAAGATCAAATAATTGGACAGAGAGAGGGGAAGTATCACACCGGATATCTTTCCAAACCACACATTTTCTCCATTTCCCGTTTTAAATATATAACCAAAGTGGATGCCACATCACCATTTTTAGAATTAAGAAGTACCGGTAGATTTTTTAGAGAACTATCATAATACCCGTGCGTTGCAACGGTCCCGACAAACTTAGACATATCAAATAAAATTGTGGACATGTTTTGTTCTAATCCCTTCACGGTTAGTTGATTGTCAAATAGTTGAAATTTCATATAATCATTATTTGGCTTATCTGATTGGATATCATTCTCCGGAAATCTAAAAATACATTAATGTTGGAAAATTAGCCAGAAGAAATCCCCTGATTATCTTGTTGGTAGTATAACTCCCAAAAACATCATTAGGAAATTCATGAAAAGGGTCATTTGTATTAACTGAATCTAGAATTGTAGATGCGACGGTTCTCGTCTGAGATAATCTACAGAGGTAACTACATTTGACATGGATATTGTATTAGTGTGATACATATGAGCACCTAAAGGTAGGCCGTATAATAAAACCTAAATAAAATGAAGAAAGAAGGTAAAGCTGAAGATATGATGGTAATTAAGAAAAATATACTTAGTGAAGAGATAGTTCAAATTTTGAAATACAGACTCAAGGCTCCATCTTGAGGGTGACTCTCTCTGTGTAGAAAACTTTGCAAGTTGGACATATTTTGCTTCGAGGACTTGCAAATATCCTTTCTAGCATGTTACATCATATGATATCAATGAATTCCATTCTAGGAATGGAGGGAGTAACTATCTTTGTTGGTATATCATAGAAAGGCAACACCAATTAATGCTGTAACAAGTCTGATTAAAAAAATAAAGGTCAAATATTTGAAAATCTAATCATTACAAGTATATATAAGGATCATCTCATTCACTGAAATTCATATCTCATGTCGGTCCAAGCGAGATGTCTACATGTAACAACATGCATGATGCCACCATGTACTTTCTCAAGGGCCCGGGAAATAAGAAAACAAGAATTTAAACTATTGTTAAAAAATAAATCTAAGAAATAGTGATGGACATCCACTTGCCATAGATATCAAGATAAAGCTAGCAACCACCTAAAATATCAAGTACTTGCACTGTGGATCTATTAGTATATATATATAGTTAGTATTATCCAGCTTGCAAATATACAAGCTTTCTTATAATTCATGCATCTGATACAATTAATATTTGTAGAAATGTATAGTTATTGGGAAACCGGTAAAGGCTCATTTCGAGTATAGAGATCGATTTAGGAAGAGATGGACCAATATCAAACATATTCAACTTATATATATTTTACAGTGCATTATGTATATTTATGCCAAAGTATCACTTTTCATGAAAAAGGAAGATTTAATTGATAATGGCTAAATTGTTCTTGATGAATCGATGATGACGAGGTTTCGACTCGTCAATGCCCATTGTTATGGACTTGGGTTTTGGAGAAGATGGGGATGCTGGAGATCGTGGAACGGTTAACAGACAAGCAACCAGGGGACACGAGATTTACCCAAGTTCAGGCCCCCGGAGGGAAAACCCTACTCCTGCTTGTCTGCTCTTGATTACGGCCGAACCGAAGGTTACAGGGGTGCGCAGATTCGATCTGGCGTGGAGGTGCATATGCGAAAGTATGAGTCTAGAGATCTAGGTCGTGCCCTCCTGGCCTTTATATAGACTTAGGCAGGTCCCGGGCATAGTCCTAGTCGGTTACAGGTTCTAGGGTTTTACCCCTTTGAATTTCCTATCTACTTTAGTCTTGCTCTCCAAGGATCCGAAGACGTCATGGGCCTGGGCCACCCGAAAGTCTTCATGAGCCAGCGTACATCCGCCGTGGGCCTTCCTTGGGCTGGACTAGGTATGCTGAGGTCACGCACCCGTAGGGTACAACCATGTCAGTAGCCCCCGAGTGATCAGTCGAATCGTAGATTCGGCTGAGGACTCTTCAATCCTTCGGGTGCAACTATGTATTAACAGTATGTGTGTAGGGATCATTGATGCGTGTGCCTGACTCACCCGACGGATCAGGGTCAGTTAACTGTCTTAGGACGAAACAACACGATCTTCCTCAGGTTCGAGTCCCTCAACTCGAAGCTGGAACATATGCTGGCGTAATTCGACTCAGGCCGCGGAGGACTTACAGAAGTGGAATTCCAGTGAATTTAATTGATATACCCAACGCGTCCGTCGGGATTTTTCATCGCACATGTTAGCACGGGTTTTTACTAGCAGAGCGCAGTCGTGTGAGTTGCCAGGCCATCAGATGATATCTGTAGGTCTTATCCTTATGTCGTAGACACAGCATCCGAATGTTTGTCATCGCGGAGGTGTTTCGGGTGGCCAAGGAGATCGTTGCTCACTTAGCGTTTTGTTGGGGCAGAGTTGCCGATAAGTTTTTGTATGCTGATCTGAAAGATCGCAGTCGAAGATTTCATAGGGTGCGCGACCAGCGCTCCCTATGGGAGTAGCCCCCGAGTGTCTATTCGAGTCGTAGACTCGAGCGGAGACTTTAGTGCAAACATTGCTCAGTTGTTAAGTCCGTAGGACACAAAAAATTTCAGATGCTTAAATCCATCCTCCCTATGGGAGTAGCCCCCGAGTCCATAGTGGAGTCGTAGACTCGACGTAGGACTCGAAGATATATTTTGTCTTTATTCGTCTTTCGGGTGCGCGACCAGCGCTCCTAATAGGAGTAGCCCCCGAGTATTTAGTCGAATCGAAGATTCGAGTGAGTACTCTTAGCTGTGGAGCCAAAGAATTATAGTTGGTGCTAGTATAGCTTTTGATGACATCATTCCTGACGATCAAATGACCTCAAGCGTCTGCTACGCCAGAGATGACTTGACTGGACGAACGTGGGTACCACTTGCTGACCTTGAATTGACCGGTCACGCGCGGCATGGAGATAATTATGGCGTCTCCTCGATTTCCGCGCATAGTGGACGGCGTGGTAACGACGGTTCGTTGTGATGCTGACACGTGTACGGTCAGATCTGTCGTTGGCGTTAGGTCTTCTGGATGGACGGCTGCCGTGCGTCGTCTTCGTCGTTATAATCATTGGGGAAAACCGCAATTTGTTTTCACCGCATCAGTTCTTGTTTTCACTGCCTCCTTGTGCTCTAGCGATTCTTGTTGCGCGCTGGGATTTCCTTCCACATCTCCATCTTCTCTTCTGCGCTTTCACCGCCGGCGCCGCCGCAGCGCGATGGGGAAACCGAAGAAATCATCATCTACAGTTGGGACCAGCGCCGCCGGAGGAAAGAAAGGCGCCACCGCTACCCGTGTCACCGATGGTGGCTGGCGGCGATCAGAGACGCGGGAGAGCGATCTCCGCAAGCTTCGCGAGCGAGGTCTGATCCCGCAAGATAGGGAGGCCGTCAGACTCCCCGGCAACGAGGTAATCCCCCGTCCCCCAGCTGGGTATCGGGTTATGTTTCTTGCCTTCGTTATGCGTGGGTTTTCCTTCCCAGTCCACAACTTCCTCTGTGGGCTGCTCTTTCTCTATGGCATCCAGCTTCATCATCTGTCTCCCAATTCGCTTCTCCACATTGCTTGCTTTATTACTTTTTGCTAGTGCTGGCTCGGCATTGAGCCGCACTTTGGCCTCTTCCAGAAACTTTATTCCGTGAAGAGGCAGTCTGGTTCGGATGGTGTGTATCCCATTGGGGGTTGCATCATCTCCCTTAGTCCCAATCTTCTTTTCTTTTCCTTTTCCATGTCCAAATCTGTCCAGTACTGGCGGAGGCGATGGTTTTACATCCGCGACTCTGTAGTGCCTGAGCAAGATTTTGGTCTTGTCCCTTTTGACCCCTCCCAGATAATCGAGCCAAAAAGATCCTGAAAAAACCAGATTTTGGATGGCGAGACAGAGGAGATAGAGGCCCTTTACCGTCGGGTGGAGGATCTCCAGCTGATTCCGGAGAAGGAAGTGAACGGCGTGGACATCATCCGGACGTTTCTTAAGCGTCGGGTGCAGCCTCTCCAAGCGAGGGCGCACCCAATGTTTCTTTATTCTAGGCGCCGTGATCCGACGAGGGTTTCGGCTGAGAAAATCTCCGAGGGGGATCTTGACAGGACCCTTCGCGCGCTGCTGAAGTTCAAGGCCGGAGAGAAAATCCCGGGGAAGTCGCTAACTCCTCCGTTTTCTTCGACGTTGTCCGTTCCGCAGGTGTAGATTCATGCGCGTAGCGCTTTTTTTGTCGACTGCGTATTTATTTCCTTTGTTTGCTAACAAAGTCCCTTCTGGTTTTGCAGAGCTTCAAGGTGCCGGGCATGGTGCCGCCATTGCCTGAAAAGTATCTGAATGCCCTGGATAATGAAGTGGTGGAGTCCGTGTCCGAACTGCCGTCGGCGCGATCTCCAGCCGAAGATGCCGACGAGTCGAGTGAGGACCATACGCGCAAACGATCACGGAGCTCCGGCGAGTCTTCAGATGCCTCGACTCCTCCGACTCCCAGAAACCCTCTGTGCCTTGATCGTCATAGTGACGGGCATGGAGGCTCTTCTTCTCCCATTCCTGCCATTCCTGTGCGGGATGTAGCACCGCACCCGCCAGCGAAGCGGAAGAAGGAAGAAAAGAAGGAAGAGAAAAAGGAGGAGAAGAAGGAGGAGAAGAGAGCCCGAAGGACTCCTCCTGTCTTCGACCTGAGCTCACTGGGCTCGTAAGTTTCTTTTTGTACTACTGTCCTTTTTCCTTCTTGATTTTGCACTTGTGTTGATTGCTTCGTATGCAGGCATTCCTCCCATGATTCCTCCAGCGATGGTGCGCGGGAGATGATGGGGGAGTCGAAAATTGCGTCTCCTCCTCCTCAGACGGTGGCGACTTCGGGGGGCGTCGCTCTGGATCCTCCTATGTAGGAGGTGCAGGTGGTTGCGCCTCATAATTTCGCCAGCGAGCCTTCGGAGTCGCCATCAGAGCATGTAAGTACCTCTTCTTCGTACCACGGGGGGAGCCCCCGAGTGTCTTTGTGTGCGAATTTTGCTTTTATTCCTTTATGTTGGGCGTAGCCCCCAAGTCCTTTTTCTTACTGTTGTTTCTTTTTTTTGCAGCCTTTTGTGCAGGAGGCCAAGCGGCTGGTGCAGGAGCGCCAGGTGCTGGAGGCTAACCTTCGGCAACTTCAAGGTACCTGTTTGCTGTTGGTGCTTCTCTTGTTTATTCTGGTCCTGCTCTCTGACGTTTGCTTGTTTTGAATGGAGCGGAGCATAATACTTCTCTCCGTGAGGTCGACGCTCTCAAGAAGAGCCTTGGTCAATCAGAGAAGAAGGCCGAGGCCGCCGTTGGTGCGAAGGAACGCCTCGAGCTAGAGCTGACCAAGGCAGCCGAAGCTAAAGAACGTCTGCAGCAGGAGGCCGCGGACCGTGAGGAGCAGCTGGCCACTGTTGCGGCTGCGCGCGAGAGGGAGGTGGAAGACAAGCTCATGGCTGCTGCCAAGGCTGTTTCGGGTGAGTGTTGTATTTGTGCTTCTTTCTTCTTGTTGGGATTCGTAGCATGTAAAACAAAAAATTTCTATCGCATACAAACAAACAAGCCAAGATCTATCTACTAGATTGTAGCAACGAGTCGATGGAATAACTCACCCTCGAAGATTCCAAATTGTTTAACGAGAGCGGATTCTCGTGGGTGATGTAGTCGTACTCTTCCCGATCTCAAGATCGCGTAGACGATCCTTCCGGCGCTGCGTTCCGGCAGCGCTCCCGTAGTCGGTCACACGTTCGGTACTCGACGAAGACCTTTCTCTCCCTTGTTCCAGCAGGCAGCGGAGGTTGTAGCACTCTCCTCGTGATTCCGGCAGCACAACGGCGTGGTACCGGAATTAGAGGGAAGATCTCGCAGGGCTTCGCCTTAAGCCGGAGCGAGTATGGTGGAGTATGAGAGAGTCCCTCGGTGTTCTAGGGTTTAGACACACCAAGGAAGGGGGCAAGACGACGGCTAGGGTTTAGCTAGGCGGCGGCGGCGGTTTGCCCTAGGGCCGGCGGCGGCTATGGAGGCGGCGGCGGTTTGGGGCTAGGGTTTGGAGGAGAGGATCTTGTGTGTCTCTAGGAGGGAGCCCTGCCCCTCCTTATATAGGTGGAGGGGCCGGCCGGCCAAGGGGAGGGAGAGGAGTCCCTCCCCAACTCGGCTTGGGTGGTGCGCCGGCGGTGGGGAGGAGGGACTCCTCCCCAACTCGGTTTCCTCCTCTTTTTCCACTTCCCAAAAATAGCCGTTTGACTTTCAAACTAGCCGTTTGACTTTTCAAACTAGGATTTGATTTAATCCTCTATTTTGTTCAGCTATGACACTTAGTACATGATGCAATCATACCAACTTGGTATAACACATTCATGTACCCTCCCCCTCCGGAGTGCCGGACATTCCGGAACCTTCTAGAACATTCCCGATGAAAACACAGGAACCATTCCCCAACTCCGAAACGGGACATTCCTTATATGAATCTTATTCTCCGGACCATTCCGGATCTCCTCGTGATATCCCGAATCCCATTCGAGACTTCGAACAACATTCGGTCTCTTTCTCATCATTCCATAACTACTCAAACAACGTCGAATCCTTAAGTGTGTCTCCCTACGGTTCGTGAATTATGCGGACATGATCAAGACACTTCTCCGATCAATAACCAATAGAGGAATCTGGAAATTCATATGGCTCCCACATATTTCTACGATTACTTTGCGATCGAATGAACCACTTACATACGATACCAATTTCCCTTTGTCTCATGATAGTTTACTTATCCGAGGTTATGATCGTCGGTATCTCTGCATACCTAGTTCAACCTCGTTACCGATAAGTACTCTTTTCTCGTTCCCGTGATATGTGATCCCTTGTGAGCCAGTCACATGCTTGCAAGCTAATTGGATGACATTTCACCGAGAGGGCCCAGAATATATCTATCCGTCATATGGATGGACAAATCCCACTCTTGATCCATGTGTTTCAACCAATACTTTCCGAACACTCAATGCCACCTTTATAGCCACCCAGTTACGGTGTGGTGTTTGATGTCATCAAAGCATCCATCCGGTAAAGGTGATATGCATGATCTCATGGTCGAAGGAATTAGGTTACTATGTATCAGAAAGCATATAGCAATTGAACTATTAAAATGACTTGATCTTTATGCTACGCTTATCTATAGGAGTATGTCCACCATATCATTCTCCTAATGATATGATCTTGTTGTTGATAACATCTCAATGTTCATGATAGGGAAACCACAATCATTTATCAACCAACAAGCTAGTGATGTATAGAGGCTATACTAGGGACTTCAATTTAAGTTTACAAATCACACAAGTATTAATGTTTCCTTGTTAATACTATTATAGCATGAATGTAAACATTTATCATAAACACAAATATATAATAATAACTACATTTATTATTGCCTCTAGGGCATATCTCCAACACTTCTTGTCTTCTTCTGTGTTGCTTTTCGTCATGTCCTCCCCCCTTTTTTTGTCTCAGATGCCGCAGGCATCGATTTTGATCGGAGCGCTCTAGAGCACGGTAGTGCTCTAGATGATGCTACTGCAGCGGTCGAAGATCACTGCAGCACCGTTGTCAGCTCCCTTGCCAAGGCGAAGGAGGTCCTTGGCCGCTTCTACAGGGAGCTTGTCCCTAAGGGCGCGACCCTCGATGATCACAATTAGTAGATTGGTTTTATTTAGTAGTGTATAGAATATTATATGATAAACAAAAATGTTCACTTAAACATTGACTGATTTGCAAGTCACAAGAGACAGTTTGGAAGTGAAGAAATCGAATGGATTACATACCTTGTCTCGACATGCAAAATTATCTTGATGAACGGAAGCAATCAGCAGGGCTACGTTGCCAGAGTACTCCATTAGGGGCCAGGTTGGTGCTCCGTGACATCATCATTGTCGATCAATCTGGTCAGCTACTACTCTGTCAAGCGCCCACTCTTCTCATTATCCATGCACCTGGCCAAACTGAAGTCCTTGAAGGACATCAACTTGATAGTCGTGCACATGCGCTTAGGCTGAGCCTTCCTCGTCGTCGGCGCACATGTCCACGCAAAAACGACCTTCCTTGTCCACATGTGTAACATGTCTTACCTTATACATGCCCATATTTCCTCGGCGTCGCACATGACCTCCGTCCACTCGTCGACCTGGCCGTCATCAAACTATGGTCGCAAGTGTTTTCTTCTCCGTTCAATGGTGGTGAAAACCTTGCTCTTCTCCTTGTCGATGTTTAACTGCAGCACCATGCACTCCGCCGACACGCCCGTCATCTGCAACACGACTGAATTGTTAGCTTGGAACCAGTTGTCAATAAGTCAGTGCGAGGCACTTCTAGCTGTAGCAAACGATCGCCGTACATTTCAGCATACCCAATGTCTACATGTGCTGAGCAATTTCATGAGCTCCTCTAGGTCCACGCACCCTCTATTCTTCTGTGCGCACCGAAGGACAATAAATCAGTGCAACAAAAGAGAACTTAATAACTCCCCACAAATAAACCTTTGTCTCCTATTACATGAAAATCAACGAATCCAGAAAAAGAACACCAGCGAAAGAGGAAAAATAAGATGGGAGACACATGTCGAATACCTCTTCTTCAGCGCTAGGTGACATGGATATACCCCACGGATACATGATATTGGTATACCTGGTCCAGCCCAAGGAAGGCCCACGTCAAAACACACGACCCATGAAGATTTCGGGTGGCCTAAGCCCATGACGTTTTCGACTCCTTGGAGGAAAAGTCTAGATTAGATAGAATCTCAAAGGATACCAACCCTAATTTGTAATCAACTCGACCTAAGCCCGAGACCTGCCTATCTATATAAAGGCCAGGAGGGTACGGCGAGAAGGATCTCCCAACACCACATACGCACCTCACGCCAGATTGCATCTGCGCACCCCTGTAACTTTCGGTTCCACCGTAATCAAGAGCAAACAAGAAGGAGTAGGATTTTCCCTCCGGGGGCCTGAACCTGGGTAAATCTCGTGTCCCGTGCTGCTTGTCTGTTAACCGTTCCGCGACTTCTAGCATCCCCATCTTATCTAAAACCCAAGTCCATAACAATGGGGTGCCACGTACCAGAGGTGCATGCAGACGTGCCTGAAAAGCCAGATCGGTCGTAACATCCAAGTCTATGTCGACGACATAGTAATCAAGACCAGGGAGGCCAAGATACCGATTGACAATCTCCAAGAGATGTTTGATAACCCCGATCACTACAAGATCAAGCTAAACCCAGAAAAGTGCGTCTTCAGCGTCCCATCTGGCCAGTTGCTCGGCTACTTCATCTCCGATGCGTGCACCTAGTGTTGACGTGGGACACTTCGTTGGAACCCCAAGAGCAAGGTGTGATGAGCACAACAACAAGTTTCCCTCAGTAGAGACCGAGGTTATCGAACCTGAAGGAGGAAGGAAACGTCTCAAAGGTGTTGCAAGCAACGTGGAGACCTACACAACACAAACTCAAGACTTTGTCCCAACGAATCAGCGAGGTTGTCAAGCTCACCGGTTTGCTGTAACAAAGGATTAAACGTATGGTGTGGAAGGTAATGGTTTGCAACAAGTAAACAAGTAACAGTGGAAGATGTATCAATGGTAAAGATTGGACCGGGGTCCATAGTTCACTAGAGGTGCTCTCCTTAGATAAACAACATGGCATGAAGGGTAAACAAATTACAGCAGGGCAATTGACAGGAACTGAGCAGGCATAACAATGCAATTACTAGTCAGAAAGATCCTATGAGATTCGATTGGGCAATACAATAAGATACATAGACCGCCATCCAACTTCATCTATGACTATAAGTCCACCTTCAGGTTATCATCCGAACCCCCTCCAGTATTAAGTTGCAAGCAACAGACAACTGCTTTAAGCAAAGTGTGTAAGGTAAACAGTCCACATGTTCTATGAACAAGAGACCGTTGTTTTGTCCCTAGTAGCAACAACACATCTACAACTGAAGAGATTTCTGTCACTTCCCTTGGAAACTATAGGCATGAACCCATTATCGAGCATAAATACCCCCTCTTGGAGTCACTAGCAACTACTTGGCCAAGATAGCTACTAATAACGAAGAGCATGCAAGATCACAAACAACACATACATGATAGAATCATAAAGACAAAACCATTAATCAAACCAACATAATAATCTCAATATCCATCGGATCCCCGCAAACACAACATGCATGATTACAAATAGATTAGATCTTGATCATGAATGGAGCTCACAGGATCTATACATGAAAGCACAAAGGAGGAGATACAACCATCTAGATACTACATAGACCCATAGTCCAAGGTGGAACTACTCACGCATCTTACCGGAGAGAAGGCCTCCGGGATGATATCCCCTCCGGCAAGGTGCCGGGAAGAACTTCAGATCCCCCGGTCTAGGGACGATGGTGGCTGCGGCTACAGACGATTTCATGGAGATTTGATCCGGTGCTTAGGGTTTCTGCATCAGGGGCTTCTTATAGGCGAAGGGGGAGGCTGAGGCGGCGGCCAGGGGCCCCACACCCTTCCCAGGCGCGGGGCAGGGCCCACCCGCGCCTAGGGTGGGTATGGCCGGCCTCTCCGGCTCCCCTCTGGACTTCTTGTTCCCCACGAAAAGTAATTGACTTCGAAGTTTGTCCCATCCAATTCCAAGGATATTTCTTTACTAACTTTTATGAAACCAAAAACAGCAAAAAACGGGCATCAAGCACTGTTGCAACTTATTATTAGGTTAGTACCAGAAAACATGTAAAAAGCACCCCAAAGTGTGGACAAGGCAAAGCAAAATAGATACTAAACAAGCATGGAGCATCAAAAATTATAGATACGTTTCCAACGTATCAGTATCCCCAAGCTTAACTCCTGCTCGTCCTCGAGTAGGTAAGTGATAAAAGAATAATTTTTAAGGTGACATGCACCTTCACAATAAAGATCTAACCATTTGCAAGCATTGAAATATGGGATCAAAGAACTCTAAACATGTGCATGAAAGATGGAGTTCTAACAATAGGACATAGTAACTATGCATGCAACATGACAAGCTACAAACAAAGATCATGAATAATATGCAATGAAAAACGTTTGTTTGTTTCACATACAGAAAACATGGAATAATGGCAATCAGCTTGTCCCTCATAGAGTAGCAAATAGATGCATAGTACACCTTCAAAGTTCACAAGGGTGACTAGAAACAAATAGTACAAGAACAAGTAATATCACAATATGCATCAATCAATAAGCTTTGGAACACTGCACACAGAATGACAACTATGCTCTCTTAATGGTGCCTAAAGGTGGAAGGTAGAGACTCAATAGTGGTGGAAGAAAGGCCCTTTTTGTAAAGGAAGCAGGGATTACAAGTTTCAAAAAGATCTTCCAAAAATTATGGTACTTGTTAGCTTTCAGCCCTCATTGCCCCTATCATAAGCATCTTGAAGTGGTTAAGGTTAAAGTGGCAAAGATGGAGTATATGCTTGACGAAGTATAAGTTGGCAATCTCAAGTCCCTTGAATACGAGGGCCACACCTCATGCATACTCAACTTTGGGTCCAGGTAAGTTCTTGTCATTGTAAGTATTTGCATATCATTGAGAACCGCCAACGGGGTACCCCTTGCACATGGTACAGGAGCTTTCCCATAACCAAAATGACAAGGCAGGCAGACAATGAGCATCTCAGCAATCTTTTTATTTACCATGTGCATAGCTTTTTACTGAGGATGCCTCATAGATAGCTCATTATGGTGATGCTGCAAGTTTCCACCATGATTAGGCATGGCTTAGGCTAGCGACCCAGGCGTTTCTCTAACACATGATACAAACTCCATGGACTTACAAGTTCCCTCTTTATTTCACACATATGACATCCATAGAAAAAAGAGTATGATATCAACTGAGTACAAAGTACAAGTGCAATGTTGAAAACGTTCCCCGTGACAGCACGGTTCTATTAATTCCAACTTATAAGTGCAAGCATATACAACAAAGTTGTGACAATGGTTCAAGTTTATTAGGGGCAAAGAATATAAAGTGTGCCATCAAGTTCGTGAGGGCTTTAATCACTAAGTTTTCACATAACAAAATAGTTTTTAATTGGAAGATAGTTGAAAACAAGAATATACTTGGAATGGTGTATCACACCATGCATAGGAGTTTATAGTGGACACTTTGGAAAAACTTGGTTTCTTGGGAGTTGGAAGCATGAGTAGAGCTTACTCATACAAGTGGAGGCTGGCAAAAGACTGGGAGCAACCAACTAAGACAGCATGATGGGCATAATCATGCAAAGCAACAAAGCATACTAATCAAAGCAAAGAGTGGTACCACAAGTCAAGGACTAAATGGTCATAGAGGCTAATGGTGACTTGTCATAGTCATAACATGGTGTGAGAATGTGCCAAGTCAACCCAAGCAAAGCATCAAAGGAGAATACCACAATACTATGCTTTTGCATGCTAAAACAACGCATAATTTCTTCAAGACACACTAAGCAATTCCAATTGTTTGGAACAAGACATGCTACGGAAATAATCACTAAGCATAATGTCAAAACAACACCTAGCATATCATGCTAAAGTCTAAGTCACAGTCAATGAAAGCTCCTCTTGCACTTCAAGCAAGAACTTACTACTCCTTTCCAACACCAAGCAACTTATTTGCAAAACAACACAGCGAGAACGGGGGTCTAAACTTCTTTATTAAAGCAAACTAAACAACCTAAGAAAAGCAAACAAAAACTAAGACGCTCCAAGAACAACACAACTGAGCATGAAACAATAAAAAGGAAGTGTCTACACAGACCTGAGCTTTTTTATTGATGAAGAAGGGGATGCCTTGGGCATCCCCAAGCTTTGACGCTTGTACCTCTTGGACATTTCTTGGGGTGACACCATGGTGGCATCCCCAAGCTTGAGCTTTTGTCCATTCTTCATCTCATTGCATCATTCTCTCTCTACACCTAAATTTTTTTCTTCATATAAAACTTCACACAATCTTCATTAGCAACATTAGTGTATTCAAAAGATATTAGACCTCTGGCAAAGCTTTGGAACAGCAAGTATTTTCACTAAAAACACAGGCTACTGTAGTAAATCCTTCAAAAATCTCAATTCACCTAAAGAGAACTCAAAAAGAATCAATAAGAAGAAAATGCAAATAATGGCAGAGATCTGTCAAAACAGACCAGCAGGTAGAAACCGATTTTTTCGAACATCTTCTGTTGCTCAAATCAAAAAGTGTTGAGCTAACTAAAGTTAGCTAACATACTGGGGGATTTATTAGTAACATTTGAGATCAATCCGAGTTACACAGACTCCTCAAGAACTTTTTTGGTGGAGGACATAAATCTGTTTCGCGACAGCAACTCCCCAAATCTTACTTCCCTTTCATTAGAGGTCATTCTTGGCACAAAAAACAAACAAAAAGGATAAGGAGAGGTCATTACTGAAGTAATAACTTACAAAACTCAAAGGAAACTCTTGGGGTATCTCCCAACAAGTACTTTTCTTTAACGCCTTTAAGTTAGGCACAAGAAGCAAGGAGAATCAAGTATTTTCAATGAAGAAGTATTATCCCTCTTGTTCTTTCCTTTCTTACATTTTTTCTTCTCTTTAGAGAAGATATGATTGCTTACCGGAGGAGCAAAATGCATGATGCCTTTTTGAAATGGATCGTATGGGCACCTAGAGGGGGGGGTGAATAGGTGCTAACCAATTTTTAGTACTTTTTCAATTTTAGGCTTGACACAAAGTAAATTCTCTAGATATACAACTACGAGAATTTCCCTATATGCAACCCTAGCTACTAAGCACGTAAAGAGAGGAGCGAAGGAACCGTAGTGGAGCACGTGGAGACACAGGGATTTGTTTTACCGCAGTTCCTTCCTTATTAAGGGAATTACATCTGTGTTGGAGGGGTGGGCGGTTCTAAGACCACCACGCCACAATAGTCCTCACCCTATTCTTCGATGGATCTCGCCACGAGAGGCCTGATCCACCTTCTCCACTATTGGATCCCTTCGAGGCGGGAACCGGTGCCTCTTACAACGCTACCGGGGCACACACCCACAACTGAATTGGGGGCTCCCGAGATGACAACAAGCTGTCACAAGAACAAGGTTTATCAATATAAACAAAACAAGGATCTAGGTATTTGCAAGAAATACTAGATCGGTGATTCTCCAAATGAATGGAGAGGAGATGAAGCGCTTGATTGCTGATGATGAAGATTGAGTTCTCCTCCTTTGATTCCCCAATGGACGGGGCTTTGGCTGGATCTAGGTGGAGCTCTCTTGGATGAAGGTTGCAGATCAGATCTTGTCTTTTTTGAATGAACCAAGAGATCTGGCAGGAGGGGGAAGGCTGGCTTAAATACCCCCTCCCCAGATCTGGCCGTTGAGCAACTTTGGGGGCGGATTATCCGCCCCCCCCCCACTTGGGGCGGACTATCCGACCCTGGGAAAACTCCGCCCCCAGGGCGGATTTTCCAGGGTGAAAATCCGCCCCCTCTCTAGGGCTGGCGCCTGCGAAACTTGTTGAAGATCTTGGGGGGGGGGGCGGATTATCCGGCTAAGCCGGAAAGTCCGGCCAACACTTCGCCCCCTCTCTGGGTTTTGCGCCTTGGCGGTGAGCAAGGGGGGCGGATAATCCGGCCCCCCTGAGGGGCAGATTATCCGGCCTAGCCGGAAAGTCCGGACAAAACTGCGCCCCCTCTCTAGGGCTTGCGCCGATTTGGGAAGAGGGAGGGGCGGATTATCCGGCTAAGCCGGAAAGTCTGGCCAACACTCCGCCCCCTCTCTGGGGCTTGCGCCTTGGCAGTGAGCAAGGGGGAGGATAATTCGGCCCCCCTGAGGGGCGGATTATCCGTCCTAGCCGGAAAGTCCGGCCAAAAATCTGCCCCCTCTCTAGGGCTTGCGCCGATTTGGGAAGAGGGAGGGGCAGATTATCCGCCCCTCAAATGCAGAATCCTTTTCCTTTGATCCCTAGAGAGAGCTGCAACACTTCAACACACATTAAATAATCCTTGATATTGTTATCTAACACACAAAACACTAGGGATTATAAAATGTTCTTTCAATCTCCCCCTTTTTGGTGTTAGATGACAATGCTAGGATTTGCAATGTAACCGGCTAACGCCACCTTAAAAAATGAAAGACGCTCCCCCTAGATGTGTGAATATTTAAATTTTGCATTTTAATACAAATACACACACTAGAGAGAACATAACTTTCATAGCAAAGATAATTGAAACAAGGTGGGTTAGGAAACAAGGTCATACCACCGGGATGTGACTATAGCCAAAGAAAATAATGAGATTGATAGCCTCCAAGCACATCCCAACAATAGTGATGCATACATTAGATAATCCCACGATTCCATATGCCATCAAACATACTCCATAGATAAATATAGAATTCCATGAGATCCACAATATAATTTCGGAATTCCAGAATATACCAAGCACTCAGAGTAAAGCACGACATAGTCTTACATAACCAAACACAAATAGTAAATAAGTTCACGCTAAAAAGGCACAAGCAAGCAAATAAAACGACTGAAAGGCAAGTGCTTGCGCCCGACCCTTGCAAATCCACGAGACCTAATAGAACCACTTCTCCCCCTTTGGCATCAAAATGCCAAAAAGGAAGAAGAGTGATTCTAACGCCCCTGAAGATCACTCCTCCTCATCCTCATCGTAGACATTCCCATCCCCTTCCTCGTCATCAAATCAAACAAAAGCCAAAGTTGAGTGTGTTTTCCATAAGAACAAGAAATATGCAAGAAAATCCAAAGAGATCCATTAGAAACCAACTATTCTCAAAGAAGAGGGCGGTGGCCGAAGCCACCATGTTGGAGCGCATGGCATGACACCGCGAAGATGTATCTTGAGTTCAAAACCAATGCTCATTGATGACCCACATATCACAAAATGATATTAAGGGAAATGATTTTTCTTGCTTTCGGCATTATGGGGGGAGGGTTGTCCCAATCAATTAGGACCACACTCCCCCTATGTCTATGCCTGCATCTAAACCAAATACATGAATAAGAGCAAGTGAGTGTGCAAGGGTAGTCAGGCAAAGCTCCTTGAATCTATGATATTTAGCTCATTCCTTAAATAAAAAAAATCTTGCTTCATCAAGGGGCTTCGTGAATATATCAGCAAGTTGGTTCTTCGTGCTCACAAAGGATAGGGCAATATCACCACGAGTAACATGATCTCGAATTAAGTGGTTGCGAATCTCAATATGTTTTATTATTGTATGCTGCACGGGATTGTAAGCAATTTTGATAGCACTTTCATTGTCACATAATAGAGGCACTTTGTCACAATTGACACCATATTCCTTTAAAGTTTGCCTCATCCATAATAATTGTGTACAAGCACTTGCAGCAGCAACATATTCAGCTTCGGCGGTTGAGAGTGAAATACAATTCTGTTTCTTTGAAGACCAACACACTAGAGACCTGCCCAAGAATTGACATGCACCAGAGGTTGATTTCCTATCATCTTTGTCACCAGACCAATATGAATCAGTGTAACCACATAGAGAGAAACTTGAACCCTTGGGATACCATAACCCAAAATTCGGGGAATGAACCAAATATCTGAAGATTCGTTTGACCGCCACTAAGTGGCTTTATTTAGGAGTGGCTTGGTACCTTTTGGTCCACGTCTTTACCCTTGGGATTTAGCTCAAGATGACACTTTGTTTGCATTGGAGTAGCAACGCCATTGAGATCCGTCATCTTGAACCTTTTGAGCATGTCTTGGATGTACTTAGCTTGATTAATAAAGGTTCCCTCTCTAAGTTGTTTAATCTCGAATCCAAGAAAGAACCTCAACTCACCCATCATTGACATCTCAAACCTGTCAGTCATAGGCTTTGAAAATTCATCGTTAAAAGCTTGGTTAGTAGAGCCAAAAATAATTTCATCTACATAAAGTTGGCATACAAAAAGCTCCCCATTAACCTTCTTAGTAAAAAGAGTGGGATCGATTTGCCCAACTTCGAATCCACGGTCTAACAAAAGCTCTTTAAGATGCTCATACCACGCACGTGGGCTTGTTTAAGGTCATAGATGTGGCATCCCGCAAAACCACTACTAGAAAATCGCGTTGTTTTTGTGCATTGCATCATCATGACCGCATGCTCATGTCATCATGCCGCATTGCATTTGAGCATCGTCATCATCATGTATATTATTTTGCCTAAAAACTATTTGCGAAATACTATTGACTTCTGGAACTAGCCCTCCTTCTATTTCAAATTAAACCCCGGATGCTGCAGGATATTTTGTTTGTCTAAAAACTATTTACAAAAGTTCATCGCAAATTAAATAAAATATTAAATTATTTTGGCGGGGGCAGTCGAACGGGCCGATTCGACCCGAACGACCACCCCCAGGAATTAAAACGGTCCAACCTAGACCCTTTTCTACCCCAACCTAGTCTACCCACAACCCCTCCACCTCACCCCGACCACTCCCCTCGTGACACCTCACTCCACCCCTCTCCCTTACCCAACCCCAGCCCGCCACCTGGCCCACCTTCCCTCTCCCCACTCCCCACTCAACCGCAGCCACACACGCACGCACACACGCGACGCACGCCAGCCCCCTGGCCCCTGCCGCTGTCCCCACCCCACGTCACCCTCCGGCCCGACTCCCTCCGTCCTCCCCCACGATCCCGCACCCAGCCCCGTGCCCTGTTCTTCTTCCTCCCGCCGCTCCCTTCTCTGCCCCGGACGCGGCGCGCCTCTCCTCTCCCCGCCTCCCTCGCCAGAGCCCCTCCCGTCGCCCCACCTCCGGCCGCACGCCCCCCTCCCCTCAGCTCGCTGCCGCCCACCTTCTCCCTTCCCCGGTGCCCCCCCTCTCGTCCGCTCGCCCCACCGACCGCTCCGCCCGAGCTCGCCACCGCCCCCACCGCGCCCGCGGCCGCCCCGAGCTCCGCGCCCCGCCTCTGGCCGTGCTCCGCGCCGTCCCCGTCCGGCCTCCCTCATGCCATCCTCGTCCCGCGCCCCGGCGAGCCGGCCCCGAGCGCTGCCTAGCTCCCCTCGTCGCCGAGCCACGCCGCCCTTCGTGCGCCGCCCCCGAGCTCCGCCACCACCGCTGTCCTCCGGCCCGGCCGCGTTCGCCCTGCCTCATCCGCCGCCGTCCACGTGACCTGCTCCGACGATTCGGCCTTGTTTCGCTCCGACCCTCGGCAGCTCTTCTCTGCCGTCGACCACGTCCGCCGATCTACAGCACCAAGTATCTCCTGCTCCAACCCCAACAGCTTGTCTTCGTCGGCGGCGTCTTCCTCCAGCAGCAAGACTGATAGTTGGAGCAGCCGGCCGGAACCAGCCCCGCCCTCCGCCATGAGCTTCATCTTCGGCAAGCGGAAGACCCCAGCTGAGCTTCTGCGGGAGAACAAGCGGATGCTAGATAAGTCCATCAGGGAGATTGAGAGGGAGAGGCAGAGCCTGCAAACTCAGGAGAAGAAGCTCATCGCTGAGATCAAGAAGGCTGCTAAAGAAGGACAGATGCAGTCACCGTGGCACTCGATGACCAATGTTGATCTGAAGACCACGTCGCCCGAACCAAGTCCGACCTCGAATGAAGAAGCTGGAACGACAGGATCTTCTCACGGGGCAGTGAGGACGCCGTCATGGACCCGGAAAATCCCCGGGCCCCAAAATCGACATCATCATCCGAGAACTTCGACAAGAAACGCCAAGATCTCCTTCCAGGAGGATGCCAAGTTCGCCTACATGAAGATCCGAAGGCCGAACCCGACCCGCCAAGTTCTTCAATCGGGTCCGAGGACACCGAGACCCCGATGCGTCAAGTACTTCCTCCCGGAACGCCAAGATCTCCGCGTGAGATGACAAGATCGACACCGACCAGAGCGGGCCCGATGCGCCCCCGACGCCAACCAAGTCCGGCTACCCGGTTGCGACAAGACCTTCCTCCCGTACCGAACCCGATTTCCGCCGAGACCGTTTCCGTCGAACCCTGAACCCCGAGAACCGACCCCGGACCCCGGAACCAAGATCTGCCGAACCCTAATGTGTGAACCCCTTCCCGAAAACCCTATTTTTATAATATAATAAAACCTGTTGCATATTAAATTGTCATTCTTGCCTGCATATTTGTGTGGTTTGGGGGCCTTATGTCGATTCACCTCTAATTAAATATGGGGCCCATATGCGGGCAAATCTAGTCTTATATTGGCCTCATTTAAATTTGTGTAGCGAACCGGTAACTTATCTCGCCTTGTTAAAACAACATTTAATTTGCGGGGGTTCTAGGTAACTCGAACCATCTAATTAATTGTCGGTACCCTGGTTCCGCTTAATATGACCTAGTAGCATTGCACCTTTGCCATGTCATACATCATACATGCATCATGCCGATCTTTTGCCGTAGTATTAAATATTGCATCCGGTGTTTCTTCTAGCGTTTTGCTTCTTCGCGGATAAGGCCGTTGAGTTGATGCGAGTGTCGACCCGATCTTCGGTTGAACCTTCGACAATGTTTTCAGGCGAGCATCTCCCCCTTTCTACCTATCTTACTTTTATAGTATTTATTCCCTCCTGTTGATCTATTGCTATCTGTGTTGCGTTGCTCTAGTTTTCGTACCCGTGATATCCCTTGCAGCCCTATATTGCCATGGCCACCTCCTATTACCTGTTGTTTGGTAGATAGTTGGACTTGCGCGTCGTAGCCGCTTGCTCAAGTGCTGTCGCGTGTCATCAATTGCCACAGTTGTTGGTGTATTGCCGTCTGTTTGGTGTTGGAGATGATCTCGGCTTTATTTATCGTTCACTTTACTTCCTGTTTAACAACTAAAATTGAAGTAAGTAAGCAGAGGCATCGGTGGGTGATAGATAACATTTGGTTTCCGACCGCCCACTTGTGTCCCGTAGGACCCCGAGTACTTGATACCTGTTCCTTGATTTATCGCGCTATCCACATACGGGGAATTATGGGACCCCCCTTAGCCAGAGCTTGATTCCGTCTTATTTCTTGGGGCCACAAACTAGTTTGAGGTTTTATTTACTATCCTGTACTTATGCCATGCTACTTCTGTATTTACGATTGTGCGAGGAGCACACTGTACTGTTTAGGAATTGTGACCCGTTTTCGCGGTATCGACAAGCCCAGTCACACTTTCGGGTTCCCAGTCGTTTACAGCCGGCCCCACAAACCTTAAGTCCGTCTCGAAGTCAGCTAACTTCGTTGCGGGTCTACTTTAAGGGGTGGCCTCCTGAAATATTTTTGAATCTTGTGATTGCTCTGTCGTGAAAGCCTCGTTGGGTTTTGATTTGGTTTTTCCGAGGTCGATCGTGTGTGTGTGTTGCTATTTGTGCACCCCGGCCGGGTTAAAACTTTCTGAAAGCCGTGTCCACGGTTATGGACGACTTGGAGCACAGTATCTCGATCATAGACAACTATAACTAAAGTTTACTGTTATAAATTGACTTGTATCTGATATGACTAGTAATCAGCTTCAACTACAACGGAATGGCTAAATAAAACTGCCAACAATTGCTTGTTTGATTTGTCGCTTGCGACAGTTGTATCTGACTAGTAAATATTGCAACTACAACGGAATGGCTAAATAAAAGTTCCACCAACTGCTGGGTTTTGGGTTATCTCATGCTATTTGTATCTGACTAGTAAGTGTTGCAACTATAACGGAATGATCAACTAAAAGGGCCCACTGCTTATCTTATCAGGATGACTATCTAAACCTGACTAGTAATTGCTGCCACGATAACCGAATAAATAAAACTGCCAACTGTGTGAGTTCCTCGGTGGACTTCCTCGTTTGGTCTCGAGGGGGAAACACCAGGATGGGTTTGTCTGATGGTAGAATAAGGTTGGTCCCGGATAGGTCTTTCTTATCCCTCTCTGATAGCCGCCAGTTGTATCGAGTCTCTATAGGTTGTTTAGTGCGTGTTGCCGCTGCCGCTTCAGTCCACCATACCTATGTAGGCGAGGACCGCCGAATTCTAGCCTCGCCGTGTACTGGCCTCAGTACTGACGCTCCTATTTTTCCTTTGCCCTTTGTCGGCACCCCTTTTGTTAAGCAGGTTTTGAGATCGACGCCGTTAGCAGGGTTACCCTTCCGGCTTGGCCTGGGCAGGGTTATGGACGCCATTGGTTATTCTTCAGGGCTCTTAGCCCCATTTGCATCTTGTCCGTAGTCGGACGCTATATCATTTTCAAGGTGATTTGGATCTTTGTACCATATATCTGTATTCTTGACTCATTGAGTCGTTTTGTATGTATATCTGTTCTGTGGGTCCCATCGAGGACTGTTGTGTAATATTATTACTTCGTTTTACACCCGCACGAAAGTGCCTGGTGGGCACCTTTGAATCGTTTCTATGCGGGTTTGGCGAGTTTCGCTAAAACTTGCATAGGTCCGATTCTGAGGGTGTTACAATAGAGCACCTTATCGAGTTTGTAGACATGGTTCGGAAATTTGGGGTCCTCAAAACCCGGGGCTGCTTGACGTATACTAACTCATGTAGAGGACCATTAAGAAATGCACTCTTAACATCCATTTGCTGTAATTTAAAGTTATGATGGGCTGCATATGCAAGAAGGATACGGATGGACTCAAGACGAGCCACAGGAGCATAAGTCTCGCCAAAATCAATTCCTTCCACTTGAGAGAATCCTTGAGCCACGAGTCTTGATTTATTCCTCACAACAATGCCATTTTAATCTTGTTTGTTCTTGAAGATCCACTTGGTGCCGATAACATTGCGGCAATCCTTGGGTTTATCGAGGAGCTTCCAAACTTTGTTGCGTTCGAAGTTATTTAATTCTTCATGCATTGCAACAACCCAATCGGGATCTTCAAGAGCATCAAACACCTTCTTTGGTTCAACCATGGAAATGTGAGCTTGATGATCACAGAAGCTTGCAAGTTCTCTTCTAGTAGACACCCTTCTTCGTAGATCACCAACAACTTTGTCAAGAGTGTGACCCCTTAGTTCAAGGTTCCGATCAGCACGAGCCTTGCGAGGAGCCTCAATGTCAAGGAGTTGATTCAGTATTTGTATCCTTGTCTTGACCACTGCCTTGCCCTTGATCTTGTTCTGAGTTAACAACAAGAGCTTGCTGCAAAATTTGTTCTTCAGGGCCGGATAATCCGCCCCTTGGTGGGGCCGGACTATCCGGCCTGGGAGATGAGGCACCAATTTCCTCATCCTGAGAATGCCTGACAGAACTGGGAGATCCAGAGTCGGATAACCTGCCCTCGGGGGCTGGAGAATCCGGCCTGGGAGCTTCTTGGTTGTTGCCTTCTTCTTCGGATCCCCTGGAACAAATTAGAGTGCCAGGGGCGGATTGTCCGCCCCTTGGAGGGGGCGGATAGTCCGGCCTGGGACTACCATTATTTCCAGGAGACTGATGATATTCAGCAGGTTGCGGTGTCGGTGCAGAGTTTTCTCTAACAGTAGGTGCTTGTTGATCTTGTGTAGATGAGGGATCCACTTGAGTGGAGCATTGTCCTTCCCGATCCGCCACAAGGGGTTCCTCAATGGGGCGGAAAAATCCCACGCCCATTATTCTTATGGCATCTTGGGGTATTTCAACATCTCATCACAAACATCAACTTGCCCTACAAAGGAGCCATTATTTTCATCGAACTCCACACTACAAGATTCTACAACAATCCCAGTAAGCATGTTGTAGACTCTATAAGTGTGGGATTTGGCACCGTAACCAACGAAAATACCTTCTAAAGCCTTGGACTCAAATTTAGACAAGCAGACACCTTCAATAAGAAAGAAACACTTACACCCGAATACCATGAAGTATGAGATGTTGGGCTTGTTACCGGTAAGTATTTCAAATGGTGTCTTGTCCAAAATCTTTCGGAGGTAGAGCTGGTTCGATGAGTGGCAAGCAGTGGATATGGCTTCAGCCCAAAAATTGTAAGGAGACTTGAATTCAGCCAACATTGATCTTGCCATATCCATCAAAGTCCGGTTATTCCTCTCGGCTACACCATTTTGTTGAGGGGTGTACGCAGCGGAATATTGATGTCTAATCCCCTCTTCGCTTCGAAACTCATTCAAAGTGTATTTTTTGAATTCGGAGCCGTTGTCACTTCTTATTGCCAAGATAGGAACATTGTGTTGACGTTGAACTTCATTGGCAAAGTCAATGACTGTTTGTTGAGTCTGACTCTTTAGCTTGAAGAAATAGACCCATGTATATCTTGAGTAATCATCGACAATGACCAAGCAATATTTCTTCCCACCAAGACTTGCATGAGAAGGAGGACCAAATAAATCCACATGAAGTAATTCCAAGATCCTCTTTGAAGACACAATAGTCTTCCTCTTGTGGGGAGAGTCATGCATTTTGCCTTCAACACAAGCCCTGCAAACACGATATTTGGCAAAGGAGACATTGTCTTTTAGTCCAAGGATGTGGCCACCCTTGTGGAGACTTTGCAAAGTTCTCATGTTAACATGGGCTAAACGGCGATGCCATAACCAGCCCACGTCGGCCTTTCCAAATAGACACATCGGACCCGAAGTGGTTTTCCCTGAAAAGTCCACCACATACAGGTCATTTTCGACGTACCCAACTAAAGCGACCTTTAGAGACTTGCTCCACAAGAGTACCACCAAATCATCATCGATAAAAACAGCAAAACCCATCTTTCCAAGGGCACGAACAGAAAGAAGGTTGTAACCGAGGGTCTCAACAAGCATGACGTCCACGAGAGAGATATCGTGGGCAACCACAACCTTGCCAAGACCCAATACTTGAGATTTGGACTTATCACCATAGGAGACTGTAATATTATCATGATTTGGTTGCATCTCTGTGATGATCTCCTTGCTTCCGGTCATATGACTAGTGCATCCACTATCTAGCACCCATTTAGACCCACCGGAAGCATAGCCCTGCAAGAGAATTACTTCTTGGTTTTAGGTACCCATTTTTCAATGGGTCCTTTCATGTTAGTAACAAGGGTCTTTGGGACCCAAATGGACCAAGCAATATATTCGTCAAAGGGACCAACATAATAAGCATAAACATCTCCATAATCATCACAAAAGAGTTCATAATTTGGATTGTGAGACCCTGCAAAACCAATATTGTTAGTCTTGTCTTTTGTGACATTCTTCTCAGCGGTGCTTGTCTTTGATTGCTCATTCTTGGTCTTGTTCTTCTTGTTTTTCTTTTTCTTGGACTTGGTGACATACCCAAGTCCCTCTTTACCATGATTTGACCTTTGCTTGCCAAGAACTTCATCAAGAACGCCCTTATCCTTGGGAGTGATGTCCTTGACCACTTCTTTTTCTACATTAGCATTTTCCTTGTGGCTATATGTTGAATTGGATGTACTAGGAACATCATACTTGGCCAATCGAATTTGGAGCTGATCATGTGACTCATTGATAATGGAGAAATCGCTTTTCAATGCCTTGTGAGCGTTGTCAAGTTTTTCCAATTCCTCGGGGAGTCTATCATGAGCAGCCCCAAAGTCAATCTTTTCCTTCTTTAACTTCTTTGCTTTGGTAACTGCATTGTCATGTTCCTTAACAAGTTTAGCCACTATTTCTTCATGTGACTCCTCAATGGATTCAAGCCTCTCTTCAAGAGAAGCCCGGGCCTCTTCTTCTTCTAGAGCATTTTTTAAGGATGCAATTTCCATCGCATCCTCCCTTTCAATTCTGCCCTTTTCTTCGAGAAGAGCTTCATGTTGGGCCAACTGATCCATAAGAGCTTCAAAACATACTTTGTGCTCACCTTGCAAGTTAGTATATAAATAATCCAAAGCAATAATCTCTTCTTTAACCTTAAGACTAGTAGGATCATCCATGTCAATCATAGCCTTAGGAAAAGAAGAGTTAGAAGTAGTTACCTCGGAGCTTCTTGCCATGAGACAAGTAGCATTCTTGTTGATGATGTTTTTTTTTCGACAGTCGAAGAGAGATGTTGATGTAGATGTGGTGACTATAGCAGCCACCTCTTGAGAGTTATCGTCCTCGTCCTCATCTTCACTTCCCGAAGAATATTCTTCTTGGGCCACTAGAACAATCTTTGGTTGCTTCTTGAAGGGAGCATTCTTCTTTACAAACTGTTTCTTGCGTGGAGCCTTTGACTTGTCTTTGAAAATAAGTCTTTCTCCATTATATTCTCTACTTTGATATGGACACTCATCTACAAAGTGCAGCCAGTCACCATAGTTGAAACACGTTCTCATCTTGGGACCATTTTCCTTTCTTCCATAGGCTCCACTCTTGCGTTCAAGTTCAGCTTTAGCCTTGGCTGGATCTTTCCAAAAGTTTCTAGCATAAAGAGCCAAGTATTGTCCATGGATCCTTTTCATATCCTCAGGACAGTCCATGCCTTCTATGGCATATTCATCATGATCAATCACACTTGTATTCAAGGCCATGTTGACCCCCTTTTGCATCCCCATAGCTCGTGCACGAGCATCTTTGGCATTCTTGGCAGCCACCTTGAAAGCGGCCATTTATTGCATTACCTCATTAGAAGTCATGAGGTGATAGTTATGCCTACCTTGGAGAATTTTCAAATCTGTGGGCTCAAATGGCATAAGAGCACTGACATACTTGCGCTTGATCCATGCATCATCAACATGAGCGGCACCATGGTTTCTGAAAGTTGTGGCTATTGCCTTGAGCCTCCTATACATGTCCTCATGGTCTTCTCCATCCAACATATAGAATCCTTCAACTTCGTTGCTCAATGCATCATATCTATTCCTTTTCATACTTTCATTTCCGATGAAGAGCTCAATGAGAGCATCCCAAGCTTCCTTAGCTGTACTAAGATGCTGAATGTGTGGCATATCTTTGTCACCCACACCTAGTTGTATCATGTGTAGAGATGTAGCATTGAGTTGGCTATAGACCACTTCTCTTCTTGTGACATTGTTGGGGTTTCCAACATGAAGACCATTTTCGATGATCTTCCACAACTCTATGGAGGAACTGCACACATGAGATTTCATCAAAAATTGCCATTGAGTAAAAGTAGATGCTGAAAGTTTGGGTGGATCACCCCTATTATGTATATGTGGGTGAGGGATAGGTGGATCAGGAGAATACACATGAGACACCTCATTGTATCCATCCTTACCACTATCCTTTTTCGAGGAGGAGCTCTTGCTAGTGTCATCACCAACCACTTCGTTATCTTTGGAATTGGTTTTACCCGTTTCCTTGGATTGCGGATTGGTAGCCTCAGAGTTAGATGGAGGTGATGCTGCGGATGTGGAGAGACGCATTATCAACTGACGCATCTCTTCCATCTTAGCCTCCATTGAACTCACCAAGGTTGTTTCCAATGTCTTGAGATCGTTCATGGTGACTACCTCCGGAGCATCACTCCCATCTACCTTGGAATCCATACTTCTCTTAGGCGGTTAAGCCCGAAATAAGAGCTAGGGCTCTGATACCAATTGAAATGGATCGTATGGGCACCTAGAGGGGGGGGTGAATAGGTGCTAACAAATTTTTGGTACTTTTTCAATTTTAGGCTTGACACAAAGTAAATTCTCTAGATATGCAACTACGAGAATTTCCCTATATGCAACCCTAGCTACTAAGCACGTAAAGAGAGGAGCGAAGGAACCGTAGTGGAGCACGCGGAGACACAGGGATTTGTTTTACCGCAGTTCCTTCCTTGTTAGGGGAAGTACATCTACGTTGGAGGGGTGGGCGGTTCTAAGACCACCACGCCACAATAGGCCTCACCCTATTCTTCGATGGATCTTGCCACGAGAGGCCTGATCCACCTTCTCCACTATTGGATCCCTTCGAGGCGGGAACTGATGCCTCTTACAACGCTACCGGGGAATACACCCACAATTTAATTGGGGGCTCCCGAGATGACAACAAGCTGTCACAAGAACAAGGTTTATCAATATAAACAAAACAAGGATCTAGGTATTTGCAAGAAATGCTAGATCGGTGATTCTCCAAATGAATGGAGAGGAGATGAAGCGCTTGATTGCTGATGATGAAGATCGAGTTATCCTCCTTTGATTCCCCAATGGACGGGGCCTTTGGGTGGATCTAGGTGGAGCTCTCTTGGATGAAGGTTGCATATCAGATCTTGTCTTTTTCGAATGAACCAAGAGATCTGGCAGGAGGGGGAAGGCTGGCTTAAATACCCCCTCCCCAGATCTGGCCGTTGAGAAACTTTGGGGGAGGATTATCCGCCCCCCCCCCCCCGCACTTGGGGCGGACTATCCGCCCCTAGGAAAACTCCGCCCCCAGGACGGATTTTCCGGGGTGAAAATCCGCCCCCTCTCTAGGGATGGCACCTGCGAAACTTGTTGAAGATCTTGGGGGGCGGATAATCCGGCCCCCTCCTGGGGCATATTATCCGGCTAAGCTGGAAAGTCCGGCTAACACTCCGCCCCCTCTCTGGGGCTTACGCCTTGGCGGTGAGCAAGGAGGGCAGATAATCCGTCCCCCCTGAGGAGCGGATTATCCGGCCTAGCCGGAAAGTCTAGCCAAAACTCCGCCCCCTCTCTACGGCTTGCGCCGATTTGGGAAGAGGGAGGGACGGATTATCCGGCTAAGCCGGAAAGTCCGGCCAACACTCCGCCCCCTCTCTGGGCTTGCGCCTTGGCGTGAAGAAGGGGGCGGATAATCCGGCCCCCCTGAGGGGCGGATTATCCGACCTAGCCGGAAAGTCCGGCAAAAACTCCGCCCCCTCTCTGGGGCTTGCGCCGATTTGGGAAGAGGGAGGGGCGCCTGGTGGGGGCGGATTATCCGCCCCTCAAATGCAGAATCCTTTTCCTTTGATCCCTAGAGAGAGATGCAACACTTCAACACACATTAAATAATCCTTGATATTGTTATCTAACACACAAAACACTAGGGATTATAAAATGTTCTTTCACTTTTCCCATATCTATTACTTCCCCAAGGTGTTTCAGTAGAGATCTTCCAAGTGTGATCTGTCCTTTACCACATTCAATAACAATATAATCAGTAGTCACCATTTTTCCTAAATTTTTTGTAAACACACCTTCAGCTATTCCAATGGGTAATATAGTGGCATTTTTGGTAAGAGAGATTTCCTCTCCTCCTTCAATAAGCCCCCAAAGACTCAAGGAATCATAAATATCTTTAGGCATGAGACAAAATTCATACATGATATCACAGCTAGCATCAAAAAGTGCAGTGTTTATTGAGACTTTGATTGTGGGAAACCACTTTGAGGGCTCAGAATTTATGGGAACATAATCATGGTAAGCCCTAAGCGTGTGATAGCAACTGTTCATAGCAGCAATACCGGTCTCAAGAGTGTTCAACCTAGAAAAAATATTTGTGAAAGAGGAATCAGACTTGCCAGGTGTACCATAAATCATGATTAATTTCCTTATGGCATCAAAAGCTTCATCCTCAGTACATAGCAAAAAATCTTTCTCAGCCACCGCATCCAAAGCATATTTATAATGAAGAGCAATACCACGGTAGAAACTATCAATGACCAAGCTAAGGCTTACCTTAGGCTCGGTTTCACTTTGAAAAGCAGAGATTCTAGACCAAGCTTGTTTAAAACTTTCTTCACTTTTCTGCTTAAAAGTGGAGATTTCTACCATAGGGGAAATAAAGGTTGGTCCAAAACCATACATGGTAGCAACTAGAGCAGGAACTAATTTTTGTGTGTTTTTTAATAAAGCAAGCAAACCAAACTAGACTAATTTTTTTGGTTTTTTGAAAAGAGTCAAACAAAACCAAGCAAAATAAACAAAGCAAACTAAAAACAAAGTAAAGAGAAAGGAAGTGGAGGACTCCCCTTGTGAAGACGTCCTTAGACTCCCCGGCAACGGCGCCAGAAATCTTGATGTGTGCACCTAGTGTTGACGTGGGACACTTCGTTGGAACCCCAAGAGCAAGGTGTGATGAGCACAGCAACAAGTTTCCCTCAGTAGAGACCGAGGTTATCGAACCTAAAGGAGGAAGGAAACGTCTCAAAGGTGTTGCAAGCAACGTGGATACCTGCACAACACAAACTCAAGACTTTGCGTCCAGTAGCTAGCTGGCGAATCGAGGCGAATCGAGGCAAACATGGAGATCGACTTTCCAACGTATCAATATCCCAACGGGGAATCGAGGCGATTCTGAAGAAAATCAGGGCCATACTGTCCATGGAGAAGCCAAAGAACCTCAAAGGCGTCCAGTAGCTAGTTGGGCGGATCGCGGCGCTAAGCAGATTCATCAGCCGCATGGGCGAGAAGACCCTACCCTTTTATCAGCTGTTGTGCAAGGCGGACAAGTTCGAGTGGACACCCTAAGCAGACGACGCGTTCAAGGACCTCAAGCGGCTGCTCTCCACCTCGCTTGTCCTGGTCACGCCGAAGGAGCGGGAGCCCCTGCTGCTATACATTGCAACTACGCATCAGGTGGTAAGCACCATACTCGTGGTCGAGCGACTCGAAGATGGCAAGACCCACGTGGTCCAACGCCCAATCTACTACCTCAACGAGGTACTGACCCCGACAAAGCAGAGGTACTCTCACTTCCAGAAACTCGCCTACGGCGTATTCATGACGGCTCGTCGGCTGAGCCACTACTTCCAGGAGCATCAGATCATGGTCATTAACGATGCCCCGTTATCGAACATCTTGAATAACCCCGAAGCCACGGGGCGCGTAGCCTTGTGGGGAATCGAGTTGTCCCCTCTGGACATAATCTACGAACGGCGCACCGCCATCAAATCTCAGGTCCTCCCTAACTTCCTTGTCCACTGGATGGAGCTCTAGCTACCGGACACTCCGGACATGTCGCAATCCTGGATGATGCACTTCAACGGCTCCAAGCGTGAGGCTGGAGCAAGAGACGGCGTCATACTAACGTCCCCTCAAGGCGACAAGATGAAGTACGTCCTTCGGATGAAATTTCGCGCCTCCAACAACGAGGCCGAATACGAAGCCCTCATCCACGGCATGAGGATGGCCAAGATCTGTGGTGCAACACGCCTCGTCATCTACGGTGACTCGAACCTTGTCGTCCAACAGACAATGAACGAGTGTGACGCTCACAGCACCAACATGATCGCGTACCGCACGCTCTACAACTCACTTGAAGGAGACTTTGATGACTGCAAGCTTCGACACGTTGGCAGGGAAAGCAACGAAGAAGCTGATAGGCTCGCCAATATTGGCTCCACCTGTGCACGGGTGCCCCCGGGCGTGTTCCTCGAACAAATCTGCGTACCCTCTATCAAGAGGAAATTCCCAAAAGACTCAGCTGAAGAAGCAGAGCACTCGGGGTTGCGCTACCCGAATGACATGAAGGACCCAAAAAGCTAGACACCGAGGCCGAGCTGGTCAGCCTAATGCAGGTCATGGCGGTTGAAGAGACGTGTACACATCCGTACCTTCGGTACCTAATAAACAACCAACTGCCCGATGACCCGACAGATGCCCGACGCATATCTCACCGGACAAAAGCCTTCACCATCAACAACGGCGAGTTGTACAAGCGTAGCATTTCGGGTGTGCTCCAACGGTGCGTCACCATCGGTGACGGCAAAAGCATCCTCCAAGACATCCATGAGGGTATCTGCGGCCACCACGCAGGCAGCCGCACCCTAGTCGCCAAAGCTCTACGAGCTGGGTTCTACTGGACAACTGCCATGAACGATGCAAAGGACATCATCTAGAGGTGCAACGCCTACTAGAGATACGCGGACAAGCCACACGCGCCAGGATCCGAGCTGAGGCCCATACCACTGGCCTAGCCCTTCGCCCAATGGGGCCTCGACATGATCGGCAAACTACCAAAGTCCTCGCCAGGAGGCCACGTCTTCCTCCTGGTCGCATTCGACAAATTCACCAAGTGGATCGAGGCCAGGCCCGTCACCTACCAAAGCAGCAAAACTGCCGTCAAATTCTTCGAGTTCATTGTATACAGGTTCGCCGTGCCTCATAGCATCATAAAGGACAACGGCTCGAACTTCATCTCAAAGGAATTTCAAGCCTTTTGTGGGAACCTCGGCATCAACATATCCTACGCCTCTGTGGCGCACCCGCAGACCAATGGATAGGTCGAAAAGGCTAACGGCCTCATAGGCAACGGCATCAAGAAGCGTCTGCTATGCCCACTCGAAAGGCTTGCGGGAGCCTGGGCAGATGAGCTACCCTCTGTTCTCTAGAGCCCGCGTACAACACCAAACAACTCAACCGGCTACACGCCCTTATTCATGGTGCACGGAGTCAAAGCCATACTACCTGCCGAGGTACGCCACAAGGCCGCACGGTTCATCGCCTACAGCAAAGCTGAATCATCAGCAACACTAGAAGACGTCGTCGACACACTCGACGAGGCACGCGACATCGCCGCGGCTCGCTCAGCGGTCTATCAGCAGAGCCTTCACAACTACCATAGCTGCCGGCTGCGCCCAAGATCCTTCGTCGAAGGAGACCTCGTCATGCGACTCAAGCAAGAACGTCCCAAAAATCTCGAGTCACCCTGGGAAGGACCCTACATCATCACCGAAGTCATCCCAGGTGGAGCCTATCGCATAATGGATGTCGCATCAGGAGTCGAATACTCCAACCCCTGGAACATCGCACAACTGCGACGCTTCTACCCCTAGTTACCCTTTACTTTCAATAAGGCTACTCAGCCGAACAATGTACCTCCTCATTTCCTATGAATAAAAGCTAAGTTTCTTGGCCCAAATATTTTTTCTCCTTAGATTATTTCTTGCTAAATACGCTCGAGGGCTACAACTCACCTGCGGTGACCCAGCATACCACTGCATGATGTAGTACACTATAGTCGTTGATATAACACCAATGAAACACCGTTCACTAGTATTACATCCCTCAGAGCGGTACAACAGAAACACAACAGGTCGAAGACATGACTATAGGTTACAACTCAACTCTTTACACAAGATCCAGAGAACACTCTAGGTTAAAGAGAGAGAAAGAAACTTCTTACAAAGAAGAATCAGAAATAAACAACTCCAAAATTATAATACTATTAAGACTAATATCTTAACTAATGGTCTGGCATTGCTGCTATTGCAATACACTACAGAAATAGGTTCTATGGCTAGAGATTCTATTCTTATCTAATCAGCAACTTCGTCTTCACTTGAGCCGATGTATATGTTGACTTTCTTGACTTCATTGAAGAGCTTTAGCTTTTGATGATGATTCCTGGAGCATGGCTTGATGTAGTCATCGTCTGTACTGGCTTTAGAACCTAGCAAGGGTTAATAAGATACTTTGAGTACAAGCGTACTCAGCAAGTCCACTATAAAAGGAGTGTTTGATGCAATATATCTACAGCCACATACCATAGGTCATAGGCCATGCAAGTTTTCGTAAACATTTCTTCAAAGGTTGCTTTTATTCTGAAAAAGCTATGTCCGTCAGCCTTCACGGGTTTACCAGAACTTTCATGGAGTTCCTTTCCCGCCGTGTTCGCAGCTCCTTCCCGGAACAGGGAGTAACAAGTTACAGTTCTTACACTCTACAGAGGTGCGTTAATTTACCCATGAGAGACCTTAGCCTTGTTGCACAACCAAGTCATGACCTTGTCCATGCTTCCTTGGTATGGGGCCCGGTTTAAGATCCAATCCAATCACTGCCCCCTTCGCGACCCCGCATGCCTCCTTGGTGTACACCATGCCCACATATTGAATTACGGCAATGCTTTGTACAAACCGTTAGATGCCAGAACTATCGTGGGACGTTGAGGGTTCCCACCCATATGCTGCATATCCTCTACGAATTACAATTAATATGCATGCTACGAGTGATAACAGCCACGACCTGCACATCCGGCTTCATGCGAGAGGAAGAAGATACAGCTGACTTCTCTGTCCCATTCCAAATCTCATGGTTAACGCGTGATATACGACGCAAGAATCACTGGCGACATTGGTTGTTAGGTCCTAGATAATATGTTTCTTTACCACTGAAACTTTCATAGTAGGTTATTACCTCATGGTAAATAACCTATAATCACATTATTATGAAAATAGGGTTTTCGGACCTTTTTCAAATGCAGGTGATGACAACACTGGATTTGCAAAATACTTTACAGAAAATAATCAAAGGACATGAGCAAGTGTGAACTTGCCTTTTGTGATTGCAAGATTATGCACTCGCGGTCTTCGAGACAACATAAGATCCAATATCTGAAATCAGCATCATTGGTCCGGTAAGGACTAATGTTTAAAGAAGCAAGATGTTGTTATGCATAAGTAATGATATGCATTTTGTAAAATTCCCAAAGTGAATCCCTAATACTGTAAGTGAAGTGAACTTAGGTGATTCCTTTAAGAGTTGGTTTATCTTCAAATTTTTACTTCTCATCAAGTGCATCTATAGGGATTTTAAGTTTTGATATTCAAGATATAAATTAGAGTGCAATAGTAATTTAATATTTAGATTAGTTGCTATTTGGTGATTAGGATGGAGGTCTATGTATTGGATTATTAAGGTTTGAAAGAACTATCCTAGAGTTATTGATTGAAGTGGCAAAAAGAATAACATTTGAAGAAAAGATTTCCTTTTTAAGAATTAAACAATCATCATTGTTAATAGAACATGATTAATGTCTTTTGGTGTTTGATTTATTAGTTTGGACTTGAGATGCTTTATGTCTTAAGTTAAATATACCAAAGTTAATTATAAAAATATAAGTGATTTATTAGACCTGATATTTATAAGTTTTGAGACTAAAGTTAACTTTAAAAGTTTAAGTAAACTTAAGATGTAATATATTTTAATTGTTCCCAAGTTTTAAATTTATGATGGGTATAACTAAGGTGTGGAATTATTCACTTTATATTTTAAGTGAATGATTTAGATTAAATTTGTTTTGCTTATTAAGAAAATAATTTGTATTTGTTTAATGGGAGCATAATTAGATGATCTTAGTAATTTGTTAGAATTTAAAGTTATGTTAATAATGGTTAAGATATAATGATTATTCACCATATTTTATAAATGGGTGATACCCAATGTTTATTTAAAAGGATTCTTAATAAGATTTTTAAAAGAATATTTTTAAAGTTAAAAGTTATACTTAAATTTGATTATGAATTTAAGTTATGGGTTTGGAATTTAGTACAAAGACACTAATTGCTCAAGGTTTTATAAGAATTGTGATTATTTCTTACTTAATAATTATTTTTAAAGAATTCACAAAATAGGTATTAGGTAAGGGTTTATTATTTAAAATATTTTCTAATAATATATTTAATATTTTTGTAGTGTAATATATTTATTCAATACCTTAAAATGAATTTTATTTATTTTTAAGTATTATATTTATTTTTATAAAATTCATCAAATAATTAAGTGTCTTTAAATATTTGCTTTATGTTTTATTTGTAAAACTCTAAGTTAGTATTTTTATAAAATAGTAGAGTTATTTTGATACACAAAAATAATTTTTTTATTTATTTTTAGGGGTTTTTCTTATTTTATAAAATTTCATTTAGGATTTAATGGTGTTAATAATTATTTACTTTATATTTATTTTAAATAAATAAAGTTATATTTTTATTAGATTGATTTTGTTTTTATGATAATTCTAACATGTTAAATGTATTTTTATGATTTTTCTATAATTTTCTATAGCTAAAAATGTTTGAATTCATTCATTTTTTATTTCTTAACCTAATCAACTTGGGCCGTTTTGTTGGGTATGTGGGATGGCCTGGCCCAATTGGACCATGCCAGACCCTTTCACCCCCGGCCCACCCTCACTACACACACACCCCCGTACACACACACAGACCTCATCTTCTCCCCCTTGTTCCCGTGCGATGTCGCCGCCGCCACTCCGGCCGGTTGCCGAACAACCTCGGCTTCGCTCCCTGACGGTGAGGTTCCATACCAATCTCCTCCGTCGATCTTTGTCGCCCTGTTGCCACTCTGCTTCCCCCATGTATGTCCCCAGGAAACCCTAGCCCCAATGGCTTGGGTCGCTGGCGTGACACCCGAGCCTTCACGCCGCCGGCTACTCATAGAAGATGACCACAACCTCCTCGTCATCTCCCACCTCCTCAACAACAACCTCAACCTTCTGCCCCACTGGTTCGACCTCAACGACCACACTGCAGGTGTCATCTATTGTAACATCCCAAAAATATTGAACTAGAATCATCAAACTCTAATCATAAAAATTAGGGTTAACAAAAACTTTTCCAATTTAAAATATGAAAGCATTCATATGAGTGTGCATCAAAATTTAGATTCTTTTGAATTTCCATGATTATGCGTTTCTTTGCTTGTAAAAGGATTCTTAGGTGAAATAAACATCATCTAAACAATCCCCACACTTTTCCCAAAGCCAAATAAATCAAAACCAACAAATTAAGTGAATGGTCACTTTGGCCAAATTAACTCCCATGCCTACTTTGGCTATCTCTAACTTTCAGAACTTAACAGAAACTTGTTTGGATCTTTGCACCCCTTGATAGTACTCATAACAAAGTATCAAGGCCCACCTTGTGATCATCCAGAAACATCCAAATGCATAGTTTAAATGACAGTTTAAAATTGAATCTTTATCATATGGGAAGATCCCACTTTTTCAAAAACCACTCAAACAAGCTCAACTTTCAAAACCCAAGCATCCACAGACTCACCAGCACATGCCTAGCACACCCACCAAAAATCTTTTCAAAATTCAAAACTTGAATTCATGCGGCCATTTCATCAAACACCTTGTAGATACAAATCAAACAAAATCTAAACACTATAGTGTGTAGTGTTTTGGGCCAAACTTGTTCCCTCCCTAGACACCACTAGCCTTAGTAGATCATCTAACAAACTTAACTAATCACTAGCACCACTGTGAGCTCGCCAATGTCATCAATGGTGAAGAGCCCGAGAGCACCCATGTCACCCCAGTGTGGACAACAGGCTAGAGGAAGAACTAGCCGTGCCAACCTTGTCTGGGAGGTAGCCCATGCCTCACCGCCCCCTCTCGACCAGCCCTGCCTCACAGACAGCAACCAGAACCGCCAGGAACACCGCGCCCATGCCGCTGTCGACCATGCCGACGTGCGCCGCAGAGCACGGTGTCGTTCCCATTCAACCAGACCACCTCGAGCCCTCACCGCCCGCCAGCATGCTCCCCACCATTCCAGGAGACCGCCAGACATGCCCATTTCACTGCCCGTACCCCGTAGCCCCGCTCGCCGTCGAAGACGCCGCCTCTGCCGCGCAAAACGCCGAGCGTTCTAGACCGTTTGCCACCGCCCCTACACACGCATTAAAGCCATAGAGCATCACCAGGAGACCACCGATTGATCGCCACCCTCGGCCATGCCTCTAGCAGCCCATAGCCATGTCGCCACCGTTGCCTGCCCATTCCGTTCGGTCTCACCGTCGAGCCTATAAAAGGAGACAACCCCCAGCCGAATTGAGCACACCATCTCACTCCCCTCTCCTCACTGATCATTCCACCCCGTTCCCGGAGCAAGGCGAGCAACCGCATCGCCGGAATTTGGCCGGAGCCCGCCGCTAGAGGAGAAGAAGGAAGCCAGTGATTGGAGCCGCCCCAGGAGAAGCTACCGGTACTAGGAGGTTCGCCATCGTCGACTTTGTCGTTCGCCCTCCTCTCCGACCCTCGCCTGAGCCCCGGTGAGCCTCCCACGACCCCCACCTGCCACGTTAGGGTTCTATCTCGCCGGCACTGCCTGATGTGGATGATGAACTAGAGTCGTCGGATTAGAACTAGATCCAACGCACCACGTTGCCCCGCACCGCTTCGCACCCCCCGTCTCACTGACGCGTGGGGACAACAACTTAACCAGCCCGCGTAAGCACTCTGCGTAGCAGGCCGGCCCATTTTCTCTTCCCGCGCAGCCCACTCGTTTGAATTTGGATTTTTCCATTTTCATTCAAACACAGTTCTGTACCTAGTTTCAAAAATCAACCCAGCTCAATTCAGTGTACCAAATTGAATGAAACCAATTTTGTTAGAAAGGTATTGAAATGCTTAATCCAAGCCCGTTGGATTCAAATCATTTGAATCTATAGATCAACCTTGGTAAAAATAACAAGGCAGAAGCTTTGTGCATTCAAACATTTTTCAAATTTAAACCATAATAGCTTTTGAGTTGATTCCAACTCTCAAAAATCACATTTGATCATACCTTTCAGAATATATAAAAACATATGGGTTTACTTACAAAAATAATGTTCAAGTAATAAAAGGATGCCACATAGGCATTTCTAGTCATTTATTTTTATTTGAAATAAAAGGTTAAATCTTATTAAATTGTGACACCACTTTAAATCACATTCCCATGAACTGAAATATGTGGTGATGACATGTGTCAACATGATCCCATGTTTGGTTTGTAGAATATTAAATCTTAAGTAGTTTTTCAATGAGTAGAAATTACTTTTCTAAAAATAAAAGAAATTAGACAAATGCTTTAATCTTGTAATGTTAGTGATGATGCTATATCATCTATAGAACCATTGTGTGTGATGATTGAAAGTAGTTAAGTATTGTTTGGTGATTGTGTACCTCGTATTTATTCATAGACGCTAGTACCGACCAAGGATACGAGGAGGAAGAGGGATACTACGAAGAAGAAGCCGAGGAAAACTTCAACCCCTGCTCTGCACAAGGCAAGCTTTACTAACCAAGTGGAACAATGCAAGCTAACACTTGCAAGATACTCTACTTTAGCAAGCCAATACTTGCAAGCTAACACTTGCAATTTAGCAAGCTTATACTGATAATGATGCAAGCCTTACTAATCAAGTTGACCTATGCAAGCTAATACTTGCTTGTTACCATGCCAACTATATGCCTTAAGCATATATGATCCTACCCACTTGATCAACCAATCCTAGTTTTACTTACAAGATTTATACTTTATTTATTTATCAAAACTATTACTTAGAGATTAATTAAGTGAATTGTAGATTCTAGGAAGATAACTGAAGGTTACATAAAGAGCATAAAACTTGGCCTAAGCTAGATAATCTTTATGTCATCCTAAGGCATGAGACTGAACTTAGTAAAACTCCACTAGTTTACCACCCCTCATTAGTACTCACTCCCATTTTTAGATGCTAGTGCTAAGCATAAAACTTGATCAACTTTAGATGGGAATACTTGGTGAAAATGGTTATGAAAACCTTGGAATGATGGATCATTCTATTGAGATGTTTTGACATGTGTTTCCGAACACCAGATGATTTTGGTGATGAAAATGTTGAGGCATGAGCCTTAGCCCCTTTATAAAACTGATGGTTGTCTGGATGCGATACCATTCCAATTTTACCGTACAACCACAATACCCGAAGATTGGGCAGGGCTTGACTAGAAACTTATATACCTTAGTATTGGTTCCCTCATGGCCAAGGTTTGAGCTGAGGATACCTTGTGAAGATTGTCCACCTGTGAGTACCCAAGATGACAGTTGGTCATGGTTGGGAGGCCAAACTCACAGGAGAGGTGCTTATACTAGGGCGTGTAATTGAAAGGTTAGGATTGATTATCCGCATACTGAGTATGGTGAATTCAGGATTTGTTCCTGACAGATGTATCGAATGTTGTGGTGAAAGTATACAATCTCTGCAGAGTGTCAAACTATTCGAATAGCCGCGTCCGCGGTTATGGACAGTTGGAGTGGCCATACTGTTCCCCGTCAGATGTTTTCAAAATGACTTGTGAACTAGATTGAGATTTTGACTTGACCACAACAGAGTTGTGATATGAAATACAAGTTCCCACTTAGGTGTTATAAAATTTCAACTAGCTTTTCTTGCTTCTGAACTTAGTAGAGGTAAATCTGGCTTTTTGCAAAACAACCATAGAGCTTAGTGTCCTATTACCAGAAACCCCCTTCACTTGTTAGTATTAGTTTGCGAGTACTTAAAGAGTACTCATGGCTTTGTCCCTGGCTATTCCCGTGGCTAGACTATGAAGAGGAATACCAGGAGGATGGATCCCAGGAAGGTTACGACAACTAGGATCATCTCCCATCGTCAGCATTGCCTGTGACCCCGAAGATGGAGCTTCGCCTACGCTATCGTTATTATTACATATTTCCGCTGCTTGAGTTGTATTAAGAACTGGATCATGAGATCCTTATTTGTGTAAGACCTTATGTATGGTTTGTAATGGATGATGTACTGTGGTATCCAAATATGTTATGTCTCGCAAAAATGGTAATCCTGGGATTGCGATGTATGGCATAACAGGCATCTGGGATTAAAAATCCGGGTATTGACACCTATGGTGCGGTGCTGCTATGGTAGCAGCTGCTATCTACGCCATGGTTGACCGTGATCTCCTAGTGCTCTCCGCCGATCTGCAACTCATCTCCTTCCTCTGACTTGACCAACCTCGATTCGATGCTAGAGGGACGGCAAGTTAGATTGCAACCCCCAGTGGTCACGACTTGTTGCTCCTGGTTTGTTTCCGGTGGTGGTTTGGCTTATGTGATGGTGATTTTGTGGTGGTGCTTTGCTACTGTTGCTGCCAATGGGACGGTGATGCTGCCGTCATCGCAACCTCGCAGATGTGCTGCTACACGCCTTCATCACGCCTACGCTCCAGGTGCTCGGCACCCTCGGCGAGTTTTATTGTGACCGGCCATCGAGCCGATGACCTGTGAATTTGGTTGTGTTCTATACTGGCCAACTGGTCCAGTATATGTTGGAGTTGAACATGTTCCATCTTATATTGACATTTAGCAATCGTCTAAATTGATTCCTAGGTATAATGCTTACGGAAATGATGTGGAATGGTTGTTGTAATTATGTGTTGGCTAATAAATTGATCTCGGGTATTCCTGCTAGAGAGGTGATTTGGTATACTATTGTTGCTTAGAGATGAAATGGTATATCACCCATGGGTGATCCATATAGCAGTGATTTTTTATAATGATTCTTAATTATTTAATTAGGAAGATGATTACTGAGCTGGATGTATTGTTTTGATGGCTTCTCTTGACTTGGTTATGTTTGTGGTGCCTCCAAATGGGAGTGTGCACAATATGACTCTAGTAAGATGTTTTGCTGCTTAAACAATTGAAGAAACTCATATGGAATTAAGGCTTATGATGCTGGTCTGAAGCTCTTGTTGAATAAGGACAACATTTACTTTGAATTCTAAATTGAAAGGCTAGCATAATTACTATTATTATGATACAGTACATCCTTGGATGATTTCTAGCTATGATTAGCTAATGTTGATCTAGCTTTGCTTGCTGGATATATTGAGAAAGAATTGAGTTCCTGTTCATATGGACACAGAACTATTATGCATAATTGATTCCTGAATTTAGCTTTTGGGAAAATGATAAAATTTGTTTTGTTTGCATAACTTGAGAACTAGATAATATAGAAGAAGTTCTCTGGTGGCTTCTGCTGTCTTGGGCTGCTACTGTGGTGCCTCCAACCTTGGAGAGTGCACAATGGTAGCCCAGATAGCATGACTTGCTGCTGGGAGCAACTACAGTGATGTAGTTGATGTTGGTGTCAAAAGAAAAGAATCTTAGCTTATGATGCAAAAAGGCTGAAGCTAGTTTAGTGGATGAAACACAGATTATTTTACTTGGCTTTATCTTAGCTCTAGGATGATACTGGAGTAGCATTACTACCCAGTCTGAGAGCCCTCTCTCCCACACAATTCCATGCTCAGAAATAAAAGGACAAGATCAGATGTGGCATGAGCTAGTGGTATAGCAACCTGTTGTGTTTGCTGAAGCTTGATTATAACTTGTGGTTATTGGTTGATTTGGTGAATCTGCTGATATGGATCTGCTCCCCTGGATTTTCCCTTGGCCTGCTCCTCCTATGGTTCCTGCGAGCCTTCTTCTTCTTGTGAGTATGGTTAACTCAACAAGCTACCCATGATTGGATGATTTGATAATTTGGTAAGGAAGTGTGCTCTTGCTGTTCTTGTGGAGAACAGATAAGAACAAGTGATATTTCTTGGTGGAGTTCTAGCTCCGTGCTAATGTTGTGATGTGGCTGTGCCTTGGTCTTTTATGTGTTAAGCTTGCTCTCTCTAATGCTGACAGCACAACACTTGCATGGGTGATGGAGCTATTGTCAAGTGGGTCCCTTTGGGTGCAAGTTTCCATGAATGAAACTTGAGGGTGTGGATGAGCTCGGCTGAGTCTGATATTTATCCCTGTTTTGGATACTTCTCCACTTGGTGAAACTTGCCCCTTGCATGTGATGCATAGACTGAGGCCACTACTATATAAGAACAGATACTATTCATTTGGTGAAACTTGCCCCTTCTAAAAACAATTCAGCTCAATGAGGAGACAAAACAGTGCACTACACTGTTGATATCTGAGAGCAATAAACCAAACTAACCCCCTTTATTCCTTATTTTCCTTTTTTATCCTTTGTGTTGTTTTACAAGGATCAGAATCAGGAAAAGATACAGATAAAGGATCAGGAGTAGATTTAGGAATTTTTTCCTTTATTCACTTGTAATTATATTTACTTGTAAGAACCTTGTAATATTTGTATTAAAGTAATGAGGATTAACCTTTTCCTCTTTAAACATTATATTAGTATATTCTCTTATTGTAGTTGACCTTTATTATTTGTAACTTATAATTTCTTATTTATTTAATAAAGATTATATTTACTTATACCAGTTTGTATTATGATTATGAAATATCCTATAATAGTTTAAGATTTAGATTTAAATCCAAGTTATATTTGAATTGTATGATCTCATATTTGAAGTCTTGAATGTAAATTCTTTCCCCCAAAATTATAAAATCAACAAAGGTCATGCCCAAATTCCTAACACCCATCTATGATGAACTAAACCCCATTTCTCCAAGGCAAGAGAAACACTTATCTCTTTGTGTTTTAAATTTTAATTCGAATAATTGTGAATATTGTATCTTGTTCATAAATAATAATTCACCTCTTATCTTTTATTATAATTTAATTTCCAATTCTTATTCTATTTCAAATTCTTTTAGTATTCAAATCTATCAATTAAATATTCAAATTTGAATTGTCTTCCCCTAAAATACAAAAGTACAATAGAGGTCATGTCGAAATCCATCGCACTTGTCCTGATGTTTCCATTAGAATAAGAGAGATCCCGATCCCTCTATAGCTTCTTTAGTTTTGCGTGAAAATTTCCCGAATTTTCTGATGCCTGAATGCAATGCACACACACCTGCGTCCTCTATAATTCTAGGTGCTAATCCTGGGATGTTACATCACCTCACGACTTTGTCGACTGAGAATAATGCATACAACCTGAGTAGCTGACCACGTCAGGCTAACAAAAAAGACATGCACATAAAAAAGGACCACATGCCAATACATATAAAACTTTACAAAGGGCATTACAAGCCCACTCAAATAAATACAAATTTTACATCATCTCTTTTCTTTACAGGATCTACCTATTCTGGAGCATTACATTCGCCCGCTGCTCGAACAAATCTACAATCTCCTCAGCATGTTGCGCCACAACCGCACAATGAGGGTGCATGTCCCATAGGCTGTCATTTGGTCGAAGGGGCAACCCAGTCACCACCTCCGTAAGATTGACATCACGGCGATGCAACTAAACAAGAGACAAAGCAGCCTTGACCCCTGCAATCAGCTGATGCCGCACCAACTCTTTGACGTGACCCACATTCCGAAATTTAGCAAGAAGACCTCCAAAAGTGGAAGGCGTAGCGTCCAAGGGGAACATGATGGACCAAATGGCCGCAATAGAAGACCTCGCCTGCCTAAGCACCCGAAGAACCTGGTGTACACGATCTTGCACCGTCGCAAGGATGATGGCTCGATCACGGTCCATCCAGAAGAAACCACCAGCCACCAGGTCCTATTGCGTTAGGCAGTTCATCCGAATCGCGATGCGCTCCTTCTCTTCCCTTAGAACGAGATTCACATCTGCACAAAGCACGAAATGAGACAGCATACAAATAGGGTGGACCCAAAAGAATATCGGTTCACAAAGACTTACATTGAAGTTTCTCACCCATCTGCCGCAACTCCCCAAGCAAGAACTCCTCCCTGGCCGTGGCCCGCTCAACCTTGGACTTCCACACATCTGGGTGGCCTCGAATTCTAAGGATGTCCTTCTCTAAGATGTGAACGTAATCACGCAGAAAGGACAATTGCAACGCATCATCCAAAGATGGCCGCGGCCCAGGAGCAGTCGTAGTGACAACTGGAACCTCACCCGAAGGACCTTAAAGGCAAAGAAGCAAGCATGAACATCACAAGCATTTCTGGCAACAGCTCAAAAGACAAACTTATATACATAAATAGAGCCACCTCGTGGCATAATTGGACTTGTTCATCCGCAAGATATTACAAAAGTCAGCAAAATAAGAAGCTACACTAGCCACAATACACAGGCCTAAGCACCTGCATCCGGAGAAGTCTTGGAGCCTGACTGCCTACTCTTGGCCTAATGCTGCTGCTTCGCCGCATATTCAGCCAGGTGGTCGATGATCTTAGGCCCATAACGCTTATAGCGAGAAGCAAAGAGGGCGAAAGCTACCTTAGAGCCATCTGCCGCTATCGGCATCTGGGACGTGATATGATGAAGGTCAAGCTCTAGCTCCGGACGCCATTGCCATGGCCAGCCCCATGGAGGCGTCGATGCCCTTCTGCTTGCGCTTATACTCCACCGGAGCTTCCTCTGACAGAGCATCCGCAAGGGCGCCGACGTCGTCAAGGGCAACGCCCCTTTCTCCAAGGAGCCAGCGGCAGTGGCGCGGTGATCCTCGATCGCAGCAGCAGCATCAGCCAAAGCATCTCCGTGCTCCAGCGCACCACGATCAAACGTGATGCCAGAAGCATCCGATGAAAGAAAGAAAAAAGCACTCAAATGAGGAAGGATAAAACACACTCGAATATCAGAAGACCCAAAGGATGCAACTATAACTTACTAGAAATAACCTTGGTAGCAGCCATGAGCCTGCCGGCCATCTCCTTCTCCCGCGTGGCTGCAACGGCCGCGAACTGCTGCTCGCGATCTTCAGCCTCCTTCTGCAGACGCTCCTTGGCTTCCGCAGCATCAGTTGCCCTCTTCTCCGTTTGGCCGACGCTCTTTTTGAGAGAACCCAACCTTCGGAGCGCGTCATTGTTATCATCTGCAGCACGAAGAAACATCACATCAACGCAAGCAAAACACTTGGAGCAGACGTATAATAAATAGGGTAAAAGGCCACACACCCTGCGGCTGCTTCAGCTCAGCATCCAACGCCATATGCTGCTGAATAAGGAGGTTGGCGTTGTGCACAAAAGGCTGCAAACAAAACAAAAACAAATTCAATGACTAATGGGCTCGAGGGCTCCCCCCTCAAAAGCAAAAAATATCAACAAGTCATACAAAGAGGACTTGGGGGGTTCCCCCCATGGAGCAGAAAACACAACACTTACATGTTCAGGCATGGACTCCGAAGGTCTGCATGCTGCCTTCTGAGTTACGACTGCCCTAACTTATCGCCTGGAGGAGTTCGGGTCATCGTCCTCAGAGTCGGCCACCACCTGGGGGATAGAAGCCATCGGCTTCGACTCCGCCATAACTTCTTGAGTGTCTCCATCAAGGGACTCCTCCGAAGGATTTCTGCAAGCAAATATCAGATCAGCAACAACTAACACTACATAGAGGAACAATAGAAAAAGGACTCAAGAAGAGTGACTTAGGACTCAATGTCTGACAAATTGAATACAAGAGCCGCCTTCTCCTTCTTCTTCTTGGCCAGCGGCTGCGGATCCACTGACCGAAGGGGCACGCAGGATAAGGTGCAGACGACGCACCATCATCCTCACCATGTTTATCGAGGAATGACGGACCCCTTGGAGTTGGCGGGGTAGACGCATCCGAAGACTCGCTACGGGTGCGCTTTCGGGTCCGCCCTTCGCTCGGCTTGAGGTCATCCATGGTAGGAGATTGCGCCGGTGGAAGTTCGGACTCGGAATCCACAACTTCATTGTCCGACGCAACCGGAAACTTCTTAGGCAGAGGGAGCATCATCCCAGCTACCTTGAGATCCTGCAAATAGAAGACGCAAGAGAGCATGATTAGTGACACTAACAGGAAACAAACAGAACTCGAAGAAGCGCAACACGCAAACTACAAGTTTTCCACCTGCGGAACTGCATTTTTGGCGCAGAACGGGGAGGTAAAGGATTTCCCCGGGATGTCCTCGTAGGCCTTGTACTTCAGCAGGGGCCGAAGCGCTCTATCAAGGTCGCCCGAAGACAACTCCTCGGGTGAAACTCTCGTCGGATCGTGGCAGCCGACATATAGAAACATCGGGTGCTCCCTCGCTTGGAGTGGCTGCACCCGACGCTTAAGGAAGGTGCGGATGATGTCCACGCCGTTGACCTCCTTACCGGCCACCAGTTGGAGTGCCTCCACACGACAGTAGAGCTCCTCCACCTGCGCTGTCTCACCCTCCAAGACGCGGTTCTTCCACGACCTCTTCGGGACAATTTTCTAAGCGGAGTCAAAAGGGGCGAGGCCATATTCTTGTCCGTCCAATTTGGTGTCGCGGATGTAGAACCATTTCTTCTGCCAATACTGGACGGACTCGCACATGGAAAAGGAAAAGAAAAGGATAGAAGAACGAATGGAGATGATTCAGCCGCCGATCGAATAAACACCGCCGGTGCCAGACTGCCTCTTCACAGAATAGAGCTTCCGGAAGAGGCCAAAGTGCGGCTCGATACCGAGCTAGCACTCGCAAAGGGTGATGAAACAAGCGATATGGAGAAGAGAATTGGGAGACAAATGATGCAATTGAATCCCATAGAAAAAGAGGAGTCCACAAAGAAAATCGTGGACAGGAAGAGAAAAACAGTGGATGACAAAGGCGTAAAACATCACCCGAAACCCTTCAGGTGGCCGTGGGATTACCTCGTCGCCGGGGACAATGCCGTCCTCCTTGCTCTTGGGGATCAACCCAGCATCGCGCAGATCCCCATCACGCATTTCCATGCGCTTCCACCCGCCATCAGTGGCACGGGCCGTAGTGGCGACCTTCTTGCCGCCGCCGCCAGTGCTCGAACCAGCTCCGGCGGTTGTCTTCTTGGGCTTGCCCATCTTGCAGCGGCGAGTGCGGCGGTGCGAGCGCAAGAAGGAGGGAAAAGTGTGAAGAATGTCCAGAGCGCAGCAAAGGGCAGCGAAGCCCGTGAGAATGCAGGCAATGGAGATGAGCAAATGACGAAGGGTAAAAGAAAATCACTGTTTACCTACAGTATAAAAGGAAGAAGACAACGCACACAAGCCGTTGATTCAGAAGCCCTAGCGCGCACCTCATATCTAACCATACACGTGTCGGCACTACACCGAACCATCTCCAGCACGCCGTCCACTATGCATGGAAATCGAGAAGACGCCATAATTTTCGCCACGTCTACGCGTGACTAGTCAACTTCAAGTCAGGCGGTGGGACCCACAATCGTCTCGTCACATCATCTCTGCAACCGCAGACGGTTGAGATCACCAATCGTCAGCACTTACGTCATCAAAGCATAGCCAGCAATGGCTCGAAGTTTTCGGCTGATCAATCAAGTATTTCCTCGAATCTATGATTCAAAAAACTACTCGTGGCTACTCCTATCAGGAGCGATGGCCGTGCACCTGAGAAATGACTAAGGTAACTACACCTCGCAATTATCTTCGAGTCCTACGTCTAGTCTGCGACTCCACTACAGACTCGGGGGCTACTCACATAGGGAGGATCGGTTGAGCATCCGAAAAAATTGTGTCCTTTGGACCTATTGCAAATAACTAAATTAAAGTCTCTGCTCGAGTCTACGACCCGAACAAACACTAGGGGGCTACTCCCATAGGGAGCGCTGGCCGTGCACCCTATGAATTCTTCGACTGCGATTCTTCGGATCAAATACGACAAAATCTTTTTGGCAACTTAGCCCAAACCAACGCTAAGTGAGAAGCATTCTCCTTGGCACCCGAAACACCTCCGCGGTGATAAAATTTCGGATGATGTGGCTGCGAGGTAAACATAAGCCCTACAGATATCATCTGATGGCCTGGTAATGCACCTTACCGCGCTCTGCCAGTAAACTTCCGTGTCAACAGACACGATAAAAATCCTGACGGACGCGTTAGGTACATCAGTTGAAAATCACCAGGATTCGACTCGTGTAAGACCACAACGGCCTGAGTCGAATCTGAAGGGAATATGCCCTGAGAGACAATAATAAAGTGTTTATTATGTGTATTCCAAGTATATGATAGATGTTTATTTTGCATGCTATAATTGTATTAATACGGAAACGTTAATACATGTGTGTTTAATAAACAAACAGAAAGTTCCTAGTTATGCCTCTCTCATAAACTAGCTCGTTGATTAACAAGATGATCAAGGTTTCCTGATCATGGACATTGGATGTTGTTAATAACGGGATCACAAGATTAGTGTAATGGTGTGATGAACATTCATCCGAAGTATAGCATTACGATCAAAGTCATTGAGTTTATATTGCTATAACAACTTACGAAGTGATCCTAATCCTTAGACCATGAGATCATGTCAATCACTAACACCGGAAGAGTTTCTTGATAACATCAAACGTCACACCGTAACAGGGTGATTATAAAGATGGATTCAGAACTAATAAAGTGTTATGTTGAGGCTCATGGATCGAGAGTGGAATTTGTTCATCCCGATGACGGATAGATATACTCTGGGCCCTCTCGGTGATATCACATTGATTAGCTTGCAAGCAAGTGATTTGATCACTAGAATGTTATATCACAGGAACGAGAAAAGAGTGCATGTCGGTAACGAGATCAAACTAGGTATGGAGATATCGATGATCTAATCTCGGACATGTAATATATCGTGAAACAAAGGGATTAAGATACTAGCGTAAAAGGTTCCGACGATCACAAGAAAGTCATCGTTGAATGTGTGGGAGTCAGTATGGGTCTCCAGATCCCGCTTCTGATTATTGATCTGAGAGGGGTCTCGATCATGTCCGCATTATTCACGAACCGTAGGGTGACACACTTAAGAGACACCGACATCCAATTGGAGCAAATGTTTCATGCCGAAAGAATGAACAAGCGCAGGAATTTATTTCACTAGATACCGAAACAGGTTTTCGGGTGAAATTGCATAAAGTGGTTATGCATGTGAAATAGAATTCTAGCAAGGGGTTATTTGTGAATGTTTGTCATTAAAGTAATTGACAAAATTCTGAATAAAATAAAAGAGTTTTATTTAATGAGAGTTTGCATTAAATTTGGTGGAAATTTAATGGGAATTTGAGTGGACTTTTGAGTGGAGGGAATTTAAAGGAGATTTGTGAGTGGAGTGTCCACCCACATGAAGAGGGGAGGGAAAGGGGGCAGCCCCATGCGCCGGCCACCCCCTTGGGGTTCCCCCCTCCTCCTATAAAAGGAGCCCCCCTCCTCACTTGTCTCACACACCTCCTCGTGAAGGATCTCTCTCCCCCTCTAGAATTTATCCCCCATGGTCTCGGACTAGCGAGATACATGTTCCCGGTGGCTATTCGTCAAGAAAGAGTTGTGCTTCCGCTGCATCGCTGGAGCGAGGAGGCGGAGGTTGCTCGGTGCCTCGAACGTGTGTGCGAGCACGGATGCGCTGCTGATTTGCGGCGCTAGGACTTCCTCTCGATCTTGAGATCGGCAAGAGATCGTCTACATGAACCACGAGTTGAACTCGTTAAGCTTTGTCGGTCTTCAAGGGTATGTTCTCTACGGATATACATCCGCCCATTGTTTGTATCTAGTAGATAGATCTTGGTATATAGTTCACATCGTAGGAAAATTTTTGTTTTCTATGCTGCGAACCCTACAGTGGTATCAGAGCCGGATCTATGTGTAGATACTTTACACGGGTAGTACACATATGAGTATGTGGGCGATGATGATCATGTTGTTGCTCCTTTGTTGTAATTTTGTATATTGGTGGCATAGTGGGATGAAGCGGCCCGGACAAACTTTGCATGTCCTCGCACATGAGACCTGTTCCACGCTTGACATGCAACTAGTTTGCATAAGTGGCTAGCGGGTGTCTGTCTCTCCTACTATAGTCAATATCTATTTTGCAAGCGAGTTGTCAACAATTTGATTATCCTCGTTGTGGTTCATGTTCGTAGGTAAGAACGGTTCTATCTCGAAAGCCCTAAGCCACGTAAAACTTGCAATGGATAAATTAGAGGCGTCTAGTTTAGATTGTTGCTAGGCTAGTGTTATGATATGGTAATGTTGTAAGTAGAAGTATGAGATGATACTCTTACAACACACATAGCGTGTAAAATCCATAGACCTTGGATTTACACATATAGGTATGATAGTGATCATACCACGATGCACATGATAGAGATCATCTGCGGGAACCATATAATTTCACTAATAAACATATGATGTTTGATAGCATCTTATATTGCTTGTTTAGCGCTTTGTTAGCATAATAAGATGATCCCTCATTTAAATATCAAGATAAGAATGTGTTCTTCCTTTAGTATGCACCGATTATGTTTTTGTCGCTCCAAGACATCACGTGATGATCGGGTGTTCTTGGATCCACGACCATATTTCAGGTGTAAAACAGTTACACACGCGAATACTAAGGTTCTAACTTGGCGAGCCTAGCATGTACAGACATGGCCTCGGAACACGGACCGAAAGGTTAAGCATGAGTCATATAGTTGATATGATGCCCATTTGATGCTTGCCTTTGAAGCTATACCGACTCACATGATGATCGGACTTGGTGTAGTGGATTTGGTTCATGTAATCACCAAAAAGGCACGAGGGATGTCGTTTTTGAGTGGGAGTTCATTCGTAATATAGATTAGTTGAACTCAATCTATCATACACTTAGTCTAAACTTTACAAATTCTGTTGTAGATGGCACCACCTGCTTTTAATTTCAATGTGTTTATGGAGAAAGAGAAACTAGCAACGAACAGTAGCAACTTTACCGAATGGGCCATGAATTTGAGGATTCTCCTCTCTGCTGCACAAAAGCAATATGTGCTAGAAGCGCCGTTAGGCCCCCCACCTTTTGATGATGCCCCTGACAAGGAGAAGAATGTCTATCAGACTCGTCAGGAGGACCACAACTTAGTTCATTGCGGCATATTGTATGGGCTAGAGCCGGAACTTCGAAAGCGTTTCGAAAACGGCAATGCATTTGATACAATGGGTGAGTTGAAAATGATTTTCGACACACATGCTGCTGTAGAGAGCTACAACGCTTCAGAAAAGTTCTTTAGCTGCATGATGGAAGAGCACAACTCCGTTAGTGAGCATGTACTCAAGATGTCGGGTTACGCCGATAAGCTTGTGTCCTTGGGAATATCGATTCCCATTGACTTAGGCATCCATCGTGTTCTGCAGTCTCTGCCACCTAGCTATAAGAGCTTCGTGATGAACTATAATATGCAAGGCATGAAGAAGTCTCTCCCCGAGCTTCTGTCAATGCTTAAAACTGCAGAAGTGGAGATCAAAAAGGAACATCAAGTGTTGATGATCAATAGGAACACTGGTTTCGAGAAAGACAAGAAGGGAAAACGGAAGGGAAGTAAGGGCGGCAAGCCTGTTGCCGCGCCTGAAAAGAAACCCCGAGTTGGACCTAAGTCTGATTCCGAGTGCTACTATTGTAAGGTGACTGGCCACTAGAAGCGCAACTGCCCCAAGTATCTGGCAGACAAGAAGGCCGGCAAGGCAAACAAAGGTATATATGATATACATGTTATTGATGTGTACTTGACTAGTGCTCGCAGTAGAACCTGGGTATTTGATACCGGTTCAGTTGCTAATATTTGTAACTCGAATCAGGGGCTGCGGAACAAGCGACCGCTAGCAAGGGGTGAGGTCAAGATGCGTGTCGGCAATGGATCAAGCGTTGATGTGATCGCCGTCGGAACGCTGCCTCTCCACTTGCCGTCGGGATTAGTTATAAACTTGAATAAATGTTATCTGGTGCCTGCACTGAGCATGAACATTGTATCTGGATCGTGTTTGATGCGAAGTGGTTATTCATTTAAATCCGAGAACAATGGTTGTTCCATTTATATGAATGAAATCTTTTATGGTCATGCACCGATGATGAATGGTTTATTTCTATTAGATCTCGATGATAATGTTACACATATTCATAATGTTGATGCTAAAAGGATTAAGCTTAATGATGATATATCCGCATATATGTGGCACTGCCGTCTAGGTCATATTGGCGTTAAACGCATGAAGAAGCTCCATTCGGATGGACTTTTGGAATCACTTGATTATGAATCATTTGATACATGTGAGCCATGCCTTATGGGCAAGATGACTAGAACGCCGTTTTCCGGTTCAATGGAACGGGCGACAGATTTATTGGAAATCATACATTCTGATGTATGTGGTCCAATGAGTGTGTCGGCGCGAGGTGGATATCGTTATTTTGTTACTTCCACGGATGATTTGAGTAGATACGGTTATATCTACTTAATGAAACACAAGTCTGAAACCTTTGAAAAGTTCAAGGAATTTCAGAATGAAGTGGAAAATCATCGTAATAGAAAGATCAAATTTCTACGGTCCGACCGTGGAGGTGAGTATCTAAGTTACGAGTTTAGCACTCACATGAAAGAGTGTGGAATTGTTTCACAACTCACACCTGCCGGAACACCACAGCGAAATGGTGTGTCGGAACGTCGTAATCGTACTTTATTAGATATGGTTCGATCTATGATGTCTCTGACGGACTTGCCGTTGTCATTTTGGGATTATGCACTAGAAACTGCTGCATTCACTTTAAATCAGGCACCATCTAAATCCGTTGAAAAGACACCGTATGAATTGTGGTTTGGAAACAAACCTAAGCTGTCATTTCTTAAAGTTTGGGGATGCGATGTTTATGTGAAGAAACTTCAACCGGATAAACTCAAACCCAAAGCGGAAAAATGCGTCTTCATAGGATACCCTAAAGAAACTATTGGGTATTCCTTCTATCACAGATCCGAGGGCAAGGTTTTTGTTGCCAAGAATGGATCCTTTCTAGAGAAATAGTTTCTCATGAAAGGTGTGAGTAGTCGGAAGGTAGAACTCGAAGAGGTTGTGGAACCTTCTCTTCAAAGTATGGCGAGTAGCGCAGCGCCGGAAGTTGTTCTGGAGTTGGCTCCACCTGTTGAAGAGGGAACTAATGATAATGATCATGAGACTCCGAAAGAGAGTACTACCGAACCTCGCAGGTCAAATAGGACGCGTGCAACTCCCGAGCTGTACGGAAATCCTGTCATGAATTTCATGGTTGATGAAAATGATGACCCTGCGACGTATGAAGAAGCGATGATGAGCCCGGATTCCAATAAATGGTTAGAAGCCATGAAATCCGAGATGGAATCCATGTATGAAAATCAAGTTTGGAACTTGGTGGAATTACCTCACGACCGAAAGGTCGTGGAGAACAAATGGATTTTCAAAAGGAAAACTGATGCTGATGGTAATGTGACCGTCTATAAAGCTCGACTTGTCGCAAAGGGGTTTCGACAAATTCAAGGAGTTGACTACGATGAGACTTTCTCTCCCGTAGCGATGCTAAAGTCAGTTAAGATTATGTTAGCAATTGCTGCATATTTCGATTATGAGATATGGCAGATGGATGTCAAAACCGCATTTCTCAATGGTAATATTGAAGAAGAGTTGTATATGATACAACCAAAGGGTTTTGTCGATCCTAAGGATGCTAACAAGGTGTGCAAGCTTCAGCGATCCATCTATGGATTGAAGCAAGCATCATGAAGTTGGAATCTCCGCTTTGATGAGGTGATCAAAGAGTTTGGATTTGTCCAAACTTATGGAGAAGCTTATATTTACAAGAAAGTGAGTGGGAGCAATGTGGCATTTCTGATATTATATGTGGATGACATATTATTGATCAGAAATGATATAGATCTTTTAAACAGTGTTAAAAGTTATCTAAACAGCAAATTTTCAATGAAGGACCTAGGTGAAGCGTCATACATATTAGGCATAAAGATCTATAGAGATAGATCTAGGCGCCTAATAGGGCTATCACAAAGTACATACCTTGATAAGATTTTAAAGAAGTTTAAAATGGACGGAAGTAAGAAGGGGTTCTTACCTATGTTGCAAGGCAAGACATTGAGTAAGACTCAAAGTCCGGCTTCGGCGGAAGAAAGAGAGATAATGGACAAAGTCCCCTATGCTTCAGCCATAGGCTCTATAATGTACGCCATGCTATGTACAAGACCGGATGTGGCACATGCTATTAGTTTGACTAGTAGGTACCAATCGGATCCAGGTTCGGAACACTGGATAGCGGTCAAGAATATCCTTAAGTACTTACGAAGAACTAAGGATATGTTTCTTGTATACGGAGGTGAGAGCTCGTCGCTAAGTGTTATGTCGACGCTAGCTTTGACACCGATCCGGATGACTCTAAGTCTCAATCCGGATACGTATTTCTCATGAATGGCGGAGCGGTTAGTTGGAGGAGCTCCAAACAACCTGTGGTAGCGGGATCAACAACGGAGGCCGAATATGTTGCTGCTTCGGAAGCGGCTCAGGAAGCAGTTTGGATGAAGGAGTTCATATCCGAACTAGGAGTGGTGGCAAACGCGTTGGACCCAATGGTGATCTATTGTGACAACAATGGTGCCATTGCCAATGCCAAAGAGCCAAGGTCTCACAAGCATTCCAAGCATATTAAGCGCCGGTTTCACTCCATCCGCGAGCATGTCAAGGATGGAGATATAAAGATTTTTAAAGTACATACGGATCTCAATGTAGCAGATCCGTTGACTAAAACTCTCCCTAGAGCAAAACATGACCAACACCAGAACTCAATGGGTGTTAGATTTATCACTATGTAACTAGATTATTGTCTCTAGTGCAAGTGGGAGACTGAAGGGAATATGCCCTGAGAGGCAATAATAAAGTGTTTATTATGTGTATTCCAAGTATATGATAGATGTTTATTTTTCATGCTATAATTGTATTAATACGGAAACGTTAATACATGTGTGTTTAATAAACAAACAGAAAGTTCCTAGTTATGCCTCTCTCATAAACTAGCTCGTTGATTAACAAGATGATCAAGGTTTCCTGATCATGGACATTGGATATTGTTAATAACGGGATCACAACATTAGTGTAATGGTGCGATGAACATTCATCCAAAGTATAGCATTACGATCAAAGTCATTGAGTTTATATTGCTATAACAACTTACGAAGTGATCCTAATCCTTAGACCATGAGATCATGTCAATCACTAACACCGGAAGAGTTTCTTGATAACATCAAACGTCACACCGTAACAGGGTGATTATAAAGATGGATTCAGAACTAATAAAGTGTTATGTTGAGGCTCATGGATCGAGAGTGGAATTTGTTCATCCCGATGACGGATAGATATACTCTGGGCCCTCTCGGTGATATCACATTGATTAGCTTGCAAGCAAGTGATTTGATCACTAGAATGTTATATCACAGGAACGAGAAAAGAGTGCATGTCGGTAACGAGATCAAACTAGGTATGGAGATACCGATGATCGAATCTCGGACATGTAATATATCGTGAAACAAAGGGATTAAGATACTAGCGTAAAAGGTTCCGACGATCACAAGAAAGTCATCGTTGAATGTGTGGGAGTCAGTATGGGTCTCCAGATCCCGCTTCTGATTATTAATCTGAGAGGGGTCTCGATCATGTCCGCATTATTCACGAACCGTAGGGTGACACACTTAAGATACACCGACATCCAATTGGAGCAAATGTTTCATGCCGAAAGAATGAACAAGCGCAGGAATTTATTTCACTATATACCGAGACAGGTTTTCGGGTGAAATTGCATAAAGTGGTTATGCATGTGAAATAGAATTCTAGCAAGGGGTTATTTGTGAATGTTTGTCATTAAAGTAATTGACAAAATTCTGAATAAAATAAAAGAGTTTTATTTAATGAGAGTTTGCATTAAATTTGGTGGAAATTTAATGGGAATTTGAGTGGACTTTTGAGTGGAGGGAATTTAAAGGAGATTTGTGAGTGGAGTGTCCACCCACATGAAGAGGGGAGGGAAAGGGGGCAGCCCCATGCACCAGCCACCCCCTTGGGGTTCCCCCCTCCTCCTATAAAAGGAGCCCCCCTCCTCACTTGTCTCACACACCTCCTCGTGAAGGATCTCTCTCCCCCTCTAGAATTTATCCCCCATGGTCTTGGACTAGCGAGATACATGTTCCCGGTGGCTATTCGGCAAGAAAGAGTTGTGCTTCCGCTGCATCGATGGAGCGAGGAGGCGGAGGTTGCTCGGTGCCTCGAACGTGTGTGCGAGCACGGATGCGCTGCTGATTTGCGGCGCTAGGACTTCCTCTCGATCTTGAGATCGGCAAGAGACCGTCTACATCAACCACGAGTTGAACTCGTTAAGCTTTGTCGGTCTTCAAGGGTATGTTGTCTACGGATATACATCCGCCCGTTGTTTGTATCTAGTAGATAGATCTTGGTATATAGTTCACATCGTAGGAAAATTTTTGTTTTCTATGCTGCGAACCCTACAGAATCATACCAGCAATTGTTCCGAATTCGAGTTTAGGGACTCGAGTTTGATGAAGATCGTGTTGTTTTGTCCTATCACGGTTAACTGACCCTGATCCATCAGGTGAGCCACGCACACGCATCAACAATCCCTATGAACTAAAACATTTCTCCTTAAAATAACAGGTTCAACTGCACCCAAAATATTGAAGAGTCCTCAGCCGAATCTATGATTCGACTGAACACTCGGGGGCTACTGACATGGATATACCCCACGGGTACATGATATTAGTATACCTGGTCCAACCCAAGGAAGGCCCACGTCAAAACACGCGGTCCATGAAGATTTCGGGTGGCCCAAGCCCATGATGTTTTCGACTCCTTGGAGGACAAGTCTAGATTAGATAGAATTTCAAAGGGTACCAACCCTAATTTGTAACCGACTCGACCTAATCCCGGGACTTGACTATCTATATAAAGGCCAGGAGGATACGGTGAGAAGGATCTCCCAACACCACATACGCACCTCACGCTAGATTGTATCTGCGCACCCCTGTAACTTTTGTTTCCGCCGTAATCAAGAGCGGACAAGCAGGAGTAGGGTTTTACCTCCGGGGGCCTGAACCTGGGTAAATCTCGTGTCCCGTGTTGCTTGTCTGTTAACCGTTCCGCGACTTCCAACATCCCCATCTTCTCCAAAACCCAAGTCCATAACAATGGGCATTGACGAAATCAACCCTCGTCACTAGGTGATGTAGTGTACGAGGCTTCAGATGTATTTTGTTTCTCTCTTCCCTTTTTCGTCAATTTTTTTTGAGAAAGAGAGAATGGAAGAAGAAACTACATGCGAAAATTAACAAGATTGTTTTTTGAGAAGGAGGCACATGAATGAGGGGATCACATCGCCATCTTTTTTTAATTATGTGAGTACTCCATTAGTTTGTTAGCTAAGTTTGTTGTGCGTGTTTGGGTGCGTACAATTTGTTCGTTGGTCATGGAGAAAATATAGGAAAAACGGTATTAATTAGTTTGTTATATTCTAGGTGCTCTGTACGGAATAACCGGATGGAACGAAGTAGGCCATGTTGTTGTTTGCATGAACTAAAAATTGGGGCACGTATAGTTAGTTTGTTATCGCGGGTGGCAATCTATCTATAAATATACTGAAGTATGGCACTATGTGACATCACCACTTTGCTTTAATAGTAAAGATATATTGGGGTTATGAATGCTGTATTTATGATCCACCGGGACCTTTCAAAGCTTACCCTCATCCTTCTCATATCTCTTAACCCAAAAACTAAGGAGGCACATGTTTACATCATCCAACTCAGGGACTCCTACTCCTCCAGACTCTTCTTACAAATGAGCTTCAAATTAGCTAAGTGAATCTTCATGTGGCCTTTAAAGTTATTCTAGAGTCATTTTCCATTTGTGTATTAATTAGCCTAAGAGACCACTTAGTTTTTTCTAGAAGACAACAAGTATATAGGAATACATTCGAAGCAAGTTTTATCAAGATGATTCTTGCAACATAGGATAAAAACTCCCCCTCCAACTAGCAATTATTTTGACCATTCTATCAATTAGAGGTTGAATATCCTCTCTTCTTAACTTATCATGATAGAGAGGTAGCCAACTATATATATGCATACTATAATTTTTTTGATTTAGAGAGTTTCTTCCTCCTCCAAGCCTAAAGGAATGAGCTAACTCTTATTGTATTTGATCCTAGTCTTAGGCACTTTCTTAAAACATGTGGCACCCATTTGAGATTAGTGGCCAACACATGGTAATTTTCTGAAAATATGGTGATGCCATCTATACATTGCAGACATATGACACCTCAACACACATCATAGATAGACATCTAATGTTTTTTGCCTCAACTCCCTTGCTAACATCCTAGTAAGGAATCTACCACTAATGCAGACAAAGGATCTCATTGCCTCGAGCTTTTTCTAGTTAAGAAAATGTTTTCAAATATTGTCCAGCTTAACTCTTACATAACCACCATGAGTGACTACCCTGTTCCACCGCCCAATGGGCATAGGTCCGACCGCGTAGATGTTCTCCATGATTGATCTGAGATTAGACAACAATATTTCTCACTGTAAGTGTACTCGTCCAATGTTGAAACACCGCCACCATGGCGTCCAACTTCGATGAGAAAACGACGATCGCACATGCCAAACAACACCTCATCATCCACACAACCGAATAACCGCTATACTACCCATGCACCGACTGCCACCTGCCGGGAAGACAATGACCAAATGTCGCATGTCTATCGGATGAAGACCCTCGCCATCCTTTGGGTGCAGGGTTCTCGGCGAGACTAGAGGCAACAATAAAGGGAGTAGATCCTACTACAATGTGAGAGGCCTCTACGGGACTACGGGGTAGGAGGCTGAGAAGGAGTGGCATTGGTGTGTGTAGTCTTCACACTCCTGGACAATTAGTTAATATTGATGTCATTCGCTGATGGTCACAACTTTCAAAACAAGGAGGTAATGATAAAGAAGGATATAATTGAATCGTCGTTATGTCTTCTTTTGCTTCGGTTTCTTTGACATTTTTGCACGGCCCCTTTTGTTGAATTTTAACACTTAACTTATTATATATTACAAAATGGTTGAACTGTGTTTTCATTTTCATGTAGAGAAAACTACTAACCATATCGCAACATTTATTACATCCCTTGTTTCCAAAATAAGAAACACAACTTTATCTAGAAATACTGCATGAAATCGAGTCACTTTTTGTTAAAACGAAAGAAATATATTCCCTTTGTCACAAATTTAATATCATGAATTTATCTAGATTTAAATATATCTAGACGTGTTTTAGGATACAAACATATGTAAATCTATATAGATCTGCTACATCTAATTCGAGAGAACGTTGGATGTATACATCACCAAATGCCAGGATTGTAACAAAAGAATATTCGAGTTTTTTTTGTTCGTAGACCGTTGACAAAATGTGACATCTCTTCGCGATTCCGTGGTGTCATCACTACCGGCTATTGGCTACGGCGAGGCTGTTTCCGTTGGCCGCGCAGGACGCATGGGCCGGACCGCCATGGTCTGTTTCGCCCTCACGAGTCACGACCTCTCCTCGTTCACGCTTCCAACGCACCACGCCCACCACGGCTGGCCACGTGGACACGTTTCCACGCGGCGTCATTTCATTGGACAGGTGACTCAATCCCCTGCCTTTTCTGACTCGTTTTAGTTCTCAGTAATTTACGCATCAAGCCTTATAACGTTGCATATTTCTCGAACTAGCCGCGCTAGCAGAATCCACCACAATGGCAAGGGTGTATTACGGAATAAAAAACAGTTACAGGGTTTCAGGCGTAAATTCTCGAAATAACAGCAGAGAAAACAATTTGGAACTGGAAATATAGCACGCACGCCCCTCCCCCTTCGTCCCCGTCGAGATCCTTCTCCCCCGTGTTCCGCTCCTCTCCTCTCCCGACGCGTGCTCTCCATCCACACTAACCCCCACTCCAGATCTCCAAACTCCACCCCCCTGCATGCCATTCTACTGACCTCATGGCGCACCGTCTCCTCCTGCTCGCCCTCGTCGCGGCGGCCGTCGCCGTGCCGCCGGCGAGCGCCGCGGTGGCGAGCATCGACCTGGGGTCGGAGTGGCTCAAGGTCGCCGCCGTGCACCTCTCCCCGGGACGGGCCCCGATCGCCGTCGCCATCAACGAGATGTCGAAGCGCAAGTCGCCGGCCCTCGCCGCGCTCGCAGACGGCAACCGCCTCGCCGGCGAGGAGGCGGCCGGCATCACCGCGCGCCACCCGTCCAAGGTCTTCTCCCGCATGCGCGACCTCCTCGCCAAGCCCTTCCCCTACGCGCGGTCCCTCGCGGACTCGCTCTTCCTCCCGTACGACCTCGTCGAGGACGCGCGCGGCACCGCCGCGGTCCGCGCCGACGACGGCCAGGTCTACTCCGTCGAGGAGATCGTCGCCATGGTGCTCCACTACGCCTCAGGGATCGCGGACGCGCACGTGGGGTTGCCCGTGCGGGACGCGGTCGTCGCCGTGCCGCCCTACTTCGGGCAGGCCGAGCGCCGGGCCCTCACGCAGGCGGCGCAGCTCGCGGGATTCAACGTCCTAACGCTCGTCAACGAGCACGCGGGGGCCGCGCTGCAGTACGGGATCGACAAGGACTTCTCCAACGAGTCGCGGCATGTTATCTTCTACGACATGGGATCAGGCAGCACCTACGCCGCGCTCGTCTACTACTCGTCCTACAGCGCCAAGGAGTTCGGGAAGACCGTGTCTGTGAACCAGTTCCAGGTCCAATTCTCTTTCCCCATCTCTTTATCTGTTCAATTATGTTCCTTCTTTCATATGCCTGTCTGGAAGATCCCTGAAACAAAATCTGTTATTTCTGCCCTCTCACGTAGTAGATCTGAAAAAGAATGAAAATTTAGCTGTGCGTGCTATCTTGAGTAGGTAGCTACTACTTGAAAAAGTACTGCTAATGCTTTTAGCTAATCCCCTGCAGGTTAAGGACGTCAGATGGAACTCCAAACTTGGAGGCCTCGAAATGGAAATGCGTCTAGTAAACTATTTTGCCGATCAATTTAATAAGCAGCTTGGTAATGGGGCTGACATCCGTCAGTCTCCCAAGGCAATGGCTAAGTTGAAGAAGCAAGTTAAGCGCACCAAAGAAATTCTGAGTGCAAATATTGCTGCTCCTATATCAGTCGAATCTCTGTACAATGATATTGATTTCAGGTGCGTCTTTCCATATGTTCGTATCCATTGGATGTCCATTTGTGAATCTTAAGATAAAACCGAACTGTGCAACAGGCTAACATTGTCAAAATTCATCGTCCCATTCTATGTGCCGAGTTGATCAATTCTGAACACATAAACTTTGTTTTAAGAAATGCTCATTTTAGTTTGGCAAGTTCTTACTTGCAAGTAAACATACCATCTCTGGAGAAGCATGGATGACAGGCCCTGCTGTTTCATATTTGTCAAATGATCTGATCCTTGATGGATTCAAGTTGACATCTTTGTTTTTAGTGCATAGTTGCCGTATCAATTGAATAAACATTTGTTAAGAATAGCAAGCAACGCTTGGTACTGCTTTTGCATACCTCTTGTGTGAAGTTCTGTGTCCACTTTTGTTGCATGTTTATTATTATATGCCTGCAAGATTATGATTCGCACAGACTTCTTGACTTGTCATTGCTAATATTCACAGAAGTTGTCCTTGTACCTTACCGCATTTTGTTATATAATGGCTTGATCTTTTTCCCTCGCTCATGCTTGCAGCTTTTTCTTTTTTCTTCAAGCTATAGAGTGAACATGTAATATTAAATTATGATTAGGATTTTTCAAGGTTCTACATATTGATTTTTATGCTATATTTATTACAGGAGCACCATAACACGCGAGAAATTTGAAGAGCTTTGTGAAGATCTATGGGAGCAGGCCCTAATTCCAATTAAAGAAGTGCTCACGCAGTCCGGCATGAAGATTGATGACATCTATGCTGTAGAGCTAATAGGAGGAGCTACCAGGGTACCAAAACTGCAGGTAAATTATTAATCTTTCATTTAAGACTTATACTTAACTTGGCATTGAGTGGCTGCAATGAGTAATGCAGGACAGTTGCATTGTTGTATCTCTTGAACTTTGGCATGGTGCATGTGTTCAAGATTGCCTGCTTCTCTTTACTTCATTTATTTCTCTTCTTGTATTTTTCGTCACCCTCAGAGGGGTTTGTGAGCTGCTGTTAGATGTAAAGATGACTCCATTTGCTTATGAAATAGAGTTGCATGCATTATCTGTTTGTACCATTTATTGTTATTATTTTGAATCCCAGTGTTTGTATTATTTATCATGTTTCTACTCGTGGGTTACAGTTGTATTCTCCTGTTCCAGGCTAAACTGCAGGAATTCCTGGGAAGGAGTGATCTGGATAAGCACCTTGATGCTGATGAAGCAATTGTTCTCGGTGCCTCCCTGCATGCTGCTAACTTAAGTGATGGAATTAAGTTGAACCGTAAGTTGGGCATGATTGACGGTTCTACTTACGGTTTTGTGTTTGAAATAGAAGGCCTAGATTATGTCAAAGATGAAAGTATTGATCAAGTACTGGTGCCGAGGATGAAGAAAATGCCAATAAAGGTTTAAAAATATTATTCAAACTTTAACTTTTACTTCTTGTCGGCAAACTTGGCCTGTGGTTTGGAAAAAAGTATCTGAACAAGCTTGTTATTTGTCTGCTATCTACAGTTGTTCAGGTCCATCATACATACTAAGGACTTCGATGTCTCTCTCAGCTATGAAAAAGATTCTGAACTTCCTCCAGGTGTTTCATCACACAAGTTTGCGGAGTATTCCATATCAGGCTTGACAGATGCCAGTGAAAAGTAAGTGAGCATGATGTGTATGTTATTTTGATGTGCATTGTCTTCAAGTGTCAACTCTCAAGCCTTGTCTCTGGTCAAATGAACAACATAAAATAACCTTTATGCGGACCAATGTTTATTGTGAATAGTTCACCTGTGAGGTTGCAAGACATATGTTCATGTCAATAGACTCATTCCATCTAAAAACATATGCTCCAGCACATCAAAATTGAGTGATACCTGTCATTGCCATTGTATTACATATATTCACCACATGTTTTGTTTCAGTGCATCATTTTAACCATGTGTTTCAACCAGGTATGGAAGCCGCAATTTATCTGCACCCATCAAAGCAAATCTACATTTTTCTTTGAGTAGAAGTGGAATTATTTCTCTCGATAGGGCAGAGGCAGTGATTGAGATAACTGAATGGGTTGAAGTTCCAAAGAAGAACTTAACTCTAGAGAGTAATGCCACCGATCAGACTTCCTCTTCTGAATCAGGAGCATCTGATACTGCAACAGATAGTAAGGAGAATTTGAGTTCAGGAAGTGATGCAAATAGTCCGAGCAGTCCGAACGATGAAAGTACTGCACAAGATACTATTACAGAGAAGGTGCTAAAGAAAAGAACCTTCAGGGTTCCATTGAAGGTAAACTATTTTGTTGGTAAATTGATGCTAATATTGACATGACATGGTCTAACTTTTTTTTCGAATGCAGGTCGTTGAAAAGACGACTGGTGCTGGATCAATTCTTTCAAAAGAGTTGTATTCTGACGCAAAAAAAAGATTAGAAGTACTTAATAAGAAGGATGCTGAACGGAGGAAAACCGCTGAACTGAAAAATAACTTAGAGTCTTATATATACTCTATGAAGGAGAAGGTACCTTTTCTTCTCTGTCTTTATTGTGTACATGTCACAAAAACAATACGAAGATATTTTTTAGCTTTTTGTGATGTGATCATAGATCTGAGTCATTTTGCGCTTAGTTTGGATATCAGAAATTGGGTGATGACTATTGTTTCTCCACATCTGTATACTATTTGGCAAATGCAGATAAAAGATAGTGTACAATGCCACAGTCATTACTGTTTATGTGTTGCAACTTTTTTGTTTTTGATTGCTTAATTGCTGCCTTGATACATCACAGTTGGAAGAAAACACGGACATGTTGACTGTCTCAACTGAACAGGAGAGGGAATCTTTTAATGAGAAACTCAGTGAGGTCAGTCAAATGATGGATCTTGCTGTATGTAGTTTCATTTTTCTAGGGTATGTCTCATGCTGAGTTTTTTGGCAAGTGCAGGTGCAGGATTGGTTGTATATGGATGGTGAAGAGGCTCAAGCAAATGAATTTCAAGAGCGCCTTGATCAGCTTAAGGCCATGGGCGACCCAATTCTTTTCAGGTAATTACTTTATATGAACTTAAGTTCATATCACACAGTGACTGAGATTGTTCCTTTCTTGATAATACAGATTGAGTGAGTTAAAAGCCCGACCCGCAGCTTGCGGAAGTGCTCGATTGTATCTTACTGAGCTACAAAAGGTACCACACTGAGACACGATATTCATTTTTCTAACTATATTTTTATTTTCTTGACACAATGAACTCGGATAATCCCTTTTCATATAAGAAGCAAGAAGCTTCACTCATTTGCACCTAAAATAATGCTTGTAAGAAAAAAGAATGCATACTCATCCGATTTGAGCAGAGAGGCATAGTGCAATTGCACATTCTTTTGGGAAAGGTCATTACTGGCAGACACGTTATGTAATGAACAGAACTTTTTAGCATGGTTCATTCTCCACCTTGTCACTGATAAAAACTTAACTTCGTCATCTTGAACAATCACCTAAGGTCATCCTTTATGTTTGTTCTGGGTTCTCATTGTGGAAAATCTTAGTCTGGACATTCTTGAATTCCAAATCGATGAGCTACACCTGCATATGTTTATTTATCTGCATTATAGAACTGCCAAGCAGTAAAAATCTTAGATGATTGTATAGTTCTACCAATTGGTTGCTGTGTTATTGTATTCTCATATGTTTTTCCCTTCTGAAGATTGTAAAGAACTGGGAGACAAGCAAACCATGGCTTCCAAAAAAGAGAATAGATGAGGTAACCAGTGCGCTTAGTGAAGTTTTTGAATAATTCATTTTGCCGATTATGTGCAGTTCTCATTTAACTGGTTGTGATGTTATCGGTGTCTAGGTCGTAAGTGAAGCAGATAAACTGAAAACTTGGCTGGAGGAGAAGGAAGCCGTGCAGAAAAGGTAAGCCGTTAAAAAGAGAACCTTTCTCCAGTTCAAATTTAACTTTCATGTGGCTGGCTAACTCCTGGAGACTATATTGCAGTACCCCTGTCTACAGCCCACCAGCCTTCACATCTGAAGAGGTCTATGAGAAAGTTTTGGGCCTACAGGATAAGGTTAGAACCTTATACTTCGCAATTCAAGCACACCACACTCCATTTTAATTCGACTTCTAAATATGATGGGAACTCAATTGGTGTGCAGGTCTCAAGTGTCAATAGGATTCCAAAACCAAAACCCAAGATTGAGAAGAAACCTCCCAAGGAAGAGTCTGCTGACAAGGAGAAAACTGCTTCTTCAGAATCTGCATCCAGTGAGTCCGAGTCCACGGACAAGCCATCAGAATCAGAGGCCCCGGAAAAGACTAACGAATCAGAACCAGAATCTCATGACGAGTTGTGATTATTTGAGTCGACCTTTTGAGAACCCTGTAGGACTGGTTCAGACTCCATATACTCCGAGAATACAGTGTCACCACAGTTTTGTTTGACGGCCAAAAGAGGAGATTGTGTAGGAATGTGAGGCAGACTAGATGCTGTATGGGCGAAGAATTTGATATAAATCCGCTGTTTAGCAGTTATTATGGCCTTGTGGCATGCTGTCAAGATAGTGCTTCAAAAGGCTTAGTTGTCGGGACTTAAGGACTCGACTCTGTAGTTGCATTGTTGTATTGAACTTGTCTATTTTTCAGTAGCTATAGGGATTTCACATGAAGTATCAATGTATCTTTCTTTTACTACGGTGAAAGAAATAAACATCTGAAGGACTTCGATTCATCTTGCTTCGGAAGTAACACCTATATTTTACACCGTTTCACCTGATGTCAAATTTAATCATATCAGACAACAAAATGAGAATTACTCCCTCCTTACGGAAGGAATTAACTGACTCACATTTGCACCTATTTGTCTAGATTTTGCATGTACCTGCGCTTTAAATTTGCGTCTAGATACACATGCACACACTAAAGAAAATCTAATTCCAGAAATTAGACAAATGCGAGTCTGTTAATTCCGGACAGTGCTGCTGCTGCAGTAAACTGCTCAATCTCTTCACTGCGTAAAAATTCCACAGGAAAACAAATCCCAGTCCAGTACATACAGTCTACGTTTCTGAACATGTATGCCAGCAAGCCTGGGCGCAAGATGCCCCGCGACTTGGTCTCTCTCCCTCCCGTTCATGCTGCATGATGCGAGAAGTAGGTGCAAATAATCACCTCCTCTTCTTTAACTTTAACCCCTTTCCTGTCGATGTAACCAAGTTGTCAAATTTAAAAGCATGAAAGAAAAGCAGATCTTGGTGCAATGAAACCAGCTATTCATATCATGTGTCTTTCAAGGAAAAACGTGAGGTGCAACGTGCAAGTACATGAGGAATTAATCCCCTTATTTTTCTTTTGCATGTTACTTGTTCATAACTATAGCCATATTTCATACAGTACTTCTGGACGCAAGTACCAACCTAAAAAAAGTGTCAACCGTTAGTGTTCAGTGCTGTTTCCTGAGTTATGCTTTCCTAAATGACTTGGTATTTGTTACTGCCTTGCGGCACCTGATTAAATTTCCCTACATAGGTTCTAAACCAAAATTACATACTGCAAAACGTCTGAAATCAAATACTAATGGGCTCGGCTCATGAGAGTTTGTCCCTGAACGCTACACTAGAATATTTTGAAGCACTAACAAATAGTCCATAAAAGTTTTCTCCACTTATTTTTTTCTCGATTAGTTTTGATTCACGGTATCTTCTTTTGTCAAATAATATCTTCACCGTACTGAGAAAAATCAATCCACTGTCACGGGTACAAAGCCTACAACATGATGTCACTTGAAATAGAAAAAAAGGAAGCAGAAGCAATACCATGGTGGGTAGATATGAATTACATTTCCTTCTAGAAGATCCACATTGTCACATATTTTGGGACTGAAGATAATGGTCCTCTTACTGCTGTTGTCAGCCATGTCACACTCTGTTGAGACCTTGGATGTTATGGGAAACTGCAAGGAACACAAGTACACTGATAAAAACACTGGCACAATACTGTCGGGGCCTCCCCTACAGTTTTCAGATAAAAAAAAAAAACACTGGCACAAGATGCTGGGAAATAGCATTTGAGTATAGCATGAGGATTGGTTTGTTAGAACTTGTCCCCGGCAAAAGGATATGCTTTTGGGAGGGTCATAACAAAAAGGAATATAATTCTAAAGGTAGCACGGCATTTCCATCTTAAATGTTTGAACACTACACGGTTGGCCAATTCAAAAGGAGTAGCCAAACCAGACGGAAGATTACCCGACATGCATGACTTCTGCATACAGGACGTACTCCTGGGTAAGAATATACTGTTGCCGGATCAACAGCAAGGGTAACTTTTCATGCACAACAACCATTATTTTTCTTCGAGTATGGAAAGCAAAATGTTAATTTAAGACTACTTCTAAGAAAGATCAATCAACAAAAGAACATTAAGAGGTTCTGAAAAACAGAGATGGAAGACGAACATTACTCCTCTCCTTCAACAAGCAGCGGCAGACTGTTAGTTTTCCTTCCAAGGACCTTGACAGAATTTGGACAGTAACTCCCTTTGAATCACCTGGAAATACAGTCGTTACTTCATCAATATATGGAGACACATTGATGAAGGTTATTTTGGTACCAATATCAACTACCTCTACTAGCAAGTCTAGCATAATTATCATAATGGCAAACTAAGCACCACCTAAATAATCTTGTGCCTTGTTACACTGCCTTGAGAACTGAACGTGCCTATCTTTCTCCATCTGCATAATCTGTTGCATCCTTCCATAGTAACCAGTTCTGTACAGAGAAATAAGCAAATAAATTAAGCAGAACATCCGGAGATATTTGAATGGTCATTGGTAAAGAGTTTTCAGGGTTTCTGTACCCAGTTGATCTCATGGGGAGTGCAGCAACATCCATGTCTGTTGCACTAAAAGCTTCTTGGAATAGGTCAGTCATAGTTTTCCCCTTCACATCTTTGGTCACCATAGCCAAGTTGTGTTGAACAGTATCCTATTACAGGATAGAAGTATCATGATGAATGGTACAACTGAACAATTGCTAATAACAGTTGTTAGTATGTTAACAACATACTTCCACTTCATCCTCGCTAGACGTTTCACCAATAACATGCTGCGAGGGCTCTTCATTGTCAAGATTACTCTGACCTCGAAGTGTTAGTGTTTTATTCCCAATCGGAACTTTTGTCTTCCCTTCCCTAGCTCTGGTGTGTTGATGAAGCTGCATTGAAATATTCAGAGACAAGCTAGCTGTTGTCTAAGAGCTCCAAATAATGAAGCAGCATAAGAAAATACACACCGGAAATGGTGTTTTAACAGAAGAGCCACTCCTATCTTGTAGATCTTCAAGAAGTTCAGCAACTGAAATGTTGGCAATCGCGGTTGGATGGGCAAAATCAGAGGGCAAGTCTTCACTTTCTTCATCGATATTTTCCACCTGCTCAGCCATCATAGTTTCTAAAGCTTTAGTTGATGGCATTCCTGACGATACTTCTTGCTCCCCATCGTACAAGTTTCCATTCTTTACATCTGATGAGACATAACTGGATCCACGTATCGAGAATCTGGGCTTGTTTTCACATTTATTCCCTGCATCAGTGATGAAAAGAGAAAGATTCATATAGGATATCCACCAGGAAAAGTTATGCATGGAAATATCGCGTATCAAAGTACTCCTTTTGTTCATAAAAAAAGAAGAGTCTGCATAATAAGTATAACAGGAGATGCAGCGATATACTTTTGCTTGTTCCACCAGAGAGAAATGCGACTCTGCGAGGCTCTTTATGCACATGGGGTAGCTCATCAGCTTCTTCCAGAAGATTACCCCAGAGGGCTGATTCATCATGGCCATCCATTCTGTTATCCTCCTCTCTCTTTTTTGAAGTAACGCAAGCCAATGAGAGCCTTGTTGGTGCAAGAACGTCCTGTTGGTATACAACAAAAGACAAATACCACAAGCTCAACAAGTATTTCATATATTGCAACATGCTGGAGGTTGTCATACTGATGAAGATGTCAGATACATTTGTTAGCAACAGCTTAAAAAGGAGGAGTGAGCTTCAGTGAATTGTCTAGAAGCGGGAGTGTACGCCCAGCCCACCTGCGTTCGAGGCCTAGCGTCCATGGGGATTAGATGCCACGGTGCTAATGCCTATTGGTCGAGTTTTAACATCTTAAGAAAGACGCAGCAGTTATAGTCTATGTATCTAAGCAACTACGAAATTTGGAACAGTTCCTTTACATATGAGCGCATAATGGGCAACAATGTTTGTGCAATTTGTGGGCCAAGCAAACAACAGAAATTTTTGGAATGCCAAAGTATTTCCTTAAAAAACAAACAAATCTTATACAGCTCAGCGTCAGTAGAGGCAGCACCTCATCAGATATTGGATCCTCAGCAGAATCAGAGACATGGTCAGGGTGTTGCTGAGACTGATCACCAAATCCTTCCATGCCAATCAATGCCGTAGCAAGATCCGGAGCCACCAATGCCCTGGATAAAATGCACACACAAATTCTGTAAAGCATCTAGCGAAATTACGAGTACAATACAATTACGTGAATACAATTCGACAAATGAGGCAAGTATGCATAGCACAGAACAGCTGAAGCGTGGGCTGAAGTCTATTGTGCAAGGACGGAAGCAGGGGGGCAGGGAGCTACCTCTCGCGGACGCGCGGTGCTGCCTACCGGAGTGTCTCTGCGAATAGCACCGCGCTCTACTCCCCTTCAGGCCTCCGCCCGCTAGTTCGCTCGCCGGCTCGCCGAGGCGCGGCCGCGCGATTCTGCTCGCGGGACACGGGGTTGCGCCCTTCGTCCCCGCGCTCCGCGTATCTCGCAGTTTCGTGGGCGCTTCCTGCAGCCCCGTCCCTCTCCTGGCCGGACGCCCTGCTCGCCGATGGAGAGCCGCCTCGGCCGCGCGCTCGAGCTGCGGGCGATGCCCAATTCCAGCTCCAAGGTGCGGCGGTATCGAGCAATTGAGGCCCGTTGGGCCTTTGGAGTTTTTTTTGGAGTTGTTAGGCCTTTGGAGTTATTTTTTTTAATCAACAGGGACCCCCATCCCCGGTTTCATTGATAATATTAACGAAACCTGGAGTGAAATTCAGGTTCAGTACAAAAGAACATCCTACAGAAATAAGGTCCAAAACAAATTAGAAAACTAAACAGATATTAAAGCAGGGGAAGCCACAAAGAGATATCCCCAGATAACAGAGGGAGCGTCAGCCTAATTAAGAGTTACAGAGGGGGAGAGGAAAACACAGCAGCTGCCAGCGTGGAAGTCGGTGTAGCCCAGGTCCCCATCCTCGCAAATCTTTTGCTCGCCGGCGACGACGATTCAGAAGGATCATCCCCTTTAGCTTCAGCACTCCTGCTCAGCCACTCATCAGAGCGAACGACGAGGCCAGAATCTAGGAGAGGTAAGTGCAGAACTCCTCCACCTTTCCCAACATCTCCTCCTTGAAAATCAACCTCCAGTGCCTTACAAGGTCAATATTTTCCCCAGGACCCGATGTAAGTTTATTCAAGGAAGACCATTAAAGATTAAATTATTCCTAAATTTCCAGAGACACCAAAGAGCAGATGAACAAACTGGATTAAGAATAGCATGTTTTTTGTTTAAGATCCAGTTCTTAGCTACATACAGGTAATCATTTTCAATAGTAAAGCCAAAGAATTTGGAGATGATAATCCAAACCTGTTTTGCAACCAAGCACTGAAAAAAGAGATGGTCAATGGACTCATCTTCAGAACAGAAAACACAATCCTCAGGTTTATTCAGATGTCTTTTTTTAAGGTTATCTCTAGTCATTAACTTGTTATGAGCTAGTAGCCAAAGGAAGATGTGGACCCTAGGTGGGACATGAAGCTTCCAAACAGTAGGTATAAAGATGGGAATAACACCCCCAAAGTTGATTATAGCATAAAGGGAGGTAGTGGAGTAAACTCCTTTGCTTTCATATTGCCAAATCAAAGCATCAGTGTTGGAGTTAAGGGATATACCAGAAGCAATTGCCTCCAGTTCAAACCACTGATTTAATAGATTACTACTAAAATTCCTCCTAAAAGTGAGCCTAAGGGAAGAGCCATCCAAATCTGTTGAACAATCTTGTTATGCTCATTACAAATGACATAAATCTCAAAAAATTGCACAGACAAAGGGGAGGTTCCAAACCAGGTGTCCTCCCAGAACCTGACTTGAGCCCCATCCCCAATTTGCCATTTGTAGCCAAATATAACACTATTAATGGCCCAAGGACCCCTTTCCAGAATTGAGACACACCAGCCTGCCTACTACAAAAAATGTTAGGGTTACTAGTGTCATACTTGGAGTCAACTATAGACCTCCAGATCTTACCCTCATCCTTGGAATATCTTTTTATCCAAGACCCAAGGAGAGTCAAATTGACATTAGCTAAGTCAGGGATGCCTAGGCCTCCAAACTCCTTCTTCTTACAAACTAGCTTCCAACTAGCTCAATGTAGTTTCCTATGCCCCTCAAAATCGTTCCAAAGACAGTTAGCCATCTGGGAGTTGATGAGGTCTAAGTCCCATTTGGGAAATTTAAAGAAGGAGAGCAGGTATGTCAACACCCAGATTTTTAATCCCAGATGCCTGTTATGCCATACATCGCAATCCCATGATTATCATTTTTGCGAGACATAACAGAATTGGATACCATAGTACATCATCCATTACAAACCGTACATAAGTTCTTACACAAATAGGGATCTCATGATCTAGTTCTTAATACAACTTCAAGCAGCGGAATACGTAATAATAACGGTAGCGTAGGCGAAGCTCCATCTTCGGGGTCACAGGCAATGCTGACGATGGGAAATGATCCTAGTTGTCGTAACCTTCCTGGGGTCCATCCTCCAGGTACTCCTCTTCATAGTCTGGACACGGGAATAGCCAGGGACAAAGCCATGAGTACTCTTTAAGTACTCGCAAACTAATACTAACAAGTGACAGGGGTTTTTGATAATAGGACACTAGGCTCTAGGATTGTTTTGCAAAAGCCAGATTTATCTCTACTAAGCTGAGAAGCAAGAGAAGCTAGTCACAAATTTATAACTCCTAAGTAGGAACTTGTAATTCATATCACAACTCTGTTGTGGTCAAGTCAAAGTCTCCATTCATTTCACGAGTCTTTTTAAAACATCTGACGGGGGAACAGTATGGCCGATCCAACTGTCCATAACCACGGACGCGGCTATTCGAATAGTTTGACACTCTGCAGAGATTGTACACTTTCACCACAACATTCGATACATCCGTCAGGAACAAATCCTGAATTCACCATACTCAGTATGCGGATAATCAATCCTAACCTTTCAATTACACGCCCTAGTATAAGCACCTCTCCTGTGAGTTTGGCCTCCCAACCATGACCAACTGTCATCTTGGGTACTGCACAGGTGGACAATCTTCACAAGGTAGCCTCAGCTCAGACCTTGGCCGTGAGGGAACTAATACTAGGGTATATAAGTTTCCAGTCAAGCCCTATCCAATCTTCGGGTATTGTGGTTGTACGATAAAATTGGAATGGTATCGCATCCAGTCAACCATCAGTTTTATAAAGGGCTAAGGATCATGCCTCAATATTTTCATTACCATAAATCATCTGGTGTTCGGAAACACATGTCCAAAACATTTCAATAGAATGATCCATCATTCCAAGGTTTTCATAACCATTTTCCCACCAAGTATTCCCATCTAAAGTTGATCAAGTTTTATGCTTAGCACTAGCATCTACAAGTGGGGGTAAGTACTAATGAGGGGTAGTAAAAAGTGGAGTTTCAACTAACTTCAATCTCATGCCTTAGGATGACATAAAGATTATCTAGCTTAGGCCAAATTTTATGCTCTTTATGCAACCTTCAAATATCTTTCTAGTATCTACAATTTACTGAAGTAAACTCTAAGTAATAGCTTTGATAAAGAAATAAAGTAATAAGCTTGTAAGTAAAAACTAGGATTGGTTTATCAAGTGGGTAGGATCATCTATGCTTAAGGCATATAGTTGGCATGGTGACAAGCAAGTATTGTCTTGCATAGGTCAACTTGATTAGTAAGGCTTGCTAAGTTAATAGCTTGCAGGTATTGGCTTGCATGGGTAAAGTATCTTGCAAGTGTGAGCTTGCACAATCAACTAGTAATATTAGGCTTGCCTTGTGCAGAGCAGTGGTTGAAGTTCTCCTCGGCTTCTTCTTTGTAGTATCCTCCTTCCTCCTCGTATCCTTGGTCGGTACTAGCGTCTATAAATAAATACGATGTACACAATCACCAAACAATACTTAACTACTTGCAATCCTCACACAAAAGGGTCCTATAGATGATTTAGCATCATCACTAACATTACAAGATTAAAGCTTGGTTTAAATCCTTTTATTTTTAGAAAAGTAATTTCTACTCATTGAAAAACTACTTAAGATTTAATATTCTCCAAACCAAACATGGGATCATGTTGACACATGTCATCACCATATATTTTAGTCCATGGTAATATGATTTAAAGTGGTGTCACAATTTAATAAGGTTTTACCCTTTTATTTTAATTAAATAAAGTGACTAGAAATGCTTATGTGGCATTCTTTTATTACTTGAACATTATTTCTATAAGTAAACCCATATATTTTTATATATTCTGAAAGGTATGATCAAATGTGATTTTTGAGAGTTGGAATAAACTCAAAAGCTATTATGGTTTAAATTTGAAACATGTTTGAATGCAGAAAATCTTTTGCCTTGTTATTTTTACCAAGGATGATCTACAGATCCAAATGACTTGAATCCAACGGGCTTGGATTCAGCATTCCCAGACCTTTGTAACAAAATTGGTTTCATTTAATTTGGTTTAGTGAATCGATCTGGGTTGATTTTTGAATCTAGGTTCAGAAGTGTGTTTGAAATAAAATGAAAAAGGTTTATTTCAAATGACTGGGCTGCGCGGGGAACGATACTGGGCTGGCCTGCTAAGCACAGCGCTTACGCGGGCTGGTTAAGTGGATGTCCCCACGCGTCAGTGAGACGAGGGGGTGCGAAGTGGTATGGGGCGATGTGGTGCGTTCGATCTGGTTCTAATCCAACGGCCGAGGGTCATCGTCGATGTTGGGCAACGTCGGCAAGACAGAAACCTAGCGCGGCCAGTGGGGGTCGTTGGGGGCTCACCGGGGTTCAGGCGAGGGTCGGCGAGATGGGCGAACGACGAAGTCGACAACGACGAACCTCCTGGTACCGACAGCTTCTCCTGGGGCGGCTCCAATCGCTGGCCCCCTTCTTCTCCCGCAGCAGCAGACTCCGATGAAATTCAGGCGAAGTGCTGCTCACCTTGCTTCGGGAACGGGGTGGCATGATCAGTGAGGAGAGGGGAGTGAGATGGTGTGCTCAATTCGGCTGGGGGTGGCCTCTATTTATAGTCGCGACGATGAGACCGAATGACATGGTCAGGCGACGGTGGCGACATGGCTACGGGATGCTAGAGGCATGGCCGGCGGTGGCGATCGCTTGGTGGTCTCCTGGCGATGCTCTATGGCTTTAATGCGCATGTAGGGGCGGTGGCAAATGGTCTGGAACGCGCGATGCTCTGCGCGGCAGAGGCGGCGTCTTCGACGGTGAGCGGTGGCTGTGAGGAATGGGGCGGCAAACGGTGATGTCTGGCGGTCTCCTGGGTCGGTGGCGATCACGTATGCACGCGGCGAGGGCGGCGTGCGGTCTGTGGGCTTCGGTCGAGGGTGGCTCTCTGGCGCATGCTCGGCATGGTTGCTGGCGAGCTTGGCGCGGTCTGTGCGTGTGGTCCAGGGTTTGGCAACGCTCGCGGCTGGGACAGGGAGTGGCGATGGACGGTGGGCTGCCTCTGTAACACCCTCAGAATCGGCCCTATGCAAGTTTCGGCGCTTCCCGCCAAACCCGCATAGAAACGATTCAAAGGTGCCCACCAGGCACTTGCGTGCGGGTGGAAAACGAAGTAATAACATTACACAACAGTCCTCGATGGGACCCACAGAACAGATATATATACAACACGACTCCATGAGTCAAGAATACAGATATACAGAACAAAGATCCAAATCACCTTGAAAACAATAGAGCGTCCAGCTACGGACAAGATGCAAATGGGGCTAAGAGCCCTGAAGAATAACCAATGGCGTCCATAACCCTGCCTAGGCCAAGCCGGAAGGGTAACCCTGCTAACGACGTCGAAACCTGCTAAAACAAAAGGGGTGCCGACAAAGGGCAAAGGAAAAAGAGGAGCGTCAGTACTGAGGCCAGTACACGGCGAGGCTAGAATTCGGCGGTCCTCGCCTACATAGGTATGATGGACTGAAGCGGCAGCGCAGCATGCACTAACAACCTATAGAGACTCGATACAACTGTCGGCTACCAGAAAGGGATAAGAAAGACCTATTCGGAACCAACCTGATACTACCACCATACATACCCATCCTGGTATTTCCCCCTCGAGACCAAACGAGGAAGTCCACCGAGGAACTCACACCGTTGGCAGTTTTATTTATTCAGTTATCGTTGCAGCAATTACTAGTCAGGTATAGATAGTCATCCTGATAAAATAAGCAGTGGGCACTTTTAGTTAACCATTCCGTTGTAGTTGCAACACTTACTAATCAGATACAAATAGCATGAGATGTCCCAAACCCAGCAGTTGTTGGTACTTTTATTTAGCCATTCCGTTGCAGTGAAGCTGATTACTAGTCATATCGGATACAAGTCATATTATAACAGTAAACTTTAGTTATAGTTGTCTATGATCGAGACATGTGCTCCAAGTCGTCCATAACCGCGGACACGGCTTCTCGAAAAGATTTAACCCTGCAGGGGTGCACCAAAGTATCCAAACGCACCTACACCCTTGTTGTCGGATCAGGTAGGTACAAGATCACAAAACATACACCCAACGGTATGTCGACGGGGTTTTGGACACGACGTTTCCCAGACCCAAAGCAAGCACGGGGGGCCACCCCACTAAGTATACCCGCAACAAAGTCGGCCGGTCTCCGAGACGGACTCAGGGTTTGCGCCAGTGGCTGTAAACGACTGGGAACCCGAAACTCTCGGGCTTGTCGATACCGCGAAAACACTCCGCAATCCTAAACAGTACACGTGCAGTACCTCGCACAATTTAAATAAAGCAGTAAAACAAGGCATAAGAACAGGATAGTAATAAGGCCCCAAACTAATTGTGGCCCCCAGTACAGTACTTGGAATCAGGTACTAAATCGATGGGGGTGCCCATACACCCCACCTGTGGTTAGCGCGCTTGATCTTGGAACAGGTGTCAAGAACTCGGGTTCCTACGGGACACAAGTGGACGGTTAACAACCAAATAACATCTATTGCCCACCTGTGCCTCTGCTTACCTACTTCAATTTTAGTTATTAAACAATAATTAAAGCCATGATCATCTCCAACATTAAACATGCGGCAATACTCCAACAACTGAGGTACTTGACGACACGCAACAACACTTGAGCAAGCGACTACGATGCGCAAGTCCAACTATCTACCAAATCAACAGGTAATAGGAGGTGTCCAAGGCAATATAAGGCTGCAAGGGATATCACGGGTACGAAAACTAGAGCATCGCAACACAGATATCAATAGATCAACAGGAGGGAATAAATACTATAAAAGTAAGATAGGTAGAAAGGGGGAGATGCTCGCCTGAAAACATTGTCGAAGTTTCATCCGAAGATCGGGGCGAAGCTCACATCAACTCAACGGCCTTATCCGCGAAGAAGCAAAACACTAGAATAAACACCGGATGCACTATTTATTACTACGGCAGAAGATCGAGCATGATGCATGTATGATGTATGACATGGCAAATGTGCGATGCAATTAGGCAATATTAAGCGGAACCGGGGGTCCCGACAATTAATTATTAAGTTCATGTTGTTTAGATACCCCGCAATTTTAAATGTTGTCTTAACATGGCAAAAGATAGCACCGGTTCGCTACACAAGTTTAAATGAGGCCAATATAAGACTAGATTTGCCCGCATATGGGTCCCATATTTAATTATGAGGTGAATCGGCATAAGGCCCCCAAACCACATAAATATGTATGCAAACATGTATGATTTAATGCAACAAGTCTTTATCATTATAAAAATAGGGGCTTAGGGAAAAGGTTCACACATCTGGGTCGGAAGATCGTGGGGTTTCGAGGGTTCGGTCTCAGGGTTCAAGGTTCGACGGGATCGGTCTCGGCAGGATCGTTCTCGGATAACAGAGTAGATCTTGGCGTTCCGCGAAGAAGGACTTGGTTCGGCGTCGGGGCGCATCGGATTTGTCCTGGTCGGTGTCGATCTTGTCGTTGCGAAGATCTTGTCGGGTCCGCGCCATCAAGTCGGTCTTGTCGTTTCACGGCGGAGATCTTGGTGTCCCGGGTCTCGGCGTCTTCGGATCCCAGAGGAAGAACTTGGCGTGTCGGGTTCGGTCTTCTGATCCGAGAAGGAGAACTTGGCGATTCCGAGGGTCTTGGTGTTCGACGGGGTTTGACGCGCCGGGATCGGTCTTCGGACTTCAGGAACGGGACCTTGTCGAATTGGCGTCATCGCCTCCGAGTTCCATGATGGAGATCTTGACAAGCCTAGTTGATGTTCTTCGGGTACTAGAGTCGATTGCCAAAATTCGGGATGATGATCTGCACTGCTCCTGATACTTGACATGGCCGTTGGTGCTCACGCAAAACGTGATGGGTAGCTTTGCTTACACCTTGGCCGAGCAACAGGGACAACATGCCCTCGGGCGCTGCTAAAGAACAAGACACGAGTGTGCCAAGGAACAGGGGCCGGACGGAGGCGGGGTACGGGGCCGTGCGACCGGAGCAGGAGGACGACAGGCTCTGGGACGCCACTGCAAGGGAGGGGCCGAAGGTGGAGCTCATCAGGCAGGGAGCCGCGCGACCATGCGAGGACAAGGCGGCGGTAGGCGCACCGGTGGCGGCCTGGCTCATGCGGGAGAGGGCTACCGCTGACGTGGCTGCTGCGAATCGTGGCGCAGGCGGAGATGGCCGTGAGGAAGCGGAGCTTGGCGAGACGTCGGAGTGAGGGAGGCCGAGGCCAGGGACGAGTGTAACACCCTCAGAATCGGACCTATGCAAGTTTGAACAAAATTCGCCAAACCCGCATAGAAACGATTCAAAGGTGCCCACCAGGCACTTTCGTGCGGGTGGAAAACGAAGTAATAACATTACACAACAGTCCTCGATGGGACCCACAGAACAGATATATATAACAGCGACTCAAAGAGTCAAGAATACAGATATAATATACAAGATCCAAATCACCTTGAAAACGATATAGCGTCCAGCTACGGACAAGATGCAAATGGGGCTAAGAGCCCTGAAGAGTAACCAATGGCGTCCATAACCCTGCCCAGGCCAAGCCGGAAGGGTAACCCTGCTAACGGCGTCGAACTCAAAACCTGCTTAACAAAAGGGGTGCCGACAAAGGGCAAAGCAGAAAAACAAAGAAGGAGCGTCAGTACTGAGGCCAGTACACGGCGAGGCTAGAATTCGGCGGTCCTCGCCTACATAGGTATGGTGGACTGAGCGGCAGCGGCAGCATGCACTCACAACCTATAGAGACTCGATACAACTGGCGGCTATCAGAGAGGGGGAGAAAGACCTATTCGGATCCAACCTGATATTAGCATCAAACAAACCCATCCTGGCGTTTCCCCCTCGACACCGATCGAGGAAGTCAACCGAGGAACTCACACAGTTGGCAGTTTTATTTATTCGGTTATCGTTGCAGCAATTACTAGTCAGGTTAAGGATAGTCGTCCTGATAAAATAAGCAGTGGGCACTTTTAGCTAACCATTCCGTTGTAGTTGCAACAATTACTAATCAGATACAGATAGCATGAGATAAACCCAAAACCCAGCAGTTGTTGGTACTTTTATTCAGCCATTCCGTTGTAGTTGCATTACTTACTAGTCAGGTACAATGGTCGCAAGCGACACTCCAAAACAAGCAATTGTGGGCAGTATTAATTAGACATTCCGTTATAGTGAAGCTGATTACTAGTCATTATAAAGTCAAATTTATAGCAGTAAACTTTAGTTATGCTTGTCTATGATCGAGATACTGTGCTCCAAGTCGTCCATATCCGCGGACACGGCTTTCAGAAAGTTTTACCCGGCCGGGGTGCACCAATAGCAACACACACTCGATCAACCTCGGAAAAACCAAATCAAAACCCAACGAGGCCTTCACGACAAAGCAATCACAGGATTCAGAAATATTTCAGGGGGCCACCCCATTAAGCTACCCGCAACGAAGTAAGCTAGCTCCGAGACGGACTCAAGGTCTGGGTAGACGGCTATGAACGACTGGGAACCCCAAACGGGGCTTGTCGACACCGCGGAATCGTGTCCCGATCCTAAACAGTACAGGTGCTATCTGTCGCACAATCGTAAATAAAGCAGTAAAACATGGCATAAGTACATGATCGTAATAAAGCCCCAAACTAGTTTGTGGCCCCAAGAAATAAGACGGAATCAAGCTCTGGCTAAGGGGGGTCCCATATACCTCCCGGATGTGGATAGCGCGATAAATCAAGGAACAAGTATCAAGTACTCGGGGTCTTACGGGACACAAGTGGGCGTTCGGAAACCAAATATTATCTATCACCCACCGATGCCTCTGCTTATTTCAATTTTAGTTGTTAAACAGGAATTAAAATGAGCGATAAGTAAAACTATGATCATCTCCAACATCAACATGCGGCAATACATCAACAACTGTGGCACTTGACGACACGCAACAACACTTGAGCAAGCGACTATGACACGCAAGTCCAACTATCTACCAAACAACAGGTAATAGGATGTGTCCAAGGCAATATAGGGCTGCAAGGGATATCACGGGTATGGAAAACTAGAGCATCGCAACACAGATAGCAATAGATCAACAGGAGGGAATAAACACTATAAAAGTAAGATAGGTAGAAAGAGGGAGATGCTCGCCTGAAAACATGCCGAAGGGTTCAACCGGAGATCGGGGCGAAGCTCACATCAACTCAACGGCCTTATCCGCGAAGAAGCAAAACACTAGAATAAACACCGGATGCAATACTCAATACACGGCAGAAGATCGGCATGATGCATGTATGATGCATGACATGGCAAAGGTGCGGTGCGATTAGGTCATATTAAGCGGAACCGGGGTCCCGACAATTAATTAGATGGTTCGAGTTATTTAGATTCCCCGCAATTTAAATGTTGTTTTAGCATGGCAAAAGATAGTACCGGGTTCGCTACACCAATTTAAATGAGGCCGATATGAGACTAGATTTGCCCGCATATGGGCCCCATATTTAATTATTAGGTGAACCGGCATAAGGCCCCCAAACCACATGAAAGCATGCATGCAAGGTGAATGATTAATATGCAACAGTTGTTATTATGTTATAAAATAGGGTTTCGAGGAAAAGGGTCACACATTAGGGTCTCGACGGTCTTGGGGATCCGGGGTTCGGGGTTCGACAGGGTCCAGGGTTCGACGATCTGGGGTCTCGGCGGAAACGTTCTCGAACTCCGGGGTCAGGGTGTTCGGATCGGGGTAGTTCTTGTCGCGTCCGGGAAGCAGGACTTGGGTCGGTGCCGTTCTTGTCGCATTCGCGGTCTTCGGGTCATGTTGATGATCCTGGCGTTCTGACAGAAGTACTCGGCGTTTCGGCGGCGAAGTGCTCGGTGCTCCGTGAGGTAGACCCTGTTGCGTCCGGGCAGAGGTACTTGCCGCCACGGGGTCTCGGCGTCCTCGGGTTCGAGAGGAAGAACTTGGCGTCCGGCGGTAGGTCTTGTTGGTTTCCCTCCGAGGGGCTTGCTGTTCTGTAGCGTAGATCATGGTTCATCGGGGTCCGGGGTTCGCCGCTTCGGGGTTCGACGAGGGATCGGTCTCGGGTCTCCGAACGTGGATCTTGAGGTTTCCGTGATGGAGGTCTTGGCGTCTCGTGTTGGCCTTGGTTACCTGATGTAATTCATCGGGTTTCTCCTCTTCGATCCTTCAGGTTGGTCTTCATGCGTCGGTGCATCTTGGGGCGTACCGACGCCACAACAGGACTTGTTGGGCACCACCAGGTACACGCGGATCCCCGCTCTGCAACAAACGACGCCACAAACACGACACTGCAGGCCATCTCAGCACCTCAGGGCAAGCAGCAGGGCCGGTGGACAGGCGCGGATGGCGGAGGCGGGTGCTGTCTACGGCCAAGCGAGGAGAGGGCGGCTCGGGCCGGCGGTGACGGGCCGGGAGGAGCGGGGCCGGAAACGGGGGTGCAGGCGCGGCAGGGGCGGACTTGAGGACGGCGGCGAGCTGGAGAGGGGCGGGGCGAGAACGGCGGGGCGGCGAGGTGAGCCGCACGCGGGGGCGCGCCGCTGGGGCCGGAGGCTGCTGGCGCGGCGCCGGCGGAGCGCGCGGAGGGTGGCCGCGCGGCGGCGGACGGGGAAGCTCCGGTGGCGGCGACGGGCGCCGGAGGGGGCAGAGAGAGGGGCCGCGGGGCGACGAGCTCGACGAGGGAACGGCCGGGTCGGGGCGGAGGGGTCTCTGGCGGCGGAGGCTTGGTGGGAGAAGGAGAGGGCGAGCGCGGTGAGCGAGGGCGGAGGAGCAGCGGTGCGCGCGCGGCGGAGGTCGAGCGGCGCGGTGGGTTGAGGGAGGATGGCCGCGTGCGCGCCTGAGGGAGAGAGAGGAGATGCTGGGGGGAAGAAGCACAGGGAGAGGCAGGGCGCGTGGAGGGGCCCGCGGGGTGGGACCCGCGTGGGTCGTGCGTGGGAGGGGGGTGGACCGAGGAGCGGGGGCTGGCGGTTGGTGGCTCGTTGGGGCTGGGCGTGTGGCCTGCTGTGGGTGGGCCAGAGGGGTGGAAGGGCCCCAGCGGTCAGGGGCTGAGCGGCGGGGAGCGTGTGTGGGTGTGCTGGGGGTGGCGCGCGCGAGGTGTGGTGTGTGTGTGCTGAGTGATTGCATGTGAGGGAGGGGAGAGGGGTGAGAGAGGAGGGTGACGTGGCACTGTGTGAGTGGTTGAGGGAGAGGGAGGAGGTGAGGTGGAGGGATCTGATTGGAGGGAGTGAGGTGGAGGCTGGGTTGTGTAGATTAGGTTGGGTGAGTTTAGGATTTAGAGGGCAGGTCTGTTTGGACCGATTAAATTTCTGGGGCGGTCGTTCGGGTCATTTGGCCCGTTCGACTGCCCCCACTAAAAATAATTAAATCTTTTATTTGTTTGAAACGGGCCGTGTGGAAACCGATAGCGGCCAAAACAAAATATTCCGGGGACCCGGTTTTGGTGTTTGAATGAAGGTGGGGCGTCTTGGAAAACAAAACGGGCGTTGCGAAAATAGTTTGATGCAAACAATGCATGATGATGACGATGCAATGCACAAATTCAACGCGATTTTCTAGTAGTGGTTTTGCGGGATGCTACAATTCGACACCACTAACAATGGATCTCGCCCTCGAGATCCGCCTCATGGTACCGGAAGGAAGGGTCGACGATCTGCATCTTCTCGCTTCGTGTAAATCCTCGCGACACCACCAGCGATGGTTCCTTCTTCATCTTGAAAACGGCGACACCACCAACAAAGGGTCGTTGCTCCTGATCGTCGAGAGAACACTCCGGGGAAACAAAGGACGAAGTTGAAGGTAAGGCCACCTCTAACTTCCATGGATAGAGTAAAACTGCTGGATCCACTGATTCGGCGTACAAGAGCGAATGATAAGAGCAGTGGTAGGGTAGCTACTCCATCCCGCACTCAAACCATTACTCTGCACACGAATAAGCGGATTAAGCATCCAACTCTCGGAATTAGACTGAAGATCTCGACAAGCGAGGTTCGGAAACAAGGGAGTGTTGCCAGCAGAAATCGTATGAAAGACACACTGATTAGGTTTCGCGGTGGTTCCATTGGCATGAACAACACATGCTCAAGGTCGACTCCAACTTAAACAAAGCTCGTCCTTCTCATATGTTTTTCCACGACACTGATATCCAGCAAGGAACACATAGGGATAAAGAGCTCAAGGACAAAATATTGGATGAAGGGTACAACAGGCAAGTTGCCGATTGATGATCGAAGAACCTCCGTTACAAAAGGAAGAAAGCGAAACCCTGAAGGTACGACGGAAACCCAACCGCGAGAAATCCTGGACTCGAAGAGAGAGAAGAGAGCGGATTCAAAACACGTAGAGGTAAGAGGAGAACAGCAGAGGGGTAAGGAGTAAAATCAGACCTATTCAGAACTATCCAACCGATTTTGAAAAATAGTTTTGACACTCTACTTCGGCCGTTAGCTAGGTTATCCTACAGGCTGGACTTGTGGGGTATCGCAACTGCTGAGCTCTGATACCACTCTGTAACACCCTCAGAATCGGACCTATGCAAGTTTGAACAAAATTCGCCAAACCCGCATAGAAACGATTCAAAGGTGCCCACCAGGCACTTTCGTGCGGGTGGAAAACGAAGTAATAACATTACACAACAGTCCTCGATGGGACCCACAGAACATATATATATAACAGCGACTCAAAGAGTCAAGAATACAGATATAATATACAAGATCCAAATCACCTTGAAAACGATATAGCGTCCAGCTACGGACAAGATGCAAATGGGGCTAAGAGCCCTGAAGAGTAACCAATGGCGTCCATAACCCTGCCCAGGCCAAGCCGGAAGGGTAACCCTGCTAACGGCGTCGAACTCAAAACCTGCTTAACAAAAGGGGTGCCGACAAAGGGCAAAGCAGAAAAACAAAGAAGGAGCGTCAGTACTGAGGCCAGTACACGGCGAGGCTAGAATTCGGCGGTCCTCGCCTACATAGGTATGGTGGACTGAGCGGCAGCGGCAGCATGCACTCACAACCTATAGAGACTCGATACAACTGGCGGCTATCAGAGAGGGGGAGAAAGACCTATTCGGATCCAACCTGATATTAGCATCAAACAAACCCATCCTGGCGTTTCCCCCTCGACACCGATCGAGGAAGTCAACCGAGGAACTCACACAGTTGGCAGTTTTATTTATTCGGTTATCGTTGCAGCAATTACTAGTCAGGTTAAGGATAGTCGTCCTGATAAAATAAGCAGTGGGCACTTTTAGCTAACCATTCCGTTGTAGTTGCAACAATTACTAATCAGATACAGATAGCATGAGATAAACCCAAAACCCAGCAGTTGTTGGTACTTTTATTCAGCCATTCCGTTGTAGTTGCATTACTTACTAGTCAGGTACAATGGTCGCAAGCGACACTCCAAAACAAGCAATTGTGGGCAGTATTAATTAGACATTCCGTTATAGTGAAGCTGATTACTAGTCATTATAAAGTCAAATTTATAGCAGTAAACTTTAGTTATGCTTGTCTATGATCGAGATACTGTGCTCCAAGTCGTCCATATCCGCGGACACGGCTTTCAGAAAGTTTTACCCGGCCGGGGTGCACCAATAGCAACACACACTCGATCAACCTCGGAAAAACCAAATCAAAACCCAACGAGGCCTTCACGACAAAGCAATCACAGGATTCAGAAATATTTCAGGGGGCCACCCCATTAAGCTACCCGCAACGAAGTAAGCTAGCTCCGAGACGGACTCAAGGTCTGGGTAGACGGCTGTGAACGACTGGGAACCCCAAACGGGGCTTGTCGACACCGCGGAATCGTGTCCCGATCCTAAACAGTACAGGTGCTATCTGTCGCACAATCGTAAATAAAGCAGTAAAACATGGCATAAGTACATGATCGTAATAAAGCCCCAAACTAGTTTTTGGCCCCAAGAAATAAGACGGAATCAAGCTCTGGCTAAGGGGGGTCCCATATACCTCCCGGATGTGGATAGCGCGATAAATCAAGGAACAGGTACTCAAGTACTCGGGGTCTTACGGGACACAAGTGGGCGTTCGGAAACCAAATATTATCTATCACCCACCGATGCCTCTGCTTATTTCAATTTTAGTTGTTAAACAGGAATTAAAATGAGCGATAAGTAAAACTATGATCATCTCCAACATCAACATGCGGCAATACATCAACAACTGTGGCACTTGACGACACGCAACAACACTTGAGCAAGCGACTATGACACGCAAGTCCAACTATCTACCAAACAACAGGTAATAGGATGTGTCCAAGGCAATATAGGGCTGCAAGGGATATCACGGGTATGGAAAACTAGAGCATCGCAACACAGATAGCAATAGATCAACAGGAGGGAATAAACACTATAAAAGTAAGATAGGTAGAAAGAGGGAGATGCTCGCCTGAAAACATGCCGAAGGGTTCAACCGGAGATCGGGGCGAAGCTCACATCAACTCAACGGCCTTATCCGCGAAGAAGCAAAACACTAGAATAAACACCGGATGCAATACTCAATACACGGCAGAAGATCGGCATGATGCATGTATGATGCATGACATGGCAAAGGTGCGGTGCGATTAGGTCATATTAAGCGGAACCGGGGTCCCGACAATTAATTAGATGGTTCGAGTTATTTAGATTCCCCGCAATTTAAATGTTGTTTTAGCATGGCAAAAGATAGTACCGGGTTCGCTACACCAATTTAAATGAGGCCGATATGAGACTAGATTTGCCCGCATATGGGCCCCATATTTAATTATTAGGTGAACCGGCATAAGGCCCCCAAACCACATGAAAGCATGCATGCAAGGTGAATGATTAATATGCAACAGTTGTTATTATGTTATAAAATAGGGTTTCGAGGAAAAGGGTCACACATTAGGGTCTCGACGGTCTTGGGGATCCGGGGTTCGGGGTTCGACAGGGTCCAGGGTTCGACGATCTGGGGTCTCGGCGGAAACGTTCTCGAACTCCGGGGTCAGGGTGTTCGGATCGGGGTAGTTCTTGTCGCGTCCGGGAAGCAGGACTTGGGTCGGTGCCGTTCTTGTCGCATTCGCGGTCTTCGGGTCATGTTGATGATCCTGGCGTTCTGACAGAAGTACTCGGCGTTTCGGCGGCGAAGTGCTCGGTGCTCCGTGAGGTAGACCCTGTTGCGTCCGGGCAGAGGTACTTGCCGCCACGGGGTCTCGGCGTCCTCGGGTTCGAGAGGAAGAACTTGGCGTCCGGCGGTAGGTCTTGTTGGTTTCCCTCCGAGGGGCTTGCTGTTCTGTAGCGTAGATCATGGTTCATCGGGGTCCGGGGTTCGCCGCTCCGGGGTTCGACGAGGGATCGGTCTCGGGTCTCCGAACGTGGATCTTGAGGTTTCCGTGATGGAGGTCTTGGCGTCTCGTGTTGGCCTTGGTTACCTGATGTAATTCATCGGGTTTCTCCTCTTCGATCCTTCAGGTTGGTCTTCATGCGTCGGTGCATCTTGGGGCGTACCGACGCCACAACAGGACTTGTTGGGCACCACCAGGTACACGCGGATCCCCGCTCTGCAACAAACGATGCCACAAACACGACACTGCAGGCCATCTCAGCACCTCAGGGCAAGCAGCAGGGCCGGTGGACAGGCGCGGATGGCGGAGGCGGGTGCTGTCCAGGGCCAAGCGAGGAGAGGGCGGCTCGGGCCGGCGGTGACGGGCCGGGAGGAGCGGGGCCGGAAACGGGGGTGCAGGCGCGGCAGGGGCGGATTTGAGGACGGCGGCGAGCTGGAGAGGGGCGGGGCGAGAACGGCGGGGCGGCGAGGTGAGCCGCACGCGGGGGCGCGCCGCTGGGGCCGGAGGCTGCTGGCGCGGCGCCGACGGAGCGCGGCCGGGCCGAGGAGGTCCGCTGGGCGGCGGAGCGCGCGGAGGGTGGCCGCGCGGCGGCGGACGGGGAAGCTCCGGTGGCGGCGACGGGCGCCGGAGGGGGCAGAGAGAGGGGCCGCGGGGCGATGAGCTCGACGAGGGAACTGCCGGGTCGGGGCGGAGGGGTCTCTGGCGGCGGAGGCTTGGTGGGAGAAGGAGAGGGCGAGCGCGGTGAGCGAGGGCGGAGGAGCAGCGGTGCGCGCGCGGCGGAGGTCGAGCGGCGCGGTGGGTTGAGGGAGGATGGCCGCGTGCGCGCCTGAGGGAGAGAGAGGAGATGCTGGGGGGAAGAAGCACAGGGAGAGGCAGGGCGCGTGGAGGGGCCCGCGGGGTGGGACCCGCGTGGGTCGCGCGTGGGAGGGGGGTGGACCGAGGAGCGGGGGCTGGCGGTTGGTGGCTCGGTGGGGCTGGGCGTGTGGCCTGCTGTGGGTGGGCCAGAGGGGTGGAAGGGCCCCAGCGGTCAGGGGCTGAGCGGCGGGGAGCGTGTGTGGGTGTGCTGGGGGTGGCGCGCGCGAGGTGTGGTGTGTGTGCTGAGTGATTGCATGTGAGGGAGGGGAGAGGGGTGAGAGAGGAGGGTGACGTGGCACTGTGTGAGTGGTTGAGGGAGAGGGAGGAGGTGAGGTGGAGGGATCTGATTGGAGGGAGTGAGGTGGAGGCTGGGTTGGGTAGATTAGGTTGGGTGAGTTTAGGATTTAGAGGGCAGGTCTGTTTGGACCGATTAAATTTCTGGGGCGGTCGTTCGGGTCATTTGGCCCGTTCGACTGCCCCCACTAAAAATAATTAAATCTTTTATTTGTTTGAAACGGGCCGTGTGGAAACCGATAGCGGCCAAAACAAAATATTCCGGGGACCCGGTTTTGGTGTTTGAATGAAGGTGGGGCGTCTTGGAAAACAAAACGGGCGTTGCGAAAATAGTTTGATGCAAACAATGCATGATGATGACGATGCAATGCACAAATTCAACGCGATTTTCTAGTAGTGGTTTTGCGGGATGCCACAACGAGGCACCAGGGTGCAAGCGAGCACGACGGCGTCGTGGGGCCACGACAAGGTAGGCAGCGGCCGGATGCGGCCGGGTCAGAGGAGGAGGCGACCGACGGAGGGGCTCGCTGGCAGAGAGGCACGAGGGAGGCGGGGCGGCTGAGGAGGCCGGCGGTGGCGGCCAGCGCTCGCGAGAAGAGGAGGCAGCTCACAGGAGAGTGGCGGCGGAGGGGAAGAAGGCCGTCGCCGGTGCAGAGGCGGGCGGGGGCCGGCGGCGGGCGAGAGGAGGGAGGAGAGAGGGAGGGCGCCGGGGCGCGTCTGCGGGAGAGAGCGAGGGGGCGGCGCGGGAGGAGGTCGACGACGGTGGCAGAGAAGGAGGAAGGAGGCAGAGGAGAACGACGGGGAACGGGGTCGCGTGGAGGGGACGCGGGGTTCGTGGGGAGTGGTGGGGCCGGGTCCAGGGGAAAGAGGTGGTTGGGCGTGGGCGGTGGTGTGTGTGTGGTGGCGTTGGGTATTTGGGGTGGGGTTGATGGGGATATGGTGGGGTGGAGACAGGCGGGACAGGGGCAGGTGGTGGGGCCAGCAGGCGGCTGGGGCAGGTGGAGTGGGTGGCGCGCCCAGGTGGCGGCAGGGGATTGGAGGGAGGAAAGGGAGAGGTGAGGTGGCGGTTGGCGATTGGCCGGGGTGAGGAGGAGGGGGTTTGGGTAGGAAAATAGGGTAGGGTTTTTGGTAGAAAAGGTTTGGGTGTTTCTGGGGTAGGTAGGGTTTTATCTGGAGGTGGCCGACTGGGTCGGATCGGCCCAGTACGGCTGCCCCTAAAAAAAATAAAGTAAATATTTTATTATTTTAAAACGGGGCTTTTGAAATCCATTGGTAGACGAAACAAAATAATCCGGAGGCCCGGGTTTTGTGTTTGAATAAAGACGGGGCGTTTAGAAAACAAAACAGATTTTTCGAAATAGTTTTATGCAAACAAATGCAAGATGACATGATGATGCTCAAATGCAAGGTGGCATGATGACATGAGCATGCGGTCATGATGATGTAATGCACAAAAACAACGCGATTTTCTAGTAGTGGTTTTTGCGGGGCGCCACAATTCGACACCACTAACAATGGATCTCGCCCTCGAGATCCGCCTCATGGTACAGGGAAGAAGGCCAACGATCTGATCCTTCGCGCTTCGTGAAGACCCTCGCGACACCACTAACAAGGATTGTTCCCCATTCGTCGAGAGAACACTCCGGAGAAACAAAGATGAAGGTAGAGGTATCAAAAGATAAGGCCAACTCTAACTTCCATGAGAAGAGGAAAAGTTACCTTGATCCACCAGTTCGATGTACAAGAGTGAACAGTAAGAGTCGGGTAGGGTGATCAGTCCATCCCGTTCCCAACTATCAACTCTATACATGAATAGGAAAATCAGGCAACACAACTCTCAAAATTTAGAATGAAGATCTTCATAAGCGGTATCCGGAACAAAGGGATGATGCCAGCTCTGCATTGGATCTGATGTAGATGAGGTCATCACATCGGAATACACCGGAAGATACAACAGAAATCGTATGAAAGACACAATGATTAGGTTCCGCGATGGTTCCATTGGCATGAACAACACATGCTCAAGGTATACTCCAACTTCACCAATGCTCGTCCTTCTCATATGTTTTTCAACGATACGGATATCCAGCAAGGTACACATATAGATAAAGAGTTCAAGAACAAAAAGATTGGATGAAGGGTACACCAAACGAGATGCAGATAAGATGTTTGTAGCGCCATCGTTATAATAGGAAAGAAGCAAAACCCTTAAGGTACGACAGAAACCCAACCACGAGAAATCCTGGATTCGAAGAAAAGATAAGAGGTGGATTCAAAACGCGTAGAGGTAAGAGGAGAATAGCAGAGGGGTAAGGAGTAAAATCAGACCTAATCAGAACTATCCAACCGATTTTGAAAAATAGTTTTGACACTCTACTTCGGCCGTTAGCTAGGTTATCCTACAGGCTGGACTTGTGGGTATCGTAACTGCTGAGCTCTGATACCACTCTGTAACACCCTCAGAATCGGCCCTATGCAAGTTTCGGCGCTTCCCGCCAAACCCGCATAGAAACGATTCAAAGGTGCCCACCAGGCACTTGCGTGCGGGTGGAAAACGAAGTAATAACATTACACAACAGTCCTTGATGGGACCCACAGAACAGATATATATACAACACGACTCCATGAGTCAAGAATACAGATATACAGAACAAAGATCCAAATCACCTTGAAAACAATAGAGCGTCCAGCTACGGACAAGATGCAAATGGGGCTAAGAGCCCTGAAGAATAACCAATGGCGTCCATAACCCTGCCCAGGCCAAGCCGGAAGGGTAACCCTGCTAACGACGTCGAAACCTGCTAAAACAAAAGGGGTGCCGACAAAGGGCAAAGGAAAAAGAGGAGCGTCGGTACTGAGGCCAGTACACGGCGAGGCTAGAATTCGGCAGTCCTCGCCTACATAGGTATGGTGGACTGAAACGGCAGCGCAACATGCACTAACAACCTATAGAGACTCGATACAACTGTCGGCTACCCGAAAGGGATAAGAAAGACCTATTCGGAACCAACCTGATACTACCACCAAACATACCCATCCTGGTATTTCCCCCTCGAGACCAAACGAGGAAGTCCACCGAGGAACTCACACCGTTGGCAGTTTTATTTATTCAGTTATCGTTGCAGCAATTACTAGTCAGGTATAGATAGTCATCCTGATAAAATAAGCAGTGGGCACTTTTAGTTAACCATTCCGTTGTAGTTGCAACACTTACTAATCAGATACAAATATCATGAGATGTCCCAAACCCAGCAGTTGTTGGTACTTTTATTTAGGCATTCCGTTGCAGTGAAGCTGATTACTAGTCATATCGGATACAAGTCATATTATAACAATAAACTTTAGTTATAGTTGTCTATGATCGAGACATGTGCTCCAAGTCGTCCATAACCGCGGACACGGCTTCTCGAAAAGATTTAAACCTGCAGGGGTGCACCAAAGTATCCACACGCACCTACACCCTTGTTGTCGGATCAGGTAGGTACAAGATCACAAAACATACACCCAACGGTATGTCGACGGGGTTTCGGACACGACGTTTCCCAGACCCAAAGCAAGCACGGGGGGCCACCCCACTAAGTATACCCGCAACGAAGTCGGCCGGTCTCCGAGACGGACTCAGGGTTTGCGCCAGTGGCTGTAAACGACTGGGAACCCGAAACTCTCGGGCTTGTCGATACCGCGAAAACACTCCGCAATCCTAAACAGTACACGTGCAGTACCTCGCACAATTTAAATAAAGCAGTAAAACAAGGCATAAGAACAGGATAGTAATAAGGCCCCAAACTAATTGTGGCCCCCAGTACAGTACTTGGAATCAGGTACTAAATCGATGGGGGTGCCCATACACCCCACCTGTGGTTAGCGCGCTCGATCTTGGAACATGTGTCAAGAACTCGGGGTCCTACGGGACACAAGTGGACGGTTAACAACCAAATAACATCTATTGCCCACCTGTGCCTCTGCTTACCTACTTCAATTTTAGTTATTAAACAATAATTAAAGCCATGATCATCTCCAACATTAAACATGCGGCAATACTCCAACAACTGAGGTACTTGACAACACGCAACAGCACTTGAGCAAGCGACTACGACGCGCAAGTACAACTATCTACCAAATCAACAGGTAATAGGAGGTGTCCAAGGCAATATAAGGCTGCAAGGGATATCACGGGTACGAAAACTAGAGCATCGCAACACAGATATCAATAGATCAACAGGAGGGAATAAATACTATAAAAGTAAGATAGGTAGAAAGGGGGAGATGCTCGCCTGAAAACATTGTCGAAGTTTCATCCAAAGATCGGGGCGAAGCTCACATCAACTCAACGGCCTTATCCGCGAAGAAGCAAAACACTAGAATAAACACCGGATGCACTATTTATTACTACGGCAGAAGATCGAGCATGATGCATGTATGATGTATGACATGGCAAATGTGCGATGCAATTAGGAAATATTAAGCGGAACCGGGGGTCCCGATAATTAATTATTAAGTTCATGTTGTTTAGATACCCCGCAATTTTAAATGTTGTCTTAACATGGCAAAAGATAGCACCGGTTCGCTACACAAGTTTAAATGAGGCCAATATAAGACTAGATTTGCCCGCATATGGGTCCCATATTTAATTATGAGGTGAATCGGCATAAGGCCCCCAAACCACATAAATATGTATGCAAACATGTATGATTTAATGCAACAAGTCTTTATCATTATAAAAATAGGGGCTTAGGGAAAAGGTTCACACATCTGGGTCGGAAGATCGTGGGGTTTCGAGGGTTCGGTCTCAGGGTTCAAGGTTCGACGGGATCGGTCTCGGCAGGATCGTTCTCGGATAACAGAGTAGATCTTGGCGTTCCGCGAAGAAGGACTTGGTTCGGCGTCGGGGCGCATCGGATTTGTCCTGGTCGGTGTCGATCTTGTCGTTGCGAAGATCTTGTCGGGTCCGCGCCATCAAGTCGGTCTTGTCGTTTCACGGCGGAGATCTTGGTGTCCCGGGTCTCGGCGTCTTCGGATCCGAGAGGAAGAACTTGGCGTGTCGGGTTCGGTCTTCTGATCCGAGAAGGAGAACTTGGCGATTCCGAGGGTCTTGGTGTTCGACGGGGTTCGGCGCGCCGGGATCGGTCTTCGGACTTCAGGAACGGGACCTTGTCGAATTGGCGTCATCGTCTCCGAGTTCCATGATGGAGATCTTGACAAGCCTAGTTGATGTTCTTCGGGTACTAGAGTCGATTGCCAAAATTCGGGATGATGATATGCACTGCTCCTGATACTTGACATGGCCGTTGGTGCTCACGCAAAACGTGATGGGTAGCTTTGCTTACACCTTGGCCGAGCAACAGGGACAACATGCCCTCGGGCGCTGCTAAAGAACAAGACACGAGTGTGCCAAGGAACAGGGGCCGGACGGAGGCGGGGTACGGGGCCGTGCGACCGGAGCAGGAGGACGACAGGCTCTGGGACGCCACTGCAAGGGAGGGGCCGAAGGTGGAGCTCATCAGGCAGGGAGCCGCGCGACCATGCGAGGACAAGGCGGCGGTAGGCGCACCGGTGGCGGCCTGGCTCATGCGGGAGAGGGCTACCGCTGACGTGGCTGCTGCGAATGGTGGCGCAGGCGGAGATGGCCGCGAGGAAGCGGAGCTTGGCGAGGCGTCGGAGTGAGGGAGGCCGAGGCCAGGGACGAGGCACCAGGGTGCAAGAAGGCACGACGGCGTCGTGGGGCCACGACAAGGTAGGCAGCGGCCGGATGCGGCCGGGTCAGATGAGGAGGCGACCAACGGAGGGGCTCGCTGGCAGAGAGGCACGAGGGAGGCGGGGCGGATGAGGAGGCCAGCGGTGGCGGCCAGCGCTCGCGAGAAGAGGAGGCAGCTCACAGGAGAGTGGCGGCGGAGGGGAAGAAGGCCGGCGCCGGTGCAGAGGTGGGCGAGGGCCGGCGGCGGGCGAGAGGAGGGAGGAGAGAGGGAGGGCGCCGGGGCGCGTCTGCGGGAGAGAGCGAGGGGGCGGCGCGGGAGGAGGTCGACGGCGGTGGCAGAGAAGGAGGAAGGAGGCAGAGGAGAACGACGGGGAACGGGGTCGCGTGGAGGGGACGCGGGGTTCGTGGGGAGTGGTGGGGCCGGGTCCAGGGGAAAGAGGTGGTTGGGCGTGGGCGGTGGTGTGTGTGTGTGGTGGCGTTGGGTATTTGGGGTGGGGTTGGTGAGGAGATGGTGGGGTGGAGACAGGCGGGACAGGGGCAGGTGGTGGGGCCAGCAGGCGGCTGGGGCAGGTGGAGTGGGTGGCGCGCCCAGGTGGCGGCAGGGGATTGGAGGGAGGAAAGGGAGAGGTGAGGTGGCGGTTGGCGATTGGCCGGGGTGAGGTGGAGGGGGTTTGGGTAGGAAAATAGGGTAGGGTTTTTGGTAGAAAAGGTTTGGGTGTTTCTGGGGTAGGTAGGGTTTTATCTGGAGGTGGCCGACTGGGTCGGATCGGCCCAGTACGGCTGCCCCTAAAAAAAATAAAGTAAATATTTTATTATTTTAAAATGGGGCTTTTGAAATCCATTGGTAGACGAAACAAAATAATCCGGAGGCCCGGGTTTTGTGTTTGAATAAAGACGGGGCGTTTAGAAAACAAAACAGATTTTTCGAAATAGTTTTATGCAAACAAATGCAAGATGACATGATGATGCTCAAATGCAAGGTGGCATGATGACATGAGCATGCGGTCATGATGATGTAATGCACAAAAACAACGCGATTTTCTAGTAGTGGTTTTTGCGGGGCGCCACAATTCGACACCACTAACAATGGATCTCGCCCTCGAGATCCGCCTCATGGTACAGGGAAGAAGGCCAACGATCTGATCCTTCGCGCTTCATGAAGACCCTCGCGACACCACTAACAAGGATTGTTCCCCATTCGTCGAGAGAACACTCCGGAGAAACAAAGATGAAGGTAGAGGTATCAAAAGATAAGGCCAACTCTAACTTCCATGAGAAGAGGAAAAGTTACCTTGATCCACCAGTTCGATGTACAAGAGTGAACAGTAAGAGTCGGGTAGGGTGATCAGTCCATCCCGTTCCCAACTATCAACTCTATACATGAATAGGAAAATCAGGCAACACAACTCTCAAAATTTAGAATGAAGATCTTCATAAGCGGTATCCGGAACAAAGGGATGATGCCAGCTCTGCATTGGATCTGATGTAGATGAGGTCATCACATCGGAATACACCGGAAGATACAACAGAAATCGTATGAAAGACACAATGATTAGGTTCCGCGATGGTTCCATTGGCATGAACAACACATGCTCAAGGTATACTCCAACTTCACCAATGCTCGTCCTTCTCATATGTTTTTCAACGATACGGATATCCAGCAAGGTACACATATAGATAAAGAGTTCAAGAACAAAAAGATTGGATGAAGGGTACACCAAACGAGATGCAGATAAGATGTTTGTAGCGCCATCGTTATAATAGGAAAGAAGCAAAACCCTTAAGGTACGACAGAAACCCAACCACGAGAAATCCTGGATTCGAAGAAAAGATAAGAGGTGGATTCAAAACGCGTAGAGGTAAGAGGAGAATAGCAGAGGGGTAAGGAGTAAAATCAGACCTAATCAGAACTATCCAACCGATTTTGAAAAATAGTTTTGACACTCTACTTCGGCCGTTAGCTAGGTTATCCTACAGGCTGGACTTGTGGGGTATCGTAACTGCTGAGCTCTGATACCACTCTGTAACACCCTCAGAATCGGCCCTATGCAAGTTTCGGCGCTTCCCGCCAAACCCGCATAGAAACGATTCAAAGGTGCCCACCAGGCACTTGCGTGCGGGTGGAAAACGAAGTAATAACATTACACAACAGTCCTTGATGGGACCCACAGAACAGATATATATACAACACGACTCCATGAGTCAAGAATATAGATATACAGAACAAAGATCCAAATCACCTTGAAAACAATAGAGCGTCCAGCTACGGACAAGATGCAAATGGGGCTAAGAGCCCTGAAGAATAACCAATGGCGTCCATAACCCTGCCCAGGCCAAGCCGGAAGGGTAACCCTGCTAACGACGTCGAAACCTGCTAAAACAAAAGGGGTGCCGACAAAGGGCAAAGGAAAAATAGGAGCGTCGGTACTGAGGCCAGTACACGGCGAGGCTAGAATTCGGCGGTCCTCGCCTACATAGGTATGGTGGACTGAAGCGGCAGCGCAGCATGCACTAACAACCTATAGAGACTCGATACAACTGTCGGCTACCCGAAAGGGATAAGAAAGACCTATTCGGAACCAACCTGATACTACCACCAAACATACCCATCCTGGTATTTCCCCCTCGAGACCAAACGAGGAAGTCCACCGAGGAACTCACACCGTTGACAGTTTTATTTATTCAGTTATCGTTGCAGCAATTACTAGTCAGGTATAGATAGTCATCCTGATAAAATAAGCAGTGGGCACTTTTAGTTAACCATTCCGTTGTAGTTGCAACACTTACTAATCAGATACAAATATCATGAGATGTCCCAAACCCAGCAGTTGTTGGTACTTTTATTTAGGCATTCCGTTGCAGTGAAGCTGATTACTAGTCATATCGGATACAAGTCATATTATAACAATAAACTTTAGTTATAGTTGTCTATGATCGAGACATGTGCTCCAAGTCGTCCATAACCGCGGACACGGCTTCTCGAAAAGATTTAAACCTGCAGGGGTGCACCAAAGTATCCACACGCACCTACACCCTTGTTGTCGGATTAGGTAGGTACAAGATCACAAAACATACACCCAACGGTATGTCGACGGGGTTTCAGACACGACGTTTCCCAGACCCAAAGCAAGCACGGGGGGCCACCCACTAAGTATACCCGCAACGAAGTCGGCCGGTCTCCGAGACGGACTCAGGGTTTGCGCCAGTGGCTGTAAACGACTGGGAACCCGAAACTCTCGGGCTTGTCGATACCGCGAAAACACTCCGCAATCCTAAACAGTACACGTGCAGTACCTCGCACAATTTAAATAAAGCAGTAAAACAAGGCATAAGTACAGGATAGTAATAAGGCCCCGAACTAATTGTGGCCCCCAGTACAGTACTTGGAATCAGGTACTAAATCGATGGGGGTGCCCATACACCCCACCTGTGGTTAGCGTGCTCGATCTTGGAACATGTGTCAAGAACTCGGGGTCCTACGGGACACAAGTGGACGGTTAAGAACCAAATAACATCTATTGCCCACCTGAGCCTCTGCTTACCTACTTCAATTTTAGTTCTTAAACAATAATTAAAGCCATGATCATCTCCAACATTAAACATGCAGCAATACTCCAACAACTGAGGTACTTGACGACACGCAACAGCACTTGAGCAAGCGACTACGACGCGCAAGTCCAACTATCTACCAAATCAACAGGTAATAGGAGGTGTCCAAGGCAATATAAGGCTGCAAGGGATATCACGGGTACGAAAACTAGAGCATCACAACACAGATATCAATAGATCAACAGGAGGGAATAAATACTATAAAAGTAAGATAGGTAGAAAGGGGGAGATGCTCGCCTGAAAACATTGTCGAAGTTTCATCCGAAGATCGGGGCGAAGCTCACATCAACTCAACGGCCTTATCCGCGAAGAAGCAAAACACTAGAATAAACACCGGATGCACTATTTATTACTACGGCAGAAGATCGAGCATGATGCATGTATGATGTATGACATGGCAAATGTGCGATGCAATTAGGCAATATTAAGCGGAACCGGGGGTCCCGACAATTAATTATTAAGTTCATGTTGTTTAGATACCCCGCAATTTTAAATGTTGTCTTAACATGGCAAAAGATAGCACCGGTTCGCTACACAAGTTTAAATGAGGCCAATATAAGACTAGATTTGCCCGCATATGGGTCCCATATTTAATTATGAGGTGAATCGGCATAAGGCCCCCAAACCACATAAATATGTATGCAAACATGTATGATTTAATGCAACAAGTCTTTATCATTATAAAAATAGGGGCTTAGGGAAAAGGTTCACACATCTGGGTCGGAAGATCGTGGGGTTTCGAGGGTTCGGTCTCAGGGTTCAGGGTTCGACGGGATCGGTCTCGGCGGGATCGTTCTCGGATAACAGAGTAGATCTTGGCGTTCCGCGAAGAAGGACTTGGTTCGGCGTCGGGGCGCATCGGATTTGTCCTGGTCGGTGTCGATCTTGTCGTTGCGAAGATCTTGTCGGGTCCGCGCCATCAAGTCGGTCTTGTCATTTCACGGCGGAGATCTTGGTGTCCCGGGTCTCGGCGTCTTCGGATCCGAGAGGAAGAACTTGGCGTGTCGGGTTCGGTCTTCTGATCCGAGAAGGAGAACTTGGCGATTCCGAGGGTCTTGGTGTTCGACGGGGTTCGGCGCGCCGGGATCGGTCTTCGGACTTCAGGAACGGGACCTTGTCGAATTGGCGTCATCGCCTCCGAGTTCCATGATGGAGATCTTGACAAGCCTAGTTGATGTTCTTCGGGTACTAGAGTCGATTGCCAAAATTCGGGATGATGATCTGCACTGCTCCTGATACTTGACATGGCCGTTGGTGCTCACGCAAAATGTGATGGGTAGCTTTGCTTACACCTTGGCCGAGCAACAGGGACAACATGCCCTCGGGCGCTGCTAAAGAACAAGACACGAGTGTGCCAAGGAACAGGGGCCGGACGGAGGCGGGGTACGGGGCCGTGCGACCGGAGCAGGAGGACGACAGGCTCTGGGACGCCACTGCAAGGGAGGGGCCGAAGGTGGAGCTCATCAGGCAGGGAGCCGCGCGACCAGGCGAGGACAAGGCGGCGGTAGGCGCACCGGTGGCGGCCTGGCTCATGCGGGAGAGGGCTACCGCTGACGTGGCTGCTGCGAATGGTGGCGCAGGCGGAGATGGCCGCGAGGAAGCGGAGCTTGGCGAGGCGTCGGAGTGAGGGAGGCCGAGGCCAGGGACGACACACCAGGGTGCAAGCGAGGACGACGGTGTCGTGGGGCCACGACAAGGTAGGCAGCGGCTGGATGCGGCCGGGTCAGAGGAGGAGGCGACCGACGGAGGGGCTCGCTAGCAGAGAGGCACGAGGGAGGCGGGGCGGCTGAGGAGGCCGGCGGTGGTGGCCAGCGCTCGCGAGAAGAGGAGGCAGCTCATAGGAGAGTGGCGGCGGAGGGGAAGAAGGCCTGCGCCGGTGCAGAGGCGGGCGAGGGCCGGCGGCGGGCGAGAGGAGGGAGGAGAGAGGGAGGGCGCCGGGGCGCGTCTGCGGGAGAGAGCGAGGGGGTGGCGCGGGAGGAGGTCGACGACGGTGGCAGAGAAGGAGGAAGGAGGCAGAGGAGAACGACGGGGAACGGGGTCGCGTGGAGGGGACGCGGGGTTCGTGGGGAGTGGTGGGGCCGGGTCCAGGGGAAAGAGGTGGTTGGGCGTGGGCGGTGGTGTGTGTGTGGTGGCGTTGGGTATTTGGGGTGGGGTTGGTGAGGAGATGGTGGGGTGGAGACAGGCGGGACAGGGGCAGGTGGTGGGGCCAGCAGGCGGCTGGGGCAGGTGGAGTGGGTGGCGCGCCCAGGTAGCGGCAGGGGATTGGAGGGAGGAAAGGGAGAGGTGAGGTGGCGGTTGGCGATTGGCCGGGGTGAGGTGGAGGGGGTTTGGGTAGGAAAATAGGGTAGGGTTTTTGGTAGAAAAGGTTTGGGTGTTTCTGGGGTAGGTAGGGTTTTATCTGGAGGTGGCCGACTGGGTCAGATCGGCCCAGTACGGCTGCCCCTAAAAAAAATAAAGTAAATATTTTATTATTTTAAAACGGGGCTTTTGAAATCCATTGGTAGACGAAACAAAATAATCCGGAGGCCCGGGTTTTGTGTTTGAATAAAGACGGGGCGTTTAGAAAACAAAACAGATTTTTCGAAATAGTTTTATGCAAACAAATGCAAGATGACATGATGATGCTCAAATGCAAGGTGGCATGATGACATGAGCATGCGGTCATGATGATGCAATGCACAAAAACAACGCGATTTTCTAGTAGTGGTTTTTGCGGGGCGCCACAGCCTCCCAGACATGTTTGCTAGGCTTGTTTCTTCTCCTAGCTTGCTGTCTCCACTGGGGTGGCATGGTGAGCTTCGGCTGTTCACCATTGATGTCATTGCCCAGCTTACAGTGAGGCTAGTGCTTGGTTTAACTTGCTAGATGATCTACTGAGGTGGTTGTGAGATAGAGAGGGGACAAGTTACACAAGAATCACTGCTCACAATAGTGTTTAAGATTTTGATGATTTGTGTCTGCAATGTGTTTGATGAAATGGCCGCAAGAATTCAAGTTTTGAATTTTGAAAAGATTTTTGGTGGGTGTGCTAGGTTGGTGCTGGTGAGTCTGCAGATGCTTGGGTTTTGAAAGTTGAGCTTGTTTGAGTGGTTTTTGAAAAAGTGGGATCTTCCCATATGATAAAGATTCAATTTTGAACTGTCCTTTAAACTATGCATTTGAATGTTTATGGATGATCAAAAAGTGGGCCTTGATACTTTGTTATGAGTACAATCAAGGGGTGCAAAGATCCAATTAAGTTTCTGTTAAGTTCTGAAAGTTTGAGACAGCCAAAGTAGGCATGGGAGTTAAATTGGTCAAAATGACCATTTCCTTATTTTATTTGTTTTGATTTACTTGTCTTTGAGAAAAGTTTGCAAATTGTTTAGATGCTGTTTATTTCACCTAAGCATCCATTTACAAGCAAAGGAACACACAAACAAGTTGGTTCAAAAGAATTTAAAATGAAATGCATACTCACATGCATGCTTTCATATTTTTATTTAGCAAAGTTTTTGTTAACCCTAAATTTGATGATCCAAGTTTAGTATTTTTGGGATGTTACAAACCTTCCCCCCTTAAACAAAATCTCATCCCGAGATTTGAGAAAGGACGAAAAAGATTACCTAGGATTTGAAGAGATCAAGAAACTCCGTCCTGATGTGATCTTCGCGCTCCCAGGTAGCTTCCTCTTTTGTGTGGTTGCTCCACTGAATCTTGAGAAACTTGATGCTTCGGGTTCGGGTAGTTCTAAAGGCTTCTTCCAAAATACGGATGGGTACTTCGGGATAGGTCAGGTCATCGTTGATCTCTATGGTCTGGTGATCGATATTCTTGAACACTTCGGTCTTCTCGGGGACTTCGAGACACTTGCGAAGTAATGAGATATGGAACACATTGTGAACAAATGACATTTATTCGGGTAGTTCCAATTGATACGACACTTCTCCTCGATGGTTCAGAATCTTGAAGGGTCCGATATATCTGGGGGCTAACTTTCCTTTGAGTTGGAAACGCTGCATTCCCTTCAATGGTGACACCTTCAGATACACAAAATCTCCTATGTTGAAAGCGAGGTCTCTACGTCTCTTGTCGGTGTAACTCTTCTGTCTAGACTGGGCTGTCTTGAGGTGCTCACGAATCTTGTGAACCTTCTCTTCTGCTTCTCGTAGGATGTCGGGTCCAAAAATCTGACTTTCTCCTACTTCCGACCAGTTCAAAGGGGTGCGACACTTCCTTCCGTACATAAATTTAAATGGGGCCATTTGCAAACTGGCTTGATAACTGTTATTGTATGAGAATTCTGCAAATGGAAGATAGTCTTCCCACTTGGATCCATATTCTAGCACACATGCTCTTAGTATATCTTCGAGTATTTGGTTTACTCGCTCCGTTTGTCCATCGGTCTAAGGGTGATACGCGGTGCTGAAGTCTAGGTGGTTTCCTAAACCTTCTTGGACTTTCTTCCAGAATCTCGAGGTAAACCGAGTTCCTCGATCCGATACGATGTTCTTGGGGATTTCATGCAAACTAACTATTCTAGTGATGTACAATTTCGCTAGCTTCAAACTCTGATATGTGGTCTTGACGGGCAAGAAATGGGCGACTTTGGACAATCGGTCCACTATGACCCAGATAGAGTCATTTCCCCTACTAGAAGTAGGCAATCCGGTGATAAAGTCCATTCCAACGGAATCCCATTTCCATTCCGGAATCTGCAAGGGTTGCAACAATCCAGCGGGTTTTTGATGTCCTGCCTTGACTCGCTGACATATATCACACTTGGCGATATAGCTTCCGATTTCTCTCTTCATCTTATGCCACCAAAATTGCTCCTTTAAATCTTGATACATCTTAGTTCCTCCGGGATGGATAGAATAAAGAGTATCATGAGCCTCCTTTAAAATAACTTTTTTCAACTCAGAATCTGATGGTACACAAAGGCGTCCTTTGTACCACAGAACTCCTTCTTCGTCTTCGATGAATCCGGGTACTTTGCCTGTACCAATACGACGCTTGATTCTGTCGATACTAGCATTTTCCTTCTGCGCCTCTTTAATCTGACTGATCAAAGTGGGCTGGAGTTCTATGCTAGCCAAAAATCCTTCACTTACTAATTCTATTCGAAAACCTTCCATCTCTTTGTGCAAGCTTGGTTGCTCCTTTAAAATCATGGAGTTCAAGCGGCACGACAATCTGCTAAGGGCATCGGCTACCACGTTGGCTTTACCGGGGTGATAGTGAATGTCCAGGTCGTAATCCTTGATTAGCTCAATCCACCTTCTATGTCTCATATTCAGCTCCTTCTGAGTGAATATATGCTTCAGGCTCTTGTGATCCGAATAAATCTCACAACGGTTTCCCATCAGGTAATGCCTCCATGTCTTCAGGGCTAGAACTACGGCTGCGAGTTCGAGGTCATGGGTTGGGTAATTTTGCTCATGTTGCTTCAGTTGTCGAGATAGATAAGATATAACTTTTCCTTCTTGCATTAGCACACATCCGAGACCGATCTTGGATGCGTCACAATACACATCGAAGGGCTTCGTGATATCCGGCATGATTAAGATTGGGGCTGAAATCAATCTCCTCTTGAGTTCTTGAAAACTCGCTTCACATTTGTCGGTCCATTCAAACTTCTTGTCCTTCTTCAGCAATTGGGTCATGGGTCTAGCGATACTCGAGAATCCTTCTACGAATTTGCGGTAATATCCTGCCAATCCGAGAAATGCATGAACTTGGGTTTGAGTGGTTGGGGCTTGCCAATCTTCGACATCTTTCACTTTGGCAGGGTCAACGGCAATTCCTCCGGCTGATACAATGTGACCGAGGAATCCTACCTCCTGTAACCAAAATTCACATTTGCTAAACTTTGCATACAGCTGATGCTCTCTAAGGGTTCCAAGAATGGTCCTTAGGTGTAGCTCATGTTCTTCTTCTGATTTGGAATAAATCAGAATGTCATCGATGAAAACAACAACAAACTTATCCAGGAAGTCCATAAAAATCTTATTCATGAGATTCATGAAATAAGCAGGGGCATTGGTTAATCCAAAAGACATGACTGTATACTCGTACAATCCATATCTGGTGGTAAATGCAGTCTTTGGAATATCCTCTGCGCGAATCTTGAGTTGATGATAACCAATTCTAAGATCAATATTAGAAAACACTTTGGCACCGGTCAACTGATCAAACAAATATTCTATCTTGGGCAAGGGGTATTTGTTCTTGATGGTGACATCATTCAACTTCCGATAATCCGTACACAAATGGTTACCTCCATCTTTCTTGTCCACAAACAAGACAGGTGATCTCCATGGTGAAGCACTTGGTTGAATCAATCCAATTTCCAGCATGGCATCCAGTTGCTTCTTCAGTTCTGCTAGCTCGGACGGGTTCATACTATATGGTCTCTTGGCTATGGGTCCGGTTCCGGGGATTAGTTCGATGGTAAACTCAATATCCCGATCTGGGGGCATACCGGGCAAAACATATGGAAATACATCGGGGTATTCACAGACTATCCGGACTTGGTCAATGGTAGGTTGGGCTATACTCTTGTTGCATTTGAATTGACGAGGTAAGGTTTCAGATATGATGGAGGGGTTAACATCTTGGGTGGCCCGATCTTCACGGATCTCGTGGTCAAATCGATGGGAAAGCGAGGGGAAAGGGAGAAGGTAGCGGAAGCGAACACACACCTCGCGAAGAACACGATGAACACACACAAAACTCACACGATACAAGGCCGATTGCTCCCGAACGGCGGCCACCGGTCCGATAGAATCCTCGCAAGGAAAGATCGGTCAACGTGCTCCCTCAAATCCACATCGGAGAGGGAAGAACACCTTGGGGAGGGTCTTGACAACTTGGAGACGAGACATCGAACTCCAAGGCCTTGTTCAATGATGGATGCGTGATGCAAAGTCCAATCGAGGTTGGTGACGATAGTCGGTCCCCTTGGTAAAGGGGATGAGGCAAAACTAGAGATGCCACACAAGGGGGTTGTCTTTAGTCTATCATCTATGCCTAAGGGATACATGAGGGGTGGGGGCTCTATTTATAGGCCAGCCACTAAACAAGGGTAGTTTGGGGATAAACTAGGCGAATAGGTAAGTAAAGGGGGATACATGGGCTGTGGCCCAACTAGTGCGTGCAGGCACTGACATGACCGGTAGTACCGGACTTAGGACCGCTAGTACCGGTCAACACCGGTACTACCGCTCTGGGACCGGTAGTACCGCTTGCGGTCCTGGAGCGTCAGTTGGAGCCGTCTGTAGCGAGCGGTATCAGGGGACGGTAGTACCGCTGACCGGTAGTACCGGGTCCAGATCCGGTAGTACCGCTTGCAGTCCTGGGACTTCTTTTGGTGTCGTCTGTAGGGAGCGGTAATAGTGGGCGGTAGTGCCGCTGGCCGGTAGTACCGGCCGCCGGATCCGGTAGTACCGCTGGAGACAGAGAGAATTTGGTGATCTATCTTCTTCCTCCTCCTCTTCCAAGCTTCCGTCTTGTCGGGCTTGATGCTCCGGGCTTCCTCCCTTGCCTCCGTACTTATCAATGTGAACCTATCATGGCCATAGGACGGAGTATGAAGTAGTATACCATTCAATAGGGTAGGAAGTGAGCTTGCATAGAGGAACGGATTCACCTTTGGAGTCCATGACGACTTGGCGTAAGTTGGAGACCTTGATGTAGTAACGACCATAGGTCGGGCTGCATCATCTCCCCCCCTTCAAAAAGAGTCGTCCTCGACTCTCCATGTTCATCATGAAGTAGAAGAGGTCGAAGGACATCCTTGATCCTGGGGTTCTCCATATAGTCGTCCTCGGGAAGATTGACTTGACAACACTTCAATGTTCCTTCACCTTCCATGAAGCCTACAAAGCTCACGACAAAAGCGAAGCAACACTCAAAGCGTAGCCAATTCATGAAGATTATAGCATGAGTCCTCAAGTAGAAGGAAGTCACCTTAGCTTGTAGAGATAGCGCGATGAAGGGTAGCCATAGGTAACTCTCTTCGGTTCTTCTTGTCAACACATGGTTGGTAGAGGTTGACGTGTATGCACTTGTACCTTCACACAACAAAGACCAAGCAAAATATTTTCGTGCGTGATAGAGGAGCATGTCAAATGTGGCATGTCCATTCTTGTTCACAACACTATTAGTACGATGCATGTATAGCAAATGGAATGCATATGCAAGGTCAAAGTGCATGGAAATCGTTTGAACATCATCCAAATGTGGGAACTCAAAAACTCCATACAATGTTTTAGTGTGGCACTCAAGGAAATTGACTAGAATTTTGATCAACGTCCTTGATGCGAGAATAGGAGAATTCGGCAAAAACACGCAAGGAAGAATGTCCAAAGCAACATCAATATGTGTGCAAACCAACCACTGGAAAGAGAAATTGTTCGACATGTTGGATGTCACACACCAATCATCAAAAGCAAATATCATGGGAATATGAGTATCCCAAACGGAAGCACAAACAACACGTTTGCAAACAAACCAAATGAAAAAGCAAGTGGTCCTTATGTTTGTTGCAACAACAAGACGAGATACTTGAAAGCTCTCATGACAATACATGCTCTTAATGGAATTGTGGTTGCACACAAAACATCGGAAAGAGAAAATGTTTAACATTTTTGTTGCAACACACAAAGCATCATTATCTAAAAGCGAAGAAACATGAATGTCACAAGGGAAGATAATACCATTAACATGCTTGCAATCAAACCATAGGAAAGAGCAATTTGCCAACATGAAAGATGCAAAGCATGCAAAAGGTATCAGAGCTGGGTTCGATCTTGAACTCACTTGTGGGATGCTCTCTAGAGCTCTTTTTGTCAACTCGTGCTCAACCGAGGTTGACATTCTCGTGCGGGTACCTACACACATCATATGTAAAAGGAAGAACGTGTGTGCATGGTAGAGATACACATCATCCATCATGACGTATCTCTTCTTGTGCACATCACCATTAAGTCATTCAAGTATGAAATAGATGCATGGTGATTATGCAAGTGGGGAACATGCTTATCATGGCAATCATCAAAATCTCCAAAAATTGAGAAAGCTATGGGGGCCATCTCATTATAACGCATATGATCAATACTGTTGCAAGCAAAACAAGTGAAATAGCAAGCATTCATCTTATTGCAAGCAACGGGAGAAATTGAATGACTAGCATGACAAGGCAAGTCCAAAGCAATTGGAGGATACACACAAGATGCATAGCATGGCTTGTTTATAGAAATGATATCGCAATCAAACAATTCCACATGATCAATATTATGCAAAGGCAAAGCATCACATGGGAAGAGTGAAGCATATGTAATGTCACAAGTATCATCCATAGCATGCATATCCTCACAATTCATCATGTCCACTAGTGGTATCATGGCATCATCAACACCCTTATTGTTACCTTGTTCATACCTCTCATATGAAGTGGGTGTTGTGGTAGTAGTGGCCTCCTTGTGGACGACTTCGTATTCTTGATGTAGCCATGGCATAGCATCATCTCCGTGCACCATGTACATATTCTCCAAATGAGGCATCATTGCTTCATGGCTTGGCGCTTCTTCATCCATGGAACCTAGCATAACACAAGAGAACACACTAGAGGTAGAGGGTAAGTTGTTAGAAATCGAAATGGTCTCACTTGACCTATCAACTACCACTCTCAACTCACTAGGAGTATCACTCATGCCCTCCAAGTGGAAGCACTCAATCTCACATAAGGTGGAGTCACTCGTCTCACTCTTGTTCTCACTCAAGTGGGCTAAGTGGCTCTCATTCTCACATGGGATTGGTACCACATCATCACTCAAGCATATGTGGAGAGGCTCGGTTTCCTCAACTCCATGCGCCTCCTTTGGTAAAGGGAAAATCCCATGCTCACCATTCTTGACCTTTTCGCCTTCAAGGTTGGATGACATAAGGTGGGCATCATCGCTCTCCTCCATGGTCGAAGGGAAAATCCCATGCTCGACCGTCTTGTGGCCATCTTGTAGTAGTGGTGGAGGTAGGCTCATGCTATCCAACTTGGCGAAGTAGAGGTCTTCATTTTCCTCGTTCATGAGGTCTTCAAATGCAAGCGTAGTCGTTGAAGCTTGATGGCATGGACGAAGGCTTGCTCTTGGTGCCATTTTGGTGGTGGCACAAGAAGTTGAAGGTGCCTTGTGCTGGTGTCGACGGAGGTCATTGGCGTGCCTTGCCGATGGTTGATGTAGGTGGCGCACTTGGTCATCCATATGACTCTCACGGCGATGGCCCTTGACCTTGGCACTCTTCCTTGTAAGTTTTTCTAATGAGCGCAAAGCATCATTAGTCTTGGCGACAATCCTCATGTTTTTGTCGAAGTCGTTGTCCATGTCCTTCTTGAAGTTGTGGAGGTCGCTTTGTAACTTGTCCATTTGATGATGGACCTTGGCGCACTCGAGTTGGAGGATCCGTCTTGGTCGGTGCGACGTGAGGAGCTTCGCGTTGTCGTTCTTGAAGTCGTCCATGCTTGGGGAGTCATTGTTGTTGTAGTACTCCATATCACCCAAGCATGTGGATCCATTGTTGGTGTAGTGCTCCATCATGTTATCCATGCTTGTGGAGACATAGGCATGGTGGCTCATCGTAGATTCTTCATAGAAATAATCCCCGGTTCCGGAGTCCCTAGACATGCTTAACAAGACCAAGTGTTGTATATGGAAGTGGTAGAGGGTGTTAGGGATACAACGTCAAACCTTACTTTACCTTGGAAGATCGTATTGTGCAAGTGGCCACACTTGAGAGCAATAAACCAAGCAAAGTGAAGTTCACGCGGAACACCAAAACCAACTACTAACCAAAAAACACACACACACAAGGCCTATGGTGGATAGGTATGGAAAGTGGCATGTCAAGAACCAATCCGAAATCAAGATGTTGTAATGGCAAGTAAAGAACCACAATGATCACAAAGCAAAACAAGTCAATCCACAAGATAGGAAATATGTACAAGGAAACACACACGGTGGGATAAATGGGACTTGTGCGACGGAGAAAGTGAGCTAAGAACCAAATGATTACCTAGCTAAGACTATAAGCTCGTGTCACACAAGTACAAGGAGAGACGCTAGTTCGATTGCACAAGATTGGTGGGCTACAAGATATGCACAATAAGTACCACCTATATGATGTTCATCGAGCTTGCGCTTCCTATTCTATGAGGCACATGCATATCTATTTCTTTTCTTTTTATTTTTCTTTTTCTATATATTTTTTTCTCTTTTTTTTCACTTGCCTCTTCCTTGTGCCAACAACTATACAAGATAACTATATGAGATAGCGCTCACAACATTTGCTCGGAATTCTACAAGGTATCAAATGTGCATAGCCCAAGCAATCATAAGAGGAACTAGTCTCAATAGGTGTTTGTTGCTCGCAAAGATAGTGGGGTTCACAAAGGAATGCAAGTGGGTAAAATTCGCGGAATGTTTATACCTTTCGTCGACGATCTTCACCCTTTATTGTTGGATTCCACCTTGCTCATGGAATTTGGATGGAGTAGATAGCATGAACAACGTGGATGATGATGTAGTGCTCCTTATTCTCTTCGAAACGAGCTAAAGAACACCAAAATCCGAGTTCGAATGCAAAAGTTATGCTCAAAACGGTGAGAGGCTGAAATCTGGGAACCTGCTGTTTTCTTTCTGTACTGGGCGGTAGTACCGGATATTGGGACCGGTAGTACCGCTTGGTCCGGTAGTACCGGGATATTTGGACCGGTAGTACCACTTGGTCCAGGGACACCTAGATTTGACGCGTTTTCGCGATTTTGGGACGATTTGGACGGAAAATCTTCAAGAAAAGCACCAAATCGAAGGGGGAAATCAAGGAATTAGGCTATGGTAACGCAAAGGAAGGTAGATCAACAAGTTTAGCAAGTAATCCACGGATCAAAACCTACCAAAACGCACTCAAATCACAGATCGATCCAAAACACGAATTGGGGCTATTTTTGGTGGAATTTTCGAATTTATGGGGAAAAGACCAAATCGATGAGAAATCCGTGGCAACCAAAAGCTGCTGATACCAGATGATGGAGGGGTTAACCTCTTGGGTGGCCCGATCTTCACGGATCTCGTGGTTAAATCGATAGGAAAGCGAGGGGAAAGGGAGAAGGTAGCAGAAGCGAACACACACCTCGCGAAGAACACGATGAACACACACAAAACTCACACGATACAAGACCAATTTCTCCCGAACGGCGGCCACCGGTCCGATAGAATCCTCGCAAGGAAAGATCGGTCAACGTGCTCCCTCAAATCCACATCGGAGAGGGAAGACCACCTTGGGGAGGGTCTTGACAACTTGGAGACGAGACATCGAACTCCAAGGCCTTGTTCAATGATGGATGCGTGATGTAAAGTCCAATTGAGGTTGGTGACGATAGTCGGTCCCCTTGGTAAAGGGGATGAGGCAAAACTAGAGATTCCACACAAGGGGGTTGTCTTTAGTCTATCATCTATGCCTAAGGGATACATAAGGGGTGGGGGCTCTATTTGTAGGCCAGCCACTAAACAAGGGTATTTTGGGGATAAAATAGGCGAATAGGTAAGTAAAGGGGGATACATGGGCTGTGGCCCAACTAGTGCGCGCAGGCACTGACATGACCGGTAGTACCGGACTTAGGACCGGTAGTACCGGTCATCACCGGTAGTACCGCTCTGGGACCGGTAGTACCGCTTGCGGTCCTGGAGCGTTAGTTGGAGCCGTCTATAGCGAGCGGTATCAGGGGACGGTAGTACCGCTGACCGGTAGTACCGGGGTCCAGATCCGGTAGTACCGCTTGCAGTCCTGGGACTTCTGTTGGCGTCGTCTGTAGGGAGCGGTAGTAGTGGGCGGTAGTGCCGCTAGCCGGTAGTACCGGCCGCCGGATCCGGTAGTACCGCTAGAGACAAAGAGCATTTGGTGATCTGTCTTCTTCCTCCTCCTCTTCCAAGCTTCCGTCTTGTCGGGCTTGATGCTCCGAGCTTCCTCCCTTGCCTCCATACTTATCAATGTGAACCTATCATGGCCATAGGACGGAGTATGAAGTAGTATACCATTCAATAGGGTAGGAAGTGAGCTTGCATAGAGGAACGGATTCACCTTTGGAGTCCATGACGACTTGGCGTAAGTTGGAGACCTTGATGTAGTAACGACCGTAGGTCGGGCTGCATCAAGATATATGCTCGACGGATATTCCGGCTGTACTGGTCATGGTTATGGCTTTCTTGGCACAGTCAATCAATCCTTTATGTTTGGACATCCAATCCATTCCTAGTACTACTTCCAAACCTTTGGTTCCGAGTACTATCAGGTTAGCATAAAAATCTATGCCATGGATTCGGATAGGGATGGCTTTGCAAATTTGCCTAGCCTTGGTGGTTGATCCGGGAATTTGAACAATCATAACATGCTTCAGTTTGGTTGGTTGAATTTTACTAGTGCATGCAAATTCTTCGATGACAAATGAGTGCGATGCACCAGAATCAAACAACACTCGTGCAAGTACTGAATTAACAGAAAACATACCCAGCACGACGTCTGGCGCTTCCTGAGCTTCTTCAACATGCATGAGAAAAAGATGGCCTTTGCGGTTGAGCGAATTCCCTGGGGCAAACTTTCTTCCTGGCTGAACACGACGTTGTTGCTGAGCTGGGACATTGGTATTGGTTACTGCGGCATTCTTCTTGTTGGGGCACTCGTTGGAATAGTGGCCCTTATTTCCACAGTCATAACAAGTCACTTGTGACTTGTCCTTTGCTGCAATAGGCACAACATTGATTCCAGTCCTCGGGGCAGTGTTGGTGTTGGCGATAGCATTGTTATTGTTGAATTTGGGTGGGGCACGGTTGAAATTTCTAGATTTGTCGGGGTTGTTGTGATTTCCTTCGGGCCTAGGGTTTCCACAGTTGGGATAGGTCGGACGGTTCATCGGGGGTCTGTTGGTTCTCGAGGCAAATCCTGGAGATGGGTTAGGGCGATACTTTGGGGTCTGATGGGTTCCTGGCTGATGCATCATGCGACGCTTGCGGTTCTCATTGGCTTGGTTGATCTTTCCTTCCATTTGGATGGCAGAGTCGACTAGGGCTTCAATATCCGCAAAGGGGATATTGACTAACATTGTCTGCATCTCATCATGCAGACTATTCAAGAATCTTTCTTTCTTCTTGGCTTCAGTGTCGATTTCATCCGGGGCATACCTAGCTAATGACAAAAATTTGTCACTGTATTCCACTACGGTCATCCTTCCTTGCTTCAGTTCTCTCAACTCGTCTCTCATCCTCTTGATCAAACCCGATGGCACATGGGTTCTGCTAAACTTGACCTTGAATTCCTCCCAGGTCATCATCTGGCCTCCGGTCATTGCACGAGCACTGTTCCACCATGCTCGGGCATCTCCGGCTAGATAGTGGGTGGCGAACAGAACTTTCTTGTTGGCTTCCACTCCAGCGACTTCTAGGTTATTTTCCATGGTCTGCAGCCAATCATCGGCGTCTAGGGGTTCTTCTGACTTAGTGAAAACATGTGGGTTGGTATTCTGGAAGTTCTTGAGCTTAGATCCATGGTTGTCATGATTTCCGTGGCCTTGGTTGTTGTGGGCTAGCTGAGCTATCTGTTGCAGGGTGGCTAAGTTGGCTTGACGTTCGTCTCTTTCAGTTTCGCGGTCAGAGGTCAACATTTGCAGAATTTGCAACATCGGGTCCGGGGATGAACCACTTCCTCCACGTGGCATCTGAAGATTGAGATCGATGATGAGAAAAGAGGGAGGTTTCTAAGGTTCTGGGATTTTGAAAAGTTTTCAAAGTTTGACTCAGATTTTCTAGTAACTTGCTTTTCATTCATTCATTCATTCATAGCACACGGTACAACACACACCACAACCAAGAAAAACATATGGTTTTAAGAACCATTCTGAAAACTACGATACAGTGGGACCGAATACTACTCACTACGCTAGTGCTCAAGTGGTACTATTCCTCAGAATATGTGGCTTCATCATCCTCATCATCATCGATGAAGGCGAAATTGTCCTCATCGGTGAAGAAGTCCATAGCCCGATCCTCCAGAAAATCATTGTCATCGCTGAGATAGGAGTAGGGGTCTCCACGAAGATCCTCTCCGGCATTCTCCCTTTCCTCCAACTGCATGTCTCTCTCGTGAATGGTCTCCTCCAAAGATGAGATACGATGGAGAAGACGGGCAATAATGCGCTCCTTCTTGTCGAGCTGACGGCGGCAAGACTTGCGATCCTTTGCTAACATGGCGATGGTCTGATCCTTCGTCTTGATGATGGCAGACTTGTGGTTGGAGTAGTCACGACAGTTATCCAACTCCTAATGACGATCGTACATCATGAAGCTGAGGTGGTCCAATTGGGTCTTTAGCTCGGGGTGGTATGGGGCTTCCAGTGGTTGTCCATTAGCATCACGCCTTGGTCAAAAATCAAAGCGAGTACCCTTGATCTGGTTGATACTTTGCCCACACAGACGGGAAAGAGCTTCCTTCATGGCCCTGGCAAGTCCGTCGAGCCAGTTGTTCTCTCTTAAGGTAAACTGAATTCCCTCAGCAGTGGGAGGTTCAATCTTTCCTCGGAGACTTGCAACAATTAGCCACTTCAGATCTTCTCCTCCTTGATCATTGAGCTGAGCTCCGAAGAACTCGGGGTGCGGACGCTCCAGAAGTTCCGAAAGCTGGTCCAAATCCCTCTCAAAGATAAGGTCTCCGCCATTTCCCAACTGGTAAAACTTGTTGTACTTCACGTCCATCTATAAGAATATAGGATGAGTAAGTTAGTAGAGTGATCAAGTGTGTCAAATTTTAGGTATTTTGCAAGAGTTTTTGAGGAACATGAATTTTCATGAAAGAATCAAAGGGATAAGAATGAGAATAAGTTTTTGTAAATATTTGTTTTCTTTGGTTTTGAAACTAAGTTTTTGATTCATACGTCCAGTCTAACTAGGGTCTCCTATGGTCAGGATGGCTCTGATACCAACTTGTCAACACCCGGATTTTTAATCCCAGATGCCTGTTATGCCATACATCGCAATCCCAGGATTACCATTTTTGCGAGACATAACAAAATTGGATACCATAGTACATCATCCATTACAAACCGCACATAAGTTCTTACACAAATAGGGATATCATGATCCAGTTCTTAATACAACTTCAAGCAGCGGAATACGTAATAATAACGGTAGCGTAGGCGAAGCTCCATCTTCGGGGTCACAGACAATGCTGACGATGAGAGATGATCCTAGTTGTCGTAACCTTCCTGGGGTCCATCCTCCAGGTACTCCTCTTCATAGTCTGGCCACGGGAATAGCCAAGTACAAAGCCATGAGTACTCTTTAAGTACTCGCAAACTAATACTAACAAGTGACAGGTTTTTTTGATAATAGGACACTAGGCTCTAGGGTTGTTTTGCAAAAGCCAGATTTATCTCTACTAAGCTGAGAAGCAAAAGAAGCTGGTCACAATTTTATAACTCCTAAGTAGGAACTTGTAATTCATATCACAACTCTATTGTGGTCAAGTTAAAGTCTCCATTCATTTCACGAGTCTTTTGAAAACATCTGACGGGGGAACAGTATGACCACTCCAACTGTCCATAACCACGGGCGTGGTTATTCGAATAGTTTGACACTCTGCAGAGATTGTACACTTTCACCACAACATTCGATACATCCGTCAGGAACAAATCCTGAATTCACCATACTCAGTATGCGGATAATCAATCCTAACCTTTCAATTACACGCCCTAGTATAAGCACCTCTCCTGTGAGTTTGGCCTCCCAACCATGACCAACTGTCATCTTGGGTACTGCACAGGTGGACAATCTTCACAAGGTAGCCTCAGCTCAGACCTTGGCCGTGAGGGAACTAATACTAGGGTATATAAGTTTCCAGTCAAGCCATACCCAATCTTCGGGTATTGTGATTGTACGATAAAATTGGAATGGTATCGCATCCAGACAACCATCAGTTTTATAAAGGGCTAAGGATCATGCCTCCACATGTTCGTTACCATAAATCATCTGGTGTTCGAAAACACATGTCCAAAACATTTCAATAGAATGATCCATCATTCCAAGGTTTTCATAACCATTTTTCCACCAAGTATTCCCATCTAAAGTTGATCAAGTTTTATGCTTAGCACTAGCATCTACAAGTGGGGGTAAGTACTAATGAGGGGTAGTAAACAAGTGGAGTTTCAACTAAGTTCAATCTCATGCCTTAGGATGACATAAAGATTATCTAGCTTAGGCCAAATTTTATGCTCTTTATGCAACCTTCAAATATCTTTCTAGTATCTACAATTTACTGAAGTAAACTCTAAGTAATAGCTTTGATAAAGAAATAAAGTAATAAGCTTGTAAGTAAAAACTAGGATTGGTTTATCAAGTGGGTAGGATCATCTATGCTTAAGGCATATAGTTGGCATGGTGACAAGCAAGTATTGGCTTGCATAGGTTAACTTGATTAGTAAGGCTTGCTAAGTTAATAGCTTGCAATTATTGGATTGCATGGGTAAAGTATCTTGCAAGTGTGAGCTTGCACAATCAACTAGTAGTATTAGGCTTGCCTTGTGCAGAGCAGTGGTTGAAGTTCTCCTCGGCTTCTTCTTTGTAGTATCCTCCTTCCTCCTCGTATCCTTGGTCGGTACTAGCGTCTATAAATAAATACGATGTACACAATCACCAAACAATACTTAACTACTGGCAATCCTCACACAAAAGGGTCCTATAGATGATTTAGCATCATCACTAACATTACAAGATTAAAGCTTGGTTTAAATCCTTTTATTTTTAGAAAAGTAATTTCTACTCATTGAAAAACTACTTAAGATTTAATATTCTCCAAACCAAACATGGGATCATGTTGACACATGTCATCACCACATATTTTAGTCCATGGGAATGTGATTTAAAGTTGTGTCACAATTTAATAAGGTTTTACCCTTTTATTTTAATTAAATAAAGTGACTAGAAATGCTTATGTGGCATTCTTTTATTACTTGAACATTATTTTTGTAAGTAAACCCATATATTTTTATATATTCTGAAAGGTATGATCAAATGTGATTTTTGAGAGTTGGAATCAACTCAAAAGCTATTATGGTTTAAATTTGAAAAATGTTTGAATGCAGAAAATCTTCTGCCTTGTTATTTTTACCAAGGATGATCTACAGATCCAAATAACTTGAATCCAACGAGCTTGGATTTAGCATTCCCAGACCTTTATAACAAAATTGGTTTCATTCAATTTGGTTCAGTGAATCGATCTGAGTTGATTTTTGAATCTAGGTTCAGAAGTGTGTTTGAAATAAAATGGAAAAGGTTTATTTCAAATGACTAGGCTGCACGGGAAACGATACTGGGCCGGCCTGCTAAGCACAACGCTTACGCGGGCTGGTTAAGTGGCTGTCCCCACGCGTCAGTGAGACGAGGGGGTGCAAAGCGGTATGGGGCGATGTGGTGCGTTCGATCTGGTTCTAATCCAACGGCTGAGGGTCATCGTCGACGTTGGGCAATGCCGACGAGACAAAAACCTAGCGCGGCCAGTAGGGGTCGTTGGGGCCTCACCGGGGTTCAGGCGAGGGTCGGTGAGGTGGGCGAACGACGAAGTCGACGACGGCGAACCTCGTGGTACCGGCAGCTTCTCCTGGGGCGGCTCCAATTGCTGACCCCTTCTTCTCCCGCGATGGCAGACTCCGGTGAAATTCCGGCGAAGTGCTGCTCGCCTTGCTTCAGGAACGGGGTGGCACGATCAGTGAGGAGAGGGGAGTGAGATGGTGTGCTCAATTCGGCTGGGGGTGGCCTCTATTTATAGTCGCGACGATGAGACCGAACGGCATGGGCAGGCGACGGTGGCGACATGGCTACGGGCTTCTAAAGGCATGGCCGACGGTGGCGATCGTTTGGTGGTCTCCTGGCGATGCTCTACGGCTTTAATGCGCATGTAGGGGCGGTGACAAATGGTCTGGAACGCGCGATGCTCTGCGCGGCAGAGGCGACATCTTCGATGGTGAGCGGTGGCTGTGAGGCATGGGGCGACAAACGGTGATGTCTGGCGGTCTCATGGGTCGGTGGCGATCACGTATGCACGCTGCGAGGGCGGCGCGCGGTCTGTGGGCTTCGGTCGAGGGTGGCGCTCTAGCGCATGCTCGACATGGTTGCTGGCGAGCTGGGCGTGGTCTGTGCGTGTGGTCCAGGGTTTGGCAACGCTCACGGCTGGGACAGGGAGTGGCGATGGACGGTGGGCTGCCTCCCAGACATGTTTGCTAGGCTTGTTTCTTCTCCTAGCTTGCTGTCTCCACTGGGGTGGCATGGTGAGCTTCGGCTGTTCACCATTGATGTCATTGCCCAGCTTACAGTGAGGCTAGTGCTTGGTTTAACTTGCTAGATGATCTACTGAGGTGGTTGTGAGATAGAGAGGGGACAAGTTACACAAGAATCACTGCTCACAATAGTGTTTAAGATTTTGATGATTTGTGTCTGCAATGTGTTTGATGAAATGGCCGCAAGAATTCAAGTTTTGAATTTTGAAAAGATTTTTGGTGGGTGTGCTAGGTTGGTGCTGGTGAGTCTGCAGATGCTTGGGTTTTGAAAGTTGAGCTTGTTTGAGTGGTTTTTGAAAAAGTGGGATCTTCCCATATGATAAAGATTCAATTTTGAACTGTCCTTTAAACTATGCATTTGAATGTTTCTGGATGATCAAAAAGTGGGCCTTGATACTTTGTTATGAGTACAATCAAGGGGTGCAAAGATCCAATTAAGTTTCTGTTAAGTTCTGAAAGTTTGAGACAGCCAAAGTAGGCATGGGAGTTAAATTGGTCAAAATGACCATTTCCTTATTTTATTTGTTTTGATTTACTTGTCTTTGAGAAAAGTTTGGGAATTGTTTAGATGATGTTTATTTCACCTAAGCATCCATTTACAAGCAAAGGAACACACAAACAAGTTGGTTCAAAAGAATTTAAAATGAAATGCATACTCACATGCATGCTTTCATATTTTTATTTAGCAAAGTTTTTGTTAACCCTAAATTTGATGATTAGAGTTTGATGATCCAAGTTTAGTATTTTTGGGATGTTACAAGGTACACAGGGATACTAGCTAAACAGGTTTTAATAAGAATCACTCTAGCTGCATAAGATAGTAATTTCCCTTTCCAACCAGCTATCCTTTTAAGGATTTTGTCAATAAGAGGTTGAATATCCTCTCTTCTAAGTTTTTTAAAATGCAAGGGAATAGCCAAGTATTTAATGGGTAAATGGCCAACAGCACACCCCAAAATATCAGAATACAAAGCAATATCAGAGTCCTTCAGCCCTATTGGAATGAATTCACTTTTCGAGTAGTTAATCTTCATCCCAGAGACTTGCTCAAAGCAGATTAAAACCCATTTTAAGTTGGTAGCAATGTAAGGGTTGTTGTCAGAAAAAAGGATGGTGTCATCTGCATACTGCAGGCAAATGACCCCTCAGGGTGTAAGTCAAAACAGAGGCCTTTGATCAAATTAGCATTATAGGCTTTGATAAGCATCCTGGTTAAGACATCCACCCCCAAATTAAACAAAAGGGGGAAATGGGGTCTCCTTGCCTAAGCCCTTTGCCAATGATAAAAAAATTACCAATGGAATCATTAAGCTTGACACCAACAAACCCCCCATGAGTAATGGCTTTAATCCAAGAGATGATAATGGGACTGAAACCTCTTTTAGCCAGGAGATCAAGGAGGAAGTCCAAGTCAACCTTATCAAAGGCTTTTTCATAGTATAATTTAATTACAAGCCCTTGATTTTTATCATGAGAGATAGAATGAATAACTTCATGTGCAGTAACAACACTTTCCTTTGATAAAGGCAGATTGATTGCAAGAAGTTATGGAATTCATCAATAAAGCTAAACGATTAGTCAAAACTTTAGAGAAAATCTTGAAGACACAATTAAGTAAGCTAATAGGTCTAAATTTTTTCATACTGCTAGCTTCAGACTCTTTGGGGATAAGAGCCAAGATAGCAAAATTCAGTCTATAAATGTCCAGTTTGCCTTGATGGAAGTCAGTAAACATGGCCATAAGGTCAGGTTTAATAGTCTCCCAAAATTGCTGATAAAAAAATAAAAGGAAGGCCATCAGGACCTGGAGCTCCATCATAGTAAGATCCAAACACAGCCTGTTTGACCTCATCCTCAGTAAAAAGGGCTTCCAGAGCCTGGTTTTGGGAAGCAGAAAATTTTTCATTAAGGGAAAAGAAATCCTCAGAAAGAGTGCAACCAGAAGGCTCCTCTTTTTTGAAGAGATCCTTATAAAAGGAGGTAGCAATTTGCATCATAGCATTCTCATCCTGAACAGTCCCATCAGGCCCATCTAGAGAATGTATAAGCATTTTCCTCCTCCTCTGGTTAGAAACAGCATGAAAATAAGCAGTATTTCTATCCCCCTCTTTAATATCCCTATATCTAGATCTTTTCTTTGCCTTGATTTCTTGTTTTAACCAAAGCAAGTTCATTTCAGAATATATTTGCTTAAGTCTTGCCTGTTCTCCAGTAGAAAGCTCTGAAAGACTTAGCCTTAATGTCAAGCAAATCATATTCCTCCATGAGGTCTTTCTTAAGGTTTCTAAGTTCAGATTCAATATTCTTACTCCAACCTTTAGACCAAGACCTAAATCTCCTAGTCTTCATTTGCCATATATCAACTGCATTTTTGCCCCTAATGGGCAAGGACCAGTTGGCAATGGCAAGAGATTTAAAGTCACTTCTCATGAGCCACCACTTCTCAAATTTATAAGTGGTAGCCTGGGGTTTGACATCACATCCAGATTCCCACAGAATAGGGGTGTGGTCACTACCCAACCTAGGCAAAGCCCTAATAGATGCAAGGGGGAACATTTGATCTAGCTCAACACTACAGAAAACTCTGTCAATATTTGACATAATCAAGTCTTCTCTATTATTTCCCCAAGTAAACTTCCTATTACTAAGCTTAACTTCAAGCAAGCTCCAAATATCAACCCAAGCATTGAATTTATCACTCCATTTATGATCAATATTGCCATTACTCTTGTCACACTGAAATCTAACCAAATTAAAATCCCCACCAATGATAGTGTGACCAGAATAATCAACAAAGAGACTATGCAATTCAGAGATAAAATCTTCCTTCTTATCCTCATAGGATGAGCCATAAACAGTAACAATCCTGATTATAGTGTCCTTGGCCTTCAGCCTGACGACTACATAGACAGAAAAATTAAGGACTTGCCAACTAATCACCTCAAAAAAATCTAAATCTACTCCTACCGCAAAGCCTCCAGCAGAACCAACAGCAGGGAGGTCTTTCAAATCAAACATCCTATTTTCTACTAGAGAATTCTAATAATTGCAAGAAATAGTTTCCTTCTTAGTTTCTTGGAAACCAACATAATGAGCATGAGTCTTGGTAAAAAGGTCTATAAGTGCATTTTTTCTACCAGGGGCTTGAATTCCCCTAGGATTCCAAAAAACACAATTCATTTTAAACTATTTTTCTTGGGGTGCTTGCCCCGCATATGTTTACTAACTATAGACCAACCCAAAGTATCAGGGAAATCATCCTCATAACCTCTCTCTCCTAGGGGACTACTAGGAGAAGTTGAAACAGAGGAGGAAGGTAAAGCATAATTACTATTCACAGAGATAACTGAGGAACATTCCTCAAGACTAGGAATGGCAACACCAACAGTGTTAGCCATCAGTAGTGTAAGTATAGAGGGTGGGCATAACCAGCCCAATTTGTTTGGTTTGGGGCACAATCTGGGGGAGTTGAGACTTGAGAGTCGGCTAATTTTGTCGACATGCTCTAAAAAAAGGCTAAATACTGGAGTTTTAAAATGATTGAAAGCATTTCCTAAAAAATATTGAAAGTATATTTTTAATACTTACAAATATTGGATTTATATTTTGTTTCCATGTGTGGGTTATACATAATAGTAGTGAAGTCTTCTCGCCGAAAAGTTCAAGAAATAGTCTTCTCGCCCAAAAAAACAGACATGTCCTAATGCAGGAATATCCATGCAGGAATCTCAAAGTTGGCAGTCACACCAGACATATCACTCAATACCAAATTTCGCCTAGGTTCGACAGATTTACCGGCTCATAGAACCTTTGCCTACGGTCAATAGTCAGCACGCAATTTTCCAGCCACATGACAAAACAACAGAATGAAGCAGACAGATCGACGCCAACTGAACTAGACCAGCTCCGTGATTTTGATGCAGAGAGCGTGAGTCTGAGTGTATGACAACTACATTCTAACCTAAGCACTCTTGCTTTTTGCAGACCAACAAGTTTTACTTCTTTCGATGGTCAACACAGCTGGGGAAAACAAGAGAACAAATACCAATCTCTCGTGTATGAATATGAACTGTTTAAATCATCACTCAATTTTCCTTTCAGTTCCATCTCAGAAACTGCAACAACCAGGAATAAGAACTGTGAGATTCTAAGACCTTTCAAGCTCATAGTGCTTCAGATTCTAAAATACCACTAGTACACACCAGTATCAATAAATTGCCACTTTGATGTTACTTGCCCCAGTATCAGCTTGGTTGCAAGTACTCCCTCTGTCCCAAATTACTTGTCGCAGATTTGTTTAGATAAACAAAACACGTCTAGATACATGCATATCTAAACAAATCTGTGACATCTAATTCGGGACAGAGGGAGTAATACATTTTGGCGGTGGTAGATTGCTAGTAGCTACTCCATTGCACATAGGTTCATTCTTATCATCTATAAGGACAGTCTCAACCCTCCATCATCAGCTTTATCTGAACTATGTCAGAAAGGAGGTGAACTGACGAGGAAGAGCAACAAACGAAGAAAGAGATGAAAGTTCTAGTATATAGATGCCATTTTGTCCCAAACTACAACATACCATGTCCAGCAGGAAAAAGAGACAAGGAAGAAACTCATATTCTAAGGAAGAAACTCATAGTGAGAGCAAAAGGTGTACATGTTAGGAGATTGAACTCTTCAGTTACCAAATCTGTTTTTTGACAAAAAAAAAAAGAGCTTACCTGATTTCTTACAATACATAACTAGTTTTCACAGACTGCACTGCTACATTTGCGAAGCACAAGCTTCCTGTAGTTGCACTGTTGCAGAAAGGAAGTCACCAAGAATCCGTTAACTGAAGAAAGCTATCTCCTATTCCCAGTCCTACATAATCCATATATGCCATAGGAGAGCTTAAAAACCTAGTGTGCCTTCGCCTTCCACTTCGTAAGCAAGCGGTCATGAATGGGCCCCTTTTTAACCTTTACCAGGCTCTGCTTCAGCTTTGCCAGTGTTGACGAGCTTAACTTGATGCCCTGGTCGATCATGTCCTCTGCATACTTACATGCCTCAGGCAACATGTCATCCTTCAGCTTTGATACAAGCATGTTCCCATTCTCCTCCAATGGAGGCAGGCTATTCGCCACCATGCAGTTCCACACCTTCATCCCTGTCTCCCAGTCACGAGTATCCAAGAACATGCGAAGCGCAAGTGAACAGTTTGCCTCATTTGGCCAGCACTCATTCTTGACCATCTCTCTAAATATTGCCGATGCCTCCCGGAGCTTCCTCCCCTTCAGCAACAACTTGAGGGCCACATTGTACGTGTCAGTGTTGGGAAACACTCCATTGAAGGTCATTTCGTCAAGGTACTTCACAACAACCTCAGCATGCCCCAGAGTGCCCTGCAGCACGATCATGGTGCTGTACATTTCTTGATCTGGGACGAGTCCCCGACGGATGACAAAGTCATCCCAGAGCACCTCCGCACTGCGTAATTCGCGTGCCTCAAGGTGTGCGGCCAGCGCAGCACGGAGGAACTTCTCCCCCGGTGAGCACCTATGCCGGCGCAAGACAGCCAGATACTCCATCGCCTCCGAGAGTGCCGTGGAGGAGCCACTTGAAACTAGTGTTGAAAGGAAAGAGTCATAGGCAGGAACATTGGCTGGATCAAAGCCGACAGCACGCACCATTTCATCGAACACCTCGCGTGCAATGGCAGCGTCGCCGGCAGCCTCACAACCCTCGAGAAGGATGGCATAGGAGTCAGCGTCGGGGCGAGTGCCTGCCTCCGCGCGTGCCACGGGTATCGCAGCACGGGCGTCATCGAGCCGGGAGGCACGGCAGAGCGCGGAGAGGAGGGAGTTGAGCGCGGGCGTGTTGCGCTCCATGCCGTACCTCGGCATTTCCACAAACGCCTTGAGAGGGGAGCTGGCGGGGTGGGCCGCCATGGAGGAGAACACGGATGCGAAGGTGGCGAGGGAGAGCAGGCCCTGGGACCGCATGGAGGCGACGGTGTCCCACATGGGATCGAACAGGCGATTCTTGCCGAGGAGGTCGATGACGAGGTTCCAGGAGTAGGGGGAGTGCTGGTGGCGCAGGTGTCGTTGGCCCGCCCAGCGGAAGAAGGCGGCGGCGCCTCGCGGGTGCGCGTACGAGAAGCGGAGCACCTGCTCGACGTCGGAGGAGGTGACCCGGACGTCGGCGTCGTCGAGTGCCGCCTCCACATCGGATGCGGAGGAGGCCAAGATCTCGCAGAGGAGACGGATCTTGGGGGCTAGGTCGGGAGCGTCCTTGTACGTGGGGAACGCCGGGGCCGCCGGCTCGCGAGCGCGCTTGGCCGCCGGGGCGGCGTCGGTGCCAGCTGCGTCGGACGGCCGCTTCTCCCGGCGGTCAGACATCGCGTCGACGGATTGGGGCGCCGCCGCAACGGGGACTGTCAGGGGTGGGTATACCGGAGACGTGGCAAAGGTGGGGTTTTTTCGTCTGTTCTTTAACCCTATCCCAAGCTTATACTGACTCTTTCGTTTCCGAGACGGCTTAGCTTAGAACTGCTGCAGCGACGTAGAGGTAGAGAGACCGAATCGCGTGGGGAAGCTACGGAGGCGGCGGATGGCTCCGTCCTTGCTCGTCTCGGCGAGCCAAATCCTCGCCGTTGCCCGCCGGGAAGGCCGTAGGCGGCGTCTGGTCATCGCCAATTCCGGCGGTGCTGGCGCTCCCCCGAAGCTAGTGACCTTCCTCGGTAAGGGAGGCTCCGGCAAGACCACGGCGGCCGCAGTCGCCGCTCAGGTAACATTTGCCTCTCTCTCGTGCTTGCCTTCATCGTTGCGTTGTTGGAAGACTGTAGAATTTTTTGTGTGAGCTGTCTGCTGAGCCGGTAATAGCGTAAGACTGGACTGAAATGAGTCTGTAAATATACTAGTAATTAGTGTTGCAGATGGGTTCGATTTAGTAGCTGGGCTGCTCCAATCATTGAGCTGACTATCTGAGTACATTGTGGCATGTGATGAAGTAAATCTACAAGAATCTTGTGTATTGAGTTTCAATTGGGCTATAGTACTGTAAATCATATTTGCAGTTCGCACAACGTTGATCTGTGAAGCAATTTCCTTAAATTGGGTTAATGGATAAATTATCATGCGTATCTGGGAAATTCCGCTAAAAAATCAGCTGTGAGTTGTGAAAAATTCCATTCTATTGAGAAATGGTCCAAATGCCATTGCAAATATTTTCTGACGATTTGTTCTTCTCCATGTTGTAGTATTATGCAAGTGAAGGCCTGAAGACATGCCTGGTTATACAGTCTCAAGACCCAACTGCCGAGCAGCTGATGGGGTGTAAGATTGGGAACTCACTCACAGAATGTGCTACTAATCTCTCGACCATAAAGCTGGAGACTAGTAAAGTATGAAATACTTCGTTGAGTAATCTCTCCTAGATGTTTCAGACTTACGGCGCATCTCAGACTAGAAAAATATCTCAATGATGAACAATACTTTCTGATTAAATTACAGATGCTACTTGAACCCCTTGATCGGTTGAAGAAAGTAGATGCCCAGAGCAATCTTACTCAAGGAGTTCTTGAGGGGGTAGGTGATTAATTTTGCTTTAATATGGGGGATAAGGATAAATCAGTCATTCTGGTTCTTTTTCATAGGATAGATTGTAGGAGAGGAGCTTGGAGTGTTGCCTGGAATGGATTCTATCTGTTCAGTCTTGTCACTTCAGAAGCTGCTCAACTTCTTTTCAGCTGGAACGAATAGTCCACAAGGGGAATTTGATGTCGTAGTGTATGACTGCAATAATACAGAGGAATTTCTACGGCTCGCTGGTGCTACTGAGAGGGCAAGGTATAGGTTATCCTTGTTTATCTGTAACCTTGCATTCACTCGGGATTCTATGTTTTAATGTTGCTGCTACACAAAAGACAGATCTTACTTGAAGTATGTGAGGGAACTAGCAGAGAAGACTGATGTAGGAAGACTGGCTTCTCCATCGTTACTGAAACTAATTTATGATGCCGCGAGACCAAACGGTAGAACCAGTGAAGGAAGAATGAGTACAGAGATATGGAATGAAATCGAACAACTTCTTGAGGTAAATTGTTATCCAAGTTAAGGAAAAAGGAACTATGTTACCAAGTGTATGCATACTCTATATTAGCTAAATAAGATATTAACCTGCTACTTTTTGTAGAGAATCTCGCTCTGGTTTACGGATCCCTCAAAACTTGCATGCTTCCTCATCATGGACCCTAGGGGACAAATCTCTGTGTCCTCTGCGCTAAGATACTGGGGGTGCACCATCCAAGCTGGCACACAAATATGTGGAGCATTTGGTTATTCTGAAGACCCTTCTGAAATGCACCAAGAAGTTGCTGGGAAGTTTCTGCCATTGTCTTTTTCGTCTCTGCCTTTTGTGCCCATTGATTCTTCCGCAGATTGGGGCACATTGTTAAATTCATTGAACCAAAATACAAAGGAGCTGTTGAGGAATACAAGCAAGGTTTATCCTTCAGTTTGTTTTGATTCTGCACAGAAGTCGGTTACCCTTTTCATGCCTGGCTTTGATAAGTCTGAAATCAAACTATATCAGGTATAGCTGCTGACCTCGCTCTTTTTTGGCTTCACTGCATGTCTGCATATGCTAGTCAAGACAATCAAGGCCTGTCTCTAGTTAGCTTTACTTCTCCAGACAATGTTGCCCTCTGCAGCCAGAAAGGTAGAATCACTGAAGTGATGACAAATAAGCTGAATGCACGATTTTCGTGACATCAAACTATTACAATGGAAGGGCCTATCTTACAGATAATTTTCAGTAGCAGTTTCACAGTTTCTTTAGTACTTGCAAGCAAGCCAACCGTTTCTTACCAGTTCTGGAAACTGAATCTGCTGATACTAAAACAAAAGTATGTGTTCCTGTGCACTGCTGAATCTACTCCATACAAACCGTGGGATGCTTTCAAATGAATTTGGCACGGGCAACTGATTGCAACACAAAAGAAGGCTTCTATACAGCGTGACTCCAAAATTAGGTTTTGCATGTGCCACTAGTCTAGGTCCATGGCCTTCATGCTATTTACCTCACCTGTGAGGCTTGTGTGTCAAATAGTGGCAAAGAATCATTCCAGATTTTTGCAAGAGTAGTGACCCGCTAAGTCAAATCTGTATTATCCGTGTCACTGCTGAGATTACGATATATACTGACCACCTGTTCCTGTATCTGAGAAAATGCAGTACAGAGGTGGCTCGGAGCTGCTGATCGAGGCCGGTGACCAGAGGCGCGTCATAAAGCTACCACCGACGATGCAGGGGAAAGTCGGAGGCGCCAAGTTCGTCGACAGGAACCTTGTCGTCAGCATCCGGTAGAAGGCAGCGGGATGCTCACTGCGAACCCGGAGGACCAGCTTGGCGAACCAAGCCAGTAGAGAATCTCGTATCATCGAAAACCCGATTTGGACCGGCCGATCCCCGGCCAACTTGGTCGATGTCCTTTCGTCATTTGTCCCGAACAGAGTTGGATTTCTCAAAATGGCGTTACTGTACGAAAAGAGGACAGTCAAGATGAATGATAATTTTTCTGGAAGGTGACCCTGTTACTAGAATAGAGCAGGGGCTTGGCCGATATCATACGCCTGTACCATGATTTATGATTGTGAAGGCGGAAGGCATGAGAGAATGTTAGTAGTAGTTGGTAGCTGCTCATTTAACGTTGTTCGTTGAGTAGTTTTCCGTTTCCCTGTCATGCTGCTGACGATGGGACGGGAGGCGCGGCATGCGAAATCTGGGCAGGCCGTGCTTGTGGTACAGGGCGTGACAGCGAGACGATCTGGGCGGTGACGCGATGACAGATCCGGTCTTCATGAGTTCATGGCCATGGCCATGGTGTGGCCGCCATCCTCACTGTCCTGACCACTGGTCGACGTGAGACACTGGTGACTGTTGAGCTCGATCGTACCTAGTACTCTACTTTTCAACGCCTACTGGAGATGTAGCAAGCGCATCAGTTCTTCGGTTCGATAAAGAAACAACTTGATCCTTCTTTATTATAGTATACCTCTATATAAACTTGTTCTCAATTTTAATCGGGGAAAAGCTAGTCTATATCATCATGAGTATGCTAATAATTGTGGGTCTTGGGCGGTCGGGCGTTGGATAGTTTGCTTGAGCACGTTGAATCTCAACAAACATTTGGAACGCGCGAGGGGTATAGTAGGCAGTTCCACCAGAAAACATCCTTATGTTAGTATGTCAACCAATTCTTCCCGTTTAAGTTAAGGTCATTTGGTTTGGTTTGTGATGATGATTAAAGAGTGGTAGCCTCTGCCCATAGCGAAGAAAAATGGACGGCTGGGACTGAAGCAACAAGTTGGATATAGACATATAGTACTGTTAATGTTTTGTACTGTTGCTGGGGGGCATGAGCTCGTGTAAGTAGATGAAGTAGAACAGTGATGGTCATGAACTCGTGTAAGTAGATCAGTGATGGTCATGATTCATCCAGGTAGCAGTTGAGCAATTTATTAGAGCAGCCGCTTCGTGCTACGCCGTCGTCAGTTCCAGCCTCAGGGAAACTATTGTTGGACGCGCGTGATCAATCTGGCATTTTCAGCGTTTCATGGGACAGGACAGGCTGATGATCGTTTAAGACGATCCACTTCAATTAGAACTCTCATGCTCTCCTAATCCTATCCCTGTGTATTCCTGTTCTACAAAGTTCTATTCAGAGTTTTCGTTGTTAATTTATCGACAGGGTTTAGGAAATAAGGAGAAAAGATAACAACACAACAGCAGTCCAGAAGTAATCAAGTAAGTACACACAAGTATAGCAGGAAGCAACGCAGCGTGGTAGACAATCGAAGTGAAAGCTGTAAAATAGGCGCCAACTTGTTGACGAGTGCAAGGTGAGCTTCGACAAACTTTTGTATTACTAGTACTACATGGTACTCTACTCACCACGCACGCCAAAACAAGAACAAATACAAGGAGTAGCACCTATGATTACGTATTATTAGGAGAGAAGAAAAGAAGGGTCAGAGGAAAAAAAAACAGAGCAGCGCAGCAAGAGAGCCATGTACACTGGCAAAGCAGATGGAGGAAGCGGAGCCAGTCAGCCAGCCAGCTGCTGCGATCATCTTGGCTGATCAGGCGTTGGCGGCGAGCTTGGCGGAGGCCGGCAGCGGGCTGCGCATGGGCGTGCGCGGGGGCGGCGGCGCCCCGAGGCGGCGTCCCTCGGCGTCGTAGTAGATGGCCCCGGAGAAGTCCAGCGGCTGGCAGCGCTCCCCCATGAGTATCTCCTTCCTCCACACCCCGTCCTCCGCCGCCGCCGCTGCCCCGAAGCTCCACTCCTCCTCCTCCGCCACCGCCGACTTCCTCCCCCTCTGCTTGGGCCACGACAGCGCCTTCTTGGTGAAGGGCACCACGGCGCGCGACGACGGGAAGGAGAAGGACCCGGCCAGCCGGCGCTCCTGCACGCGCCGCGCCGCCCGGGACAGCCGCCGCGCGCACCGGCCCATCAGCGCCGCCACCGCCTGCGCCAGGCCCACGCCCACGCCCATCGCAGCGCTTCCCGGTCCCTCCTCTCGCTCCGTCGTCCTTGGAAAGTTGGAGTTGGAAGGCTTTGGTTGGCTCCCCTCGACTCTCGTCCTTCTGGCTTGTGCTGTTCGTGTGCGCTGTTTCGCGGGTATTTGTAGAGTTCCAGCCCGAGGTAAAAAGTCCAGCAAGCCGGTCGCCGGGACGGGACCCGGGGCGGTTTGATTAGTTAATGAACTGCAAGAATTAATCATCGTGACAGTAGGAGTAATAAGACCCACTGATCTGACCATGATTAGGTCGTCGCTTTGATTTGATTATTCTTTGTTCGCTAATGGATGGATGGCTGGGTTTCCCGCTTTGGCTAGATAGGACCGTCGGTCTCGCCTGGAATACAGTACTACTGCAGTGTAATACTTGCTATACTTGTGAGCATATTGATGGGAGTGATGACGATCGATGGATAGAGCTTGTGGATGGACGGCGGGCGTGGAACATAGGTAGCTTAGCTTGGCTGGTCTGGTAGATAGGTGCGTCTTGTTGGCAGTTGAATTAAATCGAGCCCTAATCGTGTGACTTTTGCTGGTTGAGAGCTTGGAATTTGACGTGCGCCTGAAATTAGGAAGAAATAATAATTTGCTTCCATCTTTTTCTTTTGCCAATTCGGATGGCCATATATTCCCAAAAGGAGATGGCTTAAGCACGATCTACTAAGAGCATCACTATTTGTTGGGCGTTCCCAGACCGAAATCCAGACGTATTTTGGCCCAGACGAAACTAGTTTTCGCACTGGAAACGCCGAGTTTTCAACTCGCATTTCCAGACGAGTTCCCGCATTTGGCTAAAATTTAACAAATTTCGGCAAATTTTAGGCGAATATGACGGTTTTGGGCAAACATTGTGCTAATACAGGCGAACTTTGGGCGAATATGGTCGATATGGACGAACTTTGGGCAAATATGTGTGAACTTTGGGCGAATATGGACGAATAAAGGCGGTTTTGGGTGAACTTTGGGCCAATATGGACAAATATAGGCGGTTTTGGGTGAACTTTGGGCCAATATGGTCGATATGGACAAACTTTGGGTGAATATGGACGAATATGAGCGAACTTTGGGCGAATATGGTCGATATGGACGAATTTTGGGTGAATATGGGCGAACTTTGAGCAAATATGGTCGATATGGACGAACTTTGGGCGAATATGGTCGATATGGACGAATTTTTGGGCGAATATGGGCGACCTTTGAGCAAATATGGTCGATATGGATGAAATTTGGGAGAATATGGGCGAACTTTGAGCGAATATGGTCGATATGGACAAACTTTGGGAGAATATGGACGAATATTGTCAACACCCGGATTTTTAATCCCAGATGCCTGTTATGCCATACATCGCAATCCCAGGATTACCATTTTTGCGAGACATAACAGATTTGGATATCACAGTACATCATCCATTACAAACCATACATAAGGTCTTACAAAAATAAAAATCTCATGATTCAGTTCTTAATACAATTGAAGCAGCGGAATAACGTAATAGTAACGATAGCGTGGGCGAAGCTCCATCTTCAGGGACACAGGCAATACTGGCGATGGGAGATGATCCTAGTTGTCGTGACCTTCCTGCGGTCCGTCATCCTGGTACTCCTCTTCATAGTCTGGCCACGGAATAGCCAGGGACAAAGGCATGAGTACTCTTTAAGTACTCGCAAACTAATACTAATAAGTTAAGGGGGGTTTTGTAGTAGGATACTAAGCTCTAGGGTTGTTTTACAAAAAGCCAGATTTACCTCTACTAAGTTCAGAAGCAAAGAAAGCTAGTTGAAAGTTTTATAACACCTAAGTGGGAAGTTGAATTTCATATCACAACTCTGTTGTGGTCAAGTCAAAGTCACAAATCATTTCATAAGTCATTTTGAAAACATCTGACGGAGGAACAGTATGGCCACTCCAACTGTCCATAACCGTGGACGCGGCTATTCGAATAGATTGACACTCTGCAGAGATTGTACACTTTCACCACAACATTCGATACCAGGAACAATCCTAAATTTATCATACTTAGTATGCGGATAATCAATCTTAACCTTTCAATTACACACCCTAGTATAGGCACCTCTCCTGTGAGTTTGGCCTTCCAACCATGACCAACTGTCATCTTGGGTACTGCACATGTGGACAATCTTCACAAGGTAGCCTCAGCTCAGACCTTGGCCGCAAGGGAACCCATACTAAGGTATATAATTTTTCAGTCAGGCCCTACCCAAATTTCGGCTATTGTGGTTGTACGGTAAAATTGGAATGGTATCGCATCCAGACAACCATCAGTTTTATAAAGGGCTAAGGCTCATGCCTCAACATTTTCATCATCAAAATCATCTGGTGTTCAAGAACACATGTCAAAACATTTCAGTAGAATGACTCATCATTCTAAGGTTTTCATAACCATTTTCACCAAGTCTTCCCATCTAAAGTTGATCAAGTTTTATGCTTAGCACTAGCATCTACAAGTGGGGGTAAAGACTAATGATGGGTAGTAAATAAGTGGGGATTAGCTAAGTCCAATCTCATGCCCTAGGATGACATCAAGATTATCTAACTTAGGCCAAATTTTATGCTCTTTATGCTACCTTCAATTATCTTTCTAGAATCTACAAGTCACTTAGGTAAACTCTAAGAAAAAGCCTTGATAAAGAAAATAAAGTATTAAGCTTGCAAGTAAAGCTAGGATTGGGTATCAAGTGGGTATGATCACATATGCTTAAGGCATATAGTTGACATAGTAACAAGCAAGTAGTAGCTTGCAATGTAGGGTATCTTGCAAGTGTTAGCTTGCATAATTGCAAGTATAAGCTTGCTAAATTCAACTAGTATTATTAGGCTTGCTAAAATATCAGTATAAGCTTGCTAAGTTGCAAGTGTTAGCTTGCCTTGTGCAGAGAAGTGGTTGAAGTTCTCCCCGGCTTCTTCCTCGTAGTATTCTCCTTCCTCCTCGTATCCTTGGTCGGTACTAGCGTCTATAATTAAATACGAGGTACCAATCACCAAACAATACTTAACTATTTTTAAACATCACACAAAGGTTCACACTAGATGATCTATCATCATCACTATCATTACAAGATTAAAGCACTTGTCTTATTTATTTTATTTTGAGAAAAGTAATTTCTACTCATTGAAAAACTACTTAAGATTTAATATTCTTCAACTCAAACATGGGATCATGTTGACACATGCCATCACCACTTATTTCAGTACATGGTAATGTGATTTAAAGTGGTGTCACAATTTAATAAGGTTTAACCTTTTTATTTTAATTAAATAAAGTGACTAGAAATGCCTATGGGGCATTCTTTTATTACTTGAACATTATCTCTGCAAATAAACCCATATATTTTTATATATTCTGAAAGGTATGATCAAATGTGATTTTTGAGAGTTGTAATCAACTCAAAAACTCTTATGGTTGAATTTTGAAAAATGTTTGAATGCAGAAAAGAGTCTACTTTGTTATTTTTACCATGGTTGATCTATAACTCCAAATGGTTTGAATCCAACGGGCTTGGATTAAGCAGTTCAGTACCTTTCTAACAAAATTAGTTTCATGCATTTTGGTTCAGTGAATCGAGCTGGATAGATTTTTGAATCTAGGTACAGAACTGTGTTTGAAATTAAATGAATAAAAATAAATTTGAACTCTTGGATCGCGCGGGAGGGTTAACTGGGCCGGCCCACTATGCACAGCGAACGCGTGGGATGGTTAAGTGGCTGTTCCCACGCGTCAGTGAGACGGGGAGGGGCGAAGCGGTACGGGGCAATGTGGACCGTGGGATCTGGTTCTAATCGAACGGCTCTGGTTCATCGTCCACGTCGGGCAGCGCCGGCGAGACAGAACCCTAGCACGGCAGGTGGGGGTTCGTGGGAGGCTCACCGGGGCTCAGGCGATGTTCGGAGACAGGGGCGAATGACGAAGTCGACGACGGCGGTTCTCCTGGTACCGGCAGCTTCTCCTGGGGCGGCTCCAATCGACGGCTCCCTTCTCCTCCAGCAGCGGCGAGCTCCGGCCAAATTCCGGCGATGCGCTGCTCGCCTTGCTCCGGGAGTGAGGTGGGGTGGTTCTGAGGGAGAGGGGAGTGAACTGGTGTGAAGAAAACGAACGGTGGATGCCTCTATTTATAGTGGCTGAAGGGGACCGACGGGCACGGGCTGAGCTCGTTGTGGTCGACGACACAGAGGGCTACTGACATGGGTGACGGTAGGGGGAGGTGCTGTGCTCCCTGGCGAAGCTCAACGACGTGGTGGCGAGACGTGGGGCGGTGCTGAGTGGTCGGAACACGTCGATGCTCCGGGCGGGTCCGACAACTATTTTAATGTCGCACGGCGCGCGTGGTCTGCGCGGTGGCGAACGGGCATGTCTGCAGTGTTTCTGGGGCGGTGGTGATCACGCACGCACGCGGCGAGGGCGGCACGCGGTCTGTGGGTGCTGGTCGAGGGTGGCGCTCTGGCGTGCTCTCGGCTCGCACGCAGAGAGGTTTTGGCATGGTCTTGTCATGTGGTCCAGGGGCTAGCAGTGCTCGGGGCTGGGACAGGGAGTGGCGGTGGACGGTGGGGTGCCTGCTAGACATGCTTGCTAGGCTTGGTGTTGCTCCTAGCTTGCTGTCGACAATGGGGTGGCAAGGTGAGGCTCGGCCTGCTCACCATTAATGGAAATGGCAAGCTCACAATGGTGCTAGAGGTTAATAACTAAGCTAGATGATCTACTAAATGCTTGCTGCAACTAGAGAGGGAACAAGGTTGGCCAATTTTACTGCTACAAATAGTGTTAGATGTTTGTTTGATTTCTATCTGCAAGGTGTTTGATGAAATGGCCGCAAGAACTTTGAATTTGAATTTGGATTCAAATTTGGTGGGTTTGCTAGGCACATACTAGGGAGTGTCTGGTTAGTTGGATTAGTCAAGGGGCACTGGTTTGGTTGGGTTTTGAAAATGTGTGATCTTCACATATGATAAAGATTCAATTTTGAATTGTGATTTGAATGAGGTTGCCAAATGTTTCTGTAAGTTTGGAAGGTGGGCTTTGATTCACTTTTACTAGGTATAGCAAGGGGTGAAAAGAATTGTAAAAGTTTATGTTTGAAATCTTGGACTAGAAACACTCAAAGTGACCTAGTGAACAAGATTGGCAAAAATGACCATTTGCTTTATTTGATTTGTTTTTGGGTTTCTCTTTATTTGTTTCTGTTTGGAAATGTTCTAAATGATGTTATATTTGTCTTTAAACCATTTCTTGCTATTTAGGTTAATCACACAAGATCATTCATGCATTAACCAAATCATCTCATACACACATGCATTCATATGAGTTAAATTAATCAAAGTTTTTGTTAACCCTAATTTTAGTGATTAGAGTTTGATGATACTTGTTTTATATTTTTGGGATGTTACAAACCTTCCCCCCTTAAACAAAATCTCGTCCCGAGATTTGAAAAGAGAAGAAAAAAGATTACCTAGGATTTAAAGAGATCTGGAAACTTCGTCCTGATGTGATCTCCGCGCTCCCAGGTAGCTTCTTCTTCACTATGGTTGCTCCACTGAATCTTGAGAAACTTGATGCTTCGGGTCCTGGTGGTTCTGAAAGCTTCTTCCAAAATACGGATGGGTACTTCGGGATACTTTAGGTCATCGTTGATCTCTATGGTCCGGTGATCAATGTTCTTGAAAACTTCAGTCTTCTCCGGAACTTCAAGATATTTGCGAAGTAACGATATATGGAACACATTGTGCACAACTGACATCTCCTCGGGCAGTTCCAATTGATATGATACCTCTCCTCGACGATTCAGAATTTTGAAGGGTCTGATATATCTGGGGGCTAACTTTCCTTTGAGCTGGAAACGTTGCATTCCTTTCAAGGGTGACACTTTAAGATACACGAAATCTCCGATATTGAAAGCGAGGTCTCGACGTCTCTTGTCGGCGTAACTCTTCTGTCTTGACTGGGAGGTCTTGAGGTGCTCACGAATCTTGTGAACTCTCTCTTCTGCTTCTCGTAGGATGTCGGGTCCAAAAATCTGACTCTCTCCTACTTCCGACCAATTGAAAGGGGTGCGACACTTCCGTCCATACATGAACTTAAATGGGGCCATTTACAAACTAGCTTGGTAACTGTTGTTGTATGAAAATTCTGCGAAAGGCAGACAGTCTTTCCATTTAGATCCATACTCTAGCACACATGCTCTCAACATATCTTCGAGTATTTGATTTACTCGCTCCGTTTGTCCATCGGTCTGAGGGTGATACACGGTGATGAAATCTAGTCGGGTTCCTAAACCTTTTTGGACTTTCTTCCAGAATCTCGAGGTAAACTGGGTTCCTCGATCCGATACGATGTTCTTGGGGACTCCGTGCAAACTGACGATTCTAGATATGTATAACTCTGCTAGCTTCGAACTCTGTTATGTGGTCTTAACTGGTAAGAAATGGGAGACTTTGGACAATCTGTCAACTATGACCCAGATAGAGTCATTTCCCCTACTAGAAGTAGGCAATCCGGTGATAATGTCCATTCCAACGGAATCCCATTTCCATTCCGGAATCTATAATGGTTGCAACAGTCCTGCGAGTCTTTGATGTCCTGCCTTGACCCTCTGACATATATCACACTTGGCGATATAGCTTCCGATTTCTCTCTTCATCTTATGCCACCAAAATTGCTCCTTCAAATCCTGATACATCTTTGTTCCTCCGGGGTGGATAGAATAAAGAGTATCATGGGCCTCTTTCAAAATCATTTCTTTCAATTCCGAATCTGCTGGTACACAAAGGCGTCCTTTGTACCACATAACTCCTTCTTTGTCTTCGGTGAATCCGGGTACTTTGCTTGTACCGATACGATGTTTTATTCTGTCGATACTAGCATTTCCGTTCTGCGCCTCCTTGATCTGACTGATCAAAGTGGGTTGAGGTTCTATGCTAGCCAAAAATCCTTCACTCACTAATTCAATTCGGAAAGCTTCCATCTCTTTGTGCAAACTTGGTTGCTCCTTCAAAATCACGGAGTTCAAGCGGCACGGCAATCTGCTAAGGGCATCTGCTACCACATTGGTTTTACCGGGGTGATAGTGAATGTCCAGATCATAATCCTTGATTAGCTCAATCCATCTTCTTTGTCTCATATTCAGCTCCTTCCGAGTGAATATATACTTCAGGCTCTTGTGATCCGAATAAATATCACAACGGTTTCCCATGAGATAATGCCTCCATGTCTTCAGGGCTAGAACTACGGCTGCTAGTTCAAGGTCATGGGTTGGATAATTCTGTTCATGCTGTTTCAGTTGTCGGGACAGATAAGATATAACTTTTCCTTCTTGCATTAGCACACATCCAAGACCGATCTTGGATGCGTCGCAATACACATCAAAGGGCTTCGTGATATCCGGCATGATCAAGATTGGGGCTAAAATCAATCTTCTCTTGAGTTCTTGAAAACTCGCCTCACATTTGTCCGTCCATTCAAACTTCTTGTCCTTCTTCAGCAATAGGGTCATGGGTCTGGCGATACTCGAGAATCCTTCTACGAACTTGCGGTAGTATCCCGCTAATCCGATAAATGCACGAACTTGGGTTTGAGTGGTTGGGGCCTTCCAATCGTCGACATACTTCACCTTCGCAGGGTCAACGTCAATTCCTCTGGCTGATACAATATGTCTGAGGAATCCTACCTCCTATAAACAAGATTCACATTTGCTAAACTTGGCATACAGATGATGCTCTCTAAGGGTTCCAAGAATGGTCCTTAGGTGTAGCTCATGTTCTTCTTCTGATTTGGAATAAATCAGAATGTCATCGATGAAAACAATGACAAACTTATCCAGGAAGTCCATAAAAATCTTATTCATGAGGTTCATGAAATAAGCGGGGGCATTGGTTAATCAAAATACATGACAGTATACTCGTATAATCCATATCGGGTGGTAAAGTCAGTCTTTAGAATATCCTCTGTGCGAATCTTGAGTTGATGATAGCCAGTTCTAAGATCAATCTTAGAAAACACTTTGGCACCAGTCAACTGGTCAAACAGATCTTCTATTTTTGGCAATGGGTACTTGTTCTTGATGGTAACATCATTCAACTTCCGATAATCCGTACACAAACGGTTACCTCCATCTTTGTTGTCCATGAACAAAACAGGTGATCTCCATGGTGACGCACTTGGTTGAATCAATCCAATTTCTAGCATGGCATCCAGTTGCTTCTTTAGTTCTGCTAGTTCTGACGGGTTCATACTATATGGTCTCTGGGCTATGGGTCCGGTTCCAGGGATTAGTTCAATGATAAACTCGATATCCCGATCTGGGGGCATACCGGGCAAAACATCTAGAAATACATCGGGATATTCACAGACTATCCGGACTTGGTCAATGGTTGGCTGGGCTATACTCTTGTTGCACTTGAATTGACAGGGCAATGTTTTAGATACATGATCGACTGATATTCCGGCTATACTGGTCATGGTTCTGGCTTTCTTGGCACAGTCAATTAATCCTTTGTGTTTGGACATCCAATCCATTCCTAGAAATACTTCCAAACCTTTAGTTCCGAGTACTATTAGATTAGCATAAAAATCTATGCCATGGATTCGGATAGGGACGACTTTGCAAATTTGCCTAGCTTTGGTGGTTGAATCAGGTATTTGAACAATCATAACATGCTTCAATTTGGTTGGTTGAATCTTACTAGTGCATGCAAATTCTTCAGTAACAAATGAGTGTGATGCTCTAGAATCAAACAACACTCTTGCAAGTACTGAGTTAACAGAAAACATACACAACACGACATCTGGCGCTTCCTGGGCTTCTTCAGCATGCATGAGAAAGAGACGGCCGTTGCGGTTGAGCGAATTCCCTAGGGCAAACCTTCTTCTAGGGTGAACACGACGCTGCTGCTGAGCTGGGGCATTTGCATTGGGGGTTGCGGCAATCTTCTTGGGGCACTCATAGGAATAATGACCCTTGGTTCCACATCATAACAAGTCACTTGCGACTTGTCCTTTGCTGCAACATGCATAGCATTGCTTCCAGTCCTTAGGGCAGTGTTGGTGTTGGTGGCGGCATTGTTGTTGTTGAATTTAGGTGGTGCACGGTTGAAATTGCTAGAGTTGCCGGGGTTGTTGTGGTTTCCTCCGGGCCTTGGGTTTCCACTGTTGGGATAGGTCGGATGGTTCATAGGGGGTCTGTTGTTTCTCGGGGCAAATCCTGGAGATGGGTTGGGGCGATACTTTGGTGTATGGTTGGTTCCTGGTTGATGCATCATGCGGTGCTTGCGGTTCTCATTGGCTTGGTTGATCTTTCCTTCCATCTGAATGGCAGAGTCAACTAAGGCTTCAATATCTGCAAAGGGGATATTGACTAACACTGTCTGCATGTCATCGTGCAGACCATTTAGGAATCTCTCTTTCTTCTTGGCTTCTGTGTCGATCTCATCCGGGGCATACCTAGCTAATGACAATAATTTGTCACGGTATCCCACTACTGTCATCCTTCCTTGATTCAGTTCTCTGAATTCATCTCTCATCCTCTTGATCAAACCCGGTAGCACATGGGTTCTGCTGAACTTGACTTTGAACTCTTCCCAAGTTATCAGCTGACCTCCCGTCATTACGCGAACGCTGTTCCACCATGCTCTTGCATCTCCGGCCATATAGTGGGTGGCAAATAGAACTTTCTCATTAGCTTCAACTCGTGCGACTTCTAGATTGTTCTCCATGGTTTGCAGCCAATCATCTGCATCTAGGGGCTCTTCTAACTTAGTGAAAACAGGTGGATTGGTGTTCTGGAAATTCTTGAGCTTAGATCCATGGTTGTCCAGATTTCCATGGCCTTGATTATTGTGTAGGGGTTCATAGCATGGAAAACAAAAAAATTCTACCGCATGAACACACAATCAAGATCTAATCTATGATCAAGCCAAGATCTATCTACTAGATTGTAGCAACGAGTCAATAGAGTACTAACCCTCGAAGATCCAAAGTGGTTAACGAGAGCAGATTCTCGTGGATGATGTAGTTGTACACTTCCGATCTCAAGATCGCGTAGACGATCCTTCTGGCGCTGCGTTACTGCAGCGCTTCCGCAGTCGGTCACACGTTCGGTACTCTATGAAGACCTTCCTCTCCCTTGTTCTAGTAGGCAGCGGAGGTTTTAGCACTCTTTACGCGATTCCAGCAGCACGACGGCGTGGTACCGGAAGTAGAGGGGAGATCTCGCAGGGCTTCGCCTTAAGCCGGAGCGAGTATGGTGGAGTATGAGAGAGGCCTTGGCGATCTACGGTTTAGAGGGCACCAAGGGGAGGGCTTGGTCGGTGGCTAGGGTTTGGGGAAACCCTAACTCGCCGAGTTAGAGGAGGCCCTAGGCGGTGGCTTGGAGGTGTCCGGCGACTTAGAGGCTAGGGTTTGGGTGTGTGAGAGGTGTAGATAGAGGGGGCACCCCTGCCCCTTCTTTTATAGGTGGGAGGGAGGCGCCTAGGAGGAGGGAGTCCTCCTCCAACTCCTCCTCCTTGGCCGGCGGGTGGAAGGAGTGGGACTTCCTCCCCAAGTAGGTTTCCTACTCTCCCTCCACCAAGCAAAACTGTCGTTTGACTTTTCAAATTGGCGTTTGGCTTTTCAAACTAGGATTTGATTTATCCCTTTATTTTGCCCAGCCATGATACCTAGTACATGATGCAATCATTCCAACTTGTTATGACACATTCATGTACCCTTCCCCTCCGAAGTGCCGGACCTTCCGGACCCTTCTAGAACATTCCCGATGAAAACACCGGAATCATTCTCCAACTCCGAAACAAGACTTTCTTTATATGAATCTTATTCTCTGGACCATTCCGGATCTCCTCGTGATATCTCGGATCCCATCCGAGACTCCGAACATCATTCGGTCTCTTACTCATTATTTCATAACTACTCAACAACATCGAATCCTTAAGTGTGTCTCCCTACGGTTCGTGAATTATGCGGACATGATCGAGACACTTCTCCGATCAATAACCAATAGAGGAATCTGGAAATTCATATGGCTCCCACATATTTCTATGATTACTTTGCGATCGAATGAACCACTTACATACGATACCAATTTCCCTTTGTCTCACGATAGTTTACTTATCCGAGGTTTTGATCGTCGGTATCTCTACATACCTAGTTCAACCTCGTTACCGATAAGTACTCTTTTCTCGTTCCCGTGATATGTGATCCCTTGTGAGCTAGTCACATGCTTGCAAGCTAATTGGATGACATTCCACCGAGAGGGCCCAGAGTATATCTATCCGTCATATGGATGGACAAATCCCACTCTTGATCCATGTGTCTCAACCCATACTTTCCGAACACTCAATGCCATCTTTATAGCCACCTAGTTACGGTGTGGTGTTTGATATCATCAAAGCATCCTTCCGGTGATGGTGATAAGCATGATCTCATGGTCGAAGGAATTAGGTTACTATGTATCAGAAAGCTTATAACAAATGAACTATATTAAATGACTTGATCTTTATGCTATGCTTAACTATATGAGTATGTCCATCACATCATTCTCCTAATGATATGACCTTGTTGTTAATAACATCTCTATGTTCATGATCAGGAAACAATGATCATATATTAACCAACAGGCTAGTTTAACAAGAGGCTCTACTAGGGACTCTTTCATGTTTACAAATCACACAAGTATTAATGTTTCCTGTTAATACAATTATAGCATGGTATGTAAACATTTATCATAAGTATGAAGATATGATAATAACCACTTTATTATTGCCTCTTGGGCATATCTCCAACAGTCTCCCACTTGCACTAGAGTCAATAATCTAGTTTCAAACCTTTGTGTATTCAACACCTATGGCTTTCTGGTGTCGTATGTACACGATTGCTAGTGGTCAACTGATCTACGGATCTGACACTTCCAGGTCCGTGTGTAATTGCATGTCTTTGCGTCTCTACGCATAACTCATTCTTTAATGAGATGGCTTCGTAAAAATTTGGTCCTTTGGTGTGACCTTTAGTTCTTTGGGGTTAAAACATGTTGATAATATTGTCGTACAATATATCTTTATAGTATTATCCCTGCTGTGAACTACACTTAGTTTGATATCAAACTACTTGACACAAATGCCCTCTTTTGCTGCTATAACAACAGTTATATACTTAGCCTTTTGTTGTAGTATCTGTCATAATGTCTCAACTTTGGAACTCATCCAAATCCATTATGGAACTTACTTTCCATCATATTGTGCCACCCTTAGTTTAGATTGAGATAAACTTAATTTGTACTTTGTGACAAAACTAGTATCAATGTAATTCATTTACAATGAACTAACCATCTATTTGTCACTTCTACAAAATAATATATTCTTATTTCTTTTACAAGATCATAAGAATATCTTTACTATTGTCCAATAATCATCTTATGAATCATTCTGGTCTACGCTCATAATTGGATGACATTCCACCGAGAGGGCCCAGAGTATATCTATCCGTCATATGGATGGACAAATCCCACTCTTGATCCATGTGTCTCAACCCATACTTTCTGAACACTCAATGCCATCTTTATAGCCACCCAGTTACGGTGTGGTGTTTGATGTCATCAAAGCATCCTTCTGGTGATGGTGATAAGCATGATCTCATGGTCGAAGGAATTAGGTTACTATGTATCAGAAAGCTTATAACAAATGAACTATATTAAATGACTTGATCTTTATGCTATGCTTAACTATAGGAGTATGTCCATCACATCATTCTCCTAATGATATGACCTTGTTGTTAATAACATCTCTGTGTTCATGATCAGGAAACAATGATCATATATTAACCAACATGCTAGTTTAACAAGAGGCTTTACTAGGGACTCTTTCATGTTTACAAATCACACAAGTATTAATGTTTCCTGTTAATACAATTATAGCATGGTATGTAAACATTTATCATAAGTATGAAGATATGATAATAACCACTTTATTATTGCCTCTTGGGCATATCTCCAACATATTGTTGGCCATCTGAGCTATCTGTTGAAGGGTGGCTAAGTTGGCTTGACGTTCGAATCTTTCGGCTTCACAATCAGAAACCAACATTTGCAAGAGTTGCAACATCGGGTCCGGGGCTGAGTTCCTTCCTCCGCGAGGCATCTGAAGATTGAGGTAGATCATGAGAAAAGAGGGAAATTTCTAAGGTTCAGGGGTTGTTTGAAAAGTTTTTTAAAAGTTTGACTCAGATTTTTATAGTAACTTGCTTTTCATTCACTCATTCATTCATAGCACACGATACAAACACACCACAACAAAGAAGAACAGATGGTTTTAAGAACCATTCTGGAAACTACGATATAGTGGGACCGAATATAACTCACTAACACTAGTGATCACGTGCTACTACTCCTCGGAGTCATCATCCTCATCATCGTCATCATCGATGAAGGCGAAGTCATCCTCATCGGTGAAGAAGTCCATAGCCTGATCCTCCAGAAAGTCATCATCATCGCTGAGATAGGAGTTGGGGTCTCCACGAAGGTCTTCCCCTGCATTCTCCCTCTCCTCCAATTGCATGTCTCTCTCGTGGATGGTCTCCTCCAAATCCGTGATCCGGTGGCGAAGACGGGCAATGATGCGCTCCTTCTTGTTGAGCTGACGGCGATAAGACTTGTGATCCTTTATTAGCATGGCGATGGTCTGATCCTTCTTCTTGGTGATGGTGTACTTGTGGTTGGCGTAGGAACGGGCATTGTCAAACTCCTTCTGACAGTCGTACATCATGAAGCTGAGGTGGTCCAACTGACTCTTCAACTCGTGGTGGTATGGGGCTGTTGGAGATATGCCCTAGAGGCAATAATAAAAGTGGTTATTATTATATCTTTGTGTTCATGATAAATGTTTACATTCATGCTATAATAGTATTAACCGGAAACATTAATACTTGTGTGATTTGTAAACTAAATTCGAGTCCCTAGTAAAGCCTCTTTATAATACTAGCTTGTTGATTAATAGATGATCATGGTTTCTCGATCATGAACATTGAGATGTTATTAATAACAAGATCATATTATTAGGAGAATGGTATGATGGACATACTCCTATAGATAAGCGTAGCATTAAGATCAAGTCATTTCAATAGTTTGTTTGCTATAAGCTTTCTGATACATAGTAACCTAATTCCTTCGACCATGAGATCATGTTAATCACCATCTCCAAGGATGCTTTTATGACATCAAACAACACACCGTAACTGGGTGGCTATAAAGGTGGCATCGAGTGTTCGGAAAGTATGGGTTGAGGCACATGGATCAAGAGTGGGATTTGTCCATCCATATGACAGATAGATATACTCTGGTCCCTCTCGGTGGAATGCCATCCAATTATCTTGCAAGCATGTGACTGGCTCACAAGGGATCACATATCACGGGAACGAGAAAAGAGTACTTATCGGCAACAAGGTTGAACTAGGTATGCAGAGATACCGACGATCAAAACCTCGGATAAGTAAACTATCGTGAGACAAAGGGAAATTGGTATCGTATGTAAGTGGTTCATTCGATCGCGAAGTAATCGTAGAAATATGTGGGAGCCATATGAATTTCCAGATTCCTCTATTGGTTATTGATCGGAGAAGTGTCTCGGTCATGTCCGCATAATTCACGAACCGTAGGGAGACACACTTAAGGATTCAATGTTGTTTAGTAGATATGGAATGTTAATAGGGATACCTAATGTTGTTCGGAGTCTCGGATGGGATCCAGGATATCACGAGGAGATCCGGAATGGTCCGGAGAATAAGATTCATATAAGGAAAGTCCTATTTCGGAGTTCGGGAAAGTTTCCGATGTTTTCATCGGAGAGGTTCTAGAAGGTTCACCGGCCCGGAAGGAGAATGGTCCATGAATGTGTCATGCGTATGTGGAATGATTGGATCATATCCTAGGTCACTTGGTGTTGGCATTTGCAAGAGAGAATTAAAGCTCTAAATTGAAAGTCAAACGGGAAGTTTGAAAAGTCAAACTGGAACAATGGTTTCCTAGTGGAAGAAGAAACAAGTCCTTCTCTCAATCCAACTTGGGTTTGGGTTTGGATTCAAACCCACCCCTCCCAAGGCTACCCCTCCCTCTCATAAATAGAGGGGGAGGGCTGCCCCAACACCACAAGCCCTAGCCCCTCTCCATGAGCCGCCGACCCGCCGCCGCCGCCAGCGCCACCGCAGCGCCGCTGCCGGTCCGTCGCCGCCGCCCTAGCCGCCGCCGACACCTCCTCCTCCTCCCGGTCATCTAAACCCTAGATCTCCGGGAAACCCTAATCCACCATAACTCGCACCGGCTTAGGCGAAGCCCTGTGGGATCTTCCCTCTACTTCCGACACCATGCCGTCGTGCTGCCGGAATCGCGAGGAGAGAACAACAACCTCCGCTGCCTGCTGGAACAAGGGAGAGGAAGGTCTTCGTCGAGTACCAAGCGTGTGACCGACTGCGGAAGCACTGACGGAACACAGCGCCTGAAGGATCGTCTACGCGATCTTGAGATCGGCAAGTGTACGACTACATCACCCACGAGAATCTGCTCTTGTTAACCGCTTTGGAATCTTCGAGGGTGAGTGCTTCTATCGACTCGTTGCTACAATCTAGTAGATAGATCTTGGCTTGTTTGTGTGCATGCGGTAGAATTTTTTTGTTTTCCATGCTACGAACCCGTACAGGGGCCTCCAGTGGCTGTCCCATAACATCACGCCTTGGGTAGAACTCAAAATGGGTGCCCTTGATCTGATTGATACTCTGCCCACACAGACGGGCAAGAGCTTCTTGCATGGACCTGGCAAGTCCATCGAGCCAGTTGTTCTCTCTTAAGGTGAACTGAATTCCCTCTGCAGTGGGAGGTTCAATCTTTCCTCGGAGACTTGCAACAACTAGCCACTGCAAATCTTCTCCTTACTGATCATTGAGCTGAGCTCCGAAGAACTCGTGGTGTGGATGCTCGAGCATCTCCGACAACTGGTCCAAGTCATGCTCAAAGATGAGGTCTTCTCCATTCCCCAACTGATAAAACTTGTTGTACTTCATGTCCATCTATAAGAATATAGGATGAGTAAGTTAGTAGAGTGATCAAGTGTGTCAATTTTTATGTACTTTGCAAGAATTTTTGAGAAACATGATTTTTCATGAAAGAATCCAAGTGATAAGAATGGGAATAAGTTTTTGTAAATACTCACTTCCTTTGGTTTTGAAATAAAGTTTTTGATTCAAACGTCCATTCTAACTAGGGTCTCCTATGGTCAGGATGGCTCTGATACCAACTTGTCAACACCCGGATTTTTAATCCCAGATGCCTGTTATGCCATACATCGCAATCCCAGGATTACCATTTTTGCGAGACATAATAGGTTTGGATATCACAGTACATCATCCATTACAAACCATATATAAGGTCTTACAAAAATAAGGATCTCATGATCCAGTTCTTAATACAATTCAAGCAGCAGAATAACGTAATAGTAACGATAGCGTGGGCGAAGCTCCATCTTCAGGGTCACAGGCAATGCTGATGATGGGAGATGATCCTAGTTGTCATAACCTTCCTGCGGTCCGTCATCCTGGTACTCCTCTTTATAGTCTGGCCACGGAATAGCCAAGGACAAAGCTATGAGTACTCTTTAAGTACTCGCAAACTAATACTAATAAGTTAAGGGGGTTTTTGTAGTAGGATACTAAGCTCTAGGGTTGTTTTCCAAAAAGCCAGATTTACCTCTACTAAGTTCAGAAGCAAAGAAAGCTAGTTGAAAGTTTTATAACACCTAAGTGGGAAGTTGAATTTCATATCACAACTCTATTGTGGTCAAGTCAAAGTCACAAATCTTTTCATAAGTCATTTTGAAAACATCTACCGGGGGAACAGTATGGCCATTCCAACTGTCCATAACCGCAGACGCAGCTATTTGAATAGTTTGACACTCTGCAGAGGTTGTACGCTTTTACCACAACATTCGATACATCTGTCAGGAACAATCCTGAATTTCCCATACTCAGTATACGGATAATCAATCTTAACCTTTCAATTACACGCCCTAGTATAGGCACCTCTCTTGTGAGTTTGGCCTCCCAACCATGACCAACTGTCATCTTGGGTACTGCACAGGTGGACAATCTTCACAACGTAGCCTCAGCTCAGACCTTGGCCGCAAGGGAACCCATACTAAGGTATATAAATTTTCATTCAAGCCCTACCCAAATTTCGGCTATTGTGGTTGTACGGTAAAATTGGAATGGTATCGCATCCAGAGAACCATCAGTTTTATAAAGGGCTAAGGCTCATGCCTCAACATTTTCATCATCAAAATCATCTGGTGTTCAAGAACACATGTCAAAACATTTCAGTAGAATGGCTCATCATTCTAAGGTTTTCATAACCATTTTCACCAAGTCTTCCCATCTAAAGTTGATCAAGTTTTATGCTTAGCACTAGCATCTACAAGTGGGGGTAAAGACTAATGAGGGGTAGTAAATAAGTGGGGATTAGCCAAGTCCAATCTCATGCCCTAGGATGACATCAAGATTATCTAACTTAGGCCAAATTTTATGCTCTTTATGCTACCTTCAATTATCTTTCTAGAATCTACAAGTCACTTAGGTAAACTCTAAGAAAAAGCCTTGATAAAGAAAATAAAGTATTAAGCTTGCAAGTAAAGCTAGGATTGGGTATCAAGTGGGTATGATCACATATGCTTAAGGCATATAGTTGACATAGTAACAAGCAAGTAGTAGCTTGCAATGTAGGGTATCTTGCAAGTGTTAGCTTGCATAATTGCAAGTATAAGCTGAAGGGTTTCGCAGCATAGTAAATCAAAAAAATTCTACAGATGCGAACGGGAAAGCCAAGATCTAATCTAGTAGATGCAAACAATGAGGGGGGATAGATGAGATCTTCATACCCTTGAAGATTCGCACAGCGGAACGTTCAACGAACGTGGTTGATGTAGTCGTACTCGCTTCTCCTCCTCGCGAGCCGATCCGATCTAACACCGTAAGTGCTGATGCCTCCGACAGATGCACACGTGCGGCACCTCGACCTCTCCTCCTTCCTCGGTCCATCAAGTAGGGTGGAGAGATGGATTGGATCTACAACACGACGGCGCGGTGCAAGCGGTGGAGAGTTTCTGCAGCAGGGCTTCGCCTACGCGCAGTCGGGAGGGAGAGAGAGAGGAGGGGCAGCAGGCGGCTAGGGTTGAGGAGGAGGTGTAGGGGAGGGTGCGCCCCCAGACCTCTTTATATAGAGGGGTGGGCGGCTGGCCCTTGCCCCTCCCCCAAGCTCTAGGCCGGCGGCCAAAGGAGGGAGGAGTGGGGGGCAAGTTCCCCCTTCTAGAAGCTCCCCTAGGGTTTCCCTAGGGTTTGGCCGGCTGGGCCCTATGGGGCCTTGTGCCCCTGGACCAATGCGGCCAGGGCACTCCCTCATAGGCCCATACCCTCTACTGACAAATGGGGCCATGTTGGTCCCACTCCGGAAGGTTCTAGAAGCTTCCGGTACAATACCGATTAACCCGAAACAATTCCGAACTCCAAAAACTGCATTGCCTTATATGAATCTTATTCTCCGGACCATTCCAGAACCTCTCGTTACGTGTTGGATCTCATCCGAGACTCCGAACAAAAACTCATAAACCAATTATCCAATCTATCCTAGCGTCGAGACACGTTAAGTGTGTGACCCTTCGGGTTCGAGAATATGCAGACATGATCTTCTATCAATAATCAACAGCGGGGTCTGGAAACCCATATTGACTCCCACACATTCATCGATGATCATATCGGATGAACCACGATGCCAGGATTCAATCAATCCCATATATATATTCCCTTCGTCTCGCGATATTTTACTTGCCCGAGATTTGATCGTCGGTACCATCATACCTAGTTCAATCTCGTTCACAGCAAGTACTTTACTCGTTCCGTAATCCGATATCACTTTGTGATTAACTCCTTAACCACATGCTTGCAAGCGGTGTTGATATCGATTACCGAGTGGGACCGAAGTATATCGCTCCAACTTGGGAGGGACAAATCCCATCTCGATACATACAACCCAACAGGTACTTTCCGATCACCTGAGAGACACCTTTATGATCACCCTCTCATAGGATGATGTTTGATGACCTCAAAGCTTTCTTCCGATACCAGGGAGTTGTATTATCTCATGGTCTAAGGAATACAATATTTGACATAAGAAAAGCTTCGCAAAGATGAACACGATGACACGATCTAATTGCTTCGCTTAGTTTGGGTCTGTCCATCATATCATTCTCCCAATGATATGATCTCATTATTAATCGACAAATCATGTCTATGGTTAGGAAACCTTAACCATCATTAATCAATGAGCTAGTCCATAGAGGCATACTTGGGACACGGGGTTATGCACAAACCACACAAGTATTAAAGTTTCCGCTTAATACAATTCTAGCATGGAATATAAACTTTATCATGAACAAGAATTATAATAATAACATCTTTATTATTGCCTCTAGGGCATAATTCCAACAGTCTCCCACTTGCACTAGAGTCAATAATCTAGTTTACATCTGGCAACAATCTAACACCCATGGCACTAAGGTGCTGATCATGTTTTGCACGTGGAAGAGGTTTAGTCAATGGATCTGCGACATTCAGATCTGTATGTACTTTGCTAATCTTCAGATCTCCATCTGCTATATAATCTCGGATTATATGAAACTTGCGGTTGATATGCTTGGTCTTTGGATGATATCTTGGTTCCTTAGCTAGTGTTATGGCGCCAGTGTTGTCACACAATATCTCTAGTGGGTCCAAGGCACTTGGAACCACGCCAAGCTCAGTGATGAAGTTCCTGATACAAACTCCTTCACTTGACGCTTCTGCAGCAGCCATGTATTCCGCTTCTACTGTAGATCCCGCGATCATGCTTTGCTTGCATCTTCTCCAGCTCACAGCTCCTCCATTCAAAATATAAACGTATCATGTCTGAGATTTAGAATCATCCTTGTCGGTGTCGAAACTAGCGTCGACGTAACCCTTTACGACAAGCTGTTCATCACCTCCATAGACTAAGAACATTTCTTTAGTCCTATTCAAGTACTTTAGGATGTTCTTCACAGCTGTCCAGTGTTCCACTCCTGGATCACTTTGGTACCTGCTCATTAAACTAAGAGCATTGGACACATTCGGTCTAGTACACAGCATGGCATACATGATAGAACCTATGGCCGAGGCATAAGGCACTTTGCTCATAGCTTCTCTATCATTTACCGTGGCTGGACACTGAGCCTTGCTCAATATGTTACCTAACAACATAGGCACTGAACCTTTCTTTGCCTTATCCATTCTGAACCTTTTCAGAACTTTGTCTAGGTATGTACTCTGGCTTAAAGCTATCAGGCGTCTTTGTCTATCTCTATAGATTTTGATGCCCAATATATAAGCAGCTTCCCCTAGGTCTTTCATTGAAAAACATTTGTTCAAATAACTTTTCACATCGTTAAGCATGTCAATGTCATTTCCAATAATCAATATGTCATCCACATATAGTACCAGAAATGTCACTGAGCTCCCACTCACTTTCTTGTAGATAAAAGCTTCGTAGCAATTTGGAACAAATCCAAAACTCTTGATCACTTGATCAAAACGAAGGTTCCAACTCTGAGATGCTTGCTTCAGTCCATAAATGGAACGCTGAAGTTTGCACACTTTATCAGCATCCTTAGGATCGACAAAACCTTCGGGTTGCATCATATACAACTCTTCATCAATGTTGCCATTGACGAACGCAGTCTTGACATCCATCTGCCATATTTCATAATCATGAAACGCAGCAATTGCTAATAAAATCCGAATGGACTTAAACATCGCTACGGGAGAGAAAGTCTCAGCGTAGTCAACACCTTGAACTTGTCGAAAACCTTTCGCGACAAGTCGTGCTTTATAGATGGTAACATTACCATCCGCGTACGTTTGATTCTTGAAGATCCATTTGCACTCAACGGCCTTTCGGTCGCTAGGAGGGTCCACCAAAGTCCATACTTGGTTTTCCCTCATGGATCCCAATTCGGATTTCATGTCCTCTAGCCATTTCTCAGAGTCTGGGCTCATCATCGCTTCCTCATAGTTCGCAGGTTCACTATCATCTACTAACAAGACAGTCAAGACAGGGTTGCCGTACCACTCAGGAGGGGCACGCGACCTTGTCGACCTGCGACGTTCAGTAGTAGCATCGTCTGAAGCTTCATGATCCTTGTCATTAGCTTCCTCTATTGTTGGTGCAGGCGGCACTGGAACAATTTCAGGTGCTGCGCTACTCTCCAACTCAAGAGAAGGTTCAACAACCTCGTCTAGCTCTACTTTCCTCCCACTCACTTCTTTCGAGAGAAACTCCTCAAGAAAGGATTCGTTCTTTGCGACAAACAGTTTGCCTTCGGTTCTGTGATAGAAGGTATACCCAATAGTTTCCTTAGGGTATCCTATGAAGACGCATTTCTCCGCTTTGGGTTCGAGCTTGTCCGGCATCAACTTCTTGACGTAAGTTTCGCATCCCCAAACTTTAAGAAACGACAACTTAGGTTTAGTACCAAACCACAGTTCATACGGTGTCGTCTCAACGGATTTAGATGGTGCCCTATTTAAAGTGAATGCAGCGGTTTCTAATGCATAACCCCAAAATGATAATGACAAATCAGTAAGAGACATCATTGATCAGACCAAATCTAATAGAGTTCGATTCCGGCGTTCAGACACACCATTGCGCTGTGGTGTTCCGGGTGGCGTGAGTTACGAAACGATTCCGCTTGCTTTAAGATGCGTGAGAAAATCATAACTCAAATATTCACCTCCACGATCGGATCGTAGAAACTTAATTTTTCTGTTACGATGGTTTTCCACTTCATTCTGAAATTCTTTGAACTTTTCAAATGTTTCAGATTTATGTTTCATTAAATAGATATACCCATATCTACTTAAGTCATCAGTAAAAGTGAGAAAGTAGCGATATCCACCGCGCGTCGAAACACTCATCGGTCCACATACATCGGTATGTATGATTTCCAACAAGTCCGTTGCTCGCTCCATCATTCCGGAGAACGGGGTTTTGATCATCTTGCCCATGAGGCATTGTTCGCATGTGTCAAATGATTCAAAATCAAGAGACTCCAAGAGTCCATCAGAATGGAGTTTCTTCATGCGTTTTACACCAATATGACCTAGACGACAGTGCCACAAATAAGTAGTTTTATCACTATCTACCTTGCATCTCTTAGCCTCAATGTTATGGATGTGTGTTTCATCCCTTTCGAGATTCAGAAGAAATAAACCATTCACAGAAGGTGCATGACCATAAAAGATGTTACTCATATAAATAGAACGACCATTATTCTCAGATTTAAATGAATAACCATCTTGCAATAAACACGATCCAGATATGATGTTCATGCTCAACGCAGGCACATAATAATGTTTATTAAGGTTTGAAACTAATCTCGAAGGTAAAACTAAGGAGAGCGTGCCGACGGCCATCACATCAACTCTTGATCCGTTGCCAACACGCATCGTCACCTCATCCCTCGCTAGCCGCCGTCTATTCCGCAACTCCTGTTTCGAGTTACAAATATTAGCAACTGAACTAGTATCAAATACACAGGCACTACAACGAGGGCTAGTAAGGAAAATATCAATAACATGTATATCAAATATACCTTTGATGGTGCCAGCCTTCTTGTCCGCTAAGTACTTCGGACAGTTGCGCTTCCAGTGACCCTTGTCCTTGCAATAGAAGCACTCAGTGTCCGGCTTAGGTCCAGACTTGAGCTTCTTCTCAGCAGGGGCAACGCGCTTGCCGCTGCCTTTCTTGAAGGGCTTCTTTGCACCCTTACCTTTCTTAAAGCTGGGGGGCTTGTTGACCATCAACACATGATTATCCTTCTTGATGTCCACCTCTGCAGCTTTCAGCTTAGCGAAGAGCTCGGTGATCGTATCAGTGGAACCAATCTGATTATGAGTAACTACAAAACTTTTGTAGCTAGGAGGGAGTGATTGCAGAACCCTGTCAATCTTGAGATCCTCTGGAATCTTGCAGTCCAGCTGCTCAAGGCGTTGAGTGTAGCCCGACATCTTTATGGCGTGCTCACTAACGGAACTCCCTTCCTCCATCTTGCAGTTAAAGAATTTCTCAGAGATCTCATATCTCTCAGAACGGGCCTTAGTCTGGAACATAGTTTTCAGTTCCTCAAGAATCTCAAAGGGCCCGGGGTAATCTTCAAAACGATTTTGATGGTCCGATTCCATAGCAAACAACATGGTGCTCTTAATCACACCATAATCATCTTTGCGCGACTGATAAACAGCTTTCTCATCAGCCGGCGCATCTACAGCAGGGGCGTCACCTAGCGCATTCTCAAGGACATAGACCTTTTGTCCGCCAGCGAGAATGATTCTCATATTGCGGAATCAGTTGGTGAAGTTAGACCCATTGTTTCTAAGCTTTTCTTTCTCAGCAAAAACGTTGAAGTTGAAGTTGGACTTATCCATTTGATCTACAAAATTTGCAAGTACAATTTAGACTATGTTCATGATAAATAGTTCAACTTAATCAAATTACTAGATGAACTCCCACTAAATTCAACATCCCTCAAGTTGTTTAGTGAACATGATCCAAATTCACCACACCTAATCCGATCTTCACGAGAAGAGATGTGGTTTCAATGGTGGACAACAAAGTGTCGATCATATCATTCATATGACTCATGCTTAACCTTTCAGTTCATGTGTTCCGAGGCCATGTCTGTACATGCTAGGATCGTCAAGTCAAACCCAAGTATTTCCGCGTGTGCAAAACTGGCTTGCACCCGTTGTATGTGAACGTAGAGTTTATAGCACCCGATCATCACGTGATGCTTGAACACGACGAACTTTCGCAACGGTGCATACATGGGGAGAACTCAGTTTTATCTTGATCTTTAAGTGAGGAATCATCTTATAATGCTACCGTCGCGATCTAAGCATAATAAGATACATAAAAGGATAAACATCACATGCATATAACTTTATGTGACATGGTATAGCCAATCTTCGCGCAATGATCTCCATCTTGTGCATGCCGGCATGATCTCCATCACTACACCATGATTTCCTCCACCACGAATAGCAACTACAACTATTGCTAACTACTTAGCGATAAAGTAAAGCTATTATATGGCGTATAAGAAGTTGACACACATGTCATACACAATTATAAAGACAACCATATGGCTCCTGCCGGTTGTGTACTCATCGACATGCAAGTCGTGAAACATTACAAAACATGATCATCGCATACAACATACACATCACATCTTGGGCCATACCATATCACAGAAAACACTCCCTGCAAAAACAAGTTAGACGCCTCTACTTTGTTGTTGCATGTTTTACGTGGCTTATGGGAGTAGCAAGCTAAGAACGATTCTTACCTACGGAAAGCCACAACGGTGATATTATGGTTGCCAAACTCCGGTGTAAATCCTATGACAACTATAGTGAGAGAAACTGGCATCCACCAGCCGCATGTGTGGAACAAGCCACACGTCAAGTACGGAGCCGGTCTCGCGAACGAGGTCGCGTAAGGTTGGCCTGGACCGCTTCGATCTCACTATCCCCATCATAAGAAGTACACAAACAAGAGGCTTGCAACAGAAAACATCAACGCCCACAACAACCATGTTGCATTCTACTCGTGAAACACATCTACGCATAGATCTAGCTCTGATACCACTGAAGGGTTTCGCAGCATAGTAAATCAAAAAAAATTCTACGGATGCGAATGGGAAAGCCAAGATCTAATCTAGGAGATGCAAACAATGAGGGGGGATAGATGAGATATTCATACCCTTGAAGATTCACACAACGGAACATTCAACAAACATGGTTGATGTAGTCGTACTCGCTTCTCCTTCTCGTGATCCGATCCGATCTAACACCGCAAGTGGCGATGCCTCCGAGAGATGCACACGTGCGGCACCTCGACGTCTCCTCCTTCCTCGGTCCATCAAGTAGGGTGGAGAGATGTATTGGATCTACAACGCGACAGCGCGGTGCAAGCGGTGGAGAGTTTCTACGGCAGGGCTTCGCCTACGCGCATTCGGGAGGGAGAGAGAGAGAGGAGGGGCAGCATGGCGGCTAGGGTTGAGGAGGAGGTGTAGGGGAGGGTGCGCCCCCAGCCCTCTTTATATAGAGGGGTGGGCGGCTGGCCCTTGCCCCTCCCCCAAGCCCTAGGCCGGCGGCCAAAGGAGGGAGGAGTGGGGGGCAAGTTCCCCCCCTTCTAGAAGCTCCCCTAGGGTTTCCCTAGGGTTTGGCCGGCTGGGCCCTATGGGGCCTTGTGCCCCTAGCCCAATGCGGCCAGGGCACTCCCTCATAGGCCCATACCCCCTCCCGACAAGTGGGGCCACGTTGGTCCCACTCCGGAAGGTTCTAGAAGCTTCCGGTACAATACCGATTAACCCGAAACAATTCTGAACTCCAAAAACTGCATTGCCTTATATGAATCTTATTCTTCAGACCATTCCGGAACCTCTCGTGATGTCCTGGATCTCATCCTAGACTCCGAACAAAAACTCATAAACCAATTATCCAATCTATCCTAGCGTCGAGACACGTTAAGTGTGTGACCCTTCGGGTTCGAGAATATGCAGACATGATATTCTATCAATAATCAACAACGGGGTCTGGAAACCCATATTGACTCCCACACATTCATCGATGATCATATCGGATGAACCACGATGCCATGATTCAATCAATCCCATATATATATTCCCTTCGTCTCGCGATATTTTACTTGCCCGAGATTTGATTGTCGGTACCGTCATACCTAGTTCAATCTCGTTCACAGCAAGTACTTTACTCGTTCCGTAATCCGATATCACTTTGTGATTAACTCCTTAACCACATGCTTGCAAGCGGTGTTGATATCGATTACCGAGTGGGCCCGAAGTATATCTCTCCGACTTGGGAGGGACAAATCCCATCTCGATACATACAACCCAACAGGTACTTTCCGATCACCTGAGAGACACCTTTATGATCACCCTCTCATAGGATGACGTTTTATGACCTCAAAGCTTTCTTCCGATACCAGGGAGTTGTATTATCTCATGATCTAAGGAATACAATATTTGACATAAGAAAAGCTTCGCAAAGATGAACACGATGACACGATCTAATTGCTTCGCTTAGTTTGGGTCTGTCCATCATATCATTCTCCCAATGATATGATCTCATTATTAATCGACAACTCATGAGCTAGTCCATAGAGGCATACTAGGTACACGGGGTTGTTCACAAACCACACGTGTATTAAAGTTTCCGCTTAATACAATTCTAGCATGGAATATAAACTTTATCATGAACAAGAATTATAATAATAACATCTTTATTATTGCCTCTAGGGCATAATTCCAACATAATCTTGCTAAATTCAACTAGTAGTATTAGGCTTGCTAAAATATCAATATAAGCTTGCTAAGTTGCAAGTGTTAGCTTGCCTTGTGCAGAGAAGTGGTTGAAGTTCTCCCCGGCTTCTTCCTCGTAGTATCCTCCTTCCTCCTTGTATCCTTGGTCGGTACTAGCGTCTATAATTAAATACGAGGTACACAATCACCAAACAATACTTAACTATTTTTAAACATCACACAAAGGTTCACACTAGATGATCTATCAGCATCACTATCATTACAAGATTAAAGCACTTGTCTTATTTATTTTATTTTGAGAAAAGTAATTTCTACTCATTGAAAAACTACTTAAGATTTAATATTCTCCAACTCAAACATGGGATCATGTTGACACATGTCATCACCACATATTTCAGTACATGGAAATGTGATTGAAAGTGGTGTCACAATTTAATAAGGTTTAATCTTTTTATTTTAATAAATAAAGTGACTAGAAATGCCTATGGGGCATTCTTTTATTACTTGAACATTATCTCTGCAAGTCAACCCATATGTTTTTATATATTTTGAAAGGTATGATCAAATGTGATTTTTGAGAGTTGGAATCAACTCAAAAACTCTTATGGTTGAATTTTGAAAAATGTTTGAATGCAGAAAAGCTTCTGCTTTGTTATTTTTTACCATGGTTGATCTATAACCCCTAATGGTTTGAATCCAACGGGCTTGGATTAAGCATTTCAGTACCTTTCTAACAAAATTAGTTTCATGCATTTTGGTTCGGGAATCGAGCTGGGTTGATTTTTTAATCTAGGTACAAAAACTGTTTTTGAAATTAAATGAATAAAACTAAATTTGAATTGTTGGGTCGCGCGAGAGGGTTAATGTCAACACCCGGATTTTTCAATCCTAGATGCCTGTTATGCCATACATCGCAATCCCAGGATTACCATTTTTGCGAGACATAACAGAATTGGATACCATAGTACTGCATCCATTACAACGATACATAAGTTCTTACACAAATAGGGATCTCATGATCCAGTCCTTAATACAACATCAAGCAGCGGAGCATAATAACGGTAGCGTAGGCGAGGCTCCATCTTCGGGGTCACAGGCAATGCTGACGATGGGAGATGATCCTAGTTGTCGTAACCGTCCTGGGGTCCATCCTCCAGGTACTCCTCTTCATAGTCTGGCCATGGGAATAGCCAGGGACAAAGCCATGAGTACTCTTTAAGTACTCGCAAACTAATACTAACAATAAAGAGGGGTTTTTGGATAATAGGACACTAGGCTCTAGGGTTGTTTTGCAAAAGCCAGATTTATACTACTAAGTTCCAAAGCTGGTCACAATTTTATAACTCCTAAGTGGGATCTTGTATTTCCAGTCACAACTCTATTGTGGTCAAGTCAAAGTCTCAGGTCGTTCACAAGTCATTTTGAAAAGTCTGACGGGGGAACAGTATGGCCACTCCAACTGTCCATAACCGCGGACGCGGCTATTCGAATAGTTTGACACTCTGCAGAGATTGTACACTTTCACCACAACATTCGATACATCCGCCAGGAACAAATCCTGAATTCACCATACTCAGTATGCGGATAATCAATCCTAACCTTCCATTTACACTCCCTAGTATAAGCACCTCTCCTGTGAGTTTGGCCTCCCAACCATGACCACTGTCATCTTGGGTACTGCACAGGTGGACAATCTTCACAAGGTAGCCTCAGCTCAGACCTTGGCCGTGAGGGAACTAATACTAAGGTATATAAGTTTCCAGTCAAGCCCTACCCAATATTCGGGTATTGTGGTTGTACGATAAAATTGGAATGGTATCGCATCCAGACAACCATCAGTTTTATAAAGGGCTAAGGCTCATGCCTCAACATTTTCATCACCAAAATCATCAAGTGTTTGGAAACACATGTCCAAAACATTTCAATAGAATGATCCATCATTCCAAGGTTTTCATAACCATTTTTCCACCAAGTATTCCCATCTAAAGTTGATCAAGTTTTATGCTTAGCACTAGCATCTACAGGTGGGGTAGTACTAATAGAGGGGTGGTAACTAATGGAGTTGCAACTAAGTCCAACCTTATATCATAAGCTGATATCAAGGTTTCTAGCTTAGGCCAAATTTTAATGTTCTTTATGCAACCTTCAGCACAACTGTCTAGTCTCTACCAAACTTCTTGGGTAGCCTCTAAGTAAACTTTGATAAGGAAATAGAGTAAAAAGCTTGCCATAAAACTAGGATTGGTTTAGCAAGTGGGTATGGTTACATACGCTTAGGGCATATAGTAATCATGTCACAAGCATGGGTTGTGGCAACAATAGTGTATCTTGCAAGTGTTAGCTTGCATCAATATCAGTATAAGCTTGCATAGTTACTAGCTTGCCTTGTGCAGAGCAGTGGTTGAAGTTCTCTTCGGCTTCCTCTTCGTAGTATCCTCCTTCTTCTTCGTAGCCTTGGTCGGTACTAGCGTCTATGAATAAATACGAGGTACACAATCACCAAACAATACTTAACTACTTGCAATCATCACACACAAGGGTCCTATAGATGATCTAGCATCATCTCTAACATTACAAGGTTAAGGATTGGTTTAAGTCTTCTTATTTTAGAAAAAGTAATTTCTACTCATTGAAGAACTACTTAAGATTTAATATTCTCCAAACTAAACATGGGATCATGTTGACACATGTCATCACCACATGTTTTTGTCCATGGGAATGTGATTTAAAGTGGTGTCACAATTTAACAAGGTTTTACCTTTTTATTTTAATTAATTTAAGTGGCTAGAAATGCTTATGAAGCATTCCTTTATTCCTTGAACATTATTTCTGCAAGTAACCTATATATATTTTTATATATTCTGAAAGGTATGGTTGAAAGTGATTTTTGAGAGTTGGAATCAACTCAAAAGCTATTGTGGTTTAAATTTGAAAAATGTTTGAATGCAGAAAAGCTTCTGCCTTGTCATTTTTGCTAAGGGTGATCTACAAATCCAAATGACTTGAATCCAACGGGCTTGGATTAAGCATTCACAGACCTTTCCAACAAAATTGGTTTCATCTAATTTGGTGCACTAAATTGATCTGGGTTGATTTTTGAAGTTGGGTACTGAAGTGTGTTTGAATTTAAAAAGAAAAAGTTTAATTTGAAATGCTGGGCTGCGCGGGAAATTCTAACGGGCCGGCCTGCTAAGCGCAGTGCTCCCGCGGGCTGCTTAAGTGGGTGTCCCCACTCGTCAGTGACACGGGGCTAGGCGAAGCGGTATGGGGCAACGTGGTTCGTTAGATCTGGTTCTAATCCAACGGCTGAGGGTCATCGTCGACGCGAGACAGCTCCGGCGAGAACGAAACCTAGCGCGGACAGTGAGGGGTGCTGGGGGCTCACCGGGGTATGGGCGAGGGTCGGCGAGGCGGGCGAACGACGAAGTCGACAACGGCGAACCTCCTGGTACCGGTGGCTTCTCTTGGGGCGGCTCCAATCGCTGGCTCCTTTCTTCTCCGGCAGCGGCAGGCTCCGGTGAAATTCCGGCAGGGTGGTGCTCGCCTTGCTCTGAGAATGGTGTGGCACGATCAGTGAGGAGAGGGGAGTGAGATGGTGTGAAGAAATCGTGCGGGGGTGGCCTCTATTTATAGTCGAGCGAGGGGACCGTCGGGGCGCAAGGTGAGCTCGTCGGAGGCGATGTTACAGGCAGCTAATGGCATGGGCAAGGGTAGGGGACGGTGTTGTGTCTCCTGGCGATGCTCAACGGCATGGTCGCGAGTGATGGGGCGGTGTGGTTTGGTCTGGAACGGGCGGTGCTCTGCGCGGCAGAGGCGGCGTTCTCGACGGCGGGCGGTGGCTGTATGGCGCGGGGCGTTAAACGGGGATGTCTGGCGGTCTCCTGGGTCGGTGGTGATCGTGTGTGCGCGCGGTGAGGGCGGCGCACGGTCTGTGGGTGGTGGTCGAGGGTGGCGCTCTGGCGCACGCTCGGTATGGTCTGGGCGTGTCTTGCGCGCGTGGTCCAGGGCTTGGCAACGCTCGCGGCTGGGACAGGCAGTGGCGGTGGACGGTGGGCTGCCTCCCATACATGCTGGCTAGGCTTGCTGCTGCTCCTAGCTTGCTGTCCACTTTGGGGTGACATGGGGTTGCTCGGCTGTTCACCATTAAAGGGAATGGCAAGCTCACAGGGTGCTAGTGTTGGGCTAATCTTTCTAGATGATCTACTGAGGTGTGTGAGAGCTGACTAGGGAACAAGTTAGGCAAGAATCACTGCACACTATAGTGTTTTGTGTTTTGTTTGATTTGTGTCTGCAACCTGTTTGATGAAATGGCCGCATGAAATCAAGTTTTGAATTTTGAAATGATTTTTGGTGGGTTTGCTAGATTGGTTCTGGTGAGTCTGCAGATGCTTGGGTTTTGAAAATTGAGCTTGTTTAAGTGGGTTTTGAAAAAGTGGGATCTTCCCATATGAAGAAGATTCAATTTTGAGTTGTCATTTAAACTATGCATTTGAAAGTTTCTGGATGATCACAAGGTGGGCCTTGATACTTTGTTATGAGTACATTCAAGGGGTGCAAAGATACAGAAAAGTTTCTGTTAGGTTTTGAAAGTTTGAGACAGCCAAAGTAGGCATGGGAGTTAAATTGGTCAAAATGACCATTCACTTAATATATTGGTTTTGACTTATTTTTCTTTAGGAAAAGTGTGGGGAATGTTTTAGATGATGTTCTTTTCACCTAAGAAACATTTTACAAGCAATGGATCACACAAACAAAGTGGTTTTAAAGAATTTCAAAATTCATGCATACACATAGACATGCTTTCATGAATTGATTTAGAAATGTTTTTGTTAACCCTAAACTTTAGGATTAGTGTTTTGTTGATCTAAGTTTGATATTTTTGGGATGTTACAAACCTTCCCCCCTTAAACAAAATCTCGTCCCGAGATTTGAAAAAGGACGAAAAGATTACCTAGGATTTGAAGAGATCTGGAAACTCCGTCCTGATGTGATCTTCGCGTTCCCAGGTAGCTTCCTCTTCTGTGTGGTTGCTCCACTGAATCTTGAGAAACTTGATGCTTCGGGTTCTGGTCGTTCGAAAAGCTTCTTCCAATATACGGATGGGTACTTCAGGATAGGTCAGGTCATCATTGATCTCTATGGTCCTATGATCGATATTCTTGAACACTTCGGTCTTCTCGGGGACTTCGAGACATTTGCGAAGTAACGAGATATGGAACACATTGTGCACTGCTGACATCTCTTCTGGTAGCTCGAGTTGATACGATACTTCTCCTCGAGGGTTCAAGATTTTGAAAGGTCCGATATATCGGGGGGCTAACTTTCCTTTGAGTTGGAAACGTTGCATTCCCTTCAATGGCGACACTTTCAGGTAAACAAAGTCTCCAATGTTAAAGGCGAGGTCTCGACGTCTCTTGTCGGCGTAACTCTTTTGTCGGGATTGGGCTGTCTTGAGGTGCTCTCGAATCTTGTGAACCTTCTCTTCTGCTTCTCGTAGGATGTCGGGTCCGAAAATTTGACTCTCTCCTACTTCCGACCAGTTCAAAGGGGTGCGGCACTTCCTTCCGTACATGAATTCAAATGGGGCCATTTGCAAACGGGCATGGTAACTATTGTTGTAGGAAAATTCTGCAAATGGTAGACAGTCTTCCCACTTGGATCCATACTCTAGCACACATGCTCTAAGCATATCTTCGAGTATTTGGTTTACTCGCTCCGTTTGTCCATCGGTCTGAGGGTGATACGCGGTACTGAAATCTAGGCGGGTTCCTAAACCTTCCTGGACCTTCTTCCAGAATCTCGAGGTAAACTGAGTTCCTCGATCCGATACGATATTCTTGGGGACTCCGTGCAAACTAACGATCCTAGCGATATACCACTCTGCTAGCTTCGAACTCTGATAGGTGGTTTTAACGGGCAAGAAATGGGCGACTTTGGACAATCTGTCCACTATGACCCAAATAGAGTCATTTCCCCTACTAGAAGTAGGTAGTCCAGTGATAAAGTCCATTCCTACAGAATCCCATTTCCATTCCGGAATTTGCAAAGGTTGCAACAATCCAGCGGGTCTTTGATGTCCTGCCTTGACTCGCTGACATATATCACACTTGGCGATATAGCTTCCGATTTCTCTCTTCATCTTATGCCACCAAAATTGCTCTTTCAAATCTTGATACATCTTAGTTCCTCCTGGATGGATAGAATAATGAGTATCATGGGCCTCCTTCAAGATAACTTCTTTTAACTCAGAATCTGCTGGTACACAAAGGCGTCCTTTGTACCACAAAACTCCTTCTTCGTCCTCGGTGAATCCGGGTACTTTGCCTGTACCGATACGACGTTTAATTCCGTCGATACTAGCATTTCCTTTCTGCGCCTCTTTAACCTGACTGATCAAAGTGGGCTGAAGCTCTATGCTAGCCAAAAATCCTTCACTTACTAATTCTAGTCGAAAATCTTCCATCTCCTTGTGCAAACTTGGTTGCTCCTTCAAAATCATGGAGTTCAAGAGGCACGACAATCTGCTAAGGGCATCGGCTACTACGTTGGCTTTTCCAGGGTGATAATGAATGTCCAGGTCGTAATCCTTGATTAGCTCAATCCATCTTCTCTGCCTCATATTCAGCTCCTTCTGAGTGAATATATACTTTAGGCTCTTGTGATCCGAATAAATCTCACAACGGTTTCCCATAAGGTAATGTCTCCATGTCTTCAGGGCTAGAACTACGGCTGCGAGTTCGAGGTCATGGGTTGGATAATTTTGTTCATGCTGCTTCAATTGTCGCGATAGATAGGATATAACTTGGCCTTCTTGCATTAGCACACATCCGAGACCAATCTTGGATGCGTCACAATACACATCGAATGGCTTCGTGATATCCGGCATGATCAAGATTGGGGCGGAAATCAATCTCCTTTTGAGTTCTTGGAAACTCGCTTCACACTTGTCCGTCCATTCAAACTTCTTGTCCTTCTTCAGCAATTGGGTCATGGGTCGGGCGATACTAGAGAATCCTTCTACGAATTTGCGGTAATATCCCGCCAATCCGAGAAAAGCACGAACTTGGGTTTGAGTGGTTGGGGCTTGCCAATCTTCTACATCTTTCACTTTGGCAGGGTCAACGGCAATTCCTCTGGCTGATACAATGTGACCGAGGAATCCTACTTCCTGTAACCAGAATTCACATTTGCTAAATTTTGCATACAGCTGATGCTCTCTAAGGGTTCCAAGAATGGTCCTTAGGTGTAGCTCATGTTCTTCTTCCGATTTGGAATAAATCAGAATGTCATCGATGAAAACAACGACAAACTTATCCAGGAAGTCCATAAAAATCTTATTCATGAGGTTCATGAAATAAGCGGGGGCATTGGTTAATCCAAAAGACATGACTGTATACTCATACAACCCATATCTGGTGGTAAAGGCAGTCTTTGGAATATCCTCTGCACGAATTTTGAGTTGATGATAACCAGTTCTAAGATCAATCTTAGAAAACACCTGGGCACCGGTCAACTGATCAAACAAATCCTCTATCTTGGGCAAGGGATACTTGTTCTTGATGGTGACATCATTCAACTTTCGATAATCCGTACACAAACGGTTACCTCCATCCTTCTTGTCCACAAATAAGACAGGTGACCTCCATGGGGACGCACTTGGTTGAATCAATCTGATTTCTAACATGGAATCCAGTTGCTTCTTCAGTTCTTCTAGTTCTGACGGGTTCATACTATAGGGTCTCTGGGCTATAGGTCCTATTCCGGGGATTAGTTCGATGATAAACTCGATATCCCTATCTGGGGGCATACCGGGCAAAACATCTGGAAATACATCGGGGTATTCACAGACTATCCGAACTTGGTCGATGGTAGGTTGGGCTAGACTCTTGTTACACTTGAATTGGCGAGGTAAGGTTTCCGATATATGCTCGACTAATATTCCGGCGGTACTAGTCATGGTAATGGCTTTCTTGGCACAGTCAATCATTCCTTTATGTTTAGACATCCAATCCATTCCTAGTACTACTTCCAAACCTTTAGTTCCGAGTACTATTAGATTAGCATAAAAATCTATGCCATGGATTCGGATAGGGACGGCTTTGCAAATATGCCTAGCCTTGGTGGTTGATCCGGGAATTTGTACAATCATCACATGCTTCAGTTTGGTTGGTTGGATTTTACTAGTGCATGCAAATTCTTCGGTGACAAATGAATGCGATGCACCAGAATCAAACAACACTCTTGCGAGTACTGAATTAACAGAAAACATACCCAGCACGACGTCTAGCGCTTCCTGAGCTTCTTCAGCATGCATGAGAAAAAGGCGGCCATTACGGTTGAGTGAATTTCCTGGGGCAAATCTTCTCCCTGGCTGGACACGACGCTGCTGCTGGGCTGGGACATTGGTATTAGGGGCTGTAGCGTTCTTCTTGTTGGGGCACTCGTTGAAATAGTGGCCTTTATTTCCACAGTCATAACAGGTCACTTGGGACTTGTCCTTGGCTGCGACAGGCACAGCATTGCTTCCAGTCCTCGGGGCAGTATTGGGGTTGGCGGTAGCATGGTTGGTGTTGAACTTGGGTGGGGCACGGTTGAAAGGGCTAGAATTGCCGGGGTTGTTGTGATTTCCTCCGGGTCTAGGGTTTCCACGGTTGGGATAGTTCGGACGGGTCATAGGGGGTTTGTTGGTTCTTGGGGCAAATCCTGGAGATGGGGTGGGGCGATACTTTGGGGTCTGATGGGTTCCTGGTTGATGCATCATGCGATGCTTGCGGTTCTCATTGGCCTGATTGATCTTTCCTTCCATCTGGATAGCAGAGTCGACAAGGGCTTCGATATCAGCAAAGGGAATATTGACTAATACTGTCTGCATCTCGTCATGCAGACCATTCAGGAATCTTTCTTTCTTCTTGGCTTCGGTGTCTATCTCATCTGGGGCGTACCTAGCTAATGACAAAAATTTGTCACGGTATTCCACTACAGTCATCCTTCCTTGCTTCAGTTCTCTGAACTCGTCTCTCATTCTCTTGATCAAACCTGGCGGCACATGGGTTCTGCTAAACTTGACCTTGAATTCCTCCCAGGTCATCATTTGGCCTCCGGTCATTGCACGAACACTGTTCCACCATGCCCTGGCATCTCCGGCTAGATAATGAGTGGCGAACAAGACTTTCTCGTTGGCTTCTACTCCGGCTACTTCTAAGTTATTCTCCATGGTTTGCAGCCAATCATCGGCGTCTAGGGGTTCTTCTGACTTGGTGAAAACGGGTGGGTTGGTATTCTGGAAGTTCTTGAGCTTAGATCCGTGGTTGTCCTGATTTCCATGACCTTGGTTGTTGTGGGCTAGCTGGGCTATCTGTTGCAGAGTAGCTAGGTTGGCTTGCCGTTCCGCTCGTTCAGCTTCGCGGTCAGAAGTCAACATTTGCAGGATCTGCAACATTGGGTCCGGGGTTGAACCACTTCCTCCACGTGGCATCTGAGGATTGATATAGATCATGAGAAAAGAGGGAAATTTCTAAGGTTTTGGGTCTTTGAAAAGTTTTTAGAGTTGACTCAAGTTTTCTAGCAACTTGCTTTTTCATTCATTCACTCATAGCACACAGTACAACACACACCACAACAAGCAAAACAGATGGTTTTAAGAACCATTCTGGGAACTACGATACAGTGGGACCGACTACTACTCGCTACGCTAGTGCTCAGTGCTACTACTGCTCGGAGTCTGTGGCTTCATCATCTTCCGCATCATCGATGAAGGCGAAATCATCCTCATCGGTGAAGAAGTCCATGGCCTGGTCCTCCAGAAAATCATCGTCATCGCTGAGATAGGAGTAAGGGTCTCCACGAAGATCTTCTCCGGCATTTTCCCTTTCCTCTAACTGCATGTCTCTCTCATGGATGGTCTCTTCCAGAGCTGAGATACGATGGCGAAGACGGGCAATAATGCGCTCCTTCTTGTCGAGCTGACGGCGGCGAGACTTGCGATCCTTTGCTAGCATGGCGATGGTCTGATCCTTCGTCTTGATGATGGCAGACTTGTGGTTACAATAGTCACGGCAGTTGTCCAGTTCCTGCTGACGATCATACATCATGAAGCTAAGGTGGTCCAATTGAGTCTTCAGCTCGGGGTGGTATGGGGCTTCCAGTGGTTGACCATTTGCATCACGTCTTGGGCAAAACTCAAAGCGAGTACCCTTGATCTGATTGATGCTCTGCCCACACAGACGGGAAAGAGCTTCCTGCATTGCTCGGGCAAGTCCATCGAGCCAGTTGTTTTCCCTCAAGGTAAACTGAATTCCCTCCGCAGTGGGAGGTTCAATCTTTCCTCGGAGGCTTGCAACAATTAGCCACTGTAGATCTTCTCCCCCTTGATCATTGAGCTGAGCTCCGAAGAACTCGGGATGCGGGCGCTCCAAAAGTTCCGAAAGCTGATCCAGATCCCTCTCAAAGATAAGGTCTCCTCCATTTCCGAGTTGGTAAAACTTGCTGTACTTCACGTCCATCTATAAAAATAGAGGAGGAGTAGTTTAGCAAAGTGATCAAGTGTGTCAAAATTTTATATATTTTGCAAGAGTTTTTGAGGTACGTGAGGTTTATTAAAGAATTTAAGAGGTAAGAATGAGAATAAGTTTTCGTAAATAGTTTTGTTTTTGAGTATTGAAACTAAGTTTTTGGTTCAGCGTCCAATCTAACTAGGGTCTCCTATGGTCAGGACTGCTCTGATACCAACTTGTCAACACCCGGATTTTTCAATCCTAGATGCCTGTTATGCCATACATCGCAATCCCAGGATTACCATTTTTGCGAGACATAACAGAATTGGATACCATAGTACTTCATCCATTACAACGATACATAAGTTCTTACACAAATAGGGATCTCATGATCCAGTCCTTAATACAACATCAAGCAGCGGAATACGGCATAATAACGGTAGCGTAGGCGAGGCTCCATCTTCGGGGTCACAGGCAATGCTGACGATGGGAGATGATCCTAGTTGTCGTAACCGTCCTGGGGTCCATCCTCCAGGTACTCCTCTTCATAGTCTGGCCATGGGAATAGCTAGGGACAAAGCCATGAGTACTCTTTAAGTACTCGCAAACTAATACTAACAAGAAAGAGGGGTTTTTGGATAATAGGACACTAGGCTCTAGGGTTGTTTTGCAAAAGCCAGATTTATACTACTAAGTTCCAAAGCTGGTCACAATTTTATAACTCCTAAGTGGGATCTTGTATTTCCAGTCACAACTCTATTGTGGTCAAGTCAAAGTCTCAGGTCGTTCACAAGTCATTTTGAAAAGTCTGACGGGGGAACAGTATGGCCACTCCAACTGTCCATAACCGCGGACGCGGCTATTCGAATAGTTTGACACTCTGCAGAGATTGTACACTTTCACCACAACATTCGATACATCCGTCAGGAACAAATCCTGAATTCACCATACTCAGTATGCGGATAATCAATCCTAACCTTCCATTTACACTCCCTAGTATAAGCACCTCTCCTGTGAGTTTGGCCTCCCAACCATGACCACTGTCATCTTGGGTACTGCACAGGTGGACAATCTTCACAAGGTAGCCTCAGCTCAGACCTTGGCCGTGAGGGAACTAATACTAAGGTATATAAGTTTCCAGTCAAGCCCTACCCAATATTCGGGTATTGTGGTTGTACGATAAAATTGGAATGGTATCGCATCCAGACAACCATCAGTTTTATAAAGGGCTAAGGCTCATGCCTCAACATTTTCATCACCAAAATCATCAAGTGTTTGGAAACACATGTCCAAAACATTTCAATAGAATGATCCATCATTCCAAGGTTTTCATAACCATTTTTCCACCAAGTATTCCCATCTAAAGTTGATAAGTTTTATGCTTAGCACTAGCATCTACAGGTGGGGTAGTACTAATAGAGGGGTGGTAACTAATGGAGTTGCAACTAAGTCCAACCTTATATCATAAGATGATATCAAGGTTTCTAGCTTAGGCCAAATTTTAATGTTCTTTATGCATCCTTCAGCACAACTGTCTAGTCTCTACCAAACTTCTTGGGTAGCCTCTAAGTAAACTTTGATAAGGAAATAGAGTAAAAAGCTTGCCATAAAACTAGGATTGGTTTAGCAAGTGGGTATGGTTACATACGCTTAGGGCATATAGTAATCATGTCACAAGCATGGGTTGTGGCAACAATAGGGTATCTTGCAAGTGTTAGCTTGCATCAATATCAGTATAAGCTTGCATAGTTACTAGATTGCCTTGTGCAGAGCAGTGGTTGAAGTTCTCTTCGGCTTCCTCTTCGTAGTATCCTCCTTCTTCTTCGTAGCCTTGGTCGGTACTAGCGTCTATGAATAAATACGAGGTACACAATCACCAAACAATACTTAACTACTTGCAATCATCACACACAAGGGTCCTATAGATTATCTAGCATCATCTCTAACATTACAAGGTTAAGGATTGGTTTAAGTCTTCTTATTTTAGAAAAACTAATTTCTACTCATTGAAGAACTACTTAAGATTTAATATTCTCCAAACTAAACATGGGATCATGTTGACACATGTCATCACCACATGTTGTAGTCCATGGGAATGTGATTTAAAGTGGTGTCACAATTTAACAAGGTTTTACCCTTTTATTTTAATTAATTTAAGTGGCTAGAAATGCTTATGAAGCATTCCTTTATTCCTTGAACATTATTTCTGCAAGTAACCTATATATATTTTTATATATTCTGAAAGGTATGGTTGAAAGTGATTTTTGAGAGTTGGAATCAACTCAAAAGCTATTGTGGTTTAAATTTGAAAAATGTTTGAATGCAGAAAAGCTTCTGCCTTGTCATTTTTGCTAAGGGTGATCTACAAATCCAAATGACTTGAATCCAACGGGCTTGGATTAAGCATTCACAGACCTTTCCAACAAAATTGGTTTCATCTAATTTGGTGCACTAAATTGATCTGGGTTGATTTTTGAAGTTGGGTACTGAAGTGTGTTTGAATTTAAAAAGAAAAAGTTTAATTTGAAATGCTGGGCTGCGCGGGAAATTCTAACGGGCCGGCCTGCTAAGCGCAGTGCTCCCGCGGGCTGCTTAAGTGGGTGTCCCCACTCGTCAGTGACACGGGGCTAGGCGAAGCGGTATGGGGCAACGTGGTTCGTTAGATCTGGTTCTAATCCAACGGCTGAGGGTCATCGTCGACGCGAGACAGCTCCGGCGAGAACGAAACCTAGCGCGGCCAGTGAGGGGTGCTGGGGGCTCACCGGGGTACGAGCGAGGGTCGGCGAGGCGGGCGAACGACGAAGTCGACGACGGCGAACCTCCTGGTACCGGTGGCTTCTCCTGGGGCGGCTCCAATCGCTGGCTCCTTTCTTCTCCGGCAGCGGCAGGCTCCGGTGAAATTCCGGCAGGGTGGTGCTCGCCTTGCTCTGAGAATGGTGTGACACGATCAGTGAGGAGAGGGGAGTGAGATGGTGTGAAGAAATCGTGCGGGGGTGGCCTCTATTTATAGTCGAGCGAGGGGACCGTCGGGGCGCAAGGTGAGCTCGTCGGAGGCGATGTTACAGGCAGCTAATGGCATGGGCAAGGGTAGGGGACGGTGCTGTGTCTCCTGGCGATGCTCAACGGCATGGTCGCGAGTGATGGGGCGGTGTGGTTTGGTCTGGAACGGGCGGTGCTCTGCGCGGCAGAGGCGACGTTCTCGACGGCGGGCGGTGGCTGTTTGGCGCGGGGCGTTAAACGGGGATGTCTGGCGGTCTCCTAGGTCGGTGGTGATCGTGTGTGCGCGCGGTGAGGGCGGCGCACGGTCTGTGGGTGGTGGTCGAGGGTGGCGCTCTGGCGCACGCTCGGTATGGTCTGGGCGTGTCTTGCGCGCGTGGTCCAGGGCTTGGCAACTCTCGCGGCTGGGACAGGCAGTGGCGGTGGACGGTGGGCTGCCTTCCAGACATGCTGGCTAGGCTTGCTGCTGCTCCTAGCTTGCTGTCCACTTTGGGGTGACATGGGGTTGCTCGGCTGTTCACCATTAATGGGAATGGCAAGCTCACAGGGTGCTAGTGTTGGGCTAATCTTTCTAGATGATCTACTGAGGTGTGTGAGAGTTGACTAGGGAACAAGTTAGGCAAGAATCACTGCACACTATAGTGTTTTGTGTTTTGTTTGATTTGTGTCTGCAACCTGTTTGATGAAATGGCCGCATGAAATCAAGTTTTGAATTTTGAAATGATTTTTGGTGGGTTTGCTAGATTGGTTCTGGTGAGTCTGCAGATGCTTGGGTTTTGAAAATTGAGCTTGTTTAAGTGGGTTTTGAAAAAGTGGGATCTTCCCATATGAAGAAGATTCAATTTTGAGTTGTCATTTAAACTATGCATTTGAAAGTTTCTGGATGATCACAAGGTGGGCCTTGATACTTTGTTATGAGTACATTCAAGGGGTGCAAAGATACAGAAAAGTTTCTGTTAGGTTTTGAAAGTTTGAGACAGCCAAAGTAGGCATGGGAGTTAAATTGGTCAAAATGACCATTCACTTAATATATTGGTTTTGACTTATTTTTCTTTAGGAAAAGTGTGGGGAATGTTTTAGATGATGTTCTTTTCACCTAAGAAACATTTTACAAGCAATGGATCACACAAACAAAGTGGTTTTAAAGAATTTCAAAATTCATGCATACACATAGACATGCTTTCATGAATTGATTTAGAAATGTTTTTGTTAACCCTAAACTTTAGGATTAGTGTTTTGTTGATCTAAGTTTGATATTTTTGGGATGTTACAGTTAACTGGGCCGGATCACTATGGACAGCGCACACGCGGGCTGGTGAAGTGGATGTCCCCACACGTCAGTGAGGCGGGGAGGGGCGAAGCGGTACGGGGCAATATGGACCGTGGGATCTGGTTCTAATCGAACGGCTATGGTTCATCATCCACGTCGGACAGCGCCGGCGAGACAGAACCCTTGCGCGGTAGGTGGGGGTCGTGGGAGGCTCACCGGGGCTCAGGCGATGGTCGGCGACGGGGGCGAATAACGAAGTCGACGATGGTGGTTCTCCTGGTACCGGCAGCTTCTCCTGGGGCGGCTCCAATCGACGGCTCCCTTATCCTCCAGCAGCGGCGGGCTCCGGCCAAATTCTGGTGATGCGCTGCTCGCCTTGCTCCGGGAGTGAGGTGGGGTGGTTTTGAGGGAGAGGGGAGTGAACTAGTGTGAAGAAAACGAGCGGTGGAGGCCTCTATTTATAGTGGCTGAAGGGGACCGACGAGCGCGGGCTGAGCTCGTTGTGGTCGACGGCACATAGGACTACTGGCATTGACGACGGTAGGGGGTGGTGCTGTGCTCCCTGGAGAAGCTCAACTGCGTGGTGGCGAGGAGTGGGGCGGTGCTGATCGGTCGAAACGCGTCGATGCTCTGGGCGGGTCCGACGGCGATTTTAATGTCGCACAGCGCGCGTGGTCCGCGCGGCGGCGAATGGGCGTGTCTGCGGTATTGTTGGGGCGCTGGTGATCACGCACGCACGCGGCGAGGGCGGCGCGCGGTCTGTGGGTGCTGGTCGAGGGTGGCGCTCCGGCGCGCTCTCGGCTCGCACGCAGAGAGGTTTTTGCATGGTCTTGTCATGTGGTCCAGGGGCTGGCAGTGCTCGGGGCTGGGACAGGGAGTGGCGGTGGACGGTGGGGTGCCTGCTAGACATGCTTGCTAGGCTTGGTGTTGCTCCTAGCTTGCTGTCGACAATGGGGTGGCAAGGTGAGGTTTGGCCTGCTCACCATTGATGGCAATGGCAAGCTCATAGTGGTGCTAGAGGTTAATAACTAAGCTAGATGATCTACTAAATGTTTGCTGCAACTAGAGAGGAAACAAGGTTGGCCAATTTTACTGCTACAAATAGTGTTAGATGTTTGTTTGATTTGTATCTGCAAGGTGTTTAATGAAATGGCCACAAGAACTTTGAATTCGAATTTTGGATTCAAAATTGGTGGGTTTGCTAGGCAGTGTCTGGTTAGTTGGATTAGTCAAGGGACACTGGTTTGGTTGGGTTTTGAAAATGTGTGATCTTCACATATGATAAAGATTCAATTTTGAATTGTGATTTGAATGAGGTTGCCAAATGTTTCGGTAAGTTTGAAATGTGGGCTTTGATTCATTTTTACTAGGTCTAGCAAGGGGTGAAAAGAATTGGAAAAGTTTTTGTTTGAAATCTTAGACTAGAAACACTCAAAGTGACCTAGTGAACAAGATTGGCAAAAATGACCATTTGCTTTATTGGATTTGTTTTTTATTTTCTCTTTATTTGTTTTTGTTTGGAAATATTCTAGATGATGTTATATTTGTCTTTAAACCATTTCTTGCTATTTAGGTTAATCACACAAGATCATTCATGCATTAACCAAATCATCACATACACACATGCATTCATATGAGTTAAATTAATCAAAGTTTTTATTAACCCTAATTTTAATGATTAGAGTTTGATGATCCTTGTTTTATATTTTTAGAATGTTACAAATATAGGCGAACTTTGGGCGAATATGGGCGAATTTTAGACAATTTTTGGATAAATATGGCCAATATATGCTGACTGAGCGGGTCCACTCGTCGATTTCGCTTTGTCCGGCGTTCCCAGTGCGTTCCCAGGATCCTGAGAATGGTCTGGAAAATCCGGACCAAAGTTGATCCAAATCGGAACGAAAATAGATTTCTATGAACACGACCAAACAAAATTTCGACGTCCGGACCTAATTTCAGCGCCCGAATACGTTCTGAAAATGCTAGGAAAGATGCTCTAAATTTGGCCTCTTCCCCATATATGGATCACGCTGCAAGTTATAAAAAAGAGAGTCAGCTATGGAGCGGAGTCATCGGTCAAGTCAAATCATCGGGTGAATATACAAATCCGTCCCCGGGCTATTTTCCGTCGACGCCTCGATCGACATAGCAGCCGAACGCTAATCAGAACTGAGAAAGTCCAAATACTGTGTTGTTCGCATCCTGAACAGTTAATTCTGGGTTTAAATTAAATCCTGAAGCTGTTTGTCATACCGGAAAAAGTAGAGATCCTGGCCAGGATTACAGCCTACTCTCACTGATATTAGGGTTTACATGTTATACATACTCATCTTTATCCACTAATTTCTTTCTATTATTTACGCCAACACTAACTTTTCGGTTTATTTGTAAAGCTTTCAGAAACACTAGAGAGGAGAGAGAGAGCCACGGCGCCGGCCATCTTCGGCTACTGCTAGCGGTGAGAGGTGGAGCTTGCTCGAGCTCGTCAAACAATAAATCGACCGGAGCAATTCGACAACCTTCCGGAGCCACGAGCAGGAGGAGCATGTCCACCCCACATTGGAGCACCAAGGCTACCTTCGGTCCTGTGTGGCGATGGAAGGGAGGTGTAGGGCCTGGGGGTGGGGGGGCGGGGGGCGTCCTGTGTGGCGATGGAAGGGAGGTGTAGGGCCTGGGGGAGGGGGCAGGGAATTCAATGTAGGAGGAGGGTGGCTCAGGGGCAAAGAACCTTTACGAATTTAGGGTTGAAAATGAACTTTTTTCTCAAAATTAATTAACTTTGCATGCACACCATTAGTGAACTAGCTAAATCCGGTCAATGCTCGTAGTATTTTATTTTACGCCACATAGATAGTGCTCCATGGTGGATTTTTTTTTCAAGAAGTTCAAATTTAAAGATTTAAAAAATTCTAGAAAAAGTCGAGATGTAGATAATGATTTTTAATACGCGCGTACAAACAATCGTGTCAAAATACCTAGTGGTTTAGCCTCAGAAAAAAAGAGAAATGCATATGTGGGCGTGACAATGTAATTTTGAATGCGCCTTCACATTTTCAAAATTTGTTATTTATATATATATTTTTTCTGTTTCTGAAATATAAGATATTTTCAATTAAAAAATTGCATACATATATTTCGTACTGTTGGCTACATATAGGTAATTGTTTGGAAATATTTGATGCTTTTTGAAAGAGAAACCCCTCCAAATCCACTTTCCGACCGGGCCATCTCTTTCCTTACGCACAAACGATGCAGAACTCACGCGTCACCGCGGGGTCGCTGCTAGAACTGCCTTTGAATTGATGCACTTGGCAAACACTTGTCCACATGTGTGTTGCTTGCCCGTGCATCCATCGATCGATCGTTGTGGGGCGGTGTGCCGTATGCGTGCGTGGACAAGTGTTCGGTCCAGTTTGCCTGCCGCTGTGTGCGAGTGAGTGCGACGCATACGAGGAGCACAAATGCTCGTCGCTTGCTGTCCATTCCTCAGCCGAAAAGCTTCGTTCTGGTCATGGCGTGGTGGAAGAATGATCTAGTCCACCCAGCTTGTCGCCAACTCAGCTGTTCTTTTTCCTCTGTATTTATGTTTTCGTTTAGTTTGCAAGCTTTCAAAGATACAGGAATAGAAAAAACGCACAGGAATTTATGTTGTCGTTGCAACTGAGAAAAAAGAAGAAGAAAAATCCATGAGTTTAGAACACGGATTTTTTTTCCTGGTATGAAAACAAAATAAGTCGTCAAACATTTCAATCAGCAGACGCAACAATGAAACCAAAATAAGGGTATGGGCGTACAAAACAATTAAACGAGAGTCTGCAACCGGTAAAATCTGCTGCCGTCTGGGTGAGTGCGTATCACCAAGAAGACTCGATCTCGTGCGCTGGTGCGCATGCAGGGGACGCCACAGGACACACACGCATGCACACGCAAGTTGTCCATTTATCGATCGACCGGTCTACGCTCTCCTCCTGAGCTTAGCAGGAGGAGTAGCTGCTGACAAGTTGTGGTGAGTGACAGCACTGTGCCACCGTGACTTTCTATTTCATATATCCTAACCGTACCTCCACTTGCCCGGAGAGCTAGCGTGGGGTTTATCTTGTTCTTCGTACCTGCTGCTGAAGTTGCACCTTACTGTACCCCCTGGACCAGGAAATTGATCCGACGAAAGATCTTCTTGCTCCACTTTCACCCTCCATCCTCGCGCATGCAAATCCTGATTGACTTCGTGCATGAACCATATTGAGCAGCAGTAGTGGTGGTTTCCAGACCAAGTCAGGATCAGGATGTGTTCGCAAGTTGCAGCAACTGCCGCGAGGTGAGTGCACGTACAACATTATATCTAGCTCATCATCAATTTGGTCAACACTAATCAACTTCCCAAATTATGTCACGGCAACATTCGTCCGGTGCAACACACGCTAGATCCTCATCAAATCATATGCAGCTTATGATTAGCCCTATCGTTTAACCACCTAATAATCGTCATATGAAAACAAAAATCAAACTGAAACGAAAAAGTTTTTCAACAGTGGGGTCGCAGCACTTTTTATTAGAGACGTTGCAACACTCATTATCCTGCTAAATCATTAGCTTTCATTTTAATAGTTTGGTGTGCTCTAAACGGAGAACCGGGTTGCACGGCTGCACAACGCATGCATGATGATGGATTTGCGCCTGCTACGCTGTTGGAATGTGTAAAGTTCACTTGTTTTTGCGGTCCTGCGTCTGTTTGCTCCGTGTTAGTGCATAATTAAAAGCGGAGTTCGCCCTGGTACGGGCAAGGATGCGACCATCTTGCATGAATCAGGAACGTGTATGGTGATCAGTCGCCATCCTGAACTTATTTATCACATTGTTTATCAGAATTAAGGTGTGAGTCCACCCTATTCTAGGCTCTAGACAGGTGTGAAGACATAAGAATGGGGCCAAATTTAATACTCCTTCGGATCTATAATAAATGCTGCTGATTTTATTATGGATCTGAGAGAATAGATGATACACCTGCATGCATGCCATCGTATGTAATTTGAATAACCGATTTGTTCATGAACGGCGACATAAAAAGTGCACTAGTTCTTTTAGATAAAAAAAAACACTAGCTAGCATCACAACTTACTGTTTGGTTGGATTGAAACGAGGGTGCGATTGATTGGATAGTCTCCTTCAGCATGTTCTTTTTTTTTGGTAAACCTAATGAGTGGTTGTTCGCTCCTTGGTTTTGCGGAGAAACGGTGACGCGCCATCAAATTGGTAGATTGGGGATGAAGGTGCAAAGTGGGAAGATGCCAAGAGGGAGAAGAAGACGTGACATCAATGGAGAGGAAGATGGCATAGCCGCAGAGGAGCAAATTTATCGGTGCAAAATAACATTTTGTCCTTCGAGACTTCTTTGAATTGCATGGATTGTTAACCATACAAATGAGAAATATCTAGGATTGACATTCCGTGAAGGATTACAAGATGTTAAAACAGGGGAATTAATTTCTTTTTATAATACGCATGAAATAAACACAAGAATTGAGAGAGAGAGAGAGAGAGAGAGAGAGAGAGAGAGAGAGAGAGAGAGAGAGAGAGAGAGAGAGAGAGAGAGAGAGAGAGAGAGAGAGAGAGAGATCATTGAACTTGTCAAAGGAAAACAAAATGAGTTTTGATTTTATGTTAAGATTCATATGGAACGGGAGACATAGCTAGGAATGTGTTCCATAATAACATGGTAACCCTAATCATATGATTCAAAGACCTTGCATTGAAAAAAAATCTTAGGATCGAAATAATCCAAAATGCCTATGAAAATCCTACAATCCAAAGAATCCCACGGTTTTTATCCAAGTCAATCTTTTACTCTTCAATAGAAATGCGCTCGATAATCTATACATGTAGGCTCTATTGTGTAGTATGTTCGTGGTGTATATGTTGCATTTAATTTATCTTAAGTTTGTTATGTTACATGATAAAAAATGTTTACTCCACCCGATAACCCTATATTATTTTCGGTGTTTTTGAAGATATTATGCAATGAATAGAACAACCCATAATTAATTCATGAAACAATATGTTCAGAGCATAACATTTCTTTAGCTCGAGATTCCCAAAGTTGGCTCCAACACGGTGTGTGGTCATTTTCCTTTTTGAGCGATGTGTTGGTTAATATAAATCTAGTTTTATTCTCCGACTGAAATTTGATAGGTCAAGATCCTATCTGTTGCTCATGGGTAGATGTTAATTGTGAAAAATTCGAGAATAGAAAATTTTAAATCTAAACATATTTGGGACGTCCTTTTTATGACCGAAGGAATATGCTTGTGAAAAATTGATCTAAACCGTTGGACGGGGGAGAATGGACAGCCCATAGTCATATGGGGTACCATAAAATAGGTGTCAACCCTTGCTTGGCGTCTAGCCGCGCGCGCAGAGGGAGGATCGGATGCACGGCTGAAAGGCGACGCGACGCGACCTTCAAACAGTGTAATATTCGGTTGCTTTGATCATCCTGTCGTCCGTCGACGGTCATTAACCGTCCGGTACTTGTGGTGGACGTGTGATTACTATCCTGAAGGCGACTGGACTGGACTGGTAGATCAATGCTCTAGGCACCGATCGAAGAATGAGCAGCTACACGAGGCCTACTTACTAGCTTATAACTGCACCGCCCGGCCCACTAGCGCGTAGTGCGTGCTACAGTGTATAGACGACACTGTCAACAAGTTAAAAGGGGTGGATGTTTGATACTTTGGTTAGGTCCGTTTGAGGTGATAAGCGATGAGCGGCTGCCGTTTGACCCAAATACTCAACGCCTGCTAACCCGTAGTGGAAGATTGGACTTTGGGGGAAGATCGATAATGACGCAAGGACATGTCGCTCGGATAGTCCAATGTAAGCAAAGTCTAGATCCGTCTCCTCTTACATGTAGCTAGAGTTGTGATCGATGGTCGTCGTTGATTCTCCCCCAAAGATATGCTTGCTTGCTCTGTGAATTTAATGGGTAGTACTCCCTCCGTTCCAAAATAGATGTCTTAAATTTATCAAAATTTAGATGAATCTATATTTTGGGACGGAGGGAGTATCAGTTATGACAATTTACTCGGGAGCGATTCAAAATCACTGATTCTTTAAGCAAAGTATATCAAATACTAGAACAAACTAGAATAAAAACCAAAAAACTAGAGTTGCGTCAAGGTTCTTCAAAGTAGATGTTCGTAGGTGGCACAATTTTGCGCCGCGCCCGTTGTTCCACTATGACTCCATGAAGAAGCTACATAAAACAAAAATGCACCTATTGAACTAAGCTATGTGATACTCCACTTTAGAAATTTCATGAGTCACCCATGATAAACACTATATTTGTATATAGAGTTGTAGTATGTTTATGATGTATTTGTACCCTTGCTATTGATATATAATGATACCAAGTCAGTCCTAGTCAGCACGAGCCTTACCCTATCTATCTCTGTTTTCTATTATGATATCAAAGCAATAAAACCTAATACGCTTCTTCCTACTCTCTACCACCGCCGTCGCCAACACCACGATCGCATGCTGCCGTCGTCCGTAGATAACCGCCATGACTACCTCTAGACAGTCGTCGGCCCTCTCCAGCCCTGCGTCAACCGCTTCGTCCACAAGGTCCGGCTCTGCCGGCGTCTCCATGAGCATCGGGAGCGCCGCCGAGCGGTGATGGCGTCAAGGATACCCGATGCTCCCATCGATCTGACGAACAATTTCACTATCCTCCTTACAGCGGACAACTACCTCTACTGGCGCACTCAGGTTGATCCGATCTTGAGGAGTAACCTGCTTTTTGGCTTCATCGATGGATCTTTACCCTGTCCAATGCAGAGCTTCAAGTCCCGATGTCCGAGGGTGTCGCTGCCAAAACTGAGCCCAACCCCAAGTATGCGGCATGGCACCAACATGATCAATCGATCCTCTCGGCCATCGTGTCCTCTCTCAGCGAGGGGGTTCTCGGCATGGTCATGATTATCCCGACGTCGCAGGAGGCGTGGGAGGCCATGGAGGCCAGCTTTGCGTCCCAATCGACGACGCGGGTCATGCAGATACGTGCTTAGTTGTCCAAGGTCAAGAAGCACGACTACCCCAACGCCCCCGCCTTCTTCAACAAAGTCAAGTCCCTGGCAGATGTGATCTCTTTGATCAGACATCCGCTCTGTCCAGAAGAGTTCAATGCTTTTCTGCTCGCTGCCTCGACAGTGATTACGATCCTCTCGCCGATCGTGTCTCTGCCCATTCTGTTTTTGACCCCATGCCCATACGGGACGTCTACACACAGCTCCCGAATACTGAGCAACGTGTTGAGGCGCCCCGCTCCAAACTCAGCGCCGAGATCCACTCTGTCACCTACTCCTCTGGCTCTACCGGTGGATGGGCGCCTACTTTCCAGCCATCGCCTGTAGGGACCTCCTGCGCCCCTCCTCAAGCACACCAACCGGGCCAGTAGGACGGCCAAAACGCTGGTGGACAGGACAGAGGTGGAACTTGTCTGGTGTGTCAAATCTGCTCCAAGGTTGGCCATGTTGCATCCTGCTGCTTCAAGAGGTACCAGAAAGATTTTCTGGGTGTCAGGAACGACGGTCGTAACATGGATCGTCAACTCGCTGCTCTCAATAATGGTGGTGCTATTGCTGCCTACCACGTCAACACCTCTACTCCCTCGTATCCAGTTGACCCGTACTGGTATGCGAACACTGCAACGACAGATCACTTCTCCAACGACCTCAACAAGCTAAACTTCAAGGAGCAATACCATGGCAAGGGCACTGTCCAAAATGCCAATGGTACAGGTATACACATTACACATATTGGTCAATCTATAATTCCTACATCAGCACAACCCATACACCTTAAGAATATTCATCATGTTCCTTTCATTACTCGCAATCTTCTCTCTATAAAGAGATTCACATATGATGATAACGTTTTCTTTGAATTTCATCCATGGTATTTTATTGTTAAGAACCGGGACACTAGGGTTGTTCTTCTTAAAGGGGGATGTTGCTGAGGTCTCTATAATCTCGATGCGTCTTCCGTTAAGCAAGTCTTTAGTAGCATCAAGGTGTCGCATGATCAGTGGCACTTGCGTTTAGGACATCCAGCCTCTCCAATTGTTCAACATGTTTTGTGTCGTCATGAGCTTCCCTCGCTCAGTGTCCAATAAACCTATAGTTGTAGTGTGTGATGCATGTCAGCAAGGCAAGAGTCATCAGTTACCTTTTTTATTGTCTACTCGTGTTACTATTTCACCCCTTGAGATAATTTATTCAGATGTTTGGGATCCTTATCAAACTTCAGTTAGTGGTCATCAGTTTTATGTGAGTTTTGTTGATGTCTATAGTCGTTTTACATGGCTTTATCTCTTGAAACATAAATCTGATGTGGTTGCGATCTTACTTCAGTTTCAATAACATGTTGAACACTTACTTAACAGAAAAATCATACATGTCCAAAGTGACTAGGGTGGCGAGTATCTAAAACTGAATAAATTCTTTGCTGATATTGGTATCTCACATTGTGTTTCATGTCCACATACACACCAACAACACGACACTACTGAGCGTAAACACTGACATATCGTTGAGACTGGCCTTGCCCTTTTAGCTCATGCAAGTGTCCCTTTTCGTTTTTGGAGTGATGCTTTCTCCACGACTTGCTTCCTTATTAAAAGGTTGCCTAGCTATGTTATCAACATGCAAACACCTATAGAGTGTCTCCTCGGTAAAACACCAGATTATGCATTCTTTAAAGTATTTGGTTGAGCGTGTTGGCCACATCTTTGCCTATACAACAATCGAAAGCTTCAATCATTCTAAACAATTTGTTTTCCTTGGATATAGCTCATTACACAAAGGATATAAATGTCTTCGTGTTCCTACCAATCGTGTGTATATTTCCCGTGGTGTTGTGTTTGATGAGAACATTTTTCCATTCTCACACGTCTACACCTTAGACTACACCACTATCTCCCAATGTACCCCTCCACTCCGACCAATTTGTTGATGTTGCATACACTCCCTTGTTCTTGGCTAACCATGGTGCAGGTTTGGGATGCGAGCACGGCTTGATCTACTCAACAAGGAGCCTCACATCGATCGGGCTGCCACTACTGCTGACGTCGATCTGCATGGCATGCATGCAAAATCGGATGCTCCCAGCACTCCTGCTAGCCCTGGCCGGTGATTACCTGGGCTGGCCTCTCCTGCGGCCCATCCGGCGTCTGCCGCCTCCACGTTGTTGTCCCGATCACCTGGCTCTGCCTCGTCTACAACCGATACGATGGATAGTACTCCAACGCTCACTACTGCAGCCTCTCCTTTGACCGCTCCTGATGGGACGCTGATTGAAGATCATCCCCATATGACCACACGACTACAACATGGGATTCGTCGGGAGAAAGTTCGGACTGACGGTACCGTCACTTGGAATGCGACCAAGACGACTGATCCGTCAATGCTGAATACCAAGCCATGAGATTTTCGTGTAGCCCTTTCACCTCCTCATTGGCACACTGCAATGGAAGATGAGTACATATCCCTTCAGAAATACCAGACTTGGTGTTTTGTTCCCCCGTATTCTGGGATCAATATAATTGATTGCAAGTGGGTGTTTAAAATCAAAAGGTAAGCTAATGGATCCATTAACAGATATAAGGCTTGTCTTGTTGCTAAAGGATTCAAGCAGCGTTATGGACTTGATTATGAGGATACTTTCAGTCAAGTTATTAAACCCACTACCATTTGTTTGTTACTGTCCATGGCTCTTTCCCAGGTATGGTATCTTTGAGAACTTGATATTCAGAATGCTTTCTTACGTGGAGTTCTTGAGGAGGAGGTTTTCATACGAAATCATTCTGGTTTTGAGGATCCAGGTTACCCAGGTCACTTGTGTCGGCTGGATAAATCCCTATATGGGCTCAAGCAGGCTCCTCGTTCTGTACTCACTGGTTGACACGGGTATGCCCTATGGATGCCCGATGTTAGCCTACCCAGTCTGGCCTGATAGAAGTCCATGAAGAAGATGTACCTCCATCGTGAAGACCACGAGAATTTCGGGTGGCCCAATCCCAAGAAGGATTCGACTCCTTGGCGGACAAGTCTTCTTCGGATAAAAACTTGAAGGGAGAAACCCTAAACTTGTAACCGACTCGACCTATCCCAAGACCTGGCCTATCTATATAAAGGTCAGGTGGGCACGGTGAGGAGGACCTATCTCGTAACCTAGCATACACAACGCCAGATCCAATCTGCGCACCACTATAACCTTCGACTTCGCCATTAATCAAGAGCAGACAAGCATGAGTAGGGTTTTACCTCGGGGGCCTAAACCTGGGTAAACATCGTGTCCCATGTGGCTTGTCTGTTAGCCGTTTCGCGATCTCCAGCATCCCCTCCTTCTCCAAAACCAAAGTCCATAATAATGGGCATTGACGAGTCGAACCCTCGTCAATTTGCGCCGTCTATGGGAACTAAGAATTGTAACATCCCAATTTCAGCAACCCTGATTTATTGTCCAGAATGCAAAAATCAGGGGGAACAAAAACTTTTTATTGCTAAGTGATGCAGTGTTTTCTTGTCTACTTGTTTGCCCGTATGCATCTGATTGAGTAGCAGATGATATACTCCTTACCTCAACCTCAGTTGACAAAAACTATTTTACAAAAGAAATTTCTTGGCTCATCTTCCATATTCTTAAATGTTCTGGCATTGTCCCTGGCTATTAACTTGGTTAGATATCAAGAAGATGGCGACATTAACGCCTGTGCGAGCTAGGACATTCTCCCAGTCAGCTGCATGTAGGTTAAGGCATGGCTCAAATCGACGAAATTATAAATTTTTGCTGATGATGCTTGTCGTAGCCATAACGGCTTTCAGGTATGACTTGTATCCGTTTAAGTAATAGATGTTTACTTTGATACTTGTCAGTTATGTGCCATGACTCCGGCCGGGCATAACCGAACCGAAACCGAAAACTGAATCCGGAAAAACCTAACTGAATCCAAAATTTAGTTTTTTAGTTTTTAGGTTATGTTACAGTTAGCAGAATTGCTAACCATTTCATGTTTAGTTTTTTCGGTTTTAAACTGAAAACCGTAGTTTTTACTGAACTAACCGAAGTGGCATGCCAAAGCCGCCAATGGCCCAAGGCCCAACTGCGCGCAGACGCAAGTCACTCACTCACGCCAGTGGACACGCGACGCGAATACGCGACCACACCCTGTCGTCGACTCGTCGGTCACACACAGGGGGTTTGTACTTCGTATGGCAGCACTTCGCACGGGGCAGCGCCGAACCCTAGATCCACTGATGGCGCGCCTTGCTCCGGCCTTCCGGCGACGCCTTGCTCCGGCCTTCCAGCGACGCCCTCCGCCGGATCCTCCCACTCGCAGTCCCAACTCCCAACCCCTGCGCCACGACTCCACTCCACGGGACAGGATCTCCACCAGGCACTGGCAGGCAGGCACCACTCCACCCCACGCCCATCTTCCCACTCCCATTTCCTCCGTGCCAAGCCTCTTTAATTGTATGCTGAATTGCTGATTATATAATCTAACTTCTCTTTCTTCATTATTTATGCTAGGACTAAAGAATCTCATTTCTTCAAGAACCTACTTCAAGACACATATGGCAGTACTAAAGGTAACGCAATATTGACTGCGAACACACAACGAATTTGTATCTCTTTTTAGATAATACAAGCAATTGTATGGTGCTCCTTCTACTTCTAGTGAATTAACATCACAGTCGGAAACTAGTCAAAATGCTCCTGAGAATTCTCTTATGAGAGAACGATACAACAAGATAATGCGACTTAATAATCTGGATGGTAGTGCAAATAGCAAAACCGAATTGGACAAGTACCTTGCCAAGGATCCAGAAGAGCAATCTTCTAATTTTGACATTCTATCTTGGTAGAAGTGCAACTCAGCTCGCTTTCCTGTCCTTTCAAAACTGGCACGTGACATACTAGCAATCCCCATCTCGACAGTTGCTTCTGAATCAGCTTTTAGTACTAGTGGTCGTATTCTAGATGACTTCAGGAGCTCTTTGACACCAATGACACTACAATCCTTGATATGTGCACAAGACTGGTTATGCCGTAAGCGTATAAATATTGAAGCTGATCTTGCTGAGTTGACCAAACTAGAGGAAGGTAAAAAATGTGTGCATTTCTCTTGTTTATGGATTATATAACCTTCCATACTAATTATCTTAATGTTGTTTCATAATGTAGAATTTGGAGGCCTCCAAGTGGATGATGATGAGATAATATCTCTTGATTGATCTTCATGCGTGGAATGTAGTAGATTTTAGATGTTGGATGTTGTAGACTGGAGAATGTAGTAGATGAGTAGATGTTCTAGAATTTAATTTCATGTGTGACTATTTGTTGATCTGTGATGTATGATCTGTGATGTGGGATATTCATTTTCTATATTATTTACTATTTGCTATTTGCTAAACATTTCATTTCATAAACTTGTTCCTGATATATTATCTTTGTGATTACATTACTTTGGGATAGAATATATTATCATGTGAACTTGCTCCTGTTATATTTTTAGATGAAACAAAAAGGTCATTCCAAAAATTTCACTTGACCGAATGCACTACAGGAAACTCAAGCCAAATGTTGTCTAGCTTTCAAAAAATCGCGTCAACTTTGGTTAGTTTGGTTACTACCGAAACCGAACCAAAGATTATATGTTATTACCGAAACCTAATCATACTCTCGTACAAAACCTTATTTACCGAAGTATTAAAATCGTGTTTATCGAAAAATCGTATAAAACAAACCGATTTAACCACTTTAACCGAACGCGCAGCCGGAGCCATGATAGACTGATCACGTGATCGTGGTGTATGCATAACAGGGATTTTCGGAGGACAAATCTGGGGTCCCACAGGGATGCTGATGTTGCGGTCGTGACGACCCCATCCACCGCAATCTTCAACTCCTTTGCGATGGAGAACCACCTCCTCTTCGGCACCATCGACTTCACCGTCCACTCACCGGCGACTCGCCAATACTTCGATTCCATAGGAGACGGAGTCGACATGATGCTTGGGAGCCTATTCTTCTAGGTAGGCAAGGTTGGCACCCTTCGCCTCCCTGAACGGGTGGTGCCTCCAGCGATCACACCTGCTTCATGGGTGCCACCAATCGGTATCCTAAGCGCACCCTCGCTGACGCACGGTTTGGATGACAACAACAGCTGCAACTCTGATCTATGCGACCCTCCTATGGAGGAAGGAACCTATAGTTCCGGATCTGAGAGCCGTGGGGCCAATGATCTCCCCCACTGCTTCATGTGTGCGGTCGTCGTTGACGCCCACGTCGATATCGGAGCCAATCCGCGGGCCCCCCTAACGATGCGAACGGAGGACCTCCTCATCCAAACCCTAATGCCACCAACGGTGACGATGTGACTCGATAGGAGATCGACCTCAGCGAGGCTGAGTGGGAGAGGGTCTGAGAGGCCGTGCAGAGCAACCCCTACCAATAGACGCCTCACATGACATGCTGGTGGGCTACCATTGGCTCCTCGTGAAGGAACACAACCGACAGGTTGCACAACACAAAGAGCTCGAACAACGTCGGAAGGCAGCCGACGAATCAAGCATGTGACGAGTCGCGCTCTCCTCCATCGGCGGGTCCTCCTCAAAAGGCTACGACGGTCACACCACCTACAAGAGCCACTTGCGACTGGAGCGAATGGACCCTAGTGCCATAAGCGAGGCCACCAAGGCACTCGGCCGGTCCTTCATATCAATGGACTAGCAAGGCAACATGATGCCTAAAACACCGCAGGTCACGGTCATAGCAGCTACTACGTATCTGCTTTCCAATCAACCACCAGTCGAGGATCCATGATCCACCATCCACAAGTCTGCAATCGCAGGTATCGGGCTCGTCGGAGCTGCGTTAACTAGAGAAGAGCCTCCAGAGCCAAAGAAAAAGGCCACGATGAAATTCAAGAAGAGCCGCAAGTCCTCATCCGAGGAGGAAGACCACGACTTATAGCGGCGATGTCGCAGCCGGTGGCGAAGGAGCCGCAACTATGATGCTCGCGATGAGCTCACACAGCATAAGATCGACAAGTCACACACAAAACGTGTGTGCTCCACAGAATCGGAGGAAGAAGTTGAGGAGCTCTGTGGCGCCAAATGCTTCAGTTGAGCCATATGGCAGACCCAGATGCCTAAAGGCTTCAAGTTACCATCGGACAACCTGAAGTTCGATGGCCTACAGGAACCAAAGATATGGCTAGAGTACCACATCTCGTCGTCAAATTGCATGGTGGGAGCAAGAACACAGCCATGCAATGCTTCCAGCTACAGCTGAAGGGCGCGGGTAGAGCCTGGCTCAATAACCTTCCCTCCGGATCCACCTGCAGTTGGGAGGAGCTGGTCTATAGCTTTATCCGCAACTTCAAGGGAACTTGCAAGCGACCAACCTCCAACAAAGAGCTACACGCCTGCTATCAACGGTCCAACGAGTCAATCCGCTCCTACATCTAGTGTTGGTCTATCATAAAGAACTCCGCTAAGGACATCTCGGAAGAAAAGGCAATCGACGCTTTTAATGGCAATGTAAGGTGTCGCGAGCTTAGAGAAGAGTCGGGCTGGGTAAGCCCAAAACCATCAATCACCTGATGGACATCGCCAACCGCTGGGCTGATGGTGAAGATGTCGTCAACTGAACACGTTTGGATGATGAAGACGATCTCGACCGCAGATGCGATCGCCGGGAAAAGAGAAGAGAGAGCGTCTGCGACGTTCACGAGGAAATCAACATGGTCACGACTGGCTACACCGATCGTCGCGATGATAGGAATCGCAATGGCTACCGCAGCGGCAGCTACCACAATAGCAGAAAAACCACGCAGTCATGGAAACGCCGCACTCGCGATGACGAGCCATCTGTCCTTGATAAGCTGTCAGGTCCTTACACCATTCACTTCTACATTGCCAAACACGATGGCAAAAATAAATCTAGCCATCTACTCGAGGGCTATAGGGAGTTCCAGAAGCTCCACGAGGGTTACGCCCAGCTGTGGCGTGACGCGGTAAATCAGGGGTTCGGCTCTACCCTAGGGCCCATCGCATATGGCGCCCCAACACCACCGCCCGGAGGACCCGCGTAGCCTGCGGCTGCGCCGGCCTAAAACAACGGAGTAGAACAGTACCCACGACTGCTGGGTTCCATGAAGATACAAAAAGGGGTGTCCATCCAACAGGATCCAGAAGACGATCACCCGCCAGATAAACCTGGCCATCACATCCCCGCCAGCCATACCTGAGTACCTTGGTGGCTCGCAGTCATGTATCACCTTCGACCGATTAGACCACCCCCGTTAAATCCCTAGCCCAGGACACTCCTCCCTGGTGCTTGAGGCTCAGATCGGTGGATTTGAGACGAGTCGCGTGTTCATGGACAACTGTAGTGGCATCAACCTTATGTTTTCTAGCATATTTTGAAGCTATGCGGATCCCGCTCCGTAGCCTGCAGGCATCTGACACAACCTTCCACGGCATAGTCCCAGGCAAAGGAGTGTACCCCTAGGCAAAATATGGATCAACATCATCATCGGAACCCCCAAGAACTTTAGGCGTGAGCAACTCGAGTTCGAGGTGGTCAACTGTCCCTTGCAATACCACACCATCCTCGGTCGTGTGGCATTCGCACGATTCCTGGTAGTACCGCACTGTGCGTACCTTCCGCTTAAGATGCCAGGACCCAACGGCGTCATCACCGTCCCAGGAAGATTCACCAAGTTCGATAGCTGCGACAGAGACATCAACAAAATCTCCTAGTCCTTCAGCATGCAAGAGGAACTCGCAAGGTTGAAGGAGTCGATAGACAACAGTCTGCCCCTGTGACCAAGCAGAATGCACCCGACCTGTCCTTCGACTCCACATTCAACACCAAGGCGGTACAGGTACACCCGATGGACCCCACCAAGATGGCTCTGATCGCCAACAACCTGAGTCCCGCATAGGAACTCGTGCTCATAGAATTCCTCCATGAGTGCTGGGAAATCTTTGCTTGGTGTCCTGGACATGCCAGGAGTTCCCAGGGAATTCGCCGAGCATGCACTCAATGTGTATCCGGATGCACGGCCAGTCAAACGGATGATACATTGACTGTCCAAAGGAACAACTGAAGTGATAGGCATCAACGTCAATAGACTCCTCGATGCTAATTTCATAAGGGAGATCAAAGAAAACACCTGGGTTGCTAACCTCGTGCTGGTCCCCAAGAAGGACACGGACATCCTTCGGATGTGCGTGGACTTCATGACCCTTAACAAGATTTGCCCAAAGGACCGTTTACCTCTACCGCGGATCGACGAGATTATCGACTCCATTGCAGGATGCGAACGACTCACGTTCCTCGACGCCTACGCATGCTACAATCAGATTCGACTGGAGGTCGAGGATCAAGAAAAGATGGCGTTCATTACGCCATTCAGGGTCTTTTGTTATACCACAATGCCCTTCAAGCTCAAGAACACGGGTGCAACTTATAAAAGGTGCATGCATGCCTACCTGAAGGATCAAATTGGTCGAAACATTCAAGTCTATGTTGACGACATAGTGGTGAAGACCAGGGAGAGCTGAACATTGATTGATGGTCTCCGCGAAACATTCAACAATCTTGATCGATAAAGGATCAAGATGAACCCCGAAAAATGCGCCTTCAGTGTCCCATCCGGACAATTACTCGGGTACTTCATCTCCGAGAGAGGAATAAAGGCTAACTCGAAGAAAATCATGGCTATACTAGCCATGGAGAAGTCGAAAAACGTCAAAGGAGTCCAACAGCTAGCTGGGTGAATTGCAGCGCTCAGCAGGTTCATCAACCGTATGGACGAAAAGGCTCTCCCATTCTACCAGCTGCTCCACGAGTCGGACAAATTCGAGTGGACGGCCAAAGCTGATGAAGAATTCGAAGACCTCAAGCGTCTACTCTCCACATCTCCCATACTGGTAATGCCAACGTAGAGAGATACCATGCTACTGTATATTGCTACAACGAACTAGGTAATCATCACGGCACTCGTGGTCGAGTGACCCGAAGAGGGCAAAACTCACGGAGTGCAGCGCCCGGTGTACTACCTGAGCGAGGTGCTGACGCCAACTAAGCAGAGGTACCCTCACTATCAAAAGCTAGACTACAGCGTATTCATGACCTCGCGTCGAGTACGCCACTACTTCTAGGAGCACCAGATCGTGGTTGTCAATGACACACCACTATGACACATCCTCAACAACCCCGAGGAAACAGGGAGAGTGTCCATCTGGGGCATCGAGATGTCCCTGCGGGACATCATCTACGAACGGCGCACCGCCATCAAACCGCATGTTCTCCCTGACTTCCTCGTCCACTGTATGTAGCTGCAGCTCCCAAACACCCCGAACATGTCTCAGCTCTGGACAATGCACTTTGACGAATCCAAACGTGAGGGAGGAGCCGGAGATAGAGTAAACTTGACATCCCCTCAAGGGGACAAGATGAGATTCCGCGCATCAAATAACGAGGTTGAGTATGAGGCACTAATCCATGGCATGCGGATGGCTAAAGTCTGTGGTACCGCCTGACTGGTCATCTACGGCGACTCCAACCTTGTCTTCCAGCAGACGATGAACCAGTGTGAAATCATCGGCAAGAACATGATCGCCTATCGCGACCTCTACAACTCACTCGAAGGAGACTTCGACGATTGTGAACTCCGAAAAATCGGCCGAGAAAGCAACAAGGATGCCGACAAGCTCAGCAACATCAGATCCACCTGCGCCCCGGTACTGTTAGAGATATGCCCTAGAGGCAATAATAAAAGTAATTATTATTATATCTTTGTGTTTATGATAAATGTTTACATTCATGCTATAATAGTATTAACCGGAAACATTAATACTTGTGTGATTTGTAAACTAAATTAGAGTCCCTAGTAAAGCCTCTTTATAATACTAGAATGGTTTCCTGATCATGAACATTGAGATGTTATTTAACAACAAGATCTTATCATTAGGAGAATGGTGTGATGTACATACTCTTATAGATAAGCGTAGCATAAAGATTAAGTCATTTCAATAGTTCGTTTGCTATAAGCTTTTTGATACATAGTAACCTAATTCCTTCGACCATGAGATCATGCTAATCACCATCACCGGAAGGATGCTTTGATGACATCAAACACCACACCGTAACTGGGTGGCTATAAATGTGGCATTGAGTGTTCGGAAAGTATGGGTTGAGGCACATGGATCAAGAGTGGGATTTGTCCATCCATATGACGTATAGATATACTTTGGGCCCTCTTGGTGGAATGTCATCCAATTAGCTTGCAAGCATGTGACTGGCTCACAAGGGATCACATATCACGGGAATGAGAAAAGAATACTTATAAGTAACAAGGTTGAACTAGGTATGCAGAGATACCACGATCAGACCTCGGATAAGTAAACTATCATGAGATAAAGGGAAATTGGTATCGTAAGTAAGTGGTTCATTCGATTGCAAAGTAATCATAGAAATATGTGGGAGCCATATGAATTTCCAGATTCCTCTATTGGTTATTAATCAGAGAAGATTCTGGGTCATGTCTGCATAATTCACGAACTGTAGGGAGACACACTTTAGGATTCGATGTTATTTGGTAGATATGGAATGTAAGTAGGGAGACCGAATGTTGTTTGGAGTCTCGGATGGGATCCAGGATATCACGAGGAGATCCAGAATGGTCCGGAGAATAAGATTCATATAAGGAAAGTCCAAATCCGGAGTTTGAGAATGATTCCGGTGTTTTCATCGGAATGGTCTAGAAGGGTATAGAAGGTTCACCGGACCGCAATGGTAAGGGTGCATGAATGTGTCATGACTAAGTGGAATGGTTGCATCATGTCCTAGGTCAAAGGTATATGCAAATAGAGAGTGAAATCAAACTCCGAAATTGAAAGTCAAAAGGCAAGTTTGAAAAGTCAAACTGGGACAATGTATCCTGGTGGAGGAAGGAAAGAATCCTTCTTTCCCTCCACCACAAGACAATTAGGAGATGGAGTTGGGGAAGGATTCAAACTCCCCTCTCCCAAGCTTCCCTCCCTCTCATAAATAGAGGGGAGGGGCTGTCCCTCTAAACACAACACCACCACCTCGCCTCCAAGCCGTCGCCGCCGTTGTTGCCGTCGCCGCCTTGCACCATCGCCGGCTCGCCGTCGCCTCCCTAGCCGCCGCCGGCCACACCTCATCCTCTCCGGACCTCTAAAACCTAGATCGTCGGAAACCCTAATTCTCCACCATAACCTGCTCCGGCTTAGGCGAAGCCCTGCAGGATCTTCCCTCTACTTCCGACACCATGCCATCGTGCTGCCTGAATCGCGAGGGGAGAACTAAAACCTCCACTGCCTGCTGGAACAAGGGATAGGAAGGTCTTCATCGAGTACCGAACATGTGACCGACTGGGGAAGTGCTGCCAGAACGTAGCGCCAGAAGGATCGTCTACGCGATCTTTAGATCGGCAAGTGTACGACTACATCACCCTCGAGAATCTGCTCTCGTTAACCGCTTTGGAATCTTCGAGGTTGAGTACTTTAATCGACTTGTTAATACAATCTAGTAGGTATATCTTGGCTTGTTTGTGTTCATGCGGTAGATTTTTTTGTTTTCCATGCTACAAACCCTTAAGTGGTATTAGAACCGTGTCTATATGTATATCTGTTACACGAGTAGAACACAATGGTCATTGTGGGTGTTGATGCTTTTGTTGTCGATTGCTTCTTGTGTACTTTGCATTTTGCGGGATGGTGGGATGAAGCGGCCCGGGCTAACCTTACATGATATCGTTCATGAGACTTGCTCCACGCTTGACATGCAATTTGTATTGCATAAGTGGCTTTGCGGGTGCCTGTTTCTCCCAACATAGTGAAGATTCAATTTACAATGGGTGATTGACAATACTAGTATCAACGTTGTGATTCTTGTTCGTAAGTTAGAACGACACTTATTGAAAGCCCCAAACCACGTAAAACATGCAAAGAAAATTAGAGGCGTCTAACTTTGTTTTGCAGGGGTGTGCTGTGATGTGATATGGCCATGATTGTGATTTTATATGATGTATGCAATGTTCCTTATTGTAAGTCGGCAACCGGCAGGAGCCTTATGGCTGTCTTTTAATTTCGTTAAGACATGCATGTCTATTATTCAAAGTAGTTGTAATAGTTGATGCTGGTGGACGACAACCATGGAGCGGTGCCATTGACCTTGACGCCACGCGGATGATGATGGAGATCATGTTCGTGCTTGAAGATGGAGATCGGAAGCACAAGAAGAAAGGCCATATCATATCACATATTTTGAATTGTATGTGATGTTAATCCTTTTATGCATCTTGTATCGATTAGTTCACGATGGTAGCATTATAAGATGATCCCTCTCACAAAATATCAAGTTATAAAGTGTTCGTCCTTAGTAGGCATCGTTGCCAAAGGTCGTTGTTTCGAAGTACCACGTGATGATCGGGTGTGATAGATTCTGCGAGTGTATACAATGGGAGCAAGCCAGATTTGGTCATGCAGAAGCTAAGGTTTGATCTTGACGATCCTAGCATGTACAGACATGGTCTCGGAACACGGATCACCGAAAGGTAAAGCATGAATCATATAGTAGATATGATGAACATGTTTATTGTTCGCCTTTGAAGCTACATCATCTCTCGTGATGATCGGTTTTGATGTGGTGGATTTGGTTCGTGTGATCACTAAAACAATGCGAGGGATATTGTTTTGAGTGTGAGTTTACCTAGATTAATTCAACTATTAATTAGGACTCAATTTTTCATAAACTTAGTCTAAACTATTGCAAATATGTTGTAGATCAATGGAGGCCCCTACCATCAATTTTAATGCGTTCCTAGAGAAAGAAAATTTGAAAAACAATGGAAGCAACTTCACAGATTGGTTCCGCAACTTGAGGATTGTCCTCAATGCTGGTAATTTGACCTATGTGCTGGATGCACCGCTAGGTGACCCACCTGAAGCTGATGCTACCGATGAGGTGAAGATTATTTTCCTCGCTCGGAAGAATCAGTACTCCATAGTTCAGTGTGATATCTTGTATGGTTTGGAATCAGAGCTTCAGAAAAGGTTTGAGAACTTTGACCCACATGATATTGTCCGTGAACTCAAAATGATATTTGAGGCTCACGTGACAGTTGAGAGTTATGAGGCTTCTGAAAAGTTCTTTAACTGCAAGATGTAAAAGGGAAGCTCCGTCAGTGAGCATGTGCTTAAGATGTCTGGGCACATAAGTAAGCTCCAAAGCTTGGGTATAGTGATTCCTAATGCTTTGGGGATTCATCGTGTCCTCCAATCACTACCACCAAGTTACAAAAGCTTTGTGATTAACTACAATATGCAAAACATGGACAAGTCATTGCCTGAACTCTTCTCCATGTTAAAGTCTACAGAAGTGTATATTAAGAAAGAGCACCAAGTGTTGATGGTCAATAAGGCCACCAAATTCAATAAGCAAGGCAAGTCTAATAAAAAGGGAAACTTCAAGAAGAGCGGTAAGAAAGTTACCGCGTCGGCGAAGAAGACCAAGGCTGGGCCTAAGCCTGATACTAAGTGATTATACTACAAGGGAGAAGGTCACTGGAAGCGGAATTTCCCTAAGTACTTGGCGGATGAAGAAAGGTATATCCGATATACATGTTATTGATGTGTATCTCACTAGTAGTCGTAGTAGTGCCTGGGTATTTGATACTGGTTCGGTTGCTCATATTTGTAGCTTGAAACAGGTGTTGCAGAATATACGGAAACTAGCGAAGAACAAGGTGACGATGCGCGTTGGAAATGGATCAAAGGTTGATGTGATCGCGGTGGGCATACTACCTCTTCATCTACCATCGGGATTAGTTTTATACTTAAATAATTGTTATTTGGTGCCTGCGTTGAGCATGAACATTATATCCGGATCATGTTTATTGCGAGATAGTTACTTGTTTAAATCCGAGAATAATGGTTGTTCGATTTATATGTGTAATATGTTTTATGTGTTGGAGATATGCCCTAGAGGCAATGATAAATGTAGTTATTATTATATCTTTGTGTTTATCATAAATGTTTACATTCATGCTATAATAGTATTAACAAGGAAACATTGATACTTGTGTGATTTGTAAACTTAATTTGAAGTCCCTAGTATAGCCTCTATACATCACTAGCTTGTTGGTTGATAAATGATTGTGGTTTCCCTATCATGAACATTGAGATGTTATCAACAACAAGATCATATCGTTAGGAGAATGATATGGTGGACATACTCCTATAGATAAGCGTAGCATAAAGATCAAGTCATTTCAATAGTTCAGTTGCTATATGCTTTCTGATACATAGTAACCTAATTCCTTCGACCATGAGATCATGCATATCACCTTTACCAGATGGATGCTTTGATGACATCAAACACCACACCGTAACTGGGTGGCTATAAAGGTGGCATTGAGTGTTCGGAAAGTATTGGTTGAGACACATGGATCAAGAGTGGGATTTGTCCATCCATATGACGGATAGATATACTCTGGGCCCTCTCGGTGGAATGTCATCCAATTAGCTTGCAAGCATGTGACTGGCTCACAAGGGATCACATATCACGGGAACGAGAAAAGAGTACTTATCGGTAACGAGGTTGAACTAGGTATGCAGAGATACCGACGATCATAACCTCAGATAAGTGAACTATCGTGAGACAAAGGGAAATTGGTATCGTATGTAAGTGGTTCATTCGATCGCAAAGTAATCGTAGAAATATGTGGGAGCCATATGAATTTCCAGATTCCTCTATTGGTTATTGTTCGGAGAAGTGTCTCGATCATGTCCGCATAATTCACGAACCGTAGGGAGACACACTTAAGGATTCGATGTTGTTTGAGTAGTTATGGAATGAATGAGAAAGAGACCGAATGTTGTTCGGAGTCTCGGATGGGATCCGGGATATCACGAGGAGATCCGGAATGGTCCGGAGAATAAGATTCATATAAGGAAAGACCCGTTTCGGAGTTGGGGAATGATTCCAGTGTTTTCATCGGGAATGTTCTAGAAGGTTCTGGAATGTCCGGCACTCCGGAGGGGAAGGGGTACATGAATGTGTCATTGCAAGTTTGAAAGATTGCATCATGTACTAAGTGTCTTCGCTGTCCAAAATAAAGGGTTTATTCAAATCCTAAATTGAAAAGTCAAACGGCTAGTTTGAAAGTCAAACGACAAGTTTTGGAAAGAGGAGGAGGAGGTTGAAACCGAGTTGGGGAGGGAGTCCCTCCTCCCCAAGCCGGCGCACCACCCAAGACGAGTTGGGGAGGGACTCCCCTCCCTCCCCTTGGCCGCCGGCCCCTCCACCTATATAAGGAGGGGCAGGGCTCCCTCCTAGCACACACAAGTACCTCTCCTCAAACCCTAGCTTGGCGCCTACTACCATAGCCGCCGCCCCCTAGGGTTTTGCCCTAGCCGCCGACTTGGGGGTCCCCGGAACCCTAGACGCCGGCTCTAGCACCTCCTCCTTGGTGTGTCTAAAACCTAGATCGCCGAGGAGCTCTCTCATACTCCACCATACTCGCTCCGGCTTAAGGCGAAGCCCTGCGAGATCTCCCCTCTACTTCCGGTACCACGCTGTTGTGCTGTCGGAATCGCGAGGAGAGTGCTACAACCTCCGCTGCCTGCTAGAACAAGGGAGAGGAAGGTCTTCGTCGAGTACCGAACGTGTGACCGACTGCGGGAGCGCTGCCGGAACGCAGCGCCGGAAGGATCGTCTACGCGATCTTGAGATCGGGAAGAGTACGACTACATCACCCACGAGAATCCGCTCTCGTTAAACACTTTGGAATCTTTGAGGGTAAGTTATTCCATCGACTCGTTGCTACAATCTAGTAGATAGATCTTGGCTTGTTTGTTTGTATGCGATAGAAATTTTTTGTTTTCCATGCTACGAAACCCTACATTATGAACATGCATCTTTGATAGATGGTCTATTCTTGTTGAATCTCGATTGTAGTAATACACATATTAATAACATTGAAGCTAAACGTTTGAAATTGAGCGATAACTCGACCTATATGTGGCACTGTCGTCTTGGTCATATTGGAGTGAAGCGTATGAAGAAACTCCATTCCGATGGACTTCTTGAATCACTTGATTCTGAATCACTTGAAAGATGCGAAGCATGTCTGATGGGTAAAATGACTAAGACTCCATTTTCTAGTATGATGGAGCGAGCTACAGACTTATTGGAAATCATACATACCGATGTATGTGGACCAAAGAGTGTAGCATCACGCGATTCTTATAAAGGTGTATGTGGACCAATGAGATCATGCTAATCACCATCACCGGAAGGATGCTTTGATGACATCAAACACCACACCGTAACTGGGTGGATATAAAGGTGGCATTGAGTGTTCAAAAAGTATGGGTTGAGGAACATGGATCAAGAGTGGGATTTGTCCATCCATATGATAGATAGATATACTATGGGCCCTTTCGGTGGAATTTCATCCAATTAGCTTGCAAGCATGTGACTGGCTCACAGGGGATCACATATCACGGGAACGAGAAAAGAGTACTTATCGGTAACGAGGTTGAACTAGGTATGCAGAGATACCGATGATAAGACCTCGAATAAGTAAACTATCGTGAGACAAAGGGAAATTGGTATCATATGTAAGTGGTTCATTTGATCGCAAAGTAATCGTAGAAATATGTGGGAGCCATATGAATTTCCAGATTCCTCTATTGGTTATTGATCGGAGAAGAGTCTCGGTCATGTCTGCATAATTCACGAACCGTAGGGAAACACACATGGAATGTAAGTAGGGAGACCGAATGTTGTTCAGAGTCTCAGATGGGATCCGGGATATCACGAGGAGATCCGGAATGGTCCGGAGAATAAGATTCATATAAGGAAATTCCAAATCCGGAGTTCGGGAATGATTCCGGTGTTTTCATCGGAATGGTCTAGAAGGGTCTAAAAGGGTCACCGGACCGGAATGGTAAGGGTGCATGAATGTGTCATGACTAAGTGGAATGGTTGCATCATGTCCTAGGTCAAAGGTATATGCAAATAGAGAGTGAAATCAAACTCCGAAATTGAAATTAAAAAGGCAAGTTTGAAAAGTCAAACTGAGACAATATATCCTGGTGGAGGAAGGAAATAATCCTTCTTTCCCTGCACCACAAGCCAACTAGGAGAGGCAGTTGGGGAAGGATTCAAACTCACCTCTCCCAATCTGCCCTCCCTCTCATAAATAGAGGGGAGGGGTTGCCCCTCTAAACACAACACCACCACCCCGCCTCCAAGCCGTCGCCGCCGCTGCTGTCACCGCCGCTCGCGGCACCAGATCGCCGCCTTGCACCGTCGTCGGCTCACCGTCACCGCCCTAGCCGCCGCCAACCATGCCTCCTCCTCTCTGGACCTCTAAACCCTAGATCACCGGAAACCCTAATTCTCCACCATAACCTTCTCCGGCTTAGTAGAAGCCCTGCATGATCTTCTCTCTACTTCCGACACCATGCTGGCGTGCTGCCAGAATCGTGAGGGGATAACTACAACCTCCACTGCCTGCTGGAACTAGGGAGAGGAACGTGTGACCGACTACGGAAGCGCTGCCGAAACACAGCGCCGGAAGGATCATCTACGCGATCTTGAGATCGGCAAGTGTACGACTACATCACCCACGAGAATCTTCTCTCGTTAACCGCTTTGAAATCTTCGAGGGTGAGTACTCTAATCGACTCGTTGCTACAATCTAGTAGATAGATCTTGGCTTGTTTGTGTTCATGCGGTAGAATTTTTTGTTTTCCATGCTACGAACCCCTTCAGGTATCGCTAGGCGTATTTCTGGAACAAATCTGTGAGCCCTCCATCAAGCGCAAAACTTCCAAGGGCACAGCCAACACCACGGGAAAACCCAGAAGCTGCACTACCCAAAAAATGTAGGCACCCTATGAGATGGAGGCGGACGTCGAGCTGGTGATCCTCGTGCAAATCCTGACAATCAAACAAACATGGACTCGATCGTATGTCAAGCACCTGTTGAGCAAACAATTGTCGGACGATCCTACTGATGCCTGGCAGATTGCCCGCTGCTCCAAAGCCTTCACCATCATAAATGGTGAACTCTACAAATGAAGCATCACTGGTATGCTCCTACAGTGTGTCACCAACGTTGACAGGAAAAGCATCCTTCTCGACATCCACGAAGGCATCGTTGGCCACCACGCGGGCAGCCGCGCCTTAGTTGCCAAGGCTTTACAAGCTAGCTTCTCCTGGCCAACCGCGATGCGTGATGCCAAGGATATCGTTGAGAATGCAACGTCTGCCAACGGTTTGCCGATAAACCACATGCACGAGGCTCAGAGCTATGACTTATACCACTGGCCCGGTCCTTCTCTCAATGGGGACTTGATATGGTCAGAAAGCTGCAAAAGTCCTCACCCGGAGGATACGTCTTCCTCCTGGTGTCAGTCGACAAGTTCACCAAGTGGGTCGAGGCCCCGTCACCAACCAAACTGGTGCCACTGCCGTCAAATTCTTCTAGTCCATTATCTACAGTGATGAGTTCATATTTGCATCATGTTTTAGATTATTATTTTGCATTGTAGTGGTAGGATCTTGGTATTTTACGGTGTTCACACACACTTTTTATGTTTATTTTCACTAGGATCAGGATAGATGATGGATCCGATGGACACAATTCTTGGACCAATTATATTTGAGTGAAAAGGAGCCAAAAACTACGTAAATAGCTTATTTGGGAAATATTAATAACACCAGAAGAAAACCCAAAGCAATTGGAGGGTACAGAAGGGTTAACGACCAACTATATGTCGGGAGAACTTTTCCAACCGTATAGTTCCCGCCGTATAGTTGGCGTCGACACCGCCTCCTCAAATAGTTTCACCCCGTGCAACTAGATCAGGGAGAAGACATACATAACACTAAGAAATCGCTGAAACCTAACCTCCAGAAGGCATCTAGAGGGAGAACTCATCCACCGGGCAGATTCGAGAGGCAAAGGCATCGATCTTTGTCATCAACCGTTGCATCACCACCATCTCCATCCATTCCATCTACATCTTGTCTAGATCTTGTTGTAATTTCTATTCATTTATGATAGATTCCAGTACTTTTACCATGATGTTTATTGCCTCCATGTCTGAGTAGATCATTAGTTCTTGGGGAGATGGAGAAACCCTAGTATGAGATTGGAATAATATAAAGTTTATTATGATATTCATTGTTGTGACCATGTGTTACATTGTCTACATCTTGATGTTGGGAGAAGTCGACTTCTCAATGTTTGCCTCTTGTGGGGACTTGATGGAGGGAACTACTTGTTGGTAGATGGAGGGATGTTAGCACTTACAGTGACTATAAAGCTGTTGGCACCCCTTACGTATCAACTTGGGAATCGAGGAAACTCACAAAACACTATCCATGCCATATGGGATATGTCCTGTGGGATTATGTCCCTTAATTATGCAGTAATTCAATTGATGTTGATTGTTGTCTGCTATGGTTATGAGGATGATTTGAGCAGTAGTTGCTGCCTCTTTGTCCAAATACGGAGTTCCTCCCACACATACATAGTTGAGAATGTTCATGATAATAATCTTTACCTTAGCCCTTTATAATGCTAGTGGTGTATTCGCTAATCCCTGAGAATGCCATTGAAGTTTCAAATCTCTTTTACATACGCGATACTTATTTTCTGTATTCGGTTTTATTTACTTTACTCATTATTCTCTTATACCAAAAACCAAAAAACACCTTTTTACACAATACTCGCATTTTAGCTTGTTACTTAGAACTTTATTTAGCATTTCTATTTTCATTATTTATTTCAAGAATTCTTAGACTTTAGACTCCTTCTCCCTATGAAATCGATATCTTTATTTCAAAATTAGCTACAAACGATCTGTGCACTTGCAGTCATCAAGCTATTTTCAGGCGTTGTTGCCAAGGAGCTAAGCGTTGTAGGTCTTTTAGTTTTTTCTTATTTACTTTTGTTAAGTTTTGTATTGAGTTACAGGTTTCCACCAACATGATGGAGTTTGAGCATATTACTAGTGCTAACCTACTCAACCACTTTGGGAAGCCCTATGATATTTATAAAAGAGAAGACATGGGGGTTTGAAATAAATCCTCTACTACTTGGTATTTTACACAAGAAGCAGTTTACTGGATGAAGAAGATCATGATCCATATGAGCATATTGTATGTTTGAAAGATATATCTGGCATGTTCCAATTAACAAGGTATATCGCCGATGAGGTATGGGTTAAACTTTTTAGTCAAACTTTGACAAGTACAGCTCTCTCATGGTATATATCTCTACTCACAGAAGCCACTACTACTTGGGATAATTTAGCCTTTTCGAAATGGGGTTTGCCCTGGCCTCTGAGGGATAATTTAGCTTGTGAATTTTTATCTAAATATTATCCATTATCAAAATCTTTTGGAACCAGGCGTCTTATAATGACTTGGAGGAACCGTCCTAATGAAGGACTAGTAAGAGCTTATATAAGATTTAAAGTTTTACTTAGTCAATGTCCTCATCATGATTTGCCTAAATGGTATTTATTACATATCTTTCACGACGGTTTAATTGAACCTAATAAAACTGAATTAGACTCTTGCGCTAAAGGAGCTTTTATGAATTTACCTATAATTAAATCTTGGGCTTTACTTAATAGAATTCGCGATCATAGAGTTTCATGGAATTTTGGTCTAGGAAGTGAAGGAGGCATATAAATATATTATGAATGTATTCATGACTATAATAAAAAGGGCCATACTAATGAATTATCTAAAGAGATTTATTTAGATTCAGGTCTTGTGTTGCAAGTTGTTAAAGATTTTACAGAACACATCAAGGCCCCAAAAGAGGGTTTGGCCAAGTATGATCCACCACCCGAACCTAAGAAAAAAAGAGAAGTTAAAGCAACATTGGCCTCCGTAGAACCAATGTATGAGATACCTTTCCCTAACACTGCACATAAGCATATTTTGGAATATGAATAGGTCAAGGCAGTACATGATGAGAAAGAAGAGGAAAGTGTGCCAATAATTGAAGAACATCTGGATGAAACCAAAGATGAAGAGGTAACCAAGAAAGCAATCATAGCTATGTATGCACATTGTAACATAGTTGAACTTGATGAAGAGACTTCTATACTGGTTGAAGGTAAAACTAAGGTAAAAGATGTGGGTAAGCCTATTCTTCCCTGCATATTTAAAGAAACCTCGCATTACGGTTTATGTGATCTTGGCACCTAAGTTAATGTTATATCTTATGATTTCTATCTAGAAATAAAAGAAGAGATAACACTGGCTACAATAGAAAATACTGATATGACAATCATGTTAGCCAATAAAAATCTTAGAATTCCAATGGGAGTAGTTAAAGATACAACTGTCACAATTGGCAATAAAAAATCCCCTATTTATTTTGTAGTTGTTCATATGCTAGCTGACACTCTTTACCTAATCATATTTGGAAGAAACTTTTTGAGTGATATAGGTGCCAGAGTCGACTTAAAAAAGGAGGTTGTATCCCTTAAGCTTGGGAAAGCGGAAAAAGAATTCCACTTTTCCAAATTTAAAGACAAACCTCTGTATATACAAGAAGAGGAGAGAGAAGACTATTGAGGAGATGGCGGCTCTTTTCTTAAGTAATCAAGAAGAAGAAATAAATGAAGACTTAAATTGTGAAGAAATAATTATGGAGGACAGGTCTCTAGAAGAAATAGAGAGTGAATTTGATTCACTTCCCATCTTAGGACCTCCAACTGATGAAGCTTTTGAAGAGCCCGAAAAGAGAGGGGATGAAGAATTACCACCCCCAGAATTAAAAACTCTACCAGATAATCGTAAGTATAGATTCTTAGATGATACTAATAAATTCCCTATTATTATTAGCACTAAACTTTTAGGGGAAGAAGAAAAAGAACTCATGAAGGTACTAAAGGAACACCGCAAGGATTTTGGGTACTCAATGGGTGACTTGAAGGGTATTAGTCCCATGATAGCCGTCCATCGAATATTCAAGGAGGAAGGTGCTAAACCAGTTGCAGAATTTAATAGAAGACTAAAGCCTGAAATGAAGGAAGTGGTAAGAAAGGAAATAGTAAGCCTACTTGATGCAGGTATAATTTATACTGTAAAAAAGTGAATGGGTAAGTCATGTTCATTGTGTTCCTAAGAAAGGCGGCTTTACTGTTGCCCCTAATGAAAACAATGAATTGATACCTACTAGAACTATTGTTGGACATAGGATGTGCCTAGATTTCAGGAAATTGAATAAGGAGACTAGGAAAGATCACTATCCTTTACTGTTCATAGATCAAACTTTAGAGAGGTTAGCAAACCACACTCATTTTTTCTACTTGGACGGATACTCTGGTTTTTCCCAAATAGCTATTCATCCTGATGACCAACTTAAAACAACTTTCATTAGTCCTTATGGTTTACATGCTTACCGACGCATGCGTTTTGGTTTATATAATGCTCCAGCTACTTTTCAAAGATGCATGACTGCTATTTTCATAGATTTTATAGAACTAATAATGGAATTATTTATGGATGATTTATCTGTTTATGGAACTTCGTTTACTAGTTGCTTGGAAAATCTCAATAGAATTTTGCAACATTGTGAAGAAAACAATCTTGTCCTAAATTGGGAGAAGTGCCATTTCATGGTCAAAGAAGGCATAGTCCTTGGACATAAAGTATTAGGTAAGGGTATTGAAGTAGATAGGGCTAAAGTTTAAGCAATAGAAAGAATGCCACAACCAAGGGACCAAAAAGGTATAAGAAGTTTTCTTGGTCATGTAGGGTTTTATAGAAGATTCATTAGGATTTTTTTGGAATTTCTAAACCTTTGACTAATCTATTGCAAAAGGGAGTAAGATTCAATTTTGATGATAAATTCCTTATTGCCTTCGATAAACTTAATATGCTTTATCTCGTGCTCCCATCATTAAACCACCTATATGGGATATGACGTTTTATTTAATATGTGAAGCTAGTGATGATGCTGTAGGAGTAACTTTGGGACAACACATAGGTTGCATATTTAATATTATACATCATGGTAGTAGAACTCTCAATAGCGCTCAAAAGAATTATTCTAAGGAAGAAAGAGAACTCTTTGCTGTATTTTTCTATTGTGATAAGTTTCGTTCTTATATTGTTGATACAAAAGTAAGAGTTCATACGGATCGTGATGGTTTAAAAGAACTCCTCGAGAGGAAGATTCATAAGCCAAGACTGATTCGTTGGATCCTTTTACTTCAAGAATTTGAGTTGCATATTACGCATAAACAAGAAGCAAAGGTAGAGGAAGCGGCATCTATATTTACCCAGCAAGACACTGATCTTATTGAGAGGAGCTTTAGTCCTGGTGATTTTCGCTTTCGAGAATTATTGTATGAACTAAGGTCAAATCCTCCCAAGAAGAAGAATTCCTTGCTGTTGGAGGAGCTTGTCATTCCCGACTAAACAAACGGTAAGTGGAAGGTAAGTTTTCTTATTCTAATAAGTGCTTTGTTTCACAGTTTCTACTTCTAATTTTTCTGCCTTTGAATTCCTCTTATTTTTCTGAAATTTTTGAGGGGTTTCTGTAACTATACGGGCACAACTATACAGCTGAAGAAAAGTCTCCCACCGTATAGTTTCTATTTAAACGTTCTATATCCCCCTCGTGAAATAATTTTCAAGTGCAGTATCTATACAGCCGCAACTATACGGCTGGAGAAAATACCCCCGCTGTATAGTTGGTTGTCAAAGCTTGTGTATCATCGACCTGTTTTCGTTCTTATTTATATTCATCTAAAAAATACGCTTTGTCGGTTCCTAGTCAGTAAACTAACCGACCTGAGCTCGAGATATTGGGAAATATCTGCCCGAGACCAACTATACGGCCGAAACTATACGGGCCGCGACCGTATAGTTGGTCGTTACAAAGCATGACTCCCCCAAATCCGCGTTTTCTTTTCCTAGTCGGTTTGGATTGTTTTCTTGGGCATGAATTTGGTGTTTCTCGCGAGTTTTACCGACCTCTGACCCCTCTTATATACTGCCCTTGTGTCTCTCTCTAATCATAAATCGCCAGGAACAAATACAGTTATGCGCTACCCCATCCCAGACCGTGGAAAACCTATGGGGCTCATTGCTCCTAGGGACCTTTTTAGCAGCCCATAGATGGAGGACGGGGATGATGAGGTGGAGAGGTTTAGCCCAGGGTACAAGGAGTACGCCGAGCCAATCTACTACAACAGCGACCCCGATGAAGTCTGGAGCGACGTTTACATCTATCGTGATGTATATGATCCCACGGGGATCGACTGGGCGGGAATGAAAAGGACTCAAGAAGAGAGAGAAGGCCACATACTGCATGGAAAAGGGCGTGTGGAGACGGTCAAGTTCATCACTAAAGATCCGAGGCCGTACAAGCGTAAGGAAATACCTAACATTGGTGCAGGTGCTAGGAAGGAACCATCGTTGCCCCGCTCGAGGCCTACCAGTGGCGCTCGTATGGGGTGAAGCCTCAAGAGGAGTGGAAGAGCAGCTTCTACTTCCCCGATCCATCAATAATGGATGAGGAAGAAGACATTGTCCCTAGGAATAAAATTCGCGTGCAGGCACTGGAGATATATCAGAAGCAGGAGCTACTCCATCGCGTTGAAGTCCGTCACCGCCTTAAGGAGATACATGATAAAGATGATCTTGTACCCATGGTGGCTAAGCTCGCGGATAGGGAGGACACTCTGCATTCTGATTTGCGCAGGTGCTATAGCCGCATCACCGCTCTGGAGGATACCAACAAGAAGTTGCACACTGCGGTTCTACATGCGATGACGCCACCGTGACCTTCAATAAAGCATGGTATCAAATAATTGCAAGGGATTATTTGATCCCGCCTAGCTTGATTCCAAGCTTGGGGAGATCTTTAAGACCTTGTAATCTATCTTACGAGTTTTTATTTTTATTTCTAATTTTTGCATTAGTTTGAGCTCATAAATAAAGTTTACATCATTAGAATTCCCTTCAGGAATAGTTGATCCCTCTTATGAAATTCTGAGTTTATTATAATATATGGAGCATTATTGAGTTTGAGTTTGTCTTATCGGACATATGAATGGCTTGAGTATGATTTTACTTGCACTTGATGATAGCAATAGGAGTCTTCCACACCATTGGTATTAACAGAACATATAAAGATAATTTGATTAATATGTTGTAGGTCAATGGTTTGATTTATAAATAATTTAGATGATCTAATTAATTAAGATGAAAAACAAACTTGAACAAAGGAGAAATTATAAGTGTTATCAAATAGAGTGAGAATAAGTGGAGGTAGAATACTCAAGTTATAAAGATGCTTCATATATATTTGGAATTTTGTAATTGATATCGTTAAACTTTGAAATTCCTACATGAAGTGGAATATATGGGTAGCTCCTTTGCACATCACTTAAACAAAAGTGTGAGCATAAATATATATTGAAAAAGAAGAAGAAAAAGATGAAGAAAAAGAGAGAATGTGCAAAGAGCAAATAGGCATATACCACTATATTGTAGTAAGACAAAGATAAGTTTGAGATTTTGAATCCCAAGTGAATATGTTAATCCTAAAAACACTTGGGACTACCTCACTAACTCATTCGGTTGTACTGAATATTTTTACATCATGTTGAGAATAATATTTTGTGAACTGTTAATTGCTAAGGTGTGGAAGCCTTGCTAATATCGATGGTTCGAGTAAGGGACTATTCATGAACTTATTTATATGTATCCTTTATGATAAACACATGCCGCAACTGCCTCATTTATTTTATCGACTCATCTTCATGATATGAGGATCACATCCATTAAGCTAAACTTGCTCGGGACGAGCAAGAGTCTAACCTTTGGTAAGTTGATGAGTGCATATTTACATCATGTTTTAGATTATTATTTTGCATTATAGTGGTAGGATCTTGGTATTTTACGGCGTTCGCACACACTTTTTATGTTTATTTTCACGAGGATCGGGACAGATGATGGATCCGATGGACACAATTCTTGGACCAGTTATATTGGTTTGAAAAGGAGCCAAAAACTACGTAAATTTCTTATTTGGGAAATATTAATAATACCAGAAGAAAACTCGAAGAAATTGGAGGGTACAAAAGGGTTAACGACCAACTATACGGCGGGAGAACTTTTCTGGCCGTATAGTTCCCGCCGTATAGTTGGCACCGACACCGCCTCCTCAAATAGTTTCATCCCATGCAACTAGATCAGGGAGACGACATACAGAACATCCAGAAATCGCTGAAACCTAACCTCCGGAAGGCATCTAGAGGGAGAACTCATCCATCGGGGATCCATCTTCGCCCTGCGCAGATTCGGGAGGCTAAGGCATCGATATTCGTCATCAACCGCTGCATCACCACCATCTCCATCCATCCCATCTACATCTTGTCTAGATCTTGTTGTAATTTATATACTCGTTGTGGTTTATACAAGTACTATTCATCTATGATAGATTCCATTACTTTTACCATGATGTTGATTCTCTCAATGTCTGAGTAGATCATTAGTTCTTGGAGAGATGGAGAAACCCTAGTATGAGATTGGAATAAGATAAAGTTTATTATGATATTCATCGTTGTGACCATGTGTTACATTGTCTACATCTTGATGTTGGGAGAAGTCGACTTCTCAATGTTTGCCTCTTGTGGGGACTTGATGGAGGGAACTACTTGTTGGTAGATTGAGGGATGTTAGCACTTACAGTGACTATAAAGCTGTTGGCACCCCTTACGTATCAACTTGGGAATCGAGGAAACTCACAAAACACTATCCATGCCATATGGGATATGTCCTGCGAGATTATGTCCCTTAATAATGCAGTAATTCAATTGATGTTGATTGATGTCTGCTATGGTTATGAGGATGATTTGAGCAGTAGTTGCTGCCTCTTTGTCCAAATACGGAGTTCCTCCCACACATACATAGTTGAGAATGTTCATGATAATAATCTTTACCTTAGCCCTTTATAATGCTAGTGGGTGTATCCGCTAATCCCTGAGAACGCTTTTTTCACTAAAGTTTTAAATCTCTTTTACATACGCGATACTTATTTTCTGTATTCAGTTTTATTTACTTTACTCATTTTTATCTTATACCAAAAACCCAAAAACACATTTTTACACAATACTCGCATTTTAGCTTGTCACTTAGAACTTTATTTAGCATTTCTATTTTCAGTATTTATTTCAAGCATTCTTAGACTTCAGACTCCTGCTCCCTGTGAGATCGATATCTTTATTTCGAAACTAGCTACAAATGATCTATGCACTTGCAGTCATCAACAAGTTCGGAGTGCCCCATAGCATCATCACCAACAACGGCATGAACTTCACCTCAAAGGAGTTCCAAGACTTCTGCGAAGGCCTCGGCATCAACATCATGTACGCCTCAGTTACGCACCCGCAAACCAACGTCCAGGTCGAAAAAGCCAACAACCTCATCAGCAATGGGATTAAGAAACGACTCATGTGCCCTCTCGAACGAGCGGCGGGAGCCTGGGCAGACGAGCTACCCTCCATCCTCTAGAGCCTGCGCACAATGCCAAACAGCGCCGCTGGCTACACGCCTTTCTTCATGGTGCATGAAGCCGAGGCAATGCTACCCGCCAAGGTACGCTACAAGGCCCCATGGTTTGTTGCTTATAGCGAGGCCGAATCAACGAACGCACTCGAATACACCGTCGACATGTTGGACAAGGCACGCGACATCGCCGCGGCCCATTCGACAGTGTACTAGTAAAGCCTTTGCAGCTACCACAGCCGACGGCTTTGTCCAAGATCCTTCGTTGAAGGAGACCCCATCCTGCGACTCAAGCAAAATGGGCACCTCAAGCTCGATACACCCTGGGAAGGCCCCTATGTGGTCACTAAAGTAATTCCAGGTGGCGCCTACCGCCTCAATGATGTCGAGTCCAGAGTAGCATACTACAACCCCTGGAATGTCGCACAACTGCGACGCTTCTATCCTTAGCTTTTTTTACTTACAATAAGGCTTTTTAGCCAGGCTACTCAGCCAAACCTTGTAATTCCTACTAAGCGATGAATAAAAGCTAAGTTCCTTGGCCAACATATCTTTTCTTTATGCACATTTACATTCATACAACACACTCGGGGGCTGCGCCTCACCCAACAACTTTGTCGACTCTTACATTAACGCAACCACCTAAGTAGCCTACCACATCAGGCTAACGAAAAGGACATGCAAACTTTACAATTTTACAAGGGCAGCAACAGCCCAACTAAAACTATACAAATTTTACATTGTCATGTACAATACCTGCAGGGATTAACCACGTTGAAGCAGAAAGTTCGTTCGCTCATTGAAGAAGTGCACAATGTTTTTGGCATGGCGAGACACCGCCTCATAGTGCGGACGCATGTTCCATGCCATACCATCCGGAAGAACAGGCGGCCCTGCTGCTATCTCCGCCAGGTCCACGTCCCGACGGTGCAGCCGAACAAGGGCCAGCGCCGCTTTCGCACGCGCAACAAGTTGCTGCTGCACAAGATCCTTCACGGTATCCACACTGCAAAACTTCCCTAGCAGCCCTATGAAACTGGAGGGAGCTGCATCCAAGGGAAACATGGCAGCCCAGATGGACACGAATGACTACCTCACAAGTTTCAAAACTTCAAGCACTTGATGGACACGGTCCTATACCGTTGTGACCACGACTGCTCGGTTGCGGTCCATCTAGAAGAATCCTCTGGCCTCCAACTCTTGTTGGGTGAGGCAGTTGATCCGAATATCCACACACTCCTTCCCTTCCTGTGGAAGAATATTGACAACTGCAAAGAGCAACATCTCAGAAGCCAAAAGGAACAAACGCAGCTACAAAACCAATCGAGGTACCTGGTTGCCGCTTACCCTGAATTTGTTTGCCAATCTTCTGAAACTCTTCAAGAACATACTTATCCCTCGCGACAGCCCATTCTGTTTTGGATTTACAAACTTTAGCATGGCCACGGATGAAGAGGACGTCCCTCTCCAGACATCGAATGTGGTCACGCAGCAATGGCAATTGTGATGCCTCTGTCATCGGTTGGGCAAAGGCCAAGGGAACTGGCGAAGTCGTCGGAGTGATAGCCGAAGGGCCCTAGGAGACGCACAAGTAACAAGGTATAAGGGCAAAGCAATCTACAATAGCAGAATACAAAAGCATATATTCACATAAATAACTACTACGTGGTAATCTAGAAAGTCATCTAGTACAAAACATTACACAAACTACAACAAAAGCAACGCAAATCTACGCGGGCAACTCAGCAACAGAAGGGCCCCAAGGATGCACCGCATCCGAAGCAGTCCCAGGCTCTATGGGCAGAGCCATGACCACCCGATTTTTCTCAATCGCGTAAGTGGCAAGCAATTCAATCAGACGGGGGCCATAGTTCTTGCAGCGTGAAGCAAAGGGAGCGAAGGCTACCTCAGTGCCATCCGCCACCACTGGCATCTTAGAGGTGTGATACGTTGGAAACGTATCTATAATTTTTGATGCTCCATGCTTGTTTTGTATCTACTTTGCTTTGCTTTGTCTATACTTTGAGGTGTTTTTATATCTTTTCTGGAACTAACCTATTAACAAGTTGCCACATTGCCAGTTGCCTTTTTCTTCTGTTTTTGGTTCCAGAAAGGCAGAAAATCAATATTCTCGGAATTGGACGGCATAAAATCCAAAGTTACTATTTTCCCAGAGCAACACGGAACCACGAAGCAGAGCCGAAGGGGGGGCACAGGGTGGCTGCACCCCCCTAGGCGAGGGCAAGCCCTGGAGGCGCCTGGAGAGGGTGTGGGCCCCCTGGACCCCCACCGACCTTGATTCCTGCGCCTATAAGAAGCCTCCGACCCAAAAACCCTAGGGCATCCAGAAGAAATCCACGAAAACCTCCGCTACGTTGCCGCCACCGAAGGGGAGATTCGGGGGATAGAAAGTCTCTGTTCCGGCACCCTGCCGGGACGGGGAATTGCCCCTGGAGCCATCTCCATCGATCTCCACCACCATCTCCATCATCGTTGCTGATTCCCATGATGCGGAGGGAGTAGTTCTTCCTCGAGGCTAAGGGCTCTACCGGTAGTTATGTGTTGATCTCTCTCTCTCTATGCATGGTCATATTGTGATCATGAGCTTTGTAATCAAGTAGATCTACCTTGCTACTCAAGTGCTTCATTAGATCTCTGCTCTCCCCATGTGTGTGAAAGTGACAGCGTGCACGCCATGGTGGCACTTAGGTTTGAGTCTACATAAATACTCTTTGTGATTTAATAGATCTATGCTTTTCCCCACGTGTGTGAAAGTGACAGCGTGCATGCCGTGTGTGGCACTTTGGCTAGATTGAATATTTGTTATGAGTTATATTTGGAGTTGGATGTCTCTATTGTGACACCCCCGGGATCAGGGCTAAACAAATCCTAGACCTCCATCTGAAATAAGCTTAACCTTGAGCTCGAAAATATCCAGTGAATAATTGGTAACACAGCAGTGACCCTACGACACAAAAATTTATTACAGCAAGCTCATAACTAAACAGAGAACCAAATTATTACAACCATAGGTCACTGACCACAAACATCAAACAACGGAAGGCAAATTATGCTATTATTTATAGCAAACTTAACAAATGGCCTAAGAGGCCTGAAGCATAACGATGACGTCCTAGCCCATAGATTCTAGGCTGCCGGCCGGGAACCCCAAGCTACTCGTCGATGTCGATGTAGTACGGAACTCGTCTTTAGGTGAACACTTACTCTGCCAAAAGTATCAACAAAGCAAGGGTGAGTACAAGGTGTACTCTGCAAGACTTATGGCCGGTGGAGTTATTTTGTGAAAATCCATCTTTCTTTTATAAAACAAGAGAGAGAAGAAGCTCGTCTATTCAGAGTATTTTAAAAGGGGACAAGAGAGCGACATCTTCGAAAATATTGATCATCATCTTTTGATATCCACCAAGTCATCATCATCTCCTGAACTAGGATCACCCCTGTAACATCCCAAAAATACTAAACTTGGATCATCAAACTCTAATCATCAATTTAGGGTTAACAAAAACTTTTCTAAAATAAAATTATGAAAGCATGCATTTCATTTTGAATTCTTTTGAACCAACTTGTTTGTGTGTTCCTTTGCTTGTAAATGGATGCTTAGGTGAAATAAACATCATCTAAACAATTCCCAAACTTTTCTCAAAGACAAATAAATCAAAACAAAGATAAATGAGTGAATGGTCATTTTGACCAATTTAACTCCCATGCCTACTTTGGCCGTCTCAAACTTTCAGAACTTAACAGAAACTTTTCTAGATCTTTGCAACCCTTGATTGTACTCATAACAAAGTATCAAGGCCCACTTTGTTATCATCCAGAAACATTCAAATGCATAGTTTAAATGACAATTCAAAATTGAATCTTTAACATATGGGAAGATCCCACTTTTTCAAAAACCACTCAAACAAGCTCAATTTTCAAAACCCAAGCATCTGCAAACTCACCAGCACCAACCTATCACACCCACCAAAAATATTTTCAAAATTCAAAACTTGAATTCTTGCGGCCATTTCATTAAACACTTGGCAGACACAAATCATCAAACTCCTAAACACTATTGTGAGCAGTGATTGAAGCCTAACTTGTTCCCTCTCTAGCTCACAACCATCTCAGTAGATCATCTAGCAAGTTAAACCAAGCACTAGCCTCACTGTAAGCTGGGCAATGACATCAATGGTGAACAGCCGAAGCTCACCATGCCACCCTAGTGGAGACAGCAAGCTAGGAGGAGAAATAAGCCTAGCCAGCATGTCTAGGAGGCAGCCCACCGTCCACCGCCACTCCCTGTCCAATGCTTGAACCTTGCCAACCCCTGGACCACACGCACGAACCGCGCCCAGCTCGTCAGCAACCGTGCCGAGCATGCGCCAGAGCGCCACGCTCGACTGAAGCCCACAGACCGCGCGCCGCCCTCGCCGCGTGCATACATGATCACCAACGACCCAGGAGACCGCCAGACATCCTCGTTCGCCGCCCCATGCCGCACAACCACCGCTCGCCGTCGAAGACGCCGCCCCTGCCGCGCAGAGAATCGCGCGTTCCAGACCAAACCGCACCGCCCCTACGCGCGCATTAAAGCCGCAGAGCATCGCCAGGAGACCACCAAGCGATCGCCACCACCGGCCATGCCTCTAGCCGCCCGTAGCCATTTCGCCACCGTCGCCTGCCCATGCCGTTCGGTCTCGTCGTTGCGACTATAAATAGCGGCCACCCCCAGCCAAATTGAGCACACCATCTCACTCCCCTCTTCTCACTGATCGTGCCACCCTGTTCCCGGAGCAAGGCGAGCAACACTTCGCCGGAATTTCACCGGAGCCCGCCGCCTCTGGAGGAGAAGGAAGCCAGCGATTGGAGCCGCCCCAGGAGAAGTTGCCGGTACCAGGAGGTTCACCATCGTCGACTTTGTCGTTCGCCCGCCTCGCCGACCCTTGCCTGAACCCCGGTGAGCCCCCAACGACCCCCACTGGACGCGCTAGGTTTCTGTCTCGCCGGCGTTGCCCAACGTCGACGATGACCCTCAGCCGTTGGATTAGAACCAGATCGAACACACCACATTGCCCCATACCGTTTCGCACCCCCTGTCTCACTGACGCGTGGGGACAGCCACTTAAAAAGCCCGTGGAAGCGCTGCGCTTAGCAGGCCGGCCCAGTATCACTTCCCGCGCAGCCCAGTTATTTGAATTAAACCTTTTCCATTTTATTTCAAACACACTTCTGTACCCAGTTTGAAAAATCAACCCAGATCGATTCAGTGCACCAAATTGAATGAAACCAATTTTGTTAGAAAGGTCTGGGAATGCTGAATCCAAGCCCGTTGGATTCAAGTCATTTGGATCTGTAGATTACCCTTGGAAAAAATAACAAGGCAGAAGCTTTTCTGCATTCAAACATTTTTCAAACTTAAACCACAATAGCTTTTGAGTTAATTCCAACTCTCAAAAACCACATTTAACCATACCTTTCAGAATATATAAAAATATATAGGTTTATTTACAGAAATAATGACCAAGTAATAAAAGAATGCCACATAGGCATTTATAGCCACTTTAATTAATTAAAATAAAAGGGTAAAACCTTATTAAATTGTGACACCACTTTAAATCACATTCCCTTGGACTAAAATGTGTGGTGATGACATGTGTCAACATGATCCCATATTTGGTTTGGAGAATAGTAAATCTTAAGTAGTTTTTCAATGAGTAGAAATTACTTTTCTAAAAATAAAAGGAATTAAACCAAGCTTTAATCTTGTAATGTTAGTGATGACGCTAGATCATCTATAGGAACCTTTTGTGTGATGATTGCAAGTAGTTAAGTATTGTTTGGTGATTGTGTACATTATTTATTTATAGACGCTAGTACCGACCAAGGATACGAGGAGGAAGGAGGATACTATGAAGAAGAAGCCGAGGAGAACTTCAACCACTGCTCTGCACAAGGCAAGCTTTACTAATCCAGTTGATATGTGCAAGCTAACACTTGCAAGATATTCTACTGATGCAAACAAACCCTTACTTGTTACCATGCCCCCTATATGCCTTAAGCATATGTGATCATACCGACTTGTTACCCCCCTCCTAGAATTATTTGCAAGCTTTCTATTTTATTTCCTTATCAAAGCTACTTCCTTAGAGAGTACTCAAGTGACTTGTAGATTCTAGAAAGATATAGTTGAAGGTTGCATAAAGAGCATAAAATTTGGCCTAAGTTAGGAACCTTGATATCATCCTAAGATATAAGGTTGTACTTAGTTGAAACTCCACTAGTTTACCATCCGTCATTAGTACTTATCCCCACTTGTAGATGCTAGTGCTAAGCATAAAACTTGATCAACTTTAGATGGGAATACTTGGTGGAAAAATGGTTATGAAAACCTTAGAATGATGGATCATTCTACTGAGATGTTTTGACATGTGTTTCCGAACACCTGATGGTTTTGGTGATGAAAATGTTGAGGCATGAGCCTTAGCCCTTTATAAAACTGATGGTTGTCTAGATGCGATACCATTCCAATTTTATCGTACAACCACAATACCCGAAGATTGGGTAGGGCTTGACTGGAAACTTATATACCTTAGTATTAGTTCCCTCACGGCCAAGGTCTGAGCTGAGGCTACCTTGTGAAGATTGTCCACCTGTGCAGTACCCAAGATGACAGTTGGTCATGGTTGGGAGGCCAACTCACAGGAGAGGTTCTTGTACTAGGGCGTGTAATTGAAAGGTTAGGATTGATTATCCGCATACTGAGTATGGTGAATTAAGGATTTGTTCCTAACGGATGTATCGAATGTTGTGGTGAAAGTGTACAATCTCTGCAGAGTGTCAAACTATTTGAATAGCCGCGTCCGCGGTTATGGACAGTTGGAGTGGCCATACTGTTCCCCCGTCAGACTTTTCCAAAATGACTTGTGAAATGAATTGAGACTTTGACTTGACCACAACAGGGTTGTGGCATGAGATACAAGTTCCCACTTAGGTGTTATAAAACATCAACTAGCACTCTTTGCATCTGAACTTAGTAGAGGTAAATCTGGCTTTTGCAAAACAACCCTAGAGCCTAGTGTCCTATTTCCAAAACCCCCTTTTTCTTGTTAGTATTAGTTTGTGAGTACTTAAAGAGTACTCATGGCTTTGTCCCTGGCTATTCCCGTGGCCAGACTATGAAGAGGAGTACCTAGAGGATGGACCCCAGGAAGGTTACGACAACTAGGATCATCTCCCATCGTCAGCATTGCCTGTGACCCCGAAGATGGAGCTTCGCCTACGATACCGTTATTATTACGTATTCCGCTGCTTGAAGTTGTATTAAGAACTGGATCATGAGATCCCTATTTGTGTAAGAAATTATGTACGGTTTGTAATGGATGATGTACTATGGTATCAAATTCTGTTATGTCTCGCAAAAATAGTAATCCTGGGATTGCGATGTATGGCATAACAGGCATCTGGGATTAAAAATCCGGGTGTTGACAACCCCCTCTTACCCATGAGGAAGCATCCTTAAGCACACATTGATCTGCCAAGTTTTACGGTTAGGTTAAAGTTATCTATGATCTTGAGTCCGGTCGCCAAGTCGTTCATAACCGTGAACACGACTTTTCGAAAATATTATTACCCTGCAAGGGTGTACAACTTTATCCACATGTACTAACTTTCTCTTAATGCCACTAGTAATAGCCCTCTTCCTTGGAAGGCCGGCAGAGGGTGGTTAGACAAGACCTTTACCTTGCTTTCGCCGAGACCATGAGTCACGCAATAAGTATGGTTCCACCGTAATAATCCCGAAGCCGGTACTTAAAGATGTGAGGCGAGGTTGGTTTACCAGGGGCGCTATCTACCCCAAGCAACCTCGGCCACACTTACCTACCTGTTATGAATGCTCCAACTTCACCCGGCAAATATTTTCAAAAGATTTTCTATGCATATGCCGAATGGAATGCCCGAACTATGTGACTCGTGGAATCTACTAGGCAAGTTAGTCAGTCATGAGGTTGTCCAGGCCCCGTGTGGTTGCACGCTCGTCTTGGTTCCAAAGGCAAGGACTCAGTTCCTAGTGGTGGCGAGCATGGGACTAGAAAAACCACATCCCACCGTGGCCTCCCATACAAGCCTTAGCAAGTTTAATCTCATATCAATGATCTCATCTCATCACGTTCTCCTGTCATACTAGATTCTCTACATCTGATACATCATCTGGATGGACCAGAACTGACAGCTATGCATGGCTAAGCTGACACATATAATAGCTCTAGCAATGCACACACGCCAAACCTAGTTATGATAGGAGCAGTGGATCAGGTAATGTAAGCTCAAGGGAGTAATGCAATAGATAGGATACTCTATCTATCAATAAAAGACCATAGTAGAATCGCATGCATCATGGCAGGAATTGAAATGCTTTCAAAATCGTAGGATTGTATCATGGTGGGGCTATGCTTGCCTTTGCCAGTTGATAGGAGATAAACAGCTCTTCAGAAGCTTGTACTTTACTTGGTTACAGTTGGTCAAGTATTGTTCGTCGATCTTTAAACTTCGATGGTCTTGTCCTCGGTCTTCGATCTCGATCTCGATATCGTATTCTATCGGGAAGAACGAAACACCGAAAATAAAGGGGAAACAATCAACACATGGCATTGATGCAATGCTCAAACAAGAATGATGATATGACGAGTTAAATTGTATTGAATTGAAACCCTAAAGCATGCTCGATAATTTAAACGGGGTTCCGAGGGGCGCAAACCCTAACTCGGGGAAACTCCGGAATCATCTATTAGGGTTACTAGGTTGTTCTAATTAAAATTGTCATTTAAGTTATTGAACAATGCATGATTATAGCTTAGGTAGCTAGGTTTCATTTTTCTGAACATTTTGATATATTATACATATTTTTCTGATTTATAAATAATAAGTTATTCGATTTACAAGTTTTACCCAAATTCTAGATTTATTAAATCAATTAAAAGGGTTTATTGCGCCACTGTGACATCAGCTGGGGGGGTTAAACTTTTTGCACCGCTACTGAGCCTAGCCACTGTGACTGCCCAGTGGGGTACTGGCCATCTCAGCACGCCACACAAGCAAGAGGGACCGGGGGGCTGGTTGTTATTTCTCACCTAGGCAGAAGCTACCCACTGCCACTGACGGGTGGGGCCTGGGTCGGGTCAACATGCCACGCAGGCGCCACGCGGGCTCGCCGACGATCACCGCAGACGGCAGTGGGGAACGGTGTTTGAGGGCGAGTGGGGATGTGAAGTTGCTACGGATCGAAGCGGATCGACACGAGGAGCAATAAAATGGCGGCACTGCTAGCAGGAGGTCAACAGATCACGGCCGGCGACGAGGGAGACACGGCGGATGAAGGGGTCTAGGAGGATCACCAGCTCACCAGGAGCGCGAAGAGGTGGTCAGCGAGGCGGGGCGCGGTCGTACGCGGCCAGAATCGTCAACGGAGATGATGGCCGGAGACGGGGAAGGAGGTTCCGATTGCGGCGGTTGGAGGCTCGCCGGCAAGCATGCTTCGAGGCAATCGGCAGAGGAGGGTGCGGCGGTTCTAGTGGTGTGCTCAGCTGGGTGAGGGGAGGCCGGAGACGACGTCGATGATCGGGGTCTACACGGGCCAGGGTTCGGCTTCGCGCGAGAGAGGAGAGAGGAAGGTAGGGGAAGAGAGGGGGAGTGGATGGGGACGACCAGGGAGACACGGCGGTGATATTATCCATCTCCAGGAGGTGGCGGACGGCGGGATGCAGGCATCATGGATCAACGGCGCCGGCGACGACACCGAGCAGCGTGTCTGCGTGAGGAAGAAGATAGGGGGAAAGGTGAAGGGGTATGGGCCCTGACTGGGCTGGCTTAGGCTGGCTGCGGCTCCTGCGAGCGGCAAGCAAGAGAAGAGGGGAGGTGGGCCGGTCTGGGCTGCGGCCTGAGAAGCTGTTGCTGCTGTTTTTTTAGAAAACATTTTTCTACTTAGTTTTCTTGTTTCTTTCTTTTGTAAATTCATTTCAAATCTGTTTTTGATCATTTGAAAAATACCAGAACATTTTCCAATGTTAAAATATTGCAAGGACCCTTGTAACAATTTGGGTTCCATACATTTTTGGTAATTTTTCGAAATTCAAACCATTTGAGAGTGTTTCAAAAAGAGGGAAGAAAACTAGGGTTTAGGGTTTTGCCTTTAATTCTTTGCATGCAATTTTAAGATATGATGCTAATGAATGCACAATCAAACCCTAAATAATGATTTACTAAAACTGGGGTGTTACATCTATGAAATTGTGGTGTTTGTTGGAACCATCTAGCGCTCAAGGTGACAGTGTGGGGTTATCTAGATTGAGGAATGCGGACTTTGAGGAGTGCTGTTATAGCCCTACCGATGATTAGAGTGTCCAATCGGAGAGTAGTTAAGAGTAGTATCATGAAGAGAGGACATTTATATGAGAGAGTGTTCACTAGTGAAAGTATGATCCCTAGGCCTTGTTTCTAAGCATTGAAACACCGTTTGCTACTAGATCTGTTGCATGTTTCTTTCTTTAGTCTTCATCCATGCCATCAGCTTTTTTCTGGCATTGTTACGACTTGTATTCACTATCTCTTCGCCAAACTAGTGCACCTATACACCTGACAAGTGTATTGGGTGTGTTGGGGACACAAGAGACTTCTTGTATCTTGATTGCAGGGTTGCTTGAGAGGGAATACCCTTGACCACTTCCTCCCTGAGTTTGATAAACCTTGGGTAATCCACTTAAGGGAAACTTGTTGCTGTTCTACAAACCTCTGCACTTGGAGGCCCAACAACTGTCTGCAAGAATAGAAGTGCGTAGACATCAAGGTGGCATGGATTAAGTCCATCTATGCACCAGATGTTAGTGCCATCGCCAAACCAAGGGTGCACCTGTGCCCTTCTGGGTCTTTTGTACTCCGCAGGCGCATCTCCTACCAAGGCCTTCGCCAGTGAGTCGACGTCATCAAGGGACACGCCTTTCAGGAAGATCTCTCGATAGAAGCGGCTAAGGACCTCCTTAGCCTTGGCCAAGGTATCGATGGTGGTGTTGCAATGGTCTTCGACCGCAGCAACCGCATCTTCAAGAAGGTCCCCAAGATCCAAGACATGGCGATCAAAGGCCACGCCAGTGGCATCTACAGATGCACAAAACGCAGATCAAATTAACAACAAGGAGAAAGCGCCAAGGACTTGGAAAAGCAGTGGCTGGGGAGGTTTGAATGACCTACCAGATAAAGCCTGGGTGGCAGTCATCAATTGCTCTGCCATCGCCTTCTCCCAAACGGCAGAATCAGTTGCAAGCTTCTCTTCATGCTCCTTAGCTTCCTGCTTGAAGCGTTCGAGGGCCTCCACATCATCGTTGGCTTTGGTCTCTGCCTGGCTGTGACTCTTTCTAAGTGAGTTCAGCTTGCGAAGGGCCTCATTGTTTTCCTCTGCAAAAAATCAGGAAAGAAAGTCAAAGTACGAACTCCAAGCACATTCACCCGAAGATCATATATGGTAAAACGCTTATCTTGGAGCTGTTGGAAGCTCGCCTCCAAAGAGAGGTGCTACCCAAGGCGCTGCAAGTCGCACAGGAAGGACTGCAGCAGGAAAGCATCAGTTAGAAGGATAAAGAGGCTCGGGGCTCGTCAGTAGTAATCTAGTAATACTCACGTGTCCACCCGAAGACTCCGAAGGTTCATCTTCTGTATTTTGGGTAATAGCTGCATGAGTCCTCCACTTGGAGGAACTCTATGCGCCATCACCATAGTTGGCCGCTGTCTTCGGGGAGGGTGCCACAGCTTCTATGCTCGCTGCCTTCGACTCCACGACCATCTCCCCATTTTCGTCCTTCACAGACTCATCTGGAGAAGACCCTCTAATATAGCAAAGTAAGAGAATCACACAAAGCGTCGCTCAGGAAGCCAAACTCAGCATAGTCAAAAAAGTACAAGTGTCAAACACTCACGAGGGGATGTCGGAAAGGTTATGAAACAATGCCACCTTCTTCTTCTTAGCCTGCAGCTGAGGAGCCACAACCCAAAGAGGCACCGCTGCAATCGGGGAAGTGGTGCACTCACCCGTAGTGTGTTGTTGTAATAAAGCAGGCCCCTTCGGGGTTTGAGGTGTCACAGCATCCGAAGCTTCGGTCCGAGCTCTCTTGCGAGAGTTCACGTTGCTAGGCTCGGGGGCTTCCTCCTCTGCTGGAAAATGAGCAGCATGAATAGTGGACTCCTACTCGTCTGCGTCCCCACCATCTGGCACATTTGTAAACTCCTTAGTAAGAAGAGGAGGCATGCCCTCCACCTTCAGTTCCTATGGAACACCAAAGACACGAGTCAGACTGAAGCACAATGGATACGACCAAAATGCATTACATATATTTAAATAATTCACATGACGAACTTCGTTCTTAGCATTGAAGGGCGCAGTCGACGACTCCGCTGGAAGCTCGTCGTCGGACTTAAAGCACAGTAGCGTCCGAAGGGCTCTATCCATATTGGAAGAGGACAACTCCTTATCTGAAACCCTTGTCGGGTCGTGTACACAGGAATATAAAAACATCGGGTACACCATCGCTTGGAGAGACAATTGAGGAAGGTGTGGATGATGTCGACACCAAAACTTCCTGACCTCACACCAGCTGCAAAACTTGCACTCGCTTGTACAGCACATCCACGACTTCGGTTTCACCTGACGGTATGTCGTTCGACCAGGAGTGCTTCCTGACAATCATCGCATGGGCTTTGAAGGGAGCCCGGCCATAGAGCTGGTCGTTCAGCTTCTCGTCCCGGATATAGAACCACTTGTTCCTCCACCCTTGGGCGGATTCGTAGAGGTGGAAGTAAAAGTACTGCTGATCAGGGCGGATATATACCCCGCACCCGCCCAGCTCGTACACTACGCCGCTGACGCCGGATTGCCTCTTCAAAGAATAGAGTTTTTTAAGAGGCCAAAGTGGGGCTCGATGCCGAGCCAGCACTCGCACAAAGTGATGAAGCACGCTATGTGTGGAAAAGAATTGGGCGTCAACTGATGCAGTTGAAGCCCATAAAGAAAGAGAATCCCACGAAGAAAACTATGGGCAAGAAGGGAAAGACCCCGAATAACAAAGGCGTAAAACATCACCCGAAAATTTTCAGGTGGATCAGGGGTTACCTCCTCGCCAGGGATCTTGACATCTTTTTTCTCCTACAAGATCAAGTGGGATTCTCGCAAGGGGTGGAGGTCCACCTCCCTTATCTTCCATCGTCGCCAACCTCTGTTGGTGATGCGACTGGCAGCTATCTTCTTGGCGGTCCTGGTACCGACGATAGTGATGACCTTCTTCGACTTTCCCATCTTCCTGGTGCGGCATGGAGCACGATGCTCATGAAGGAAGGACGAAGGAAAGGCTTAGAGAATGTGCAGCGCAGGAGGGAGCAAGAGCTCTAGAAATGGCGAAGGCAAAGATCGGCAAAGAAAACGCAAGAACAACAACTAGCGAAAGGAAAATTGGTCCAGCTCTTAGCAGTATAAAAAGGATGAATACGACGACGTGTAGCCATCTATCTATTAAACCTAACACGTGTCAGTCATCCCATTGAACATGTTGCGGGAACCGCCCGAACCATCGCGAGCACGCCGTCCACTACGTGCGGAAATCGAGGCGACATGGTAACTTCCGCATAAAATACGTGTGACTGGTCAAATCCCAGTCAGAAAGTGGGACCCACGACCGTCTAGTCATATCATCTCTGCTGCCGCAGACGGTTGAGCTCACCAGGCGTCAACAATGACGTCAACAACTTGCAAAAAGAAAATGCCAGCAACGGCTCTAATATTTTGATTCAAGTCAAAAGTACTTACTCGAGTCTACGACTCGACCAAATACTCGGGGGCTACTCCTATTAGGAGCTCTGATCGCACACCTGAAAATTTGGTAATGTCCCTGAGTTAATCAAAGACATTTTAAAACATACCCCGTCCTACACCATTCTGAAGTTTCGAGTCCTCCTTCGAGTCTACGACTCCATTACAGACTCAGGGCTACTTTCATAGGGAGTGTTGGCCGTGCATTTGAAAAAGCATTAATAATAATAAAATTTTCAAGACCATCTGAAGGACTTTTGGATCACCATGTCACGCGACTGATGACTATAAGTCTCTGCTTGAGTCTACGACTCGAACAGACACTCGAGGGCTACTCCCATAGGGAGCGCTGGTCGTGCACCCTATGAATCAATTATCTGCGATCATTCAGATCCTTCACGACTACAATAAACTACAAAATAACTAGCGACTCTGCCCAAAAATAACACTAAGAGAGATAACGTCTCCTTAGTCACCTGAAACACCTCCACGACGATAAACTTTCGGATGTTGTGTCCGATACAAAGATAAGACCTATAGATACAATCTGATGGCCTGGTAACGCACCTGAATGCGCTCTACCAGTAATATCCCATGTCAGCAGACACGATGAAAATCCTGACGGACGCTTTGGGTACATAACTTAAAACACTGGAATTTGACTCATGTAAGACCTCCGCGGCCTAAGTCAAGTTACGCTGGCAATTTTCCGGATTCGAGTCTAGGGACTCGAGTCTAAGTAGATATCGTTGTTTTCCCAAATACAGTTAACTGGCCCTAATCCGTTGGAGAGTCAGGCACGCATCAACTATCTCTATTAACCAACACATTAACCCGAAACATGTTAAGATGAAAAGCACTCTAAAGACTTAAGAGTCTCTAGTCGAATCTGCGATTCGACTGAACACTCGGGGGATACTAACATGGGTATGCCCTACGGGTGCCCGATGTTAGCCTACCCGGTCCAGCCTAACATAAGTCCATGAAGAAGATGTACCTCAATCGTGAAGCCCAGGAGAATTTCGGGTGGCCCAATCCCAGGAAGGATTCGACTCCTTGGCAGACACGTCTTCTTCAGATAAAAACTTGAAGGGATAAACCCTAAACTTGTAACCGACTCGACCTATCCCGAGACCTGGCCTATCTATATAAAGTCCAGGAGGGCACGGCGAGGAGGACCTACCTCGTAACCTAGCATACACCATGCCAGACCCAATCTGTGCACCCCTGTAACCTTTGGCTTCGCCATTAATCGAGAGCAGACAAGCAGGAGTAGGGTTTTCCCTCCGGGGCCTAAACATGGGTAAACACCATGTCCTGCGTTGCTTGTTTGTTAGCCATTCCGTGATCTCTAGCGTCCCCTCCTTCTCCAAAACCCAAGTCCATAACAATGGGCATTGACGAGTCGAACCCTCATCACTAGTCTTGGTTTTACACCATCTACAACTGACATCTCTCTATTCATCTTGCACCTACCAGACATCACACTGTACCTGCTTGGTTATTTTGATGACATTATTGTGGTGAGCTCGTCTTCTATAGCTGTTGATTGTCTTGTTACTCAGCTTGGTGCTTTGTTTGCTCTCAAGGATCTCGGCCCACTCCATTACTTTCTTGGTATTGAGGTACATACTCCGATTCATGGTGGTCTCCTTTTGAGTCAACAAAAATATGCCTCTCAATTGTTGTTGAAATCTGGACTTCAGAAGTGTGCTCCTGTGACTACTCCTATGGTGGATTTTGAGATGCTTTCAGCTAATGATGGCACTCCACTTTCTGTAGAGGATTCTACTCGGTATCGCAACATTGTTGGAGGCCTTCAATATCTTACCATGATACACCCAGATTTTTCCTTTGCTGTCAACATTTGCATTTCCTCGGTGTTCTCATTGGTCGGTGGTCAAGTGCATTCTTCGCTATGTGAAGTGTACTCTGTGACATGGTCTACTGATGCATCCCTCCTCTACCACGCCTCTCCTCTCTCCTTACTCTGATGCAGATTAGGCTAGTAATCCTGATGACCACCGATCAACAAGGGGATTTTCTATCTTCTATGGGAATAATCTAGTGTCCTGGAGTGCCAAAAAACAAGCTACAATATCTCATTCCAGTATAGAGTCTGAGTACAAGGCACTTGCCAATGCTACTGCTGAGTTAATTTGGGTATAAGCCCTCCTTGGTGAACTTGGAGTGATTCAGAGAAGTCCACCTGTTCTATGGTGTTATAATATTGGAGCTACATATCTTTCTACCAACCCGGCGTTTCATGCTCGTACTAAACATATGAGATTGATTTTCAATTTTTCCGGGAATGGGTTGCTCAGAAGCTACTTGAGATCAGGTTTATTTACTCCAAGGATCAGCTAGCTAATATTTTCATGGCTGATGGATGTGAAATATAGCCATCCACATTCACATTTAAACTATATATTATTCATACTTTTGATGAAATATCTCTCTTAATCCTGCCACTAATGCCTAATGATCAAAGGGTTATGCAATCATGTCTTTCAATTTTTCCCTGTGCAGGAAATGACATTTGATGATGATGGGATCACGACATTAAAGACGAATATACGAGATTTCCAACAACCCAAAGAAACCAAAGGTCTTGAAGAGGAAACAAGGGCTTTAGCGACCAACTATACGCAGGAATATTTTCTGGCCGTATAGTTCCAGCCGTATAGTTTCCACCAACACCGTAACGTCAAACAGAACAACTTTCATGAAGGGACCCCTATAAAAAGATATATCTCGCGACAAGAAACGGGAGGAGAACACGGAAAGACAACACCGAAGAGCCACTGGAGGAATAGATCTAGATCCAATCTGACAAACCCATCTCCACCACCATAGCCATAGTCCACCACTTGTAATAGTAGATCTTATCTCCAATTGGCGACATTGTAAGACTATTACTATCGATCTCATGATTCCCAATACAATGTTTATGATTGCTGATCTCATGTCTATGTGTGAGTAATTCTCCTTGGGCTAAGGGCTTCGGCCTAGCCATGTAGTTTGTGCATGATATTTATCATAGATGGGATCGTGTATTAGTTTGTATGACATGATGATTATTGTATCCTCTCTTGCCTCAATCTAAAGGACTTGTTAGGTACCCAAGACCCCGAGGATTGATCCAGGTATAGGAAGTATGGGTAATGCCTAATCTGCAGGATGGGAACCCTAGTGATAGAAAGGGTAGTACGGCTGTATGTGAGGGATTTACTTGGGATCAACGGTGATGTCATTGCGCATATCATTAGTTCTCTTTCTTCTATGGATGAGACTAATAGTCTATTGCTATAAGCGGTTGTAGAGGCGATAACAGTTATGGATGCACTTCCCACATATTGAAGGGAATATGCCCGAGAGGCAATAATAAAGTGGTTATTATCATATTCCTTATTTATGATAAATGTTTATTTTACATGATATAATTGTATTAATACAGAAACTTTAATACATGTGTGTTTAATAAACAAAAAGGAAGTTCCTAGTTATGCCTCTCTTATAAACTAGCTCGTTGATTAACAAGATGATCATAGGTTTCCTAATCATGGACATTGGATGTTGTTAATAACGAGGTCACAACATTAGTGTAATGGTGTGATGAACATTCATCCGAAGTATATCATTACGATCAAAGTCATTGAGTTTATATTGCTATAACAACTTACCAAGTGATCCTAATCCTTAGACCATGAGATCATGTCAATCACTAACACCGGAAGAGTTTCTTGATAACATCAAACGTCACACCGTAACAGGGTGATCATAAAGATGGATTCAGAACTAATAAAGTGTTATGTTGAGGCCCATGGATCGAGAGTGGAATTTGTTCATCCCGATGACGGATAGATATACTCTGGGCCCTCTCGATGATATCACATTGATTAGCTTGCAAGCAAGTGATTTGATCACTAGAATGTTATATCACGGGAACGAGAAAAGAGTGCATGTCAGTAACGAGATCAAACTAGGTATGGAGATACCGATGATCGAATCTCGAACATGTAATATATCGTGAAACAAAGGGATTAAGATACTAGCGTAAAAGGTTCTGACGATCACAAGAAAGTCATCGTTGAATGTGTGGGAGTCAGTATGGGTCTCCAGATCCCGCTTCTGATTATTGATCCGAGAGGGGTCTCGATCATGTCTGCATTATTCGCGAACCGTAGGGTGACATACTTAAGAGACACCGACATCCATTTGGAGCAAAAGTTTCATGCCGAAAAGAATAACAAGCGCAAGAATTTATTCACTAGATACCGAAACGGGTTTTCGGGTGAAATTGCAGAAAGTGTTTCTGCATGTGAAATGAAATACTAGCAAGGGGTTATATGTGAATGTTTGTCATTGAAGTAATTGACAAAATTCTGAATAAACAAAAGGAGTTTTATTTAATGAGAGTTTGCATTAAATTTGGTGGAAATTTAATGCGAATTTGAGTGGGTTTTTGAGTGGAGGGAATTGAAAGGCATTTGAGTGAGTGGAGTGTCCACCCACATGAACGTGGGAGAGGTGGGGGCAGCCCCATGGCTGGGCGCATGGCCCCTTGGGTGCCCCCCTCTCCCTATAAAAGGAGCCCCCCTCCCTCTCTCTCACTCACACCTCCTCGTGAAGGATCTCTCTCCCCCTCTAAAATTTATCCCCCATTGTCTCGGACTAGCGAGATACATGTTCCCGGTGGCTATTCGGCAAGAAAGAGTTGTGCTTCCGCTGCATCGCTGGAGCGAGGAGTCGGAGGTTGCTCGGTGCCTCGAACGTGTGTGCGAGCACGGATGCGCTGCTGTTTTGCGGCGCTAGGACTTCCTCTCGATCTTGAGATCGGCAAGAGATCGTCCACATCAACCACGAGTTTGGACTCGTTAAGCTTTGTCGGTCTTCAAGCGTATGTTCTCTACGGATATACATCCGCCCGTTGTTTGTATCTAGTAGATAGATCTTGGTACATAGTTGTTCCCATCGTAGGAAAAATTTTGTTTTCTATGCTGCGAACCCTACAGTGGTATCAGAGCCGGATCTATGCATAGATACTTTGCACGGGTAGTACACATATGAGTATGTGGGCGATGATGATCATTTTATTGCTTCTTAGTTGTACTTTGGATATTGGTGGCATAGTGGGATGAAGCGGCCCGGACAAAGTTTACATGTCCTCGCACATGAGACATGTTCCACGCTTGACATGCAACTAGTTTTGCATAAGTGGCTAGCGGGTGTCTGTCTCTCCTACTATAGTCAATATCTAATTTGCAACGAGTTGTCAACAATTTGGTTATCTTCGTTGTGGTTCATGTTCGTAGGTAAGAACGGTTCTATCTTCGAAAGCCCTAAGCCACGTAAAACTTGCAATGGATAAACAAGAGGCGTCTAGTTTAGATTGTTGTTGGGCTAGTGTTGTGATATGGTGATGTTGTAATTAGAAGTATGAGATGATACTCTTACAACACACATAGCGTGTAAGTTCCATAGACCTTGGCCTTACACATAAAGGTATGATAGAGATCATACCACGGTGCACATGATGGAGATCATATGCGGGAACCATATCATTTCACTTATAAACATGTGATGTTTTGATTGAATCTTATATCGCTTGTTTGGCGTTTTATTAGCATAATAAGATGATACCTCATTTAGATATCAAGATAGGAATGTGTTCTTCCTTAAGTATGCACCGAAAATGTTTCGTCGCTTCAAGACATCACGTGATGATCGGGTGTACTTGAATTCACGAGCATATCTCGGGTGTAAGACAATTACACATGCGAATAACTAAGGTTCTTACTTGGCGAGCCTAGCATGTACAGACATGACCTCGGAACACGGACCGAAAGGTTAAGCATGAGTCATATGTTTTGATATGATGACCATCTGTATGCTCGCCTTTGAAGCTACACCGACTCATGTGATGATCAGACTTGGTGTAGTGGATTTGGTTCATGTAATCACCAAAAAGACACGAGGGATGTCGTTTTTGAGTGGGAGTTCATTTCTAATTTGGATTAGTATAACTCAATTTATCATAAAATTAAATCAAATTCAATTTGCATAATTTGTTGTAGTCATTGGCATTCGTTCATTACCTTATGCATAGTTGTAATTGAGATAATAGAACTATAGAATTTTGGATATTTACTTTACGAACTGGTATCGTATTGTGTTGAATGTCAATCAAAGTTTAAAGTCCTATTGCAAACTTTCAGCAAACTCTATTTACTCCGTGAAATTTAATAGTTGGTATTAAATCGAGAGTAACAATTCCAGTGTTAGTATCTTAAGTATCATGTTTGCCTCCACGATTCTTGATTGTTTTAATGACAAATTTATCTAGGAGCTGAAAGAATTGTTTCAGAAACCATCATGTGTGGCAGATATAACGATATCTGAAACAATGTTTTGGTTGCAATATGATTGAGTATAATATATGTTCTCATATTGGATGAGAATTTACGAAGGTTGGAGATGCTAGACATCCTAATCATCCAAAAGGGTTTTGGAAAGTAATGTTATACTCACGATTCGCCTTTATAAGCTACAATAGCTTGATCATGAAAGTCGTCATGATAAGGATGATGTATGTAAAATGTTTACTACACTAAAAGATTACTAAAGAATGGATTTTGAAAGAATACCGATCATTTTGATGATGGCGATCTACTTCAAAGTGCAAGTCCAAAGGTATTATTATTTGAATATACACGCTTTGGACTATGTGTCATGTATATGGCGCCACTTTTGATGTTGATAGATTCTTTTAAAAAGGAAAAGGAAATGCTGAAAGAGAATCTATAAAATATATTTGGCAGAAAAGAAAAGATTGGAAATATCCAATTTAGGTATATGGATGATATACATGTTATGGTTGTATTCTTTGCTTGTTAAACAATGTGGTTCTTAGGTATTGGTTACCGAATTGGTTGGTATGAAATTTCATACGGAACAACGCAATTCATGAACCACAATGGCCTAAGTAACTAGCAAGAGAATATGTGATGATGTTCATCAAAAACAAACAAACCGTTGTTTGTATTTCTTATTGACATCAAAGCTTGACTTCAAGATTTGTTTTAATAATTGTTATTTGAATCAGGTATTATGAGAACAAAGGTTGTTCAAATAATTACCGTATTCCATATAAGATGGATGATTTACAAATCTAGTTGGAGAAATCACATCCATAAAACCTAATGCTAAAATGTCGCAAGACAAATGATTGAAAGATTACTTACGAAGTGACATCGCCGTTTAAATTATATTGGAAAGAAAACATGAAGAATCTCCATATTCATGGATTTTTGGAGTCTTTGATTTGATCAAGTGACGCTTGTGAGACTTTCCTCGGGATAATTAAAACTTCGTTCAAAGGCCAAAGAAGAACGAACGACTAAATTATTGGAATTTATACATATCGATGTATGTATTCCATTATGTGTAGTCGTAAGCGATGGGTTTCAACTTTATATGCTTTCTCCGGAAATTTGAGTGAATATTTACTTAATGAGAAAGAAGTGTGAAATATTTGAAAATGTTCAAAGACTTTCAAGATGAAGTGAAAATCATTGTCACAAGAAAATAAATGGTTTATGATTTTATCATAAGGGATTTATTTGAGTTACAAGTGTAACAAGAAAATAAATGAATTATGATTTTATCATAAAGGGATTTATTTGAGTTGCAAGTTTAGCAAAACACCTAGATTTACATATCCCGAAACACCATAGGAATATGGAGTGTTTGAGATTTGTAATGAAACCTTGTTTGACATGGTTGGATCAAAGCTGTTATTGATAAAACTGCCATTATGTTTTAAAAGATTAAAGCTTTAGAAACTTCCGCTTTTACACTGAAAAGAGCTCCATCTTGATCCGTTGAAATGATACCATGGAAGTTATGGTTTGGGGTAAAACCCAAGTTGTCATTTCTTAAATTTTGGTATGCTAAACATAAGTAAGATGTTTACAACCGAAGTCGGATGAGCATGTCTTTGTAGGTTATTTCGAATAACAATTGGTTATTCCTCCATAACACCAAGGACAAAAAAGGGTTTGTCGCTTGAAACATGAAGTTTCTTGAAGAAGGAATTTTTCATAAATGTTAAGTGGGAGGACAATGGAACTTTGATAAGGTTAACGAACCTTAGCTAAATGTGCTGAGTTGCGCAGCGCCGGAAATGGTTCCGGAGGCTGCCATAATGCTCATAGCTTATGTGCCTCAAAGGTTGTGGTAACGGAGATCTAAGTTATTATTGAACCAAGTCGGTCGAATAAACAATCAAATACTAAGATTTGAGAGTAAATAATTATTGTTTGACAATGATGAACCGACTACATGCAAAGAAGCGATGATGGGACCTGACTCCGTAAAATGGCATGAAGCCATAAAATCCGTGATAGTTCCTGTAGGGTTCGCAGCATAGAAAACAAAAATTTTCCTACGATGTGAACTATATACCAAGATCTATCTACTAGATACAAACAACGGGCGGATGTATATCCGTAGAGAACATACCCTTGAAGACCGACAAAGCTTAACGAGTTCAACTCGTGGTTGATGTAGACGATCTCTTACCGATCTCAAGATCGAGAGGAAGTCCTAGCGCCGCAAATCAGCAGCGCATCCGTGCTCGCACACACGTTCGAGGCACCGAGCAACCTCCGCCTCCTCGCTCCAGCGATGCAGCGGAAGCACAACTCTTTCTTGCCGAATAGCCACCGGGAACATGTATCTCGCTAGTCCGAGACCATGGGGAATAAATTCTGGAGGGGGAGAGAGATCCTTCACGAGGAGGTGTGTGAGACAAGTGAGGAGGGGGGCTCCTTTTATAGGAGGAGGGGGGCACCCAAGGGGGTGGCCGCCGGCCATGGGGGCTGACCCCTCCCCTCCTTCATTCATGTGGGTGGACACTCCACTCACAAAATGCCCTTTAAAATCCCTCCACTCAAAAGTCTACTCAAATTCCCATTAAATTTCCACCAAATTTAATGCAAACTCTCATTAAATAAAACTCTTTTATTTTATTCAGAATTTTGTCAATTACTTTAATGACAAACATTCACAAATAACCCCTTTCTAGAATTCTATTTCACATGCATAACCACTTTATGCAATTTCACCCGAAAACCTGTTTCGGTATCTAGTGAAATAAATTCCTGCGCTTGTTCATTCTTTCGGCATGAAACATTTGCTCCAATTGGATGTCGGTGTCTCTTAAGTGTGTCACCCTACGGTTCGTGAATAATGCGGACATGATCGAGACCCCTCTCGGATCAATAATCAGAAGCGGGATCTGGAGACCCATACTGACTCCCACACATTCAACGATGACTTTCTTGTGATCGTCGGAACCTTTTACGCTAGTATCTTAATCCCTTTGTTTCACGATATATTACATGTCCGAGATTCGATCATCGGTATCTCCATACCTAGTTTGATCTCGTTACCGACATGCACTCTTTTCTCGTTCCTGTGATATAACATTCTAGTGATCAAATCACTTGCTTGCAAGCTAATCAATGTGATATCACCGAGAGGGCCCAGAGTATATCTATCCGTCATCGGGATGAACAAATTCCACTCTCGATCCATGAGCCTCAACATAACACTTTATTAGTTTTTAATCCATCTTTATAATCACCCTGTTACGGTGTGACGTTTGATGTTATCAAGAAACTCTTCTGGTGTTAGTGATTGACATGATCTCATGGTCTAAGGATTAGGATCACTTCGTAAGTTGTTATAGCAATATAAACTCAGTGACTTTGATCGTAATGCTATACTTCGGATGAATGTTCATCACACCATTACACTAATGTTGTGATCCCGTTATTAACAATATCCAATGTCCATGATCAGGAAACCTTGATCATCTTGTTAATCAACGAGCTAGTTTATGAGAGAGGCATAACTAGGAACTTTCTGTTTGTTTATTAAACACACATGTATTACCGTTTCCATATTAATACAATTATAGCATGCAAAATAAACATCTATCATATACTTGTAATACACATAATAAACACTTTATTATTGCCTCTCAGGGCATATTCCCTTTAGTCTCCCACTTGCACTAGAGACAATAATCTAGTTACATAGTGATAAATCTAACACCCATTGAGTTCTGGTGTTGATCATGTTTTGCTCTAGGGAGAGTTTTAGTCAACGGATCTGCTACATTGAGATCCGTATGTACTTTACAAATCTTTATATCTCCATCCTTGACATGCTCGCGGATGGAGTGAAACCGGCGCTTAATATGCTTGGAATGCTTGTGAGACCTTGGCTTTTTGGCATTGGCAATGGCACCATTGTTGTCACAATAGATCACCATTGGGTCCAACGCGTTTGCCACCACTCCTAGTTCGGATATGAACTCCTTCATCCAAACTGCTTCCTGAGCCGCTTCCGAAGCAGCAACATATTTGGCCTCCGTTGTTGATCCCACTACCACAGGTTGTTTGGAGCTCCTCCAACTAACTGCTCCGCCATTCATGAGAAATACGTATCCGGATTGAGACTTAGAGTCATCCGGATCGGTGTCAAAGCTAGCGTCGACATAACACTTAGCGACGAGCTCTTCTTCACCTCCGTATACAAGAAACATATCGTTAGTTCTTCGTAAGTACTTAAGGATATTCTTGACCGCTATCCAGTGTTCCGAACCTGGATCCGATTGGTACCTACTAGTCAAACTAATAGCATGTGCCACATCCGGTCTTGTACATAGCATGGCGTACATTATAGAGCCTATGGCTGAAGCATAGGGGACTTTGTCCATTATCTCTCTTTCTTCCGTCGAAGCCAGACTTTGAGTCTTACTCAATGTCTTGCCTTGCAACATAGGTAAGAACCCCTTCTTACTTCCGTCCATTTTAAACTTCTTTAAAATCTTATCAAGGTATGTACTTTGCGATAGCCCTATTAGGCGCCTAGATCTATCTCTATAGATCTTTATGCCTAATATGTATGACGCTTCACCTAGGTCCTTCATTGAAAATTTGCTGTTTAGATAACTTTTAACACTGTTTAAAAGATCTATATCATTTCCGATCAATAATATGTCATCCACATATAATATCAGAAATGCCACATTGCTCCCACTCACTTTCTTGTAAATACAAGATTCTCCATAAGTTTGGACAAATCCAAACTCTTTGATCACCTCATCAAAGCGGAGATTCCAACTTCGTGATGCTTGCTTCAATCCATAGATGGATCGCTGAAGCTTGCACACCTTGTTAGCATCCTTAGGATCGACAAAACCCTTTGGTTGTATCATATACAACTTTTCTTCAATATTACCATTGAGAAACGCGGTTTTGACATCCATCTGCCATATCTCATAATCGAAATATGCAGCAATTGCTAACATAATCCTAACTGAATTTAGCATCGCTACGGGAGAGAAAATCTCATCGTAGTCAACTCCTTGAATTTGTCGAAACCCCTTTGCGACAAGTCGAGCTTTATAGACGGTCACATTACCATGAGCATCAGTTTTCCTTTTGAAAATCCATTTGTTCTCCACGGCCTTTCGGTCGTGAGGTAATTCCACCAAGTTCCAAACTTGATTTTCATACATGGATTCCATCTCGGATTTCATGGCTTCTAACCATTTGTTGGAATCCGGGCTCATCATCGCTTCTTCATACGTCGCAGGGTCATCATTTTCATCAACCATGAAATTCATGACAGGATTTCCGTACAGCTCGGGAGCTGCACGCGTCCTGTTTGACCTGCGAGGTTCGGTAGTACTCTCTTTCGGAGTTTCATGATCATTATCATTAGTTCCCTCTTCAACAGGTGGAGCCAACTCCGGAACAACTTCCGGCGCTGCGCTACTCGTCATACTTTGAAGAGAAGGTTCCACAACCTCTTCGAGTTCTACCTTCCGACTACTCACACCTTTCGCGAGAAACTCTTTCTCTAGAAAGGATCCATTCTTGGCAACAAAAACCTTGCCCTCGGATCTGTGATAGAAGGAATACCCAATAGTTTCTTTAGGGTATCCTATGAAGACGCATTTTTCCGCTTTGGGTTCGAGTTTATCCGGTTGAAGTTTCTTCACATAAACATCGCATCCCCAAACTTTAAGAAATGACAGCTTAGGTTTGTTTCCAAACCACAATTCATACGGTGTCTTTTCAACGGATTTAGATGGTGCCCGATTTAAAGTGAATGCAGCAGTTTCTAGTGCATAACCCCAAAATGACAACGGCAAGTCCGTCAGAGACATCATAGATCGAACCATATCTAATAAAGTACGATTACGACGTTCCGACACACCATTTCGCTGTGGTGTTCCGGCAGGTGTGAGTTGTGAAACAATTCCACACTCTTTCATGTGAGTGCTAAACTCGTAACTTAGATACTCACCTCCACGGTCAGACCGTAGAAATTTGTTCTTTCTATTACGATGATTTTCCACTTCATTCTGAAATTCCTTGAACTTTTCAAAGGTTTCAGACTTGTGTTTCATCAAGTAGATATAACCGTATCTACTCAAATCATCCGTGAAAGTAACAAAATAACGATATCCACCTCGCGCCGACACACTCATTGGACCACATACATCAGAATGTATGATTTCCAATAAATCTGTCGCCCGTTCCATTGAACCGGGAAACGGCGTTCTAGTCATCTTGCCCATAAGGCATGGCTCACATGTATCAAATGATTCATAATCAAGTGATTCCAAAAGTCCATCCGAATGGAGCTTCTTCATGCGTTTAACGCCAATATGACCTAGACGGCAGTGCCACATATATGCGGATATATCATCATTAAGTTTAATCCTTTTAGCATCAACATTATGAATATGTGTAACATTATCATCGAGATCTAATAGAAATAAACCATTCATCATCGGTGCATGACCATAAAAGATTTCATTCATATAAATGGAACAACCATTGTTCTCGGATTTAAATGAATAACCACTTCGCATCAAACACGATCCAGATACAATGTTCATGCTCAGTGCAGGCACCAGATAACATTTATTCAAGTTTATAACTAATCCCGACGGTAAGTGGAGAGGTAGCGTTCCGACGACGATCACATCAATGCTTGATCCATTCTCGACACGCATCTTGACCTCACCCCTTGCTAGCGGTCGCTTGTTCCGCAGCCCCTGATTCGAGTTACAAACATTAGCAACTGAACCGGTATCAAATACCCAGGTGCTACTGCGAGCACTAGTCAAGTACACATCAATAACATGTATATCATATATTCCTTTGTTTGCCTTGCCGGCCTTCTTGTTTGCCAGATACTTGGGGCAGTTGCGCTTCCAGTGGCCAGTCCCCTTACAATAGTAGCACTCGGAATCAGACTTAGGTCCAACTCGGGGTTTCTTTTCAGGCGCGGCAACAGGCTTGCCGCCCTTACTTCCCTTCCGTTTTCCCTTCTTGTCTTTCTTGAAACCAGGGTTCCTATTGATCATCAACACTTGATGTTCCTTTTTGATCTCCACTTCTGCAGTTTTAAGCATTGACAGAAGCTCGGGGAGAGACTTCTTCATGCCTTGCATATTATAGTTCATCACGAAGCTCTTATAGCTAGGTGGCAGAGACTACAGAACACGATGGATGCCTAAGTCAATGGGAATCGATATTCCCAAGGACACAAGCTTATCGGCGTAACCCGACATCTTGAGTACATGCTCACTAACGGAGTTGTGCTCTTCCATCATGCAGCTAAAGAACTTTTCTGAAGCGTTGTACCTCTCTACAGCAGCATGTGTGTCGAAAATCATTTTCAACTCACCCATTGTATCAAATGCATTGCCGTTTTCGAAACACTTTCGAAGTTCCGGCTCTATCCCATACAATATGCCGCAATGAACTAAGTTGTGGTCCTCCTGACGAGTCTGATAGACATTCTTCTCCTCGTCAGGGGCATCATCAAAAGGTGGGGGGCCTAACGGTGCTTCTAGCACATATTGCTTTTGTGTAGCAGAGAGGAGAATCCTCAAATTCATGGCCCATTCGGTAAAGTTGCTACCGTTCGTTGCTAGTTTCTCTTTCTCCATGAACATATTGAAATTAAAAGCAGGTGGTGCCATCTACAACAGAATTTGTAAAGTTTAGACTAAGTATATGATAGATTGAGTTCAACTAATCTATATTACGAATGAACTCCCACTCAAAAACGACATCCCTCGTGCCTTTTTGGTGATTACATGAACCAAATCCACTACACCAAGTCCGATCATCACGTGAGTCGGTATAGCTTCAAAGGCGAGCATCAAATGGGCATCATATCAACTATATGACTCATGCTTAACCTTTCGGTCCGTGTTCCGAGGCCATGTCTGTACATGCTAGGCTCGCCAAGTTTGAACCTTAGTATTCGCGTGTGTAACTGTTTTACACCCGAAATATGGTCGTGGATCCAAGAACACCCGATCATCACGTGATGTCTTGGAGCGACGAAAACATAATGGGTGCATACTAAAGGAAGAACACATTCTTATCTTGATATTTAAATGAGGGACCATCTTATTATGCTAACAAAACGCTAAACAAGCAATATAAGATGCTATCAAACATCATATGTTTATTAGTGAAATTATATGGTTCCCGCAGATGATCTCTATCATGTGCATCGTGGTATGATCACTATCATACCTATATGTGTAAATCCAAGGTCTATGGATTTTACACGCTATGTGTGTTGTAAGAGTATCATCTCATACTTCTACTTACAACACTACCATATCATAACACTAGCCCAGCAACAATCTAAACTAGACGCCTCTAATTTATCCATTGCAAGTTTTGCGTGGCTTAGGGCTTTCGAGATAGAACCGTTCTTACCTACGAACATGAACCACAACGAGGATAATCAAATTGTTGACAACTCGCTTGCAAAATAGATATTGACTATAGTAGGAGAGACAGACACCCGCTAGCCACTTATGCAAACTAGTTGCATGTCAAGCGTGGAACAGGTCTCATGTGCGAGGACATGTAAAGTTTGTCCGGGCCGCTTCATCCCACTATGCCACCAATATCCAAAATTACAACAAAGGAGCAACAACATGATCATCATCACCCACATACTCATATGTGTACTACCCGTGTAAAGTATCTACGCATAGATCCGGCTCTGATACCACTGTAGGGTTCGCAGCATAGAAAACAAAAAATTTCCTACGATGTGAACTATATACCAAGATCTATCTACTAGATACAAACAACGGGCGGATGTATATCCATATAGAACATACCCTTGAAGACCGACAAAGCTTAACGAGTTCAACTCGTGGTTGATGTAGACGATCTCTTGCCGATCTCAAGATCGAGAGGAAGTCCTAGCGCCGCAAATCAGCAGCACATCCGTGCTCGCACACACGTTCGAGGCACCGAGCAACCTCCGTCTCCTCGCTCCAGCGATGCAGCGGAAGCACAACTCTTTCTTGCCGAATATCCACCGGGAACATGTATTTCGCTAGTCCGAGACCATGGGAAATAAATTCTAGAGAGGGAGAGAGATCCTTCACGAGGAGGTGTGTGAGACAAGTGAGGAGGGGGATCCTTTTATAGGAGGAGGGGGGCACCCAAGGGGGTGGCCGCCGGCCATGGGTATGCCCCCTCCCCTCCTTCATTCATGTGGGTGGACACTCCACTCACAAAATGCCCTTTAAAATCCCTCCACTCAAAAGTCCACTCAAATTCCCATTAAATTTCCACCAAATTTAATGCAAACTCTCATTAAATAAAACTCTTTTATTTTATTCAGAATTGTTTCAATTACTTTAATGAAAAACATTCACAAATAACCCCTTGCTAGAATTCTATTTCACATGCATAACCACTTTATGCAATTTCACCCGAAAACCTGTTTCGGTATCTAGTGAAATAAATTCCTGCGCTTGTTCATTCTTTCGGCATGAAACATTTGCTCCAATTGGATGTCGGTGTATCTTAAGTGTGTCACCCTACGGTTCGTGAATAATGCGGACATGATCGAGACCCCTCTCGGATCAATAATCAGAAGCGGGATCTGGAGACCCATACTGACTCCCACACATTCAACGATGACTTTCTTGTGATCGTCGGAACCTTTTACGCTAGTATATTAATCCCTTTGTTTCACGATATATTACATGTCCGAGATTCTATCATCGGTATCTCCATACCTAGTTTGATCTTGTTACCGACATGCACTCTTTTCTCGTTCCTGTGATATAACATTCTAGTGATCAAATCACTTGCTTGCAAGCTAATCAATGTGATATCACCGAGAGGGCCCAGAGTATATCTATCCGTCATCGGGATGAACAAATTCCACTCTCGATCCATGAGCCTCAACATAACACTTTATTAGTTCTGAATCCATCTTTATAATCACCCTGTTACGGTGTGACGTTTGATGTTATCAAGAAACTCTTCCGGTGTTAGTGATTGACATGATCTCATGGTCTAAGGATTAGGATCACTTCGTAAGTTGTTATAGCAATATAAACTCAATGACTTTGATCGTAATGCTATACTTCGGATGAATGTTCATCACACCATTACACTAATGGTGTGATCTCGTTATTAACAACATCCAATGTCCATGATGAGGAAACCTTGATCATCTTGTTAATCAACGAGCTAGTTTATGAGAGAGGCATAACTAGGAACTTTCTGTTTGTTTATTAAACACACATGTATTAACGTTTCCGTATTAATACAATTATAGCATGCAAAATAAACATCTATCATATACTTGGAATACACATAATAAACACTTTATTATTGCCTCTCAGGGCATATTCCCTTCAGTTCCATACACGATAAATCAAGTTTTGAACTTGGAAGACCCTCCGGAAAGGTGTAAAAACCTATCAGTCGTATTTGGATCTATAAAGAAACAGAAATGGATGTTTAACATCTATGAAATAGTCGACATGTCGTAAAGTATTTTACGACAATGTTCAAGGAATTGACTATGACAAGATTTGATCTTTCATAGCGATATTTAGTCTGGACGGATTAAAGTAGCAACCACTACATATAATTTGATATATGGTAGATGAATAAACAAAACAAAATTCTTCTAATAGAATGGTTACCTAGGACGTGTACAAGACACGGTCCAAAGGGTTTTGTTAATTCAAAGGATGCTAAAAAGGGCATGCAAACTTCAATCGTTGAAGTAAGCATCGTGGAGTTGGAATGTTCACCGTGATGAAAAGGAGTTTTCATCAGGAGACGATGAAGTTGCTTGCATTTGCAAGAAATTAAGTGGGAGCGCTGAGACATATTTCTAATACATTAAGTGGAGGATATCTTGTTGATTAGAAATGATGTATCTTTTATTGACAAAGGTTAAGAATTTCATTTCGATGAAAGACTTAGGCAAAACCCGAATATTTAGCATGAAAGTCTATAGTGGATAGACCGTGACGCTAATATGGTTATGTCAAACGTACATATATGAGATATTGAAGGAGTTCAATATAGACACGACAAGAAACGGTTCTTATCGCATGGAAAGGAATTGAATCAAGATTCAAGTGTATCGACACTTGATAAGTGAAACAAGACTCAAGTGCTTTGACACTTGATGTGTGAAATCACAAGGATGTTTTGATCAATCATACCATGATATGTACACATCCAGATATGTCCTATGCTCTAAGTGTTATGAGCATATACCAGAGTGAATCATAAAATCATCATTGGACGATAGTGAGGATATTCTTATGATCATTTGGAAGAACTAAGAATATATTTGTGTAGAGGTGACAAACAATTACAAATAGTTCATTGTAAAGCGTTACATTGATACTAGTTTTGTCACAAGATACAAATTAAGTTTATCTCAATTTAAACTATGTGTGGCACAATGAAATGGAAAGAAAGTTTCCATGATGGATTTGGATGAATTCCAAAGTTAAGACATTGTGACGGATACTACAACAAAAAGGCTAAGTATATGACTGCTATAGTAGCATCAAAGGAGGGAATTTGTGTCAAGTAGTTTGTTATCAAACTAAGGTGTGGTTCGCAATGGGCTAACACTAAAGATATATTGTACGACAATAGTATCGACGTGTTTTAACCCCAAGGAACTAAAGGTCTCACCAAAATACAAAATTTATACAATGCCATCTCATTGGAGAATGAGTGATCCGTGAAGACGCAAAGACATGCAAATACAAACGGACCTGAAGCGCCAGATCCGTAGATTATGTTAACCACTTGCAATTGCGTATATGGAACACCGGAAAGCCATAAGTGTTCAATACGCAAAGTTTTCAAACTAGATTATTGTCTCTAGTGCAAGTGGGAGACTAAAGGGAATATGCCCGAGAGGCAATAATAAAGTGGTTATTATCGTATTCCTTATTTATGATAAATGTTTATTTTACATGTTATAATTGTATTAATACAGAAACTTTAATACATGTGTGTTTAATAAACAAAAAGGAAGTTCCTAGTTATGCCTCTCTTATAAACTAGCTCGTTGATTAACAAGATGATCATAGGTTTCCTGATCATGGACATTGGATGTTGTTAATAACGAGGTCACAACATTAGTGTAATGGTGTGATGAACATTCATCCTAAGTATAGCATTACGATCAAAGTCATTGAGTTTATATTGCTATAACAACTTACCAAGTGATCCTAATCCTTAGACCATGAGATCATGTCAATCACTAACACCGGAAGAGTTTCTTGATAACATCAAACGTCACACCGTAACAGGGTGATTATAAAGATGGATTCAGAACTAATAAAGTGTTATGTTGAGGCCCATGGATCGAGAGTGGAATTTGTTCATCCCGATGACGGATAGATATACTCTGGGCCCTCTCGGTGATATCACATTGATTAGCTTGCAAGCAAGTGATTTGATCACTAGAATGTTATATCACGGGAACGAGAAAAGAGTGCATGTCAGTAACGAGATCAAACTAGGTATGGAGATACCGATGATCGAATCTCGGACATGTAATATATCGTGAAACAAAGGGATTAAGATACTAGCGCAAAAGGTTCCGACGATCACAAGAAAGTCATCGTTGAATGTGTGGGAGTCAGTATGGGTCTCCAGATCCCGCTTCTGATTATTGATCCGAGAGGGGTCTCGATCATGTCCGCATTATTCGCGAACCATAGGGTGACACACTTAAGAGACACCGACATCCATTTGGAGCAAAAGTTTCATGCCGAAAAGAATAACAAGCGCATGAATTTATTCACTAGATACCGAAACGGGTTTTCGGGTGAAATTGCAGAAAGTGTTTCTGCATGTGAAATGAAATACTAGCAAGGGGTTATATGTGAATGTTTGTCATTAAAGTAATTGAAAAAGTTCTGAATAAATAAAAGGAGTTTTATTTAATGAGAGTTTGCATTAAATTTGGTGGAAATTTAATGGGAATTTGAGTGGGGTTTTGAGTGGAGGGAATTGAAAGGCATTTGAGTGAGTGGAGTGTCCACCCACATGAATGTGGAAGAGGTGGGGGCAGCCCCATGGCTGGGCGTATGGCCCCTTGGGTGCCCCCCTCTCCCTCTAAAAGGATCCCCCCTCCCTCTCTCTCACTCACACCTCCTCGTGAAGGATCTCTCTCCCCCTCTAGAATTTATCCCCCATGGTCTCGGACTAGCGAGATACATGTTCCCGGTGGCTATTCGGCAAGAAAGAGTTGTGCTTCCGCTGCATCGCTGGAGCGAGGAGTCGGAGGTTGCTTGGTGCCTCGAACGTGTGTGCGAGCACGGATGCGCTGCTGTTTTGCGGCGCTAGGACTTCCTCTCGATCTTGAGATCGGCAAGAGATCGTCTACATCAACCACGAGTTCGGACTCGTTAAGCTTTGTCGGTCTTCAATTGTATGTTCTCTACGGATATACATCCGCCCGTTGTTTGTATCTAGTAGATAGATCTTGGTACATAGTTGTTCCCATCGTAGGAAATTTTTTGTTTTCTATGCTGTGAACCCTACACATATAATTATCTTGCTCTAATGATTACATGTGTACTTTATTATTATCTTTTATTCCCATCAGATGTTTTGCACAGCTACAGGTGAAACCAAACACCCTAGGCCCTCCCTCTCCATCATCGACAACAACAAAAGATCACAAACTCTTGGTTTGATAAAACACTAAAAGAATTCTAAAACTCTTGAAGGGCCGTTAAAGTAACTTCACCAAGCTTTCTGCTTCTCGAGGATTCGATAACCTGGGTCTACTAGGGAAAAGGAGCTATACTACATCTGTAATCCGGATTGAAGGTATCAACCCTTTTTCTAGCGCCATTGCCGGGGAAGCAATAGCTACCCTGGTAAGGTTATTAGGAACCTTGCTAGTTTTAATTCTTGTTTTAATTTTGTTAGTTTTCTTTCAATATTTATTTGAAAACCCAAAATAAATAGTTAGTCTTATTGTTTTTACTATCATAAGTTTTTGTTTTAAGAAAACCCAAAAACATAGGTACTATGGCTGAAAAGAAACTTGGGAGTTTGCAACTTGCAACAATGATTATTTGCGTACTCCTATTATCCATCCAATAATTACTGCCGAGGGCTATGGAATTAAGCCCCACTATTTAAGTTTGGTTCAACAAAATCAATTTGGAGGCTCTGCTGCTGAGGATGCATGTATGCACTTGAACACTTTCACTCAAATATGTGATATGATGCGCATTAAAGATGTTGACCCCAATGCGGTCAAGCTGTGCTTATTTCCTTTCTCTCTTAGAAGAAGAGCAAAAGAATGGTTGATATCTTTGACTAAAAATACTATTACATCATGGGTGGAATGTACTTCTTTATTCATGACTAAATTTCTCCCACCTGCAAAGACTATGCAACTAAGATCTAATATTACTGGTTTCAGAAAGGAAGAGCGTGAGCCACTAGCACTTGCATGGGAGAGAATGAAAGAATGCATGAGAAACTGTCCAAGCCATGGGATGGAAGATTGGTTAATTCTCCATTTATTTTATAATGCTCTTAACCCTGTGTCTAAGTCTATGCTTGATACTGCAGCTGGAGGAACATTTATGGGCAAACAAATTGCCAAAGCAAAGCAGCTTCGAGACAATATGCAAGACAACCATGCCCAATGGCATGTGGAAAGATCAAACACAAAGAAGGTGAACTCCGTCACACCGCAGGAAAATGAAGAACTCACTGCTAAGCTAGATGAGGTCATATTAGCCTTCAAGGATAAGGAAACTATGACACCCTCGGGATCAGGGCTAAACAAATCCCAGACCTCCATCTAACATAAGCTTAACGTTGAGCTCGAGGATATCCAGTGAAGAATTGATAACACGGCAGTGACCCTACGACACAAAAAATTATTACAGCAAGCTCATAACTGAGCAGAGAACCAAATTATTACAAGTAGAGGTCACTAACCACAAACATCAAACAACAGAAGGCAAATTATTCTATTAAGTATAGAGAACTTAACAAATGGCCTAAGAGGCCTGAAGCATAACGATGACGTCCTAGCCCATATATTCCAGGCTGCCGGCCGGGAACCCCAAGCTACTCGTCGATGTCGATGTCGTACAAAACCCATTTTCAGGGGAACACTTACTCTGCCAAAAGTATCAACAAAGCAAGGGTGAGTATAGGGTGTACTCCGCAAGACTTATGGCTGGTGGAGTTGTTTTGCATAAAGCCATCTTTGTTTATAAAACAAGAGAGAGAAGAAGCATGTCTAGTCAGAATATTTTAGAAGGGGGTAAGAGAGTGACATCTACGAAATATTGATCATCATCTTTGATATCCACCAAGTTATCATCATCTGAACCCTAACTAGGATCACCCCCTCATACCCATGAGGAAGCATCCTTAAGCACACGTTGATCTACCAAGTTTTATGATTAGGTTATAGTTCTCTATGATCTTACAATTCGGTCATCAAGCGTTCATAACCGTGAACACGGCTTTTCGAAAAGATTTAACCCTGCAGGGGTGTACAACTTTACCCACACGTACCAACGGACTCTTAATGCCAGATCATTAGTCCTCTTCCTTGGAAGGCCGACAGAGGATGGTTGACCATGACCTTTACCTTGCTTTCACCGAGACCATGAGTCACGCCCTAAGGATGGTTCCGCCGTAACGGGTCAAATTCCGAAGAAGGTCCCTAGATATGTGAGGCGAGGTTGGTTTACCAGGGGTTCCACCCACCCCAAGCAACCCCGGCCACGCTTACCTACCTGTTATGATGCACCTTCACCCGCCAAATCTTTCAAAAGGTTTTCTATGCATATGTCGAATGTAACGCCCGAACTATGTGACTCATGGAATCTAGTAGGAAAGTAAATCAGGCGAGGGGTTCCCAAGCCCCATGTGGTTGTACGCTCGTCTCGATTCGAAAGGCAAGAACTCAGTTCCTAGTGGTGGCGAGCATGGGACTACAAAAACCACATCCCACTATGGCCTCCCATACAAGCCTTAGCATGTTTAATCTCATATAACCTCTGATCTTATCTCATAACGTTCTCCTGTCATACTAGATTCTCTGCATCTGATACATCATATGGATGAACCAGCACTGATAGCTATGCATGGCTAAGCAGGACACAGATATAAGATCTAGCAGTGCACATAAGTCAAACCTAGTTATGCTAGGAGCAGTGGATCAGGTAACATAATCTCAAAGGGAGAAATGTAATAGATAGAATGCTCTATCTATCCATAAAAGACCATAGTAGAATCGTATGCATCATGGCAAGATTTCAAATGCTTTTGAAATTGTAGGATTATATCATGGTGGTGCTATGCTTGCCTTTGCCTGTTGATATCCAATAAGCAGGGCTTCGGACATCCAGTACTTGACTTGGTTATAATTGGTCAAGTATTATCTTCGAACTTCGACCTTCGATGGTGTGGACCTCGGTCTTCGATATCGTATTCTACCGGGAAGAAGCAAAACACCGGAAATAAAGGAAACAATCAACACATGGCATCGATGCAATACTCAAGCAAGGATGATGATATGACAAGTTAAATTGTATTGAAATAAAACCCTAGAACATGCTTGGCAATTTAAACGAGGTTTCAAGGGGTATCAACCCTAGTTCGGGGAAACTCCGAAATCACCTATGAGGGGTTACTATGTTCTTCTATTTAAACTTTTCATGGAAGTTGTTGAACAATGCATGATTATAGCTTAGATAAATAGATCTCATTTTTCTAAACATTTTGATATATTATACATATTTTTCTAACTTAAAATGAATTAGTTATGATTTTTCCTAACTTAAATCAATTTTAAACCATTTTTAAAACAATTTATCATTTTATTAAATATTTCACCACGTGGACCAACATGTCAGGTTTTTATTCATTTCAGAAAATGATTACATAAATTATTAAAATGCTGACAGGTAGGCCCCACTAGGATTTATTATTTTGTAACACACCAATATTAGCTAATTATTATTTAGGGTTGATTGTCCATCATGATCATCATTTAATAAAAATGCGTGCAAGAAATACACAAAACCCTAAACCCTAACCCTTCCCTCTCTATTTGAAATGCATTCAAAAGGGTTTTGAAAAAAACTACAAAAGTAATAGAGCCCAAATTGACCAAAGGGCTCCCTGCAGTACTTTACATATTTGATAAAAGCTTCTAATATTTTTGAATGATTCAAAACAGAATTTGAATTGAAATACAAAAGGAAAAGTGAAAACAGAAAAGAGAAAAATATTATGGAAAAAAATAGAGCAGCAACAGCTTCCCAGGCCGCAGCCCACTCACTCTTCCCTCTCTGCAACCTTTGCTGCAGCCCACCCCGGCCCAGCAGCGGCCCACTCCAGGCCCGGTACCCCTTCGTCGTCCTGTCGCTTTCGTTCCCGACGCTGAGAAGCTCGCTGCAGCGCCACCGTTCGTCGATCCGCGCCGCTTCCTTGTCGTCGTCCATCGCCTCCTAGGGGAGGATAAGATCATCGCATCGATGCCTTGCCTTCCTCATCCACTTTCCCCTCTTCTCCGAGACCTCTCTCTTCCTCTCCCGATGTAGGAACCGAACCTTAGCCGCCGCAGTCAACGTGCGCTGTCATCATTCTGGCCTGCCCCGTGCCTCTCCGATACTCACTTGAGCTTCACCTCCTCGCCAGCAACCTCCCTGCAGAAGGAATCGAGGAGAACCGCTCGGAATCGCCTGCATCGCCATCGTCTTCCCTGCCTCTGGCCGAGCTTCGTCGCTGCCATGAATGCCGTTGCCGACCCCTCCGTTAGCCTCACGGTGAGCACCCGGTGCTCAAGCACCACTCCGTGTCTCCCCTACCTCCCTGGTTACCCCTCGCTTCGAGGTCCGCCGCCGTGCGCCGTCAGTCACCGCCGCAGCACCTGCTCCGACGACCAACCCAAGGCGGCGCCGCCATAGCTAGGACCGTCTCGCTGCCCTGATTCAAACGCGCACACACACGCGCCTCGGTTCGCCCTCCTTCACCGTCTGACATCGCCGTCTGGCGTGTACGCCGGCGAGCTGACGTGGTCCCGCGTGGCTTGCCTGCGTGGCATCGGTCCCACCCGTCAGCCTCTTTGGCTAGATCCACTAGCAGTGTAAAATCCCCTGAGCCCACTTTGCGCGTGTGGATGCTGAGGTGGCCTAGGGCCCACCTGTCTGTGACTGTGGCTAGCCCAGCCTGAGTGTAAAAAGTAATTCCAGATTTATTTAAATTAAGAAAAGGTTTAATAATTTCAGGAATTGTTTGAATATTGTAAATTCAATATCTTTTTAATTATAAGTCAGAAAAATACAAACAATATATCAAAATATTCAGAAAATGAAACCTAGCTATCTAAACTATAATCATGCATTGTTCAACAACTCAAATGACAAGTTTAATTAGAGAACTAATCAACCCCTCTCATATGATTCCGGAGTTTTCCTGAATTAGGGTTTGCGCCCCTCGGAACCCCGATTAAGTTGTCGAGCATGCTTAAGGGATTCAATTCAATGCAATTTAACTTTTCATATCATCATCCTTGCTTGAGCATTGCATCGATGACATTGTTGATTGTCTCCCCTTTATTTCCGGTGTTTGGTTCTTCCCGGTAGAATGCGAGATCGAGATCGAGATCGAAGACCGAGGACCACACCATCGAAGATCGACGAACAATACCTGAACAACTGTAATGAAGTCAAGTACAAGGATCCCAAAGATCTGCTTATCTGCTATCAACTGGCAAAGGCAAGCATAGCCCCACCATGATATAATCCTATGATTTCAAAAGCATTTCAATTCTTGCCATGATGCATACGATTCTACTGTGGTATTTTATCGATAGATAGAGTATCCTATCTATTGCATACTCCCTTTGAGCTTATATTACCTGATCCACTGCTCCTCGCATAACTAGGTTTGGCTTGTGTGCAATGCTAGAGCTTATATCTGTGCCATGCTTAGCCTTGCATAGCTGTTGGGTCTGGTCCATCCAGATGATGTATCAGATGCAGAGAATCTAGTATGACAGGAGAACGTGATGAGATGATATCAGAGGTGATATAAGATTAAACATGCTAAGGCTTGTATGGGAGTCCACGGTGGGATGTGGTTTTTCTAGTCCCATGCTCGCCACCACTAGGAACTGAATTCTTGCCTTTGGAACCGAGACGAGCGTACAGCCACACGGAGCTTGGGAACCCCTCGCCTAATTAACTTTCCTAGTAGATTCCATGAGTCACATAGTTCGGGCATTCCATTCGACATATGCATAGAAAATATTTTGAAAGATTTGCCGAGTGAAGTTGGTGCATTCATAACAGGTAGGTAAGCATGGACCGGGTTGCTTGGGGTAGATGGCGCCCCTGTTACCCAACCTCGCCTCACATCTTTAAGTACCGGCTTCGGGATTTGACCCGTTAAGGCGGAACCATACTTATTGCGTGACTCATGGTCTCGGCGAAAGCAAGGTAAAGGTCGTGGTCAACCACCCTCTGTCAGCCTTCCAAGGAAGAGGGCTAATAGCTTGGCATTAAGAGTCGATTGGTACGTGTGGGTAAAGTTGTACACCCCTGCAGGGTTAAATCTTTTCGAAAAGTCGTGTTCATGGTTATGAACGCTTGGTGACCAGATTCTAAGATCATAGAGAACTATAACATAATCGTAAAATTTGGCAGATCAACGTGTGCTTAAGGATGCTTCCTCATGGGTACGAGGGGGTGATCCTAGTTGGTAGATGATGATGATTTGGTGGATATCAACAGATGATGATTTGGTGGATATCAACAGATGATGATAAATATTTCGGAGATGTCGCTCTCTTATCCCCTTTTTAAAATACTCTGAATAGATGAGTTTCTTCTCTCTCTTGTTTTATAAACAAAAGATGGCTTTATGCAAAACAATTCCACCAGCCATAAGTCTTGCGGAGTACACCCTTTACTCACCCTTTCTTTGTTGATACTTTTGGCAGAGTAATTGTTCCTTGAAGATCAGTTTGGTACTACATCGACATCGACGAGTAGCTTGGGGTTCCCGGCCGGCAGCCTGGAATCTATGGGCTGGGACGTCATCGTTATGCTTCAGGCCTCTTAGGCCATTTGTTAAGTTTGCTATACTTAATAGCATAATTTGCCTTCCGTTTTTTTATGTTTGTGGTCAGTGACCTCTGCTTGTAATATTTTGGTTCTCTGCTCAGTTATGAGCTTGCTGTAATAAATTTTGTGTCATAGGGTCACTGATGTGTTACCGATTCTTCACTGGATATTCTCGAGCTCAAGGTTAAGCTTATATCAGATAGAGGTCTGGGATTTGTTTAGCCCTGATCCCGAGGGTGTCACAGTTCTTGGTATCAGAGCAGTATCGACCGTAGGAAAACCTTGCTATTCGTCGATGTTGAGTCTAGTCCTTGTGAAAACTATTTCAAAGATGAATAGTATTTGCAAAAACTTTAGTATGCTTCTTTTTCTCCTTATCCAGTTTCGCTCTAACTCTGGGTTAACTTATCTGGTGTTGACTTTGAAAAGTTTTGATATCTCTTCTAGTCTTTCAAAGCTTAGGTACCTTCTTGGCATGTCGTTTCTAAGCCAGTTGACCTAGTGTTGAGTTCTCTAGAGTTGTGTGTGTTGTGAATTCCTTGTTACCCCTTTTTCTCTTGTTCATCTGAGAGATTCCTTTCTATGATGATCTCTCTATCTTCTGGACCCACAATATTATATTGTTGGATCTGCAGTGTTTTGTTCTAGGCTTCGAGGTTTCCTTTTGCCTCGTGTGCCTCCTTCTTGTCGTTTGGGTACTTCATAAGGTGTTCCTTCTCTTAGAAGCTACCTTGTGATTACTAACTTGCAGTGTACGTCGTGTCACTCAAGTAGTAGTTACTGCTTTTCTCGGGTTTTAACCCTTGGACTTGAACCTAAGATCCCTGATTGTGCTGGATTTTGGTGTTGTGAATCTTGTACATGAAGCTGACCTTTAACTCAAGATCCTTTCTTTGACCCCTGTCGTTAATGCTCACACATTACCTCAGGATGGCTGGTACTACAATTCTAGCCTTCAAGCTTGTAGTTATCGTCGTGATTAAATTGTGACAACTAAGGACTTCCCCTACCACATGTTATGGCAGATGTTCTTTAATGGAACCAAATAGATCACGACAAGAGTACTCCTCGAGAGTCTCGCATCTATACTCGTGACTCTGCCACACCTTACCCTTTCCGTTTTCGGGAGATTGTTGACTTATGCATCCACATCTCGGGATTATATCCTGAGCATGTTCCTTCTTTCCTTGTTGTTTTCCGACCTTTGTCTACCAGTTGGTAACCAAGTAGTACATGTGCATTGGTGTCTTCCGATGCAATATACTCTTGCGGTCCATCAAGACAAACCATTTCGGGATGTCTAGGAGAAACAAACTCCAGTACCTCGTTATATCTAGGACCAGGTCAAAGTGTTGTAATTCGTAGATCAAGAGGCATTGATTGTCTACCATCTGTTCTACCTTAGAGTATCACACTCTTTTATACTAAGAGGTCGTGCCGAGTTTCATGACCTTAATGAAGTGATGCTCCTACACATATTCACCCTCTCTCCCTCGAGCTTTCGCGCTCGTGAGTGATGCGTGTGCGTAATAATGTGGCCATCTAAGACTCTTAGCAATTATTATTGTTTTGAACTCCAAGGACATTTTTGTCATTCTTAGCGTGATTGGTTAACCCTGTCACTAAGCAAAGGATGATTGTACTACCAAGTCCGATATTCTGGTATGCTCTCTTCCGTCAAAGAGTTACGTTTTTGCCGAAACTCTAAGACTATGTCCTCTTGCCTTACCAAGCAAGTTTCCTCTTGAACAAAGTGACATATCGGTGGTTCGTGATATTATAGTTGTCTTCCTAGAAGTATCTCCATGTTGCCACATGATCGTGTTGTCAAGTTCTTGAGCAAGTAAGTTCTCTGAACTGCACCTTTCTCCAAGGTCCATACTGGATACCCCTGAACTAGTTAGTTGAGCTTAAACAACAACTTTGAGAGTTGTAAGACAAAAGTTATATCCAACTCAGTTCCTTCTAAAAGGGATGTCTAGTTTTGTTCATGTTGAAGAAAGACAGTATCTCCTTTGTGGATATGTTATTTTTTTCCGTCTTTGATTTGATCTGGGTTATCGTCAAATCAAACTCAGTTCCAAGGACTATCTTGATAGTGTTTCTTTTCGTGATGTTTCACTTGAGTACATTTTCATGTCCTTTGGTCTGACCATTATGTTTGCCTCGTTCAGGAAACATATGAGTCCATCTTCTTGGAGTGTTTTGATAAGTTTGTTGTTGAGCCCATCGATGACATGCTTATCCTCTCCATGCTAGATTTGATTCATATGGAACATTTGGCATTAATGTTGGAAAAATTCGAGAACCTTCTTCGGGTCATTTCGAAGTATGAGTTCTGGATGTTAGAAGTGACCTTCTCTGGTTCACTTGCAGTTGTTGAAAGATGTCGTCGTGGATTCGAGAAGAGTTATATCCGTTCCTTAAGGATACATGTGTGTATTGTTGTTAGCACCTTATGTGTGTACAGTTGTCTCTCGACAAGTTGTAAAGACATGGGTCTAGCAATTTAGCTCAGTCTTTTGGAGCTTTACACTAGAGTCCCTGTCTTGAGAATCTAGTAAATTTACCTTTGCGGTAAATGTTGCAAACTTTCTACTCGGACATGCTGAGTCCGAAATATTATTCCACCTAACCAAAGCTGAATCTCAAGCAGCAACGATGGTTGGTGTTCCTCAAGGTTTTGACATAGGTCTCTTGTAAATATGGCAAGATTGATGTAATGGTTGACACAAACTTAGCCGGAAAGACCTATTTTCATATTCTCTTAACTCAGCAGTAACGACCACTCTTCATGAGGCTTCTTCTATAATTTATTATAGGAGTTCTTCTTATGGTTTTCTTTGTATCCGAAGTTTGATCTTTACTTGATGGTCGATTTCTCGAACATCAAGGAGAACATTTAAAGTAGTGTTGCTAACTGTCTCTCCGTCAATCCTCCAGACTCTTTTATGTTGACAAACATTTTGTTGTGTCAAATAATTGAAGTCTAAGAACGAAGTTTCTTTCTTCTCGTGTTATCAGGAATCTTCTTACCAATTCGTCTAGTGGTGTAAAGTGATACCATAATGTTAGACCCCTCCTTTGTGAAGGAAAAGGATCCCTGTGATTACAATGCTAGTCCCTGGATCAATGCTAGCATCCACAGTTTAATATGAAGTACACAGATACAAAGGTCGTTTATTACATTAATTCCAGAGATAAAACATAGTCTTTTACAACTCAGGGCCAAAGGCCTAATACAAGAGTTTATGGAATAAGTAAATAAACACAAGTCCTCATCTTCATGTGCCACAGGCAAGCATGTTGAGTGTAGACTCATGACTCCTACTCATCATCGGAGTAACCTGCAACATCACAAGTTACAGCCACAGAGGGTCAATACTTTGGAATAGTATTGGCAAGTGATACCTTAGTAAATTTTAAGTGGACTATATTACTATATGCATTTTGGCTAAGTGTAGCTTGGCTTGCTTTGCTTGAAAATAGGTTTTTCCCTATTAGTTGAAATCACTAAGTTTTTCTTTGTCAAAAGCTTCCCAAAGAATCCACCAATAGACATTGGGGTCCTTCACCCTTGTTCACCCACAAGTTTTACTTAGAAGTTGGAGTGATGAGATTCTTGTAGCTTCCATGTCTTGATGCTCAAATTGTCCATTGCCATGGACTTGGCTAAGTACTTAGGTTTTCCATCTGCAGAGGTTGTGCACTTTCCCCACCATACTTGGTTTCCCAAGACAGGACCTTTCAGAAGCCTTTCCTTAGTCAAATGGACGCGCTCCAACCTATCATTCCCACTACCACCAACTGTCCAAATGACTAAGTTCTAGCAACCTATATGATCAAGGCAGAGCCCATATTGCCAAGTGGTTGCACTGTAAGCTTTCTCAACACTTGGCCTCCAAATCCCTTTGTGCCTGGGTGGCATACCACAAGTGTGATACACAAGCCAAGTCCATGGCCTTGTGTAACCACTCAACATAAACCAATCTTTCCATTCCACCCAGGAGGTTTATTGACTTAGTGGTTTTATTAAGAAAACATAAGTATCATGACTTAGAAATATAGTCATTATAGCATGAATAGATTATACCATCCCTTGTTTGCTAGTAGCTAGGCTAAGCATGGCATGGTAACTTACTTAGGAAAATTCCTAACAATTCTACCATTCTAACTACATAGGATTTCCCAATCTTTTATTTGGCAAGAGTAGAATGCAAGACTTAGCAAAATATCTAATGCTAGTACAAAACATAGGTTGGAAATATTCATGAAAATATCACTTGCCTTGGTAATGTGGAGAGTAGCACTCCTCACAGTCAGAGTTACTAGCAAAATCTACACAAGATTTGTGGCATACAATTACACACAATTTATATACAATCAAAAATAATATGAATGCATGCATGCAAGAATTTTACCAAGTGGTGATTTTGAAAACTCTACCAAGCATGTACATGTTTACAGAAACTTAACAAGTCACAAGTTTGCCAACTAAACTTATTTATCCCTAAAACAAATTACTAAACTAAATCCATACTCAAAATAGCCTTAAACATGTTTCTACAAATAATGTCATTCTAATGGTTACTATTTGTTAAAAACTTTGCATAAACAGAAAGGCCTTGATTCACTGAATCCAACGGTATAAAGTTTTCAAAATTCTAACGTGGCATTCAAAAGTTATAGCAGTTTGAAGTTTGGATCTAAATCTGATTCGAATTTCTGTTTTTGAATTCACCCTAGACACGTGTCGCAGTCTCACTGGCACGTACCGATTCGCGCGGATCGGCAGCCGCAGACCGTAGGATCTAACTTAGATCTGGCGGCTCAGACACGCGCGTACCTCTTCAATTAAGATCTATCCTAGCCCTACGATGCAGATCCAACGGACTAAATCAACAAGCCACAAACTGGCGGCGCTAGCGGCGTTGACTGGCGGTGGCGCGTCTGACTACGGCGGCGCCGGCGCTCTAGGTCGTCCGGGGAAGCAAGAAGGCGCTTACCAGGACCGCGGTGGCGTGGTGAAGCTCGAGGTGGTTCTGGTTTGTCAAGGGGCGTGCTGACGCGGTGATGATTCCTCGTCGGAGTTGAGTCTGGCGACAGGTGGTTCTGTTCGAGGTCAAAGGCGACGTTGTCGATCACTAGGAGGCAAACGGAGAGTGTGGTCAGGTGCAGAAGATCACGGAGAACACGCGTGTGTGAAGGACAAGGCTTGGGGCGGTCTGGACTTACCACTGGAGGTCGTCGGAGTTGAAGCCGAAGACGGTGGCGGCCAGTCGTCGACGTTGCTGGAGCTACAGGTCGTGCGAAGGTAAGTGGGGTGTGTCAGTAGATGTGCCGAGACTTACTGAACAAAATAGCATGAAGGAGAGGTAGAGGGGAACACGAGGCTCACCGGAATTTGCCGGTGCGGTCGTCGGAGCAGCGGCGGAGTCGTGCGAGTCGTGGACAGCCTGGTGGCGTGAAGGCAAAATTGACTGGGGGGAAATGGTCGTGGGGAGGTGGGGATCTTATAGCCCGAGGCTCGACAGGTAACGCTCGCTGAATCAATGCCCATTAAGCTCGCGAGCTCAGCGCTGCAACAGGCAGCGGCGAGGTCGTGCGCGGAATCAGGGGGAAGACGATGCTGACATGGAGAAGGCTCGCTCGTCAGCGAAGGGCGCGAGGTGGAGGTGGGATATGGCTGTCAGCGACTGAGTGCGTGCGCTCGCGCGTGAGAGAGGAAAAGAAAACCCCCGGGTGGGCTAGTTGGGCTCGATTCGATGCTGGGCCAGAAACCTGGCGCGCGGCCTTCTTATTTTGTTTATTCCTTTTCCTTTTCTATTTTGGTTTTCAGGAATGATTTAGACATGAATTCAATTTTTTTTTGAATTCAAACAAATCTGGGGATTTTTGCAGGGTACTGTGGTTTCAAAAATCAGTTATTTAACCATGTGGTTACCCTGCAAGGTCTTGGTCAAGCTTGGATTTAAAACAATCAGAGACTTTGCCTCTGGTTTGCAAATGTTTAAAAATAGGGTTTTGAATTTATTTCCAAGTTGAAAACTTTGGTCAAACTTTTACACCTAAACTTTCCAACAATGGAGGCAAGCAAACAAGTTCCTAAACATTCAAGTTTCAAAGGGTGATGGCCATTCGAATTAAATTTGCTCACATGAAATCATAGCATCAAGTTTCTGTTTTTCTGAAATGGTTTTGATTTTGAAACCCTAAATGATGATGGATGCATGGATGATATGAATGAGTTTTGGAATATGAATTTAGGGATGTTACAAATCTAACCCCCTTAAGATCAATCTCGCCCTCGAGATTCGGAGTGTCTAGCAAATAGGTGAGGGTGGTCTTTCCGAAGATCATCTTCTCTTTCCCATGTTGCTTCCTCTTCGGAATGATGATTCCATTGTACCTTGCAAAACTTGATAGTTTTTGTCCTAGTGACTCTTTCTGCAGTCTCAAGAATCTTGACAGGCTTTTCTTCATAGGTGAGGTCACTTTCTAGTTGAACCTCTTCCAAAGGTATGGTATCCTTCAAAGAAGATTCTTCCATCTCTGGGTGACATTTCTTAAGCTGACTCACATGGAATACATTATGGACAGCTGACAGAGATTCTGGCAATTCAACTTCATATGCAACTTCTCCCTTGCGACTTAGAATTTTGAATGGCCCAACATATCTTGGTGCCAACTTTCCTTTGACTCCAAATCTTTTCACTCCACGAAGTGGTGATACTCTGAGATAAGCTCTATCCCCAACTTCGTAGGTGACTTCTCTACGCTTGGAATCCGCGTAGCTTTTCTTTCGGGACTGTGCTATCTTCAACTTGTCCTTAACCAATTTGACTTTCTCTTCGGCGTCTTTGATAAGATCGGGTCCAAACAAACTCCTTTCTCCCACACCATTCCATAGCAATGGGGTGGTACACTTCCTTCCGTAGAGAAACTCAAATGGTGCCATCCCAATACTAGATTGATAGCTGTTATTGTAAGAGAACTCTGCGTAGGGCAGACTTTCATCCCAACTTGCTCCATAGTCTAGAGCACATGCCCTCAACATGTCTTCAAGAATTTGGTTAGTCCTTTCTGTTTGTCCATCAGTTTGAGGATGAAAAGCAGTGCTGAATTCCAATCTCGTTCCTAAAGATTCATGGAGCTGTCTCCAAAAGTGAGAAGTGAACTGAGTTCCTCTATCAGACACAATACTTTTAGGCACACCGTGAAGGCATACAATTCTGCTCATGTAGATTTTGGCTAACTTGGCACTTGTATAAGTTGTCTTCACGGGTATAAAATGAGCCACTTTAGTTAGGCGATCCACTACTACCCATATAGAATCATACCCTGACCTGGTCCTTGGTAATCCGGTAATGAAGTCCATACCGATATTTTCCCACTTCCATTCAGGAATAATAGGTAGTGGTTGAAGCAAACCCGCTGGTTTCTGATGCTCCGCTTTTACTCTACTACATACATCACACAAAGCAATATGTTCGGCGATGTCTCTCTTGAGATTGTTCCACCAAAATCTTTCTTTCATATCCATGTACATCTTGGTGTTTCCCGGGTGAATAGAATACGGAGAGTTGTGGGCTTCTTGTAGAATCAGTTTCCGCAACTCCGGGTCTTGTGGAACACAAATACGTTTCCCGTGCCATAAAGTACCTTGTTCGTCTATATGGAAACTTTTAGCTTTCCCTTGGATAATCCTTTCCTTAATCTCTTCGATTTCTTTATCCGTCTTTTGGGCTTCTTTAATCGTATCCAACAGAGTGGGTTGAACATCCAATGACATGAAATGTCCTTCTGGCACAATCTCTAATCTGAGTTCTTTGAATTTCTTACACAAGTCATCTGGCAATTCTCCTTTGGTAAGGCCATTTACAAACACCTTAACGACTTAGAGCATCTGCTACTACATTTGCTTTACCGGGGTGGTATTGCAAACTTAGGTCGTAATCCTTGATAAGTTCTAGCCATCTCCTTTGTCTCATATTGATTTCCTTCTGGGTGAAGATAAACTTCAAACTCTTGTGATCAGTGAATACTTCACAACGCTTTCCCAAAAGGTAGTGTCTTCATGTTTTGAGTGCATGGACAACAGAGGCTAACTCCAAATCATGAGTAGGATAGTTTACCTCATGAGTTTTGAGTTGTCTCGAGGCATAAGCCACAACTTTTCCGCCTTGCATAAGTACGGCACCCAAACCTTGATGAGATGCATCACAATATACTTGGAAATCCTTTTCCAAATCTGGCAGACATAGAACTGGTGCTGTCACAAGTCTCTTATTTAATTCTTGGAAGCTGACTTCACAACCTTCAGACCAAGCGAACTTCTTGTCCTTCTTTAACAATTCAGTCATTGGCTTAGCAACCTTTGAGAAATTTTCAATGAACCTTTTGTAGTATCCTGCTAAGCCAAGGAAACTACGAACTTCTTTCACATTCTTTTGAGATTCCCATTCTATCACAGCTGAAACCTTAGCAGGATCAACTGCTACACCATCCTTTGTCATAACATGACCAATAAAACCAACTTCTTCTAGCCAGAACTCACACTTGCTGAATTTGGCATATAGTTTATGTTCCCTCAGTTTCTCAAGTATCAAGCGTAAGTGTCTTTCATGTTCTTCCTTGCTCTTAGAGTAGACTAAGATATCATCGATAAAAACGACAACAAACTTGTCAAGGAATTCCATGAACACCTTGTTCATCATATTCATGAAGTATGCTGGAGAGTTGGTTAAACCAAAAGGCATCACAGTGTACTCATACAATCCATACCTTGTGGTGAATGCTGTTTTAGGTATGTCTTGCTCTCTTATCTTGAGTTGAAAATAGCCTGACCGAAGATCAATCTTTGAGAACACGCACGCTCCTTCTAGCTGATCAAACAAGTCGTTGATTCTTGGCAAAGGATATTTGTTTTTGATAGTTACCTCGTTGAGAGAACGGTAATCTATGCATAACCTTTGTGTTCTATCCTTCTTTTCCACGAATAAAACTGGATCTCCCCAAGATGAAGAACTTGGCTGGATGAATCCTTTCTGCAATTGTTCTCCGAGTTGTTTCTTGAGTTCCTTTAATTCGTCAACTGACATTTTGTAAGGTCTCTTTGCCCTTGGTCCAGAACCTGGTACCAAATCTATTATAAACTCCACATCTCTATCTGGTGGCATTCCCGGTAACTCTTCCGGAAACACATCCGGATACTCACACACAATTGGCACAGTGTCCATGCTAACCCTTTTAAGAGAATTCAGCTTACTTCCTTTAGATTCAAAGTTTGACCTGAATTTTATTCTTTTTCCTTCTGGGGTTGTGAGTGCAACAGTATGATTAGCACAATCTAGTACTCCTTCATACTTAGTCATCCAATCCATTCCCAATATTACGTCTAGTCCTTGGGAATCTAGGATTATCAGGCTCACTGGAAACTTATGCTTTCCAAACTCTATGACAAGATCCCGGCATCCAAGACTCACTATCATATCTCCACCCGGAGAACTAAATTTTATTGGACACCCAATGTTTTCCGATGCAAACCCATTTCTATCAACGAATGCTTTTGATATGAATGAATGAGATGCACCAGTGTCAAAGAGTACAAATGCTGGAATGGAATTGAGTCTGAACTTACCAGCAACAGCGTCAGGCTCCTCATAGACCTCCTCCACATTGATGTGGTTAACCTGTCCTTTCTGAAAAGGATTGGGCTTGTTAGGTCCTTCAACTTTCTTCTCAGGGCACTCGTTAGCATAATGCCCCAGCTTCTTGCATTTGAAGCACTCAACCTGACTGATGTCCTTTTTAGCAGGCTGACTTCCACTTCCACTTCCGCTGTGGTGGCTCTTATGTCCACTCTTGTGGTTCTTGTACTTATCATTGTCATGACTGTGGTCATGCTTGTTGTCATGACGGTTGTGGTTGTGGTGCTTGTTGAATTTCCCATGCTTGTGGGATCCTGAGCTGCCACTGTCATCATAGTGAGATCGTTTGTGAGACGATCCCGAGATGTGTTTGTCGGAGTGTTTCCTCTTCCTACTCTCGACTTGCTTCATTTTACTCTCCAAAATAGCAGCCTTGTCACACAAAGACTGATAAGTTGGAACATAAGCCACAGAAAGCTGCAGATTCAGCTCATCATTCAAGCCCTCCAGAAACTTTTCCTTTCTTTTGGCATCTGTGTCAACCTCATCCGGTGCATAGCGCGCCAGATTGTTGAACTCTTCTATGTATTCAGCCACGCTGCGGTGGCGCTGCTTCAGGTTGTGAAACTCCTTCTTTTTCAGACTCATCATTCCTGATGAGATATGAGCAGTGCGAAAACCATCTTCAAAGATAGCCCAAGTCACCTCATCCAAAGGAGTGGTGATTTGGAAGTTGTCCCACCATGTGGCGGCTGGTCCTTCCAACAGATGCGCTGCGAACCTGACCTTTTCAGCATCCGTGCAGCCCACGGTCACTAAGTCCTTGTTTACGGAACGTAGCCAATCATTGGCTACCATGGGATCAGTTGTCCCCGAGAACTTAGCTGGCCTCAAACGCAGAAATCTGGTGAGCATATCAAAACTCGGAGGGTTGTTGTTGTTGTTGTTGTTGTTATTGTTGTTGTTGTTATTGGGGTTGTTGTTGTTGTTGTTGTTATTCTGGTTTTGGATGAATGTTGTCATCATCTGCATAAGCTGCGTCTGAGCATTCATCATCTGTTGCATTTCTGGAGTGATGTTGTTGGGGTTGGGGTTTGCGCGACGGGGAGGCATCTGTGGTTTGTTCAAATAGAGATAAGAATGAGATACCCATACATGATTCATGCACATTACATCACATAAGCAAACACATAACATGCAACACAAGAATAAAAGTTCAACAACAAAATAACGAAGTCTCAAAGTAAAACACACAAGTGGCAAGCCATCCACATGTCGGATGGTCCAATAACAAGTTCACAAATAATAAGTACGAATATGAAAGATAAACGAGTAGTCAAGTCTACTCATCAGCATCAATCTCCTCCTCGACGAAGGTAAGACCTGCGTTCTCCATCGCGGTCTTGTTCTCCTCAATCGTAGTGGTCAAGGGATCGATCTTGGCCTTGAGAGCCCTCTTCTGGGAGCGAAGCCTCTCAATAACCATCTGCTGCTGCTCTAGCTCGAAATCCTTGGACTTCAGTTCCTCGGTCATGTCCCGGATCCTCTTGTTCCTATCCTGGACGCGTTTCTCCTGACTCTTGAACTTGCGGTCCTGGGCCTCGAACTTCGTCTCCATTTCCTTGACCATCTCGTCCTGTTGTGCGAAAAGCTTGTCCTTCTCGCGTAGCTGCACCTGGAGCTCGTCATTGCTGAGCATGACGTTCGTCCTGTCCGTATCCACATGCCTGATGAGAGACTCTAAGTCCTGGAGATAGAGACGTATCGGCTCTTCTGCGTCCCTCGAGTCATCCTCAAAGTCGATGGACTCTCCATCAACATCACGCCTTCCGAAGACGTGGAAGTGAGTGCCCCTAACCTGTCGGGAGTGACGGCCTAACAGACGTCCTATCAGGTCCTGCATGACTACCTCCATGCCTCTCTCCCTGTCGTCGTGCATCAGCTTGAAGACGATGGCCTCTGTAGTGGGCTCTGTCTGGCGTCTAGGCTGGTTCACCTTGAAGCCCCAGAGGTCCTTCCTCTCGAACTTGGTGAGTGGGTACACCGTGATGGTGGGAAGAGGGGGATCGAGCAAAGTGGTAAGCTCAACGATACGGGGGCCGAAACGGGTAACCTGGAACTCCTCCACAGTGATGATGGTAATAGGCATCTATTTATAAGATAGAAAAGTTAGAACAACACTATTTAAGATAAACAAAGACAAACATCACATACACATCCTTGGAACACAAAATCACACAAGTCATGCATACATGAATCCATTACATCAATCAAGGTCCAAATTTATTTAAGGTATCATTTTGGAAAATAAGGTGATAGGTGGTGGTCCAACTAATGAAGTGTGCTCACAATCCTATCTCACTGGATCTGGTGGCTATCACAATGTTCCTAGAGGCAATCCACCTATCTTGTTCACATGATTCCATCACTAAGTCTATAATATCTCCCCTTAATTCTTGGTTGGTGTCTTCCAACTCTTGGGTAAGCTCCTTCTCTTTCTCTAAGTCTTTTTGGAGGTTGAGCATTCTGCACTTGACTCTTGCACTTAGTTCATTGATAGTCCTCCAAGCTGCTTCTCTTGCCGACTCAAAGAATGTGGTGTGCATTACAGTGTTGGTATACATGCAGAATCCTCTTTCTTTGTGGTTGTCTTCCTTGTTTTTGTACAAGTGAAGTTGCACCCACCAATACTCCACTCCTTCATCCATCACTTGAAAACCCTTGTACACAGCTGCACCATGTGCTTCCATTGCCACCATGAGGTCCTTGAGAATTTTGGGAAACTCAGTTTCACACTCCAAGGTCATGGTCATGAGTGGCCCTTTCTTCACGGCTTCGTTGATGGAGTTCATCTACAAATGGAGATGAGAATGAGAAGATTAGAAAAGCTTTACGAGAAGAATAGACAAGTGTAGAAGTAGTTGAAATTTTTTTCCTTAGTGGTTTTCCAATCCTAGGGGTCATAATCCTACAGGCAACACAATGCTCTGATACCATCTATTAGACCCCTCCTTTGTGAAGGAAAAGGATCCCTGTGATTACAATGCTAGTCCCTGGATCAATGCTATCATCCACAGTTTAAGATGAAGTACACAGATACAAAGGTCGTTTATTACATTCATTCCAGAGATAAAATATAGTCTTTTACAACTCAGGGCCAAAGGCCTAATACAAGAGTTTATGGAATAAGTAAATAAACACAAGTCCTCATCTTCATGTGCCACAGGCAAGCATGTTGAGTGTAGACTCATGACTCCTACTCATCATCGGAGTAACCTGCAACATCACAAGTTACAGCCACAGAGGGTCAATACTTTGGAATAGTATTGGCAAGTGATACCTTAGTAAATTTTAAGTGGACTATATTACTATATGCATTTTGGCTAAGTGTAGCTTGGCTTGCTTTGCTTGAAAATAGGTTTTTCCCTATTAGTTGAAATCACTAAGTTTTTCTTTGTCAAAAGCTTCCCAAAGAATCCACCAATAGACATTGGGGTCCTTCACCCTTGTTCACCCACAAGTTTTACTTAGAAGTTGGAGTGATGAGATTCTTGTAGCTTCCATGTCTTGATGCTCAAATTGTCCATTGCCATGGACTTGGCTAAGTACTTAGGTTTTCCATCTGCAGAGGTTGTGCACTTTCCCCACCATACTTGGTTTCCCAAGACAGGACCTTTCAGAAGCCTTTCCTTAGTCAAATGGACGCGCTCCAACCTATCATTCCCACTACCACCAACTGTCCAAATGACTAAGTTCTAGCAACCTATATGATCAAGGCAGAGCCCATATTGCCAAGTGGTTACACTGTAAGCTTTCTCAACACTTGGCCTCCAAATCCCTTTGTGCCTGGGTGGCATACCACAAGTGTGATACACAATCCAAGTCCATGGCCTTGTGTAACCACTCAACATAAACCAATCTTTCCATTCCACCCAGGAGGTTTATTGACTTAGTGGTTTTATTAAGAAAACATAAGTCTCATGACTTAGAAATATAGTCATTATAGCATGAATAGATTATACCATCCCTTGTTTGCTAGTAGCTAGGCTAAGCATGGCATGGTAACTTACTTAGGAAAATTCCTAACAATTCTACCATTCTAACTACATAGGATTTCCCAATCTTTTATTTGGCAAGAGTAGCATGCAAGACTTAGCAAAATATCTAATGCTAGTACAAAACATAGGTTGGAAATATTCATGAAAAATATCACTTGCCTTGGTAATGTGGAGAGTAGCACTCCTCACAGTCACAGTCACTAGCAAAATCTACACAAGATTTGTGGCATACAATTACACACAATTTATATACAATCAAAAATAATATGAGTGCATGCATGCAAGAATTTTACCAAGTGGTGATTTTGAAAACTCTACCAAGCATGTACATTTTTACAGAAACTTAACAAGTCACAAGTTTGCCAACTAAACTTATTTATCCCTAAAACAAATTACTAAACTAAATCCATACTCAAAATAGCCTTAAACATGTTTCTACAAATAATGTCATTCTAATGGTTACTATTTGTTAAACACTTTGCGTAAACAGAAAGGCCTTAATTCACTGAATCCAACGGTATAAAGTTTGCAAAATTCTAACGTGGCATTCAAAAGTTATAGCAGTTTGAAGTTTGGATCTAAATCTGATTCGAATTTCTGTTTTTGAATTCACCCTAGACATGTGTCGCAGTCTCACTGGCGCGTACCGATTCGCGCGGATCGGCAGCCGCAGACCGTAGGATCTAACTTAGATCTGGCGGCTCAGACGCGCGTGTACCTGTTCGAGTAAGATCTATACTAGCCCTACGATGCAGATCCAACGGACTAAATCAACAAGCCACAAACTGGCGGCACTAGCGGCGTTGACTGGCGGTGGCGCGTCTGACTACGGCGGCGCCGGCGCTCTAGGTCGTCCGGGGAAGCAAGAAGGTGCTTACCAGGACCGCGGTGGCATGCTGAAGCTCGAGGTGGTTCTGGTTTGTCAAGGGGCGTGCTGACGCGGTGATGATTCCTCGTCGGAGTTGAGTCTGGCGACAGGTGGTTCTGTTCGAGGTCGAAGGCTTCGTTGTCGATCACTAGGAGGCAAACGGAGAGTGTGGTCAGGTGCAGAAGATCACGGAGAACACGCGTGTGTGAAGGACAAGGCTTGGGGCGGTCTGGACTTACCACTGGAGGTCCTCGGAGTTGAAGCCGAAGACGGTGGCGGCCAGTCGTCGACGTTGCTGGAGCTACAGGTCGTGCGAAGGTAAGTGGGGTGTGTCAGTAGATGCGCCGAGACTTACTGAACAAAATAGCATGAAGGAGAGGTAGAGGGGAACACGAGGCTCACCGGAATTTGCCGGTGCGGTCGTCGGAGCAGCGGCGGAGTCGTGCGAGTCGTGGACAACCTGGTGGCGTGAAGGCAAAATTGACTGGGGGGAAATGGTCGTGGGGAGGTGGGGATCTTATAGCCCGAGGCTCGACAGGTAACGCTCGCTGAATCAATGCCCATTAAGCTCGCGAGATCAGCGCTGCAACGGGCAGCGGCGAGATCGTGCGCGGAATCAGGGGGAAGACGATGTTGACGTGGAGAAGGCCCGCTCGTCAGCGAAGGGCGCGAGGTGGAGGTGGGGTATGGCTGTCAGCGACTGAGTGCGTGCGCTCGCGCGTGAGAGAGGAAAAGAAAACCCCCGGGTGGGCTAGTTGGGCTCGATTCGATGCTGGGCCAGAAACCTGGCTTGCGGCCTTCTTATTTTGTTTATTCATTTTCCTTTTATATTTTGGTTTTCAGGAATGATTTAGACATGAATTCAAATTTTTTTTGAATTCAAACAATTCTGGGGATTTTTGCAGGGTAATGTGGTTTCAAAAATCAGTTATTTAACCATGTGGTTACCCTGCAAGGGCTTGGTCAAGCTTGGATTTAAAACAATCAGAGACTTTGCCTCTGGTTTGCAAATGTTTAAAAATAGGGTTTTGAATTTATTTCCAAGTTGAAAACTTTGGTCAAACTTTTACACCTAAACTTTCCAACAATGGAGGCAAGCAAACAAGTTCCTAAACATTCAAGTTTCAAAGGGTGATGGCTATTTGGATTAAATTTGCTCACATGAAATCATAGCATCAAGTTTGTGTTTTTCTGAAATGGTTTTGATTTTGAAAACCTAAATGATGATGGATGCATGGATGATATGAATGAGTTTTGGAATATGAATTTAGGGATGTTACACATAACCTTTGTTAAAGATTTTGGTATACCTGGATGAATAAAGAGTTTCCTTCATTTTCTTTCGCATGTTTTAAGAGTGACTACGATTTTAGTAATTAAAAGTTTCTCTTGTTACATGTTCCTTGTGACTCTTACGAGTCCTCTCCACCAAAACACCTTTCTGTCTTAAGCCCTATGTTGAATGAAAGAGTGACTCTTCTGTTTCAAAAGTAGTTCAACAGCTTGGTTTTGTTGATTGATATCTCTGCACCCTAAAATATCTACTTAAGCCATTTAGTAGAGGTTCCTCATCGAAGTATGTGGTCATGTCCTTTCTGTTGGAAGATTTCTTCTTCAGAAGCTTCAAAACCTCTTGTAAGTTTCATGGTATCAATCCTTATGAATACCAGCTATCTAACAACTTGAAACCATCTCCTTTTGGTTCCTCTGTTACCTTGACGTGTTTCATGTTCGTCATCTCAGAGTTGTTTTTGAACACTCTATCCATGAGTTGACCATGAGATTCTCGGTGTGTTGTTTAGTGTGTTTCCTTTTTATCTTTAGAGTGGCCCTGTTTCTTTTCTCTCTGTCTCTTCCTACCTTTGGAATCTTGAGTCAAGATTCTCATAAGGGGGATAGAGCTGTAACACCCCAGTATTAGCTAATTATTATTTAGGGTTGATTGTGCATCATGATCATCATTTAATAAAAATGCATGCAAGAAATACACAAAACCCTAAGCCCTAACCCTTCCCTCTCTATTTGAAATGCATTCAAAAGGGTTTTGAAAAAAAACTACAAAGGTAATAGAGCCCAAATTGACTAAACGGCTCCCTACAGTACTTTACATATTTGATAAAAGCTTCTGATATTTTTGAATGATTCAAAACAGAATTTGAATTTAAATACAAAAGGAAAAGTGAAAACATAAAAGAGAAAAAGATTCTGGAAAAAAATAGAGCAGCAACAGCTTCCCAGGCCGCAGCCCACTCCCTCTTCCCTCTCTGCAACCTTTGCTGCAGCCCACCCCGGCCCAGAAGCGGCCCACTCCAGGCTCGGTACCCCTTCGTCGTCTTGTCGCTTTTGTTCCCGACGCCAAGCAGCTCACTGTAGCGCCGCCGACCATCGATCCGCGCCGCTTCCTCGCCGCCGTCCATCGTCTCCTAGGGGAGGATAAGATCATCGCATCAATGCCCTGCCTTCCTCATCCACTTTCCCCTCTTCTCCGAGACCTCTCTCTTCCTCTCCCGTTGTAGGAACCGAACCCTAGCCGCCGCAGTCGACATGCGCCGCCGTCGTTCTGGCCTGCCCCGTGCCTCTCCGATACTCCCTTGAGCTTCACCTCCTCGCCAGCAACCTCCCTACATAAGGAATCAAGGAGAACCGCTCAGAATCGCCTGCATCACCATCGTCTTCCCCGCCTCTGGCCGAGCTCCGTTGCCGCCATGGATGTCGTTGCCAACCTCCTCCGGCCTTGTCGACCCCTCCGTTAGCCTCACGGTGAGCACCCGGTGCTCAAGCACCACTCCGCGTCTCCCCTACCTCCCTGGTTCGCCCTCGCTTCGAGGTTCGCCCCCGTGCACCGTCAGTCACCGCCGCAGCACCTGCTCCGACGACCAACCCAGGGTGGTGCCGCCATAGCTAGGACCGTCTCGATGCCCCGATTCAAACGCGCACACACACGTGCCTCCGTTCTCCCTCCTTTGTCGTCTGCCATCACCGTCTGGCGTGTACGCCGGCGAGCTAACGTGGTCCCGTGTGGCTTGCATGCATGGCATCGGTCCCACCCGTCGGCCTCTTTGGCTAGATCCAGTAGCGGTGTAAAATCCCCTGAGCCCACTTTGCGCATGTGGATACTGAGGTGGCCTAGGGCCCACCTGTCTGTGACTGTGGCTAGCCCAGCCTGAGTGTAAAAAGTAATTCCAGATTTATTTAAATTAAGAAAAGGTTTAATAATTTCAGGAATTGTTTGAATATTGTAAATTCAATATCTTTTTAATTATAAGTCAAAAAATACAAATAATATATCAAAATGTTCAGAAAAATGAAACCTAGCCATCTAAGCTATAATCATGCATTGTTCAATAACTCAAATGACAAGTTTAATTAGAGAACTAATCAACCCCTCTCATATGATTCCGGAGTTTTCCCGAATTAGGGTTTGCGTCCCTCGGAACCCCGATTAAGTTGCATGCTTAAGGGTTTCAATTCAATGCAATTTAACTTTTCATATCATCATCCTTGCTTGAGCATTGCATCGATGACATTGTTGATTGTCTCCCCTTTATTTTCGGTGTTTGGTTCTTCCCGGTAGAATGCGAGATTGAGATCGAAGACCGAGGACCACACCATCGAAGATCGAAGATCAACGAACAATACCTAACCAACTGTAATGAAGTCAAGTACAAGGCTCCCAAAGATCTGCTTATCTGCTATCAACTGGCAAAGGCAAGCATAGCCCGACCATGATATAATCCTATGATTTCGAAAGCATTTCAATTCTTGCCATGATGCATACGATTCTACTATGGTCTTTTATTGATAGATAGAGTATCCTATCTATTGCATACTCCCTTTGAGCTTATATTACCTGATCCACTGCTCCTCGCATAACTAGGTTTGGCTTGTGTGCAATGCTAGAGCTTATATCCGTGTCCTGCTTAGCCTTGCATAGCTGTTGGGTCTGGTCCATGAAGATGATGTATCGGATGCAGAGAATCTAGTATGACAGGAGAACGTGATGAGATGATATTAGAGGTGATATAAGATTAAACATGCTAAGGCTTGTATGGGAGGCCACGGTGGGATGTGGTTTTTTCTAGTACCATGCTCGCCACCACTAGGAACTGAGTTCTTGCATTTGGAACCGAGACGAGCGTACAGCCACACAGAGCTTGGGAACCCCTCGCCTGATTAACTTGCCTAGTAGATTCCATGAGTCACATAGTTCGGGCGTTCCATTCGACATATGCATAGAAAATCTTTTGAAAGATTTGTCGGGTGAAGTTGGTGCATTCATAACAGGTAGGTAAGCGTGGACCGGGTTGCTTGGGGTAGATGGCGCCCCTGTTAACCAACCTCGCCTCGCATATTTAAGTATCGGCTTCGGGATTTGACCCGTTACGGCGGAACCATCCTTATTGCGTGACTCTTGGTCTCGGCGAAAGCAAGGTAAAGGTCGTGGCCAACCACCCTCTGTCAGCCTTCCAAGGAAGAGGGCTAATAGCTTGGCATTAAGAGTCGGTTGGTACATGTGGGTAAAGTTGTACACCCCTGCAGGGTTAAATCTTTTCGAAAAGTCGTGTTCACGGTTATGAATGCTTGGTGACCAGATTCTAAGATCATAGAGAACTATAACCTAATCGTAAAACTTGGCAGATCAACGTGTGCTTAAGGATGCTTCCTCATGGGTACGAGGGGGTGATCCTAGTTGATAGATGATGATGATTTGGTGGATATCAATAGATGATGATCAATATTTCGGAGATGTCGCTCTCGTATCCCCTTTTTAAAATACTCTGAATAGACGAGCTTCTTCTCTCTCTTGTTTTATAAACAAAAGATGGCTTTATACAAAACAACTCCACCAGCCATAAGTCTTGCGGAGTACACCCTGTACTCACCCTTGCTTTGTTGATACTTTTGGCAGAGTAATTGTTCCCTAAAGATCAGTTTGGTACTACATCGACATCGACGAGTAGCTTGGGGTTCCCGACCGGCAGCCTGGAATCTATGGGCTGGGACGTCATCGTTATGCTTCAGGCCTCTTAGGCCATTTGTTAAGTTTGCTATACTTAATAGCATAATTTGCCTTCTGTTGTTTGATGTTTGTGGTCAGTGACCTCTGCTTGTAATATTTTGGTTCTCTGCTCAGTTATGAGCTTGCTATAATAAATTTTGTGTCGTAGGGTCACTGATGTGTTACCGATTCTTCACTGGATATTCTTGAGCTCAACGTTAAGCTTATATCAGATGGAGGTCTGGGATTTGTTTAGCCCTGATCCCGGGGGTGTCACATATTTCCAGAAAACAGATACAAAAACATTTAATAAAAGAAAAATGCATATATTGCACCATGCTGATGTCAGCATGACATCAACAATGGGGATGCTCATAGATCGGGGTCGGGCTGGACGATTGCGTGCACGCGGGTCAGCGAGGAAGGGCGCGTTAGATGCTGGCATATGCGCTGAGCGTTAAAGTGGAAGCGCCGCTCAAATATGACCACCGGAGCATGGCCGGCAATGGTGAACAGCGTCGGCGGCAGATGCATAACATGGGGGCTCACCAGGAATGCAGTGCAGGGCTTAGGAAGGCCAGGGGAGGTAGGAGGCAAGCTCAACATCGATGGCGAGCGTCGGACAGAGGCAGGAGAGACAAGCTTCGTGACGGTGATTCAGTGCTCCTGGGCTCGATTCATTTATTGTAGAGGACGCTAGTGAGACGGGGAAGCTCAAGGCGTTCTCATCTAGCTTCAGGGAGGCCTCTAGAGACAGCGCGAGATAGCGGCATCGGCTAGGTTTTCGGGCAGAAGGGAAAACCAATAGAGGAAGCGAGAGAAGGAGAAATGGGTGTGGGGAGAGAGAGGATATCGTGCTAGTTCTTATCCCTGGGCTCATCATCGGCAGCGAGTATCACAGCGCGAGGAAGATCGACGATAACACGCGCACACGCGGCTGCTTTGGTTCGTTAGGAGGAAGAAGAAATAAGAAGCATGGTGGAGAGGTATGGGCTGAGTGGGCTGCAGATGGGCCGAGGATGGGCCGCGGGGTGCTACTCGTGGGCAACAAGGAGAGGAGATAAGGGAGCTGGGCCGGCTGGGCTGCGGGTGTTGTTCTCTATTTTTTAGCAAAACCTTTTCCTTTTTTTGTTTCCTGTTTGTATTTTCTCTTTGTAATTTCATTTAAAATTGTTTTGAGTCATTTAAAAAATACTAGAAGGTTTTCAAAATATATAAAATACTGCAGGGACCCCTTTAGTCAATTTGGGCTCCATTATTTTTGTGATTTCAAAATTCAAAACCATTTGAATGTGTTTGAGAGGATAAGAGGGAAACTAGGTTTTTAGGGTTTTGTCTTTATTTTCTTCTTGTTTGCATTTTGTATTAGCAAATTAATGATGCTCATGATAATGCACAATCAAACCCTAATATAAGAATAACTTAAACTGGGGTGTTACAGCTCTATCCCCCTTACGAGAATCTCGACCTGAGATTCCTAAGGTAGGAAAAGAGACAGGGAGAGAAAGAAACAGGGTCACTCTAAGATAAGAGGGAAACACACTAAACATCGCGCAGAATTTCCCATGGTCAACTCATGGATGGAGTTTTCAGAAACAACTCCGAGATGACGAACATTAAACACGTCAAGGTAATAGAGGAAACAAGAGGAGAAGGTTTCAAATTGTTAGATAGATGGTCTTCATCAGGATTGAGACCGTGGAACTCAGAAGAGTTTAAGCTTCTGAAAAGGAAGGGTTCCAACAAAAAGAACATGATCATAGACTTCAACAGGGAACCTCTACTAAACGACTTAAGAAGAGATTTCAGGTTGTAGAGATATGGATTAACAAAACCAAGCTGTTGAACTACTTTTGAAACAGAAGGGTCACTCTTTCATTCAACAGAGGGCCAAGACTGAAATGTGTTTTGTGGCGAGGACTCATAATAGTCATAAGAGACATGTAGCAAGAGGAACTCCTGATTACCAAAATCATAGTCACTCTTAAAACATGGCTAAGAAAATGAAGGAAACTCTTTATCCATCCAGGGCTATCAAGATCTTTGCCAAAGATCAGGATATCACTTTACACCACCAGATGAATAAGTAAGATGATTCCTGATGACACGAGAAGAAAGAAACTTCCTTCTCATACTTCAATTACTTGGCACAACAAGACACTTGCCAACATAAAGGGGTCTAGAGGATCAACCGAGAGACATTTAGCAACTCTACTTTAAATGTTCTCCTTGATGTTCAAAATACGAAGCATCAAGTATAGGTTAGACTTCGGATACAAAGGAACCATAAGCACAACTCATATAATAAAATATAGAATAAGCCTCATGAGTGAGGGTTGTTATTGATGATTCAAAGGAATATGGCAAAAGGTCTTTCCGGCTTAGTGTGTCAACCATTACATCAATCTTGCCAGATTTACAAAGAGACCTATGTCAAAACCTTGAAAAACACCAGCCATCGTTGCTGCTTGAGATTCAGCTTTGGTTAGGTGGAATGATATTTCAGACTCAGCATGTCCGAATAGAAAGTTTGCAACATTTACTACGAAGGTAAAGTTACTAGATTCTCAAGATGTGGACTACAGGCTCCACAAGATGAGCTAGATTTCTAGACCCATGTAGTTACAACTTGTCGATAGACAACTGCATACATATATAGTACTAACAATAAAACGCACTTGTATCCTTAAGGAAGGAACGATAACTTTTCTCGAATACACGGCGACATCTTTCAACATTTGCACGTGAATCAGATAATGTTACTTCTAACATCCAGAACACATACTTCGACATGACCCGGAGTAGGTTCTTGAAAGTTTCCAACATTAATGTCAACTATTCCATACGAATCCAATCTATCATGGAGAAGATAAGGATGTCATCGATGGGCTCAACAACAAACTTATCAAAACATTCCAAGAAGATGGACTCATATGTTGCATGAGCAAGACAAAAATACTGGTCAGACCAAAGGACACTAAAATGTGTTCAAGTGAAATCTCACGAGAAGAAACATTATCAAGATAGTCCTTAGAACTAAGTTTGATTTGACGATAACCTAAATCAAATCAAAGGTGGGGGAAGATAACATATCCATAGAGGAAATGCTAGCTTTCTTCAGCACAAGCGAAACTAGACATCCCTGTAAGAAGGAACAAATTTAATTAGAACTTTTGTCTTACAACTCTCCAAGTTGTTGTTTAAGCTCAACCAACTAGTACAGGGGTATCCAGTACAGATCCTTGGAGAAAGGTGTAGTTCAGAGAACTTTCTTGCTAAATAACTTGACAACGTGGTCATGTGGCAACATGGAAATACTTCTAGTAGACGTCTAGAATATCACGAACCACCGATATGTCGCTTAGTTCGAGAGGGAACTTGCTTGGTAAGGCAAGAGAACATAGTCTCAGAGTTTTGGCACAATCCTAACTCTTTTACCGAAGAGAGCGTACCAGAATAATGGGCTTGGTAGTCAAACTTCGCTTAGTGATAGGGTTAACTAATCATGCTACAAATGACAAAATTTCCTTAGAGTTCAAAATAATAAGAATTGCTAAGAATCTCAGATGGCCACATTATTACGCACACGCATCACTTACGAGCACGAAGCTCGAAGAAGGGTGGGTAAATATGTGTGGGAGTATCACTTCATTAAGGGGTCATGGAACTCGGCATGACCTCTTAGTATAAAGAGTGTGATACTTCAAGATAGAACAAAATAGAAGCTAGTCAATGTCTCTTGATCTGCGGATTACAACACATTGACTTGGTCCTAGATATGACGAGGTACTGGAGTTTGTTTCTCCTAACATCCCGAAATGGTTTGTCATGACGGACCACAAGAGTATCTTGCATCGAAAGACACCGATGTGCATTTACTACTTGGTTACCAACCGATAAACAAAGGTCGGAAAACAACAAGGGGAAAAGAACATGCTCATGATAGAATCCCGAGATGTGGATGCATAGATTATCAATCTTCCGGAAACCAATGCAAAGAAAGGGAAAGGTGTGGAAAATTCACGAATATATATGCGAGACTCTTGAGGAGTACTCTTGTCGTGATCTATTTGGTTCCATTAAAGAACATCTGCCACAACTAGTGGTAGGGGAAGTCCTTAGTTGTCACAATTCAATCGCGACAAAGACCACAAGCTTGAAGGCTAGAATTGTAATACCAGCCATCATGAGGTAATGTGTGAACATTAGCAACAGGGGTCAAAGGATTTGATCTTAGGTTAAAGGTCGGCTTCATGTACAAGATTCACAACACAGAATCTAGCACAATTAGGGATCTTCGGTTCAAGTCCAAGGGTTAAAACCCGAGAAAGGAGTAACTATTACTTGAGTGACATAGCGTACACTACAAAATAGTAACCACTAGGTAACTTCCAAAAGAAGAAACAACTTCTTAAGTACCCAAACAAATAAAAGGGAGGCATTCGAGGCGAAAGGAATCCTCGAAGCCTAGAACAAAACACTATGGATCCTATAATAGAATAGTGTGGGTCCAAAAGACAAAGAGATCATGATGGAAATGAATCTCTCAGATGAATAGAGCAAAGGGAAACAAGGATTTCACGACACACACGACTCTAGAGAACTCGACACTAGGTCAACTGGTTAAGAAACGGCATCCCCAAAAGGCACCTAAGCTTTGAAATACTGGAAGAGATAGCAAAACTTTTTCCAAAGACAACACAAGATAAGCTGACCCAGAATTAGAGCGATACCAGATAAGGAGTAGAAGAAGCATACTAGAGTTTTCGCAAATACTTTTCATCTTTAAAATAGTTTACTCAAGCACTAGACTCAACATCGACCAATAGCAAGGTTTTCCTACGGTCGATACTCTTCTGATACCAAGACCTATGACACCCCAGGGATCAGGGCTAAACAAATCCTAGACCTCTATCTGAGATAAGCTTAACCTTGAGCTCGAGGATATCCAGTGAAGAATCGATAACACAGCAGTGACCCTACAACACAAAAAATAACTTACAGCAAGATCATAAGTGAGCAGAGAACCAAATTATTACAAGAAGAGGTCACTCACCACAAACATCAAACAACGGAAGGCAAATTATGCTATTATGTACAGCAAACTTAACAAATGGCCTAAGAGGGATGAAGCATAACGACGACGTCCTAGCCCATAGATTCCAGGCTGCCGGCCAGGAACCCCAAGCTACTCGTCGATGTCGATGTCGTACAGAACTCGTCTTTAGGGGAACACTTACTCTGCCAAAAGTATCAACAAAGCAAGGGTGAGTACAGGGTGTACTTTGCAAGACTTATGGCTGGTGGAGTTGTTTTGCATAAAGCCATCTTTGTTTATAGAACAAGAGAGAGAAGAAGCATGTCTAGTTAGAATATTGTAAAAGGGGATAAGAGAGCGACATCTCCGAAATATTGATCATCATCTTTGATATCCACCAAGTTATCATCATCTGAACCCTAACTAGGATCACCCCCTTGTACCCAGGAGGAAGCATACTTAAACACACGTTGATGTACAAAGTTTTATGATTAGGTTATAGTTCTCTCTGATCTTAGAATTTGGTCACCAAGCGTTCATAACCGTGAATACGGCTTTTCGAAACTATTTAACCCTGCAGGGGTGTACAACGTTACCCACACGTACAAACCGACTCTTAATGCCAAATCATTAGTCCTCTTCCTTGGAAGGCCGGCAGAGGGTGGTTGGCCATGACCTTTACCTTGCTTTCGCTGAGACCATGAGTCACGCCCTAAGGATGGTTCCGCCATAACGGGTCAAATCGCAAAGCCGGTCCCTAGAGATTTGAGGCGAGGTTGGTTTACCAGGGGATCCATCCACCCCAAGCAACCCCGAACACGCTTACCTACCTGTTATGATGCACCTTCACCCGCCAAATCTTTCAAAAGGTTTTCTATGCATATGTCGAATGGAACGCCCAAACTATGTGACTCATGGAATCTACTAGGCAAGTAAATCAGGCGAGAGGTTCCCAAGCCCCGTGTGCCTGTACGCTCATCTCAGTTCCAAAGGCAAGAACTCAGTTCCTAGTGGTGGCGAGCATGGGACTACAAAAACCACATCCCACCGTGGCCTCCCATAAAAGCCTTAGCATGTTTAATCTCATATAACCTTTGATCTTATCTCATCATGTTCTCTTGTCATACTAGATTCTCTGCATATGATACATCATTTGGATGAACCAGCACTGATAGCTATGCATGGCTAAGCAGGACACAAATATAAGCTCTAGCAGTGCACACAAGCCAAACATAGTTATTCTAGGAGTAGTGGATCGGGTAATATAAGCTCAAAGGGAGTAATTAAATAGATAGGATGCTCTATCTATCGATAAAAGACCATAGTAGAATTGTATGCATCATGGCAAGAATTGAAATGCTTTCGAAATTGTAGGATTATATCATGGTGGGGCTATGCTTTCCTTTGCCTGTTGATATCCAATAAGCAGGGCTTCTGATATCCGGTACTTGACTTGGTTACAATTAGTCAAGTATTATCTTCGAACTTCGACCTTCGATGGTATGGACCTCGGTCTTTGATCTCAATCTCGATATCGTATTCTACCAGGAAGAAGCAAAATACCAGAAAGAAAGGAAAAAATCAATGGCATCGATGCAATGCTCAAGCAAGGATGATGATATGACAAGTTAAATTGTATTGAAATGAAACCCTAGAACTTGCTCGGCAATTTAAACGGGGTTTCAAGGGGTATAAACCCTAGTTCAGGGAAACTCAAGAATCACCTGTGAGGGGTTACTATGTTCTATTTAAACTTGTCATGGAAGTTGTTGAACAATTCAAGATTATAGCTTAGATAGATATATCTCATTTTTCTAAACATTTTGATATATTATACATATTTTCTAACTTAAAATGAATTAGCTATGATTTTTCCCAACTTAAATCCATTTTAAACCATTTTTAAAATAATTTATCATTTTATTAAATATTTCACCACCTGGCACATGTCAGGTTTTTATTCATTTCAGAAAATGATTACAGAAATTATTAAAATGCTGACAGGTAGGCCCCACTAAGATTTATTATTTCTAGAAAACAAATACAAAAACATTTAAAAAAAAGGCATATATTGCATGACATCAGCAATGGGGATGCTCACATATCGGGGTCGGGCTCGACGATTGCATGCGCGCGGGTCAGCGAGGAAGGCGCGTTAGACGTGAGCATACGCGCTGAGCGTTAAAGTGGCGGCGCTGCTCGAATTTGACCACCGGAGCATGGCCAGCAATGGCGAACAGCGGCGGCGGCAGGTGCATGACGAGGGGGCGGCTGAGAGCGGGAGGGGAGAAAGGATGGGCTCCTGAGCACCGAGGCTCACCAGGAATGCAGTGTAGGGCTCAGGAAGGCCAGGGGAGGTAGGAGGCAAGCTCAACATCGACGGCGTGCATCAGACGGAGGCGGGGAAGACGAGCTTGGTGGCGGTGATTCAGTGCTCGTGGCCTCGATTCATTCGCTTTGGAGGACGCTAGCCAGATGGAGAAGCTCAGGGCGTGCTCATCTGGCTTCAGGAAGGCCTCTAGCGGCGGTGCGAGACAGCGGCATCGGCTAGGGTTTCAGGCAGAAGGGAAAACCAGCAGAGGAAGCGAGAGAAGGAGAAACGGGTATGGGGAGAGAGAGGACATCGCGCTGGTTTTTATCCCTGAGCTAATTGATGACCCACAAGTATAGGGGATCGCTACAGTCTTCGAGGGTACTATTACCCAATTTATTGATTCGGCACAAGGGGAGCCAAAGAATACTTGCAAGCCTTAATAACTGAGTTATCAATTCAGCTGCACTTAGAAATAGTTCTTGCTCATAGAAGTTTATTAGTAGCAACAGTTTTGTAGTAGCAATAGGAAAGTAACATCAACAGTAAAACAAGAGCAATAGTAACAATAGTAGCAAATAGTAGGATATGAGCGCGGTAGGCACATGGATGGATGGACGGGCGTTGCATGGACGAGTCTAAACATGTAACTTCAAGATCTAGGGCAATTGCATATAAATAATAATAATAATAAGCATCCAATTACTAAACAATCATAGGCATGTGCTCCATATATATTCATGCGTGCTCGCAATGAGAATTTGCACAACATATTTTGTCCTGCCAGCCCGTTGCAGCGGGGCCTCAAGGAAACTACTAGCAATTAAGGAGCTCCTTTTAATAGAGCACCAGAGCAAAGCATTAACACTCCGTGAACACATGTGATCCTCACATCACAACCATCCCCTCAGTTTGTCCCAATTTCTGTCACTTCGGGGCCTTTGGATCCGAATAGTGATATGTGTACACAACTTGCAGATAAGATCACAAACAATACTATCATAGTGATTCAATAATAAGTTCAGATCTGAGATCATGACACTCGGGACCTAGTGACAAGCATTAAGCACAACAAGTTGCAACAAAGTCAAATAGAACTAATAGAGATACTAGGCATCATGCCCTAACAATCCTATTCGATTACATGATAGAACTCATCCAATCCCTACCATCCCCATAGCCTACAGCAGGGGATTACTCACTCATGGATGAGGGAAACATAGATGGTTGATGGAGAGGTGTTGGTAATGACGATGGAGATGATCCTTTCCAAATTCCTCGTCCCGTCAGGGTGCCAGAATGGAGTTTCTCATTCCGAATCGTGGCATATTTTCCCGATTTTTCCTGATAGTTTATTTTCTGCATAAAAACTAGACACCAAGGTAATTCTGCTGAAAACAACGTCAGTCTGTGTTAGTTGTATCCAAATCACACAAGTTTAGAGGAGAAAATAGCAAAAATGTTCGGGAAAGTAGATACGTTTTGGACGTATCACTCATCGGCAGCGGCGAGTATCACAACGCGAGGAAGATCAACGACAACGCGCAGCACAAGCAGATGCTTCGGTTCATCAGGAGGAAGAAGAAAGAAGAAGAAGCACGACGAAGAGGAACGGGCTGGGTGGGCTGCAGCTGGGCCGAGGATGGGCCGCGTGGTGCTGCTCGTGGGCAATAGGGAGAGGAGAGAAGGGAGCTGGGCTAGCTGGGTTGTGGCTGTTGTTCTCTATTTTTTTAGCAAAACCTTTTCCTTTTTCTGTTTCCTCTTTGTATTTTATCTTTGTAATTTCATTTAAAATTGTTTTGAGTCATTTCAAAAATACCAGAAGGTTTTCAAAATATATAAAATACTGCAGGGATCCCTTTAGTCGATTTGGTCTCCATTATTTTTGTGATTTCAAAATTCAAAACCATTTGAATGTGTTTGAGAGGACAAGAGGGAAACTAGGGTTTTATGTTTTTTCTTTATTTTCTTCTTGTTTGCATTTTGTATTAGCAAAGCAATGATTCTCATGATAATGCACAATCAAACCCTAATATAAGAATAACTAAAACTAGGGTGTTACAGAAACCCAGGTAAGAGTTGTCCTAGAATCAAATATTGAAGAAATATACTTCATAGCTCGTAATGATTATAACCCTACTTGGAAGAAGAACTATAATCCAAATTTTCAAAAACATTATTCTAGCCCTGTAGATAACTCTAATAATAATACTGGATCAAGTAATGGTAGTCTCCAAGAATCACTTAAGTCCTTTATGGACTCACAAACCGAGCAAAAAATATCCTTATTAAGATAACGGAGAACCATGATAATATGTTTGGAAAATTTTCTAACCAATCTATGAGTTTGAGGAATGATTTGCAGGCCCTCCAAGAAAGAACAAGGATTGTTGAGGCACATCTAGGTAAGATAACTGAGAGTCAAACTATTATTATATCTAAATTTGTAGGTAAAGCTGAGCCCAATCTGGTTGAAGACCTCAAGATGATAAGAATCCAAAGGAAGGATCCTGAAGAACTTTCTATAGCAATGCCCCTTCACCAAATTACACGGTTGAAGATCTTGTGAAAAGGATCAATATCAAGATTCCCATAAGTGAAGGAAATGATGAAGCTATGTATCAACATTTCATTAATCAGGTAGCAATAAAGGTACGTGAGCTTGAGGATGAATATAAAAAATTGCTTAAAAACTACCTGTTAAGCTTGATGATATATTTGAGCCTACTTTTGTGATTTAGGTGCAAGTGTTTCAACAATTCCAAAAAAGTCTTTTTGATAAGTTAAATCTTGGCTCTTTTGAAATCACTGAGTTAAAATTTCATTTAGCGGATTCTACCTACAAAGAGGATGTAGGAATTAAAGATAATACTTTAGTATACATTAAAGGTTATCCTGCTCTTATTGATTTTTTTATTGTTGACATGCCTGAAGATGCTACTGCTCCTATCATATTAGGCCGTCCATTCTTAAGAACTATTAAGGCTTTGATAAATCTACATGAAGGGAACGTGAAGATTCAATTGCCTTCGTGGGATCCTTTTGTTGTTCATTTTCCTAGAAAGAAGAAAGCCAAGCATGATGAGAAGGAGGCCCTCACTTTGAAGGCCAACTATTTTGGAGTGGGTGTTCCACTCACTTGGCCTAAGTGAGCAACCTCATGGTCAAGACATTGAACATAAAAGTGCGCTTCATGAGAGGCAACCCATGTGAAATAAAGGTTCGAGTAAATTTTTTAAGTTTTAGTTTAAGTTCCATGATGAATAAAGAGTGCTAGAAAAATCCAGTTGAGGAGGAGAAGTTCGGTGGTACTAAAATACTTGTCTTATACATGTTGTTGTTGGTCGAAAATTTAAGCAGTCGTTTTTCTATCAAAATATGGTGTTTCACTAAGTTTCGGGTTAATAAAGAAATCTCAAAGAAACAGGTAAATTCTGGCGACTCCGGAAGGTTTAACGACCAACTATACGGCAGGAATAAAATTCTGATCGTATAGTTGTTTCGACATCACCCCTTTAGTTTTCAAAAGTTACCGTAAATTTAATGACCGACTATACGGCGGAAATAAAAATTCCGGCTGTATAGTTGCAGTCGTATAGATATTAATGCCTTCGTCAAATTTCTTTTCCAGGGTACCGCAAATTTAACTACCAACTATATAGCGGGAATAAAAATTCCTACTGTATAGTTCCGGTCGTATAGTTTGCGCTGCCAGGAGGAAACCCTACAAAAAATTTGAAGAAACCCTAAAATATTGCCATCATACCAACTATACGGTGAAAATAAATATTCCGGTTGTATAGTTTTTGGCCGTATAGTTTGTGCGACCACAAAAACTCCACGAGAAGGTACCCCTAACACCAAAATTTCAATCTTTTTTTCTCTCTTCTACCTCCACACTCTCTCAACACCTCAAGAGATCTTTATCTCTACTCAATTTCGTTCGATTTCCTCGCACACAAGTGATCTACGGTATATTTCTCCTCCTATCCTCCAATTACTTTTTGCAAATTCATCTCCGATCTGTTGTCATTATCAATCTAGGGTGAGACCTATTTTGAACTAATTGTCATGTTTCTCTTGCCTAGATTATTATTTTGAGGAGATTCTTTAGTGTGCTATGATGAGGAATATGTTATGTTTATTACAATTGGATCAAAAGTTTTTATTTTTTTCTTTCTTATTATTTTAGATGGTGAACACAAGGAGCCAATTGCGTGCGCGTACCACCGCGAGTTATTCTCAGGCTACCACTACAGCTGAGGACCGCATGGAGATACGGTTTAGGGATGAGCTCCAACGTGATCGCTTAAACAAGATCAATAACCGAGAAGTCAAGACAACCAAGTGGGATTGTCCCATTATATTGAATCAACTTGGTATTTCTAATAACTTCAATTTACTTTGCAATCGAGTTGGCCTGCAAAACTTGGTATTCCAAGATGCGCCTACTTATCGCCGGTTAACTCTTGAATTTTTAAGTTATTTTAAAAGCACCGTTAAAACATGGCAAGGAGAGGACATGATTTCTTTCCGACTTATGAGCAACAATTATACATTATCACTTGATGAATGGTGAAATTATTTTAATTTACCAAACAATGATGTTAATGCTTTATGTGCATCTTTTGCTGGCATGCGCCCTTCCCCGGATTATTATTATAATAGAATGAGTTTCACCTCTAGAGTCAACAAGGGGAAGAATATTCAGTATCATGCTATTCGCTATTTGTTCTATGTTATTGCTAATACCTTGTAGGCACGAAATGAGTTTACAATACTAAGTGAGGAGGACATCTTGGTCCTCGCAAAAGCTGCTTTCAACAACAAAAACTTGTCACTCAACTTGGGCGCAATTCTTGTGCGCTACTTGGAGCACCAATCCTCCCAAAGCCAAGGGCCAATCACATGTGGAGGCATCATCACCATGCTTGCCATTGCCTTGGGCGTGGACCTAGGTGAGTTGCAACCATTGCTAGGTGAGCGACGTGTTGCTTTCTCTACTTTAAAAAATTGTGGAATGCTCACTAGGAGAGGTGGTGGTTATTACTTGGATATTAATGGAGTTGGGCGTTTATACCCCGCTCCTTTGCCTAATGGTTTTCTCTATCGAGGAAGGACGTTTGCTACATGAGTTGCAGTTTGAACAACACCAACCCGAGGAGGAGATTCCGAATGAGGATGAAGACCAAGAAAAGGAGCAAGAAGTTCCAGATCAAGAAGAGCAGCCACCAAACTAGTTCGCTACATATCAACATTTCTAAGAACTTGGAGGAACTGTGGAGGCGATGCATAATCTCACCCTGAACCTCCGAGAAACCACTAGTAATTTATCAACTCAATTTGTGAACTGGAGCCACAACTTTTTCCCGCCACCACAATGATTTGAAGGGCTTGCAAAAGCCTAAGCTTGGGAAAGTCTCCCCATTATCTTTATTTGGCGTTTGCTTTTAAATATTTCGAGGAATGATTTTAGTTTGAGTTTATAAGCACTCGTGTTGGTTTCCCCAACACTTTATCTTTATTCATTTTTATTTGTTTTTGAGATTTTCTAGCCGAACTTTGTCGCCAATTTATATTATTTAACTCCCTCTCTTAAAAAACAACAAAAATATTTTTCCATTTATCTTTATTTTTCCTATTCCTTTTTCTATTCTCCTCGTGGTTCTCGCATATTTGCACGAGAGTGATCGACTTTGAGTTTCCAATAAACGAATAAAATGGGAAGAGAGAAGTGGAACCAATCATGAGAAGTATGCCTTATGACTCCCCACTTTTGAATTTTGAGAAACCCATGCTAGTTAGTAGTAAATGTTAAGATATTATATTGGTGGAGTGAGTCTTTATATTGGAGCAAAATTTTGTTTACATGGGTATTTAGTTGAGTATGTTTTGTTCCAGCTCTTGTAGTTAACCAAGTCTTGCCTAAAAATATGCTAAACAACTGTAATAAGAAAAAGTCTCACAATTGAAGGCTTGAGTGTTGCAGTGTTTAGTATTGAAAGCTTATTCCTAGAGACACTCAACACCATGGAAAATAATGATTGACTTGATAGCTCTCTTTAAAAGGATTTGTTAAATAGAATTAATGTTTAGCGTTTTTTGTGAGCATGCCAAAGTTTGACTTGTGAATCATAAGAATGATATAGCTTTATGCCTGTCAAACTTCATGGGATGCCAACAACTCCGCTAGCCTACAAACAATCTTTTCATGGGGGAAACTCCTAGATTTCGGCTATGAGTTGATTAAACATTTGTAGCAGCAATGCATTAATGGGTAAGATTCTTGGCGTCCTCGTGTAGCTATGTTCATGATGGAACCACTCATCTGGCTGATATGAGTAATCATTATGAAAAGGGAACAAAAACCTTCGTAATGCCACGAGTGTCCATCACAGTCCGATGAACTAATTAAAAAATTGGCATGCTCTCAATTACTTAAGAACTGAAATTCTTGAAGGACAATGAATAGAAAAGTAGTGCTTGAAAAGTCTTGACTTATTGATGTGGGATAATTGAGATAATTTAGTGTATATGATTTTCATGGCAAACTCTCACACTCTCAATTTTACATGATTATACTTTATTGTTCAAATGCAAGCTTATGAGTTGATTACATGACATGGAATAGAGTTTACTCATTTTAATCATCCATGCTAACAATAATATTGCTGCTCTATAAGGATTCATTAAAACCCGTATGATATGATTGCCATTACTCTATCCATGTTGAGTTTTTCAGATTAATAAAGTGGAGGAAACATGATACTACCTATCATGAGTAAGATCATCATCTTGTTATTTCAGTTGAAATGATGGTTTCCTTTTTTATTTTGGTTTTCTTGCTCAAGGACAATCAAGTTTAAGCTTGGGAAGGTTCATGGCGGTGAAATATAGCCATCCATATCCACATTTAAACTAGATAGTATTCATACTTTTGATGAAATATCTCTCTAAATCCTGCCACTAATGCCTAATGATCAAATGGTTATGCAATCCTGTCTTTCCATTTTTCCCTGTGCAGGAAATGACGTTTGATGATGGGAATCACAACATTAAAGTCAAAGAAACGAGATTTCCAACAACCCAAAGAAACTAGGGATCGTGAAGAGGAAACAGGGACTTTAACGACCAACTATACGGCGGGGATGTTTTCAGCCATATAGTTCCGGCCATATAGTTTCCACCGACACCGCAATGTCAAACAGAACAACTTTCGTGAAGGGACCCCTATAAAAAGAGACCTCTCGCGATGAGAAATGGGAGGAGAACACGGAAACACAACACCGAAGAGCCGCCGGAGGAATAGATCTAGATCCAATCTCACAAACCCTTCTCCACCACCATAGCCATAGTACACCACTTGTAATAGTAGATCTGATCTCCAATTGGAAACATTGTAAGACTATTACTATCGATCTCATGATTTCCAATACAATGTCTGTGATTGTTGATCTCATCTCTATGTGTGAGTAATTATCCTTGGACTAAGGGCTTCGTCCTAGCCATGTAGTTTGTGCATGATATTTATCATAGATGGGATCATGTATTAGTTTGTATGATATGATGATTATTGTATCCTCTCTTGCGTCAATCTAAAGGACTTGTCAGGTACCCAAGACCCCGAGGATTGATCCAGGTATAGGGAGTATGAGTAATGACTAATCTATAGGATGGGAACCCTAGTGACAGAAAGGGTAGTACGGCTATATGTGAGGGTTTACTTGGGATTAACGGTGATGTCACTATGCATATCATTAGTTCTCTTTATTCTATGGATGATACTAATAGGCTATTGCTATAAGAGGTTGCGGAGGCGGTAGCAGTTATGGATGCACTGCCCACATATAGTTATCTTGCTCTAATGATTACATGCATACTTTATTATTATCTTTTATTCTCATTAGATGTTTTACATAGCTACATGTGAAAACAAACGCCCCAGGCTGTAGGGGTTCGTAGCATGGAAAACAAAAAAATCTACCGCATGCAAACAAACAAGCCAAGATCTATCTACTAGATTGTAGCAACGAGTCGATAGAGGAACTCACCCTCGAAGATTCCAAAGCGGTTAACGAGAGCAGATTCTCGTGGGTGATGTAGTCGTACTCTTGCCGATCTCAAGATCGTGTAGACGATCCTTCCGGCGCTGCGTTCCGGCAGCGCTTCCGCAGTCGGTCACACGTTCGGTACTCGATGAAGACCTTCCTCTCCCTTGTTCCAGTAGGCAGCGGAGGTTGTAGCACTCTCCTCGCGATTCTGGCAGCACGACAGCGTGGTGTCGGAAGTAGAGGGGAGATCTCGCAGGGCTTCGCCTTAAGCCGGAGCGAGTATGGTGGACTATGAGAGAGGCCTTGGTGATCTAGGGTTTAGAGGGAACCAAGGGGAGGGCTTGGTTGGCGGTTAGGGTTTGGGTAAACCCCAACTCGCCGAGTTGGAGGTGCCCTAGGCGGCGGCACAAGGAGGTGGTGGCGCCAGCGGCTTGGGGCTAGGGTTTGTGGTTGTGAGGGGTAGGGGGCGCCCTACCCCTCCTTATATAGGTTAAGGGTGGCCGGTTGGGAGGAGGGAGTCCTCCCCCAACTCGGCCTCCTTGGCCGGCGGGTGGAGGGAGGGGAACTCCTCCCCAAGTAGGTTTCCTACTCTCCCTCCACCAAGAAAACTTGCCGTTTCACTTTTTCAAATTGGCGTTTGACTTTCAAACTAGGATTTGATTTCTCCCTTTATTTTTCCCAGCCAAGTGACCTAGTACATGATGCAACCATTCCATATTGTCATGACACATTACCCTTCCCCTCCGGAGTGCCGGACCTTCCGGACCCTTCTAGAACATTCCTAGTGAAAACACCGGAATCATTCCCCAACTCCGAAACAGGACTTTCCTTATATGAATCTTATTCTCCGGACCATTCCGGATCTCCTCGTGATATCCCGGATCCCATACGAGACTCTGAACAACATTCGTTCTCTTACTCATCATTCCATAACTACTCAACAACATTGAATCCTTAAGTGTGTCTCCCTACGGTTCGTGAATTATGCGGACATGATCGAGACACCTCTCCGATTAATAACCAATAGAGGAATCTGGAAATTCATATGACTCCCACATATTTCTATGATTACTTTGCGATCGAATGAACCACTTACATACGATACCAATTTCCCTTTGTCTCACGATAGTTTACTTATCTGAGGTTTTGATCGTCGGTATCTCTACATACCTAGTTCAACCTCGTTACTGATAAGTACTCTTTTCTCATTCCTGTGATATGTGATCCCTTGTGAGCCAGTCACATGCTTGCAAGCTAATTGGATGACATTCCACCGAGAGGGCCCAGAGTATATCTATATGTCATATGGATGGACAAAACCCACTCTTGATTCATGTGTCTCAACCCATACTTTCCGAATACTTAATGTCACCTTTATAGCCACCCAGTTACGGTGTGGTGTTTGATGTCATCAAAGCATCCTTTAGGTGATGGTGATAAGCATGATCTCATGGTCGAAGGAATTAGGTTACTATGTATTAGAAAGCTTATAGAAATTGAACTATTAAAATGACTTGATCTTTATGCTACGCTTATCTATAGGAGTATGTCCATCGTACCATTCTCCTAATGATATGATCTTGTTGTCAACAACATCTCAATGTTCATGATCAGGAAACTATGATCATCTATTAACCAACAAGCTAGTATTATAAAGAGGCTTTACTAGAGACTCTTATTTAGTTTACAAATCACACAAGTATTAATGTTTCCGATTAATACTGTTATAGCATGAATGTAAAAATTTATCATAAACACAAAGATATAATAATAACTACATTTATTATTGCCTCTAGGGCATATCTCCAACACAGGCCCTCTCTCTCCATCATCGACAACAACAAAAGATCGCGAAGTCTTGGTCCGGTAAAACACTAAAAGAATTCTAAAACTCCCGAAGGTCCGTTAAAGTAACTTCACCAAGCTTTCTGCTTCTTGAGGATTCGATAACTTGGGTCTACTAGGAAAAAGAGTTATACTACATCCGTACTCCGGATCGAAGGTATCATAGGCGCAATCTCAACCTCTCCAAAGTTGAGATTGAGGGAGGGTGATAAACACTATATTTGTACATAGAGTTGTAGTATGTTTATGATGTATTTGTACCCCATGTTGATATATAATGATACCAGGTCGGCCCTAGTCGGCACGAGTCTTACCCTACCTATATTTGTTTTCTATTAACCTGTCACCATAGCTGCTGAGAATCTATTACGTACATTTCATTTATGATTTCTACGTGACAGACTCGCCACCTGAATATATTACTTCAAAAGTTACAAGATCAACCTTACGACGTCTTTTTTAGGAGGTCGTTGGTCAGACATAGGTTGTCACCTAGAATCATCCCCGAACCATCACTGCCCAAGACATGCCAAAGTTGTTGAATGATACTCTGCATCATCAGAATTCATCGATCCATGAGACTAGGGGTATTTTTGTTTCCTACCCACAATTTTCCAAGACTAAGCTTGGCTAGTGTGGCTCCAAAATTAGATTTCCCAAAGTGTGGAAAAAGTCAGCAAAAAATTAACTTTGTGAAAAATGTGTCATATGGATAGTAAAATGTGGCAATGGTAAATTATGGCAAGAACTAAACAAATACCAAAGTACCATACACTGGCTTGAAAAAGTGTGGCTAGGAACCAAACATCCCTAAAACAACACATAATTTTCGATATCCTTATAAGCCACAACAACTTTATTAGAATGAAAATAGAGGCGAGATTGTACCCGCCATCATTAAATCATCGCTAATGAAAACTAAATCTTTAGATGGAAGGTGGCTAGTCTTTAAATTAATAAAGTCTCAAATGGCTTGAAGGTACAAGAGTGTTGATCAAAATAGCTTACAATGCAAAATCACACAACAAACACACGAAGTAAGAAAATGAAGCTCAGCAACTATGATGCTCTCCTCCATAAGGCTACAAGGGACATCGAAGAAGGTGAAGAAGAAGGGGATCAACCACTACCTTGAGAACAAACACACGAACATGAGCTCCCTAGGGCTTAGGCAAGCCTTCTCTAATGCCTAAGAGAGCAAACCGCTCTCCTCGCCTTGGGTCAAAGGACGTGGCATCGTCGGCCAGTAGAGTTGTTCACCTAAGAGCTAGGTTGTGAACTACATTCAATACCAATAAGTAGTAGAAAATGCATGAACTCGCGGAAATCACACCACACTTACCACACTGATGTTTCCTATGAAAACCCAAGGAAAGTTGAAGCATGATACCAATCATTGACGAAGAAGATGCATAGAGACCGGTAGTTTGTAGCAAGACATCGGGACCAAGACCAGCCACCGTGGAGAAGAGCATGGGTAGTCACCACTAGGCCTATGTCACTAGGAAGGGGAACACTTCCACTTATGCCTAGGCCAAGGGCACTGACCCTAAAAGAACATGTGGGCCCCCATGTGTGGTTTTGGTAATTAATGACAATCTATATGGACTAATGTGTGTATTAAGTTGCAATTATAGGATTTGTCCATCGACATCGCTTGGAGCATGTGTTGGCTTCAAGGTCGATGAAATGATAAGAAGATGTGTTGTGCAATCTCAAAATGCGCCATCTATAGAAGATCTCATGTTTGATGCTTGCCATCCTCGATGATCATGGATCGATGATGAGGAATTAAGAAAGGTGTTCCATCTTGAGAAGGGCAGGATCGTCTACATCGATCTCAAGTGGAATGCTCAAGGCAAAGGTATAATCTTGATAGGTTTTTCCTTTTGATGGTCTCCTGTTGTGTGTGGGAGACCGGGTTTAGGATAGATAACCATACTATGAAGAGGGGCTCTCGAATGAGTAACTCGACCATATTGTTCGAAGAGAGCTCAAACCTTTGCATACTTGCATCATCATATTTGGTTGTTATTTGGTCTTATCCATGTGAGGATATAGAGCTTGTGTTAATCTCCATAACAAGCTCTTGTCCATCAATATCGGATCTTTCCTTTATATTTTGTTGAGAGTTTGTTCTTGAAGGCTTTCCGGATTATCACCAAGTGAGGTATATCACTATAAAATACATGAAGTATTCTCACTTGGTGGTATCCAATATTTTCACTTTCTATTAGGTAGCTCTTGTCGTCCTCTTTCCAACGGAATTGGAATCGGGTCAATCGAAACCTCCTAGCCAAAGTTATGAATATTAAAATTTGCTCTATTTGTGTTTAATAAGAAATATTTGTTTTTGGGCCGAGCGGTAGTACCGCTCGGCCCAGAAACAAATATTTCTGGGATGTAGTGCCAGCCGGCTCGGTAGTACCGCCCGGGTGGGCCGGTACTACCGGCGGCCCAGGATCATATCTCCCTGGTGCGCCAGCCTAGATCTCTGCTTGCACACGCCAAATCCGCTCGCTGGCCCGCGCATTGACCAGCCGCCACCAGTCCTGCACCCGCCTCGCGCGCTGCCCGCCTCGCGTCGCCTGGTCCCGCACCTGCCGCCGCTGCCTCGACAGCTTGCGCGCGCTGCCGCTCAGCTCGCTGCGCGCGCCTAGCCCCACTCGCCCCCACGCGTGCTGCTGCCTCCCGTTGGGCCCGCGTTGACCCGCGCGCCTTGCTGCGTCGCTGCCTGGCCCCGCTCGCTCGCTGCATGCGTCGCGCGTGCGCTACCTGCCTGCTCGTGCGCTGCGCATGCTCTGCTGGCTGCCTAGCTGCGCGCATGCTCTGCTGGCCCCGCGCGTGTTGACCAGCTGCATGCCTAGCTGCTGCTGCTTCTCTGCTTGCTTGCTTGCTCGCTTCGCCAGGACCGGTAGTACCGGTTGAAAACTGTACTACCGGACCGTTCCGAAAAATAGCCCCAACGGCCAGATTTTCTGGGGACGATATTTAAGCCCTTACCCGTTTTCAGTTTAGTTTGAGTCTTCCTCTTCTATTATCTTTGTCCACACTTGCTCTAGATTTTGAAGCTTGATAAATCTCTTCCCCTCAGATGATTCTTGCCCATATTTGAGTGGAAGAGAGAGGAGATCTAGATCCATGTTTTGACCTAACCGATTCATCTCTTTGTGAGTGTATCTTTGGGGATCTAGATTTTGGGGGATTTTGTGTCCCTCTTTGATTCCTCCTCTCTTGTTCCCCCAATAGCTTTAGTAGCTTTGTTGGAACTTGAGAGTGATGGATTGGAGCATCTTTGTGGTGTTCTTGCCATTTGCATTTGGTGCATCGGTTTGTGTTCTCCTCGGAGGATTTGGTTTGATTTACTCATTGGAGATTGTCCCTCTTGGGTTCTTGGAACTCTGGAGGGTTTTGTGGCCTTGGTGGCATTGTGGCCTTGGTGGCGTTTGTTGGGAGCATCCAATTAAGTTGTGGAGAAGTGCCCCAACCTTGTGAGAGGTTCCGGTTTCTACCAACAAGTGCACCGATAGTGGAAGCGTGGATCGATCCCATTGGGGTGAGATTCACCAGAGAATAAGGGAGGCCTTTTGTGGCATTGGTGGTTTGATACCACCCCTCTCCAAACGAGACGTACTTCATGTTGGGAGGAACTCGAGAAAATATCGTTGTCCCCGCGTGCCTCGGTTATCTCTATACCCAAGCTCTTTACTTATGCACTTTACATTGTGATAGCCTTCGTGCTTGAAGTAATATATATATCTTGCTATCACTTTGTTACTTGTATTGCTTAGCATAAGTTGTTGATGCACATAGGTGAATCTTAGTTGTTCTATGTTGTGCTTATCAAAGTAAACACTAGTTTTATTCCGCCTTTGTTGATCCACTCTAGGAAAAGTATTAATCGCCTTTTCACCCCCCCCCTCTAGGCGACATCTATATCCTTTCAATTGGTATCAGAGCCCGGTCTCTCATTTTAGGCTTCACCGCCTTGAGAGTAAAGATGTTGGCTAAGGGATTTGTGCACAATGAAATGTTCATATTCGATGGCACAAATTATGATATATGGAAAACTCGTATGCTTATTCATTATCGGGACATGAACCCAAATTTAGAGCGTATTGTATATATAGGTTTTTCTCCTCCTATGGATTTGAAAAATCTATCTTGTGAGGATGAGAAAAACTTATATCTCGATGCTCAAGCTTCTAATGTGCTTGTTAATGCTTTGAGCTATGTAGTTACCTCTTCAATCATTCCTTTTTGGATCGCTCATGAGTTATGGACAAAACTTCAAGATAAATATGTTGTGTCCAACATTATTGAGGATGATTGTGTTGCTTCCACTTCCGGTCGAGATGAGTTCTCATCGTCTACCACTTCACCAACATGTGACTTTTCACAAGGTAATGATATTGTGAGTGGTGATATAAATTGCAATATGGATAGTGTGTTCACTATTTGTAATCCCTCATATCTATCTAGTTGCAATGATCTATCTTTGGACCTTAACACTTCTAGCACTCAAAACTCCTTACATGCTTGTGTTAATAGTCCTTGCATATCATGTAGAAATGACTTGAATAAATCTCATGATGATATGCTCATGTTGTCTTGTTGTCATGATAAAAATGCTTCTATTTCCTCTAGTGCTTGTGTTGATAACCATGTAGAGGAAAATGAAGATTCTATGGGCCAAGACAAGGTCTTAAAGAGAGCTACAAGTGCAATCTCATCATCACCTTCCTCCGGTTCTCACATATGCCTTATGGCTAAGGGAACAAAGGTAACCTCTTTGAATCTCATTGTATCTCATGATGATGATGATGAGGTTGAGAATGATAATGATGATTATAGAGGTAAGTATGATATTACCTATATTAAGAAAATGGGAGAGGTTGTCTATAGCGCTCTCTTCAAAAATAAAATTGCTTCCTCCAACTTTCTTGAAATCTTGAATTGTGCTATACAAGGCAATGATCTTATTGAGGAGCAAGAAAACATAATTGATGAAAAGTTTGCACTTGAGCGTGAGTATGCTAATGAAGTTGCACAACTAAAGGACTCCCTTGAAGAAGAACAAACCACCAAAGAATCTCTTGAGGAGACTTTTACTCTAGAATTATCTAGAGTAAAGGAATACCATGATAGAGAACTTGCGGTGGCAAACTCCTTCAATATTAAAAATGATGAACTTGAAGGTGCTTATGATAAACTCCTTGAGGATTTTGATCACCTAAAAAATGGATCTAGGGTCATCAAGGGTGATCTCATCAAACTCACCGAGTCACATGAGCAACTTAAAGCTTCATATTCAAAAAAGCTTACCAAGTTTCCCTCACCTCTTGCTAATAATGATGATGCTTGTGCTACTAACTCCATTTATTGTGAAGCATCTATTTTGAAGGAGAATGTTGAGCTAAAAGCTCAACTTTCTTTGCTAACGAGCAACTATGGGAAATTAGAAGAAACTCATGTTAAGCTCTCGAGCTCGCATGAGGATCTTCTAGTCTCCCATGGTAGGCTAAAGTTAGCTCATGAGGCCATTGTGTCAAAGGTAACATCTAGTGGGCCTCATGTGGACATTAGCACTATATCTACTCCAAGTGTAATATTGCCATGTTCTAGTCCTTGCAATTCATCCTCTCACAACCTGTAGAGGTTCCAATCTTTAATAAGATAGAGCCCCCTGTGTTTACAATGCTAGTCCCTGGATCAATAGCTAGCATCCACAGTTAAGATGTAATTCAAGAAACAAAGGTCATAATATAACTTTATAACTAGGAATAACATAATTTTATTACATCTTACATAGCTCATTTGGCTATTACGTTACATTGCAGCGGAATAACTAAAATCATGGGTCCTTCATCTTCAAAGTGCCACAGGCAGATGTTGGTTGTAGACTTTGTAATCCTAATCAATCAATCTTCACTAAAAACAATCAAACCTGCAACATTACAAGTTACAGCCACAAGGGTCAATACATTTGAATTGTATTGGCAAGTTTCACTACTATGTATAATATGAGTGGATCCTATCAATACATGCATATTTGGCTAAGTAGATTTTAAGGCTTATTTGCACAAAGCAAAATTTATCCTATCTTTTCAAAATGGTTTTGATCCTTTGTCAAATCTCCTTTTCCAAGTTCCTTGAACTCCTTGGTAGAAACCCAAGTGTTCAAGTCCTTGTCAAAAATCCCTTGAGCTACTTGGTAACCCCAAGTGCAACAAGTTTTATCAAAATCTCATGAGTTCCTTGGTAACCCCAAGTGTTCATGTTTTCAACAAAATCCATTGAGTTCCTTGGTAACCCCAAGTACATCAAGTTTTGTCAAAGTCTCTTGAGCTCCTTGGTAACCCCAAGTGCATCAAGTCCTTAAAAGTTTTCTTTTTAGAAATTAGAATATCGAGATCTCACATAGTTCAAACTTTAGTTGCTCAGTATTGTCCATAACCGGGGACACGGCTAAGTACTTAGATTTTTATTATCTTCTGCAGAAGGAGTACACTTTACCCACATGTCACAATCCCATCCTTTTGCCACCAGTGGCCTACTGGATTAGTGCTCACCAAGATGGAGTACTGGCAGATTGAGAGTGTGACGAAGTCTTTCCAAAGGGTCCTCCCATACACCATTGCTAGCTTGCCTTCAGCACCCATGTAGGATTCCAGGTCCCCATGTCCAGTTAACTGAGGACAGTGCATGAGTCTTCCCAATGTAGTTGACTAAGCCAGAGCCATAATAGCATGTGGTTGCACACGAAATCCACAATTGGAGAAACATGTTCAATCTCTAAGTTTCCTAGGTGGTTTTCTTTTGGAGCACAACACAAAGTGATTCCCATAGACATGGTTCCTTTTGTTGCCACCCTCTCCAAAACTTAAAGTATCCTCCACCTAGGTAGTTCATTGAGTCCTTGTTTTATTATGTAAAACACAAGTCCTTTTCTCAACCTTTGTAAAATCTCAACATGTATCTCTTTTCAAAATATAGCATGGCTAAGCATGTACAACTACTAAGTTCTTTCTAAGGAATGTATAGGGTATCCTATTAGGATTTAGCATAGCATAAGTATAAATCATTTTCATGCATGTTTCAAAATCCACTAAGTAAAATGAAAATAGTAGGACTTTTGTATGATAGTGTAACTTGCCTTTTTGGTAGGGAATGGTGGTTCACTCCTTGATCTTGCTAGTCTCACACTTCTCTAACTTCACTACAAGTCAATCAAGCAAACACAAAATCAACTAACATTCCAAATCAAAGTCAAACAAACAATTTCACACACACAAAGCAATGGATTCTAAGTCATGCATGGGAACATGCTTAAGATGGTTTTATTTGCAAGGATGGTCTCCACTAGGCTTCTAAACTTTGTAAGGTCCAAAGTGGTCATTTACCAAAATGTCAAAGTCAATTGCGAAAAGGGTTTTGTCCATAAACCATTTTCAAATCCTTTCATCATTTTATGTGGTGAAAAGCATTTTTTTTCCAATGCCACAACCTTAAGTGGTTTCACCAAACAAGTTGTTGTTTCTCAAAACTTGGTGTTTATGGTCAGTAGGTTTGGTCCAAAACATTTTCTCCAAAATTTTACTCAAAATCATTTTCATAAACAAAACAATAGTTTTATTTAGCTAGAAATGGAATAAACCAATTAATCCATTCTAAACTTTTCCAAATCATGGGTTGGTTCCTAGGGTCAGTAAGGTCACAACAAACCATTTTGCAAAAGTTTTAATACAAAAATCATTTTTAAACAATTTTTCTAATCTAAACAAGCACACAAAAGAATCTGCAGAATCAAGCAAACTAACAGATACTATTTGCTAAACCAAGGGTATGGTTGGCTAGGTCTTGCTCTCCTGAATCCAACGACATAAAATTTGTAATTTTTGGACGTGTGAATCCAAAGTTACAAGGGTTTGAAATTCACAACTTAATCAGATTTCAAACTTCTGTTTTAAACCTATCTGGCCACGCGTCGTGTTTTAACTGGACAGTACCGGTTCGGGTGGATCGCGGGCTGCAGGCCGTTAGATCAAGTTGCATCGCACGGCACTGGCTGCGTACCCTTTCGAGTTTAAGTGATCTAATCTCGTCTCTCTGATCTAAATCGAACGGTTGCTACTGCCTGGCCAAAAACTGGCGGCGCTCAACGGTGGCGCGCGGCGGCGGTGCTCTGGCTACGGCGTAACGGCGAGAACAGGAAGCGAGAGAGGAAGGAAGTAGGCTCACCGAGGTCGCGAGGACGTGGTGATGCTCGGCGTGTGTTCGTCGTGGCAAGGGGCGCACGGGGTCAGGTGGAATCGCTCACCGGAGTTTGCAACGGCGTCAGACGGCTCTGTCCACGGTCGAAGGCGACATTGTAGATCGCCCTAAGGCAAGACAGCGGCATGGTTAGGCGCGCAAGACCAAGGCAAGGATGTTTGCGTGATCGAGAAGACGCGGGGGGTCAGTGCTTACCAGGGGAGGTCGTCGAAGAGGTTGCAGACGCGGGGGCGTTCGGAAGCTTGACGTAGCCGATGCTCTGGGGCGCCCGCGGTCGAACGAAAGGTACTGGGAGATGCGCCAAGAAGTGGTGAGTCTGGGTGTGAGGTCAGGGAGGCAAGGGGTGGTGATACTTGGCCGGAATCGACACCGAACCTCGTCGGAGCAGAGGGTGCTCGGGGAGGAAATTGGGGAGGTCTAGGGGCGTGCCAGCGTGAGGTGGAGGGGAAATGTAGAGGAGGCATGGGCGTTTAAGCCTGCGTGATCAAAGCAAGTAACGGTGGTCGCGTTAAGACGAATTAAGGCGCGGAATCACTGCAGGAAACAGCGACGAGGGAGGAAGAACAGGTCGCGCGGGTGTGGACGATGAACAGGGGGGAGTGGGGTCTACCTGGCAGTGAGAAAAGAAATGAGGGGGAGGTCCACCAGTCATTCTCTCTGTGGGTTTGATACTGCGTGCGAATCGTTTTTCCTCGGGGAGGAATAGCTGGGTTGTTTCTGGGCTTTAGTGGGTTGCTGGGTTGGGTCGACAAAAACTTTATTTTTTTTCTTAATCTGAACCCTTTTCTTTTTCTGAAACTAATTTCTGTTTTTGAATTTCAAACAAACAAACAACAACAAAACCATTCAAACAATCACCAAACTTTGAATTTGGTTCTGTTTATCAACATAAACCAAATTCCAAAATAAAATAATAATTTTTATTCTTTTTAGGATCCATTCTTTAATTAAATAAAATGGATCTTTTAGTTATTTAATAAAATAGGGTTTGATTTTAATTAACAAAATCTCCATTTGAAATCCAAATATTTTTAAAACCAAATCAGTAGGTTTTATTTGGAAATAAAGAATACTTGGAAACTTGTTTAAAACAAAATAACCTTTTATTTTAGGGTCCATCAATAATTAAATACAACAGACTTTCATTATTAAATCAATTAGGATTTGTTTTATTAAGATATTTATTTTGAAATCTAAAATAAAGCCAAAACACTTCAGTAGGTTTTAATATAAAAATATTGGAAAACTTATTTAAAATAATTTAATAAGTTTTTAATGTTTTAATTAAAATGGTAAAACCTTTTATTTAGATAAAATTGGATATTAAATCCTTATTAATTTATTTAAATTAAACTTTTGCTATTTTTATTCAAACAAAATGTTTTAATTACAAAGCTTGGCCAAGGTTTAATTTGGCTTTATAAAATAATCTTTATTTATGAATCCACCTTTTCTTTTGAAAACCAAATCTTTTATTAAAGATCCAAAATAGTAATTCCAAATCATTTTAATTTCCTTTAATAAATGTTTATCCTTATAAATCCCTTTAGGATTTATTTGATTCAAATTGGTTTGAAGTTTCCAATTAAATTCAAAAAGTTTCTTCTGGCCCTGAAAAATCAAACAAAGTTTTATTTTATTCATTTATTTTTCACATTACAAGATTTGGAAAATCTTGGGATGTGACACAACCATACTATATCTCGTGATGAATTACATTCCACGCCTTGTTTCTCTAACAATGTAGCATCTACTTCCTCTAGTGTTTTTGTTGAAACTAACCATGTAGAGGAAATCAAAAAGCTCAAGGCTCAAGTCACTTTTTTGAAGAATGACTTGAAAAAGGGTCATCAAGGGAAGGATGCACTCAACAAAATCTTGAGTGTGCAAAAATCCCGCAATGACAAGAGTGGGCTTGGATTCAACTCCAATGTCAATAACAAGTCCACTATCAAGTTGAAGCATAAGGATAACAAGAAGTATGGCCAAGATCAAGTCAAGAATCCGGTCAACATTGTTTGCTTCAAGTGAAAGGAAGAAGGGCACCATGTTAGATCTTGCTCATTGAAGAAAAAGCCTCTTAGCGTGAAGCAACAAGGGAAGCAGCCTCAAGCTCCACCTCAAGTCATTGACGGGCCTCTTCCTAAGAGGACCACTCGATCTCTTCCTCGAGTTGTGGCTTCACCTAAGAAGAAAGATGGCAAGAGAAGAACTTGCTACATATGACGTGCAAAGGGGAATATTTCTTCCTCATGCACTATTGGTATCTCCTCATCCAACCCTATCATTATTGATGATGCTTATTCTCTTTGTAAGGATGAGGTTGGCAATGTGTTTGCCAAATTTGTTGGTACTCAATGTGGGTTCAAGAAAAGAACCATTTGGGTTTCCAAGCCTATTGTGACTTACTTCTTAGGACCCAACTTGTTTGGGTACCAACAAGCCAAAACTTGATCAATAGGTGTGTGTTGGAGGGCATTGGTGTCTTGGCTACATTATGAAGAATTGAGGGATCTTCATCAATTATTATTGTCAAGCCAAGCCATTTGGATTATCATCTCCTTGCGGTAACATATGATAAACTCTTTATATTGAAAGTTACTCGCCCCCTTGTGCATGTGTTGGTTTTGTATCTTCCATGCTTTTGTACATGTTGTGCTTTCCACTTAATTATATTGAGGTATCAAGCATATTTGTGTATGATTAGGTGGCACTCCATGTATGTGTGTTTCTTGTGGTTGAGCCTTACTTGGTTATATTTGGTATCTTATTTGGCTCTTGTGAGAGATTAATGTATTGTCCCATTTTGGGGGAGTGTTATGCTTGGGAATTCCACAATCCTAAAAATGTGTGTACATGAGGTTTACCACCTAGTACTTATTCTGGATCATTGTCTAGTCTCTATGTGGTATAATTCTCATGAGAAATTTAAGTTTTATAATGTCCATTAATTATATCTATTTGTATCCTTTTGCCTCGTGTTGGTTTTATGGTAGTATCACATTATGGGGGAGTCATATACTTAGTGCATATTACAATCCTAGAAAATTTGAATATTCGAGGTTGTGTCACTTAGAATTGATATTGATAATTATCTAGCACCTATGTGACACATTTGCTCATACAAGTTCCAATGTGCTTGAATGCCTTTATTGCTCATATTTTGGATCTTGTATTTGAGAGTGTTTCTTGGTATGTGTTTCCTCATATTTAGATATCTATATACTCATGGAAACCACTTACTTCAAGTTACTCTAATCACTAGTGATTGTGTGACTATTGGAAGCTACCAACAATCTCTTTCGATGCATCAAGCTTAATTCTTATATTTTGTTATATGCTTATTGTTGTGACTATGATCTTGAATATCCATGCAAGCTACCTTGGGAAAATTATTCTCAATATTTCGTGTCCTTGGACAATGAGTACTCAATTTAAGGTACAATTTATTGATCATATTCACTTTGGCCTTTGTTTAATTTTATCCTGTCTTTGGCCAAGAAAATGGTTTGTGTTGTCTCCCAAGGCTCCCTTGATAATTTTGGATCTTATTATTTTATTGGTATCCTCTTGTGTTTTATTTAATGTAGGTAGTAGTGATGATCTCATTTGTGTGCATTTTGCATTCAAAAGCAAAATTCTATATATTGTACTACTTATGGGTGAGATCTCCTATATTATCTAGAACAATTCATTTATGCTTCTTTGTTTGATCCATATCGGGTTTTATGTGCTTGGAACCTCAATCTTTTCGTTTTGGTATTTTGTGCCATCATGAGAAGTTTGGGGAGTTTGGTTTCTTGTTGGAACCTTGCTCTTTTTAGGAGTTGGTTTTGTCTCACTTCTTGTTTCATTATTTGACCATTTTAGAATGAGATAAATCCTTGAGCATTTTTATTTCTATCTTTTGCTCTTTGGCTTTAGCCTAGTTCATTTTTGAACTTATGATCTTTCATGTGTTGAATTGGTTCTTTGATACAATTTGGACACCGCTTGTCGTGTCACACTCCTGTGTGTGCCATCTCGGTTTACTTGGTGTTTTTTGTTCAAATTGTATCTCAATTTTGGTTCTTGAAAGCCTTATGCATGCATGTTTACTACATGTTTATATTATGACATGCTTGCTTTCTTTAATCCAATATATAGGGGAAACTCCACCAAATCCCATCGGCTAAGTTGTGCATGAAATTCAACTTCATATCAATATGCACATATTTATGTGGAGTCTCCCCTATGTATTGTAGTTGCACTAACTACTTTGGACCCAATAAGTTTGGGGACCATTTTATACTTAAATGTGTTTTAGGTACATTGGAGATAGATTGGATGCTCGTCTCTCAATTTTGAAGAAATAATGCGTACATGAAAATTGGAGGCAAGCTATAGGATGATCAACGAATTCATATCCTCTACATCCTATCAATTATATCTCGATAACAAGTATCTCTTGTTCATGCATATTTATATTGCTTCCAACCTTTTGTAGGTTGCATCTTGGCATGAATTTTTGTTATTGTATTTATTGTTGTATCTCTAGCCATGGTATTAAGAGGACTCTATATTGTATATGTGTATAAGTTGAGATGAGTGCATATAATTGGGACTATACAAAATCATGCATATGATCCTCCAATCCCAAATATGTCAATCTAGCAATTTTATTGCCTATCATTTCATCAACTTCCCCCATGTGCAATAGTGAGATTTTGCTAGTCTATTTTATCTTATGGTACTTGTTGCCTTTCTCCATATATTCCAACTTTCTCCTTTTCCCTTGGTGATAGTTGTAATATATGTAGTGTGTTGGTGTTTGAAGATCACTAATGTACAATAAGATATATGTGAGCCTTTGGCCATGCTTTGAAGCAAAAATCTTATTGGTATATGTTGTGACTTCATTTTTGCTTTCATGTGCTTTATTGTATATCTTCCTTGTGTGTGCTTGTTTCTTTATGGTCATATGTCGTTATGATGTTATCCACTTAGAAACATATACACATATGAGAAGATAATTTTAGTTGAGAATTTATTTCTTGGATACCACCTTTTATTTCTTTTGATTCTTCGGTGGTTCCAAATTTATTTGCCTATGAGTGCTTGTTCCTCTTGTTTGCATCTTCGGGCACTCATATTTGTTCTCTCATGCCTAGTATTGTTAAATGAATTTGGATGAGTGAGGATTCCACGACTATGCACTTTGTTCCCAAATGCAATTATCATAATTGGTGCATTATCTTTGGGGAGCTCATCTAATTCATAATTCTCATTTTTCTTATTTCTCATTTATTGTGCCTTAAATGTGTATGGAGGAGTGAGGATTCCATATTTGTGCATTTATGTATTAAAATACAACGATTCTAAAAGTGTGCACAAATCTTGGGGAGCTTCTCTATTTTATTTAAGCATTTATTTTATATTTCATTTGTTGTGTTTTAAATGCTTATGGGGGAGCGAGGATTCCATATTTGTGCAATATATATTCTAATGCATTTATTTTGAATTATGCACAAATCTTGGGGAGCTTCTCTATTTGTTATTTAAAGCACTCTTTTGCTCTTATCATAACATCTTGTTGTTTCCATTTGGACTCATTTGTTGTTTTTTGTCGGACCTTGTAATTACTTGCACCATTTGACTTTATTTTGGAAATCTTAGGGTCCTCGATATATTTCTACTCCCTCCCAAGTATTCATCATTGGATATGTGCGAAGGCACACCTTTGGAGGAATTATTACTATATTTGTCTTCTAGAACTTGTCACCCATTTCGGCAATCGATGCCAATGGGGGAGAAGTTTTAGAGGGTTTAAGGCAAGTTGGTTTATGCATTGAGTTTGGACTTATGCATTTTCCTCTCATGCTCTTGCATCTTTGTTGTTGCTTAGCATGTGGTATATATATAGGAAACTCCACCAATGATAATGATTGGCAATATATGCAATGAAATTCGAGTTCATCACACATGCATATATTGTGGAGGAGTTTGCTCTATATATGGTGGTGGTACCAATATCACATACTTATGTAGTATTTGATATTGGTAGTATCATTTTATTCTTTAATATTCCTTATATAAACCCTCTTAAAGGGATTGTCATCAATTACCAAAATAGGGGAGATTGAAAGAACATGTGGGCCCCCATGTGTGGTTTTGGTAATTAATGACAGTCTTTATGGACTAATGTGTGTATTAAGTTGCACTTATAGGATTTATCCATTGACATCGCTTGGAGCATGTGTTGGCTTTAAGGTCGATGAAATAATAAGAAGATGTGTTGTGCAAGCTCAAAATGCGCCATCTATAGAAGATCTCATGTTTGATGCTTGCCATCCTCGGTGATCATGGATCGATGATGAGGAATTAAGAAAGGCGTTCCATCTTGAGAAGGGAAGGATCGTCTACATCGAGCTCAAGTGGAATGCTCAAGGCAAAGGTATAATCTTGGTAGGTTTTCCCTTTTGTTGGTCACCTGTTGTGTGTGGAAGAGCGGGTTTAGGATAGATAACCGTACTATCAAGAGGGGCTCTCGAATGAGTAACTCGATCATATCGTTCGAAGAGAGCTCAAACCTTTGCATACTTGCATCATCATATTTGGTTGTTATTTGGTCTTATCCATGTGAGGATATAGAGCTTGTGTTAATCTCCATAACAAGCTCTTGTCCATCAATATCGGATCTTTCCTTTATATTTTGTTGAGAGTTTGTTCTTGAAGGCTTTCCGGATTATCACCAAGTGAGGTATATCACTATAAAATACATGAAGTACTACCGGCCGGCCCAGGATCATATCTCCCTGGTGCGCCAGCCCAGATCTCTGCTTGCACGCGCCAGATCCGCTCGCTGGCCTGCGTGTTGACCAGCCGCCACCAGTATCGCGCCCGCCTCGTGCGCTGCCCGCCTCGCGCCGCCTGGTCCCGCACCTGCCGCCGCTGCCTCGACAGCTTGCGCACGCTGTCGCTCAGCTCGCTGCGCGTGCCTAGCCCCGCTTGCCCCCACGTGCGTTGCTGCATCACTGCCTGGCCCTGCTCGCTCCCTGCATGCATCGTGCGCGTGCTGCCTGCCTGCTCGTGCGCTGCGCATGCTCTGTTGGCTGCCTAGCTGCTACTGTTGTGCTGCGCGCATGCTCTGTTGGCCCCGCGCGCGTTGACCCGCTGCATGCCTAGCTGCTGCTGTTCTGCTTGCTTGCTCGCTTCGTCGGGACCGGTAGTACCGGTTGAAAACGGTACTACCGGACCGTTCCAAATATCCCCAACGGCCAGATTTTCTGGGGTCGCTATTTAAGCCCTTGCCCGTTTTTAATTTAGTTTGAGTCTTCCTCTTCTATTAGGCTAAGCTTTGTCCACACTTGCTCTAGATTTTGAAGCTTGATAAATCTCTTCCCCTCCGATGATTCTTGCTCATATTTGAGTGGAAGAGAGAGGAGATCTAGATCCATGTTTTGACCTAACCGATTCATCTCTTTGTGAGTGTATCTTTGGGGATCTAGATTTTGGGGGATTTTGTATCCCTGTTTGATTCCTCCTCTCTTGTTCCTCCAATAGCTTTAGTAGCTTTGTTGGAACTTGAGAGTGAGGGATTGGATCATCTTTGTGGTGTTCTTGCCATTTGCATTTGGTGCATCGGTTTGTGTTCTCCTCGGAGGATTTGGTTTGATTTACTCATTGGAGCTTGTCCCTCTTGGGTTCTTGGAACCCTAGACGGTTTTGTGGCCTTAGTGGTGTTTGTTGGGAGCCTCCAATTAAGTTGTGGAGAAGTGCCCCAACCTTGTGAGAGGTTCCGGTTGCCACCGACAAGTGCACCAATAGTGGAAGCGTGGATCGATCCCATTGGGGTGAGATTCACCGGAGAATAAGGGAGGCCTTTTACGGCGTTGGTGGTTTGACACCACCCCCTCTCCAAACGAGACATACTCCATGTTGGGAGGAACTTGGTAAAATATCGTTGTCCCCGCGTGCCTCGGTTATCTGTATACTCGAGCTCTTTACTTATGCACTTTACATTGTGATAGCGTTCGTGCTTGAAGTAATATATATCTTGCTATCACTTTGTTGCTTGTATTGCTTAGCATAAGTTGTTGGTGCACATAGGTGAATGTTAGTTGTTCTAGGTTGTGCTTATCAAAGTAAACACTAGTTTTATTCCGCCTTTGTTGAGCTACTCTAGGAAAAGTTTTAATCGCCTTTTCACCCCCCCCCCCTCTAGGAGACATCTGTATCCTTTCAGACCCGCTGAAGAATAATAACACAAAGACGATGAAAAGCATCCCATAAAATAAACATTAGGCTTGCCAGACCAAAAGCACCACCACCACCTCACGAGCCTCAGCACCGATAGCCACCCACCCTTTGTGACTCATTCACTCAGAAAACAAGTGTCCCCAAATAGTGCACCAAAGAGAGAGTGACATTGCGGCGTCACCACCGCCAAATTGAAGGATTTTGGGGTTTCACCAGGGAGTGTCAAATAGGGGTGGGGAGGGGCCTCAAGAATGACTCTAGTAAGGAGAGAGGCATCAAAAGGGAATCACCGCCATCGTGGTGGGACTTGCTGATCAACTGTTTCCTCCCGTCCCAAGCATACACCGCCAACACCTACCCTTCCCTAGATCCGGCGACACCACCAACTACTAGATCCAGTGGGGAGGAGAGACAGAGGAAGATAGAGGGTATTATCCCTAAAAATCTACATAAGAGGGCCATTGACACCACCCTCCCACCACGAGTGGCTTTCAATTGTCGCCTCGCTGCCCATGCAGCCAAGATCTCTAGCCTGCACTCGAGGACGTCACCTGCCACTAGTCGACTCCACTTCTACATCCAAGGTCGCCATCCCGGAATCCAGATTCCTTGGCGTGAGCTAGAGCGACAGAATCCTCGCCACTACCTTCATCGGCAGCCCCATGGCCACGGCGAAGCGTGGATGGTCACCTTGGGCGGCAACAAGGGGAGGGGAGGGCTGGGTAGGAGTGACAACGCGATAACCCTATTCGCCCATGATTCTCCCTCAGGTGGATGACTTGACGGCCGAAGCCAACACGATTGCACTTGGTCCTTTGCCGTGTTATTGAAACACCGAACACATAAACCTTATAGTAGAAACTGACCAGTAGTTCACGACCATCATATGCTATTTGCTTTTTCTTTTTTCCTTTTTTGAGAAGAGGGGGTGTTATATAGGATACCATATGGGATTTGCAAGTTTGCAAAAAAAATTGAGGGAAACAGTCAGGACTCCGTCCTGCTGCAAACTTTACTAATCAAATAATAGTTACATCGTCAATTAACAAAGAAGCAATAAAATCCGGCAGTTCATCTACCCAAACACAAGGGAGTGATCCCATCTCTCTCGCTAAGCAATCTGCAACACCATTTGCCTCCCTATTACAAAAACTAAACTCGTACTTAGAGAACATAGAGGCTTGCACATAAATGTCATCAAACAAAGGAAAATGATACCCTCCCCTCGGGGGATAACTTGTTTGCATCCCCCGGGTCAACCCACACGCACCACGCCCTGGCCCACCTTATCGTTATGTTTGTTTTATTTCCATCGCTAAGTTTCCTTTCCCCGGCGCCGTTGTGCGCCTGCTGCAGGACGGCTCCTACCGCCGCCTCCCCGTGGCTATCGCTAGCGCCGCTGCGACCAAGTTCACCGGCGTTAGGCCCTCTTCCACAGAGCGGCGACCCACGTACCTGTTCTAGCTCCTCTTCCTTGGACCCCCTCGCCAAAATCCACCGCCGTCGCGCTGCCATGGGATCCCCTCAGCCGCGGACGTTCTGCCATGTGGATCCTGCCGGACTATGAGTCCGATGCCCGGGGATCCCGCCACCGTGCTGCCATGTGGATTGCCTCCCTCGTCTTCCTCCACGACGATCTGCGCCACCTCCCTCAACCTCACGGAGTCATGGAGTCCACGGCGCCATGGTGTCCAAGGCAGACGTGCTTCTCTGCGAGGAGAGGCTATGGCTTCTGCAACCACTACATCGAGGTTTGCTATTTGCAGTTGACGGCGGTGCTAGGGTTGCGTTTGGGAATTTTTTTGCTGTGATGGGGATTTGCTACATATATGTATTTGTTTTGCTAGAACTGTTTTATGTGTTCGCTACAATATTGCAATGCTACAAAGTCCCGGCGATGTCTCCGACAAAATGGATTTTTGCTACATTTTGCAACAAAAAATTGCTACAATATATTTATGATTTTGCTACACTAGCGCAAAGTTTTTGCTACAAGATCTCCAGCGAGGTCTCCGGCAAAAGTCTCCGGCGAGTCTCCGATGAGGTCGGGTTTGCTACATTAACACAATTTTTTGCTACACGGTCGCCGACGAGGTCTCCGGTGAGGTCGAGTCTGTTTTTCTATTTTCTGGGTCAAACGGTTTTCTGCTACATGTAGCAAAGCGGGACTATTTATAGCAAAAACAGGTATGTTTGGAGCAAAGCGGGATTTTAGGGCTTTTGGGGGGATACGTGTCAGCAGGAGGACCCGGAGGATTTTGGGGAATTATCTCCCGGGGAACGGGTAGTACGACCCTCAAACAAAGTCGTTGCTGCCGTCGACGAGAAGCAACCTGATTGAAGCGTTTCAATGACCTGCAAACAATCATATTGAATGATAATTCGAGCACATCCAAGCTCATTTGCAAGAGTTAACCCTCTACTAATAGCACAAGCTACAAGGATATTTTCATCAGTAGCATACTAGGCTGGGTCACTCCTCGCTGCAATAAAAATCCCCTTGTCATCTTGAATCACAACCCCAATTCCTCCTCTAAAATTTTCCAAACTAAAGCTCGCATCTACATTTACTAGAACATAGTTCTCCTTTGGTCTAGTCCAAGTGCTTTTTCTTTTTTCAGCAGATTTTCTTAACACCCATATATTATTTTTTGTAATTATTCGGATGCACATAGCAGCAATGATAGCATGTGGCACTTTTTCATCATGGACCCATTGCCTTCTTATCCACCAAATATACCAAGCTATTGTCAAAATTAATTCTTTTACATCCATAGCATGTTGTTGTATTCCAAAACCGCACTTCCAGCTCTATTGACTTGCAAAGCATCTTGAATAATTGATAACAGTCCTAACCTCGACCAAACTTTCTCTGCATGTTTACATTTAAAAAGAACATAATTTATATCTTCACAGTGGATGACACAACGCAGACATTGGCTAGATATTGGGACGTGTCTATTTGCTAGAACGCCATAGCAGTGAAGAATGTCATGCAAACAAAAAGTTTGATTTTAGCTGCTACTGAGCTTTTCCATAGCGAGTCTAAACTCCATTAATCATTGACTGTCCAGGAGCTTGTAAGTTTCTCTCCTCTCCAAAATGATGCTTTCATTCTCCATAATATGCTGATCTAACTAAAAAAGAGAATTGTTATTATGTTTTTTTTTTTTGAGGAATTAGAATTCTTATTTATGTGTCCATGCAATTATAAGTTGGGCCGCTACTGTTTGTCGGTCTTGTCTTGAAGCGAGAATATGCAGCGGGACCATTTCCGTGGGCCGCTGAATCAAAACCGGGGGATCGTGCTATTGCGCAAGCAGGCTGGGGCGACTTGGGTAGTGAGTGCTCTGTACATACAGCTTCCGTACCCTTCAGTCGTATCGCTGTTCGTGATATACTGGAATCAGTTTAAAAAAAGAAAATCCCTCAAAAAAAGGTAGTAGTAAGAGAAAGATGCCGTGAAGTGGAAACGGTGTGCTCGTTTGACGATTGCATAAAGTGCATTCTCGTGGCAAACACCTCACAGGCACGTTATGCTGCTTCGTGTGCCCAACTATCAAATTATCATCAACTGATCGAGAGAACACGCAAGAAAACAAAAATCAGAGACGGTACGGGCCGAATCCGAACAATGGACGCGGATGTTCATCTCATCATCCAACAGCGCACCCAAGTATTCCCGCCTCTTTTTCCTTCTGTACAACACCTACCAGTACCACAGAACGAACCGGAACCTGATTCCTCTCCCGCGCTGCGCAATCAGGCAACGGAAGTACGGCCGGCGCGGGAACCCCATTCGGTCCTCGCGCGCCGCCAACCGCACTCACTCGGGCACCCGATCAGTGATCAGTCAGGACTTAGGCGATGACGCAGGCGTTGGGGTTCTCCTCGCTGAAGATGGTGGTGAGCCTGTTGGCGTCGGTGGCCATGCTGTAGATGCCCTCCCGCACGGGCGTCGGGTAGCTGTACCGGTACTCCCCGGAGAAGTACTCGTGCCGCCGCGGCGTCGCCTCCCACCGCGGCAGCGGCGACGGCGTGTACCGGAAGTACCCTGGCGGGCCGTGAGGACCCTGGTGCTGGTGACCCGGTGCCGGGCCGTGAGGGCCGTGTTGACCAGGAGCATGCTCCGGCTGTTGCTGCTGCTGTTGCTGCCCCGGCACGTGTTCCGGATGCTGTTGCTGCTGCTGCTGCTGATCCTGCTGCTGCTGGGGTGGTTGCTGGTCGGGGCCGAACCTGACGCGGCGCGGCGGCTTCTTCTTGCCTCGCTTCGGCTGCCTCGGCTGCTCGGCCTCCTGCGGTGGCGGCCCGCCTTGCCCCGGTGGCTCGGGCTGGGGCTGGTGATCGGGCTGGTGTTGCGGTGGCGGTGCTTGCTGCTGGGGCTCGGGGCCCTGCTGCTGCGGGCCTTGCGGGTTGGACGGGATCATGTGCACGGAGTTGGCGCCGCTGAAGGTGACGGTGCGCGCCCCAGGCCGCATGTAGTGCGTCTCCGTGGGCGGGCCGGGCGGGTAGGCCATGGCGTAGTTCATCCTCTGGTCTTCTTCCCTCCATCGCTCGTGCCCTGCGTACATATGTCGCCGGAGCTCACAAACATGAGCTACCGTGGAATCTGAAGCAAGCCTCGAGATGAGATCGCACTAACATGTGAGATCAGTTGAACAGAATGAACAGCTGAAAGAACTGAAACCGTGGCAAGTTGGCAACCTACTGAAACTGGAGATGTTCAATTCTTTCAAACGAGAATTACAGAGGTTCCTAGCGTAACAACGGTAGAACGACGCAGAACGTCAGAGCCAGCTGACGAGGCCGATGGCTCTCAATTTTTCACTCGGATGGCTCTTACTGTGAACCATCGGCAGAGCAGCAGGAGAAGGAAAAATAACAAGAGATGGAGCTAGTATTTTGTTCGTTTCGTACGTACCCTTGCATTTTCCGAGCGCCTTGGACACGATCTCGCGCAGGGGATACCAGCAGCCCATCTCCCTCCCTGCTACTATCTCGCACTGTGTCGTGCGGGTTTGTGCGCGGGATACATGCTAGAGCAGTAGAGCTAGGTCTCCTTCAGTTCGCGGCAACGAGATGGAAGCGACGGACCATTTAAAGAAGAGAAGCCGAGCAAAGCTCGTTTAACCGGTTGGTGCTGCTACGTATTGGAAGATATGATCGACATGAAAGAAAAAAAAAAGGTGCTAGGAAGGAGGAATCCAACTACAACGAGCGCCCACCTAAACGGTTGGTTCTTTTTCTCTCTGGCCTGGGAAAGGCATCAGAACAAAACGCTTAGAAAGGGGCGGCCCTCGTTTTCGCGGATATATTGTTAGACCACCGATCATCGACCGAGCGGCCTTAGTGGTGGCGGAATATATTCCCCCCTACCAAGACATGCGTTCCAGAGATGATGAACTCAGTAGAACGTCTGACTTTGGATTACCTACTAAAGACGCATGCATGTTTTACATTTGTCGCACATTGACTAAAAGGGCCAAGGTGAGGATGCATCCACATACACTACGCCTGCTCGCTTCTGCTTGCGTGCTGACTTGCCCCAGTTTAGGAATTTAGGCAGAGAACGGCTTTGGGTATGCTCTTGGACTCAGAGGAATCAAATTACTGCTCATGCGCTGGTGACAAACACGACAACAATGACACCCGATGTTGAAATCTCAAAGAAATACCTACGTATGGTATAGTAAAAAAAAGACCATTGTGCTGTCGGAGATGTGCTAAATCGGTTTTTATCTTACCACGTAGAGTAGACGAGGTGCTACCATCTACGAGGTAACACAAGTGTTTGATAATGTTGCCCCTGTAGGCAACCATATAAAAATATGACAAATTTAAGTTGGGTGCATAGAGCCATGAAGCTGGAATCCACATATAAAACAACAAAGCAAATAATGCTGCGCTGCAAACAATACTCATGCAACTATATAACCAGTGCAAAACAATTTGATCATTGTGCCTACATTGGTCCACAAATTGCATGACTCGATGTTTTTGCATCATATCCAAACTGCAAACGGCACGCTTTGCAGAAAAATGATGATCTGATAGCTACGACGCCAAGAGTTTATTCCTTCTACATAAGAAGAAAGAATATAGCAATATATAGGTATATAAAAGACACCCCACAGTCTAATTATCCACAGGCAATGAAATCCATATGTCATCTATGAATTATATACTAGATCCTAGTACCCACCCTTTATCCTGCTCAATGCAGGATTCTAAGCTCACCGACATTGACGAGTGCTTCCGATTTCCTCACCTCCATACTTGGCCTTCCTAGAGAAGGCCCGTTGTAAATATCACAACACAGCAGATTAAATCAAACCACAGTTGGCTGCAGCGCTTTTATTGTTCTCCTCTGCCATGTGTCGGTCGCGGGCTCAAAGGTGAGCTCCCAGGTCGGCCAGTAGTGAAGGTCCTGTTTCAATGTCAGCACACGAGGTTTTCCATTCAGATGGACGGTTTTCACCCTAACAAATTCGCGGTCTTCCAATCCCTGAAGAAAATATTAATTCGCCCCATATTAGTCCACATGAAATGATGTGTGAACAATACAAAATGGAGACTCGGATGTACCGAAGGTATTGACAATGCATACCTTCACCACTTGTATAAAGGACTCCAGATCTGGAGTTGGTTTCCCATTAATTTCAACTATCCACTGGAGAGCATAGAGACCATATCTATGCACGGGGCTTCCATGACACCATCTGCATAAGAACTTTGCTGCTCAATCCCAATTCCCAGTTGGTACCTATGATGTGCTTACCACTGCAAACCTACCATCTATCTAATCATCTAGAGCTAGAGGGTATTTTATGGCTATCCTGTCCTGCTAATCATAACAGAAATATAATGGATACAGTCATACAGACCAAGTGTGCACTTGAACTACAATTAGGATGTAAAGGAAGCAGTATCGAACTGATTGTGCAAGTGCAACATTGATTGGTTGGTGGTGCCTTTATAAGGAAATGCAGATAGAGATTAATTACAGGATGAGATATCGCAAGGTATGGTGATATTGTGAGAAAACACGATCCATTTTCTTATCGCAATAGTGTAGATGAACTTGCTACAGGAGAAAAATGGCATCCATTTGATCACTATTCTATCTTTTCTTTTCAGGGTATCTGTCACTTGGTTTACATATTTTCCTAACAGAATTATTCTTATATTATTGCTGTGTCAAGCTTGGTATTTTATCGCAAGTCAGATACAGCTAGTGACCAGAACGACTTGAAAACTGTGCAGTACATAAGAATAGCTGAAAAATAGTTTTTTCTTGAGCAAATTATTGCGGGCCACACCTCTAGTAGCGAGAGGCTTATAGTTCCAATTAAATACTAAAGTCAAAACTACGAAGTCATACTTGTTGGTTACAATATTTGCACGTAAAAGTTTGCAACAGAACATGCCCCTTACCTAGCAACATAAACTCCATGACCTTCCTCTGGCAAAAAGCCAAGTGCACGCACTGCTGAATGAGGATCCTGAATTATAGATCCACACCAATTCACCATCCGTGTTGAACCATTACCATCTCTTACATCAGTTCCAACAATAAGGTCAATTTCTTTTCCCTGCTCAAATATAATAATGTACATATTTTAGATTCATGCTGTAATCGTAGAAAAAAGGTATACTTTTATAGATCGCCCTCACCTGACGGAATATTGTCATGTTAAGCACTCCATCGGAATCGATGGATTGGTCCAACTTTTGGCAAGCATTCTCTATATCAAGGAAGCATGTTATTGGTTCCTTATTGATAGCAAGAATCATATCTCCCTGTTCCAGAAGATTTTCCGCTTTTGATCCAGCCAAACAACCTTTGACCCGCAAGACCTGTCTTCGCACAGGGTCCTTCTTAGCGAGAGCCTGCACAGGTAATCACATTGCACAATTAACGTCACATTGATATAAACACTACAACATTCTGGCTCTGAAGTCATGGAAAAACCATATAACAATGTTTGACAGGTCAAGCAGGACAATTTTGGACAAGATTAAGATAAACAGTAAGCTAATTACCTGCACCCAGTTATCACTCAATCCATAACTTCTTGCCTTTGAGAGCAAAGTTGGATAAAGTTCCACCTCCAGAAGTCTGACAAATGGCATCGGTCTCTGAACTCCATTGATGAGACGAAATGGTCCAGGAGTACCAGAGATTATCTTCTCAAGGACTTTACTAATTGCATATATTGGTATGCCTCTCACAAACTGATGGTCTTCTGAACTGCTACAACCATATTTGAGCTGGAGAAAACAATTTAAGTGAATTGCACACCCCAACTACATGAGAGCCAATAACTAGGGATAGTACTGCTCTGGAGTACAAAGTTTTTCCAAGAATTAGAATTTAGAAGTGGAGGTTATGACTCTTGTCAAGTAAAAGGCTGAGTTCATCTGATTTACTTAAGAAAATATTTAGATGCAATTTAGGATTTTTATTTAATAATTGTATATTTTTATTCGATTTATTTGATGTTAGAGATATCAAGCGGCTAACCTTGCGTGTAAGCCGCCGTTTTGTTCTTTTCTTTTTTCTTTTCAATAAATGCTCCTGAGAACATGGGAGCATCAATTACAGTAACAGACTAAGGTGAACAACTCCAACATCAACTAACCTGGGTGGAAAAGCTTGCCCATAATGCCTGAACCCTTCCTTGCTCATCCGTCAATATACCCGAAAATGAGCTACCAAAATCTGATAAAACATTTTTTAGTATAAATCCAACAAATTGGGACATAAGATCAAATGTCAGTTGAAATGTGCACAGAAAGTACCAGTGTCCAGTTCGATGACCTCCATATTTATTGCACGATATCGTGGGCAGTCCGCTGAGCCAATATTAACAGCTGTGCAAGGATTAGTAATGGTTGATTTCCTTGATGTTGCCTGTAAGCTTCTACTTAGCCCAACGAGATACACAGAATCTCCTCGGCGCAAGGCAGGTTCTACATATATCCAAACAGCAAAAAGAAACCAGTACAAAAGGTTATTAAGTCCCATATTACTTAAAACACTTGTGAAATTTAGTTTCTTTCACTGATCAAGTACTTTAGTTTTAGGAATACATGGAAGCAACTCTAAAATAATACAAACCAGGAAGAAGCTTAGCAGCCCGAATAACAGATGCTCCCGCTCCCAGTGCAGAAGGATCATAGGCAACCAATGCAAAATTGTGAACAGGGTGCAGAAAAACAACCTGAAAACCAAAATTTGGAAGCTGGTATTTAATTGAAATTCGCTATTACATTTAAAATCAATAAAAGGGGTGGTGAGTCATACTTCTGCGGGTATTTCAATGGGATATGCAGCAAAAGAAAGCATTATATCTGAGATAGATACAGCAACTGTATTCCTATCGACAGCAACTAGACCTAGAGAGTCAGAATGATGTATTATCACACCGGTTCCAAAGAAATGTTGAGAATGCACTCCATCCAGCATGCATATTGGTGGCACATGCACCTACAAAAGATAGCAAGAGTTCATTCACCAATCAAAAAATAAAGAGACTCAATAGTCAGCAGTGAGAAAACAAAAACATGATTATAATACAACTTTGTCATACAGGTATAGGTGCCATTGGTTCACTATCTATATAATCAGATTATATCCTGAATTTCTAAACAAGATGGTGTCACTTGTCCTGAATATAGACACCACTTGATCACAGAGGGTAGGGGTGAGTATTGATTTTATGAAGGCATGAAGTCATAAGTAGGGATGTAAACCTCAGTTTCCTCACGACAATTATCATCAAAGCTTCAAATGAAGACAAGGAAATAATCACTATCTTGATAAAACTAAGATGTCCATACTTAACATGTGCAACAAAAAGGAATTGTGAACAAGAAGTTGCAAAACCAAAAAAAGTAGTGCTACAACCATAATAACCTGAAATATTGAGCTGATGCAGACCATGAATACATGGAAATTCCTTCTAAAATCAGATTGTAGATTTTAACATATTACTCACCTCAAACATTACAAGAGCTGGTTCAATTACTTGTTCTGCCAATGATGCATTACTTGATATTGTCCTTACAAGATCAGAGCTTTCCACGATGGAAGGATGCCTCAAAGCACTGCCATTTATGTCACCTAAATCTCCACAAGATGAAATAGCTCCCTCGGCAGCTATCTCCTCGTCTACCCGGCGCCTTTTTTTATCAACAAGGGAATCTTCCCCAGAGTGGGATCCATCTGCAACAACCTCATCATCTGTTTGCATTTTGATGCATCCATCTGCTGTATTTTCAGACTCATGCTGGCATTTGTGATCCATAGGACTGGATTCAGCCAAAGGTGAAACAGAATTTGAGTTTGCTTCTATATGGCCAGCATGATGAGCTGAAACTACAAATGGGGATTCAAGTGGTATAGCTAGTTTTGCAGTCCACAGACCAGTTGCGTCAATTCGAGTATACAACTGAGGAGGCGCATACCATCCGTGCTGATCAACTGTAACCAGTACAGACTGAACACAAACGTAAGGCAAGGAGTTAACTTGTATCTTAAGAAAACTCAATATTTACTAAGGAAGAAAATCGCCATGATAAAGCTGCCAAGGAAGTTTTTCTACCTTGTTCCGATAACGGTCAGTATATTTTACATATTCGAGAGGCACTCGTGCTCCCCTAGATAACTTTGAAATAACTGCAATAAGGTCATCTAAATTTTCAATATCCTCTCCTGCAAACTTTTTGATAATTGAATGGCGTGGAACCGATGCCCGAGAGAGCATGTACCTGCATTGCAGGGTGCTGAATAAGTCAGGGAAAAGGATGATTGCTTTGATACTGACCATACATATATAGATAATAAACGGCTAAGAAACGCACGGCAAAAATCACTGAGGTAAGTCTCCTGCACAAAACATGAAAATGAAACAATTGCACAGGTATAATCTTCAAGTAAAAATTTGTGGATCCTACAGGAACAAATGAACACATATTGCAGGTAATACAGTTGGAAATATTTTTCTCTGTAGATTTAGTTGGCAAAATAGCTCCTGATTGGATTTCAAATGCAAGGCTGTACACAACTAGCCTATTCCAAAGGGATTTATTGCATGATGAAGATTGAAAAAGGACTGCCTAGAGTCACCTCTCTTTTAGGAAATGTATCATAAACCATTATGGTTAGTTGCCTTACCCTGCCTCAGCAACATATACAAGACCACATTTGAACCGGAAGTTTCTAGCCTGAAAAGCGATATAAACAAGATTAATACCATCATACATAAATAATGTAAAGTAATACACTTATGTTGTTGAATAAATTTGAATAGAAGCAAACATGTGATGTCATCATCAGTCTAATTTCAATTACTTAGCACATGTGGCCATAGTGTTGAGATTAGAATTTCATGAAAGTTAAATACATGTCTGTTTAACCTTTGACAGAGGTGGAACAATTGTGATTTAGAGATGTTAAAGTAGGGTGGAATAATTGTGACTTAGAGATGTCAAAGCTTAGTTTTTTTTTACAATCAAGTGTGACCAGCTAATAAATTAGACAGATCGGCAAACACACTGGAAAATGTTTTGCTCGCAACATAAACATAAAATACTCTACATGGGATCAAGGAACAGAGTAGGGCTGTGAAAAATACTCATGTTCAAGCTACTCGCCTACTACAGCCCGGCTCTTGAGAGGCTCAATTTAAACTTGGCTCGAGCTCCAGCTAATCAATAGCATCTCGAAACATACTCTGTCCAAAAAGTAACTTCAATAATAGCCCTCGTTCTAATAGTCCAAAGCCGATATACAGATGTTAACTTCACCCAAACCCAAGAAGGAAGACCCCAACAGCCTGAGTTGGTCAAGCACCGTACATCATACAAGCTCCAGTCAAGCTCAGCATGTTTTTTTATTGAGAGCAACACACGTATTTCATTAAAAGAAAATCAAGTTACATGACACAACATACGTGGAAACAAAAAAGACAGACTGGGATAAACTGATTATCCTGAAACTGCAGAAAATCCTAAGAAATCGAGAAATACAAAACGATCTCTAGAATTTCCCGCAACCACCATAGCCAGCGGCCGCCGCCCAACACCAGTGCCGCCAAGGCGGACGCCGGGAGAGACGTCGAACCTCCACCATTGCAAGATCCAAAATCGCACCATCGCCAACGAGGCTTTGTGAATCGATGAACAGGCCTGCTGCACGCAGCGAGGCACATGTCGCTGTGGCACGTCGACCGGGGGACGTCCCCATGTTGTCTTGGACCAAGATCCGCCGCCTCCCATCGACGAAGTGAGAGAAGAACGGCAAATCCACCACCTCCGGACCAACATCCTCGTTCCAGAAGAACCACCTCGCCATGGCCGCCAGCGCCGTCACGGATAACAATGAATGTCGGCGACACACCGAGAAACTGTTCTCGCCAGATCTGAAGAACGACGAGAAGACCAAGCTGTCGATCTGAAGGACCGATCAGCACACCTTGCCATCAACTCCGAGACACCGCCCCGAAGATCATCGCCGGTGTGGGAGTAGAGTTGAGGCAGATTTATTCCCATGGACGCCGCTCCCACCACCCCAATGGCGCACCAAAGAAGACAAAACCTAACCCTAACTACTAGGCCAGAACGGAGGAACGAGGCCCCCCTCCCTCCTGCCGCCGCCGGAGCGGCAGGTGGAGGGAGGAGGGACCAAGGCCAACGCCCTGGCCGGATGAGATCGGGAGGACTTTTTCGCCGCCGCCGCCCGCTCGCGAGAGCAACGCGAAACGGTATCGATAGTCTGCTAAGTAACTACACATTCAAGCTCAGCATGTTGACAGCCCTAGAATAGACATTTCACTTACTCCCTTAAACTTTTATTTGCACTAGTAAAAAGTTCTTAGATGCAGCATACTGCCAAACCAATGCATTGTTCCTTGAAAGAGCAGGGAGAGCATCAGCTCGGAAAGATAAAAGAGTAACTTACCTGCTGGTATGAAAGTGGATGGATGACAGCGCCACTGACTTCCAAGAAATGATTTGGAGTTATAGAGTGCAAATCCTCAACCTGAAGAGTCAATATGGCATAATGTGTCACGCGGATTTTATTTTCTGAAGATAGTCGCATAGGCTCTATCTAGGATAGGAGTACAACAGCAATATGTAAACGCTGTTCTCTATTTAAAATATCAAATAAATGTGTGTCGAAATTACAAAATACCTCCAGCTTCAGTGTTAAAGGTGTTCCTCCTCTTTCGATCTGCAACTCTATCTCCCTGCTAACACTGTCATCAAGTAAAGTCTCCATTGCGAGAAACTGTGTTACAACCTGCAAGTAGGTTAGTAAAATGCTTAGTGAGAACATGCTTGAGTAAAAAAAGCTATAAGGTTTCAGGAATCAAATTAATAAAAAAATTGTGTGAGTGAAACAAAATATAGTCAGCAATAAGCAATTGAGGTTTATAGTCGAAGGTTTTGCCAATGGCTTCAAAGTACCAGAAATATAACTTTCAGAGAACCAACACATCAAAAATAATGATGGCATGGGGGAAATGTAACATTAGAAAATGCATAAGACATGCAGAAAATACGCCAGAGAAAATGCATATCTTCAGAAAAAAGTCTCATTGGTGCACTGGGGAAACACATAGGCTGAAAACACATACTCCCTCCGATCCTAAATAAGTGTCGCGGTTTTGAACTAGCTCTAGTTCAAAACCGCGACACTTATTTAGGATCGGAGGGAGTACTAAACATACCTTCATTTATTAAATATTTATAGCTTGAACTAGAAAATTCCTATCCATATAAAAGAAGCAAAAATGAGCAATGCTCTGAAGTATTCACAGCGGATTCCAACATAAAATTTGTATAGGCTGCTTGAACTTAAAGACTTGCAAAGGCCATAACTAATACCGATAGAAAGTCAGAGACCTTATTAGTTATAATAGTGGTAATGAGAAGATGCAGTAGTACAATCAATCAACAATGTCACTTCTCTCAAAAAAATCAACGATATCACATGATATCAGGACACGGAAAACTGATTTAAAATGTTTTGGAACAAATACACATCCTTGATCTTCTTTCCACGGAATCAAATATTACCACCAATCCGCTATGTGAAAAATATTATCTTCAGTTTTTAGTACTAGGCAAATAGGTAATACAGAACAGTGGCTACCAACGTTTTGCTAATTTGAATTATCAGGCTTAGAGTGGAATATCAAATATAGCAACCAATTTTAAAGCAATGTTTTACCTCCCCATTCATACGTACTAGCACATCACCAGGTTCCAAATGTTTATGTGCAGGTCCTTCCGGCACCTGCAATGACAGAGCTCTCTGGTTTCAGCAGGACATAGAATGCATAATTCAAGAAGCAGCTGACTAAGTAATAACATAAAATGCATGTTTAAGTCTCAAAAAAAATGCATGTTTATAAGTTAGAACTAATAAGCATATAAATTACCACAGAATCAACAACAAGCATTCCAGTCTCGCCTTCTGAAGAAACAAGTCGTACCATCTGTACAAATAAAAATGACAAGTGCAGGAGCTTAATCAGTAATCACGGAGCATGGAGGTTAGGATTTTAAAAGTACACTACTGTGGTAAGAGAAGTGTAGATGCTCTCCACATAAAAAATTGGAATTCAGAAATACAACAGCTGATAATCACATTAGCGATAACTAGTCATAATTAGTAGCAACTACAGATAAACTTGTGTTCATACAATACAAGCAAATTTAATTTAACTACATGAGAGAATTTTGATCATGTCAGTTGCGAAGGAGGGTCAGACGAGTACTTTGTAGTCAATTAGAAAACCACCAACAAAATTAGAACGCACCTGCTCTGTTTCGTTCCTGAGGCCAAGACGCCGTGTTTCTTCAAACCCTTTGTGTTGAAAGGTTGCCTTTCAAAACGAAAGAAAATTGAATAGGTATAATATGAGGGCAAGAATCACTAGTTAAATTGATCAAATGATAACCAAAAATTACAATTAATGACACATGACATGACTAATAGCATTAATTTACTAAACAGATTATGTAAATTGTCATGGTGAGTGCCAATACCATGGTCAAGGGGCATCAGCAGCTACACACTGGTTTAGGTTGTGCTTTGTACAGTTGTGTCATCCCTGACCATTACATATACTATAGCATTGCGTAGCAGCACTTGAGTGCGAATACAACACAGGATTATACAATCCATCTGCTGCATATAATAGAAACCTAAAGGGTATGCCTGGTTCTAAGCCACACACTGACAGACTTTTATGCTACTCCAGTACTCCCTCCGATCCATATTAATTGACTTTGATTTGTCAAAATTTGGATGAACCTATATACTAAATAGTGTCTAGATTTGAAATTTGAGTCAATTAATATGTACCGGAGGGAGTAATAAAGTGTGGTTTTTCACGCTTTTCAAAGTGACTAAATCATCGAGACCAGTGTGTGAAGTCCTGCAAGAAAAATGTGCCCACGACACGTGGGCATGAGGCTACCAAAGTGTGGCAACAAACCAAACTATAGGCTGAAGTGGTCAAACCTGACTAAGTGAGTTGTGGGTTCCAAACCAAAATGCCCTAAAAACTTCAACTTTACCCCCACAACACTTGATATAAGCAAAATAAGTTGTCATTATATAACGCAACAGTTTTTACTTCCAAAATGTGGTCAACTATATATTCATAACCGAGCTTGATGTACCTGCGACGTTATACCACCATTGCCAGTACTATGCTTCGACCACACACTATTTAAATTTTGAGTTCTAGGTGTTGACTAACAACAGAAAACATTATCGTAGCCAATTTATATACACATACTGAATACAAACATAACAGGTTAGATCACCTAAGAGAGGTCACATTTGTTGCAAACTCAACAAGACAAATTTGTATAGGGAGAGTTGAGAAAAACACAAAAATTTAGAAAGCAAGACTTTGATTCCATGTGCCATGCACATATTATTCAGAGCTACTTGACACTGCACTAGCATAAGTGCTAGATTTATGTGGTTCCGCTCTACACTCATGTTCTCCAACATAATAACATATACGATATTGAAGAGGCTAAAAGGCAATTCTTCAAACTGTTGGAAGTTCTTCAAGGTTATATACATGCAGATCTAATATACTACAAATTTTACTTTTTCACCATACGTCTTAAGCAGCTCTCCACTTAAACAAGAACAGCATCTAATTAGACCATGGGATCATCAGATAGCATTCACACCTGAAGAGTACCACGAGGAATATAAACAGATTCTGACTTGATACCGAATGCATCCCAACAATCACGTATCAAATTGAGTGCCCTAACAACCTGGAAAGAGTTCACAAAACTAAATGTTAACAAAAATAAGAGTACAACAAGCAAACAATGAATTGTGAAGAGCAACGATATTCATGTTCCTATGAAATTAGACAATGTCAAACTTTATATGTTCTTTCTGCTTGTTATCTTTTTAAGTAAAAAGTGCATATGCCACATGATCGTATAGTAATAAAGAGATTATAAAGGTGAATGCTTCATTCTTAAGTTTTGGCCTGAAATGAAGTTATATGTAAGCCAAGGAACCAACTAATCTACTCCCTCCGTCTCAAAATAGATGTCAAAAGTTTGTCTAAATTTGAATGTATCTACCCTATTTAGTGTCTAGACTAGATACATCCAAATTTAGAAAAGTTTACGACATCTATTTTGAGACGGAGGGAGTAGTATAAGTGTTAGTCCATTAGATATGGGTAATTTTCAGTGTCTAATATTCTTTCAAATAGCAGTATCCTTTTGTTATGAATTTTATGTGATACTTATGACGCATCTCATATACAAGGAGGTACCAATGCTAATGTTACATACACGTTCTAATGGAAGAAAAAAGGCAGAAGCACTGGAAGATTTGCTTCCAGCATTCAGGGCTACGGCTCTTCCTTGGCAATCAACAACTGGGGAACCACTTGAGCCACCTTTAGTACCAGATGCAGCCTAATGAAAGAAACAATCACGTTATATGAGCATTGGCAACAAGACAAATCATGCTTTATATGGCATCAAGGCAATAAAAGATCAAACACATCACTGGCAAATCACTAATCATCATTTTAGATGCGCAAACCCACTAATTCAAGCGAACTAGATACGTGTGTAATATTAAGTAGCTGAAGAGAATCACCTGCATATAGAATGTGTTGAAATCATTGTATCCATCCCTGACAAAGAATTTGCAAAATAAAGGTTAGGATATATATGCAGCAATACAGTGTAATAAAATAACATTACTACCTACTAGCTTGTGGTTGCTAGCTGATCCATTTTGATGTAGGAGCATAAAGAGAATATCATAAGATAAAACCGTATCACAAAAAACCTTGGTCATGCAAATAAGAAAGACATACTTCTTGTAGTAAGGTGCTTCTCTATCAAGTCGAGCAAGTGTTCCCGCCAAAATTGAAACCTAAATCCAGTGAAGATGGATCAGACAGTTTTACAGTACGCAACACAATTTAAACAACTTCAACAGTTAATCAGTTGTTACTCTCACATGTATCGAGGAAAGCAAGAACCTCGTATCTAAATCTAAAAAGGCAGATCCTTTTTGAAAGAAAAAATAAATAAAAAGGCAGATATAAGGCGTGCTTGACATTTAGCAGTCATCAATGCACAACTTTCACCACTAATATATACCAAATTATATGATTGGACATGAATAAATCGTGTCGTTGTATTAGTCTTGCAAAATATTTTTATGTCATATGCATCTGTACCCAATTCTGTAGACATGGTATGTGTGAAAATCATAGCCAAAGCCATTAGATTTTCGGAAAGAGTGAGCATAAATCATAATGTACCACTTTCGAATTTTACCATGTCAACCCCGCCCGGCATGTCACATAGGACACGTGTCAAAATCTCAATTGGGAATTGGTTATGTTTAAATAGGACTCTATTTCAACGGCGACATAAACATTCTATTTCTAGCTTATCATACCAAATGTTTAATCTACAGTGTGTTAAATTAAGCGCTCGTAAGCGCCATGGTTTTTAAGGCGTTAAGGCGTCATAAGGCGATGCAGGGGCGCTCTGACGCCTAGGCGCCTAAGGCGGCCATTTTTTCAAGGCGGAGGGGGAGCGCCTGGACGCCTAAGCGTCGCCTAGGCGACGCCTTTAAAACCATGGTAAGCGCATGCTTAAGCACGTGTAAGGGCTGAGCGGAGCCAAAGCGCCTAGCGATTAATTGCACTTAGCGCTTTAATCCTTCGATAAAGGGAAAGGCAGAGCATAAACGCTCGCACCGTGCTCAGCAATTAATAGAACCTTGAATCTACAACGCTGTTAGCAGTTTGCGTATCAACTAAACTGCATTCCGAATAAACGGATATTATAGCTACTCATTAGTGCATGGTCTTAGTATGGACAGGTTGGAAGACAAAAAACACACCATTCATCTAAACAAAACCTAAACAATTATGTAAAGTTAGGCACACAAAAGATTGGTGCATGCATTCATTCCTTTTCTTACGTGCAAAACCCTCGCAAGCATGTCATCACATCACACCATAGAATATACGATGACTAATAGCAGAAGGAGACGGACAATCAGGTAGGTTCAATCCTAAAAAAAATTATGAGAAATCACAAGATTAATTTTCTTAGTGAAGGTGTCTCCATACAGGAAAGAGGTCATTTCCTTGCAGAGATGTCAAAATGTTTCATTGACAAATCGAGAAAGTGCATACATAGGAATGTTTTCTTTATGAGGTCTATATTTTCCAGGCGCAGGATCTTTGTTTCACAGGATGGCAAAAGAAGAAACAAAGTCTTGGTAGAAGCGATTAAATATGCTTTGTTCCCATGATCCAGTAGAGGATTGCTGTAAGGTGTGGAGGCTAACAATATCCTTTGTGTTAGCATTGCAGTTGGCAGGACACTACAGTTCATAGCAGCAACCCAGCAATTAATAGAATGAACTAGCTTCTAGGTTAACCTTTTCACCGCTGTCATTGCCGACAACCCGAATTTCTAGCCCAACAGATGCTGCTTCAGGGTCTAGAGGGATCTCGTCATACTTAAGGAACTTTATGGCACCTGGATCATATCGAAAAAAACCAAAATCATGTACCTGTATTGAGGGAAAAGGGGGGAAGCTTGGATTAACAACACGCCATTGGCAATTTGATATGGTAGGCAAAATAAAACAGAATAGAATGGAATCAAATAGAACAAACACTTACAGGATCTCTGTACAGGGGGTACACGGGGATCTCCTCTCTGTTCACGAACATCGCCTCCGCCACCACAGGCCCTGCAACCACAGCAGCGCACGAGTGACTCATTCGCAGAACATATTACTAGTGCAGTAAGAGGAAGATGTCGGATCGGCGGAAGCCCGTACCAGGCTTGACGACGTGGCGGTTGGTGAGGATGATGCCGCGGGCCTTGTCGACGACGAAGCCGGTGGCGTAGCTGGCACCGGCGACCTCGGTGTCGAAGGCGCGCGGCGCGGTGGTGCGGAGGACGGCGACGGCGGGCACGACGCGGGAGAGGGCACGGCGCCAGTCCTCGGCCGTGACGCTGGACTCGATCTCCATCGCCAGCTCCCCGGCGACCTCCTCCTTCGCGGGGCTCTCCATCGCCGGCGGCGGGCGATCTGGCCCTCTTCCTCCGCTGCCGCTAGGGTTTAGAGTGAGCTCCCCGACCCCGAGGGAGGAGCGCTTCGGCCCGGAGTTGGGAGGAGGAGGAGGACGACGACGATTTTTCTGCCGTGATGGATCACGCGGGCAACGTGAATGCGATGGATGAGATCACCGGGAGTTGGGAGTGGAGCTGGTGAATGAGGAGGATTTGGACTGGTTGCTATATCGTCTCGTCGCACGAGGGCACGAGATTTTAGCAGCGGGGGAGTCACGCTGCAGCTATAATCCAGCTATCGTTAACGAAACTGAAACCTTTTTCTCCATGATGACTCACTGCCTCACTGGATCTGGATTAGGCCTGGTCTTTTTTTAAGTTGGATTAGGCCTGGTTTTGTTAAGCGGGTTATTGGCCTGCGAGAGGTGAGCTAGATAACAAAAGCAGGCCTGGATCGTGTGTCTTTTATGGGCCTAACCGTCGCCTTTAGAGCCGAAAATTCTGGTATGGTATTCTCGTAGTCGTAGTAGCACCTTCCTCCTCATCACACTTAAAAAATGGCAGCTTTCCGTTTTCGGGTCCGAAGACGATCAAACGTGCATCTCGAAGAGGTTGTAAAGCTCTAGCATTATTTTTATTTTTTTTTGTGTGTGTGGGGGGGATCGCCACCAAAAGATTACACAAATTATCACTATAGACATCGTTAAGTAAAATTAGAAGGCCTGGACTGTTTGACCTAGCGCTCTGGCGACTGGCGACTGTCAGGGCGACTAGGGTTTCAAATCCTTTGATCTCGGACCTAATCCGGCTCGAAGTACAATCAAGACATGGATTGGTGTTCTCCTCGGCCGTGAACGATCTCCGATCTAGGTTCAGCTCCTTCCCATCGTTTTCTACAGAACTTTCTGCGAGAGGTTCATCGTGAAGCGATCTGGGGTTTTGGTAATCGCTTTTTCTGGGAACCAAGATGGCGAGTCCTGCAAGCTCGACTAATCAGGCTGGTGGATCTCAAGGAGGAAAACTAAAGGCCATTGATGATCTGCTGCAGCGCCTAGGCTTTGAAGAAGATGAAATTGATGACTTAGTGTTTGAGGATGAAGAAACGGCACCAAAGGAAGGGATAAAAGTGGATGGCTCTTGCTAAGGTACATACCACTAATTATTTTAGTCCGCGGACGTTTGAACAACATATGAGAGTGGCATGGAGTCCGGCTAGAGATGTTAAAATTCAGCAATTAGAGGACAATATCTTCACGATCCAATAATTTTGCCTCGGCGATTGGATGAAGGTGGAGCAGGGAGGACCGTGGCTGTTTAGACAAAACCATATTTGCATTGAGAAATATGACGATTTTGTTGATCCTGATACAATAGATCTGAACTATTTCTCTGCTTGGATCCAGATTCATAAACTGCCGATTGGATATAGAGACCCTGCTCTGATCAAAAACCTAACGCAAAAGAAAGTTGGAGAGGTGGTTTCAGTTGAAACAAATGTTCATGGTGTTGAAAACTTTGTTCGTGTACGGGTGAAATTGGATGTTCGAAAACCCCTTGCACGATTTGTGACAGTCTCGAGACAAAGCAAAAGAGAATTTTATCAAATCATGTATGAGAAGATCCCAAAATTCTGTGGGGCGTGTGGCTATTTGGTCACATTCACCTAGAGTGCGGATCAGGGGAACATGAGGAAAACACCTGAAGTGGGGTGATTTCTTGAAGGCCGACTGGAGTACTTGGCATGACCGTGGGCTTGGGGGCTGTGGCATCCCGCTAAAACCACTACTAGAAAATCGCGTTGTTTTTGTGCATTGCATCGTCATGACCGCATGCACATGTCATCATGCCACATTGCATTTGAGCATCGTCATCATCTTGCATCTATTCGCATAAAACTATTTTTGAAAAGCCTGGTTTTGTTTTTTAAACGCCCTGTCTTTAATTCAAAACCCAAAACCCGGTCTCCGGATTATTTTGTTTTGTCTGCCAATGGTTTGTAAAAGCCCGGGTTAATAAATAAAATATTTAATTATTTTTAGTGGGGGCAGTCGAACGGGCCGACCTGACCCAGTCGACCACCCCCAGTACAACACCAATCGGTCCACCCTAAACCCCTTTTGCACCTAGACCTAGTCTACCCACCCAACCAGCCACATCACCCCCTCCTATAGCCGCTCGCCACCTCACCCAGCCCCTCCCTTTGGCCAACCCCCTGCTGCCACCTCTCCCTGGTCCATCTCAAACACAACACACCCCAACCCCACACACAGCACACACGCACGCTCCCCGCCTGGGACCCACTCCTCCCTGCAGACCCGACCCCACCCTCCTGCCTCGCAGCCCCACCATTCCCCTTCTTCTCTCTCCCCTGTCCCGCACGACCACCAACCTCCTATGCAAGCCCCCGCGCCGTCGGCCGCGCCCTCCCCGCCTCCGCCAACCACCCGCCGCCGCCGGCGAGCCCGTCCCCTCGCCCCGTCGCCTCTCCGCTAGCCCCCTTCGTCGGACCGCCGCGCTCCTCCCCTCGCCCATCCCTGATCCCCGCCGCCAGACACCCCTCCACTCCTCTCTCTCCCGTCGCTCGCCAGGGACCCTCCCCCCCTGCGAGCACCTCTCGGCCAGCCCTCCTCTGCGTCCCTTCTTCGACGCCCGCCGCTCGCCCTGCAACCCTCGACCTCCTGGCCTCCACCGCCGCGAACCCCGGCCGCGCGCCGCGCGCCGTACCCTGGTTCCCCTGGCCGCTCTCCTCCGGCCGCGAGCAGCCCCGCGTCTGGCCGTCGCCTTCCTCCCCGTCGGCGCCTCTAGAGCGCGATGCCCGGCCTCCCTCCGCGCCCTTCACCGCCACCATGTCCGCCGAGCTCGTCGGCGACCTCCCTGCTGACCGCTGTGTCCCGCGGCCACCGCCCCTGTCAAGCGTCAACGCCCTGCTCCAATCCGCCTGCGTCCCGCGTCGGCCTCCGCCTCTGTGCGCCGGCCCAAGATCTTCCTCGCCGAGACCGTCTGCCGCTGCGCTGCCAAACTCAGCCCTCGTCGTCCGCATCCCCGGAGTAGACGCACCCGCCACCGCCGCCTCTCCGTCAAGCCCGTGCACCGACCGACGTCATGCTCCCGGCCAACTCCAAGAACCCGCATGTGCGTGTCCCGCGTCTATGCTGTTGCCATGAGGTGTTTTCGGTTTGGCTGCTACGAGTCAGAGGGAGCCCGACGCCAAGTTTGTCAACGTTGTTGATGTGCTCCTGTTCTAGAGTTGGCCTAGTTGAGCTCGTATGTGCCCTACCGCGTGTGTTGGAGCTGCTCAAGTCCAATCGGGAAATACTTCGACGGACAAGGAGGTCAATTATTGTCAAGACGCCATGGCACATCAAGATCTTCTCGAAGCCCAAATCCAAGTACAAGACCGACCCGTAACAAGTTCTTCGATCCCGTCGCCAAGATCTCCCTCATGGATTTTTCGGAGCCCCATCCTCGGATTCGAAGACCTCCAACATGGACACCCACGGAACCCGAAGACCGCGGAACCCCAAGGTCTTCTACCTGGACCTCGAAGACCGAACCCGACACGCCAAGTTCTTACTCTCGGACCCGATGACCGCTAAGATCGCCACCGGTACGACAAGCACTTCGCCGCGGAACGCCAAGTCCTGCACTCCGAACGCCATGACCGTCTACGCGGACCCGAAGACCACGGCGACGACAAGATCGGCACCGACCCGGAAGAATCCGATGCGCCCGACACCGAACCAAGTTCTCCTTCCCGGAAGCATTAACGCTCGTGCGACAAGATCTACTACCCCGATCCCGTCGAACCCTGAACCCTGAGACCGGACCCCAGACCCCGAACACCCAAGATCGTCGAACCCTAATGTGTGACCCCTTTTCCGAGCCCCTATTTTATAAATGCTATATATCAAACTTGTTGCATATTAAATTGCCATGCTCGCATCATATCATTTGGTTTGGGGGCCTTATGTCGATTCACCTCATAATTAAATATGGGGCCCATATGCGGGCAAATCTAGCCTTATATTGGCCTCATTTAAATTTGTGTAGCGAACCGGTAACTTATCTTGCCCTGTTATTACAACATTTAATTTGCGGGGGTTCTAAATAACTTGAACCGTTTAATTAAATGTCGGGACCCTGGTTCCACTTAATATTGCTCAATTGCACCGCATCTTTGCCATGTCATGCATCATACATGCATCATGCCCGATCTTTTACCGTAGTATTAAATATTGCATCCGGTGTTTATTCTAGTGTTTTGCTTCTTCGCGGATAAGGCCGTTGAGTTGATGCGAGTGTCGACCCGATCGTCGGATGAACCTTCGACAATGTTTTTCAGGCGAGCATCTCCCCCTTTCTACCTATCTTACTTTATAGTATTTATTCCTTCCTGTTGATCTATTGCTATCTGTGTTGCGATGCTCTAGTTTTCGTACCCGTGATATCCCTCGCAGCCTTATATTGCCTTGGACACATCCTATTACCTGTTGTTTGGTAGATAGTTGGACTTGCGCGTCGTAGTCGCTTGCTCAAGTGTTGTTGCGTGTCGTCAAGTGCCTCAGCTGTTGGTGTATTGCCGCATGTTGGATGTTGGAGATGATCATGGCTTTACTTATCGTTCACTCTAATTACTGTTTAACAACTAAAAATTGAAGTAAGTAAGCAGAGGCACAGGTGGGCAATAGATGTTATTTGGTTGTTAACCGTCCACTTGTGTCCCGTAGGACCCCGAGTACTTGATACATGTTCCTTGAATATTCGCGCTATCCACATCCGGGAGGATTATGGGACCCCCCTGAGCCAGAGCTTGATTCATACTTATTTCCTGGGGCCACAAACTAGTTTGAGGTTTTATTTACGATCCTGTACTTATGCCATGCTACTGCTTTATTTACGATTGTGCGAGGAGCACACTGTACTGTTTAGGATTGTGACCCGTTTACGCGGTATCGACAAGCCCAGTTTTGGGTTCCCAGTCGCTTACAGCCGGCCCCACAAACCTTGAGTCCGTCTCGGAGTCAGCTAGCTTCGTTGCGGGTGTACTCAACGGGGTGGCCCCCGGAAATATTTCTGAATCTTGTGATTGCTTTGTCGTGAAGGCCTCGTTGGGTTTTGATTTGGTTTTTCCGAGGTTGATCGAGTGTGTGTTGCTATTGGTGCACCCCGGCCGGGTAAAAACTTTCTGAAAGCCGTGTCCGCGGTTATGGACGACTTGGAGCACAGTATCTCGATCATAGACAACTATAACTAAAGTAGTGCTATAAATTTGACTTTATAATGACTAGTAATCAGCTTCACTATAATGGAATGGCTAAATAAAACTGCCAACAATTGCTTGCTTGGGTTGTCGTTTGCGACCATTGTATCTGACTAGTAAATATTGCAACTATAACAGAATGGCTGAATAAAAGTACCAACAACTGCTGGGTTTTTGGGTTATCTCATGCTATTTGTACCTGCCTAGTAAGTGTTGCAACTATAACGGAATGGTTAACTAAAATGGCCCACTGCGTATTTTATCAGGATGATTATCTATACTTGACTAGTAATTACTGCAACGATAACTGAATAAATAAAACTGCCAACTGTGTGAGTTCCTCGGTTGACTTCCTCGAATGGTCTCGAGGGGGAAACACCAGGATGGGTTTGTTTGGGGTTAGTATCAGGTTGGTTCCGAATAGGTCTTTCTTACCCCATCTCTGATAGCCGCTAGTTGTATCGAGTCTCTATAGGTTGTTTAGTGCATGCCGCCGCCGCTCAGTCCACCATACCTATGTAGGCGAGGACCGCCGAATTCTAGTCTCGCCGTGTACTGGCCTCAGTACTGACGCTCCCCTTTTTCCTTTGCCCTTTGTCGGCACCCCTTTTGTTTAAGAAGGTTATGAGATCGACGTCGTTAGCAGGGTTACCCTTCCGGCTTGGCCTGGGCAGGGTTATGGACGCCATTGGTTATTCTTCAGGGCTCTTAGCCCCATTTGCATCTTGTCCGTAGTCGGACGCTCTATCATTTTCAAGGTGATTTGGATCTTTGTATATTATATCTGTATTCTTGACTCTTTGAGTCGCTGTTATATATATATCTGTTCTGTGGGTCCCATCGAGGACTGTTGTGTAATGTTATTACTTCGTTTTCCACCCGCACGAAAGTGCCTGGTGGGCACCTTTGAATGGTTTCTATGTGGGTTTGGCGGGAATCGCTGAAACTTGCATAGGTCTGATTCTGAGGGTGTTACAGAGTGGTATCAGAGCTCAGGAGTTGCGATACCCCACAAGTCCAGCCTGTAGGATAACCTAGCTAACGGCCGAAGTAGAGTGTCAAAACTATTTTTGCAAAATCGGTTGGATAGTTCTGATTAGGTCTGATTTTACTCCTTACCCCTCTGTTGCTCTCCTCTCACCTCTGCGTGTTTTGAATCCGCTCTCTTATCTCTTTTCGAGTCCAGGTTTTCTCGTGGTTGGGTTCCGTCGTACCTTCAGGGTTTCGCTCCCTCCTCTGATAACGGTGTTTCTACATCCGGTCCTCCTGCTATCTGAGTGGACCTTTATCTGTGGTACCATCCTTTGTTCTTTGTTTGTGCCTTCCGGTGTTTTCTGACGCGACGACTTCCCCTACGCCAGAACCGGTGCACAGTCTGCATCACTCCTTTGTTTCCGAACCTCGCTTGTCGAGATCTTCAGTCTAATTCCGAGAGTTGGTTGCATAATCCGCCTATTCGTGTGCAGAGTAATGGTTTGGGTGCGCGATGGACTGGTCACCATCCGACTACTCTTATCATTCGCTCTTGTACATCGAATCAGTGGATCCAGCAGTTTTACTCCATCCACGGAAGCTAGAGGTGGCTTTATTTGTGGATACCTCTACCTTCGCCCTTTTGTTTCCGGAGTGTTCACGGACAACGACCTCTTGTTAGTGGTGTCGCGAGGATCTACACGATGCGAGAAGATTCAGATCGCCGCCCTTCTTCCCGGTACCATGAGGCGGATCTCGAGGGCGAGATCCATTGTTAGTGGTGTCGAATTGTGGCATCCCGCTAAAACCACTACTAGAAAATCGCGTTGTTTTTGTGCATTGCATCGTCATGACCGCATGCTCATGTCATCATGCCACATTACATTTGAGCATCGTCATCATCTTGCATCTATTCGCATAAAACTAATTTTGAAAAGCCTGATTTTGTCTTCTAAACGCCCTGTCTTTAATTCAAAACCCAAAACCCGGTCTCCGGATTATTTTGTTTTGTCTGCCAATGGTTTGTAAAAGCCCGGGTTAATAAATAAAATATTTAATTATTTTTAGTGGGGGCAGTCGAACGGGCCGACCCGACCCAGTCGACCACCCCCAGTACAACACCAATCGGTCCACCCTAAACCCCTTTTGCACCCAGACCTAGTCTACCCACCCAACCAGCCACATCACCCCCTCCTATAGCCGCTCGCCACCTCACCCAGCCCCTCCCTTTGGCCAACCCCCTGCTGCCACCTCTCCCTGGTCCATCTCAAACACAACACACCCCAACCCCACACACAGCACACACGCACGCTCCTCGCCTGGGACCCACTCCCCCCTGTAGACCCGACCCCACCCTCCTGCCTCGCAGCCCCACCATTCCCCTTCTTCTCTCTCCCCTGTCCCGCACGACCACCAACCTCCTCTGCAAGCCCCCGCGCCGTCGGCCGCGCCCTCCCCGCCTCCGCCAACCACCCGCCGCCGCCGGCGAGCCCGTCCCCTCGCCCCGTCGCCTCTCCGCTAGCCCCCTTCGTCGGACCGCCGCGCTCCTCCCCTCGCCCATCCCTGATCCCCGCCGCCAGACACCCCTCCACTCCTCTCTCTCCCGTCGCTCGCCAGGGACCCTCCCCCCCTGCGAGCACCTCTCGGCCAGCCCTCCTCTGCGTCCCTTCTTCGACGCCCGCCGCTCGCCCTGCAACCCTCGACCTCCTGGCCTCCACCGCCGCGAACCCCGGCCGCGCGCCGCGCGCCGTACCCTGGTTCCCCTGGCCGCTCTCCTCCGGCCGCGAGCAGCCCCGCGTCTGGCCGTCGCCTTCCTCCCCGTCGGCGCCTCTAGAGCGCGATGCCCGGCCTCCCTCCGCGCCCTTCACCGCCACCATGTCCGCCGAGCTCGTCGGCGACCTCCCTGCTGACTGCTGCGTCCCGCGGCCACCGCCCCTGTCAAGCGTCAACGCCCTGCTCCAATCCGCCTGCGTCCCGCGTCGGCCTCCGCCTCTGTGCGCCGGCCCAAGATCTTCCTCGCCGAGACCGTCTGCCGCTGCGCTGCCAAACTCAGCCCTCGTCGTCCGCATCCCCGGAGCAGACGCACCCCCCACCGCCGCCTCTCCGTCAAGCCCGTGCACCGACCGACGTCATGCTCCCGGCCAACTCCAAGACCCCGCATGTGCGTGTCCCGCGTCTATGCTGTTGCCATGAGGTGTTTTCGGTTTGGCTGCTACGAGTCAGAGGGAGCCCGACGCCAAGTTTGTCAACGTTGTTGATGTGCTCCTGTTCTAGAGTTGGCCTAGTTGAGCTCGTATGTGCCCTACCGCGTGTGTTGGAGCTGCTCAAGTCCAATCGGGAAATACTTCGACGGACAAGGAGGTCAATTATTGTCAAGACGCCATGGCACATCAAGATCTTCTCGAAGCCCAAATCCAAGTACAAGACCGACCCGTAACAAGTTCTTCGATCCCGTCGCCAAGATCTCCCTCATGGATTTTTCGGAGCCCCATCCTCGGATTCGAAGACCTCCAACATGGACACCCACGGAACCCGAAGACCGCGGAACCCCAAGGTCTTCTACCTGGACCTCGAAGACCGAACCCGACACGCCAAGTTCTTACTCTCGGACCCGATGACCGCTAAGATCGCCACCGGTACGACAAGCACTTCGCCGCGGAACGCCAAGTCCTGCACTCCGAACGCCATGACCGTCTACGCGGACCCGAAGACCACGGCGACGACAAGATCGGCACCGACCCGGAAGAATCCGATGCGCCCGACACCGAACCAAGTTCTCCTTCCCGGAAGCATTAACGCTCGTGCGACAAGATCTACTACCCCGATCCCGTCGAACCCTGAACCCTGAGACCGGACCCCAGACCCCGAACACCCAAGATCGTCGAACCCTAATGTGTGACCCCTTTTCCGAGCCCCTATTTTATAAATGCTATATATCAAACTTGTTGCATATTAAATTGCCATGCTCGCATCATATCATTTGGTTTGGGGGCCTTATGTCGATTCACCTCATAATTAAATATGGGGCCCATATGCGGGCAAATCTAGCCTTATATTGGCCTCATTTAAATTTGTGTAGCGAACCGGTAACTTATCTTGCCCTGTTATTACAACATTTAATTTGCGGGGGTTCTAAATAACTTGAACCGTTTAATTAAATGTCGGGACCCTGGTTCCACTTAATATTGCTCAATTGCACCGCATCTTTGCCATGTCATGCATCATACATGCATCATGCCCGATCTTTTACCGTAGTATTAAATATTGCATCCGGTGTTTATTCTAGTGTTTTGCTTCTTCGCGGATAAGGCCGTTGAGTTGATGCGAGTGTCGACCCGATCGTCGGATGAACCTTCGACAATGTTTTTCAGGCGAGCATCTCCCCCTTTCTACCTATCTTACTTTATAGTATTTATTCCTTCCTGTTGATCTATTGCTATCTGTGTTGCGATGCTCTAGTTTTCGTACCCGTGATATCCCTCGCAGCCTTATATTGCCTTGGACACATCCTATTACCTGTTGTTTGGTAGATAGTTGGACTTGCGCGTCGTAGTCGCTTGCTCAAGTGTTGTTGCGTGTCGTCAAGTGCCTCAGCTGTTGGTGTATTGCCGCATGTTGGATGTTGGAGATGATCATGGCTTTACTTATCGTTCACTCTAATTACTGTTTAACAACTAAAAATTGAAGTAAGTAAGCAGAGGCACAGGTGGGCAATAGATGTTATTTGGTTGTTAACCGTCCACTTGTGTCCCGTAGGACCCCGAGTACTTGATACATGTTCCTTGAATATTCGCGCTATCCACATCCGGGAGGATTATGGGACCCCCCTGAGCCAGAGCTTGATTCATACTTATTTCCTGGGGCCACAAACTAGTTTGAGGTTTTATTTACGATCCTGTACTTATGCCATGCTACTGCTTTATTTACGATTGTGCGAGGAGCACACTGTACTGTTTAGGATTGTGACCCGTTTACGCGGTATCGACAAGCCCAGTTTTGGGTTCCCAGTCGCTTACAGCCGGCCCCACAAACCTTGAGTCCGTCTCGGAGTCAGCTAGCTTCGTTGCGGGTGTACTCAACGGGGTGGCCCCCGGAAATATTTCTGAATCTTGTGATTGCTTTGTCGTGAAGGCCTCGTTGGGTTTTGATTTGGTTTTTCCGAGGTTGATCGAGTGTGTGTTGCTATTGGTGCACCCCGGCCGGGTAAAAACTTTCTGAAAGCCGTGTCCGCGGTTATGGACGACTTGGAGCACAGTATCTCGATCATAGACAACTATAACTAAAGTAGTGCTATAAATTTGACTTTATAATGACTAGTAATCAGCTTCACTATAATGGAATGGCTAAATAAAACTGCCAACAATTGCTTGCTTGGGTTGTCGTTTGCGACCATTGTATCTGACTAGTAAATATTGCAACTATAACAAAATGGCTGAATAAAAGTACCAACAACTGCTGGGTTTTTGGGTTATCTCATGCTATTTGTACCTGCCTAGTAAGTGTTGCAACTATAACGGAATGGTTAACTAAAACGGCCCACTGCGTATTTTATCAGGATGATTATCTATACTTGACTAATAATTACTGCAACGATAACTGAATAAATAAAACTGCCAACTGTGTGAGTTCCTCGGTTGACTTCCTCGAATGGTCTCGAGGGGGAAACACCAGGATGGGTTTGTTTGGGGTTAGTATCAGGTTGGTTCCGAATAGGTCTTTCTTACCCCATCTCTGATAGCCGCTAGTTGTATCGAGTCTCTATAGGTTGTTTAGTGCATTCCGCCGCCACCGCTCAGTCCACCATACCTATGTAGGCGAGGACCGCCGAATTCTAGTCTCGCCGTGTACTGGCCTCAGTACTGACGCTCCCCTTTTTCCTTTGCCCTTTGTCGGCACCCCTTTTGTTTAAGCAGGTTATGAGATCGACGTCGTTAGCAGGGTTACCCTTCCGGCTTGGCCTGGGCAGGGTTATGGACGCCATTGGTTATTCTTCAGGGCTCTTAGCCCCATTTGCATCTTGTCCGTAGTCGGACGCTCTATCATTTTCAAGGTGATTTGGATCTTTGTATATTATATCTGTATTCTTGACTCTTTGAGTCGCTGTTATATATATCTGTTCTGTGGGTCCCATCGAGGACTATTGTGTAATGTTATTACTTCGTTTTCCACCCGCACGAAAGTGTCTGGTGGGCACCTTTGAATCGTTTCTACGCGGGTTTGGCGGGAATCGCTTAAACTTGCATAGGTCCGATTCTGAGGGTGTTACAGGGGCTCTCGTGGTGGAGCTCGTGGTGGAGGACGTTCTGGTCGAGGTAGAGTTGGTGATCTGGCTGGACGGGGACATGATAATATGACCGCATGGCGTAGTAATGCTATAATTCCTGCTACCACTGAACAGAGAAACAATGGGGAATTGGATGATACGGCTACAAGCCCGGCAAAACCTACTGATATGGATACTGAAAATCTAAATTCTTCTGATCTGAGTGTTAAGAGGACTCTTGATATGTCAAAGGAGTTTTTAGAGGAAGATGATCTCAGAATAAGAAGGATGTCGCAGTTGCTATGATTACAGATGATATCCAAGGCCAGACAGTCGAGAAGGAAGATGACCGAAAGAAGCGCCCAAAGAAGGACGGAGTTGACTCCCCTTCACTAGGATCGGCGGGTTCCTACAAGGAACCTGTCCGGTTGCAATGAGGATCCTCGTATGGAACTGTCGTGGGTTGGGTAATACCACGGCAGTCCTAGCGCTCCTTAATGTTATGAGGCGCCATTACCCCGAAGTGGTGTTTTTGTCGGAAACCCACCTTAATCGTTATCCGGCAGAGTGTATACGTAGGCGTATGAACATGGATGTGAGTATTATTCAGCCAAGTGATGGAAGAAAGGGAGGGATTCTGATGATGTGGAAAAGGGAGGTAAAGTTGTACCAAATTTATGCATGCCCAAATTATATAGATGTCCGTATTGAGGAGCAGGAAAATAAAATATGGAGATTCACCGGAATGTATGGCGAGATTCGATGGGCTGATAAATACAAGACATGGGATAGGATGAGAAGTATTCACCAACAAAACAATCTTCCATGGTTGATTATGGGAGATCTAAATGAGATCCTTTATGTCCATGAGAAAGAGGGTGGTAACGTAAGGCCTGAACGATTTCGACAGGCCTTCCATGATGCGTTAGAGGAGTGTGGTCTGGAGGATATTGGCTTTGTGGGGGGCATGTTTACTTGGCACCGAGGACAGATAAGGGAGAGATTAGACAGAGGCCTAGCAAATCCGAGTTGGAGCCAAATTCATGAGCAAGCGGCTGTTGTCCATCTGGAATATAACCATTCGGATCATCAACCTCTCTTGCTGGATACAGAGTTCTATGTTGCTGCTCCACCGAATCAGCTTAATAAGCAAATAAATTTTGAGGCAAAGTGGTTTAAGGAGGAAGGATTCTGCGAAGAGGTGGAAGAATAGTGGAAAGCCACGAAAACTGATCAGAACGCTAATGATGTATTAGCCAAACTTAAATCCATGCATGCTGGGCTACATGCATGGGACATGCGGGTGTTAAATAAACCCAAGCAGCAGCTTTGAAAGTCCCAGCGTGAACTTGAGGTGATCATGCGAGGGCCAATATCAGGAGCAAACGATCAGCGCAAAAATAAGTTGGCACGTTTGATCGAGAAACTCCTGGAGCAAGAAGAAATAAAATGGAGCCAGCACTCCCGTGCAAATTGGCTACAAAATGGGGACAAAAATACAGGATACTTTTACAGGTTCGCTTTGGCTCGGAAAAAGAAAAACTTCATCAAGAAAATAAAAGGACCGAACGGACAGATGGTGGAAGGTACAGATAGTCTGAATCCTATTATTCTTCAATATTTTTCTAATCTATTCACCTCAGAAAACAATGAGATTGACCGAATTTCTTGGATAAAATTATTCCTAAAGTGACTAATGAGATGAATGAAGATTTAATAGCTCCGTTCACAACAGAGTATGTTAAAAAAGTGGTGTTTAGTATTGGTGATCTTAAAGCACCAGGGATTGATGGCTTGCATGCACTATTTTACAAAAAATTCTAGCATCTAGTGGGTAATGACATAACAGTGGCAGTGTTAAAGGCGATCAATGACAGGGTAATACCACATGGATGGAATGAAACGGTGGTTGTTATGATTCCTAAAGTCGACAACCCGGAGGAGGTATCACAATTTCGGCCTATTTCCCTTTGTAATGTTGTTTATAAGATTATTTTAAAGATGGCTGCAGGAAGATTGAAAGGGATACTCCCAGAGATTATATCTCCTACCCAAAGTGCCTTTGTACCTGGGAGACTTATCACAGACAATGTTCTTGTAGCATATGAGTGTGTTCATAAAATAAAGAATAAAAGGAAGAGGAAGTCTGGACTTTGTGCTGTGAAGCTAGATATGCACAAAGCATATGATAGAGTGGAGTGGAATTTTTTGAGACAGATGTTGATTAAGCTTGGGTTTCATAACCAGTGGATTGAGTTGGTGATGGCTTGTGTTACCTCAGTATCTTATTCAGTCGGGTTTAACTCCTAGATGACTGACAGGTTTATTCCCACTAGAGGTATCCGACAGGGGGCCCCCTATCCCCATACTTATTTCTACTTTGTGCAGAGGGTTTATCAAGTTTTCTGTTGCACGCGGAGGAGATTGGTGGCATTGAAGGAATCAAAGTGTGCAGGAATGCACCATCAGTTTCACACCTACTATTTGCTGATGATTCTTTGATTCTCTTGAAAGCAGATTTGAGTAATGCAATCTCGTTGCAACAAATCCTTGATACTTACTGTGCAAATTCAGGACAACTGGTGAGTGTAGCCAAATCCAGCATTTATTTCATTCCTAATACTCATGTTGATGTGAAAGTGGATATTTGCAATACACTTAATATTAATACTGAAGCTATCTCGGATAAATATTTGGGCCTACCTGCAATTGTTGGAGCGGATAGGAGTGATTGCTTCCTTCATTTTGTGAAAAGAGTGCTACAAAGAATAAAAGGTTGAAAGGAAAAACTCCTATCTATTGGTGGTAAGGAGATACTTATTAAATCAATTATACAAGCAATTCCCATTTATGCCATGTCAGTGTTTCTTCTACCAAAGAATATTTGTAAAAAGATTTCAGATTTGATCTCTCAATTCTGGTGGGGCGATGATGATGATGGGAAAAAGATGCATTGGTATGCGTGGTGGAAATTGTGTTTTCCAAAAAGAGATGGCGGAATGGGATTTTGAGACCTCCACTCTTTCAATCTCGCCATGCTTGCAAAACAAGTCTGAAGATTAATAGATGAACCAAACTCTCTATGTGCCCAAGTCTTACGTGCTAAGTATTATCCGGATGGTGATATTCTAAAAGCAGGTCCAAAGCCAGGGAGCTCTTTTACATGGCAAAGCATTGTTGCAGGTATCCAAACGTTTAAAAGGGGTTGCATTTGGCGTGTTGGCAATGGGGAATCGATTCAGATATGGAATGATCAGTGGATACCTAGTAGCCCGGACCAAAAGATTGTCACACCGCGCAGAGATTGTGTTCTAACAAAAGTGTGCGAGCTGATAGACCCTATCACTGGGTCTTGGGATCAACAACTTATTCAGAATATTTTTCACCCTATCGATGCCTTAAGGATTATCCAAATTCCCTTGAGCGTAAATGGGTTTAATGATTTCTTATCCTGGCATGGAACACGATCTGGTATGTTCTCAGTTCGTTCAGCCTACCATGTGGAGTGGAAACACCAATTCAATGGAGTCACATGCAGGTCCCTCATAAGAGGTACATCCTTGAATAACCCAACATGGAAAATCCTTTGGAGCTTAAATGTCCCAGCAAAAGTTAAGATTTTCTGTTGGAGAATTTTGCATGGTATTCTGCCCCTAAAGTATATATTGTTTAAGCGCCATATTGGTACTAATGGTGTCTTTCCTCTATGTAACAGTTCAAATGAGGATATTATGCACATGTTGTTTATATGTCAGGGGGCAAAAAAGATTTGGAGATGCCTCGGACTAGAACATACGATCACGGAGGCCATTGTCCCAGATCGGGCAGGAGATCAAGTCTTTGAATCTCTTCTCCGTTTACCTGTGACCGAAGTTCCTGGGTATAGTTCCATCAAAATGCATAATTTGATTATAGTAGCGGCATGGTATATATGGTGGCTACGACGTCGGGAATCGCATGGTGAGCAGGTACCACCTACCCAAAACTGTGTTACTTCTATCTATGCTATTACAGCAAATTGTGCAAGAAGTATTGCCCAAGCTTACCGACCAATGAAGGAGATGTGGGTAAAACCAAGACACAATCAAATCAAACTTAATGTTGATGCAGCTTATATGGCGGAAGAAGGGACAGGTGCAACTGGTGCCATTATTCGTAATAGCCAAGGTGTTTTTGTGGCAGCCTCATCAATGTTTATACCACATGTATCATCTGTCGCTGCAGCTGAAGCTTGGGCGATGCTGCATGGCTTGACTCTAGTCAACAATCTAGGATTTCACCATGTTGAAGCGGAGTCTGACTGTTTTGAGGTTATTCAGCTTTGTTTAGGTAAGGAACGCATATGGAACGATGCTACTGCAATATATGCCAAGATAATGGTGCAAGCAGGGGCTATTGGAAATGTTGAGTTTAACCATTGTAGTAGGAATTCTAATAAAGTTGCCCATGTAATAGCTAGGGAGTGCTTTAATTCAAGATCTTCTTGTAATTGGGTCGATGAACCCCCTAGCTTTACTTTAGATGACCTGCTGAACAATGTAACTATTGTTTGAGGGGCTGCAAGTTTCAGACGCACTCTTTTTCCTTACCAGGGTACCTAAGGGGACTGGAAGGTTTTAATGAGGCGGCTTGCATGCTTAATATATGATGAGTTTCAAAAAAAACATCATAAGATGAGATCTGAGACTTACGATGCACCGACATTCATCAACAAAGGCAACAAAGACGAGAGCGCCATTGGCAAAGTAGAAGAAAAGAGGGGAAGAATCGTCGAATTATACAACATGTTCCACATGCGACTCGTTAAAAGATTCATCTCACTTTGTTGGGGATTCTGGTCTTGATGTAAACAGGCTTAAACTTATCTCGTTTGAGATTATATACGGGACATGATATGGATAATAATGAAAATCATGGGGCGACACATTTTGTCCTGGACTATTTAGCTAGGATATGAGATAAGAGGACTATAACAGCATGAAAAAAAGTACCCTCTTCTCCATGAGGAGCTTAGCTTATGTTTGATTGGTTCTCAAATATGGTCTGCAAATGTATGAAGCCTATGATATTTTAGCTCTTTCATAGTTTGTAGATATTTTTTTTATGAGATGATGTCCATCTTCCTCACATTCCCTTCACAACACACAAAAATTTACCGACAAAAGGCCATGGAACCTCTAGCCATTTTTGGCTAGCCACTTGTTGCAAAATTTGGTATAGTGCATAAGACTGTGTCATGAACCAAATAGGATCTTAATTCGATCGATCGAACCCAAATTGTTTAAAGCGCTGCACAAGAGTGAATTGCACATTTTATCTTCTAGTTGTGCATTTGTAATAGAAAATACCACATTTAGTAAAAATTATATCGGGACATCCTATTTTAAAAGGAGTGAACTAAAGTTTACCTTATTTAAGCATTTTGACTATTCTGCCAAATAGAACTATTAGGTTAGGTTGATGAGACATGACAATAATATGCAAAGCTAGGGGCAGAATTGATGGTAATATCAAACCCTCTCTTCGTTATGTATTAGATTCATTGTTGTCATTGACAATGCTTAGAGAGAGAAAGACCGTGTCATGGCGCGCCAACCCAAGAAAGGAATTTGTTTTATGCTTATGCCTCACTGTGTAAAGCCCACTTAGTTATGGATTTGTCCTAGTCGTATTGGATTTCCTTTCTGAATTAGCTTGTCAATGGTCCATGGTCGCTTTGTTGTTCCTTCTGGGTTGCTACCATGCTCCGTTGCTCGAGATGGGCGCATCCATGGCGCTGCTGCACTAGGCATTGAGGAACATATGACCTAGAGGAAAATAATAAAATTTATTATCATATCTCAATTAGTTCGTAATAGTTTTATATCGTGCTATAACTGTATTAAGTGGAAACATTACTAGAGGTGTGGTATGAAACAAACCAAGTCCCTAGTAGCCTCTATTTATACTAGTTCGTTGGGAGACCGATGATCATGGAGCATTTATGCTAGTTGACAACAGAGTCATATCATTGGAGAATGGTATGATGGACATTGCCCAAAGATAAGTATTGTGACACAATGAAGTCACATGATTCATTGTTGTAATAGGTAGAATCATAGTTGCCTTCTCCTTTTCCCGTGAAATCATATTAATCACTGTCTCCCGAGACTGCTTTGACTACATCAAATGTCATATCCATAACTAGGTGACTGTAACGATGTATGTTGGGTATTCCAGAGGAATACTTGAGGCCTATGTATCAAGATCGGAATTTGTTCACCCGCGTGATGGGAAGATACACTCGGCCGACTTGGTGAGATTACATTCATAATGTTACAACATGTGACTAGGACACGGGGATGAAATATCACGGGAACAAGTAAAACATAACTTGTCGGTAACGAGATTAAATAAGATATATGATATCGATGATCAGATCTCGGACAAGTCGTATCAAAGTAACAAAGAGAATTGGACTCAACGTTTACGGTTCAAATGACATTAAATATCGTGGAATGCACATGGGTCATTATGGGCATCCGGTCCTGCTATTAATCATTGATAGAGATCATGTCTGTGCCATTTCCGAACCATTAGGATAACACAATTAAGGGTACGACGATGCTTGGAGATCATTATGAAAGTATAGTTATCACCATATGAAAGAGAAGAGAAAACCAGAAGTGTATTGTAAGAGAAATGGAATCGTTTTGGGAGGTTCTGAAGTTGTTCGGAGTGAACCGAAAGGTGTTTTAGATCAAATGGGATTTTATAATATGAATTTCATATTAATTAATGTAATTAATATTAAATATATATTTAAAATTGAATTTGGAGGGAAACTTCCACTAATGGTCCAAATTCCCGAGGGAAAAGGGCCCATGAGGGAAGCCACCCAAAGGGAGGGAGGCCTAGCCGCTCAAGAGCCAAGCCGCCGCCCAAGGAAGGCCCATACGGGTAGCCTAGGGTTGTGTGCTGGGGTAGGTCCCCATGTGGCTGCCTGGACCATGGCGCCTCCCCCTCTCCCCTCTCCCTTGTTTAGTCCCACACGGGAAACCCTTTGGGGAGGGCACTCCCCCTCCACCTTTATATAGAGGTGCCCATGGGTGAGAATAAACGCAACAATTGAGATATTTCTCTAAGAAATTTTCCTTAGAGAAAATCCATCTCTCTCCATCACATGTGGTTCCCAATGTTTGGAACTGCACACGGGGATAAAGATCTCTCTCTCGTCGTTGTTGCGCTGGCGCGGTTTCTCATGGAACTATACATGCAAGAGATGATACCGCTGCGACACGCCGTTGTGCGACAAGGGGATTCCAGCCAGAAGATCTACATTCACACTCTCGTCAGGGATCAGAGAACCGTAGGTTGTCATGGTATATTGTATGTGTGTGAAACCACGAGAATGCTGCTATTAGTGGCACCTTGGATGTCGTGAGCTGGACTGCTGCACAATGGAGTAAGGGGTGACTTGCGAGGATCTTCGCGACCTTGAGGTCGGCTACAAATACGACTACATCATCTATGTTTCACGCGGAACGTTAACCGCCTTCGGTCTATAAGGATATGTCACCGCAGCACATGGCTGTTATTGCATTACTCCTTGATAGATCCAGACATTATGTGTGTTCGCGTAGAAAACTTTTGTGTTTTCTACCCCGAATCCCTTCAGGGATCTAGGGCAGTCGATTAGGCGTGGCGGCATGAATTAAATATGCCCTAGAGCCAATAATAATAATTATTATTTATTTCTATGTACACTATTAAAGTTAATTTCTTTATGCTACAACTGATATGTGTGATGAATATGAGATTCAGAGGAAAACTCATAAACAAGTGTAGAGAGATATAAACACTAAGTTGTTCATAGCCCCGCCTATATGACTAGCTCATGTGTCGCTTGATGATCTCATTTTCCTCATCATGGCATAGTTAAAATAACAAGTACATTAACAATAACGAGAGTACATTGTTAGAAGAATAAGGTTACTAGATCGACCCATTATGTTTTATATGTTATGAAACACTTATAGTCATTTGTTGTTAGTACCATATTTATGTGTTTATCATATGAACAAGTCCTTAGACCATGAGAATAGCATGTGCCCTCGTACATGAACAAATGTCTTGAACTCATCCAACTTTACATTGTAACACGGTAATCATAAAGGTGATATTTAGGTATGTGTGAAAGTGTATCTATGACATGTATAGTTCAATCCTAGGACATTACTTCTCTATACTATGGAGAGATATGCTCTGGTCCCTCTTAGTATTATGATGTCACCATTCGTCTGGCCAGACACATTGTGATAGTGATCACATGGTCATCAGAATACAGAACAAGAAAATAGAATTAAACTGAAACAAATTAACGGATATAGTCATCAAGAGTTGAATCACGGGGATACCAAAATCTACCCTCGGATGTTCATTATATCGTGTGTAGGGTTTCGTAGCATGGAAAACAAAAAATTTCTACCGCATACAAACAAACAAGCCAAGATCTATCTACTAGATTGTAGCAACGAGTCGATGGAATAACTCACCCTCGAAGATTCCAAGGTGTTTAACGAGAGCGGATTCTCGTGGGTGATGTAGTCGTACTCTTCCTGATCTCAAGATCGCGCAGACGATCCTTCCGGCGCTGCGTTCCGGCAGCGCTCCTGCAGTCGGTCACACGTTCGATACTCGACAAAGACCTTCCTCTCCCTTGTTCCAGCAGGCAGCGGAGGTTGTAGCACTCTCCTCGCGATTCCGGCAGCACAACGGAGTGGTACCGGAAGTAGAGGGGAGATCTCGCAGGGATTCGCCTTAAGCCGGAGCGAGTATGGTGGACTATGAGAGAGATCCTCGACAATCTAGGGTTTAGACGCACCGAGGAGGAGGGTTTAGGGCCGGCGGCTAGGGCTTGGAGCAGACCAAGTCGGCGGCTAGGGTTGCCCTAGGCGGCGGCAGCAGGAGGTGGCGGCGCCGGGGCTAGGGTTTGCGGGGTGGAGGTGTTGTGTCTTGGAGGGGCAGCCCTGCCCCTCCTTATATAGGTGGAGGGGCGCGCCAGGGGAGGGAAGTCCCTCCCCAACTCGGTTTCCCAAGTGGGCCGGCGGTGGAGGGGAGGAACTCCTCCCCAAGTAGGTTTCCTACTTCCCCTCCACCTTCCAAAATAGCCGTTTGACTTTTCAAATTGGCATTTGACTTTTTCAAACTAGGATTTGATTAAACCCTTTATTTTGTTCAGCGATGACACCTAGTACATGATGCAATCATTCCAACTTGATATGAAACATTCATGTACCCTTCCCCTCCGGAGTGTCGGACATTCCGCAACCTTCTAGAACATTCCCGATGAAAACACTGGAACCATTCTCCAACCCCGAAACATGACTTTCCTTATATGAATCTTATTCTCCAGACCATTCCGGATCTCCTCGTGATATCCCGGATCCCATCCTAGACTCCGAACAACATTCGGTCTCTTACTCATCATTCCATAACTACTCAAACAACGTCGAATCCTTAAGTGTGTCTCCCTACGGTTCGTGAATTATGCGGACATGATCGAGACACTTCTCCGAACAATAACCAATAGAGGAATCTGGAAATTCATATGGCTCCCACATATTTCTACGATTACTTTGCGATCGAATGAACCACTTACATACGATACCAATTTCCCTTTGTCTCACGATAGTTTACTTATCCGAGGTTATGATCGTCGGTATCTCTGCATACCTAGTTCAACCTCGTTACTGATAAGTACTATTTTCTCGTTCCCGTGATATGTGATCCCTTGTGAGCCAGTCACATGCTTGCAAACTAATTGGATGACATTCCACCGAGAGGGCCCAGAGTATATCTATCCGTCATATGGATGGACAAATCCCACTCTTGATACATGTGTCTCAACCAATACTTTCCGAACACTCAATGCCACCTTTATAGCCACCCAGTTATGGTGTGGTGTTTGATCTCATCAAAGCATCCTTCCGGTGAAGGTGATATGCGTGATCTCATGGTCGAAGGAATTAGGCTACTATGTATCAGAAAGCATATAGCAATTGAACTATTAAAATGACTTGATCTTTATGCTACGCTTATCTATAGGAGTATGTCCACCATATCATTCTCCTAATGATATGATCTTGTTGTTAATAACATCTCAATGCTCATGATAAGGAAACCACAATCATTTATGAACCAACAAGCTAGTATTATAAAGAGGCTTTACTAGGGACTCTATTTTAGTTTACAAATCACATAAGTATTAATGTTTCCTTGTTAATACTATTATAGCATGAATGTAAACATTTATCATAAACACAAAGATATAATAATAACTACATTTATTATTGCCTCTAGGGCATATCTCCAACATCGTGAAGCAAAGGGATTAACATATGGATATCATAAATGTTTGCTCAAAGTTATTCATGTATGCACATGAGCCATCATGGGAATCCATGGTCCTGATGTTGGATATTGATCTGAAAAAGAGTTTGAGAGTCATGTATCGTTAAAAGAAATTCAATCTATTGTGAGAACTATAAAGAGTTATGTATGCTATGTGGTTGATATAATGATATCATAACTATTTTGGGGTCATCGTTTTAACATCGGAGAGGTTTCATAATTGTTTTGATATTTCTATATGTGAGAGAAACTATTAGATTTGTTCCAGAGTTATTGAAAGTGTTTTGGAGAACTACTAGAAGAGTTCTAGAGTTAAAGTGTTTTGGGATTTATCAGAATTGTTTCGATAAATTTACAAGAGGAAATAGTGACTCTGAACTTTAGGGAAATTCTGGAGAATGACCATAGGGATCCTTGGGATACCGTAGGACTGAAACCCATGAAGGGAGGTCGACTATGACTCATGGGCCAGCTAGAGGTGGCACCCAAGCCCCTAAGGCCAATCGCACCCCTTGCCTTGGAGGCTAAGGAGGTGGGGATGCTAGGGTTTGCCCCCTAAACTTCCTTGTTTGAGGTGGGGATGCTAGGGTTTTCCCCCCTAACCTTTCTTGTTTCATGGTGAAGTCAGCTGGTGGAGAATGTCATTGAAGCCGAGATCTAAGGACTAGCAATGGTGATTCGAGGCTTTGTGGCGATGAGGAATTGGCTTGGTGATTCATGACTTGGAGCAGCGACATCATAAGTGAGGGTGACAACACAGAAGAAGTTCAAAGTCTTACCTTTCAGGGTGAAAATCCAAGGTTTTGCCTTAATTGGTTGTGCCTAGCAATGACCTTGTTGAAGGCATTGTTTTGTGTGCGAGGACTTCCTTCAAGGTAAAAATCTAAGATCTATGATTGGACAATGACGACGATTGTGCATTATTATCTTGTTGGAGGCGTCGCTTTTGGAGGAGTTGGACTTCTGGTGTTGTCTTGGTGGTGTTAGTATTGCTGCTACAAGGAATAGATCACTATAGCAGGATTTTTCTTTTATTGTAATTCTTCTTCTGTTTTTAGGGTCTGTGTATCCGTAAGGCTGCTAGGACAATACATTGTTACAGAGCCTGGATGTAATTGGTATCTTCGTGATATTAATATATGTTTTTGTCAAAAAAATCAATTTCCCTATTGGCTATAACAACTAAAATTGTATGTTAAAATTTTGGTACAATGAATAACTCAATCCATTGTTGTTTAAAATTGCAATTTAGGTACCATGGGCAAAGCTAGTCAAAGAAAGTTGATTTGGTTTTCAAAAAATAAAGATCATGCAAATGAAGTTGAGGAAGACCAGGAAGTGCCAGCAGATCCTTCCTTACCCTTACTTGAATTACTATCTTTAATTTGCTTGAAAGGTTAGTCGGCTTGATTATTACTCTTCCATTTTCAATAGTGAATGTTGAGATTGCATTTCCTAGCATGAAGATCATCAAAACTAGGTTGTGTAATAATATGGAAGACGACTATCTTGCCAATAGTATGATGAAATTCTGGAGACTTATAGCTCCGAAGATGTCATTGAATATTTTAGAAAAAAAAATCAGAGAGATGATATGTAGCATGTAACTCCAATCTCCATGCCTTATGCCAAACCGAATCTTGGTATGCTTTATTTTGTTTTGGGGTAATTCATATGTGTATACACATATCATAATTACATTTTTGTATATGGTTTAGGCACCTCGTCAAGAAACACCTACATGCACTATTTTTTTGCGATGAAAGGCAGATGATATTAAAACAGAGGTTTTACAAAACGGTCCAGCACAAAGATAAAAATACACAAAGGTCCTTCTGGATCCCGGCGTCGTCGGCGACGAGCAGCACGTAACGATGGCACGCCGCCGCCACTCCTCCACTTTGACCTTGGACTGGTAGGAGTGTTAGGGAGGGGTGACCCCTTGGGGTGGCCCGATCTTTCACAAATTCCGTGGGAATCGAGGGGAAAGCGGTGGAAGAGGGAAGGGGATGAAATCCACGAACACACACGCGAAGAACTCGATGAACACACACACACACACACACACACACACTAAAACACGATACAAGCCGATAGCTCACGTCGGTGGCAACCGGTCCAACACAATCCCTAGGATCGACGTTGGGCAAGACACTCTCCCACGACTAACAACGGGGGTGAGAGGCTTGATGAGATCTTGACTACTTGGGCACGAGACACCGAGATCCCAAGGACTTGTACAACTTGAACGCAGTAGGCAAAATCCAAGAGGTTTGTGGATAATTTGGTGCTCCTTGTCAAGGAGCATGAGACAAATAGTTGATAGATCCTCAAAGGAGTGTCTTCAACTACAATTATCCAAGTCTAGGGTTTACAATAGAGGGTGGGGGCTATATATAGGCCAGCCACATAAACAGGGGTAGTTTAGGAACGAAATGGGAAAATATAGAGAGGGGTACAGGGTGCTGGGCCGAGCTGCCGCGAACAGGTTCAGGCACGTCCGGTAGTACCGGTCTCAACCGGTAGTACCGCTCAGGATCCGGTAGTACCGCTTGCAGTTTTGGGGCTTCAGTTGGCGTCGTCAGTAGTGAGCGGTAGTAGAGGGCGGTAGTACTGCTGATCGGTAGTACCAGTTCCATCTCCGGTAGTACCACGGGCGTCTGGGGCTTGGTTGGGTTCCTCCTGGAGAGTCCGGTAGCAGGGTCCGGTGGTGCCGCTTGAACCGCTAGTACCGGTCGCCGTATCCGGTAGTACTGCTGGCGCCTAAGTGCAGCTGGTCCCTTCCACAGTGGTTTCTCTGTTCCGTGGGTCCTTCTCTTCGTACCTGATGATGTACAGGGTGGGCGTATGAAGTAGCAAACCATCCAGGGGCGTATCGAAATCACACAAGGAAAGGAGCGAGTTAACCTTAGCTTGTAGGAGTTTGGCTCGGGCGCGAGTCATGGGTCCACTTGGGGGGCTCGTAGGAGTAGATGTAGTAGCGTTCGTAGGACGGGCTGCATCAGCTCCCCCCCTTGGGAAAGAGTCGTCCTCGACTCTTCAACCTTCTCAACATCATCATCTCCATGGAAGGGTGAAAGGTCCTTAACATTGAACGTTGGGCTCACAAGGTACTTCGATATTGGGATATCGATGATGTAGGCATTGTTGTTGATCCTCTTGAGTACTTTGAATGGTCCATCACCTCTTGGCTTGAGTTTGGAGTCGCGATCCTTGGGGAAGCGTTCTTTACTCAAGTGTATCCACACAAGGTCGCCTTCTTCGAAGGTCATCTCTTTCTTGTTCTTGTTTAGCCTTGATGCTTGGCGAAGGACTTGTTGCTCGATCGTAGCTCTTGTGTCTTCATGTAGCTGTTTAATTGCTTGGGCATGCTTGTCAACGTCCATGTTGGTGCGGTCGTGTAGAGGAAGAGGTAATATGCCGAGCGCAGTGAGAGGCTCGAATCCATAGACGATCATGAACGGTGGTGGTGGAATGCTTTGGGCGATTGTAGGCGAACTCGGCGTGTGGGATGCATTCCTCCCAATCTTTAAGGTTCTTCTTTATCAACACACGTAGAAGTGTGCCAAGGCTTCGATTGACGACCTAGGTTTGTCCATCGGTTTGGGGATGCGAGGCGGACGAGAATAGGAGCTTGATGCCGAGCTTGGCCATGAGTGTCTTCCAAAAGCAGCTCATGAATTTGACGTCGCGGTCGGAGACGATTGTTCTTGGTACACCGTGTAGCCGAATTATTTCCCTGAAAAACAAATTTGCTACATGTGAAGTGTTGGGGATATGCTATATGGGTATCCTCATAGCATGTCTCTTATCCGACTAACCCGGGTGGCCCATAGTCGGTAGAATGGCCTATGGCCTGCTGGGCGGCCCAGTTAGGTGGATCCATAAGGGAGGCCCATGTCGGATAAAAGAAGGCTACGGTGGAGTCACCAGCGTACCCGGAGCCTTGGAGTGCAAGGTACACAAGACTAGTAATAGACGGTGTAGAACTCTGTAACCTGTCCGGCTAGGACGACCTAGTATCGTTTTACACACACCTCGCACAGCGAACCTATCTCTGTAACTCGGCGTATTACCATTATAGTGATTTATAGCAGGAGTAGGATTCCGCCACCGTTGTGGGATCTGAACCTGGGTAAGCTGTGTTACCTCGTACCCGTCAACCGTCTGCCTTACCCCACGTCTCTAAACACGCACTGTGAGGACCCCTCCATGGCATACTCGTCGGCAATACTGTAGCATCCCATTTGTCTAACAATTGTAATGCTACTTGGTCTAGTAATATAATGGCTACTTCATATCTATAATTGTTGCATCATCATTATATCATGCTCATGTCATCATGCCACCTTGCATTTGAGCATCATATAAAACCCTTTTGTTTTGGTTCTTCTCTCATATGCATTGTAAATTGTATTTGCCTCTTGATATTGTATTTGGTTCTTGATATATTGTTTAAATGCCCAAGTTGAGTTGGGGGCATATCTTTTATTCAACTCCATCACCTTTCTCTGTCACCACCTTTCTTTGGCTTCATCTAATTCCACCATCCAACTAGATATGAGCATTGCAACTTATTTGGTTTTACCTCTAGCTCATGTGGGTTGGGATGGATCCAATTCTATCTCCACATGCTCTCATATATGCACCATAGTGTTTCCACATTATTGGTTTATGAGAGTCACATGGCCATGCATGCCTTGTGAGTGGAACCTTTCCCTAGCTTCCATATGGATTGTTTTGGGGTTATTATCATGTGGGGATATTTTTGGGACTATTAAACATCTAGTGGAATATACACACTAGCAAGTCCCAATTATAATCAAATGTGGTCATCTCCACCTCCTCCACATGGGGCATCCTTTTAATTCTTTTGCTTGGCTTTTATTCCAATTTTGGAAATGCCTAATAATAATGCCATGTTAATATTATTGTTCTCATAAAAATAAGCATGGCAGCAATTATTGGCATGGGTCATGCAACCTTCTCCATCTTTGGTCCTCCTTTGGTTTTAATTGTTTTGAGTGGATCATCTTCTCATCTCTCTCCTTCTCTCAATCTTTTCCATCTTGCTATGCTTCCTTGCCATGTGCATCAGGAACCTCACCCTCTCTCCTTCACTCATGCATGATCATGTGAGGTCATATCCTTAAAAAACCCATCTTATCTCTCCTTATCCATCACCATGTGTCCAACAAACACTCCCCTCTCCATCTCTTTTCACCATCATGCTTGATCTTGTAGGTCATCTAAAACCCTAAGACTCATCTCTCCTCTCCCTAACCCGAGCCACCACCTCATGATCTACCCCTCTCTTCTAAACCCTAGCACCCCATCTAACCCTAGCCCGAGCCTAGCTCCAACCCTAACCCGAGCCTCCCTCTCCCTCTCTCCCTGTCGTGCGACCCCACCAGCCGAGCCTGCTGCCTTGCCTCCCCTGGCCCACCTGCATGCTCCCGTGCTTGCCCCTGCCCTGGCCCCAGCTCGATCACGTGAAGGAGGAGGAGGGAAAAGGTGGCCGAAGCCACCTTTATCTCCAACCCACCTCCCCACGGCACCTCCCCTCTTCCGTCCCTATCTAATCCCTCACACGCCTCCTCTGGCCTCTCCCAGATCCGCCCCAGGGCCTTGCCCTCCTCCCTCTCTTCTCCACCGCCACCATCTACCCCATCGCCGGCCACCGCCAGTAGCTCGTCGCCTTCGTCGATCCAAGAGGCGCAGGCGAGCAGGAGGTGGTCGAGGAGGACAAGGACGCTCCCCTGCATCGCCCTGTACACGCCATCACGGAGGAGAAGGACCAGGAGCCCCAGGACCAGCGCCGCCCGAGCCAAACCCTAGCTCCGCCCGGCCTCTGCCTCGACGGCGATCGTCTGCTCCTCTGCTCGATCCGTCCACACCGACCTAACCGCGGTGAGCCAACCTCCCTCCTAGACATCCTTGCAGTCACGGTCGCTTCCTGGTCGCGGCGTACGTTCCGTCGAGCACCCTCTGTGCACCGGCGAGCGCGCGCGTCTGCTCGCTCCCACGTCGCGCAAAGCCCTATCTAGCCGCCCATCCCCTCCCTAGCAACCTCCCCTCACCTACCGCACTGGCTCGCGCCCCGCAGCGCGCACGCCAGGTCCCCAGTTCGAGCCCCGCGCGCCGCGCTCTACCGCTGTCGCGCACCGTTCTGTCGTCAGTAAGTTCAGAGGAGATCTATAGGGGCCTGTGGTAACTTTGCATATAGCCCCCCCTTTTTATTTTCGCCTCAACCCGCGCTCCTAGAGGACCCACTAGTCAGCCTCCGTGGCCACCTTCCAGAAAACCCCCTGGCTCTTTTAATCTCAACCCGCAGTCCCCCGCTGAGCCGCGTGGCAGCCTCGCACCCGCCCACTGGCGTGTGGGTCCGCAGAGCATAGGAGCCCACCTGTCATCCTCTGCGGCTGGGCATGCTCGCGGTGACAGAACCTTTTACTGCGCGCTGCGCCCCACCTGCTGCTGAGTCAGTGCAAGGCCCACCCGTCAGTGTCTGTGGCTAGATTTGCCTGAGTAATAAAAGGTTTTCTGCATTCCTGTTTTTAATTCAAACTTTTCCAAATTAATTCAAATTCAAATTTCAAATCAGTAATTAAATAACTTTTAAATTACAAATCCGAATTAAACAAATAATATATGTTTTGAGATCAGAAAAATGTGAGGATTTCAAATATGCCATCCAAAATATATTTTGAACACTTTAAATTTCAAGTTGATTAAAATTACAATAAAATGCCCTTTTCTTAATTAATTAATAACTTTTGATTTATAACTCCAAATTTAACAAATGATAGGTCTAAAATGATTAGCTCGACGAGACCTTTATGTTTATGCATTCCATGATATGAATTGAGGCATGCATCATATAAGTATTGAATAATCAGAACTGTTTATGGGAGTAAAACATGCCTAAATACTTTAACCAAGTGTTTTATTATTGTTTTCTCACCTCACCCATGCCATGCTACTTTAATGCCATGCAAATTGTGCATCATTCATCATGGCATGATTGTTTGCTTGTTGCATTTAATTCATATGCTTGTGCATTTATGTTGGTCCTTGTTTGTTTGGTTCTTCTTCGAATAGACGCTGAGCAGGGGATATATCAAGAAACCCAGGAGCACTACCCAGATCCTTCTCTCGCTTCAACTGAGCTGCCAGGCAAGCACTACCACATGCTTGCATACATATAGTACCTATTGCCTCTATCTTATTCTTGCATCATTGAGTCGCGATTGCATTAAATTGAATCCCAAGTATTGCATAGCCTTTACTTTTAAACCCCACCGAAGCTTGTTCCTCCATCCCATTAGCCATTACTACAGGAGTTGTTTGAGCCATGCGAGTCGTAGAACAGCATGTGTAGGGTATGTGAGTGTCTGATGGATAACGAGGTACCTAAGCAACTTAACCTGAGTAGTATGGGATAACTAATGAAAGTGGCACCGGTGAGCAATATCTGCTATTTGGTTTTTCATGCTCACTTGTGTCCCGTAGGACCCCGAGTACTTGATTCCTGTTCCTTGAATATTCGCGCTATCCACATCCGGGAGGATTATGGGACCCCCCCTGAGCCAGAGCTTGATTCATTCTTATTTCTTGGGGCCACAAACTAGTTTGAGGTTTTATTTACTATCCTGTACTTATGCCATGCTTTACTGTTTTATTTGAATTGTGCGAGGTACTGCACCTGTACTGTTTAGGGAAGCGGAGTGTTTTCGCGGTATCGACAAGCCCGGTCACATTTTCGGGTTCCCAGTCGTTTACAGCCATTGACGCAAACCTTGAGTCCGTCTCGAAGTCGGCTAACTTCGTTGCGGGTAGCTTAATGGGGTGGCCCCCTGAAATATTTCTGAATCTTGTGATTGCTTTGTCGTGACTGCCTCGTTGGGTTTTGATTTGGTTTTTCCGAGGTTGATCGAGTGTGTGTTGCTATTTGTGCACCCCTGCAGGGTAAAACTTTCTGAAAGCCGTGTCCGCGGTTATGGACGACTTGGAGCACAGTTTCTCGATCATAGACAAGCATAACTAAAGTACCGCTTTAATTTGACTAAGTAACTGACTAGTAAATAGTGCAACACTCATGGAATGGTTAATAAAACTTCCAACGGATGGGGGGTGTTTGTCCGCTTCCTCGTTGGTAAGCGAGGAGGAGGATGGATCTGTTGATATTACTGTTATAACTGTTGTCATTAATTCACGGACATCCGTCTATCTTTGGTTAGGCGGATGGTTAGCGAGTATCTATAGAATTGTTAGGGTTTATCTTTTGCTGCAATTGCGTCACCCCAGGTTGTGTCCCCTTTAGAGGCATAAAGACTTGCTGAGTACCCCTAGGGTCTCACACGATAAATTATTTGATTCAGATGAACAGGTGCACTCACAAGATGGATACTGGGTGGAGGAGACGGATGATGTGGGCAACGATCATTCGGTGTAGATATTCCGGGAACGGGGATCCGTGAGATCTATGGGCGGGATGTGTTTATTTATGGGGCATCTTATGCCGATTTGCTTCTTATCCGTACTCAGATCTTGTTTGCCGCTTCCGCCTGATACTCTGATGTTTGATGTATGAGGAGCTATCTAAACTATTATATCTATCTAGGATATTTGGATCTTGCCGTATGGCGTTGCAATATTTCTATTTCTTTTAGATGGAATGGCTCTGATGTACTGTTGTATGGTGTCTTGCATACATACTCCTTTGTGTATGTAGTTGATCCCTTCGCCTGCCGATTACGCCGCCCGTTCTTGTCCCGATGTTTGGAAGTGGTTGGGACGGCCGAAAGGTCTACCTGTGAGTGGCATTTGGGCCCCACCGTACTATTTCAACCATTTTCGCTCATCCGGGCTTGTAACTAGGAGCGTAATTCACCGAGGTAGTTACAATTGGTATCAGAGCCATCCCGCCCTTCAGGATCTCAGCCAAATGGTCGTTGTCAGTCTAGCAAATATTTTTGGTAGTTATGTATACTAGGGAAAAACAAAACGCGAGAGTAGGACTGCTTCCACTTTTCTTCTTACCCACCCACCACCCTTTTCTGTTAAGGAAGTGTAACATTTTCAATCCTCTTCTTAAAAGTTTAAACTAGGATTCACGTGTTCTGGGTTTCCGTAGTACCATAGGTTGTGTGTGTGTGTAATTCCTTGTCTATCTGTTGCATCCAAGTTGTTATCACAATCGGCCTTATGGTTATCAACTGTTGGTACATTCCATACCGACAGGCTTTTGCAAACCGACGCGATCTATCTGATTCGTTGTATACCGCCGCGATATGTCTTACTCTTTGTTATTCGACGTTATCTTGTTTGGGGTGTTCGTTCTGTAGTTACCAATCTTTAGGTTCATCGTGAGAAGAAGGGGTTAGGATATGTGTTCTACTTATTCATGTGCGGAGTAATGATTTGAGTGCGGGATGGAGTCGCGACCATACCACTACTCTTATCATTCGCTCTTGTATATTGAATTGGTAGAGTCACTAATCTTGATTCGTTAAGTGATTTTGCGCATCTACTGGTATTTTAATGCCGAAATTTGCGGAAAATTTTTCTTTGATATATCTGTGTACCACACTCCTTTTCAGTCGTGTGCGATATGCTTAATATCTTCTAGGTGCTTTGAACTTTGTTGATATTTTAATATCATCTTAGTAAATTGTATCCTTTAATCTTGGTTAATTCCATCTTGGTACTATTTTGGATTATTATTATTCTCCATTATAGTACTGACTTGTGTTTTATATCAATCATAGGATGGCACCACCATGTCGTTCTGATGAGGACATACCACCTGAACTGGGGTCCGCGCTGTCAAGCATCGCCAATGTCTTGGCAGCAATGCAGCAGAACCAACAACGTTTTGAAGAAAGTGTTCGGAGGAATGAGTTTGCTCCGCTACCTCCACCTCCCAAGCGAGGAGACATCAAAAGCTTCCTGAAGTTCAACCCACGCCAATTTGATGTTTCTGATCAACCACTTGATGCTGATGATTGGTTGCGTGAGATGTCAAGGCTACTGACGACTGCTGATGTTCCTGAGCAAGAATGGGTAAAGTGTGCCACTCACCTTCTGAAGGGAGATGCAGCTCTCTGGTGGGAGAATTACCTGAAGGCAAACTGCACTGGTTTTTAGCCTACTTGGGAACAGTTCACTGGAGCGTTCAAAGAGCAGTATCTGTCAGAAATTGTCATGGAGAGGATGAAGGAAGTGTTTCTCAACCTCAAGCAGGGAAATGACAATGTCAATACCTACATCAGGAACTTCATGAACCTTTCTCGTTATGGGGGCGATGAGATCTCTGATGACAATAAGAAGCAAAAGAGGTTCCGGCAAGGGATCAATGCATCGATTAAATATGCAATCACACATGCAAGGCCGGCGTCTTTTCTGGAACTTCAGCATACAGCTCTGCAGGAAGAAGCAAGTAAGCAAGTGTTTGAGGAGGCAAAGAAACACAACCGTGATGCAGCAAGCTCTTCAGCTATGTCAACTCCTTATAAGCGTCGTGTTTGGGTTCCTAACACCCCACCGTCGCTCCCGGCTCCACCAAGACCTGCAAGCTACGCGGCAAGGCCAACAAACTTCCTCACTGCTGCTCCCAGGGGCTACAACTACCACTACCCTGGAGCGCCTGGCGGAGTCCCTGGCTATGTTGCTCCACGTCCACCTGGTGCTTGTTTCACTTGTGGAGACACTGGGCATCAGTACTGGAACTGTCCGATGAAAAACAAAGCTCTTCCTCCACCACCTCCAAGATCTGCGGCAAGCTCTCCTATGGTTCGTGCACCACCACCTCGGGCTCTCAACATCAACACCAAGCCCGGGTCTACTGTTGCTCGTGCCAACTGTGTCAACGCCGCTCAAGCTGGGCATACACCTGGAGTTGTGATGGGTATGCTATCCGTTAACTCAGTCCCTGCACGAGTTTTGTTTGATTCTGGTGCATCGCATTCATTTGTTTCTCACAAGTTTGCAAATGAAAATGAGTTAGCTATGGATCCTCTCCTTAAGCGGTTAATGGTCCTTTCTCATAGAGCAACAATGGCAGCTGCTAAAATCAGCCATGGCAATCAAATTGAGATTGGTGGCTCTTCGTTCTCGGCATCCTTAATTGTTCTGGGCAATTCTAACATTGATGTCATCTTGGGCATGGATTGGTTGACAGCAAATGCAGCTGTGATTGATTGTGCTGAACGCTCGGTTTCTCTGAAGATTCCCGAAGGCCATATAGTCTATTCTCCAAGTCTGACTCCTGCTATCCAGCTTTTCTCTTTGGCGGATCTGAATGATGATGCTTTGGAAGCTATTCAGAGTGTTCCGGTGGTCTGTGAGTTCCCAGATGTCTTTCCTGAAGAGTTGCCAGGTATGCCTCCGGATCGTGAGGTTGAGTTTGTAATTGATCTTGAACCTGGAACGACTCCTATCTCCAAGCGGCCTTATAAAATGGGTCCTGCTGAGTTAGCTGAACTCAAACGTCAGCTTGATGAACAAGAGAAGTTGGGTTTCATTCAACACAGTACTTCTTCTTGGGGTAGCCCAACAATCTTTGTGAAGAAGCGAGACAAGACTGATAGACTTTGTGTTGACTATCGGGCTCTCAATGCTAAAACCATCAAGAATAAATATCCCCTTCCGCGGATTAATGATCTCTTCGATCAGCTAGCTGGAGCTGTGGTATTCTCTAAGCTTGACTTGAGAAGTGGTTATCACCAAATCAAAATCCGCAAGGAAGATGTTCCTAAAACAGCTTTCACCACCCGCTATGGCCTGTATGAGTACACGGTCATGTCCTTCGGTCTCACCAACGCACCTGGTACCTTCTCGAGGCTTATGAACTCGGTTTTCATGGAGTATCTTGATAAGTTCGTTGTGGTCTATCTGGATGACATCCTAGTATATTCTAAGTCAAAGGAAGAACATGAAGAACACCTTCGGTGTGTCCTAAACAAGCTTCGTGAGAACCGCTTGTATGCAAAGTTCTCAAAGTGTGAGTTTTGGCTGCCTCAAGTAACCTATCTTGGTCACGTCATCTCTGCCAAGGGCATTGCAGTCAACCCGGAAACTGTGAAGACAATTGTTGAATGGCTTCCTCCTGTTAATGTCAAAGAAGTGCGGAGTTTTCTTGGGTTGGCTAGTTATTGCCGTCGCTTCGTTCAGAACTTTTCGAAGATAGCGAAGCCTCCTACCGATCTACTCAAGAAAGGCAAGAAATACCTTTGGACTCCTGCATGTCAAGCAAGCTTTGAGACACTCAAAGAGAAGCTCACTTCCACACCAGTCTTGGTTCCTCCGGACACATCTAAGCCTTTCCAGATATTCGATGACGCCTCTTTGCAAGGATTGGGTGCGGTCCTTATGCAAGAAGAACAATTTGTTGCTTATGCCTCTCGACAGTTGAAGACGCATGAGATCAACTATCCTACACATGACCTCGAGCTCGCAGCAGATGTCTTTGCTTTGAAACTATGGAGGCACTACTTGCTTGGCAACCGTTGTGAAATCTTTTCTGATCACAAGAGTCTGAAGTATATCTTCACTCAGCCTGATCTCAACCTTCGGCAGAGGAGGTGGATTGAAGCAATCAATGATTTTGATTTGACCATCAACTACACTCCGGGCAAAGCTAATGTCATGGCCGATGCTCTCAGCCGCAAAGCTTATGTCAATAACCTCATGATGGAAGAACAACAACCTCTCTTGTGTGAGGAATTCCGTCAGCTCAACCTTGAAATTGTGGAACAAGGGCATCTCCTGAACCTTCTGGCTACTCCTCTCTTGGAAGAAAAGGTTCGCTCCTTTCAGCGTGGTGATCCGCACACCAAAAAGATCATCTCAAAACTTCAGCTTCCGAAGTATGAGTCCTTCCACGTCGATGATCAAGGCACGCTTTTCTTTGAACACCGGATGTTTGTTCCGAACTACCCGGGTTTGAGAGAGCAAGTTCTCAAGGAGGCGCATGATTCTGTTCTTTCTATCCACCCTGGCAGCACAAAGATGTACATGGACTTGAAAACACAATATTGGTGGCCGGGATTGAAACGATATTGTGCCAAGTATGTCTCGGAGTGTGATGTCTGCCGCAGAGTGAAAGCTGTCCATCAGAAACCTTACGGTCTTCTACAGCCATTGAAACCCCCGGAATGGAAATGGGAGAAAGTAGAGATGGACTTCATCACTGGTTTTTCAAGGTCGTAGAAGGGCAACAATGCAATCTTTGTTGTCATTGACAGGCTTTCTAAAGTGGCTCACTTCTTCCCCGTCAAGGAAACAATTTCTGGAATTCAGTTGGTTGAGCTCTATATCAACAGAATAGTCTCTCTGTATGGGGTTTCGCTTGAGATCAGTTCAGACGGTGGGAGCATCTTCACTTCCAAGTTCTGGGAAAGTTTCCAAAATGCTTTGGGAACAAAATTGAACTTCAGCACAACTTACCACCCTCAGTCGCAAGGACAAGTTGAAAGGATCAATCAGATTCTGGAGGATATGCTTCGTGCTTGCGTCATCTCTTTTGGCATGAAGTGGGAAGAATGTCTTCCTTATGCTGAATTCTCTTACAACAACAGCTTCCAGAAAAGTCTAAAGATGGCACCATTTGAGGCTCTCTATGGCCGCAAATGCAGAACTCCGATTGGTTGGTTGGGTGCAGGAGAAAGAATATGGTTTGGCCCTGACATTGTAACTCAAGCGGAGGAGAAGGTGCACATCATTCTTGAAAATCTGAAGATTGCTCAAAGTCGCCAGAAGAGCAATTATGACAGAAAGCACACGGACATGGAGTATGTCCCTGGTGATCTCGTTTACCTTCGTGTCACTCCCATGAGAGGCACGCACCGTTTTGGTATCAAAGCAAAGCTGGCTCCTAGATACATCGGTCCATTCAAAATTCGTGGAAGAAGAGGAGAAGTTGCTTATGCTCTTGAGCTCCCGGAAAAACTCAAGGTCCATCATGTTTTCCACATCTCTCAACTCAAGAAGTGCTTCAAGGATCCCGGCAGGACCGTGGATCATGAGCTTATCAATCTCCAAGAAGACCTGTCTTATCAAGAACACCCCACAAAAATCCTTGAGATCGCATAAAGAAGGACTCGCAACAAGTCCATCAAGTTCTGCAAGGTGCAGTGGTCGCACCATTCCGTTGATGAAGCCACTTGGGAGCGTGAAGATGAGCTCCGTGCCAACTACCCTACCCTCTTTGAGTCTTCTTCTTCTTCCTAGAATCTCGGGGCGAGATTCCTGTTTAGTGGGGGAGAGTTGTAGCATCCCATTTGTCTAACAATTGTAACGCTACTTGGTCTAGTAATATAATGGCTACTTCATATCTATAATTGTTGCATCATCATTATATCATGCTCATGTCATCATGCCACCTTGCATTTGAGCATCATATAAAACCCTTTTGTTTTGGTTCTTCTCTCATATGCATTGTAAATTGTATTTGCCTCTTGATATTGTATTTGGTTCTTGATATATTGTTTAAATGCCCAAGTTGAGTTGGGGGCATATCTTTTATTCAACTCCATCACCTTTCTCTGTCACCACCTTTCTTTGGCTTCATCTAATTCCACCATCCAACTAGATATGAGCATTGCAACTTATTTGGTTTTACCTCTAGCTCATGTGGGTTGGGATGGATCCAATTCTATCTCCACATGCTCTCATATATGCACCATAGTGTTTCCACATTATTGGTTTATGAGAGTCACATGGCCATGCATGCCTTGTGAGTGGAACCTTTCCCTAGCTTCCATATGGATTGTTTTGGGGTTATTATCATGTGGGGATATTTTTGGGACTATTAAACATCTAGTGGAATATACACACTAGCAAGTCCCAATTATAATCAAATGTGGTCATCTCCACCTCCTCCACATGGGGCATCCTTTTAATTCTTTTGCTTGGATTTTATTCCCATTTTGGGAATGCCTAATAATAATGCCATGTTAATATTATTGTTCTCATAAAAATAAGCATGGCAGCAATTATTGGCATGGGTCATGCAACCTTCTCCATCTTTGGTCCTCCTTTGGTTTTAATTGTTTTGAGTGGATCATCTTCTCATCTCTCTCCTTCTCTCAATCTTTTCCATCTTGCTATGCTTCCTTGCCATGTGCATCAGGAACCTCACCCTCTCTCCTTCACTCATGCATGATCATGTGAGGTCATATCCTTAAAAACCCCATCTTATCTCTCCTTATCCATCACCATGTGTCCAACAAACACTCCCCTCTCCATCTCTTTTCACCATCATGCTTGATCTTGTAGGTCATCTAAAACCCTAAGCCTCATCTCTCCTCTCCCTAACCCGAGCCACCACCTCATGATCTACCCCTCTCTTCTAAACCCTAGCACCCCATCTAACCCTAGCCCGAGCCTAGCTCCAACCCTAACCCGAGCCTCCCTCTCCCTCTCTCCCTGTCGTGCGACCCCACCAGCCGAGCCTGCTGCCTTGCCTCCCCTGGCCCACCTGCATGCTCCCGTGCTTGCCCCTGCCCTGGCCCCAGCTCGATCACGTGAAGGAGGAGGAGGGAAAAGGTGGCCGAAGCCACCTTTATCTCCAACCCACCTCCCCACGGCACCTCCCCTCTTCCGTCCCTATCTACTCCCTCACACGCCTCCTCTGGCCTCTCCCAGATCCGCCCCAGGGCCTTGCCCTCCTCCCTCTCTTCTCCACCGCCACCATCTACCCCATCGCCGGCCACCGCCAGTAGCTCGTCGCCTTCGTCGATCCAAGAGGCGCAGGCGAGCAGGAGGTGGTCGAGGAGGACAAGGACGCTCCCCTGCATCGCCCTGTACACGCTGTCGCGGTGGAGAAGGACCAGGAGCCCCAGGACCAGCGCCGCCCGAGCCAAACCCTAGCTCCGCCCGGCCTCTGCCTCGACGGCGATCGTCTGCTCCTCTGCTCGATCCGTCCACACCGACCTAACCGCGGTGAGCCAACCTCCCTCCTAGACATCCTTGCAGTCACCGTCGCTTCCTGGTCGCGGCGTACGTTCCGTCGAGCACCCTCTGTGCACCGGCGAGCGCGCGCGTCTGCTCGCTCCCACGTCGCGCAAAGCCCTATCTAGCCGCCCATCCCCTCCCTAGCAACCTCCCCTCACCTACCGCACTGGCTCGCGCCCCGCAGCGCGCACGCCAGGTCCCCAGTTCGAGCCCCGCGCGCCGCGCTCTACCGCTGTCGCGCACCGTTCTGTCGTCAGTAAGTTCAGAGGAGATCTATAGGGGCATGTGGTAACTTTGCATATAGCCCCCCCTTTTTATTTTCGCCTCAACCCGCGCTCCTAGAGGACCCACTAGTCAGCCTCCGTGGCCACCTTCCAGAAAACCCCCTGGCTCTTTTAATCTCAACCCGCAGTCCCCCGCTGAGCCGCGTGGCAGCCTCGCACCCGCCCACTGGCGTGTGGGTCCGCAGAGCATAGGAGCCCACCTGTCATCCTCTGCGGCTGGGCATGCTCGCGGTGACAGAACCTTTTTCTGCGCGCTGCACCCCACCTGCTGCTGAGTCAGTGCAAGGCCCACCCGTCAGTGTCTGTGGCTAGATTTGCCTGAGTAATAAAAGGTTTTCTGCATTCCTGTTTTTAATTCAAACTTTTCCAAATTAATTCAAATTCAAATTTCAAATCAGTAATTAAATAACTTTTAAATTACAAATCCGAATTAAACAAATAATATATGTTTTGAGATCAGAAAAATGTGAGGATTTCAAATATGCCATCCAAAATATATTTTGAACACTTTAAATTTCAAGTTGATTAAAATTACAATAAAATGCCCTTTTCTTAATTAATTAATAACTTTTGATTTATAACTCCAAATTTAACAAATGATAGGTCTAAAATGATTAGCTCGACGAGACCTTTCTGTTTATGCATTCCATGATATGAATTGAGGCATGCATCATATAAGTATTGAATAATCAGAACTGTTTATGGGAGTAAAACATGCCTAAATACTTTAACCAAGTGTTTTATTATTGTTTTCTCACCTCACCCATGCCATGCTACTTTAATGCCATGCAAATTGTGCATCATTCATCATGGCATGATTGTTTGCTTGTCGCATTTAATTCATATGCTTGTGCATTTATGTTGGCCCTTGTTTGTTTGGTTCTTCTTCGAATAGACGCTGAGCAGGGGATATATCAAGAAACCCAGGAGCACTACCCAGATCCTTCTCTCGCTTCAACTGAGCTGCCAGGCAAGCACTACCACATGCTTGCATACATATAGTACCTATTGCCTCTATCTTATTCTTGCATCATTGAGTCGCGATTGCATTAAATTGAATCCCAAGTATTGCATAGCCTTTACTTTTAAACCCCACCGAAGCTTGTTCCTCCATCCCATGAGCCATTACTACAGGAGTTGTTTGAGCCATGCGAGTCGTAGAACAGCATGTGTAGGGTATGTGAGTGTCTGATGGATAACGAGGTAGCTAAGAAACTTAACCTGAGTAGTATGGGATAACTAATGAAAGTGGCACCGGTGAGCAATATATGCTATTTGGTTTTTCATGCTCACTTGTGTCCCGTAGGACCCCGAGTACTTGATTCCTGTTCCTTGAATATTCGCGCTATCCACATCCGGGAGGATTATGGGACCCCCCTGAGCCAGAGCTTGATTCATTCTTATTTCTTGGGGCCACAAACTAGTTTGAGGTTTTATTTACTATCCTGTACTTATGCCATGCTTTACTGTTTTATTTAAATTGTGCGAGGTACTGCACCTGTACTGTTTAGGGAAGCGGAGTGTTTTCATGGTATCGACAAGCCTAGCCACATTTTCGGGTTCCCAGTCGTTTACAGCCATTGACGCAAACCTTGAGTCCGTCTCGAAGTCGGCTAACTTCGTTGCGGGTAGCTTAATGGGGTGGCCCCCTGAAATATTTCTGAATCTTGTGATTGCTTTGTCGTGACTGCCTCGTTGGGTTTTGATTTGGTTTTTCCGAGGTTGATCGAGTGTGTGTTGCTATTTGTGCACCCCTGCAGGGTAAAACTTTCTGAAATCCGTGTCCGCGGTTATGGACGACTTGGAGCACAGTTTCTCGATCATAGACAAGCATAACTAAAGTACCGCTTTAATTTGACTAAGTAACTGACTAGTAAATAGTGCAACACTCATGGAATGGTTAATAAAACTGCCAACGGATGGGGGGGTGTTCGTCCGCTTCCTCGTTGGTAAGCGAGGAGGAGGATGGATCTTTTGATATTACTGTTATAATTGTTGTCATTAATTCACGAACATCCGTCTATCTTTGGTTAGGCGGATGGTTAGCGAGTATCTATAGAATTGTTAGGGTTTATCTTTTGCTGCAATTGCGTCACCCCAGGTTGTGTCCCCTGTAGAGGCATAAAGACTTGCTGAGTACCCCTAGGGTCTCACACGATAAATTATTTGATTCAGATGAACAGGTGCACTCACAAGATGGATACTGGGTGGAGGAGACAGACGATGTGGGCAACGATCATTCGGTGTAGAGATTCCGGGAACGGGGATCCGTGAGATCTGTGGGCGGGATGTGTTTATTTATGGGGAATCTTATGCCGATTTGCTTCTTATCCGTACTCGGATCTTGTTTGCCGCTTTCGCCTGATACTCTGATGTTTGATGTATGAGGAGCTATCCTAAACTATTATATCTATCTAGGATATTTGGATCTTGCCGTATGGCGTTGCAATATTTCTATTTCTTTTAGATGGAATGGCTCTGATGTACTGTTGTATGGTGGCTTGCATACATACTCCTTTGTGTATGTAGTTGATCCCTTCGCCTTCCGATTACGCCGCCCGTTCTTGTCCCGATGTTTGGAAGTGGTTGGGACGGCCAAAAGGTCTACCTGTGAGTGGCATTTGGGCCCCACCGTACTATTTCAACCATTTCCGCTCATCCAGGCTTGTAACTAGGAGCGTAATTCACCGAGGTAGTTACAAATACCACGATAGTTGGCGCCCACCGTGGGGCAAGAGGCGCTTCAGGATCTTCAGCGGGCGAGGACCAAGATATTCGCGGGAATCGGCAAAACCGTAGCCATCGGTCGCGTTCTCTTCTCCGGCAATGTTCCAATCGTCCCCCCCGACGAATTCTGGATCCCGGCGAAGACGAACCCTACGCGGTGTTCAATCGTTCCTATCGGAGACATCCACCTCTTCATCGGCGAAACCGACTCGGGCACTAGTTCCGTGGGAGTCGGAGGAGCGTCAAGACCCGCACGGATCGCCTACGGTCAGGATACATTCGCGGAAGGATCGATGTCGGATCTCTCCTCGGAGTTTGCCGGCAAAGATCGAAAAAATTCAAGACCCACCCAAACCGCCCCTGTGCAGGATATAAAGGTGGAAGATCACTGCAAATCCGCCGCTTTGTCCGTGCGTCTGGACAGCAGAGATCCAAGTTCGTCGGCGTGGTTACCATCTTCGATCTGGCGCGCTACGTTCAGAGAGAGGGCGAAAACCCCCGCGATCACCTGGCCAGGTGGCTCCGTATACGAGCCGATCTGGCCCACTACCCCAATGATGATGCTATCTATCACTTTGTGGAAGGACTGGACCATGGCACGCTCCTCCGACATTCTCTAAGGCGGCAACAGGCGTCAGGACGCCTTACCTTCGAAGGCATGGTGAACACCGTCAACAACTACGCGGAGGCTGAAGCGGCAACTCAGACAGCGCTTGCGCTCATTGACGGAGCCCCTCTGATTCAGCCACCACCACCGCCTCCGGCCGCCATCGTCGTAGCAGCACCACCACCTCCAGTCATCGTCGAGGCCGTTTCACCTCCACCGCCCGTCATCGAGGAAGTCCTGGCACCCTCCGACTCTGTCATTGACGCGCTTGATGCTGATTTCAGTGCAGATTCAGAGGAAATAGACTTCAGTCCAGAAGAGCTAGACTCCGCTATGCAGGAGATGGAGGAGGAGTACTCGCGCGACGAACAAGCTAATAACACCATCATGTCTCGAGGGGTGTTCGTCACCATTGGGACAGCGATGGATGAAGACCAGCCCGGGCAAGCTCCGCCTACGGCGTTGGATAAGGGGAAGGGGCCACTTATTGCTGCTGACGATGATCGCGCAAAAGTCATGCCTCCTCCATCTAACCCAGTGCAGCAGCCGCAGGAACTCGGCACCGGTTCGAGCAATAACAACACCGCAAACTTGTCGCCTCCGGCATCCACGTCCGCAGCAGCCCATGTTACTCCAGCTGATAGAGTGATGTACGGCAATCTCCTCGTTGAGCCACTAACTGTTGATCATATCCGGAACGTGACTCAGCTTGACGAGAAGTGCTAGCAGCTGCTGGAGGAAGCGCAAGCCATCGCGGAGCAAGGAGCTAAACTAGATCGAGATCTGGTCAACGCACAGAAGTCCGTAGAAAAAACTAGAGCAATGGAGGCCGAGTACAAGACTCTGCTACAGCAGCAGACGGCTAAGAAGGCTCCGGCTCGCGTCATCAACGATCCTGGCGTACGACGCAACCTAGGATGGGCTCCCTCGAGGCCGGCACAGGCCAAGCCATACATTGACAGTGAAGGCAATAGGTGATGCCCACCCCACTCCTTAACCTCGCCGTCGCCAAAACCCTTCTGGAGCAGGATAGATTGCCTGAGGCAGTAGAACAGGTCTATGACCTAGTGGCCAAGGCGGTAAAGCAACAGGAAAAGGCCACCTCCCAGAGGCTTGAGTCTGACCCAGCGCTCTGTCGATCTAGCTAGTACAAACCGCCAAGGGATAGATCTCCTCAGTATGTCGGATCACAGACGGGTTCATCAGAACGAAGACGGAGGGATGCGCGCAACAGGAAGGATGCTATCCCCATATCCTCCGACCACGGAGAAAAAGCCCGACCTCGCCGCCCATCGCCACCGCCCCGATCCCCCCGACGTCAGGAAGATTACAAGGCTCGCCATCGTACGGATATGCCCCCTCCAAAGCAGTGCGACATCGTTATCCACGAAAACGCGACACAGACCCATCATGATGAAGAGCGCCACTAAGGACACAAGAGCAGGTCACACCACGACCCTCCGCGTCCGACAAGCAACCCTGACAGGCGCGAGGCATCACAAGAGGGTAACAACAAGAAGGATAACCCACCGCCACCTCCGCCTCCGTCGCCGCCAAGCAGTCACCATGGCAGAAGAGGCCCGCGTCATTCACGCAGCCCATCCCCTGTTGACAACAAGAAGAAGAACCCGGAGCTGTACGATGCACGTTCACGGATCGATAAGATCCACGAGGCCCGGGAAGGACCATACCTGGGACCATGTTGCTTCGGACCCGCGATACGGTCCGCAACTTACCCCAAAGGTTTCCGGATAGACAAGACCATCAAGCCCTATGACGGCACAGCCAAGCCTACCACATGGTTGCAGGACTACGGCAACGCGGTGGAGATTGCCGGAGGCAACCCCAACGTCGCCGTCAAGTACCTCCCGTTAATGTTGGCGGGCACGACCCGTCAATGGATCGACGACTTGCCGGAGAAATCTATCTACAACTGGTTGGACATGCAAGAAGCATTCACCAAGAACTTTGAGGGTACATACAAGCGTCCCTGCACTGTGGGCGATCTACAGCGGTGTGTGCAAGAGAAAGACGAGACATCTCGCGCCTACCTCTCCCGCTGGCTGGATATGAAAAATTCCTATGCAGGAGTGCACGCCCAGACCGCTATGTTCGCCTTCATCGATAGGTTGGAAAGGGGCACGTTGCTCCGACATAAGCTGAAGCGCTTGCAGGACAACCACCAGCTTGACTTGAATCAGATGATTCAGTTAGCCAGTGAGTTCGCAGCTGCCGACGATGATGCTCGTGGCTCTTTGCCGGCAACGGCCATTCCAACTCAAGCTCGGAGGAACATCAGTACAAAGCGAAAAACCACTCTAGAAGAAAAGCATTCTACCGACATGGTCGCCATGACTTTTGCAGGACGAGGAGAAGGCATACAACGTGGCCGAGGAAGGGGAGCAGGCCGCGGGCAGCAACGAGGAAGTGAAACCAACTCGGCGCCACTCCGCGTTCCCCAAACGTACGAGGAGTACCGCGATATGCCATGCCTTGTACACCTCGATGTCAACGGCAAGGCCACCCATACCAATCGACACTGCAAGTTCGTCAATGACCTCAAGGAAGACCCGGAGTCCGGCTACAAGCGAAGTCGGAAGAACAGACCGCGAGGCAAGGGCAAGGGGAAGAAGAAGGAGGAGGAGTCCAAGGATTAAAGTGACATGGATGAGGACGTTGACCCCAAGCACGCCGCCAAGAGCGACGACAAGGGCAAGAACCCCTTCGCAAAGAAGGCCCCAGTCTACCACACTTTCCTTGGCACCCCCACCATCCGACAACAGAAGACCTCTATAAGGATCCTGATGGCCACTGTCCCCCTAGTTCCCCAATACCTGCGCTGGTCGGAGGTTCCAATCACTTGGGACAGAACGGACCACCCAGACCTTGTGCCCACGGAGAACCAGTACGCCATGGTCATCAACCCATTGATTGGCGGCGTGGAGTTCACCAAGTGCATGGTGGATAGTGGAAGCAGCATCAACATCATGTATCTGGATACACTGTAGAAGATGAACTTGACGGAGGCAAACCTAAGGCGGACCAACACCGTGTTCCATGGCGTAGTTCCTGGCCGGGAAGCTCGGTCCCTTGGGTGCATCACACTTCAGGTAGCCTTTGGCGATGTCAATAATTACCGCCAAGAGCGCATGACCTTTGAGGTGGTACCCTTCAAGAGCATGTACCACGTCATATTCGGCCGCGACATATTCCACACGTTCATGGCCAAGCCATGCTTCGTCTACAACAAACTCAAGATACCCGGACCAAACGGTGTCATCACTGTATCCGGAAGCTTTACCAAGACAAGGGACTGCGAGATCAATGAAGCAGCCGTTGCAGAAGCTGTCCTCTACAGCGAAGAATTCAAGGAAATCCAGAGCAAGGTCAATGACTCAGAGATGCCCGCGTCGAAGAAGCAGATCTTCGACTCCGCTCCTACGTTCAAGGCCGCCATCGAGACCAAGCCGGTGGAACTTGTGGTAGGCGATGCCTCCAAGACCGTCGCCATTGGGACGAACCTGGATCCCAAATAGGAAAGCGCGCTCGTCGAGTTCCTCCGTGAGAATAGGGACATCTTTGCCTGGCAACCTGCCGACATGAAAGGTGTACCTAGGGAACTTGCCGAGCACAGCTTAAACATAGATCCAAAATGTAAACTAGTGAAACAACCTCTACGACGCTTCGGAGATGAGAAGAGACGCGTCATTGGCAAAGAGATAGCTAGGTTACTTAAGGCTGGTTTTATCCGAGAAGTCCTTGACACCCGATGGGTGGCCAATCCTATACTTGTCCCCAAAAAGGGAACTACTGAATTAAGAATGTGCGTTGATTACACCGGCTTGAACAAAGCATGTCCCAAAGATCCGTTTGCTTTGCCTCGCATTGACCAAGTCATTGACTCGACGGCTGGCTCGGAACTTTTGTGTTTTCTCGATGCATACTCAAGATACCACCAGATCAAGATGAGGAAGTCGGACCAATTGGCCACTTCGTTCACTACCCCATACGACACGTTTTGCTATGTCATAATGCCCTTTGGGCTGAAAACGCAGGTGCTACCTACCAGCGGACAATGCAACGTTGCCTTCACGACCAAATTGGTCGGAACGTTCATGCCTATGTGGACGATATCGTGGTGATGTCTAAAAAGTCAAACGACTTAATCTCCGACTTAAAAGAAACCTTTGATAATCTCCGGAAATACAACATGATGCTCAACCCTAACAAGTGCGTCTTTGGGGTTCCAGCCGGCAAACTGTTGGGCTTCATCGTTTCACAGCGCGGAATCGAGGTCAACCCGGAGAAAATCAAGGTCATCTTAAACATAAACCGTCTAACATGCCTAAAGGACATCCAACGACTAACAGGTTGTGTTGCAGCAGTTAGTCGGTTCGTCAGCCGACTTGGAGAGAAGGCTCTGCCGTTGTACAAGTTGCTGAAGAAGGCGGACAAATTCACATGGACGGACGAAGCAGATGCAGCATTGAAGCAGCTCAAGGAGATTCTTTCCTCAACGCCCATCCTTGCAGCACCCGAGCCTGGAGAGCCCCTGTTAATTTACATGGCGGCAACCAACCGGGTTATTAGCATCGTCGTCGTGGTAGAGCGGAAGGAACTAGGCTACGAGCACGGAGTTCAACGACCAGTTTACTATGTAAGCGAGGTCTTGACGGAGTCCAAGTAGTGTTACCCGCACTACCAAAAGATAGCTTATGGAGTATTCCTTGCTTCTCGGAAGCTGAGGCATTACTTTCAGGAGCACCCAATCACAGTAGTGAGCAAGACTCCACTTTCCGACATTATCAACAACAGTGACGCTACAGGAAGGATCACGAAGTGGGGCATTGAACTTGCCGCCTTCGAGATCACCTACAAGAGATGCGACGCTATCAAGTCACAAGCTTTGGCGGATTTCATTGTAGATTGGACGGAGATGCCATATGATACTCCACTGCCAGAACCAGAGTACTGGGTGATGCACTTTGATGGATCAAAGTTGCTCAACGGCTCGGGGCTGGTGTACTACTACAGTCACCAAAAGGAGACAAGCTGCACTACGTTCTGCAGATCCACTTCGAGGCTACAAACAACATGGCGGAGTATGAAGCACTCATTCACGGACTGCGTGTATCCAAGGATATTGGCATCAAGCGCATAGTTTTCTGTGGAGATTCCGACTTGGTTTCCCAGCAGGTGGCTGGCACCTGGAATGCGCGGAACCCTATGATGGCGGCATATCGCGACGAAGTGGACGAGATAGCCAAGAGCTTCTTGGGCTACGAAGTCAAGTATGTGCCTAGGGAGCAAAACGAGGCGACGAAGTGGACGAGATAAAATAAGACGATGTCAGAGAATAAGAAGCTTGCACTAGGGGGGGCCCTTTGGCAAACATCCCGGTGGCTTTCTTCTTTTCCGCCTCCAGGGCGGCAGTACTCTTTTTGGAGGCTCCACCCTCCGTATTCTTTTTCTTGCCTCCGTTGGTAGCGTCAGAGGTGGAGCTCTTCCGCTTTCGCGCCAACGGGGCATCGTCGTCGGACACGACCGTGACTTCCTTCATCTTGGGATCGTAGATTTGGGCAGCCAGGTTGCCCTCCTCTAGATCGCTAAGCTGTTAAGTGAGAAATCATCGTGTTAGACAAGATGGAATTGGCAAGACGGAAAAACTGGAGCAATGTCATACACGGAAAATAAATATCTACCTTTGGGCACTTTCCATCTACGAACATGTCGTAGGTGAGGGTGAAGCCACGCTTCTTATCCTTCACCTTCACGATGTCTCTAAGGCGGAACTTGACGGAGTCGCTCGAGAAGTTGTCCTCGGAGATCCGGAGGGTATCCCTTCGGTCGCCGGTGTACTCGTGCATATACTTTGTGCGGTGCTGCAGAGGTTGGATCCGCCTGATGAACCAGCACATGGCTAGGTCCAAGCCGGTTAGACCCGTCTCTACGAACCACTCGATCCGCCTTATGGCGCGAGAAGCGTCGAGGTCGGAGGAAAGGGAGGCATGGGACCGCCATGTGGAGACTTTAGCGGCGGCTCCATCCACGAAGTCCGGGTACGTTACTTCTCGGCCCGCCAAAGGAATGTCGGGGCCGTAGAAGTACGTCCGCTGCCAATTTTTACACGACTCGTGGCCGACGATGTCGGGGAACCGCCGGCCAGGACGGATCTTGAAGCTTATGGTGCCGCAGTTCCTAAGATCCTCCCTACTGTATCCGGCTTCACGTTTGACGGTGAAGAAGTACACAAACAAGTCTAACCTAGGCCTAATACCTAGGTAACCCTCACAAAGTGTCGCAAAGTTGCTAAGCACTAAGATACTATTGGGGGAGAGGTTATGGGGTTGGACCTTGAAGTGATTCAAGACGGACAGAAAGAAGTGAGAGATGGGAAGAGAAACTCCGCGTACCAATTGCGCCTTGAGGTACACTTTTCTCTTGGGCTTGGGGAGAAGGGGTCACCTCGCCGGCCGGTGCCGCCCGCCAGGCGAGCCCCTCCGTCGCGGGGAGGTAACCCTCAGCAACCATCTCTTGGATGTCGCGGTCGGTGATGTCCGAGCCACGCCAGTCGCCTTTGTGCGAGTCTGGATCCTCTTCCAGGGGATCCAGCGCCGCCAGATTGTGGTCGCCGCCGGTGGTTTCAATCACCGCTGATGCGGGGATGACCAGGCCCTCTGGGGGCACAACGACGGAGCTCGCCGTCTTCGCCGTGGTTTCGCTCGACGCCGCCATTGACGGGGATGAGCTGCTGCTAGCCATGGAGGAGGAAGAGAACGCGACCGGTGCAGAGAGAGAGGCTAGAGTTTCTCGAGGTTTTCCGCGGAGAGCTCGAGGAGGCGTGCGGCTGGAGGAAGAAGACGATGACGCAAGAGAATGGGGTGAAAAAGTGGCAGGTATCCCACGGTTTCTATTTATCTTACTCTGCGTCAAGATTCGTGCAGCTAATCGGACGATTGCTGCATAGACGATGTGTTCGTGAACGTGCGCGGTAATTTTGCCACATCTCCAACGGTCGCCGCCAACGGTTCGTATCGCTCGCGCGGGAAAATCAGATATGATTATGTTCTCTGCATGTGTGAGTTACGAGGCATCGCTGACCTACAGCCTACGTCGCCATAACTGACATGGTAGATGAGCCGTCCCATCGAAGATTCCGGCATGGACGGATTTAATCCGACAACGGGAGCGTACGATGAAAGATTCAGCATTTCTCCGACTTACTCATAGAAGACGGAGAAACCTTTGCATGGTTCTTTGGGAGGACTACAAGATGTTGTTTGACGATTTGCCGACATCCATCTAGACGGAGCATTCCACGGGAAGAAGCAAGACGGCGCAAGATCTCGGAGTTCTCCAGGGGCTACTGTTGGGGATATGCTATATGGGTATCCTCATAGCATGTCTCTTATCCGACTAACCCGGGTGGCCCATAGTCGGTAGCATGGCCTATGGCCTGCTGGGCGGCCCAGTTAGGTGGATCCAGAAGGGAGGCCCATGCCGGATAAAGGAAGGCTACGGTGGAGTCACCAGCGTACCCGGAGCCTTGGAGTGCAAGATACACAAGACTAGTAATAGACGGTGTAGAACTCTGTAACCTGTCCGGCTAGGACTTGTACCTGTAACCCCAGGACCTGGCGACTATATAAGTCGGGCCTATGGGAGCCTTTAGGGCACGACCTAGTATTGTTTTACACACACCTCGCACAACGAACCTATCTCTGTAACTCGGCGTATTGCCATTATAGTGATTTATAGCAGGAGTAGGATTCCGCCACCGTTGTGGGATCTGAACCTGGGTAAGCTGTGTTACCTCGTACCCGTCAACCGTCCGCCTTACCCCACGTCTCTAAACACGCACTGTGAGGACCCCTCCATGGCGTACTCGTCGGCAATACCACGACATAAAGCATCATCGGTCTTATGGCACAGAATGAATTGTGCCATTTTGGAAAAGCGATCCACTACCACAAATATAGAATCATGTCCATGTTTAGATCTAGGCAATCCTAACACAAAGTCCATGCTAATGTCCGACCAAGGTGCATGAGGAATAGGAAATGGCATATAAAGACCAAAGGGGTTAGACTTGGACCTAGCTTGGACACAAGTAGTGCATTGTTGGACGTGGCTCTCCACGTCGCGCTTCATCTTGGGCCAATAGTAGTGAGTGTAGAGCATGTCGTATGTCTTGTCATAGCCAAAGTGACCCATAAGTCCTCCACCATGGGACTCTTGAAGAAGCAAAATTTGGAGAGACGACCTCGGAATGCAAAGCTTGTTTTGTTTGAAAAGAAAACCCTTATGCAAATAGAAATTATCAACCCCTTTGTCTATTGAACACTTTGCAAAAATTGATCCAAAGAATGGGTCGGACGCGTACAAAGATTTGATGTCATCAAGACCCAAGGCATTTACTTCGAGTCGCGTAAGAAGATTTGTGTTTTTGCGAGACAAGGTGTCCGCTACTACATTTTATTTGGCCTTCTTGTACTTGACAATGTAAGGAAAATATTCCATGAACTCAACCATTTGGCGTGCCTTTTACTCAAATTGGCTTGGCCCTTAAGATATTTCAATGACTCATGGTCGGAATGGATGATAAATTCTTTGGGCCAAAGGTAGTGTTGCCACACTTGAAGGACACGAACCAAGGCAAAAAGCTCTTTGTCATAAATTGGATAGTTAAGGCGTGCACCGTCAAGTTTCTCACTATGGTATGGTATAGGACGCCCATTTTACATAAGGACGCCTCCAATGCCAATACCACTAGCGTCACACTCGATCTCAATTTTTTTTGTGAAATCCGGTAAAGCGAGGAGTGGTGCTTCGGTGAGCCTCTTTTTGAGCTCATCAAACGTGTTTTGTTGTGCTTTGCCCCAAACAAAAGTGAAATTTTTCTTGGTCAACTCGTTGAGAGGGCAAGCAATTGTAGAAAATTCTTTCACAAAGCGACGGTAGAAGCCGGCCAACCCATGATAACTGTGAAGTTCACTAACATTGGTAGGTATGGGCCAATCTCTTATGTCCTTAACTTTAGAGACATCAACTTCAATGCCATTAGAAGACACAACAAAACCAAGGAAAATTAGTTTGTCTTTTGCAAAAGTGCACTTTCGGAGATTAGCATAAAGCTTTTCATGACGAAGGATTTGAAGAACCTCCTTAACATGAGTAACATGCTCCTCTAGTGACTTGTTATAGACAAGGATGTCATCAAAGTAAACAAAAACACTCTTCCCAATGAGAGATCTCAAAATATGGTTCATGAGGCGCATGAAGGTAGATGGGGCATTTGATAAGCCAAACAGCATAACCAACCATTCATAGAGACCAAGCTTGGTCTTGAAGGCGGTTTTCCACTCATCACCTTCGACCATGCGAATTTGATGGTAACCACTACGAAGATCAATTTTTGAAAATATAGTGGCTCCACACAACTCATCAAGCATGTCATCAAGACGCGGTATAGGATGTCGATAACGCACGGTGATAGCATTGATTGGACGACAGTCCATGCATAACCGCAACGTATCATCCGTTTTTGGAACTAGAATCACGGGTACCGCGCTTGGGCTAGTGCTTACTTGGATCAAACCTTTGGAGACGAGTTGGTTGATTTGTCGTTCTATCTCCTTCGTCTCTTCCGGGTTCGTGCGATATGCGACGCGGTTTGGGAGTGGAGCGCCGGGTATGAGGTTGATGCGGTGCTCGATTCCGCGAAGAGGGGGTAGTCCATGAGGAAGCTCTTCAGGGAATACATCTTGGAATTCCTGCAAAATAGCCATCAAAGAAGGAGGAACATTTGCCAAGTCATTAGTTCCTTGCGCTAGTCCCTTGCATACAAGGACATAGTGCAAGATGGATGGGTTGTTCCGCACTTCTCTCATCTCACTTTTGGTGGCAAGAAGAACACTCTTAGTTTTTCCACTCGAGTTTGGTTTGTGGATCTCACTCACTATAGTGTGGTTCTCTCGCTCACCACTCTTCTCACCATGTGGTTTTGTGCTTTGCGCCCTCGCTAAAGCCTTTGCATTGTCTGCAATTATTTGGCTAGGAGTCATTGGTTGCAAAACACAAGTCTTTTCAAGCCATTTGAAAGTATAAGTGTTTGTGTGACCATCATGCAAAGCACGATTGTCATATTGCCACGGCCTTCCTAGAAACATATGGCAAACCGTCATGGGGACCACATCACATTCCACCGTGTCTTTGTATGGTCCAATTGAGAACGTTACCGAGACGGTGTGCTTGATCTTGAAGGACCCTTGGTCACTTAGCCATTGTATATGGTAGGGATGCTTATGTGGATGGAGGGTGAGGTTGAGTTTCTCACACAATTCCGTGCTTGCAAGATTGTGGCAACTCCCTCTGTCGATGACAACTTTGATGGACTTCCCATTGATACCGGCACGAGTTTGGAAGATGTTTGACCTTTGGTCTTCATTCTCATTGACTTGAGTAGTCAAGACCCTTGTGACCACAAGCGATGGACTTGCGTCATGCTCACACACGAGTAGTTCTTGGTCATCTTCCAAATGTTGCCTAGCCAATGCTTCCTTGACCCTTGCATCAAACTCATCTTTGCTCAAGTATTCTTCATCGCCATTGTAGTGGATGAACAAAACTTTCTTGTTTCCACATGCGTCCGACTTGTGTACTTTGCCTCCACACTTGTAGCACTCACCATTGAATGATTGATCATCCTTTGTGGATTTGCCACTTGGGGCGGTTTTCCTTGAGGAAGTGTTGGCTTGAAGGGAAGCTTGGTGGTACTTGATGAGCTTCCACTTGGTGTTGTTGGAGTAGTGGTTGGTGCTTGCTTGTAGGTGAAGTACGTCTTTGGCTTGTTGTACTTGATGTCCTCTTGCACTTGACGTTCGGCTTTTGATGCTATGTGTACAAGCTCAACCATGTTGTTGTACTTTTGGAACTCGGTGATGCGCTTGATAGGATGGTTCAAGCCATTGAGGAAACGTGCCATTGTTTATTCATCACGCTCTTCAATGTTGGCCCGGATCATGTTGAGCTCCATTTGCTTGAAATAATCTTCCACGGTCTTTGTCCCTTGACTAAGCGTTTGAAGCTTGTTGAAAAGGTCACGCGTGTAGTGCGAAGGAACAAAGCGGGATCTCATATGAGCCTTCATATCTTGCCAAGTTGAGATTAGAGGCTCTTCTTTTGCTTCACGAGCGAGTTGGACTTGTTCCCACCAAAGGTTGGCATACTCATCAAACTCGAGGGAGGCCATGGCCATCATCTTCTCATTGCTATAGTTGTACATGCGGAAGATCTTGTCAACCTTGAGTTCCCACGAGAGATATTCTTCGGGTTCATTGGAACCAGTGAACTTGGGCATGGTGAATTTGAGCTTGCCGAAAGTTTCTTCTTCATTGCGGTTCCGGTGGCGGCGGTTTCCATGATTTTGGCGGCCATCTTCATCATCCGAGCTCTCATGTCTTGCTTGGTGATGGTTGCGTTGCCCTTGTGGTTGTTGAGGTGTCGCGTTTGGTGGTGGAACTTGATTTTGACGATGAGCTTGGGGAGCTTGCTCGTGTTGTTGGCGCGGTTGAGGACGAGGAGGAGGTTGTTGGTCCTCACGACGATCTTGGGGAGCTTGCTCTTGTTCTTGTCATGGTTGATGCCGATGAGCATTGTCTTACGCCATGTGGCGAGGAGGATGACGAACCGCATGCGCAATGGGCTGCTCCCTTTCTTCTTGATGTGGAGGAGGCTCGTCATGATGATCATGTTGTCAACGTTGACGTTCATGTCGATGATGACGCCTTGGTGTATCTTCGAGTGCTTCACGCCGACGGCGATCTTGTTCGTCCACTTCGGATGCTTCACTTGTTGTTGAAGGAACATGTCTTTGGCGATGGGCTTGGTGGTCCACGTGAGGTTTCTCTTGTTGAATCATGAGTTCCCTTGGCTGTGGACGGTTCACTTCACGTCTTGGAGGTCTTGCGGAGTGGTCACCATCATAGCTTGACGTCGCGGCATGTCGCGGCGACGGTACCGCTTGAGAAGAGCTCATGGAGCGAAGGACGGGTCCATCCTGGTGCCTTGAAGCGTGACGGTGAGAAGCGCTTGATTCACTTGAGGAGTGCCGTGACGAGTTTGAGTCGCGCGATCATGGCCTTGATAGCCCATCAATGAGGCGTTGAAGCTTCTCATCCGTTGCGGCGAGGGCGCGACCAAGAGCTTCATTTTGATGGCCGAGGTTGTGTTGAATGGCATGCATTTGTCCCTGGACTTCTTCAAAGCGGTTGTCTATGTTCTTAAATTCCAATCGGGCTTCGCTAAATTGTTCGTCTTGGCGCCGCTCAAGGGCTTCACAACGGTAGTTGAATTCTCCTCGGACCTTCCAATGATCCCATCTTGTCATGTATTGTGTGTCGTCCTCTTGAGGTGGTGGTGGTTGGGACGACTCGCCATTCCTGTCCATGATGCAAAGCCGACAAAGGTTGTATATGGAGAAGAAGAACGCGAGGAGTTAGCCTTGTACCTCACCTTGGAGATTGTATCAAACCAATTGCCACACAAGAGAGCTAATAGCTCGCAAAGTGAAATCACAAAGAAACTCACACACAAGTAAGCTACACTCTCAAAAACAAAAATGGTGGAAGGTTAGGATTGTGTAAAACCAAATGAAACGATCCAAGCAAAAGGTTATTGTTCTAAGTGGTAAAGAACCAAAGATCAAAAGAAAAAAGGATATTATCTACAAAAACACGGGAGAACGCACACGTGGAGATTAAAGGGGTTAGCACGACTATGAAAATGAGCACAAAAGGTCCTAACGAAGACTACGCTCGGTTGTCGTGCCAACTCAAGGAGAGACCACAACTCGTTTGCCAAAAGAGGATAAGCAACGGATTTCTGCACTTGCCTTGGCGCACCTTTTCCTCTCTCTTTTTGCTTACAAGCTTGATACTCTCTTTGTATTGGGAGACTATGTATCTTTCTATTTTTTTTCTATATTTTTTATTCTTTTTCTCCCTTTCTATACTACTATGTTAACTTTTGTATTTGCCCTCACACTCTCGCTTCCCAAAGGCAAGTGCACAATGCTTAGACAAACACAAAATGAGTTGCTCTCATAGGATAGATACACACAAAGGAAGATATGAGGCTGTCAAAGTGGCGCAAGTTATACCTTTGGTATTGTTGACGACTTGCAACCGTTGTTGTAGATGATGTTCGAGTGTCGCGGTGTCATTTAGCGCGTGGTGAACTTTGTTGCGTAATCTTTTGTTAGTATGGAGACAAACACGCGAGACACGAACAAGCGAAAGAGGTTAGTCAGCAAACGAAGTTGAGGTGTCAAAAGGAACTGGAAAACTGTCAGTAGCAAGCGGTAGTACTGCCGGGTACTACCGGTAGTACCGGTGATTTGCGGTAGTACCGCTCGTACGAACGGTAGTAACGCCGCACGCAGACCTGGCACGCGATCAACCTGAAAACATCCTCAAATTCGTGGTAATCTGACCGAAAGGCTGGGCTAGGAACATAAGAAGGCCGTAGATCGACTCCAAAAGCAACAGTTCTATGGTCCAAAACCACGAAAAACTCACCAAATCCAAAGATCGATCCGAAGGCGATTTGGGGCTCTTTTTGAGGAATTTTCTATTTTATGATGGATAGAAGAAAAATTGAGGGGAAATTCGTGATCAACCTTGCTCTTGATACCAATATGTTAGGGGGGGTGACCCCTTGGGGTGGCCCAATCTTTCACGAATTCCGTGGGAATTGAGGGGAAAGCGGTGGAAGGGGAAGGGGATGAAATCCACGAACACACACGCTAAGAACTCACACACGATACAAGCCGATAGCTCACGCCGGTGGCAACCGGTCCAACACAATCCCTAGGATCGGCGTTGGGCAAGACACTCTCCCACGGCCAACAATGGGGGTGAGAGGCTTGATGAGATCTTGACTACTTGGGCACGAGACACCGAGATCCCAAGGACTTGTACAACTTGAACGCACTAGGCAAAATCCAAGAGGTTTGTGGATAATTTGGTGCTCCTTGTCAAGGAGCATGAGACAAATAGTTGATAGATCTTCAAAGGGGTGTCTTCAACTACAATTATCCAAGTTTAGGGTTTACAATAGAGGGTGGGGGCTATATATAGGCCAGCCACATAAACAGGGGTAGTTTAGGAACGAAATGGGAAAATATAGAGAGGGGTACAGGGTGCTGGTCCGAGCTGACGCGAACAGGTTCAGGCACGTCCGGTAGTACCGGGCTCGCGACCGGTATTACCGGTCTCAACCGGTAGTACCGCTCAGGATCCGGTAGTACCGCTTGCAGTCCTAGGGCTTCAGTTGGCGTCGTTAGTAGTGAGCGGTAGTAGAGGGCGGTAGTACCGCTGACCGGTAGTACCGGTTCCATCTCCGGTAGTACCGTGGGCGTCTGGGGCTTGGTTGGGTTCCTCCTGGAGAGTCCGGTAGCAGGGTCCGGTGTGTTGGAATTATGACCTAGAGGCAATAATAAAGATGTTATTATTATAATTCTTGTTCATGATAAAGTTTATATTCCATGCTAGAATTGTATTAAGCGGAAACTTTGATACTTGTGTGGTTTATGAACAACACCGTGTCCCTAGTATGCCTCTATGGACTAGCTCATTGATTAATGATGGTTAAGGTTTACTAACCATAGACATGAGTTGTCGATTAATAATGAGATCATATCATTGGGAGAATGATATGATGGACAGACCCAAACTAAGTGGAGCAATTAGATCGTGACATCGTGTTCATCTTTGCGAAGCTTTTCTTATGTCAAATATTGTATTCCTTAGACCATGAGATAATACAACTCCCTGGTATCATAAGAAAGCTTTGAGGTCATCAAACGTCATCCTATGAGAGGGTGATCATAAAGGTGTCTCTCAGGTGATCGGTAAGTACCTGTTGGGTTGTATGTATCGAGATGGGATTTGTCCCTCCCAAGTCGGAGAGATATACTTCGGGCCCACTCGGTAATCGATATCAACACCACTTGAAAGCACGTGGTTAAGGAGTTAATCACAAAGTGATATCGGATTGCGGAACGAGTAAAGTACTTGCTGTGAACGAGATTGAACTAGGTATGTCGATACCGACGATCGAATCTCGGGCAAGTAAAATATCGCGTGACGAAGGGAATATATATCTGGGATTAATTGAATCCTAGCATCGTGGTTCATCCGATATGATCATAGATGAGTATGTGGGAGTCAATATGGGTTTCCAGACCCCACTGTTGATTATTGATAGAAGATCATGTCTGCATATTCTCGAACCCGTAGGGTCACACACTTAACGTGTCTCGACGCTAGGATAGATTGGATAATTGGTTTATGAGTTTTTGTTCGGAGTCTTGGATGAGATCCAGGATGTCACGAGAGGTTCCGGAATGGTCCAGAGAATAAGATTCATATAAGGCAATGCAGTTTTTGGAGTTCGGAATTGTTTCGGGTTAATCGGTATTGTACCGGAAGCTTCTAGAACCTTTCGGAGTGGGACCAACGTGGCCCCACTTGTCGGGAGGGGGCGTGGGCCTATGAGGGAGTTCCCTGGCCACATTGGGCCAGGGGCACAAGGCCCCATAGGGCCCAGCCGGCCAAACCCTAGGAAAACCCTAGGGAAGCTTCTAGAAGGGGGGGAACTTGCCCCCCACTCCTCCCTCCTTTGGCCGTCGACCTAGGGATTGGGGAAGGGGCAAGGGCCAGATGCCCACCCCTCTATATAAAGAGGGCTGGGGGCGCACCCCTCCCACACCTCCTCCACAACCCTAGCCGCCATGTTGCCCCTCCTCTCTCTCTCCCTCCCGACTGCGCGTAGGCGAAGCCCTGCCGCAGAAACTCTCCACCGCTTGCACCGTTGTAGATCCAATCCATCTCTCCACCCCACTTGCTGGACCGATGAAGGAGGATACGTCGAGGTGCCGCACGTGTGCATCTCTCGGAGGCATCGCCACTTGCGGTGTTAGATCGGATCGGATCGCGAAGAGGAGAAGATAGTACGACTACATCACCCACGTTCCGTCGAACGTTCCGCTGTGCGAATCTTCAAGGGTATGAAGATCTCATCTATCCCTCCTCATTGTTTGCATCTCCTAGATTAGATCTTGGCTTTCCCGTTCGCATCCGTAGAATTTTTTTGATTTACTATGCTGCGAAACCCTTCAGTGGTATCAAAGCTAGATCTATGCGTAGATGTGTTTCACGAGTAGAACGCAACATGCTTGTTGCGGGCGTTGATGTTTTCTGTTGCAAGCCTCTTGTTTGTGTACTTCTTATGACGCGGGATAGTGAGATTGAAGCGGTCCAGTCCAACTTTACGCGACCTCGTTCGCGAGACCGGCTCCGCACTTGACGTGTGGCTTGTTCCACACATGCGGCTGGTGGATGCCAGTTTCTCTCACTATAGTTGTCATGGGATTTACACCGGATGTTGGCAACCATAATATCACCGTTGTGGCTTTCCGTAGGTAAGAATCGTTCTTAGCTTGTTACTCCCATAAGCCACGTAAAACATGCAACAACAAAGTAGAGGCGTCTAACTTGTTTTTGCAGGGAGTGTTTCTGTGATATGGTATGGCCCAAGATGTGATGTGTATGTTGTATGCAATGATCATGTTTTGTAATGTTTCACGACTTGCATGTCGATGAGTACACAACCGGCATGAGCCATATGGTTGTCTTTATAATTGTGTATGACCTGTGTGTCAACTTCTTATACACCATGTAATAGCTTTACTTTATCGCTAAAGTAGTTAGCAATAGTTGTAGTTGCTATTCGTGGTGGAGGCAATCATGGTGGAGTGATGGAGATCATGCTGGCACACACAAGATGGAGATCATTGCGCGAAGATTGGCAATACCATGTCACATAAAATTATATGCATGTGATGTTTATCCTTTTATGTATCTTATTATGCTTAGATCGCGACGGTAGCATTATAAGATGATTCCTCACTTAAAGATCAAGATAAAACTGTGTTCTCCCTATGTATGCACCGTTGCGAAAGTTCGTCGTGTTCAAGCATCACGTGATGATCGGGTGCTATAAACTCTACGTTCACATACAACGGGTGCAAGCTAGTTTTGCACATGCGGAAATACTTGGGTTTGACTTGACGAGCCTAGCATGTACAGCCATGGCCTCGGAACACACGAACTGAAAGGTTAAGCATGAGTCATATGAATGATATGATCGACACTTTGTTGTCCACCATTGAAACCACATCTCTTCTCGTGAAGATCGGATTAGGTGTGGTGAATTTGGATCATGTTCACTAAACAACTTGAGGGATGTTGAATTTAGTGGGAGTTCATCTAGTAATTTGATTAAGTTGAACTAGTTATCATGAACATAGTCTAAGTTGTACTTGCAAATTTTATAGATCAAATGGCTAAGTCCAACTTCAACTTCAACGTTTTTGCTGAGAAAGAAAAGCTTAAGAACAATGGGTCTAACTTCACCAACTGGCTCCGCAATCTGAGAATCATTATCTCCGGTGGACAAAAGGACTATGTCCTTGAGAAAGCGGTAGGTGACGCCCCTGCTATAGATGCGTCGGCTGATGAGAAAGCTGTTTATCAATCGCGCAAGGATGATTATGGTGTGATTAAGAGCACCATGTTGTTTGCTATGGAATCGGACCTTCAAAATCGTTTTGAGGAGTTCCCCGGGCCCTTTGAGATTCTTGAGGAACTGAAAACTATGTTCTAGACTCCGGCCCGTTCTGAGAGATATGAGATCTCTGAGAAATTCTTTAACTGCAAGATGGAGGAAGGGATTTCTGTTAGTGAGCATGCCATAAAGATGTCGGGCTACACTCAAAGCCTTGAGCAACTGGACTGCAAGATTCCAGAGGAGCTCAAGATTGACAGGGTTCTGCAATCCCTCCCTCCTAGCTACAAAAGTTTTGTAGTGACTCATAATCAGATTGGTTCCACTGATACGATCACCGAGCTCTTCGCTAAGCTGAAAGATACGGAGGTGGACATCAAAAAGGATAATCATGTGTTGATGGTCAACAAGCCCCCTAGCTTTAAGAAAGGTAAGGGTGCAAAGAAGCCCTTCAAGAAAGGTAGCGGCAAGCGCGTTGCCCCTGCTGAGAAGAAGCTCAAGTCTGGACCTAAGCCGGACACTGAGTGCTTCTATTGCAAGGACAAGGGTCACTGGAAGCGCAACTGTCCGAAGTACTTAGCGGACAAGAAGGCTGGCACCATCAAAGGTATATTTGATATACATGTTATTGATGTTTTCCTTACTAGCCCTTGTTGTAGTGCCTGGGTATTTGATACTGGTTCAGTTGCTAATATTTGTAACTCGAAATAGGAGCTACGGAATAGACGGCGGCTTGCGAGGGATGAGGTGACGATGAGCGTTGGCAACGGATCAAGATTTGATGTGATGGCCGTCGACACGCTCTCCTTAGTTTTACCTTCGGGATTAGTTTTAAACCTTAATAAATGTTATTATGTGCCTGCGTTGAGCATGAACATCATATCTGGATCGTGTTTATTGCAAGACGGTTATTCATTTAAATCCGAGAATAATGGTTATTCTATTTATATGAGTAACATCTTTTATGGTCATGCACCTGATGTGAATGGTTTATTTCTTCTGAATCTCGAAAGGGATGAAACACACATCCATAACATTGAGGCTAAGAGATGCAATGTAGATAGTGATAATACTACTTATTTGTGGCACTGCCGTCTAGGTCATATTGGTGTAAAACGCATGAAGAAACTCCATTCTGATGGATTTTTGGAGTCTCTTGATTTTGAATCATTTGACACATGCGAACCATGCCTCATGGGCAAGATGATCAAAACCCCGTTCTCCGGAATGATGGAGCGAGCAACGGACTTGTTGCAAATCATACATACCGATGTATGCAGACCGATGAGTGTTTCGACGCGCGGTGGATATCGCTACTTTCTCACTTTTGCTGATGACTTAAGTAGATATGGGCATATCTATTTAATGCAACATAAATCTGAAACATTTGAAAAGTTCAAAGAATTTCAGAACGAAGTGGAAAACCATCGTAACAGGAAAATTAAATTTCTACGATCCGATCGTGGAGGTGAATATTTGAGTTATGATTTTATCACGCATATTAAAGCAAGCGGAATCGTTTCGCAACTCACGCCACCCGGAACACCATAGCGCAATGGTGTGTCTGAACGCCGGAATCGAACTCTATTAGATATGGTGCGATCAATGATGTCTCTTACAGATTCGCCGTTATCATTTTGGGGTTATGCATTAGAAACCGATGCATTCACTTTAATTAGGGCACCATCTAAATCCGTTGAGACGACACCGTATGAACTGTGGTTTGGTGCTAAACCTAAGTTGTCGTTTCTTAAAGTTTGGGGATGCGAAGCTTACGTCAAGAAGTTGATGTCGGACAAGCTCGAACCCAAAGCGGAGAAATGCGTCTTCATAGGATACCCTAAGGAAATGATTGGGTATACCTTCTACCACAGATCCGAAGGCAAAGTGTTTGTCGCAAAGAACGGATCCTTTCTTGAGAAGGAGTTTCTCTCGAAAGAAGAGAGTGGGAGGAAAGTAGAGCTAGACGAGGTTATTGAACCTTCTCTTGAGTTGGAGAGTAGCGCAGCACCTGAAATTGTTCCAGTGTCGTCTGCACCAACAATAGAGGAAGCAAATGACAAGGATCATGAAGCTTCGGATGATGCTACTACTGAACGTCGCAGGTCGACAAGGTCGCGTGCCCCTCCTGAGTGGTACGGAACCCTGTCTTAACTGTCTTGTTAGTAGACAACAGTGAACCTGCGAACTATGAGGAAGCAATGATGAGCGCAGACTCTGAGAAATGGCTAGAGGCCATGAAATCCGAATTGGGATCCATGAGCGAAAACCAAGTATGGACTTTGGTGGACCCTCCTAGCGACCAAAAGGCCGTTGAGTGCAAATGGATTTTCAAGAAGAAAACGGACGCAGATGGTAATGTTACTGTCTATAAAGCATGGCTTGTCGCGAAAGGTTTTCGACAAGTTCAAGGTGTTGACTACGATGAGACTTTCTCTCCCGTAGCGATGTTTAAGTCCATTCGGATTTTATTAGAAATTGCTGCGTTTCATGATTATGAAATATGGCAGATGGATGTCAAGACTGCGTTCCTCAATGGCAACATTGATGAAGAGTTGTATATGATGCAACCCGAAGGTTTTGTCGATCCTAAGGATGCTGATAAGGTGTGCAAACTTCAGCGTTCCATTTATGGACTGAAGCAAGCCTCTCGGAGTTGGAACCTTCGTTTTGATCAAGTGATCAAGAGCTTTGGATTTGTTCCAAATTGCTACGAAGCTTGTATCTACAAGAAAGTGAGTGGGAGCTCAGTGACATTTTTGGTACTATATGTGGATGACATATTGATTATCGGAAATGACATTGACATGCTTAACGATGTGAAGAGTTATTTGAACAAATGTTTTTCAATGAAAGACCTAGGGGAAGCTGCTTATATATTGGGCATCAAAATCTATAGAGATAGACAAAGACGCCTGATAGCTTTAAGCCAAAGTACATACCTAGACAAAGTTTTGAAAAGGTTCAGAATGGATAAGGCAAAGAAAGGTTCAGTGCCTATGTTGTCAGGTAAGATATTGAGCAGGGCTCAGTGTCCAGCTACGGTAAACGATAGAGAAGATATGAGCAAAGTTCCTTATGCCTCGGCCATAGGATCTATCATGTATGCCATGTTATGTACTAGACCGGATGTGTCCAATGCTCTTAGTTTGACGAGCAGATACCAAAGTGATCCAGGAGTGGAACACTGGACAGCCGTGAAGAACATCCTAAAGTATTTAAATAGAACTAAAGAAATGTTCTTAGTCTATGGAGGTGATGAACAACTCGTCGTAAAAGGTTACATCGATGCTAGTTTCGACACCGACAAGGATGATTCTAAATCTCAGACAGGATACATTTATATTTTGAATGGAGGAACTGTGAGCTGGAGAAGCTGCAAGCAAAGCGTGATCGCGGGATATTCAGTAGAAGCGGAATACATGGCTGCTGCAGAAGCGTCAAGTGAAGGAGTTTGGATTAGGAACTTCATCACTGAGCTTGCTGTGGTTCCAAGTGCCTTGGACCCACTGGAGATATTGTGTGACAACACTGGCGCCATAGCACTGGCTAAGAAACCAAGATATCATCCAAATACCAAGCACATCAACCGCAAGTTTCATATAATTCGAGATTATATAACAGATGGAGATCTGAAGATTAGCAAAGTACATACGGATCTGAATGTCGCAGATCCGTTGACTAAACCTCTTCCACGAGCAAAACTTGATCAACACCTTAGTGCCATGGGTGCTAGATTGTTGCCAGATGTAAACTAGATTATTGACTCTAGTGCAAGTGGGAGACTGTTGGAATTATGCCCTAGAGGCAATAATAAAGATGTTATTATTATAATTCTTGTTCATGATAAAGTTTATATTCCATGCTAGAATTGTATTAAGCGGAAACTTTGATACTTGTGTGGTTTATGAACAACACCGTGTCCCTAGTATGCCTCTATGGACTAGCTCATTGATTAATGATGGTTAAGGTTTCCTAACCATAGACATGAGTTGTCAATTAATAATGAGATCATATCATTGGGAGAATGATATGATGGACAGACCCAAACTAAGCGGCGCAATTAGATCGTGTCATCGTGTTCATCTTTGCGAAGCTTTTCTTATGTAAAATATTGTATTCCTTAGACCATGAGATAATACAACTCCCTAGTATCGGAAGAAAGCTTTGAGGTCATCAAACGTCATCCTATGAGAGGGTGATCATAAAGGTGTCTCTCAGGTGATCGGAAAGTACCTGTTGGGTTGTATGTATCGAGATGGGATTTGTCCCTCCCAAGTCGGAGAGATATACTTCGGGCCCACTCGGTAATTGATATCAACACCGCTTGCAAGCACGTGGTTAAGGAGTTAATCACAAAGTGATATCGGATTACGGAATGAGTAAAGTACTTGCTGTGAACGAGATTGGACTAGGTATGTCGATACCGACGATCGAATCTCGGGCAAGTAAAATATCGCGTGACGAAGGGAATATATATATGGGATTAATTGAATCCTAGCATCTTGGTTCATCCGATATGATCATCTATGAGTATGTGGGAGTCAATATGGGTTTCCAGACCCCGCTGTTGATTATTGATAGAAGATCATGTCTGCATATTCTCGAACGCGTAGGGTCACACACTTAACATGTCTCGACGCTAGGATAGATTGGATAATTGGTTTATGTGTTTTTATTCGGAGTCTCGGATGAGATCCAGGGCGTCACGAGAGGTTCCGGAATGGTCCAGAGAATAAGATTCATATAAGGCAATGCAGGTTTTGGAGTTCGGAATTGTTTCGGGTTAATCAGTATTGTACCGGAAGCTTCTAGAACCTTCCGGAGTGGGACCAACGTGGCCCCACTTGTCGGGAGGGGGCGTGGGCCTATGAGGGAGTGCCCTGGCCGCATTGGTCCAGGGGCACAAGGCCACATAGGGCCCAGCCGGCCAAACCCTAGGGAAACCCTAGGGGAGCTTATAGAAGGGGGGGAACTTGCCCCCCACTCCTCCCTCCTTTGGCCGCCGGCCTAGGGCTTGGGGGAGGGGCATCCTCCCACCTCTCTATATAAAGAGGGTTGGGGGCGCACCCCTCCCACACCTCCTCCACAACCCTAGCCGCCCTGCTGCCCCTCCTCTCTCTCTCCCTCCCGACTGCGCGTAGGCGAAGCTCTGCCGCAGAAACTCTCCACCGCTTGCACCGCGCCGTCGCGTTGTAGATCCAATCCATCTCTCCACCCCACTTTCTGGACCGAAGAAGGAGGAGACGTCGAGGTGCCGCACGTGTGCATCTCTCAGAGGCATCGCCACTTGCGGTGTTAGATCGGATCGGATCGCGAAGAGGAGAAGCGAGTACGACTACATCACCCATGTTCCGTCGAACGTTCCGCTGTGTGAATCTTCAAGGGTATGAAGATCTCATCTATCCCCCCTCATTGTTTGCATCTCCTAGATTAGATCTTGGCTTTCCCGTTCGCATCCATAGAATTTTTTTGATTTACTATGCTGCGAAACCCTTCATGATGGTGCCGCTTGGACCTGTAGTACCGGTCGCCGTATCCGGTAGTACCGTTGGCGCCTGAGTGCGGCTGGTCCCTTCCGCAGTGGTTTCTCCGTTCCATGGGTCCTTCTCTTCGTACCTGATGATGCACAGGGTGGGCATATGAAGTAGCAAACCATACAGGGGTGTATCGAAATCACACAGGGAAAGGAGCAAGTTAACCTTAGCTTATAGGAGTTTGGCTCGGGCGTGAGTCATGGGTCCACTTGGGGGGCTCGTAGGAGTAGATGTAGTAACATTCGTAAGACGGGCTGCATCAAGGAGTCCCTCCGCGGACGGGAAGTCATCGTAGCTCAGCTTCGGAAAGCCTCCATCCTGCTCTGTCGATGTCGTCGCCGCCCTGTTCATCTTCACTTGCACCTTCGAGATCTTCAGCACCCGGATCCGCCGTCACCCAAACTCCAGCGAGGGATACATGCTCTCCGTGTCTCCAGAGAGCCACATGCGCGAAGAGGCCAGCAGATCCGCCGCGGAACTTCACCGGAGCTCCACCGACGAAGGAGAGGACCGCCGCCCCCAAAAGCCACTCCGGCCGCGCCGCCGCCTCCACAACATCGCCAGCTAGAACCCAACTACGATCTACGCTATTTACACACAAAGATCCGTCGATTCCCTGTCCTCCCGCCGCCAGAGCGACCGCCGGAGGGCAAGGAATCGATCGGATCTGCGGCGGTGAGGTGGTGCGAACGGGGAGTTTCAGAAATCGCCTATCCTTTACTGTGGACGGGGAAAGAAGAGGTCCGAGATCTCTTCGGCACTGTTGTGAAGAATGGAAGCAGAGAACTGTATGCTCAAGTTTTTTGAGAGCCAAGAAACCAAGAATGCGCAGGATGTGCATATATAGACAGGAACACATGATTACATGACTGATTGCAAGTGGCGGTTAGTAGGATTTGGTGCTGCGGTCTACTACTAGATACATATGCATGTTGTTCTTTTTTAAGGTGGTTGTGTTCTTAGAGATTCGACACGAATCAAAGGAGACAGCACGACAGGAGTGTCATGGAAAGGAAAACAGCGAGCGCCCCTGACTCTCAAGACTTGTGCAGCACAACAACTCGGCCGCTGGTTAGGGACGCCTTAAAAACCAGTGAAGCTACTACCGGTTAAACAATTGGGGTCTACTGAATCAGTGTAGATTCAGAGTCCTCTTTGTGATGAACTATTATAGTAAGCCGTTTTCGACAGTATGTTCGGAATGTAGTACTCTAGCTGCAGTTCCTATTGACATGTCTCTTGTAATCAGCTGTGTAACATTTTGTCTCTGTAACCAATTTTCCTAGTCGTAGGCTCCTGATCCTTAGGATCAGCGTGGGCACGTGCGGAGGAGTCCTCCCACGATTGCTATCTATCTATGATATGTATTCTGTAACCGACAACAACTCAGATATATCGATTATTTGCAATTTTGCCTGGTATCAGAGCTAAGGCTCAACTTCCTCTGCCATGGCCGACCCCAACTCCTCCTTCTCAGCTCCGGCAACAGCGGCGGCCAATTCCCCCTACTCTTCCCCTCTCGATACCGACCCTCACACTCCCCTCAACCAGCGAGCATCATTCCGCCCATGAGCTCCTCCAACCCCACATCATAGCGACATTCATGAATTCTTCGGAGCCGACCCACCCGCCTCCCTCCCATTGTTGCCCACATCCGTGGCTCTCTCTCTCCCCACTCCAGCGACAACCGCCCCCCAACCCTACCGGTTCCCCTCTCTGCATACGCAATGTCACGGTCGCCACCGACATCGATTTCAAGGTCACATCTTCAGGGGCCATCCTTTCAAAGTGGCGTCAGACCTTCACCTCCATCTTCGTCATGTACAAGGCGATGGATCATGTCACGGAGGGTGCCGCTCCGGCCGCTCCATCCGACGTGTGGCTTGCCAGTGATATCCATATCAACCTCATGTTCATGGCTACCATTGCCGACGACTTGTTCCGCCTCGTGCAGTCCCCGGACATCCGCACCTGCTCCACCCGGAAGTGGCTCCATGGATTATTCTTCGCCCACCAGTCGTTGCGCTACGTTTACCTCAACAAACTCTTCCGCAACACTCCTCATGGTGACATGGGGATCAACGCCTATGCAAGTCTCCTCCAATCCATCGCTGATGACCTCGCCAACATCGGCTACCCTGTCGCCGACCACGAGATGACCGAGAACAGTGTCTCTCTCCCTCCATTCGTCGATGTTTGCTCGCGCCTCCTGTTTGCCGAGCTGAAGATGGACACCAACCAACTGGAGGAAGGTGCCCAAGCCCCGGCGGTTCACGGCGATCGCAGCCAGGACCGCGGCAGACGCGGTGGAGGCGCTCATGCTGGTGGCGGCGGCCTGTCCGAAGGCGGTGGGAGTTGGCACGGCACTGATCTCGGTCCCTCCAACGGGCAGGGGCGCGGCACTCTATACGACGGTGTCCAGCACGACCCGATCGCTGGCGCCAGCCCCAACTACCGGGGGAAAAAACCCATCCCCGGCTTCGTCCACACCAACAACTAGGGAGGCCGCGGGCGGGATAGTGGCCCTGCCGGTGGCGGCGTCCATGCCAGCACGTACCACAGGGGGCCGACGGATCCTCCCAACAACCATGGTGGGGCTACTTTGCACCGATGGGGGTGCCGTTTCCCTCTGCCCGTGTGCCGTGGACACCTCCAAATGCCACGAATGTGCTTGTCCCTCGTCTAGGCGTGCCGCATTAGGCCTACCCATTGACCTACCTTGGGAGCACGTCGACACCATATGTTGCTGCCCTGGCGCCCTACACTCTCGACCACGCCGCCCTTCTTCATCACGCCACGAGCAACACCGCCACGTACCCGCAGCAGCCACCCGAGTAGGTCATGGACTCCGGCGCCTCCTCTCGCGTCATCGGTAAGACGGGTAACCTGACTACAACTCACTCCAATTTAGGTCATGCAAATTCTCAGCATATTATTGTAGGAAACGGGTCCAAACTCCCTATTCTAGCTATAGGTTCTGTCTAAATTTCATCACTCCCACTTTATTTACAAAATGTCCTTGTTTCCCTGACATAGTTAAAAACCTTATATCGGTTCGGAAATTTACACGCCGCAACTTTGTTTCTATCGAATTTGATCCATTTGGTTTCTCTGTGAAGGACCTCGCTACTAAGACCCTTCTTATTTGCTCCAATAGTGACGAGGATCTCTACCCATTCCATGGCTCCACTCCATCGACGCAAGCTGTCTTCTCCGCCACCGGTGGCGAGCTATGGCATCGGCGGCTTGGGCACCCTAGCACATCATCTATTTCCCGTTTTCATTTGGATTTTTTAGACACATGTAATAATACCTCCACTAGTCGCTCATCCATTTGTGAGGCTTGCCAACTAGGTTGCCAAGCACGCCTACCCTTCCCCACCTCCACCTCTCATACTTTCACTGCATTTCAACTCATTCATTGCGACTTGTGGATATCTTTCATTACTAGTTTTTCTGGCTACAAATATTATTTAGTTGTGCTTGATGATTTCTCACATTATTCTTGGACCTTTCCTTTGTGAAATAAATCTGCTACTTGTGAGACTCTTGTGCCATTTTTTACTTATATTCACACTCAATTTCATGTCACCTTTCAATGCTTGCAATGTGATAATGGCAGTGAATTTCTAACCAATGTTTTTCGTCAATATTTTTCTAATCATGTTGTATGCTTTCGTCTTTTCTGCCCACACACCTCTCCTCAAAATGGCAAAGCCGAATGCCTCATACGCACCACCAACGACATCATTCGCACTTTCCTTCCCCAAGCCGCCCTACCACCTCCCTTTTGGGTTGAAGCCCTCCACACTGCCACTTATCTTCTCAACATCCGCCCCTCCCGCACCATCAACCACCAAACGCCTCACTACCATTTATACGGTTCTCACCCCACCTATGAGCACCTACGTGTTCGGCCGCCTATGTTACCCCAACCTCTATGCCACCAACTACCACAAACTCGCTCCACCCTCAACACAGTGCGTTTTATTAGTCTACCCCCGTGAACACAAAGGTTACCGTTGCTTCGATGTAACTACGCGTCATGTCATCATTTCTAGGCATGTCATATTTGATGAGGCTTCTTTCCCATATTTTGCTGTCGACAACAACCAAGATACAATGTCAAACAACGCTTAGGGGACAAACACTGTCGCAGGTGCTGTCAGTCGACCTTGGATCATGCAATTCGCCGATCCCAGTGGCCCACCTACCTCGTCCCGTTGAGCAGATCTTGCACCGGTACCAACCAGCCACACCGCTCCACCTGTCTGGACCGCGCCCACCCTACGCCCCACCACACCTGCCCTCCCCCACACACCCGACCCGTCCCTACCTCCCACCCAATCACCGCACTCCAGCCCGCCCACGCCCTTCTCCCCAGAATCCAACACCCCTCCACCCTCTGCCAGCAACACGCACCACAGTCTGCCACCTTAGCCTCCCCTTCCTCCCAAAGAAATTGCGGTAGAGCCACCCGAAAATCCACATAGAATGATTACCAGGGGGAAACAGGATTTTTTATGCCTAAACAAAATTTCTCTCTCGCTGCCACTAATATTTCTCCCATCCCTGCCACTTATCGTTCTACTCTCAAGAACCCGAATTGGTACAATGCTATGCTAGAAGAATTTAATGCCCTAATGTGGAATGACACATGGTCTTTAGTTGCTCGTCCTGCAGTGCAAATGTGTTGACCGGGAAATGGATCTTTTGGCATAAATTCAATCTTGATGGCTCTCTTGCACGATACAAAGCTCGCTGGGTGGTGTGTGGTTTTACGCAGCAGCACGGTGTGGACTAAGATGAGTCATACATCCTTGTGATCAAGCCGGCCACCATTCGCCTCGTGCTTACCATCGCCACGATGCACTCGTGGCACATTCATCAGTTGGACGTCAAGAATGCCTTTCTTCATGGTAATCTTCATGAGACCTTTTTTGTGAGCAACCCTCTGGCTTTATTGACTCCTCACATCCCACTCATGTTTGTCGTCTGCACAAATCACTTTATGGTCTTAAATAAGCGCCCCATGGTTGGTTTCATCGCTTCACCACTTTTATCACCTCTCTTGGTTTTTCGGCCTCCAAAAGTGATTCATCTCTTTTTATGCTCCGACATGTCTCTTCTGTTGCATATTTGTTGTTATACGTTGATGATATTATTCTCACCGCCAATACCACCACTCTCCTTCACTCCATTCACTCTCTCAACACTAAGTATTCCATGAGTGATTTAGGAGACATACACCACTTTTCTGGCATCAATGTCCATCGCTTTCATGAGGGCTTGTTCCTCTCTCAGCAACAATATGCACTAGAAATTCTAGACCGAGCCAAGATGCTAAACTGCAATCCTATCTCCATAGCTGTAGACACTTAGTCGAAACTTTCAACCACAGATGGTGCCCCTTGTTCTAATCCGAGCCTCTACAGGAGTTTAGCCGGTGCACTCCAATACCTCACTCTCACCCTCCCAGATCTTTCTTATGTTGTCCAGCAAGTGTGCTTGTTCATGCATGCGCCCCGCGACTCACATTTTCAGCTTATTAAACGCATCTTGCGTTATGTCCGTGGCACCACTCACTTTGGTTTGCAGCTCCATTCTCGCTCCTCGCTTGATCTCATTGCCAATTCCGATGCTGATTGGGCAAGCTATCCGGACACACGGAAGTCAACCTCCGGGTTTTGTGTCTTCCTCGGCGACAATCTGATTTCCTGGTCTTCCCGTCGGCAACCCACGGTGTCTCGTTCTAGCGCGGAGGCTGAATACCGTGCCGTTGCTAACTGCATCGCTGAGTCTTGTTGGCTGCGCCAACTTTTGCAGGAGCTCCACCACCCACTGATGCGTGCCACGGTTGTTTATTGTGACAAAGTGAGTGCCATGTACATGTTTGCCAACCCGGTTCAGCACCAAAGGACAGAGCATATCGAGATAGACCTCCACTTCGTTCGTGATAAGGTGGCACTTGGTGAGGCCAAGGTGCTTCATGTCCCCACAAGCTGCCAATTTGCTGATGTATTTACTAAGGGACTATCAATAATAGTATTTCAATAATTTCGCTCCAGCCTAAGCATCATACCAAGTGTTGTTCCGACTGCGCACGCGGAGGGTGGGGTGGGTGGGTGGGGTTAACACGTCTCTTGTAATCAGTTGTGTAACATTTTTTCTCTGTAACCAATTGTCCTAGTCGTAGGCTCCTGATCCTTAGGATCAGCGTAGGAACGTGTGGAGGAGTCCTCCCATAATTGCTATCTACCTCTGATATGTATTCTGTAACCGACAACAGCTGAGATCTATCGATTATTTGCAACTCTGTTGTTCCCATAAAAAAAGTTACGGAGTACTGGATTCTCGTGAGATTCTTCTTGCATTGTCTGAATGTCTGAAACAGCCATTGTCTCCGGTTTAACAAAATGTCATTCCATGATAGGATAACTGAATAATTGGTGCAAAACCTTCAAAACGCTGGATATTCTTGCCTTCTCAGAATGTTAAGATCTGGTCCGGTGGGGATCGTATCGTATGGTCTTCGCCAAATATATATTATGACAGAATCAGTGACAGTAATTGTGCCTTGAGAACTTTGTTAGTGCTCAAATCCACACTTTTTTCGTTGTATGCATGTGACAGAGCATGGTTTGTTTCTCTTTTATGCGTCTAGTTCGACACTGCCTTTTCTCTGCACTGGCTATGGTTAAAGTACAAGAAGAAAAACAATGGTGAAAGCACATTATACAACTCCAAAGTTCCAAGGGTTGTTGTCTTGTTGAGGGCGAGGCATGTGTGCAAGCCCAGCACAGCTGGATGGGAGATTCGGCAAGGAAGAGCAGCTATGTACTCCGAAACTTAACACCAGCATATGCATGTTCACCCATGTTATAAATATTTGGATATTCTCTTTGTAATATATCAATATGGACTAGTACTCCAATTGGTACACGCCACGCCTTATCCATTGAGGACTCTTGTAACAATCGGACTTTGTATCCTGGTACATATCGTTGGAGGCTTTGCCCCTTCGATCGATATGACACACAGCCGTGCTGATGCCAAAGCACGTTTCCAAAAACCAAAAGCTAAATGGTACCAGAGCAGTTGAAGCTGTTGAGTCCGAAAACGAGAAGAAGTCATAGTGATGGATTCGACTGCCTTCCATACTTCGGCAGAGGTATCAAGACTGATGATATGAGAGAGAAAATATGGAGACAGCGATTTTAAGATGTACCAAAGAACTTGTTGATCTCGTGTGACCAAGGCAGAGTACTCGGGGTTTTCAACCTTGACGTGCTTTCCATTGGTGTCCTCAACTTCAATTTCCTCTGCAGGGGCAACCTCGAGTCCCTTCACCAGATTGAGGACCCGGGCACCGCGCAACACAGAGATGACAAGTGATTTCCAGACAAGTGCATTATCACGGGTGAGGAGTTGAGATGGCGGTGCTCCAAGGGCTGCGGCCAACGCAGTAACCGATAACGCCGAGGAAGACATGGCGGTAGCGACAAGGAGATTGCAGCGGGGACCGAATTTTGTAGATGTAGCGCGGCGGCAGAAGTTGCGGCGGCGCGGGTGTGTGGGCTTGTAGTTGTAGGATTTTGAGTATAAGGTTGTAGGCGGCAGGGACAGAGAGGCTGCACGGCGGCGAGTTTGTAGATTTGCTGGCTTATGTTTCTGCAGTGATGTCAGGTAAGATGAAGTGGCGGCAGATCGCGGCGGCGCGGATGAGCTGTTGCGGCGGCGATGTGGGTTGTGACAGCTAAGTCAGGGAAGAGTAGGCTCTCATACCATATATTTCTTAGGAAACATCATATTTCTCATTCACCTGAAATAAATCATATATTTGTGATTCTTGTCATCTAGCTAAGTTGTCTCTACTAGTGTTTCCACTGTTCTTTTGAAGCAAGTTTTTTCTTATGTATAGGGATCAACACCTGCCTCTGTTGGCAAACATTCGTATTATGTAAGCTTATTGATGACTTTAGTAAATTCACTTGGATTTATTTGCTCAAGAAGCGATTCTGAGGTGTACCAAGTCTTCCTTAATTTTTAGCAACTTGTTGAAAGAAAATTTGATAGGAAAATCATCACCATGCAAACTAATTGGGGTGGTGAATATAAAAAACTTAATAACTTTTTTCAGAAGGTAGGCATCACTCATCATGTATCCTGCCCACATGTGTCAACACCCGGATTTTTAATCCCAGATGCCTGTTATGCCATACATCGCAATCCCAGGATTACCATTTTTGCGAGACACAACAGATTGGATATCACAGTACATCATCCATTCCAAACCATACATAAGGTCTTACAACAAATAAAGGATCTTATGATCCAGTCTTAGTACAATCAAGCAGCGTAATAATAACGATAGTGTGAGCGTGGCTCCATCTTCATGGTCACAGGCAATGCTGACGATGGGAGATGGTCCTAGTTGTCGTAATCTTCCTGCGGTCCATCCTCCTGATAGTCCTCTTCATAGTCTGGCCATGGGAATAGCCAGGGACAAAGTCATGCGTACTCTTTAAGTACTCGCAAATTATCTAACGAAGTTTGATCTCGTCAATGCCCATTGTTATGAGCTTGGGTTTTGGAGAAGATGGGGGTGCTGGAGATCGCAGAACGGTTAACAGACAAGCAACCAGGGGGCACGAGATTTACCCAGGTTCAGGCCCCCGGAGGGAAAACCCTACTCCTGCTTGTCTACTCTTGACTACGGCGGAACCGAAAAGTACAGGGGTGCGCAGATGCAATCTGGCGTGGAGGTGTGTATGCGGTGGAAAAAAGATGTCCTCCTCATCGTGCCCTCCTAGCCTTTATATAGAGTTAGGAAGGTCTCGGGCACAGATCGAGTCGGTTACATGTTTAGGGTTTACCCCTTTGAATATTCTATTTATTTTAGTCTTGCTCTCCAAGGATCCGAAGATGTCATGGGCTTGGGCCACCCGAAAATCTCCACAGGCCGCGTATATTCTTGTGGGCCTTCCTTGGGCTGGACTAGGTATGCTAATGTTGTGTACCCATAGGGTATAATCATATCAGTATCCCCCGAATGTTTAGTCGAATCGTAGATTCGGCCGAGGACTCTTCAATCATTCGGGTGCAGCTGCTTCTGTTCATCAGAGAAAAAGAATGGTTTTAGTGTGTAGGGATTGTTGATGCGTGTGCTTGACTCTCCTGTCGGATCAGGGTCAGTTAACAGTCTTAGGACAAAACAACACGATCTTCTTCAGACTCGAGTCCCTAGACTCGAATTTGGAGCAGATGCTGGCGTAATTCGACTCAGACCGTTGAGGTCTTATAGGAGTCGAATCCCAGTAGTTTTCGAATGATGTACCCAATGCGTCCGTCGGGATTTTCATCGCGCCAGTTGGCACGGGTTGTTACTAGTATAGCGCAATCAGGTGCGTTACCAGGCCATCAAATGGTTTCTGTAGGTCTTATCTTTGCGTCGCAGACACAACATCCGAAATTTTATCATCGCGGAGGTGTTTCGGGTGGCCAAGGAGAATGTTACTCACTTAGCGTTGGTTGGGGCAAAGTTGCCAACAGGTTTTTGCATTTTGATCCGAAGGATCGCAGTCGAAGAATTCATAGGGTGCGCGACCAGCGCTCCCTATGGGAGTAGCCCCCGAGTGTCTCTTCGAGTCGTAGACTCGAGCAGAGACTTTAATTCAGTCGTTGTTAGCTTCAGGTCTGTAGGAAACAAATTTTTCGGGTGCTTGAATCAATCCTCCCTATGGGAGTAACCCCCGAGTCCGTAGTGGAGTCGTAGACTCGATGTAGGACTTGAAGAATCAATATTGGTGTGGTACCTTAGTCGTTTCTTGTAGGGGTTCGTAGCATGGAAAACAAAAATTTTCTACCGCATACAAACAAACAAGCCAAGATCTATCTACTAGATTGTAGCAACGGGTCGATGGAACAACTCACCCTCGAAGATTCCAAAGTGTTTAACGAGAGCGGATTCTCGTGGGTGATGTAGTCGTACTCTTCCCGATCTCAAGATCGTGTAGACGATCCTTCCGGCGCTGCGTTCCGGCAGCGCTTCCGCAGTCGGTCACACGTTCGGTACTCGACGAAGACCTTCCTCTCCCTTGTTCCAGCAGGCAGCGGAGGTTGTAGCACTCTCCTCGCGATTCCGGCAGCACGACGGCGTGGTACCGGAAGTAGAGGGGAGATCTCGCAGGGCTTCGCCTTAAGCCGGAGCGAGTATTGTGGCATCCCGCAAAACCACTACTAGAAAATCGCGTTGAATTTGTGCATTGCATCGTCATCATCATACGTTGTTTGCCAAAAACTAATTTCGTAACGCCCGATTTGTTTTCCAAACGCCCCATCTTAATTCAACTGCAAAGCCCGGTCTCCAGAATATTATGTTTTAATTAAAATGTTGTGCAAACGGTCTGTTAAAATAAATAAATTATTTTATTATTTTAGCGGGGGCAGTCGAACGGGCCGTATCGACCCGAACGACCACCCACATAATTCAGATCGGCCCACCCCTTATTCAAGTCCCACCTAAATCCTAGTCTCACCCAATCTATCCCTACCCACCAATCCCAGGACGCCACCTCACCCTCTCACCCTTTTCTTACCCACCTGCCACCTCATCCATCCACCCTTTTCCCCCCTCTCTCTCTTTTCTCACCCAGCCGCCCCATCCCCCCTCTCTCTGCCGCTGGCCCCCACCGCCACATCCCCTTTCCCCACACCGCACTACCCCGCCCCAGGTCCACCCTCCCCCCTGGGCCCCGCAAGCCACCCACTCCCCAGCCCCGCGCCTTGCCCTCTCTCTCCCAGTCTCCCCGCGGTGGCCCCCACCCCGCAGGCCCACCCGCGCCGCTCCCACCTACCCCGTGCCCCGTCTTCGTCCTCCTCCCAACTCTGTTGGCTCGCCCCCCCCCCCCCCGCCTCAGGCAAGCGCGCGCGCCCGCCTCTCTCCACCCTTCCCCGCTGCAGCGCCCTCCTCTCGCCCGCACCGCGCCGCCTCGCGTCACCGCTCTCCACCGCGCGCCACCACCACGGCCCGACCGCCCCTCCTCGCCGTGCGCCCCTCTCGCCCCCAAGCCCCAGCGACGCCGTCGCCCTGCGGGCCCCGCCTCCGCGCCAGAGCTTCCCGCGCGCCGCCGCCTAGCTCGCGCCCCGCGGCCTCGCCACCTCCCTCCTCCGCTGCCCCACCCGAGCTCGTCCCCGGCAGCCGCGCTCCGCCTCACCGCGGGCCCCCGCCGCCGGTCCTCCTCCGCGCGCAGCGGACGACGCCGCCGCCGCCCGCGTCGGGCCCTGCCCGGCCTCCTCCTCGTCGTTCCGCCGCCAGCGACGACCTCCGTCCGCCCCCAGACCTCCTGCGCTCCGCCGCTGCTGCGGACGCGGCCACCGCCTCTCCCCTTCGTCCTCTGGCCGTCGCCGGTCCCAGGTGCCACCGCCCAGCTCGCCTCCGGCCTCCCCTGCGCGAGCTCGCCAGCCGCAGTACCCCCTCGTCGTGCTCCCTCTGCCAGCAGCAGTCGCCGTCTCCCCGGCTTGCGTGTCCTCGAGCCGCGCTGGACGACGCCGCCTTCTCCTTCGGCACGTAGGAGCCTCTGTCCCGTCCCAGCGCGTACGGCTCGTTGTCTGGCGTTGGTACTCAGTCAACGGTACAAGTTGAAGTGGAGTGGTGACGTGGACATGATGTAGATGCTCGCCGTCATTTGAGGCCGTCTCGCCGAGTTCGCCATCCGCCTAGATCGTCGAAACCGCGAGCGATGGCGTCACATTCTAAGATCGTCGACACGGAACCAAGACCGCCGACCTCCAAGATCGCCTTCCCCGACCCAAAGGCGTCGAGATCCCGAGCCTCCGAAGACCGATCCGACAACGGACCCGCCGGTACCTCAAGATCTTCCTCGCGGCGTTCGAAGACCCGAACCCTGTCGAATCCCTCTCGGTGAACGCCAAGATCGACTCGATGACGCGGACCCGACAAGACCGTCGCGACGACAAGAACTCCGTCCCGAACCGATGCCGACGAAGTCGCATGCCAAGATCGCCGAGAACGACAAGGTCTTCACCCGACACCGCGACCCCGGCGCGACAAGTGCTTCGTCCCGAACGCCATGACCGACAACATGCCCCGAGAACCCGGATGCAACAAGATCTAACCCCCCCCCCCGTTATCCGAGAAAGAGAGAACGATCCCGGAGTCCGAGAACGTTTCCGCCGAGACCGATCCGTCGAACCCTGGACCCTGTCGAACCCTGAACCCCGGAGCCCCAAGATCTGCCGAACCCTAATGTGTGAACTCTTTCCGAAAACCTATTTGATAACATAATAACAACTTGTTGCATATTTAATCATTCATCTCGCATGCATATCATGTGGTTTGGGGGCCTTATGCCGATTCACCTAATAATTGAATATGGGGCCCATATGCGGGCAAATCTAGCCTTATATTGGCCTCATTTAAACTTGTGTAGCGAACCGGTGATATATTCTGCCTTGTTAAAACAACATCTAAATGGCGGGGTAGCTAAACAACATGAACCATATAATTACTTGTCGGGACCCCGGTTCCGCTTAATATGACCTAATTGCATTGCACCTTTGCCATGCCATACATCATACATGCATCATGCCGATCTTCTGCCGTTGTATTAAAATATTGCATCCGGTGTTTCTTCTAGTGTTTTGCTTCTTCGCGGATAAGGCCGTTGAGTTGATGTGAGCTTCGCCCCGATCTCCGGTTAAACCCTTCGACATGTTTTCAGGCGAGCATCTCCCCCCTTTCTACCTATCTTACTTTTATAGTATTTACTTCCCTCCTGTTGATCTATTGCTATCTATGTTGCGATGCTCTAGTTTTCCGTACCCGTGATATTCCCTGCAGCCTCATATTGCCTTTGACACCTCCTATTACCTGTTGTTTGGTAGATAGTTGGACTTGCGCGACGTAGTTGCTTGCTCAAGTGCTGATGTGTGTCGTCATATGCCACAGTTGCTGATGTATTGCCGCATGTTGGAGATGATTCTAGTTTACTTTTCATCACTTTAATTTCTGTTTAACAACTAAAATTGAATAAGCAGAGGCATCGGTGGGTGATAGTAAATATTTGGTTTCCGAACGCCCACTTGTGTCCCGTAAGACCCCGAGTACTTGATACCTGTTCCTTGATTTATCGCGCTATCCACATCCGGGAGGTATATGGGACCCCCCTGAGCCAGAGCTTGATTCAGTCTTATTTCTAGGGGCCACAAACTAGTTTGAGGTTTTATTTACGATCATGTACTTATGCCATGCTTTACTGCTTTATTTACGATTGTGCGAGAAGCACACTGTACTGTTTAGGATGGTGACCCGTTTACGTGGTATCGACAAGCCCAGCCACACTTTCGGGTTCCCAGTCGTTTACCGCCGGCCCCACAAACCTTGAGTCCGTCTCGGAGTCAGCTAGCTTCGTTGCGGAATCTACTTAAGGGGTGGCCCCCTGAAATATTTCTGAATCCTGTGATTGTTCAGTCGTGAAAGCCTCGTTGGGTTTTGATTTGGTTTTTCCGAGGTTGATCGAGTGTGTGTTGCTATTGGTGCACCCCGGCCGGGTAAAACTTTCTGAAAGCCGTGTCCGCGGATATGGACGACTTGGAGCACAGTTTCTCGATCATAGACAAGCATAACTAAAGTTTACTGCTATAAATTTGACTTATAATGACTAGTAATCAGCTTCACTATAATGGAATGACTAATTAATACTGCCCACAATTGCTTGTTTGGTTGTCGCTTGCGACCATTGTACCTGACTAGTAAGTATAACAACTACAACGGAAGGGCTGAATAAAAGTACCAACAACTGCTGGGTTTTTGGGTTATCTCATGATAAATGTATCTGACTAGTAAGTGTTGCCACTATCACGGAATGATTAAATAAAAGTGCCCACTGCTTACTTTATCAGGACGATTATCTAAACCTGACTAGTAAAGTGCCGCAACTATAACTGAATAAGTAAAACTGCCAACTGTGTGAGTTCCTCGGTTGACTTCCTCGTTTGGTCTCGAGGGGGAAACACCAGGATGGGTTTGTTTGGTGTTAGCTTCAGGTTGGATCCGGATAGGTCATTGTTACCCCTCTCTGATAATCGCCAGTTGTATCGAGTCTCTATAGGTCGTTTAGTGCATGCTGCCGCTGCCGCTCAGTCCACCATACCTATGTAGGCGAGGACCGCCGAATTCTAGCCTCGCCGTGTACTGTCCTCAGTACTGACACTCCTCTTTGTTTTTCTGCTTCGCCCTCTGTCGGCACCCCTTTTGTTAAGCAGGTTTTGAGATCGACGCCGTTAGCAGGGTTACCCTTCCGGCTTGGCCTGGGCAGGGTTATGGACGCCATTGGTTATTCTTCAGGGCTCTTAGCCCCATTTGCATCTTGTCCGTAGCTGGACGCTATATCGTTCTCGAGGTGATTTGGATCTTTGTATATTATATCTGTATTCTTGACTCTTTGAGTCGCTGTTAAATATATCTGTTCTGTGGGTCCCATCGAGGACTGTTGTGTAATGTTATTACTTCGTTTTCCACCCGCACGAAAGTGCCTGGTGGGCACCTTTGAATCGTTTCTATGCGGGTTTGGCGAATTTTGCTCAAACTTGCATAGGTCCGATTCTGAGGGTGTTACAGAGTGGTATCAGAGCTCAGCAGTTGCGATACCCCACAAGTCCAGCCTGTAGGATAACCTAGCTAACGGCCGAAGTAGAGTGTCAAACTATTTTGCAAAAACGGTTGGATAGTTCTGATTAGGTCTGATTTTACTCCTTACCTCTATGCTATTCTCCTCTTACCTCTACGTGTTTTGAATCCGCTCTCTTCTCTTTCTTCGAGTCCAGGAATTCTCGTGGTTGGGTTTCCGTCGTACCTTCAGGGTTTCGCTTTCTCCCTTTTGTAACGGAGGTTCTTCGATCATCAATCTGCAACTTGTCTGTTGTGCCCTACATCTGATCTTTTGTTCTGGAGCTCTTTATCCATATGTGTTCCTTGCCGGATATCTGTGTCGTTGAAAAACATATGAGAAGGACGAGCATTGGTGAAGTTGGAGTATACCTTGAGCATGTATTGTTCATGCCAATGGAACCATCGCGGAACCTAATCATTGTGTCTTTCATACGATTCCTGCTGGCATCATTCCTTTGTTCCGGATACCGCCTATGAAGATCTTCAGTCCAAATCTCGAGAGTTGAGTTGCCTGATTCTCCTACCCATGTATAGAGTTGATAGTTGGGTCCGGGATGGACTGATCACCCTACCCGACTCTTACTGTTCGCTCTGTACATCGAACTGGTGGATCAATGTAACTTCTCCCTCTTCTAATGGAAGTTAGAGGTGGCCTTATTCGTTTGATACCTCTATCTTCGTCCTTTGTTTCTCCGGAGTGTTCTCTCGACGATCAGGAGCAACGACCCTTTTGTTGGTGGTGACGCCGTTTTCAAGATGAAGAAGGAACCCTTGTTAGTGGTGTCGCGAGGATCTACCTGAAGCGAGAAGATGCAGATCGCCGACCTTCCTTCCGGTACCATGAGGCGGATCTCGAGGGCGAGATCCTTTGTTAGTGGTATCGAATTGTGGCATCCCGCAAAACCACTACTAGAAAATCGCGTTGAATTTGTGCATTGCATCGTCATCATCATACGTTGTTTGCCAAAAACTAATTTCGTAACGCCCGATTTGTTTTCCAAACGCCCCATCTTAATTCAACTGCAAAGCCCGGTCCCCGGAATATTATGTTTTAATTAAAATGTTGTGCAAACGGTCTGTTAAAATAAATAAATTATTTTATTATTTTAGCGGGGGCAGTCGAACGGGCCGTATCGACCCGAACGACCACCCCCATAATTCAGATCGGCCCACCCCTTATTCCAGTCCCACCTAAATCCTAGTCTCACCCAATCTATCCCTACCCACCAATCCCAGGCCGCCACCTCACCCTCTCACCCTTTTCTTACCCACCTGCCACCTCATCCATCCACCCTTTTCCCCCTCTCTCTCTTTTCTCACCCAGCCGCCCCATCCCCCCTCTCTCTGCCGCTGGCCCCCACCGCCACATCCCCTTTCCCCACACCGCACTACCCCGCCCCAGGTCCACCCTCCCCCCTGGGCCCCGTAAGCCACCCACTCCCCAGCCCCGCGCCTTGCCCTCTCTCTCCCAGTCTCCCCGCGGTGGCCCCCACCCCGCAGGCCCACCCGCGCCGCTCCCACCTACCCCGTGCCCCGTCTTCGTCCTCCTCCCAACTCTGCTGGCTCGCCCCCCCCGCCTCAGGCAAGCGCGCGCGCCCGCCTCTCTCCACCCTTCCCCGCTGCAGCGCCCTCCTCTCGCCCGCACCGCGCCGCCTCGCGTCACCGCTCTCCACCGCGCGCCACCACCACGGCCCGACCGCCCCTCCTCGCCGTGCGCCCCTCTCGCCCCCAAGCCCCAGCGACGCCGTCGCCCTGCGGGCCCCGCCTCCGCGCCAGAGCTTCCCGCGCGCCGCCGCCTAGCTCGCGTCCCGCGGCCTCGCCACCTCCCTCCTCCGCTGCCCCACCCGAGCTCGTCCCCGGCAGCCGCGCTCCGCCTCACCGCGGGCCCCCGCCGCCGGCCCTCCTCCGCGCGCAGCGGACGACGCCGCCGCCGCCCGCGTCGGGCCCTGCCCGGCCTCCTCCTCGTCGTTCCGCCGCCAGCGACGACCTCCGTCCGCCCCCAGACCTCCTGCGCTCCGCCACTGCTGCGGACGCGGCCACCGCCTCTCCCCTTCGTCCTCTGGCCGTCGCCGGTCCCAGGTGCCACCGCCCAGCTCGCCTCCGGCCTCCCCTGCGCGAGCTCGCCAGCCGCAGTACCCCCTCGTCGTGCTCCCTCTGCCAGCAGCAGTCGCCGTCTCCCCGGCTTGCGTGTCCTCGAGCCGCGCTGGACGACGCCGCCTTCTCCTTCGGCACGTAGGAGCCTCTGTCCCGTCCCAGCGCGTACGGCTCGTTGTCTGGCGTTGGTACTCAGTCAACGGTACAAGTTGAAGTGGAGTGGTGACGTGGACATGATGTAGATGCTCGCCGTCATTTGAGGCCGTCTCGCCGAGTTCGCCATCCGCCTAGATCGTCGAAACCGCGAGCGATGGCGTCACATTCTAAGATCGTCGACACGGAACCAAGACCGCCGACCTCCAAGATCGCCTTCCCCGACCCAAAGGCGTCGAGATCCCGAGCCTCCGAAGACCGATCCGACAACGGACCCGCCGGTACCTCAAGATATTCCTCGCGGCGTTTGAAGACCCGAACCCTGTCGAATCCCTCTCGGTGAACGCCAAGATCGACTCGATGACGCGGACCCGACAAGACCGTCGCGACGACAAGAACTCCGTCCCGAACCGATGCCGACGAAGTCGCATGCCAAGATCGCCGAGAACGACAAGGTCTTCACCCGACACCGAGACCCCGGCGCGACAAGTGCTTCGTCCCGAACGCCATGACCGACAACATGCCCCGAGAACCCGGATGCAACAAGATCTAACACCCCACCCCGTTATCCGAGAAAGAGAGAACGATCCCGGAGTCCGAGAACGTTTCCGCCGAGACCGATCCGTCGAACCCTGGACCCTGTCGAACCCTGAACCCCGGAGCCCCAAGATCTGCCGAACCCTAATGTGTGAACTCTTTCCGAAAACCTATTTGATAACATAATAACAACTTGTTGCATATTTAATCATTCATCTCGCATGCATATCATGTGGTTTGGGGGCCTTATGCCGATTCACCTAATAATTGAATATGGGGCCCATATGCGGGCAAATCTAGCCTTATATTGGCCTCATTTAAACTTGTGTAGCGAACCGGTGATATATTCTGCCTTGTTAAAACAACATCTAAATGGCGGGGTAGCTAAACAACATGAACCATATAATTACTTGTCGGGACCCCGGTTCCGCTTAATATGACCTAATTGCATTGCACCTTTGCCATGCCATACATCATACATGCATCATGCCGATCTTCTGCCGTTGTATTAAAATATTGCATCCGGTGTTTCTTCTAGTGTTTTGCTTCTTCGCGGATAAGGCCGTTGAGTTGATGTGAGCTTCGCCCCGATCTCCGGTTAAACCCTTCGACATGTTTTCAGGCGAGCATCTCCCCCCTTTCTACCTATCTTACTTTTATAGTATTTACTTCCCTCCTGTTGATCTATTGCTATCTGTGTTGCGATGCTCTAGTTTTCCGTACCCGTGATATTCCCTGCAGCCTCATATTGCCTTTGACACCTCCTATTACCTGTTGTTTGGTAGATAGTTGGACTTGCGCGACGTAGTTGCTTGCTCAAGTGCTGATGTGTGTCGTCATATGCCACAGTTGCTGATGTATTGCCGCATGTTGGAGATGATTCTAGTTTACTTTTCATCACTTTAATTTCTGTTTAACAACTAAAATTGAATAAGCAGAGGCATCGGTGGGTGATAGTAAATATTTGGTTTCCGAACGCCCACTTGTGTCCCGTAAGACCCCGAGTACTTGATACCTGTTCCTTGATTTATCGCGCTATCCACATCCGGGAGGTATATGGGACCCCCCTGAGCCAGAGCTTGATTCAGTCTTATTTCTAGGGGCCACAAACTAGTTTGAGGTTTTATTTATGATCCTGTACTTATGCCATGCTTTACTGCTTTATTTACGATTGTGCGAGAAGCACACTGTACTGTTTAGGATGGTGACCCGTTTACGTGGTATCGACAAGCCCAGCCACACTTTCGGGTTCCCAGTCGTTTACCGCCGGCCCCACAAACCTTGAGGCCGTCTCGGAGTCAGCTAGCTTCGTTGCGGAATCTACTTAAGGGGTGGCCCCCTGAAATATTTCTGAATCCTGTGATTGTTCAGTCGTGAAAGCCTCGTTGGGTTTTGATTTGGTTTTTCCGAGGTTGATCGAGTGTGTGTTGCTATTGGTGCACCCCGGCCGGGTAAAACTTTCTGAAAGCCGTGTCCGCGGATATGGACGACTTGGAGCACAGTTTCTCGATCATAGACAAGCATAACTAAAGTTTACTGCTATAAATTTGACTTATAATGACTAGTAATCAGCTTCACTATAATGGAATGACTAATTAATACTGCCCACAATTGCTTGTTTGGTTGTCGCTTGCGACCATTGTACCTGACTAGTAAGTATAACAACTACAACGGAAGGGCTGAATAAAAGTACCAACAACTGCTGGGTTTTTGGGTTATCTCATGATAAATGTATCTGACTAGTAAGTGTTGCCACTATCACGGAATGATTAAATAAAAGTGCCCACTGCTTACTTTATCAGGACGATTATCTAAACCTGACTAGTAAAGTGCCGCAACTATAACTGAATAAGTAAAACTGCCAACTGTGTGAGTTCCTCGGTTGACTTCCTCGTTTGGTCTCGAGGGGGAAACACCAGGATGGGTTTGTTTGGTGTTAGCTTCAGGTTGGATCCGGATAGGTCATTCTTACCCCTCTCTGATAATCGCCAGTTGTATCGAGTCTCTATAGGTCGTTTAGTGCATGCTGCCGCTGCCGCTCAGTCCACCATACCTATGTAGGCGAGGACCGCCGAATTCTAGCCTCGCCGTGTACTGGTCTCAGTACTGACGCTCCTCTTTGTTTTTCTGCTTCGCCCTCTGTCGGCACCCCTTTTGTTAAGCAGGTTTTGAGATCGACGCCGTTAGCAGGGTTACCCTTCCGGCTTGGCCTGGGTAGGGTTATGGACGCCATTGGTTATTCTTCAGGGCTCTTAGCCCCATTTGCATCTTGTCCGTAGCTGGACGCTATATCGTTCTCGAGGTGATTTGGATCTTTGTATATTATATCTGTATTCTTGACTCTTTGAGTCGCTGTTAAATATATCTGTTCTGTGGGTCCCATCGAGGACTGTTGTGTAATGTTATTACTTCGTTTTCCACCCGCACGAAAGTGCCTGGTGGGCACCTTTGAATCGTTTCTATGCGGGTTTGGCGAATTTTGCTCAAACTTGCATAGGTCCGATTCTGAGGGTGTTACAAGTATGGTGGACTATGAGAGAGCCTCGGAGATCTAGGGTTTATACACACCAAGTAGAAGGGGCTAGGCCGACGGCTAGGGAAAGGGGATGCCCCAAGTCGGCGGCTTGGGAGAAACCCTAGGGCGGCGGCTATGGTGGGCGGCGGCTAGGGTTAGGTTTAGAGGGGCCAGGTGTGTGTCTTGGAGGGGCAACCCTGCCCCTCCTTATATAGGTGGAGGGGACGCGCCAAGGGGAGGGGAGTCCCTCCCCAACTCTGCTTCCAAGGCCGGCGGTGGAGGGAGAGGGACTTCCTCCCCAAGTAGGTTTCCTACTCTCCCTCCACCAAACAAAATAGCCGTTTGACTTTTCAAATTGGCGTTTGACTTTTCAAACTAGGATTTGATTTAACCCTTTATTTTGTTCATCGATGACACCTAGTATATGATGCAACCATTACAACTTGTTATGACACATTCATGTACCCTTCCTCTCCGGAGTGCCGGACATTCCGGAACCTTCTAGAACATTCCCGATGAAAACACCGGAACCATTCTCCAACCCTGAAACAGGACTTTCCTTATATGAATCTTATTCTCCAGACCATTCCGGATCTCCTCGTGATATCCCGGATCCCATCCGAGACTCCGAACAACATTCGGTCTCTTACTCATCATTTCATAACTACTCAACAACGTCGAATCCTTAAGTGTGTCTCCCTACGGTTCGTGAATTATGCGGACATGATCGAGACACTTCTCCGAACAATAACCAATAGAGGAATCTGGAAATTCATATGGCTCCCACATATTTCTACGATTACTTTACGATCGAATGAACCACTTACATACGATACCAATTTCCCTTTGTCTCACGATAGTTTACTTATCCGAGGTTTTGATCGTCGGTATCTCTGCATACCTAGTTCAACCTTGTTACTGATAAGTACTCTTTTCTCGTTCCCGTGATATGTGATCCCTTGTGAGCCAGTCACATGCTTGTAAGATAATTGGATGACATTCCACCGAGAGGGCCCAGAGTATATCAATCCGTCATATGGATGGACAAATCCCACTCTTGATCCATGTGTCTCAACCAATACTTTATGAACACTCAATGCCACCTTTATAGCCACCCAGTTACGGTGTGGTGTTTGATGTCATCAAAGCATCCTTCCAGTGATGGTGATAAACATGATCTCATGGTCGAAGGAATTAGGTTACTATGTATCAGAAAGAATATAGCAATTGAACTATTAAAATGACTTGATCTTTATGCTACGCTTATCTATAGGAGTATGTCCATCATATCATTCTCCTAACGATATGATCTTGTTGTTAATAACATCTCAATGTTCATGATAGGGAAACCACAATCATTTATTAACCAACAAGCTAGTATTATGAAGAGGCTTTACTAGGGACTCTAATTTAGTTTACAAATCACACAAGTATTAATGTTTCCTTATTAATACTATTATAGCATGAATGTAAACATTTATCATAAACACAAAGATATAATAATAACTACATTTATTATTGCCTCTAGGGCATATCTCCAACAGTCTCCCACTTGCACTAGAGTCAACTAATCTAGATTACATGGTAATATACCGAACACCCATGGCAGTTTGGTGTTGGTCATGTTTTGCCCTCGGGAGAGGTTTAGTCAACGGATCCGCCACATTCAGATATGTGTGTACTTTGCAAATCTTTATGTCACCATCTTGGACATGTTCTCGAATAGCGTGAAAACATAGCTTGATATGCTTCAGCTTCCTGTGTGACCTTGGTTCTTGCGCATTGGCTATGGCGCCCATGTTATCACAGTAGATAGACATTGGGTCCAGCGCACTTGGAACCACACCGAGCTCTATAATGAACTCTTTCATCCATATCGCTTCTTGTGAAGCCTCCGAAGCAGCCATGTATTCCGATTCAGTTGAAGATCTCGCCACAACGCTTTGTGTTGCACTCCTCCAGCTAACTGCTGCACCATTCAAAGTAAATACGTATCCAGATTGTGATTTAGAGTCATCCGGATCGGTATTCCAACTAGCATCGGTGTAACCATTAACAACGAGTTGTTCATCACCTCCATAAGAAAGAACCACATCCTTAGTTCTTCTCAAGTACTTAAGGATGTTTTTGACCGCTGTCCAATGATCCACTCCTGGATCACTTTGATATCTGCTAGTCAAACTAACAACATATGCAATGTTGTGTCTAGTACATAGCATGGCATACATTAGAGATCCTATGGCTGAGGCATAGGGAGTCTTACTCATCCTCTCTCTATCTTCTGCCGTTGTCGGATTTTGAGTTTTACTCAACGTCATATTGGGCAACATGGGCAAGAACCCTTTCTTGCTATCTTCCATTCCAAACCTCTTTAGAACTTTGTCCAAATATGTACTTTGTGACAATGATATTAGACGTCTCGATCTCTCTCTATAAATATTTATGCCCAATATGTAAGCTGCTTCGCCAAGATCTTTCATTGAAAAACTATTATTCAAATATTCCTTGACACTATTAAGAAGGTCTACATCATTCCCAATCAACAATATGTCATCTACATATAGTATTAAGAATGCTACAGAGCTCCCACTCACTTTCTTGTAAATACAAGCTTCTCCATAAGTTTGTATAAAACCAAAACTTTTGATCACCTTATCAAAACGTTGATTCCAACTTCGGGATGCTTGCTTCAATCCATATATGGACCGTTGAAGTTTGCATACCTTGTTAGCATACTTAGGATAAACAAAATCTTTGGGTTGCATCATATACAACTCTTCGTCAATGTCTCCATTGAGGAACGCCGTTTTGACATCCATGTGCCATATCTCATAATCATAATATGCAGCGATTGCTAACATAATCCTCACAGACTTTAGCTTCGCTACTGGTGAGGAAGTCTCATCGTAGTCAACTCCTTGAATTTGTCGAAACCCTTTTGCGACAAGTCGAGCTTTATAGACAGTAACATTACCATCAGCATCTGTTTTCTTCTTGAAAATCCATTTGTTCTTGACAGCCTTCCGGCCATCCGGTAAGTCCACCAAAGTCCATACTTGGTTTTCGTACATGGATCCAATCTCGGATTTCATGGCTTCTTGCCATTTATTGGAATCTGGGCTCATCATCGCTTCCTCATATGTCGCAGGGTCATCGGTGTTATCCACCAACATGACACTCATAACGGGATCATACCAATCAGGAGTGGTACGAGTTCTCGTTGACCTGCGAGGCTCTGTAGCAACTACAACCGAAGTTTCATGATCATCATCATTAGCTTCCTCTCTTATTGGTGCAGGCACCACAGGAACTTCTTCCGGTGCTGCGCTACTCGCAAGTTCGAGAGAAGGTTCGACAACCTCGTCGAGTTCTACTTTCCTTCCAGTCACTTCTTTCGAGAGAAATTCCTTCTCTAGAAAGGATCCATTCTTGGCAACGAAGATTTTACCTTCGGATCTATGATAGAAGGTATACCCAATAGTTTCCTTTGGGTATCCTATTAAGACGCATTTTTCCGCTTTGGGTTCAAGCTTGTCCGGCTGTAACTTCTTTACATAGGCTTCGCAACCCCAAACTTTAAGGAACAACAACTTAGGTTTCTTCCCAAACCATAATTCATACGGTGTCGTTTCAAGGGATTTAGATGGTGCCCTATTTAAAGTGAATGCGGCTGTTTATAATGCATAACCCCAAAACGATAGTGGTCAATCTGTAAGTGACATCATAGAACGAACCATATCTAAGAGAGTTCGATTATGATGTTCGGACACACCATTACGCTGTGGTGTTCCCGACGGTGTCAATTGTGAAAGTATTCCGCATTTCTTCAAATGCTCGCTAAACTCGTAACTTAGATATTCACCTCCACGATCAGAACGTAGAAATTTAATCTTCTTGTTACGTTGATTCTCAACCTCACTTTGAAATTCCTTAAACTTATCGAAAGTTTCGGACTTATGTTTCATGAAATAGATATACCCATATCTACTCAAGTCATCCGTGAAGGTAAGAACATAACGATAACCACCGCGCGATGCTACACTCATTGGACCACACACATCGGTATGTATGATTTCCAATAAGTCTGTAGCTCGCTCCATCATTCCAGAAAATGGAGTCTTAGTCATTTTTCCCATCAGACATGCTTCGCATCTTTCAAGTGATTCGAAATCAAGTGATTCAAGAAGTCCATCAGAATGGAGTTTCTTCATACGCTTCACTCCAATGTGACCAAGACGACGGTGCCACATATAGGTCGAGTTATCGCTCGATTTCAAACGTTTAGCTTCAATGTTATTAATATGTGTATTTCCACTATCGAGATTCAATAAGAATAGACCATCTATCAAAGGTGCATGTGCATAAAACATATTACTCATATAAATCGAACAACCATTATTCTCGGACTTAAACAAGTAACCGTCTCGCAATAAACAAGATTTCGATATAATGTTCATGCTTAACGCAGGCACCAAATAACAATTATTTAAGTATAAAACTAATCCCGATGGTAGATGAAGAGGTAGCGTGCCGACTGCGATCACATCAACCTTTGATACGTTTCCCACGCGCATCGTCACCTCGTTCTTCGCTAGCTTCCGTTTATTCTGCAGCACCTGTTTCGAGTTACAAATATGAGCAACCGAACCAGTATCAAATACCTAGGCACTACTACGAGTACTAGTGAGATACACATCAATAACATGTATATCGGATATACCTTTCTTCTTGATGTTGCCATTCTTCAAATCCGCCAAGTACTTTGGGCAATTCCGCTTCCAGTGACCTTCTCCCTTGCAGTAAAAGCACTCAGTATCGGGCTTAGGTCCAGCCTTGGTCTTCTTCGTCGGTGCGGTAACTTTCTTACCACCCTTCTTGAAGTGTCCCTTTTGATTAGACTTGCCTTTCTTGAATTTGGTGGTCTTATTGACCATCAACACTTGGTGCTCTTTCTTGATCTCCACTTCTGCAGATTTTAACATGGAGAAGAGTTCTGGCAACTGCTTGTTCATGCTTTGCATATTGTAGTTCATCACAAAGTTCTTGTAACTTGGTGGTAGTGATTGGAGGACACGGTAAATCCCCAAAGCATTAGGAATCACTATACCCAAGCTTTGAAGTTTGTTTGCGTGCCCAGACATCTTAAGCACATGCTCACTGACGGAGCTGCCCTCTTCCATCTTGCAGTTAAAGAACTTTTCAGAAGCCTCATAGCTCTCAACTGTCGCGTGAGTCTCAAAGATCAATTTGAGTTCACGGACAATATCATGTGGGTCTAAATTCTCAAACCTTTTCTGAAGCTCCGATTCTAAACCATACAAGATAGCACACTGAACTGTGGAGTACTGATTCTTCCGAGCGAGGTAAACATTCTTTACTTCATCGGTAGCATCAGTTGCAGGCGGGTCACCAAGCGGTGCATCCAGCACATAGGTCAAATTACCAGCATTGAGGACAATCCTCAAATTGCGGAACCAATCCGCGAAGTTGCTTCCATTGTTTTTCAACTTTTCTTTCTCTAGGAACGCATTAAAATTGATGGTAGGGGCCGCCATTGATCTACAACATATTTGCAATAGTTTAGACTAAGTTTATGACAAATTGAGTTCTAATTAATAGTTAAATTAATCTAGGTGAACTCCCACTCAAAACAATATCCCTCACATTGTTTTAGTGATCACACGAACCAAATCCACCACATCAACACCGATCATCACGAGAGTTGATGTAGCTTCAATGGCGAACAATCGACATGTTCATCATATCTACTATATGATTCATGCTTTACCTTTCGGTGATCTGTGTTCCGAGACCATGTCTGTACATGCTAGGCTCGTCAAGATCAAACCTTAGCTTCCGCATGAGCAAATCTGGCTTGCCCATGTTGTATACACTTGCGGAATCTAACACACCCGATCATCACGTGGTGCTTCGAAACAACAAGCTTTAGCAACGGTGCTTACTAAGGATGAACACTTTAGAACTTGAAATTCATGTGCATGAGGGATCATCTTATAATGCTACCGTCGTTAACTAAGCAATACAAGATGCATAAAGGATTAACATCACATGCAATTCATAATATGTGATATGATATGACCTTTCTTCTTTGTGCTTCCGATCTCCATCTTCAAGCACGAACATGATCTCCATCATCATCGGCATTGCATCAAGGTCAATGACGCTGCTCCATGGTTGTCGTCCACTAGCTTCAACTATTACAACTACTTTGAATAGACACGCGGGTCTTAACATAAAATTAAAGACAACCATATGGCTCCTGCCGGTTGCCTACTTACAATAAGGAACATTGCATACATCAAATATAATCACAATCATGGCCATATCACATCACAGCACACCCCTGCAAAACAAAGTTAGACGCCTCTAATTTCTTTGCATATTTTACGTGGTTTTGGGGCTTTCAATAAGTATCGATCTAACTTACGAACAAGAACCTCAACGTTGATGCTTGAACTATCAAGTGCCCGTTGTAAATTGGATCTATACTATAATGGGAGAGACAGACACCCGCAAAGCCACTTATGCAATACAAGTTGCATGTTGAGCGTGGAGCAAGTCTCATGAACGATGTCATGTAAGGTTAGCCCGGGCCGCTTCATCCCATCATACCGCAAGATACAAAATACACAAGAAGCAATTGATAATAAAAGCACCACCGCCCACAATGACCATTGTGTTCTACTTGTGCAACAGATCTACATATAGACACGGCTCTGATACCACTGTAGGGGTTCGTAGCATGGAAAACAAAAAATTTCTACCGCATACAAACAAAAAAGGCAAGATCTATCTACTAGATTGTAGCAAGGGGTCGATGGAATAACTCACCCTCGAAGATTCCAAATTGTTTAACGAGAGCGGATTCTCGTGGGTGATGTAGTCGTACTCTTCCCGATCTCAAGATCGTGTAGACGATCCTTCCGGCGCTGCGTTCCGGCAGCGCTTCCGCAGTCGGTCACACGTTCGATACTCGATGAAAACCTTCCTCTCCCTTGTTCCAGCAGGCAGCGGAGGTTGTAGCACTCTCCTCGCGATTCTGGCAGCACGACGGCGTGGTACCAAAAGTAGATGGGAGATCTCGCAGGGCTTCGCCTTAAGCCGGAGCGAGTATGGTGGACTATGAGAGAGCCTCGGTGATCTAGGGTTTAGTCACACCAAGTAGAAGGGGCTAGGCCGGTGGCTAGGGCAAGGGGATGCCCCAAGTCGGCGGCTTGGGAGAAACCCTAGGGCGGCAGCGGCTATGGTGGGCGGCGGCGGCTAGGGTTAGGTTTAGAGGGGCCAGGTGTGTGTCTTGGAGGGGTAGCCCTGCCCCTCCTTATATAGGTGGAGGGGGCGCGCCAAGGGGAGGGGAGTCCCTCCCCAACTCGTCTTCCAAGGCCGGCGGTGGAGGGAGAGGGACTTCTTCCCCGAGTAGGTTTCCTACTCTCCCTCCACCAAACAAAATAGCCTTTGACTTTTAAAATTGGCGTTTGACTTTTCAAACTAGGATTTGATTTAACCCTTTATTTTGTTCAGCGATGACACCTAGTACATGATGCAACCATTCCAACTTGTTATGACACATTCATGTACCCTTCCTCTCCGGAGTGCCGGACATTCCGGAACCTTCTGGAACATTCCTGATGAAAACAACGGAACCATTCTCCAACCCCAAAACAGGACTTTCCTTATATGAATCTTATTCTCCGGACCATTCCGGATCTCCTCGTGATATCCCGGATCCCATCCGAGACTCCGAACAACATTCGATCTCTTACTCATCATTCCATAACTACTCAACAATGTCGAATCCTTAAGTGTGTCTCCCTACGGTTCGTGAATTATGCGGACATGATCGAGACACTTCTCCGAACAATAACCAATAGAGGAATCTGGAAATTCATATGGCTCCCACATATTTCTACGATTACTTTACGATCAAATGAACCACTTACATACGATACCAATTTCCCTTTGTCTCACGATAGTTTACTTATCCGAGGTTTTGATCGTCGGTATCTCTGCATACCTAGTTCAACCTCGTTACTGATAAGTACTCTTTTCTCGTTCCCGTGATATGTGATCCCTTGTGAGCCAGTCACATGCTTGCGAGCTAATTGGATGACATTCCACCGAGAGGGCCCAGAGTATATCAATCCGTCATATGGATGGACAAATCCCACTCTTGATCCATGTGTCTCAACCAATACTTTCTGAACACTCAATGCCACCTTTATAGCCAGCCAGTTACGGTGTGGTGTTTGATGTCATCAAAGCATCCTTCCGGTGATGGTGATAAGCATGATCTCATGGTCGAAGGAATTAGGTTACTATGTATCAGAAAGCATATAGCAATTGAACTACTAAAATGACTTGATCTTTATGCTACGCTTATCTATAGGAGTATGTCCATCATATCATTCTCCTAACGATATGATCTTATTGTTAATAACATCTCAATGTTCATGATAGGGAAACCACAATCATTTATTAACCAACAAGCTAGTATTATGAAGAGGCTTTACTAGAGACTCTAATTTAGAGTATTAATGTTTCCTTGTTAATACTATTATAGCATGAATGTAAACATTTATCATAAAAACAAAGATATAATAATAACTACATTTATTATTGCCTCTAGGGCATATCTCCAACATTTCTCGGGTGCGCCGCCAACGCTCCAGATAGGAGTAGCCCTCGAGTAGTTGCTCAAATCGTAGATTCGAGTGAGTAGTTTTAGCTGTCCGCCTAAGATTTCTAGCCATTGCTAGTGTGGTTTTGATCACGTCAGTGTTGACGATCGGTGACCTCAACCGTCTGCGGCGCCAGAGGTGACGTGACTGGACGAACGTGGGTCTCACTCTCTGACTTGGAGTTGACTGGTCATGCACGACGTGGCGAGAATTACGGCATATCCTCGATTTCCGTGTGTAGTGGACGGCGTGCGGGCGACGGTTCACTGCTGTGATGACACGTGAACGGTTGGATCTGATCCTGTCGTTAGGGCTTCTAGATGAATGGTCCCTGTTCATCGTCTTCGTCCTTATAACTGTGGGGAAAACAATAATTTGTTTTCACCCCTAGCCATTTGCTTTCACTGCCTCCACTTTCACGAGCTCATCCTCGCGCGCATTGGATGCTCTTCAATCTTTCCCTTCCAACATGTCGAAGCTCGCAACCGTCAAAGTCTCCTTCGAGTGAGTTGTAGAGCACGCGGTACGCGACCATGTTAGCGGCGTATGCGTCACACTCGTTCATCGTCTGTTGGACGACAAGGTTTGAGTCACCATAGATGACTAGGCGCATTGCACCGCAGATCTTGGCCATCTTCATGTCGTGGACGAGGGCCTCGTATTCGGCTTCGTTTTTTGGAGGCCCGAAATTTTATCCGGAGGATGTACTTCATCTTGTCGCCTTGCGGGAATGTCAGTATGATGCCGGCTCCTGCTCCGGCCTCGCGCTTGGAGCCGTCAAAGTGCATCGTCCATGACTGCGTCATATCCGGGGTGTCCGACAGCTGCAGATCCATCAAGTGGACGAGGAAGTCCGGGAGGACCTGAGATTTGATCGCATGGAGCTTCTCATAGACTATGTCCAGAGGGGATATCTCGATGCCCCACAGGGCTACGCGTCCTGTAGCTTCTGGGTTGTTCAGGATGTTGTTTAGCGGTGCCTCGTTGATGACCAGCACCTGATGCTCCTGGAAGTAGTGGGTCAGTCGACGAGCCGTCATGAACACACCGTAGGCGAGTTTCTGGTAGTGAAGATACCTCTGTTTTGTTGGGGTCAATACCTCGCTGAGATAGTAGATTAGGCATTGGACCCCATGGGTCTTGCCATCTTCGGGTCGTTCGACCACGAGTATGGTGCTGACCACCTGATGTGTGGCTGCTATGTATAGCAGCAGAGGCTCACGTTCCTTTGGTGTGACCAGGACGGGCGAGGTGGAGAGCAGCCGCTTCAGATCTTCGAATGCGTCGTCTGCCTCAGGTGTCCACTCAAACTTTTCTGCTTTGCATAGCAGCTGGTAGAAAGGCAGGGCCTTCTCACCCATGCGGCTGATGAATCTGCTCAGCGCCGCGATGTGCCCAGCTAGCTGCTGGACACCTTTGAAGTTCTTCGGTTTCTCCATGGCCAGTATGGCCTGGATTTTCTTCGGGTTCGCCTCAATCCCTCGCTGGGAGATGAAGTAGCCTAGCAATTGGCCAGATGGGATGCCGAAGGCACACTTTTTTGGGTTCAGCTTGATCTTGTAGTGATCGAGGTTGTCGAACGTCTTGTGGAGATCGTCAATCAGTGTCTTGGCCTCCTTTGTATTGATGACTATGTCATCGACATAGACCTGTATGGTACGTGGCACCTGCGTTCTTCAGCTCGAAGGGCATTGTGTTGTAGCAGAATACTCCGAACGGCATGATGAACGCCGTTTTCTCCTGATTTTCGACATTCAGTCGAATCTGACTGTAGCCTTAGTAGGCATCAAGGAAGGAGAGTTTCTCGCATCCTGCAGTCGAATCGATGATCTGATTGATCCGAGGTAGAGGGAAGTGGTCCTTCGGGCAGTGCTTGTTGAGCGATGTGAACTCCACGCACATCCGCGGGATGTCCGTGTCCTTTTTAGGGACCAGCATAGTGTTTGCCTGCCACTCGCTCTCCTTGATCTCGCGGATGAAGTCGGCGTCGAGCAGTCTATTGACTTCGACTCCAACGGCTTTGGCCCGTGGCTCGGACAATCGTCAGATGGACTGTTTGATGGGCTTGGTGTCTAGAAACACATTGAGTGCATGCTCGGCGAATTCCCTGGGAACTCCTGGCATGTCCGCAGGACACCAGGCGAAGATTTCCCAGCGCTCACGGAGGAATTCGATGAGCGTGCTTTCCTATGTGGGGCTGAGGTCATTGGCGATCAGCGCGGTCTTGGAGGCATCCGTCGGGTGGACCAACACCTTTTTCGTGTTGACTGTTGAGTCATGTCAGGTGCGTTTTGTCTCGGGACTAGGGGTGCCCTGTTGTCTGTCACTTTTAGAAGCCTTGTGAGCTCCTCCTGCATGCCAAACGACTGGGAGATTCTGTTGAAGTCTCTGTCGCAGTGGTCGGATCGGGTGAAGCTACCTTGGACCGTGATGACGCCTCTAGGCCCTGACATCTTGAGTAGTAGGTACACATAGTGCGGTAATGCCAGGAACCTTACGAATGCCACGCGCCCGAGGATGACGTGGTATTGTGATGGCCAGTCCACTACTTCGAACTCGAGTCTCTCACACCAAAAGTTTTTGGGTTTGCCGAAGATGACATCGAGCCATATCTTTCCCAGGGGAAATATGCCCTTCCCTGGGATTATGTCGTGGAACGTTGTGTCGGATTGCTCCAGGCTGCATAGTGGGATCTGCATTGCTGCTAGGGTGCTAGCGAACATCAGGTTGATGCCGTTGCCGCCGTCCATGAAGACGCGGCTCATCTCAAACCCCCAGATCTGCGCTTCAAGCACCAGGGCAGCATGACCTGGGCGAGGGATCTGGCGGGGGTGATCCGAGCGACTGAATGTGATGCAGGACTCCGAACCACTGAGATACTCAGGGATGGCGGGTGGAGCGGTCACAGCCAGGTTAACTTGGCGGGTGATCTTCTTTTGCACCCTGTTTGTTGGGCGCCCTCTTTGGATCATCAAGGACCCTTTCGGCGCGGGGTACCCATTTCCGCCGTTGTTTTGCACGGGCACGATTGCGTGATTCGAAGGTCCCACGGGTGGTGGTGGAGGAGCTCCGTGGGCGATGTCGCCTGGTGCAGGTGCGTGCCCGAACCCTGGGTTCGGGATCTGCTGTCTCATCTGGGAGAAGCCCTCGCTGAGTTTATAGAACTCGCGGCAGTCCTTGAGCATGTGGTTGGCCTTCTTTTTTCCATCCTGCTTGTCGATGTAGAAGTGGATGGTGCATGGGCCTGACAACTTGTCGTATGCCGTGGGTTCGTCGTCGCAGCCGCGACGCTGCCATGTTTGCATTGGGCGTCCTCCATCGCGGAAGTTGTTTCCATGGTATCCGCCGCTGCTACGGTTGTTTTCGTTGCGGCGGTCGGCGTAGCCGTCCGCGACCATGTCGGGTCCATCGCAATCGTAGTAGACACGAGCTTGATACGGTGCTCGCGTCTGCGGCCGTAGTCATCTTCCTCATCCGAGTGTGCTCGGTGGACGGAAACCTCACCATCTGCCCACCTGTTGGCGATGTTCATGAGGTGGTCTAGTGTCTTGGGCTTGACGCGCCCAAGTTCTTCCTTGAAGTCCGGGCGTTTGACGCCATCCTTGAAGGCGTCGATCGTTCTCTCCTCGGAGATGTGTGCCGTGGAGTTCTTGATGTTGGACCAGCGTAGTATGTACGAGCGAATGGATTCACCCGTTCGTTGAGTGCAGGCCCGCAGCTCCTCGATCGAGGTTGGCCACTTGCTGGTGCCTTTAAAGTTTTGGATGAAACTGTACGCCAGCTCCTCCCAGCTTCGGATGGAGCCTGAGGACAGATGCTGAGCCAGATCCGGGTTGCGCCTGTCAGCTGCAGCTGAAGGCATTGCAGGGCGGTGTTTTTGTTTCCGCCATGCAGCTTGACGGACGACAGGTGGTCGCTGAGCCATGCTTTAGGGTCTTGCGACCGTCGAACTTCGGAGTGTTCGAAGGAAGCTTGAAGTTTCTCGGCATTCGTGTTCGCTGAACAGATCTGCTGAAGCATCAAGGTCCGCAGAGTTCTCCGTCGTCATCCTCTTCAGATTCGGATGAGCACGCGCGTTTTGTGCGAGCCTTATCGACCTTGTGCTGAGCAAGTTCGCTTCGAGCGTCGTAGTCGCGGCTGCGACGTCTCGGACTCTTATGTCATCGAGGTAGGTCATGCTCTTCTTCCTCTTCTTTGTCTGAGGGTGTGGGGCTGCGGTTGAATCTGACCGCAGCTTTCTTTTTTGGCTCCGCGGGAGCCTCATTGTGGAGCGCAGCTCCGACGAGTCCAAGTCCGGCTAGTGCGGACTTGTGCATAGCTCTCTTCGGGTCCCCTACTGGAGGTGGATGGGACATGAGATATGTGGTGGTTGCCATGATCGCAGCTCGCGGCGTCTTCGGGATGACGTTGCCATTGGCGTCCATCTCCATGAAGGACGCGTTGAGGGTTCGAGTCACCTCGCGACGTGCAGCGGGATCCATGTTATCCGTGTGAGAGCGAGGCTTGTTGGCTTGATTACCATGCGAGCTGGAGCCCCCAACGACGGAGATCGCAGCTTGCTGCGCGCTAGACTCTGAGGCCGCTTGCTTACGTTTATTGAGTACCTCTTGCATGTTCACCTGCTTTTTATGCTCTTCGATGAGGAGCAGGTGGTATGCCATCAACAAGTCCCGTGGAGCATCCATAGGCAGGACCTTGTTTCCTGCCATGGCTTCGCGTGCCTGGTGCCATCCTTCCTTGTAGAGGTGAATTATTCGATGGGTGTCGGGGTCGCCCTCGTTGGGTGGGAGGGATGGTTGCCTCTTGTTTTCTCCGTTTCCACCCTGTGGGTTGGGTGGTGGTACGTGGGTGCTTGAACCTGGTGGTTGTTCCACGTCGCTTTGGATGACCACAACGCACTGGTAGCGCCCACGGATTGGATCACTGCTGCCGCAGCTTTCGGATCGAGAACCGTAAGTTCCTTCATCCGACAGGGGGTCGCATAGATCTGAGTTGCAGCTGCTGGCGTACGACTCATCTGTCAGCATTGACGTGTGTAGCATGCTGGGATGCGGGGCCCATGAGGCGGGCCTGATCGATAGCAGTGGCACCTGCTCTGGGAGGCGAATAGTGCCGGTCTGTCCCACCTGGAAGCAGAAGCTCCCAAATAGAATCTCGAGTCTGTCGCCTACGGGCTCGAAGTCCTTCATGGTGGCTGGCGAGTGGGCAGTGAAGTTGAAAGCGCCGAAGAGGAGATGGCTCTCCGTTGCCGAGGATTTGTATATCACTTTGGTCGGGACCGTCACGATCGCACAATCAGCGCCCCCGATTCCCACAGATGGCGCCAATTAGCGAGGTTTGATCTCGTCAATGCCCATTGTTATGAGCTTGGGTTTTGGAGAAGACGGGGGTGCTAGATATCACGGAACGGTTAACAGATAAGCAACCAGGGGGCACGAGATCTACCCAGGTTCAGTCCCCCGGAGGGAAAACCATACTCCTGCTTGTCTGCTCTTGATTATGGCGGAACCGAAAAGTACAGGGGTGCGCATATGCAATCTGGCGTGGATGTGTGTATGCGGTGGAAAAAGGATGTCCTCCTTGTCGTGCCCTCCTAGCCTTTATATAGAGTTAGGCAGGTCTCGGGCACAGATAGAGTCGGTTACAAGTTTAGGGTTTACCCCTTTGAATATTCTATCTGCTCTAGTCTTGCTCTCCAAGGATCCGAAGATTTCATGGGCTTGGGCCACCCGAAAATCTCCACAGGCCGCGTATATTCTTGTGGGCCTTCCTTGGGCTAGACCAGGTATTGCTAATGTCGTGTACCCGTAGGGTATAACCATGTCACTATCACTAACAGGTAAAGTGGTTTCAAGTAGGAATACTAAGCTCTTGGTTGTTTTGCAAAAAGCCAGATGTATCTCTGACTGAGTTTAGAAGCAAGGAAAACTAGTTTAAGGTTTTATAACACCTAAGTGGGAACTCAAGTTTCACTTTCACAACTCTGTTGTGGTCAAGTCAAAGTCATGATTCAAATCACAAGTCATTTTGAAAACATCTAATGACGGAATAGTATGGCCACTCCAACTGTCCATAACCACAGACGCAGCTATTCTAATAGTTTGACACTATGCAGAGGTGGTACACTTTCACCACGATATTCGATACATCCATCTGGAACAATCCTGAATTCACCATACTCAGTATGCGGATAATCAATCCTAACCTTTCAATTACACGCCCTAGTATAGGCACCTCTCCTATGAGTTTGGCCTCCCAACCATGACCATCTGTCATCTTGGTAACTACACGGGTGGTCAATCTTCACGAGGTAGCCGCAGCTCAAACCTCGCCCGCAAGGGAACCCATACTAAGGTATATAAACTTCCAGTCAAGCCCTACCCAAATTAAGGTATTGTGGTTGTACTGTAAAATTGGAATGGTATCGCATCCAAACAACCATTAGTTTTATAAAGGTATGAGGCTCATGCCTCAACATTTTCATCATCAAAATCATCTGGTGTTCAAGAACACATGTCAAAACATTTCATTAGAATGACTCATCATTCCAAGGTTTTCATAATCATTTTCACCAAGTATTCCCATATAGAGTGATCAGGTTCTATGCTTAGCACTAGCAACTAAAGTTGGGGTAAACACTAGTGAGAGGTGGTAAACAAGGGTGACTTATCTAAGTTCAATCTCATGCCTCAGGATGACATCAATATTTATCTAACTTAGGCCAAGTTTTATGCTCTTTATGCTACCTCTAAAATCTTTCCCAAAATATCACAAACACTAACTACAACTAAAAAGGAGATTTGATAAAGAAATAAAATAATAGAGCTTGCAAATAAAACTATGATTGGTTATCATCAAGTAGTATAACTAATGCACGCCTAATGCATTGCATAGGTTATCTGGTAGGTTTAAGCTTGAAAGTATGACTTGTATGGTTTAGCTTAGCTTGCCTTGTGCAGTGCAGTGGTTGAAGTTCTCCTCTGCTTCTTCCTCGTAGTAGTCTCCTTCCTTTTCGTATCCTTGCTCGGTTGTAACACCCTCAGAATCGGCCCTATGCAAGTTTTAGCGAAACCCGCCAAACTCGCATAGAAACGATTCAAAGGTGCCCACCAGGCACTTTCGTGCGGGTGGAAAACGAAGTAATAACATTACACAACAGTCATCGATGGGACCCACAGAACAGATATATATATATATAACAGCGACTCAACGAGTCAAAAATACAGATATACAATACAAAGATCCAAATCACCTTGAAAACAATACGGCGTCCGAGTACGGACAAGATGCAAATTGAGCTAAGAGCCCTGAAGAATAACCAATGGCGTCCATAACCCTGCCCAGGCCAAGCCGGAAGGGTAACCCTGCTAACGACGTCGATCTCAAAACCTGCTTAAACAAAAGGGGTGCCGACAAAGGGCAAAGGAAAAAGAGAGAGCGGTCAGTACTGAGGCCAGTACACGGCGAGGCTAGAATTCGGCGGTCCTCGCCTACATAGGTATGGTGGACTGAAGCGGCAGCGGCAGCATGCACTAAACAACCTATAGAGACTCGATACAACGGCCAGCTATCAGAGGGAGAAAAGAAAGACCTATTCGGAACCAACCTGATACTACCACCACACATACCCATCCTGGTATTTCCCCCTTGAGACCAAACGAGGAAGTCAACCGAGGAACTCACACGGTTGGCAGTTTTACTTATTCAGTTATCGTTGCAGCAATTACTAGTCAGGTATAGATAGCAATCCTGATATAATAAGCAGTGGGCACTTTTAGTTAACCATTCCGTTGTAGTTGCAACACTTACTAGTCAGAAACAATTAGCATGAGATATCCCAAAACCCAGCAGTTGTTGGTACTTTTATTTAGCCATTCCGTTATAGTTGAAATACTTACTAGTCAGATACAATGGTAGCAAGCGTCAACCCAAACAAGCAATTGTTGGCAATTTTATTTAGCCATTCCATTATAGTGAAGCTGATTACTAGTCATTATAAAGTCAAATTTATAGCACTACTTTAGTTATAGTTGTCTATGATCGAGATACTGTGCTCCAAGTCGTCCATAACCGCGGACACGGGTTTCAGAAAGTTTTACCCTGCAGGGGTGCACAAATAGCAACACACACTCGATCAACCTCGGAAAAACCAAATCAAAACCCAACGAGGCCTTCACGACAAAGCAATCACAAGATTCAGAAATATTTCAGGGGGCCACCCCATTAAGTATACCCGCAACAAAGTTAGCTGACTTCGATACGAACTCAAGGTTTGTGGGGCCGGCTGTAAACGACTGGGAACCCGAAAGTGTGACTGGGCTTGTCGATACCGCGTAAACGGGTCACGATCCTAAACAGTACAGGTGCTCCTCGCACAATCGTAAATAAAGCAGTAAAGCATGGCATAAGTACAGGATAGTAAATAAAACCTCAAACTAGTTTGTGGCCCCAAGAAATAAGAATGAATCAAGCTCTGGCTCAGGGGGGTCCCATAATCCTCCCGGATGTGGATAGCGCGAATATTCAAGGAACAGGTATCAAGTACTCGCGGTCCTACGGGACACAAGTGGACGGTTAATAACCAAATAACATCTATTGCCCACCTGTGCCTCTGCATTTACCTACTTCAATTTTAGTTGTTAAACAGTAATTAAAGTAAACGATAATTAAAGCCATGATCATCTCCAACCTTAAACATACGGCAATACTCCAACAACTGTGGTACTTGACGACACGCAACAGCACTTGAGCAAGCGACTACGACGCGCAGGTCCAACTATCTACCAAACAACAGGTAATAGGATGTGTCCAAGGCGATATACGGCTGCAAGGGATATCACGGGTACGAAAACTAGAGCATCGCAACACAGATAGCAATAGATCAACATGAGGAAATAAAGACTATAAAAGTAAGATAGGTAGAAAGGGGGAGATGCTCGCCTGAAAACATTGCCGAAGATTCATCCGAAGATCGGGTCGATACTCGCATCAACTCAACGACCTTATCCGCGAAGAAGCAAAACACTAGAAGAACCACCGGATGCACTATTTAATACTACGACAAAAGATCGGGCATGATGCATGTATGATGTATGACATGGCAAAGGTGCGGTGCAATTAGGCAAGATTAAGCGGAACCGGGGTCCCGACAAATATTGAAGTGGTTCAAGTTGTTTAGATACCCTGCAATTTAAATGTTCTCTTAACATGGCAAAATATAGCACCGGTTTTCTACACCAATTTAAATGGGACCAGTATACGACTAGATTTGCCCGCATATGGATCCCATATTTAATTTAGGTGAATCGGCATAAGGCCCCCAAACCACATGACAAGATGCGTGCGAGTATGACAATTTAATATGCAACAATTTATATAGATGGCATTTATAAAATAGGGGCTCGGATCAGGGTCACACATTAGGGTTCAGCGAGCTTGGGGTTTGGTGGATCGGTCTCAAGGTTCGACGGGAGAATGGCTCGACGAGATCGGTCTCGGACAACGGAAGTCGATCTTGTCGCATCCGAGAAGAAGGACTTGGTTGGCGTCGGGGGCACATCGGATTCGCCCTGGTCGGTGTCGATCTTATCGTCGATGGCGAACTTGAGTGGATCGGGTACCGGGGTCTTCGGATCTGGGAAGTAGATCTTGTCACACGGGCGTCAATGCTTCCGGGAAGGAGAACTTGTCGTTCAAGGTCTCGGTGCCCGGGGTGAAGTACTTGGCGTCCTCGAGGAAGTACTTCACGCATCTATGGATCGGTCCTCGGGGTCGAAGAACTTGGCGCGCCAGGGTTCAGTCTTCGGCAGGGTCGGTCTTCGAACTCCAGGATCGGTCTTCGGGTTTCCATGTTGGTGGGGATCTTGGATCGGCACATGCGGTGCATCGGGATCAGTGTCCAGGTCATAGGAGCAAGAACTCGACAACACTGTGTTATGCATTGGGATGAGCTCGACGCCACCAGTGACTCGAACAGCTTGTGGAAACGGCATTGGCAACACCCTGTAGACATCACATGCCGATTCAGGGGTACATGGTCGTGTACGCTACAGGAAAAACAACCAGGCAAAGGAGCACCACATGGCCATGGAAACAAATATACGTGCCTTGCCTATCTTGATTTGGGGCAACAGAGGAAGACGCGCCTGGGAGATGGACGAGGATGATGTTGACCAAGGGAACAGCGGGCAGCCATGGACGGCAAGGCCGACGAGGAACATGACCCCGAGGAGCTGCCAACGAGGGGGAGGCGGCGCTCTGCAAGGCGAGGCCGGGCGCGCAGAACAAAAGGGGGGCGAGGACGATGCAGGGCCGGAGGACGCGCTGGTGGCGGCGGTGCTCCCAGGGCACGACCGCGGGAGAAGGAGGTCGGCGGCGGAAGGAGCTCTGCGGGGAGGGAGATCTTGGCGACGGGGGCGAGTCTCGCTGGCCGGGAGGGGCGGCGGCCGGAAGGGAAGGAGGCGGCGGCGGTCGGGGCACACGGGGGCGGCGACGAGGGAGCCAGGGTGGTCGGCGACGACGGCGGTTGCCGGGGAGGTCGAGCTCGGGCCGGAGGAGGACGGCGCACCGGGGAGAGAGGTGGCGGCGCGGATGGAGGGGCGCGGGGAGGGTCGGGCCTAGCGCGTCGCTGGGTCCTGCGGAGGCGGGGGAGTCGACGGCGAGCGCGCGCTCGAGCTCGGCGAGCTGGCCGGAGAAGGCGCAGGCGGAGCGTGCGAGGACCGGGGAGAGAGGAGCGTCGGGGGAGGCGTGCGGTGGCGAGGAAGGTGGGAAGTGGGGATGCGGTGCGTGGTGGGGCCAGGGGCACTGCGTGGGGGGCTGTGTGTGTGAGTGCGTGTGTGGTGTGTGCTCACTGGGTTGGGTGCGTGTGTTGTGTTCCTGTGGGATTGGGGGCAGGTGGCGCGTGGTGATTGGGTGGGGCTTGTCCAGGGGTGAGGTGGCATGATAGGATAGGTTGGGGTGAGGTGGAGGCAGAGTGGTTAGAATAGGACTGGGTAGTAAAAGGGTTTAGGGGGGCTGGTTTTGTACTGGGGGTGGCCGACTGGGTCGGAGCGGCCCGGTACGGCTGCCCCCTAAAAATATTTAAACATTTTATTTATTTAAAACGGGACTTTTGAAAACCGGGGGTAGACAAAACGAAATAAACCGGAGACCCAGGTTTGAGTTGAATTAAAGACGGGGTATTTAGAAAACAAAAATAGGTTTTTCCGAAATAGTTTTATGCGAACAAATGCAAGATGATGACGATGCTCAAATGCAAGGTGGCATGATGACATGAGCATGCAGTCATGATGATGCAATGCACAAAAACAACGCGATTTTCTAGTAGTGGTTTTGCGGGATGCCACATCGGTACTAGCATCGATAATTAAATACGAGATACACAATCACCAAACAATAGTTAACTAACTCTATTTATCACACCAGGGTTTTCACTAGATGATCTAGCATCATCACACTCATCACAAAGATTAAGGCACTGGTTTTATTTCTTTTATTTTAGAAAAGTAATTTCTACTCATTGAAAAACTACTTAAGATTTAATATTCTCCAACTAAAACATGGGATCATGTTGACACATGTCATCACCACATATTTTAGTAGTTGGGAATGTGATTTAAAGTGGTGTCACAATTTAATAAGGTTTAACCTTTTTATTTTAATTAATTAAAGTGATTAGAAATGCCTATGGGGCATTCTTTTATTACTTGTCCATTATTTCTGTAAGTAAACCTAGATATTTTTATATATTCAGAAAGGTCTTGTCAAATGTGATTTCTGAGAGTTGGAATCATCTCAAAAGATTTTGTGGTTGAATTTTGAAAAATGTTTGAATGCAAAAAAGTCTATGCCTTGTTATTTTTACTATAGGTGATCTATAATTCTAAATGGTTTGAATCCAACGGGCTTGGATTAAGGAGTTCAATACCTTTCTAGCAAAATTGGTCTCATGCAATTTGGTTCAGTGAATCTCTCTAGATTGATTTTTGAATCTAAAGACAGAACTAAGTTTGAAACTAAATTGATAAACCTAAATTCAAACTACTGGGTCGAGCGGGAACGTTAACTGTGCCGGCCCACTATGCATAGCGCGCGCGGGCGGTTTAAGTGGTTGTCCCCACCAGTCAGTGAGACAGAGAGTGGTGAAGGGTTACAGGGTGATTTGGGCCGTAGGATTAGAAGTAAGATCTACGACTGAGGTTCATCATCCACGTCTGAACAGAACGCGGCAAGGTCGAACCCTAGCGCGGCCAGTGGGGGTCAGTGCGGCTCACCGGGGCTGAGGCGAGGGTCAACGATGGGGGCGAACGACAAAGTCGACAAAGGCGATCCTCCTGGTACTGGTGGCTCCTCCTGGGGCGGCTCCAATCAACAGCGTCCTTCTCCTCCAGCAGCGGCAAGTTCCGGCGAAATTCCGGCCACCTAGTGCTCGTCTTGCTCCGGGGAAGAGGTGGGGTGGTTCTGAGAGAGAGGGGAGTGGAATGGTGTGCTGAATTCGAATGGGGGAGGCCTCTATTTATAGTACGATGAGGGGACCGAAGGGTGTGGCGGAGCTCGTCGTGGTCGTCGTCACAGAGAGCTAACGGCATGGCCGAAGGTAGGGGACGGTGCGATGCCTCCTAGCGAAGCTCAACAGCTTGATGGCGAGGCGTGGGGCGGTGCGGTTCGGTCGGAACACTTCGGTGCTCTAGGCGGCTCCGACGGAAGTTTTAATGGCACACAGGCACTCCTGGTCGCGCGGCAGCGAAGGGGCATGTCTAGGCGGTTCCTGGGGTGGTGGTGATCATGCGCACGAGCGGCAAAGGCGGGGCACGATCTGTGCGAGCGCGGCGATCTAGCACTCTCTCGGCATGGTCGCAGAGAGAATGGTCGCGTGCATTCTGGGTGGTCTAGTGGATAGCAGGGCTCGAGGCCTGGACAGTAGGTGGCGGCGGACGGTGGAATGCCTGCTAGATAAGGTTGGCGAGGCTAATTAGGCTCCTGGCTTGCTGTCGACAGTGGGGGTGGCAATTGGGCTCGGCCATGGTCACCATTGTTGGAATGGTCGAGTTTACAGTGAGCTAGAGCTGGTTAAACAAGTTAGATGATCTACTGAGAGTGTAGTGTGAGCTAGAGAGGGGACAAGGTTGGCACAACACTGCTCACTATAGTGTTTGATGTTTAATTTGATTTGTGTTCAGAAGGTGTTTGAGGAAATGGCCGCAAGAGATTTGAATTTAAATTTTTGAATGAAACTTGGTGGGTGTGCTAGTCACATACTAGGTAGTCTGTGGTTGCTTGGATTTGTCAAGGTGCACTAGTTTGGTTGGGTTTTGATAAATGGTGATCTTCCCATATGATATAGATTCAATTTTGAATTGCCATTTGAATAGGGTTGCCAAATGTTTCTGTGGGTTTGCAAAGTGGGCTTGGGTTCACTTTCACTTGGTCTACCAAGGGGTGAAAAGAAATGGATTTGTTTCTGTTTGAAATCTTGGACTAGAAACACTCAAACTGAGCTAGTGAGCAAGATTGGCAAAAATGACCATTTGTTTATTTTGTTTGTTTTTTAATTTATTTTGATTTGATTCTGCTTGGAATTGATTTAGATGATGTTGTTTTCATCTTTAATCCATTCCTTGCCATTCATAAGAATCACACAAGTCCAACCATGCATTCATACATTCATCACATACACACATGCATTCATAATGATTTTGTTAACAAAGTTTTTGTTAACCCTAATTTTGGATGATTGGAATTGATAACCTTGATCAATATTTTTGGGATGTTACACATCAACAAAATGGTTCTACAGAACATAAACATCACCATATTGTTGAAGTTGGTCTTGCTTTACTTGCCAATGCATTCATGCCCCTCAAATTTTGGGATGAAGCCTTTCTTACAACCACTCTTCTTATAAACTTGCTCCCTAGCAAAGTGATAAATTTTGATACTCCGGTCGAGTGTGTCCTTCATACCAAACCCAATTATGAGTCTCTTAGAGTTTTTGGTTGTTCCTGCTGGTCTAATCTTCGTCCCTACAACAATAGAAAATTAGCCTTCCGCTCCATCAAGTGTGTGTTTTTAGGATATAGTCCTAGGCATAAAGGAGTCAAGTGTCTAGACACTAAAAATGGTCGTGTTTATGTCTCAAGAGATGTTGTATTTGATGAAAATGTGTTTCCTTTTGCTTTTTTAAATCCCAATGCCGGCTCTCGTCTCAAACATGACATCCTTCTTTTGCCATCACATAATGGGGAGACACACATTGATGATTATATGGGTTTGCATATTATACCACATGTTACTAATCATGATCGAAGTCTGTTAGAAACTACCACTGTTGCAGATGAGGGCGTTGTGCAACAAGACACATGCAGAAATTCTATGCAAATTAGTAAAGAAATCATAGATTTTGGTGCTACCACGGACTCAGAAAATACAAATAAGCTAAATAACATCGGCGCTGGATCCCAAGAAGATTTTGTTCCTATCTCGAATCGGGAGTACACATAGACCGGTCCTCGTGTAGCCAACCGAAGTGATTCCCGCGCGCGCAACCCGTCACTATCACGCGTTAATACTCCTAGGGTCCCATCCAGGTCCCGCTCTCGGTCTTCGTAACGGTCCCGCTCTCGGTCTCCTCCCGCTCGCCATCATGTTGATGAAAACGACGGGCGAGATTCTCTTGACATCGATGACAACTCCCGCATGCATTCACACGAACGTGCTGAGATGGCCACTGGTGTTGAACGCGGTGTGAGAGAAAGCGACAATGATAGCGACAATGATAGAAGCCAGAACCCTCTACATGATGAAAATAATGAAGCACCGGGAATTAATGATGTACCAGAAGAACAACTAGTTGAAGTACCAGTTTTATAGCCAGTTGAAGAACCAGTTTTAGAGCCAGTTGAAGAACCAGTGTTAGAGCCTCGGACTCATCTTCAGAAAGGTACCAGATAACCTAAGCAGTACACTTATGGTACTATTTGCTATGGTCTATTTACGTCTACAGGAGAACCAAGTATACTTTCCGAAGCTCTTTCAGAGAACTGTTGGCATCAAACTATGTTGGAAGAATATGACGCTCTTCTTAAAAACAAGACTTGGAGACTTGTTCCACCAAATTCTACAAAAAATATTATTGACTGCAAGTGGGTATACCGTATTAAAAGAAATTCTGATGGTACGATTGATAGATACAAAGCTAGTCTGGTTGCAAAAGGCTTAAAGCAAAGGTATGGCATTGACTATGAAGACGCCTTCAGCCTCATTGTAAAGGCAGCTACTATTTGACTTGTTCTTTCAGTTGCTATTTCTCGAGGCTGGAATTTGAGGCAGCTAGATGTCAAGAATGCGTTTCTCCATGGCGTTCTGAATGAGGAGGTTTACATGAAACAACCCCCAGATTTCAAGGATGGATTCTCAAACTCCACATTACGTATGCAAGCTTGACAAGGCTTTTTATGGTCTCAAACAAGCTCCTCGAGCGTGGTATTCCTGGCTAAGCCCAAAACTAAAAACTCTTGGTTTTGTTCCTTCTATAGAAGACACCTCACTTTTTCTTTACAAAAAATCAGGCATCATGATATTTGTTCTAATCTATGTTGATGATATTATTGTCACCAGTTCTTCAGATCAGGCATCATGATATTTGTTCTAATCTATGTTGATGATATTATTGTCACCAGTTTTAGAGCCAGTTGAAGAACCAGTTTTAGAGCCTCAGACTCATCTTCAGAAAGGTATCAGACAACCTAAGCAATACACTTATGGTACTATTTGCTATGGTCTATTTACGTCTACAGGAGAACCAAGTATACTTTCCAAAGCTCTTTCAGAGAACTGTTGGCATCAAAATATGTTGGAAGAATATGATGCTCTTCTTAAAAACAAGACTTGGAGACTTGTTCCACCAAATTCTACAAAAAATATTATTGACTGCAAGTGGGTATACCGTATTAAAAGAAATTCTGATGGTACGATTGATAGATACAAAGCTAGTCTGGTTGCAAAAGGCTTAAAACAAAGGTATGGCATTGACTATGAAGACGCCTTCAGCCTCATTGTAAAGGCAGCTACTATTTGACTTGTTCTTTCAGTTGCTGTTTCTCGAGGCTGGAATTTGAGGCAGCTAGATGTCAAGAATGCGTTTCTCCATGGCGTTCTGAATGAGGAGGTTTACATGAAACAACCCCTAGATTTCAAGGATGGATTCTCAAACTCCACATTACGTATGCAAGCTTGATAAGGCTTTTTATGGTCTCAAACAAGCTCCTCGAGCGTGGTATTCCTGGCTAAGCACAAAACTAAAAACTCTTGGTTTTGTTCCTTCTATAGAAGACACCTCACTTTTTCTTTACAAAAATCAGGCATCATGATATTTGTTCTAATCTATGTTGATGATATTATTGTCACCAGTTCTTCAGATCAGGCCATCTCTGAGTTACTGTGTGATCCGAAGGGTGATTTTGCTCTTAAAGATTTGGGTGATCTACACTTCTTTTTGGGCATTGAGGTAAATAAAGTCAATGATGGTTTACTTCTCACACAGGAAAAATATGCCACTGATTTGTTGATAAGGGTTGGTATGAAAACTTGCTCATCATGTCCTACACCTCCCTCTTCTACTGAGAAGTTGTCCCTTCATGAGGGTACTCTTCTAGGTCCCGATGATATTACAGAATACAGAAGTATTGTGGGTGCTTTGCAATATTTGACACTAACACGACCTGATATCTCCTTCTTAGTGAATAAGGTTTGTCAATTTCTGCATGCTCCAAGATCCTCTCATTGACAACTGCCAAGAGAATATTGAGATATGTTCAGGGTACTCTTATGGTTGGACTCACCATTCAGAAGTCTTCCTCAAGTCTACTTAGTGCTTTTTCTGATGCAGATTGGGCAGGTTGTCTTGATGATAGAAGGTCTACAGAAAGTTTTGCTATATTTTTGGATCAAACTTGATATCCTGGAGAGCTAGAAAACAAGCCACTGTGTCACGATCAAGTACTAAAGCTGAGTACAAATCTTTAGCTAATGCCACAGCTGAATTAATATGGGTTGTGGCTCTTCTTGGAGAGTTAGATGTTTCATTAAAAGAAAAGCCATGTTTATGGTGTGACAATCTAGGAGCCACATACTTGTGTGTAAATCCTGTTTTTCATGCAAAGACTAAACATATTAAGATTGACTTCCTCTTTTGTTAGAGAAAGAGTTGCTAGCAAACTATTAGACATCAGATTTATTTCCAGCAAAGATCAAGTTGTAGATGATTTTACAAAAGCCTTACCAGTAAAGAATCTTGATGAATTCAAGTCGTAATCTCAATCTCTCACAAGGTTAAAATTAAAGAAGACTGTTAGAAATATTTAGATATTCTCTTTATAATATATCAATATGGAGTAGTACTCCAATTGGTACATGCCTTATCCATTGAGGACTTTGAGGACTCTTGTAACAATCAGACTTTGTATCCTGGTATCATTGGAGGCTTTGCCCCTTCGATCGATATAACAGGCAGCCGTGCTAAGGCCAAAGCATGTTCCCGAACCCCTAAGGAGCTCTAAGCTCCCTGGAATTGGTGAGCTCTAAGACTTCCAGGTTAACTTATTCGTTTTCTCTAACTCGGTACGACCATGGTCAATAGAACAGCGATTGTAAGCCAAGGCGATTCTCCGGGTCGAATTTAAGGCGGCTCGCTGGGTTACCGACCCCAAAATCCAGCGTGGGCATGGGCGATGTTTTTTCCTCACCCGTCTCTTCCTTTGAACTTGTCCTCCTTCTCGCTAGGGTTGAGGCCACCGCTGCTGTCCTATCGCCTCTCCTCACCAGAATACAAGCTCGCCGCCATGTTCTCCTCCCTATCTCCCTCCTTTCAGAAATTCCACTCCCCATCCGCTGACACGACCACCATCCGTGCTACATTCACCGTTGTCCTATCTCCGTCAACTACCCAGGCTGTGCTGCCTCGCCACCATTGAAGGAGGTTTCGGCCGTCGGCAGGTGTCACCCCCATCACTCACCCAGGTACCGGCACCGCACCGTGCCTCGCCCCCTTTTAGATCTCCCCTTTTAGGATGGCGGCTGGTGAGTCTTATTTTATTTCCCCTCCACTTCTATCTCTCCCTTGTCCCTTCATGGTAAGAAAGGATTCCCGAGAACACACAGGCATATACAGGTTGGTTGATTCGGTGAGGCACTTCTCCTTCTGTTGCTATAGGCTCCTTTTCTCATCCATGGTTTCTCCCCCTTCACTCAGGCGTCTTTATTCGTCAGTTCACAGTATAGTTATTTGTGTAGATCTAATTGGAAGTAATTATCTATTATAGGCTGCTGGAACTTGACCAAATGTATGCACATTTGGTAGCTATATCCAAGCTAATACTTGTTCACTTCTTTGTTTATATGTGCTTTTTTTGTTATTGATTTTCTGGTTTACCGGAAGTTGAAAACAAGACTGCAACGTTTGCTTCGCTAACCTAAACTCATAGTATATGGTTTAAATCTTTAAGTGCTCTAAATTATTTCCTATATATAAGACGAGATGGATTTACCCTGGCATTAACAGTATTATTGCAACATATATAATTTTATGAGGTTAATTCAGTTCTTGCCTGCATTTCACCAAGTTGAACTTCAGCTTGAATTTAGATAGAAAGGTGCACCCTGACGTAAGCATGTTTGCGTAAATTTGATCACATTGGGAAATTATTCTATGTGAATAAACTCTAATGAACACAATGTTTCAATTTTGCAACATGCGCATTTTTGTAGTTTGAAAGAGCAGAAGTGCTGAATTAAATGGTGTTGGTGTGCCCTGCACAAATTGTTGAAATTTGTTTTTTGGATAAACTTGGTTGTACGGTAGCTAGCTGTTGAGTGCAGAGGTCTATATTTATTCATTTCGTTCCATCTACTATAGAATTGTAGTTCTATGGATCACACGATGGAGCTAAATAGCTGTTGCATTGAAACCATTGTAATTGCTCTTTCCTCGTTAATGACTTCACACTGGAATACGGTGAGAAATTCTTCGATGATGTTCTCCACTTGATTTTTATCAGTTACGGTGTAGCATTCTTCAGTGGGGTCCTTTACTTCTAAATCTTCTGAATTTTCATACTTCTCAGATTACAATTATTTTGGGGATTCTTATGTACAAGTTATTCCTTCATTCTAATTGTTTATTCTTTCTGTTGTTGTTCATGTAAGTGCTCATGCCTATATGTTGCTTTACAGGTGACTTCTCGTGCATGTGCCTACGTATATGGTACTCTGCCACTCGGGTATATTGTGCCTGAATTTTCATGTGTGTCAGGTGAGCAAGCATCTCTACCAATGCAAATGTAGTGTTGTTTTAATTTTTCAGATAGTGCCATGCCCTATTTAAAAGTAATTTGCATGAAGCTCCATATTTAATTTTGGTTGGTTGTCTTCTTTTGTGGTGAATTATAAAATGCTTATTTTGTACCACAGGCATCTATCTAGACAGGATTGGGTTAGGGCGATGTGTAGCAAGATTAGATGAATGTAGGGTTTGGTTTCATACTAATTCCGTTTAGGCATAGATAGACTGCCTTCTCGATATTCATTAGTTTATTAGTTGATAGCCAATGTTGCTTCCTCCATGGTTAGTGCTACAGATGTCAAATTGATTTATTTATATTAGACATGCCAATATATGACAATGACACTTCTCCTTTACATAACCTTGCTGTTGATTTATTTTTCCAAACATAAAAATGAAAGACAAAACATGATGCTATGTTGTCATGTTCTGCGGTAGCTAATTCTTAATAGAGGTAACATAAATGCTTCTCATTTGTAGTCCTTCTTACTGTGTTCTATAGGTACATAAAAATGCAAAACATGTGCATAGAGAAGTTCCAAGTAACTAGCGTACGTATGCTAGCGGGGAGAGGACATTCTCGAGGTACTACTTGGTTCAAAGATATTGATACTAGCTTTTTTATACAAGACATTTCGTAGTTCCAGACCTATGCATGTTGTTACGGAATTCTACCCCTTTTATCATGTCGGCTTGCCTGTTGTTGTGAGTTGCAAGAATAGTCAGGCTTCTATGTTGGTTGAGAAGGTGCACGATCCGATTTTGTTTGAGAAAGTGCAACCTATGATAAATCCCTGCTTTCCTGAATAGAAGGAATGATTTGTGTAAATTCTGCTAACATTAGGTATGCATTTCTTCAAAATCTCGAATTTCCTTTTTCCTTCGGCATAAGACCATCCCATGATTATATTAAGTTCTATTACAAAGACCATAAATCTGATAAATTGTGAGAAGTGAGAAACTTCTGATCTTCGGCAGGAACATAACCCATCAACAATCAATCACCTAGGAACAAAATATAAAACATCCCTGGCCTTTGATTATGCATACAAATTGGAGAATTGTTTTAAAAAATATAGATAGTACTTCTTATAAGTCTGGTTATTTAGTTGTGGCCAAAAGAACTTGGGACAACGATTATTTTGTTGTATCTTTGCAAGAGAGATAATCTTTAGCTATTGGTGCCATCGTGGATAATGTGTCAAACTCTCTCACTTCAAGTAATGTACCCTTGCATTACCAGTTGATCATGTCAAAGAGATGGGGGTTAAAGGAGTGGAGTAGATTTTGATGCAAGTAGGTACTTTGATGTTGTAGGGTAAGCTAAAGTTGTTCGGCGTGTCACGTAGAATATATGTACCGTATCAGAAACTATGTAACCACCATGTATAAACAGTTCTCTATCGCTCTAAATGGATTCAGGTGAGCTTTTTTTAGCTTTGGATGATGTATAACTCCCATGTATGAACAGATCTCTATCACTCTAAGTAGATTATGGTAACCCTTTTTAGATTTGGATGCTAAGTTTAAGGGTACAAGATATCTGGAATATGGAGCCTGCAACAACAACGCTCCTCTGTAAATTGCCTAAAGTTGGATTTCGAGTTTGGATAGAACTGATGTCCCATGGCAACTTTGACTAGAAATGATTGATTAACAATTATGATCAGATGCTAATATGAGTAGGCATATCCTATTTTATTCCAGGTTAACAGATTGTGATCTTTATATGTTATCTTGAAAAGTTCCAGTCGCTCTTGATTGTTTGTACATGACAAATAAATATCCAGCAATTGTATGTGTTGTTCCCTCTATGATCAGCTTGAATAACATATGCTGATGTATATCATCGAGACATGATAGGTGCAACTATTCAGACTTCGATCAATATATGACATGGTTATACCCTACGGGTACACGACATTAGCATATCTGGTCCAGCTCAAGGAAGGCCCACGAGAATATACACAGCCCATGAAGATTTTCGGGTGGCCTAAGCCTATGACTGTCTTTGGATCCTTGGAGAGCAAGACTAGAACAGATAGAATATTCAAAGGGGCAAACTCTAAACTTCTAACCGACTCAATCCGTGTCCGGGACCTGCCTATATCTATATAAAGGCTAGGAGGTCACGATGAGGAGGCTCTCTCTCACCTCACCGCATACACACCTCCATGTCAGATTGCATCTGTGCACCCCTGTACTTTTCAGTTCCGCCATAATAAGAAGCAGACAAGCAGGAGTAGGGTTTTCCCTCCGGGGGCCTGAACCTGGGTAAATCTCGTGTCCCCTGGTTGCTTGTCTGTTAACTGTTCCGTGATCTCCAGCACCCCCATCTTCTTCAAAACCCAAGTCCATAACAATGGGCATTGACGAGATTAAACCTCGTCAATTGGCGCCGTCTGTGGGAATCGGGGGCGCTGATTGTGCGATCGTGACGGTCCCGACCAAAGCGATCTACAACTCCTCGGCGACAGAGAGCCATCTCCTCTTCGGCGCTTTCGACTTCACCCCCACTCGCTAGCCACCATGAAGGACTTCGGGCCCATAGGCGACGGGCTCGAGATCCTATTCGGGAGCTTCTGCTTCCAGGTAGGGCAGACCAGCACTCTCCGCCTCCCAGAGCGGGTGCCACTGCCATTGATCAGGCCCGCCTCGTGGGCTCTGCATCCCAGCGTGCTACGCACGTCAACATCGACAGATGAGTCATACGACAGCAGCAACTGCAATTCAGATCTATGCGATCTCCCGTCGGATGAAGGGACCTATGGTTCGGGATCCAAAAGCTGCGGCAACAGCGATCCAACCTACGGATGCTACCAAAGCGTCGTGGTCATCCAAAGTGACGTGGACCAACAACCACCGGGTTCGGGTGCCCACATACCGCCACCCAACCCGCAGGGTAGAAACGGCGAAAACAGGAGGTAGCCATCCCCCTCGCCCAACGAGGACGACCCCGATGCCAATCGAGCAATCCACCTCAGCGAGGAAGGATGGAACCAGGCACGCGAAGCCGTGGCCGGTAACAAGATCCTGCCCGTGGGTGCCTCACATGAACTACTGATGGCATACCACCTGCTCCTCATCGAAGAGCACATAAAGCAGGTGAAGATGCAAGAGGTACTCAACAAACGCAAGCAAGCAGCCTCGGAGTCCAGCGCGTGGCGAGCTGCGCTCTCCGCCGTTGGCGGCTCCAGCTCGCACGACAACAATGCCAACAAGCATCGCTCTCGCGTAGAGAACATGGATCCCGCTGCACGTCGCGAGGTGACTCGAACCCTCAACACGTCCTTCATGGAGATGGATGCCAACGACAACGTCATCTCGAAGACGCCACAAGCTGCGATCATGGCAGCCACCATATATTTCGTGTCACATCCACCTCCGGTGGGGGACCCGAAGAGAGCTATGCACAAGTCCGCACTAGCCGGGCTCGGACTCATCGGAGCTGCGCTCCACGAGGAGGCTCATGCGGAGCCAAAAAAGAAGGATGCGGTTAGATTCAATTGCAGCCCCACACCCTCATCCGAAGAGGACGAGCACAACCTACCGTGACGACGCAAGAGTTCACGACGTCGCAACCGCGACTATGACGCTTGAAACGACCTTGCTTAGCGCAAGGTCGACAAGGCATGCGCCAAACACGTGTGCTCATCCGAATCCGATGAGGATGACGACGAAGGAGAACTCTGCGGAGCTCGATGCTTCAGCAGATCTGTTTGGCGGATACGGATGCCGAGAAACTTCAAGCTTCCTTCGGACACTCCGAAGTTCGAGGACACGCAGGACCCTAAGGCGTGGCTCGGCGACCACCTGTCGTCCGTCAAGCTGCACGGTGGAAACAAAAACACCGCCCTGCAATGCTTCCTGCTCCAGCTGACAGACACAGCCCGGATCTGGCTCAGCAGCATATCCTCGGGATCCATCTGAAGCTGGGAGGAACTGGCATACAGTTTCATCCGAAACTTCAAGGGTACCAGCAAGAGGCTAGCCTTGATCGAAGAGCTGCGAGCCTGCACTCAACGAACGGGCAAATCCATTCGCTCGTACATACTATGTTGGTCCAACATCAATAACTCCGCGTAGACATCTCCGAGGAGAGAACGACCGACGCCTTCAAAGATGACGTCAAACTCCAGGACTTCAAAGAAGAACTTGGGCGCGTCTAGCCCAAGACACTTGACCACCTCATGGACATCGCCAACAGGTGGGCGGATGGCGAGGACTCCGTCCATCGAGCACACTCGGATGAGGACGATGACTACGGCCGCCGATGCGAGCGCCGGAGCAAACAAAGATCACGCGTCTACGATGATCGCGACGGACCCGACATGGTCGCGGTTGGCTACGCCGATCGCTGCAATGAAAGCAACCGCAGCAGCGGTGGATACCGTGGAAACAATTTCCGCGATGGAGGACGCCCAACGCAAACGTGGCAACGCCGCGGCTGCGACGACGAACCCTCGGCATACGACAAGTTGTCAGGCCCATGCACCATCCACTTCTACATCGACAAGCAGGATGGCAAAAAGAAGGCCAACCATATGCTCAAGGACTGCTAAGAGTTCCAGAAACTCAACGAGAGCTTGTCCCAGATGAGACAGCAGATCCCGAACCCTGGGTTCGGACACGCACCTGCACCAGGTGACATCGCCCACGGAGCTCCTCCACCACCACCCGTGGGGCCTTCGAGTCACCCGGTCGCACCCATGCAGAACAACGGCGTAAACGGGTACCCCGCGCCGAAAGTTTCACTGATGATCCAAAAGGGGCGCCCAACAAATAGGGTGCAAAATAAGATCACCCGCCAGGTAAGCTTGGATGTGACCGCTCCACCGGCTATCTCTGAGTACCTCACCGGTTTGGAGTCCTGCATCACATTCAGCCATTCGGATCACCCCCGCCAGATCCCTCGCCCAGGTCATGCTGCCCTGGTGCTCGAGGCGCAGATCGGAGGGTTCGAGATGAGCCGTGTCTTCATGGACGGTGGCAGCGACATCAACTGATGTTTGCCAGCATCCTAGCAGCGATGCGGATTCCGCTGTGCAGCCTGGAACAATCCGATAAAGCATTCCACGACATCTTCCCAGGGAAGGGCATATTTTCCCTGGGCAAGATATGGCTCGATGTCATCTTCGGCAAACCCGACAACTTTCGGTGCGAGCGACTCAAGTTCAAAGTGGTGGACTGGCCATCACAATGCCACGCCATCCTCGGGCGCGTGGCATTCACAAGGTTCCTGGTAGTACCGCACTATACGTACCTGCTACTCAAGATTCTAGGACCTAGAGGCGTCATCACGGTCCACGAGAGCTTCATCCGGTCCGACCACTGCGACAGGGACTTCAACAGAATCTCCCAGTCATTCGGCATGCAGGAGGAGATCACAAGGCTTCGAGAGGTGATAGACAACGGGGCACCCCCAGTCTCAAGGCAAAATGCACCTGATATGTCGTTCGGCTCAACAGTCAACACGAAAAAGGTGCAGGTCCACCCGACGGACGCCTCCAAGACAGCGCTGATAGCCAACGACCTCAGCCCCAAATAGGAAAATGCGCTCGTCGAATTCCTCCGTGAGAGCAGGGAAATCTTCGCCTGGTGTCCTGCGGACATGCTAGGAGTTCCCAGGGAATTCACCGAGCATGCACTCAATGTGTTCCAGATGCCAAGCCCGTCAAACAGTCCATCCGACGATTGTTCGAGCCACGGGCTGAAGCCATCGGAGTCAAAGTCAACAGACTACTCGACGCTGATTTCATCAGGGAGATCGAGGAAAGCGAGTGGCTTGCCAACACCGTGATGGTCCCTAAAAAGGACACGGACATCCTGCGGATGTGTGTGGACTTCACATCGCTGAACAAGCACTGCTCGAAGGATCACTTCCCTCTCCCTCGGATTGATCAGATCATCGATTCGACTGTAGGATGCAAGAACCTCTCCTTCCTCGATGCCTACTCAGGCTACAATCAGATTCGACTGAAGATCGAAGACCAGGAGAAAACGGCATTCATCACGTCGTTTAGAGTATTCTGCTACAACACAATACCCTTCAGGCTGAAGAACGCAGGTGCCACGTACCAGCGGTGCATGCAGGCATGCCTGAAGAGCCAGATCGGCCGCAATATATAGGTCTATGTCGATGACATAGTAGTCAAGACAAGGAAGGCCAAGCCGTTGATCGACGATCTCCGCGAGACGTTTGACAACCTTGATCACTACAAAATAAAGCTGAACCCAGAAAAGTGCGCCTTCGGCGTCCCATCTGGCCAAATGCTTGGCTACTTCATCTCCCAGCGAGGAATTGAGGCGAACCCGAAGAAAATCCAGGCCATACTAGCCATGGAGAAACCAAAGAACCTCAATGGTGTCCAACAGCTCGCTGGGCGCATCGCGGCGTTGAGAAGATTCATCAGCCGCATGGGTGAGAAGGCTTTGCCTTTCTACCAGCTGCTACGCAAACAGAGAAATTCGAGTGGACACCTGAAGCAGACGACGCATTCAAAGATCTGAAGCGGCTGCTCTCTAGCTCGCCCGTCCTGGTCACGCCAAAGGAACGCGAGCGTCTACTACTATACATAGCAGCCACGCATCATGTGGTAAGCACCGTACTCGTGGTCGAACGACCCGAAGATGGCAAGACTCATGGGGTCCAACGCCCAATCTACTACCTCAGCGAGGTATTGACGCTAACAAAATAGAGGTACCCTCACTACCAGAAACTCGCCTACGGCGTGTTCATGACGGCCCGTCGGCTGAGTCACTACTTCCAGGAGCATCAGGCGATGGTCGTCAACGAGGCACCTATGAACAGCATCCTGAACAACCCGGAAGCCATAGGACGCGTAGCCCTGTGGGGCATCAAGCTGTCCCCTCTAGACATAGTCTACGAGAAGCGCCATGCGATCAAGTCTTAGGTCCTACCGGACTTCCTCGTTCACTGGATGGAGCTACAACTGCCGGACACCCCGGATATGACACAATCATGGACGATGCACTTCGATGGCTCGAAGTGCGAGGATGGAGCAGGAGCCAGGGTCATACTGACATCCCCGCAGGGCGACAAGATGAAGTACGTCCTCTGGATGAAATTTCGAGCTTCCGACAACGAAGCCGAATACGAAGCCCTCATCCACGACATAAGGATGACCAAGATCTGCAGCGCCACACGCCTCGTCATCTACGGTGACTCGAACCTTGTCGTCCAGCAGACAATGAACGAGTGCGATGCACACGCCGCCAACATGATCGCGTTTCGCGCACTCTACAACTCACTCGAAGGAGACTTTGACGGCTGCGAGCTTCGGCACGTTGGCAGAGAAAGCAACACGGAAGCCGATAGACTCGCCAACATCGGCTCCACCTGCGCGCGGGTGCCACCAGGTGTGTTCCTCGAACAAATCTGCGTGCCATCCATCAAAAGGAATTTCCCCAACGAATCACCCGAAGAGGCAGAGCACTCGGGGGCTGCGCTACCCGAAGGACAGGAAGGACCCGAAAAACTCGACACGGAGGTCGCGTTGGTCAACCTGATGTAGGTCATGGCCATCGAGGAAACATGGATGCAGCCGTACCTTCGGTACCTGATAAACAAGGAACTGCTTGATGACCCGACAAATGCCCCACCGGTCCAAGGCCTTCACCATCATCAGTGGCAAGTTGTACACGCGTAGTATTTTGGGTGTACTCCAAAACATCCACGAAAGCATCTGCGGCCATCACGCGGGCAGCCGCGCCCTCGTCGCTATCGGTGACCATCGGCGACGGCAAAACCATCCTCCAAGACATCCACGAAGGCATATGCGGCCATCACGTGGGTAGTCGCGCCCTCGTCGCCAAAGCTCTTCGAGCTGGGTTCTACTGGCCAACGGCCATGAACGATGCCAAGGACATCGTCCGAAGGTGCAACGGTTGCCAGAGGTTCGCAGATAAATCGCACACACCAGGGTCGGATCTCAGGCCCATACCTTTGGCTTGGCCCTTCGCCCAATGGGGCCTCGACATGATCTGTAAACTGCCCAAGTCCTCGAAAGGAGGCCACATCTACCTCATGGTCGCAATCGACAAGTTCACCAAGTGGATCGAAGCCATGCCTGTTACCAACCAAAAGGGGAAAACGGCTATAAAGTTCTTCGAATTCATAGTCTACAGGTTCGGGGTGCCGCACAACATCATCACGGACAACGGGTCGAACTTCATCTCCAAAGAGTTCCAGGACTTCTATGAAGGCCTAGGGATCAACATATCATATGCCTCCGTGGCGCACCCGCAAACCAACGGGCAGGTCGAAAAGGCCAACGGCCTCGTAGGAGGCGGCATCAAGAAACGCCTACTCATCCCACTCGAACGGCTTGCAGGAGCCTGGGCAGAAGAGCTACCCTACGTCCTCTAGAGCTTGCGCACAACGGCAAACATCTCAACGGGATACACGCCCTTCTTCATGGTGCACGAAGCCGTAGCCGTGTTACCTGCAGAAGTATGCCATAAGGCCCCACAGGTCATCGCCTATAGCGAAGCCGAATTGACGACCGCACTCGAAGACGTCGTCGACACACTCGACGAGGCACGCGACATCGCCGCGGCTCGCTCGGTGGTCTACCAGCAGAGCCTCCGCAACTACCACAGCTGTCGGCTGTGCCCAAGGTCCTTCGTCGAAGGAGACCTCGTCTTACGACTCAAGCAAGCGTGGCCGAAAAAGCTCGAGTCACCCTGGGAAGGACCATACATTGTCACCGAAGTCATCCCAGGTGGCGCCTACTGCCTCAAGCACGTGGAGTCTGGAGTCGCATACTCCAACCCATGGAACATCGCACAATTGCGACGCTTCTACCCCTAGCTATCCCCCTTTACTTTCAATAATGCTACTCAGCCAAGGCTATTCGGCCGAACAATGTACCTCCTCGTTACGATATGAATAAAGCTAAGTGTCTCGCCCAAAAATTTATCTTTTCCTCGCATTTTCTTTATGCTACAACACACTCGGGGGCTCCCCCTCACCTCACGACTTCGTCGACTGAGGATAACGCATGTACACCTGAGTAACTGATCACGTCAGGCTAACAAAAAGGGCATGCATACAACCCACCACCACGTGCGAATACAATTAACCTTTAAAATAAAGGGCATACAAGTTTTACATCTATCTTTTTACAGGACCTACCTACGCTGAAGGATCACCTGCGCATGATGCTCAAAAAGATCTACAATCTCTTCGGCATACTGCCTAACAGCCGCATAGTGCGGGCGCATGTCCCATAGGCCGCCATCTGGCCGGAGAGGCGGCCCAGCCGCCACATCCGCAAGATTCACATCAGGGCGATGCAGACGCACGAGGGAAAGAGCGGCCTTCACCCCCGCAACTAACTGGTGCCACACCAACTCCCTGACGCGACGCACGTCTTGAAACTTCACCAGCAAGCCCCAGAGAGTCGATGGCGCTTCATCAAGGGAAAAAATGACGTGCAGAATCGATGCCAGGGAAGTCTTCACCTGCCGCAACACTCGTGACACCTGATGAGCACGATCCTGCACAGTCGCAAGGACCATGGCACGGTCGCAATCCATCCAGAAAAAGCCACCGGCTTCCATATCCTGCTGGGTCAAGCAGTTGATTCGAACTGCAACGCGCTCCTTCTCCTTCCTCGGAATAAGGTTGGCACCTGCAGCAACTACAAAGTAAGATGACCCGCAAACCAGGCGCATCAAAAAATGAGCAGCATCTCAAAAAAACTTACACTGCAATTGCTCGGCCAACTACTGCAGCTCCCCATCAGATATTTCTCTCTGGCAGTACCTCGCTCCGCCTTCGAATTCCAAACGTCTACATGGCCTCGGATGCCAAGTAACTCCTTCTCAAGACTGCGGACACGGCCACGAAGAAAAACAAGCTGCGACACATCATCCAAGGATGGTTGCGGCTGCGAAGCATACGAAGTATCGATGGGGTCCTCACCCGAAGGTCCCTAAAGGAAAATAGACAAGGATATGAACAACACACGACTGAGCAACAGCTCGAAGGCTCATTATATACAACAAAAAGCCACTGCGTGGCACAGGAAATTGTTCATCAAGATATTACAACAAAAGTAGAAGACAACTATCCTACAACTACAACGACAAAGCCTAAGCAGCCGCATCCTAAGTGGCCTCGGAGCCAGAGTGCCTGCTCTTGACCTCCTCCTGCTGCCTCGCTGCATACTCCGCCAGAAGTTCAATAAGCTTCACCCATAGCGCTTACATCGAGCAGCGTAGAGAGCGAAGGCTACCTCGGAACCGTCGGGAGTCGTTGGCATCTGGGAGGTGACCTGGTAAAGATCCAGCTCCGCCCCGGACGCCATGGCCATGGCCAGGCCCATGGAAGCACCGATGCCCTTCTGCTTGCGCTTGTAGGCTGCAGGCGCATCCGCCAAAGATTTGACATCCTCAAGGGCAGCTCCCTTGGGAACGAGCTCCTTGTAGAAGTGCCCAAGGATCTCCTTGGCCTTGGCAAGGGATCTAGTGGCACTACTGCAGGACCACCGCGGCGACATCGTCGAGAGCACTCCCATGATCCAAGGCGCTGCGATTGAACTCGATGCCCGAGGCATCTGGAGCAAAAGGCAGCAAAGGAATCGAATAAGGAAAGGGAGACAAAGCAGCCGAAATAGACAAAACAGGCAAAAGCACTCACCCGAAATAGCCTTGGCAGCAGCCATCAGCTTCTCAGCCACCTCCTTCTCGCGCGAAACCGCAGCAGTGGCGAGCTGCTCCTCGCAATCTGTAGCTTCCTGCTGCAGGCGCTCCTTAGCCGCGACTGCGTCAGCTAGCTCCTGCTCGAGGCGCTCCTTCGCCCCAACGGTATCCTCGACTCTCTTCTGTGCTCGCCCAAGGATCTTTTTGAGAGCATCAAGCTCGCGGAGGGCAGTATTATTCTCATCTGCAAAAGCAACAAGAACACACATGAGTCGCACAAGCTAGCAAGCAGGCAAAAAAAGAACATGATTAATTTAGTATGTACCTTGAAGCTGCCGCATGCTGGCCTCTAGCGCTAGGTGTTGCTGCACAAGCAGGTTCGCACCTTGCACAAAGGGCTACGAGAAGAAACAAATTATCAGAAAAAGGGCTCGGGGGCTGCACCCAAGAAACGATCAAGACATCAAACACATGAAAAACGCTTGGGGGCTCCTCCCGAGACACGCGGAAAGAAAGAAAAGATCAGGAGATCATCCGAAAATAAGGCTAATGGGCTCCCCCTATAGCAAGAAGATGAAACAACTTACATGCTCAGACGGAGACTCCGAAGGTCCCGGTGTAGTCTTCTGGGAGAAGATCATTCAAGTCAATTAATATGGTATGAGGAAGTAAAAGGAGACTCAAGATTTTTTGCCTTATAATCCTATTACACTGTAATCTATTACTCCCTCTGAACCATATTAGTTGACTTCGATTTATTTGGGGGTTCGGAGCAACACCCCCAGAGGTGGCCACCATCTGAAAAGGAGGAGGCGTTACCTTCGACACCCCCACGGCTTCCTGAGTGGCCTCACTAAAAGAGCCCTCAGAGGAGTGGCTGCAACGAAAGCACCAATCATAAGCAAGAAGACATGAAGACAAGAAAAGTAGCAAGAGGCATTTGAAGATGCTTACGAGTCCATGTCTCTCAAATAAAAAACGGGCAGAGCCCTCTTCCCCTTCTCTTCCTTCTTCCTCTTGGCCGGCGGCTGCGGCGCTACAACCCACACAGGAACGGCCGGGATGGGAGAGGAAGAAGCACCTTCACCTCCACTCTGGCGGACAAGGAACAGCGGGTCCCTAGGCGTTGGCGGAGTCGAGGCATCCGAAGATTCGCTCGAGCTCCTTGCCCGCTTTCGGGTTTGTCCCTCGCTCGCCTCGGGGGCTTCCTCAGTTGGCGACTGCGCCGACGGAAGCTCGGACTCGGAGTCCACAACTTCATTGTCGGGCGCAATCGGAAACCTTTTGGCTAGCGGAGGCACCATGCCAGCCACCTTGAGCTCCTGCACAATGAAGAATAAAGGATAAGTACAAGAAATTGCAAGGAAACGCACTCGAAAATAATGCGCTACGCGCACGTCACAAATCTACACCTGCGGAACTGGTCTCGTGGCACTGAACGGGGGCGTCAGCGACTTTCCCGGAAGGTCCTCGCCGGATTTGTACTTCATCAGGGGCCGAAGAACTCTATCGAGGTCCCCCCTGGATAGCTCCTCAGCCGAAACTCTCGTCGGGTCGTGGCGTCCAGAATAAGGGAACATCGGATGCACCCTCGCTTGGAGCGGCTGCACTCGACGTTTGAGGAAGGTGCGGATGATGTCCACACCATTTACCTCTTTCTCGGCAACCACCTAGAGAGCCTCCACCCGATGGTAGAGCTCCTCTATCGCCTCCACCTCGTCCTCCAGGATATGATTCTTCCAGGATCTCTTCTTCAAGATCTCCTGGGTGGAGTCGAAAGGCAAGGCCAAAACTTTGCCCGCCCACTGTGGAGTCACGGATATAAAACCACTTCCTCCGCCAGTATTGGACGGACTCAGACATGGAGAAGGAGAAGAAAAGAACAGTAGATCGAAGAGAAATAACGCAGTCACCGATCGGATAAACTCCGTCGGAGCCGGATTGCCTCTTCACGGAATAGAGCTTTCGGAAGAGGCCAAAGTGTGGCTCGATACCGAGCCAGCACTCGCAAAAAGTGATGAAGCAGGCGATGTGGAGAAGAGAATTGGGAGAGAGATGGTGGAGTTGTATGCCATAGAAGAACAACAATCCACGGAGAAAATCGTGGACTGGGAGCGAGAGGCCCCGAAGAACAAAGGCAACGACCATGACTCGAAACCTTGCGGGTGGACGGGGAATTACCTCATCACCAGGGATCTTGATGGCCTCCTTGTCCTGCGGGATTAAACTCCGCTCACGAAGCTTGCGCAGGTCGCCCTCGTGTGCCGCCACCCACCTTCGGTGACACGAGCGGCGGTGCACCCTTCTTGCCGCCGGCAACAGCACTAGTGCCCGCTACGGTGGAGGCCTTCTTCAATTTCCCCATCGCGGCGCGACGATGGCGGTGGTGCGTGCGCAAGAACGAGGAAGGAAAGGATCGGAGAATGTCCAGTATGCGACCAAAAAGCTTAAGGAAATGGAAGCAGTAGAAACCAAATGGCTAGGGTGAAAACAAATTACATCTTTCCCCACAGTTATAAGGACGAAGACGATGAACAGAGACCGTTCATCTGGAAGCCCTAACGTCAGAATCAAATCCAACCATCCACGTGTCGGCACAGCAGCGAACCGTCGCTCACACGCCGTCCACTACGCACGGAAATCGAGGAATCGCCATAATTCTCGCCATGTCACGCATGACCAGTCAACACCAAGTCATAAAGTGGGTCCCATGTTCGCCAGTCACGTCACCTCAGGCGCCGCAGACGATTGAGGTCACCGATCGTCAGCACTGACTTCATGCGATGACCCATGCATTGTCAACACCCGGATTTTTACATCCTAGATGCCTGTTATGCCATACATCGCAATCCCAGGATTACCATTTTTGCGAGACATAACAGAATTGGATACCATAGTACTTCATCCATTACACGATACATAAGTTCTTACACAAATAGGGATCTCAGGATCCAGTCCTTAATACAACATCAAGCAGCGAAATACGGAATAGTAACGGTAGCGTAGGCGAGGCTCCATCTTCGGGGTCACAGGCAATGCTGACGATGGGAGATGATCCTAGTTGTCGTAACCGTCCTGGGGTCCGTCCTTCAGGTACTCCTCTTCATAGTCTGGCCATGGGAATAGCCAGGGACAAAGCCATGAGTACTCTTTAAGTACTCGCAAACTAGTACTAACAAGAAAAAGGGGTTTTTGGATAATAGGACACTAGGCTCTAGGGTTGTTTTGCAAAAGCCAGATTTATACTACTAAGTTCCCAAGCTAGTCACAATTGTATAACTCCTAAGTGGGATCTTGCATTTCTAGTCACAACTCTGTTGTGGCCAAGCCAAAGTCTCAAGTCGTTCACAAGTCATTTTTGAAAAGTCTGACGGGGGAACAGTATAGCCACTCCAACTGTCCATAACCGCAGACGCGGCTATTCGAATAGTTTGACACTCTGCAGAGATTGTACACTTTCACCACAACATTCGATACATCCGTCAGGAACAAATCCTGAATTCACCATACTCAGTATGCGGATAATCAATCCTAACCTTCCATCTACACTCCCTAGTATAAGCACCTCTCCTGTGAGTTTGGCCTCCCAACCATGACCACTGTCATCTTGGGTACTGCACAGGTGGACAATCTTCACAAGGTAGCCTCAGCTCAGACCTTGGCCGTGAGGGAACTAATACTAAGGTATATAAGTTTTCAGTCAAGCCCTACCCAATATTCGGGTATTGTGGTTGTACGATAAAATTGGAATGGTATCGCATCCAGACAACCATCAGTTTTATAAAGGGCTAAGGCTCATGCCTCAACATTTTCATCACCAAAATCATCAAGTGTTTGGAAACACATGTCCAAAACATTTCAATAGAATGATCCATCATTCCAAGGTTTTCATAACCATTTTTTCACCAAGTATTCCCATCTAAAGTTGATCAAGTTTTATGCTTAGCACTAGCATCTACAGGTAGGGTAGTACTAATAGAGGGGTGGTAACTAGTGGAGTTGCAACTAAGTCCAACCTTATATCATAAGCTGATATCAAGGTTTCTAGCTTAGGCCAAATTTTATGCTCTTTATGCAACCTTCAGCACAACTGTCTAGTATCTACCAAAATTCTTGGGTAGCCTCTAAGTAAACTTTGATAAAGAAATAAAGTAAGAAGCTGGCCATAAAACTAGGATTGGTTTAGCAAGTGGGTATGGTTACATACGCTTAGGGCATATAGTAATCATATCACAAGCATGGGTTGTGGCAACAATAGGGTGTCTTATGCGCTTGCATAGGTATAGTATCTTGCAAGTGTTAGCTTGCATTGGTAAACTTGGTTAGTATAGCTTGCATCAATATCAGTATAAGCTTGCCTTGTGCAGAGCAGTGGTTGAAGTTCTCCTCGGCTTCCTCTTCGTAGTATCTTCCTTCTTCCTCGTAGCCTTGGTCGGTACTAGCGTCTATGAATAAATACGAGGTACACAATCACCAAACAATACTTAACTACTTGCAATCATCACACACAAGGGTCCTATAGATGATCTAGCATCATCTCTAACATTACAAGGTTAAGGATTGGTTTAAGTCTTCTTATTTTAGAAAAGTAATTTCTACTCATTGAAAAACTACTTAAGATTTAATATTCTCCAAACTAAACATGGGATCATGTTGACACATGTCATCACCACATGTTGTAGTCCATGGGAATGTGATTTAAAGTGGTGTCACAATTTAACAAGGTTTTACCCTTTTATTTTAATTAATTAAAGTGGCTAGAAATGCTTATGAAGCATTCTTTTATTCCTTGAACATTATTTCTGCAAGTAACCTATATATATTTTTATATATTCTGAAAGGTATGGTTGAAAGTGATTTTTGAGAGTTGGAATCAACTCAAAAGCTATTGTGGTTTAAATTTGAAAAATGTTTGAATGCAGAAAAGCTTCTGCCTTGTCACTTTTGCTAAGGGTGATCTACAGATCCAAATGACTTGAATCCAACGGGCTTGGATTAAGCATTCACAGACCTTTCCAACAAAATTGGTTTCATCAAATTTGGTGCACTAAATCGATCTGGGTTGATTTTTGAAGTTGGGTACAGAAGTGTGTTTGAAATTAAAAAGAAAAGATTTAATTTGAATTGTTGGGCTGCGCGGAAAATTCTAACGGGCCGGCCTGCTAAGCGCAGTGCTCCCGCGGGCTGCTTAAGTGGGTTTCCCCACTCGTCAGTGACACGGGGCTGGACGAAGCGGTATGGGGCAACGTGGTTCGTTCGATCTGGTTCTAATCCAACGGCTGAGGGTCATCGTCGACGCGAGACAGCTCCGGCGAGAACGAAACCTAGCGCGGCCAGTGAGGGGTGCTGGGGGCTCACCGGAGTACGGGCGAGGGTCGGCGAGGCGGGCGAACGACGAAGTCGACGACGGCGAACCTCCTGGTACCGGTGGCTTCTCCTGGGGCGGCTCCAATCGCTGGCTCCTTTCTTCTCCGGCAGCGGCAGGCTCCAGTGAAATTCAGGCGGGGTGGTGCTCGCCTTGCTCTGAGAATGGTGTGGCACGATCAGTGAGGAGAGGGGAGTGAGATGGTGTGAAGAAATCGTGCGGTGGTGGCCTCTATTTATAGTCGAGCGAGGGGACCGTCGGGGCGCAAGGTGAGCTCGTCGGAGGCGACGTTACAGGCAGCTAATGGCATGGGCAAGGGTAGGGGACGGTGCTGTGTCTCCTGGCGATGCTCAACGACATGGTCGCGAGGGATGGGGCAGTTTGGTTTGGTCTGGAATGGGCGGTGCTCTGCGCGGCAAAGGCGGCGTTCTCGACGGCGGGCGGTGGCTGTATGGCGCGGGGCGTTAAACGGGGATGTCTGGCGGTCTCCTGGGTCGGTGGTGATCGTGTGTGCGCGCGGTGAAGGCGGCGCGCGGTCTATGGGTGGTGGTCGAGGGTGGCGCTCTGGCGCACGCTCGGCATGGTCTGGGCGTGTCTTGTGCGCGTGGTCCAGGGCTTGGCAACGCTCGCGGCTGGGACAGGCAGTGGCGGTGGACGGTGGGCTGCCTCCTAGACAAGGTTGGCACGGCTAGTTCTTCCTCTAGCCTGCTGTCGACTATGGGGTGGCATTGAGGTGCTCGGCTGTTCACCATTAATGGCAATGGCTAGCTCACAGGGGTGCTAGTGCTGGTCTAACCTTTCTATATGATCTACTGGATTGTGTGAGAGCTAACTAGGGAACAAGTTAGGCTCAAAACACTGCACACTATAGTGTTTGTGTTTTGTTTGATTTGTGTCTGCAACCTATTTGATAAAATGGCCGCATGAAATCAAGTTTTGAAATTTGAAATGATTTTTGGTGGGTTTGCTAGATTGGTTCTGGTGAGTCTGCAGATGCTTGGGTTTTGAAAATTGAGCTTGTTTAAGTGGGTTTTGAAAAAGTGGGATCTTCCCATATGAAGAAGATTCAATTTTGAGTTGTCATTTAAATTATGCATTTGAAAGTTTCTGGATGATCACAAGGTGGGCCTTGATACTTTGTTATGAGTACATTCAAGGGGTGCAAAGATCCAGAAAAGTTTCTGTTAGGTTTTGAAAGTTTGAGACAGCCAAAGTAGGCATGGGAGTTAAATTGGTCAAAATGACCATTCACTTAATATATTGGTTTTGACTTAGTTTTCTTTAGGAAAAGTGTGGGGAATGTTTTAGATGATGTTCTTTTCACCTAAGAAACATTTTACAAGCAATGGATCACACAAACAAAGTGGTTTTAAAGAATTTCAAAATTCATGCATACACATATACATGCTTTCATGAATTGATTTAGAAAAGTTTTTGTTAACCCTAAACTTTAGGATTAGTGTTTTGTTGATCTAAGTTTGATATTTTTGGGATGTTACATGCATGATGTAGTACACTATAGTCGTTGACATAACACCAATGAAACACCGTTCACTAGTGTTACATCCCTCAGAGTAGTACAACAGAAGCATAGCAGGTCCAAGACATGAGTATAGGTTATAACTCAACTCTTTACACAAGATCCAGAGAACACTCTAGGTTAAAGAGAGAGAAGAAACTTCTTACGAAGAAGAATCAAGAATAAATAACTCATAGATACCATACTTATAAAACTAGTAGCTGAACTACTGGCTTGCATTGATGCTATTGCAATACTCTACAGAAGTAGGTTCTATGGTTAGAAATTCTATTCTTATCTATTCAACAACTTCGTCTTCACTTGAGTTGATATATATGTTGACTATTCAGCAACTTCGTCTTTACTTGAATAAATAACCTTTAGTCTTTCTCTTAGAATGGATAATATAACCAACCTATCATTTATTAGTAGCTAACCTCACATGGTCACTCCAAATGACTATTCAGATTCTAGTTGATAACTTAAACTAAACATTATTAGTATTTTTTAGCATCTACAACTTCTATCATAGCTCTACCATGGTATTTTCATACTTCTACCTCAAAATAATTCACTAAGTATTTGTCATACTTACACTTACATCATGGTTTCGGAGCTAATCTCACCATGATCTTGTTATCTTTTACCTATACATCATGATTTAAGAGCTAATGTAACCCTAATGACTTTGTTTCTCACTACCCTATCATTAAGTCTTAACCTAATTTCACTCCATCACGTAGAATTCTCAAGTGAATCCCACATGATTACTACTCACTACATCAACATTTATCCTACTAATATTCATCATGCTGCCTTTGGTTATCAACTGATACTAAGATTTTACTGTTCTTACTTAAATTCTAGGATTAGGCTAATTAAGACTACTTCAATTGATAACTTACACTTTCCTATAGTATCTTGGTGGTTTATGTCTCCCTTGGAGGACACTAAAGAGCACTATACTTGAGAAAAGATAAATAATTATTCCTAAGAAAGAATGACTTAAGCATATGACTTAGGTCTGACAAAGTTATCCTCAAGTGGATACTCATCACAAGTCATAAGATCATTTGGTTTAGATAAGATCGCTCCTATAGTCACTATCCAACCTACAGATCTTTCTAAAAGGGTTTTAATCCTAAGGTCAAAGCATATGCTCTGATACCAACTGCGGTGACCCAACATACCACTACATGATGTAGTACACTATAGTCGTTGAAATAACACCAATGAAACACCGTTCACTAGTGTTACATCCCTCAGAGTAGTACAACAGAAACATAGCAGGTCCAAGACATGACTATAGGTTACAACTCAACTCTTTACACAACATCTAGAGAACACTCTAGGTTAAAGAGAGAGAAGAAACTTCTTACGAAGAAGAATCAAGAATAAATAATCATAGCTACCATAATTATAAAACTAGTAGCTGAACTACTGGCTTGCATTGCTGATATTGCAATACTCTACAGAAGTAGGTTCTATGGTTAGAAATTCTATTCTTATCTATTCAGCAACTTCGTCTTCACTTGAGTTGATATATATGTTGACTTCATTGAAGAGCTTTATCTATTGATGATGATTCCTGGAGCATAACTTGATGTAGACGTCGTCTGTACTGGCTTTAGAACCTAGCAAGGGTTAAGAAGATACTTTGAGTACGAGCGTACTCAGCAAGTCCACTAGAAAAAAAGTGTTTGATGCACAATATCTACAGCCACAAAACATAGGTCGTAGGCAATGCAGTTTTCGTAAACATTTCTTCAAAGGTTGCTTTTATTCTGAAAAGCTATGTCCGTCAGCCTTCACGGGTTTACCAGAACCTTCATGGGGTTCCTTTCCCGCCGAGTTCGTAGCTCCTTCCCGGAACATGGAGTTAGAAGTAACAGTTCTTACACTCTACAGAGGTTGGTCACTTTACCCATGAGAGATCTTAGCTTTGTTGCACATCCGGGCCGCGAACCCGTTCACACTTCCTTGGTGTGAGGCCCAGACTAAGACCCAAGCCAATCACTGCCTTCTCCACGACCCCGCATGTCTCCTTGGTGTACGCCAGCCCACCTATTGAATTACGGCAATGGCAGTACAGACCGTTCAGATGCCGAAACTATCGTGGGATGTTGAGGGATCCCACCCATATGCTGCATATCCTCTACGAATTACCATAAATAATATGCATGCTACGAGTGATAACAGAGACGACCCGCACATCCAGCTCCATGCGAGAGGGAAAAGATACAGCTGACTTCTTTGTCCCATTCCAAATCTCAGGGTCAACGCGTAATATACGGCGCAAGAATCACTGGCGACATTGGTTGTTAGTCCTAGATAATATGTTCCTTTACCACTGGAACTCTTACAGTAGGTTATTACCTCATGGTAAATAACCTATAATCACATTATTATGAAAATAGTGTTTTCTGACCTTTTTCAAATGTAGGTGATGATAACACTGGATTTATAAAATACTTTACAGAAAATAACCAAAGTACATGAGCAAGTGTGAACTTGCCTTTTGTGATTGCAAGATTATGCACTCACGGTCTTCAAGACAATATAAGATCCAATAGCGGAAATCTGCATCATTGGTCCGGTAAGGACTAATGTTTAAAGAAGCAAGATGCTTTTATGCATAAGTAATGTAATGCAAGTTGGTAAACACGAATCCCGAGAATAACGTTGTTCTAGGGTTTGGATACCGGTAAGGGTTTCCTTGGAATGTGTTGCCCTTTTAGATTAAGTTTCATACATGTGCTTCTTATTAAGGCTTGTGAGTGTGTGGAAAACAACATGTATTTATACAACAATAAAATACACAGTATGTAATGCTACATAAGGTTGTTTACGTTTTAATTGTTTATCTTCAAGTTTTACTTTACAAGTAATGTCACTTATACAGAATTTAAGTATTAACAATCTTAGGATACACGTAAAGTATAAAGTAAAGTGATTGTGATTAGTTATTATTTGTTTTTCTGAAGTGGCAGAACGAATAACTTTTGAAGAACATTTTACTCAATTAGGCAGAAGCATTTAAGATTTTGAGTTAACCTTATGAGGCGTTCTTTCTAGTTATAGTCTTTAAGTCAGAAAGAATTGCCTTTATAGAAATAATGATATTAGTAGTATTTGAGACTTATCTATCTTGGTTTTTAACTGAGTTGGTTTGGTATTAAGATGCTTTATAACTTAATTACAACAGACCAAAGTTAACTATAAAGCATACAGTAAAGTCTTTAGTATTATACTCAAAGCTTGGTAACAATAAGTGACTTTAAGAATGTAGATATACTTAGGGTATATTACTTATGATACTTGTATTTTGTTCACTTTGTATTGATTCCTTAGAGTTACTTAAGAATGGCATTATTTCTTTTGAATAGTGGTTTCCTAATTGTTTAGTGGGATAGAATCATTTTCCTTTTTATGGATGAGCGGTTATAGTTTGTAAACAAAGAAATAATATTACTTAACTGCTTATGGATTCAATATAGTGTTTTGGTTTGTTTATAACTTGTAGTTGAAGTAAAAGAATGGTTTTAGCTTATTTCAATTATTCTTGGAGATTTTATGTTAAATAAGAATCTTTTTAGAAAATAATCTGCATTTATGGTTGAAGGATAATTCAATAATTGTATTTAAAGTGTGTTAAATCATTTTGGCTTCACACAACAATATTTAAGACTAATACTTTTTATTAGACTCAATTCATTAATTTAAGAAATATTAACAAATTTTATTTGTTATTATATGAATTATTAACTAAAGAAATAGGTTGAAATTCAAGTTATGAAAGTGTTTAACCTTTTTATTTAACTCAAAAGTGGAATATCACATTTTTAACATATAGGTATTATTTTTGTGATTATTTTGGTATTTTACATTTATTTTTGTGATTTAAAAATAATAAGATATGATTTTAATAAGGTTTATTACTTTAAAAAGACTTAATAAATAATAAATATTTAATTAAGAGGAATAATATTGCATGATTATAGTTTTAAACTATAATTCTTATTTTCCTAAGATTTTTTAGTATTTTATTTATATTTTTAACATAAATCACAAAATATTTATATTTTTACCATTATTAAAATATTAATTATCAAAGTATTAAAACTTTATAAAGCATTTATTAAATAATATTTATTTAAATAAACATCATAATAATATTTAGTAATAGTTTTAAGTTGTATATTTTATTTTTCTAATCAGTTTCATATATTATATGTATTTTTCTGATTTATAAAACAAAAGATATCAATTAAACAAGTTTTAATCATTTTTAGAAATTATTAAACATATTTAATGCGTCACTGCTGACATCATATCTTCTCTTAAACTTTCTACACAGCACCCTAAGCTAGCCCCCAGTCACTGACTGCTAGGGTCATTGCCATGTCATACGCCACCTCAGCAAAGCAGGACTCATGTGGTTTGACTGGTTGACTTGATGCAAGCATGATGTCATCATGACATCATCTCGCCGGTGATTCTCTAGTGGCAAGCAGCGGCGGCGATTCAGCGAAGATTGGCAAGCGTGGTTATTACGGATCGAAAGAGGACACGCCAGAGAACCTACTAGCAGCGGCGGTGGTTACACATGAACGTGGTGGAGATGATTCCATAAGCAATCGAGAGATTATAGAGGTGCTTGAGCATCAGCAACTCACCAGCGTTACAGTGGAGGGCTTAGTGTGACCGGAGGTGGTCGGAATCGATGGAGACGACGACGGAACCCGTCAGAGATGGAGGTGTCGATTGGCGTGATTGCAGCTCCTTCGGCCTACGCGTTGTTGGGAAATCGAACCAGCTGATCAAGGGGATCCTAACTGCGGTCTCAGCGGTTCAAGGGGAGCTGGGAAACATCGGCGACGAGCGGCTCCGGGAAGCTAGGTTTCGGCTCAGAGGGGAAATGGGGAAAGAGGAGGAGATAAGGTTTGTCTCTGCGCAGGAGGGGATCTTGTAGACGACCAGAAGCGCTGGCGTGGATCTTGGCGTGACCGGACGTTATGGCGCGGCGGCGGACGACGGCGATGCTGATAGCAAGCTGCTTGTGACGTCGGGGAGGAAGACGACAATAGTCATTTTGCAGAAAGCCCCCTGGAAAACCTTCAAACTCAACCCGCAGTCCCTCAGCTGGCCCACTTGTCAGCCAGAGAGATTTACTGGATGTTGTCCTAGCTAGGCCGCTACTGGGCTGCTATAGGTTGCTCGTGAGAAGCAGATAGGGAGAGAGGAAATGGACCACGGGCCAGAAATGCATTCCTCTATTTTTTTCTTGTTTTATTCTTTTTTCATTTTTTGTTTGTTTTCTGGTTTGTATTTTTAGATTTGGTTTGAACTTTCCTTTTTGGAATTTTATTTCCTGAATACTTGCAGCAACAATAAAGTTATTAAAAATCCATTTGTGAACTTTTATTATGTATTGTGATATTTTCTTTATTTCCTTTATATATATTCTTTTCTATAACATTGTTTTCACTTTTATTTGGAGTAATTAAGTTTTAAAATGTTTAATAATATTCATAGGGTTTATTTATATGTATTTAATCACATAGTATAGGATAGAATGGTTTATCATATTGGATCCCCACTTATTCCATGCTCATATGGGATGAGAGGTTAGAGAAATGAATTAAAGATTTTGTCTTATGATTATATATAGAATATTTATGAGATGTTGATGAGAAAACTTATTAATAAGTTTAGAGTTCTCAATTCTAATTACTCACCCTAGGGTTTAACGTACTTACTATACTTATTTTCTTTGTTTATGTGAATAAAGATTAATGGATAAATATACTATCTTATGTTTGAGATCAAAATGATATTATCTGGAATGTCTCATGAAAAGGATTTCATAAAGATAACTCTCTAAGCACATATGATTATGATAACTAGAAATGATAAAGATGTGCTTAGTTAATTTGTTATAGAAAAATATTCCTATGAAGCATTGTGGAAGCAAGATGATAGATCAATCAGATGAAATGGTAAAGATTTAGGGTCTATTGTTTAACAAGGATTCCTATATTCCATACTTCATAATTCTGGACTTCTAATTAAGGAATTCCTTTCCTAGATATATTACTTCTCTATATCCATCATCATGTGTTATCATGATGAGCTTTACTTCACAAGAATATTCTTATCCACCTTTTATTCTTCTAACACTTCTGGTAATTCCAATGAGCTAGATTCTAAAGCAATTCCTAATCTTTTCATATCTATACCTGGGTATATCAACAACTCTATTGCTAATAATGCCCCAATCCAACAAGTGGTTACTTCTAACTCCAATCATACTCTTCCTTAACCATCCATCACTAATATCACTTCAATAGATGTATACATCAAATCCCACTTCACCTCAAGTGCTTAGTATTTCCAAAGAGAAAATACTACTCCTATAATCCAATGTTATTTGAGCATCATCTTATTCATACTATCTTGTCTCTTCTTAACTCCAATATCTAACATTTCAACCTCACATTATATTAATGTGACTTGTAATGACTAATCTAGGATAATAAACCTATACTATGGTTCAATCATGTTTTATCCACCAATGTCCCTTATACTTGGTATAAGCATTCAATATTGGTGAATAAGGCATGATCATTATGATCCTTTATGGTTCAAGTTTCCAGTTGACTAAACAAGGCTTCTTAAATACAACACTACAGTTGTATTCTAATTATCTTCTGTTTAGCTCTATTGGATTAAGAGATATAATTCATTGACTATACCTACTTGATCTAATAGGACTACTCCTGGTACCAATCTTTAGACTTCATTCTTGTAATCTTCTTTGTTACCATATTGATTTGATTTCCTCAAATCACTCCCATCCTATAGATGACATCTAGAACTAGCATCTCTAGTTATCTCTTCTTACTTCTTTCTTTATAAGCCTTAAGTGAATGCTATAATAAGTACAAGAGTTGATAGATCAAGAATTGATAGGTTAAGAATTGGTGAATCAATAGTTGATTACTCAACATTGATGAACAACAAATATAAGGACATGATTCAATAGAGATGATAAGGATTGATATAGAAAGAAAGATTTATGGTGAATGATCTTGACTTGGTTTCTTTCCTACTCAAACTCACTATAGAGTTAAAGTTAGGTATTTCCATGATACACATGGTATAAGTAGATAAGATTAAGATATAGTTGTTACATTCTTATTATTTGTGTTATATCCTTAACTTGGTACTCATGAGTGATTATAATGAATACTATGATATGATGACCTAAGGATCAAATATAAATCATTAAGTAATGTATTAGGGTTTAGTTTTATTCCATTTGATCTACCCTTAGATCAAATCATGTTTACCCAAAATAAGGTTTTAGCAAAGTTCATATTGAAACTTATCGCAGTTAATTTGATGATCTACTTCAATTCCATCAAGCTAAGAGAAGCTTCAATCACTTTGAAAAGTTTTTATTTAAAAGCGCGAAAATTCTTCAGATTTTCTATGCATGAATGCAATGCACACATCTGTGTTCAGCTTATTTCTAAGCTCTAATGCTGGGATGTTACAGACTCTCTCCCTTAAAATAAACTTCGTCCTCGAAGTTCGCACTCTCATGTTTCGGAGTAATGAATTGTCTTGCAATGATTACGATATGTCTTAACTCCATGTTAACCTCAATGGGAATAATTGTAATATCCCATATTCATATCTTTTCCTTGAATCCTCATTATACTTGGTAATCTTCAACTTGTTGTCTCCAATACTCCAAAGTTCCTTTTACTTTACTCCCTTAGGGATATGTCCTTGTAAAATCCTTAAATTGAGGTCTCTGATTTAGTTGATTTCCCTAATTAAGTATCCTAAGCCAACTTCTTTACTTGATCATCGAACGTCCTTGCTAAACTATATAAGGTCTGGGAAGTCTCACTAAAACAAGTTTTAAAGTTTATTAATCAATAGTGTGGTTAAAAGACTAATCTTTGTTTTGCCATTGTATGATTTATACTGGGAATACTTCCGAATATTGGTTTTGAACACATTTAGTCCAAACCCATTTGAATTTCTTGTTCCTCTATTCATGACCAATTAGATGTGATTATTCACTCTTAAGGATCACTTAAGAGTTGTTTCCTCTAGACTTAGTCTGTTAGGTTTAATCTTTTATCACCTTCAAGCTTTTACCTTATTAAGCTTTAGGTAATCTTTCATTATCACCAATAGTACTTCTTCAACTTTTATTTATAATGTTTACTCTCCCCCTTAGGGTTTACTAATAGTCTTCAAACTGCCTATTTAGTATTTAGTGGCTTTATAATTAGAATATTGGTCTCTATCCATCTTATACTCTACCTAGTTAGAGCTTGATGAAAGATTGTACGGTGTATCCACACAATTGTGGATCTCCGAAGTGAATCTTTCAACATTATTTGTCTTACTACTTGAACATTTTCGCTTTGATAGGTCTGACTTTGCGAAGAGTTTTGAAAGACGGTCACTTTCAATTTTTATACTCCTTTGTGTCTTACTTATCTTAGGCCAAATTTTATGCTCTTTATGCAACCATTTAGATAATCTGGTTCACGGTGTCAACCAACTACCAGCTGCGGACAAGATACCAACAGTGGATCAATTACTAGCTATGGATCAAATACCAACTACGGATACTTACCAACTGGGAACCATCCTAGGGTGCATGTATTACCCTACGGTTCCCAACATACTTCTAGTCACTCTGAATTGTCAGAGCTTGAATACCATTTTGGATTCCAAAACTTCTTCTTTGTACTTATTCATGATAGTTCCATGAACGTGGTACAATTACTCCATTAACTTCTTAGCAATATTACCTGCTTTGTGGTGAATTTAAATTCATCACTTCTTGTTGCTCCATATATTTTCTATACTAATGTTCCTTCTTATTGATGTTTAGTAACTATTTGAACTTGATCCGTCCTTCAAATTGCGTTGATACTACTTATATTTTGCTTCATTCTTCAGGTAGGTCTTCATCTTGGTCTTTGAAACTCGTCACTCCCTTACACGATTTCCCATTCCTATCTAGGTCTATAAAATCAAGTAGTAACTGGATGTTGCACATGCATTTGCACATCAAGTCAAACTTCATGTACAGATCTAGTCAAACAAGAAGATCCAAGAAAAACAAATAAATCCAAATGTGGTACATATAACACACAATATTCTAAGCCTAGAATATAGTAGTTGAGTATAATATCTCTAGAATTCAGGATTAGCTGTGTAGTATATGACACCTCCTCATATAGGTTTACATTATGATACTTAGCACATAGTGTCAAACTATACTTTGTCTCAATATTTACCCAAATTTCTCAATTGCAACAGGATAATTTTAAACAAAGTGGTCTCAATTTGGTTTTGACTAACCTTTAGTCTTTCTCTTAGAATGGATAATATAACCAACCTATCATTTATTAGTAGCTAACCTCACATGGTCACTCCAAATGACTATTCAGATTCTAGTTGATAACTTAAACTAAACATTATTAGTAATTTTTAGCATCTACAACTTCTATCATAGCTCTACCATGGTATTTTCATACTTCTACCTCAAAATAATTCACTAAGTATTTGTCATACTTACACTTACATCATGGTTTCGGAGCTAATCTCACCATGATCTTGTTATCTTTTACCTATACATCATGATTTAAGAGCTAATCTAACCCTAATGACTTTGTTTCTCACTACCCTATCATTAAGTCTTAACCTAATTTCACTCCATCACGTAGAATTCTCAAGTGAATCCCACATGATTACTACTCACTACATCAACATTTATCCTACTGATATTCATCATGATGCCTTTGGTTATTAACTGATACTAAGATTTTACTGTTCTTACTTAAATTCTAGGATTAGGCTAATTAAGACTACTTCAATTGTTAACTTACACTTTCCTATAGTATCTTGGTGGTTTATGTCTCCCTTGGAGGACACTAAAGAGCACTATACTTGAGAAAAGATAAATAATTATTCCTAAGAAAGAATGACTTAAGCATATGACTTAGGTCTGACAAGGTTATCCTCAAGTGGATACTCATCACAAGTCATAAGATCATTTGGTTTAGATAAGATGGCTCCTATAGTCACTATCCAACCTACAGATCTTTCTAAAAGGGTTTTAATCCTAAGGTCAAAGCATATGCTCTGATACCAACTGCGGTGACCCAACATACCACTACATGATGTAGTACACTATAGTCGTTGACATAACACCAATGAAACACCGTTCACTAGTGTTACATCCCTCAGAGTAGTACAACAGAAACATAGCAGGTCCAAGACATGACTATAGGTTACAACTCAACTCTTTACACAACATCTAGAGAACACTCTAGGTTAAAGAGAGAGAAGAAACTTCTTACGAAGAAGAATCAAGAATAAATAACTCATAGCTACCATAATTATAAAACTAGTAGCTGAACTACTGGCTTGCATTGCTGATATTGCAATACTCTACAGAAGTAGGTTCTATGGTTAGAAATTCTATTCTTATCTATTCAGCAACTTCGTCTTCACTTGAGTTGATATATATGTTGACTTCATTGAAGAGCTTTAGCTTTTGATGATGATTCCTGGAGCATAACTTGATGTAGACGTTGTCTGTACTGGCTTTAGAACCTAGCAAGGGTTAAGAAGATACTTTGAGTACGAGCGTACTCAGCAATTCCACTAGAAAAGGATTGTTTTATGCACTATATCTACAGCCACAAAACATAGGTCGTAGGCAATGCAGTTTTCGTAAACATTTCTTCAAAGGTTGCTTTTATTCTGAAAAGCTATGTCCGTCAGCCTTCACGGGTTTACCAGAACCTTCATGGGGTTCCTTTCCCGCCGCGTTCGTAGCTCCTTCCCGGAACAGGGAGTTAGAAGTAATAGTTCTTACACTCTACAAAGGTGCGTCACTTTACCCATGAGAGATCTTAGCTTTGTTGCACATCCGGGCCGCGAACCCGTTCACACTTCCTTGGTGTGAGGCCCAGACTAAGACCCAAGCCAATCACTGCCTTCTCCACGACCCCGCATGTCTCCTTGGTGTACGCCAGCCCACCTATTGAATTACAGCAATTGCAGTACAGACCGTTCAGATGCAGAAACTATCGTGGGACGTTGAGGGCTCCCACCCATATGCTGCATATCCTCTACGAATTACCATAAATAATATGCATGCTACGAGTGATAACAGAGACGACCCACCCATCCAGCTCCATGCGAGAGGGAAAAGATACAGCTGACTTCTTTGTCCCATTCCAAATCTCATGGTCAACGCATAATATACTGCGCAAGGATCACTGGCGACATTGGTTGTTAAGTCCTAGATAATATGTTCCTTTACCACTGGAACTCTTATAGTAGGTTATTACCTCATGGTAAATAACCTATAATCACATTATTATGAAAATAGTGTTTTCTGACCTTTTTCAAATGTAGGTGATGACAACACTGGATTTATAAAATACTTTACAGAAAATAACCAAAGTACATGAGCAAGTGTGAACTTGCCTTTTGTGATTGCAAGATTATGCACTCACGGTCTTCAAGACAATATAAGATCCAATAGCGGAAATCTGCATCATTGGTCCGGTAAGGACTAATGTTTAAAGAAGCAAGATGCTTTTATGCATAAGTAATGTAATGCAAGTTGGTAAACACGAATCCCGAGAATAACGTTGTTCTAGGGTTTGGATACCGGTAAGGGTTTCCTTGGAATGTGTTGCCCTTTTAGATTAAGTTTCATACATGTGCTTCTTATTAAGGCTTGTGAGTGTGTGGAAAACAACATGTATTTATACAACAATAAAATACACAGTATGTAATGCTACATAAGGTTGTTTACGTCTTAATTGTTTATCTTCAAGTTTTACATTACAAGTAATGTCACTTATACAGAATTTAAGTATTAACAATCTTAGGATACACGTAAAGTATAAAGTAAAGTGATTGTGATTAGTTATTATTTGTTTTTCTGAAGTGGCAGAAGGAATAACTTTTGAAGAACATTTTACTCAATTAGGCAGAAGCATTTAAGATTTTGAGTTAACCTTATGAGGTGTTCTTTCTAGTTATAGTCTTTAAGTCAGAAAGAATTGCCTTTATAGAAATAATGATATTAGTAGTATTTGAGACTTATCTATCTTGGTTTTTAACTGAGTTGGTTTGGTATTAAGATGCTTTATAACTTAATTACAACAGACCAAAGTTAACTATAAAGCATACAGTAAAGTCTTTAGTATTATACTCAAAGCTTGGTAACAATAAGTGACTTTAAGAATGTAGATAGCCTTAGGGTGTATTACTTATGATACTTGTATTTTGTTCACTTTGTATTGATTTCTTAGAGTTACTTAAGAATGGCATTATTTCTTTTGAATAGTGGTTTCCTAATTGTTAAGTGGGATAGAATCATTTTCCTTTTTATGGATGAGCGGTTATAGTTTGTAAACAAAGAAATAATATTACTTAACTGCTTATGGATTCATTATAGTGTTTTGGTTTGTTTATAACTTGTAGTTGAAGTAAAAGAATGGTTTTAGCTTATTTCAATTATTCTTGGAGATTTTATGTTAAATAAGAATCTTTTTAGAAAATAATCTGCATTTATGGTTGAAGGATAATTCAATAATTGTATTTAAAGTGTGTTAAATCATTTTGGCTTCATACAACAATATTTAAGACTAATACTTTTTATTAGACTCAATTCATTAATTTAAGAAATATTAACAAATTTTATTTGTTATTATATGAATTATTAACTAAAGAAATAGGTTGAAATTCAAGTTATGAAAGTGTTTAACCTTTTTATTTAACTCAAAAGTGGAACATCACATTTTTAACATATAGGTATTATTTTTGTGATTATTTTGGTATTTTACATTTATTTTTGTGATTTAAAAATAATAAGATATGATTTTAATAAGGTTTATTACTTTAAAAATACTTAATAAATAATAAATATTTAATTAAGAGGAATAATATTGCATGATTATAGTTTTAAACTATAATTCTTATTTTCCTAAGATTTTTTAGTATTTTATTTATATTTTTAACATAAATCACAAAATATTTATATTTTTACCATTATTAAAATATTAATTATCAAAGTATTAAAACTTTATAAAGCATTTATTAAATAATATTTATTTAAATAAACATCATAATAATATTTAGTAATAGTTTTAAGTTGTATAATTTATTTTTCTAAACATATTCATATATTATATGTATTTTTCTGATTTATAAAACAAAAGATATCAATTAAAGAAGTTTTAATCATTTTTAGAAATTATTAAACATATTTAATGCGTCACTACTGACATCATCTCCTCTGTTAAACTTTCTACACTGCACCCTAAGCTAGCCCCCAGTCACTGACTGGTGGGGTCATTGCCATGTCATACGGCACCTCAGCAAAGCAGGACCCGTGTGGTTTGACTGGTTGACCTGATGCAAGCATGATGTCATCATGACATCATCTCGCTGGTGATTCTCTAGTGGCAAGCAGCGGCGGCGATTCAACGAAGATTGGCAAGCGTGGTTGTTACGGTTCGAAAGAGGACACGCCAGAGAACCTACTAGCAGCGGCGCCACTCGGATATGGTCACCGGAGGATGGCCGGCGACGAGAGATGGCGGCGGTGGTTACACATGAACATGGTGGACATGATTCCAGAAGCAATCGAGAGATTAGAGAGGTGCCTGAGCATCATCAACTCACCAGCATTGCAGTGGAGGGCTTAGTGTGACCGGAGGTGGTCGGAATCGATGGAGACGACGACGGAACCCGTCGGAGATGGAGGTGTCGATTGGCGTGATTGGAGCTCCTTCGGCCTGCGCTTTGTGGGGCAATCGAACCAGATGATCAAGGGGATCCTAACTGCGGTCTAGCGGTTCAAGGGGAGCTCGGAAACGTCGGCGACGAGCGGCTCCGGCGAGGCTAGGTTTCGGCTCAGAGGGGAAATGGGGAAAGATGAGGAGATAGGGCGTGTCTCTGCGCAGGAGGGGATCTTGTAGATGACCAGAAGCGGTGGCGTGGATCTTGGCGCGACCAGACGTCATGGTGCAGCGGCGGACGGCGGCGATGCTGACAGCAAGCTGCTTGTGACGTCAGGGAGGAAGACGACGACGGTCATTTTGCAGAAAGCCCCCTGGAAAACCTTCAAACTCAACCCGCAGTCCCTCAGCTGGCCCACTTGTCAGCCAGAGAGATTTACTGGATGTTGTCCTAGCTAGGCCGCTACTGGGATGCTGTAGGTTGCTCGTGAGCAGCAGATAGGGAGAGAGGAAATGGACCACGGGCCAGAAATGTATTCCTCTATTTTTTTCTTGTTTTATTCCTTTTTCATTTTCTTTTTGTTTTCTGGTTTGTATTTTTAGATTTGGTTTGAACTTTCCTTTTTGGAATTTTATTTGCTGAATACTTGCAGCAACAATAAAGTTATTAAAAATCCATTTGTGAACTTTTATTATGTATTGTGATATTTTCTTTATTTCCTTTATATATATTCTTTTCTATAACATTGTTTTCACTTTTATTTGGAGTAATTAAGTTTTAAAATGTTTAATAATATTCATAGGGTTTATTTATATGTATTTAATCACATAGTATAGGATAGAATGGTTTATAATATTGGATCCCCACTTATTCCATGCTCATATGCGATGAGAGGTTAGAGAAATGAATTAAAGATTTTGTCTTATGATTATATATAGGATATTTATGAGATGTTGATGAGAAAACTTATTAAGAGCACCAGCAGCGGAAGCCACCACTATCGACTGCCCCATCAGGAAAAGGTGTTGTCAAGCAGCGGTATTGATTTGTTTTCTCCAACGGAAGCAGCAACATAAATCGCTCGTGTGACGAAAGAAAAGGAACGAAGCAGGTCAGTGGTAGCGCATGCAGCTCTCTTGCGTGAGATGGCAGGACCAGACTTTTCTTTGGAGCGGCCGTCTCCTGCAGAAGCAACACCGACAATGTCCGAAGCAAAAATCCTGACCATCCAAACCTATAAAGCCTGTGGGGCAGCTGGTTGAGGCTATGCGTTGGCCATGCCCTAATAAGTTTAGAGTTCTCAATTCTAATTACTCACCCCAGGGTTTAAGGTACTTACCATACTTATTTTATTTTGTTTGTGTAAATAAATATTAATGGCTAAATATACTATCTTTATGTTTGAGATCAAAATGATATTATCTAGAATGTCTCATGAAAAGGATTTGATAAAGATAACTCTCTAAGCACATATGATTATGATAACTAGAAATGATAAAGATGTGCTTAGTTAATTTGTTATAGGAAAATATTCCTATGAAGCATTGTGGAAGCAAGATGATAGATCAATCAGATGAAATGGATAATATGTTAGGTAAAGATTTAGGGTCTAGTGTTTAACAAGGATTCCTATATTCCATACTTCATAATTCTGGACTTCTAATTAAGGAATTCCTTTCCTAGATATATTACTTCTCTATATCCATCATCATGTGTTATCATGATGAGCTTTACTTCACAAGAATATTCTTATCCACCTTTTATTCTTCTAACACTCCTGGTAATTCCAATGAGCTGGATTCTAAAGCAATTCCTAATCTTTTCATATCTATACCTGGGTATATCAACTACTCTATTGCTAATAATGCCCCAATCCAACAAGTGGTTACTTCTAACTCCAATCATACTTTTCCTTAACCATCCTTCACTAATATCACTTCAATAGATGTATACATCAAATCCTACTTCACCTCAAGTGCTTAGTATTTCCAAAGAGAAAATACTACTCCTATAATCCAATGTTATTTGAGCATCATCTTATTCATACTATCTTGTCTGTTCTTAACTCCAATATCTAATATTTCAACCTCACATTATATTAATGTGACTTGTAATGACTAATCTAGGATAATAAACCTATACTATGGTTCAATCATGTTTTATCCACCAATGTCACTTATACTTGGTATAAGCATTCAATATTGGTGAATAAGGCATGATCATTATGATCCTTTATGGTTCAAGTTTCCAGTTGACTAAACAAGGCTTCTTCAATACAACACTACAGTTGTATTCTAATTATCTTCTGTTTAGCTCTATTGGATTAAGAGATATAATTCATTGACTATACCTACTTGATCTAATAGGACTACTCCTGGTAACAATCTTTAGACTTCATTCTTGTAATCTTCTTTGTTACCATATTGATTTGATTTCCTCAAATCACTCCCATCCTATAGATGACATCTAGAACTAGCATCTCTATTTATCTCTTCTTACTTCTTTCTTTATAAGCCTTAAGTGAATGCTATAATAAGTACAAGAGTTGATAGATCAAGAATTGATAGGTTAAGAATTGGTGAATCAATAGTTGATTACTCAACATTGATGAACAACAAATATAAGGATAGGATTCAATAGAGATGATAAGGATTGATATAGAAAGAAAGATTTATGGTGAATGATCTTGACTTGGTTTCTTTCCTACTCAATCTTACTATAGAGTTAAAGTTAGGTATTTCCATGATACACATGGTATAAGTAGATAAGATTAAGATATAGTTGTTACATTCTTATTATTTGTGTTATATCCTTAACTTGGTACTCATGAGTGATTATAATGAATACTATGATATGATGACCTAAGGATCAAATATAAATCATTAAGTAATGTATTAGGGTTTAGTTTTATTCCATTTGATCTACCCTTAGATCAAATCATGTTTACCCAAAATAAGGTTTTAGCAAAGTTCATATTGAAACTTATCGCAGTCAATTTGATGATCTACTTCAATTCCATCAAGCTAAGAGAAGCTTCAATCACTTTGAAAAGTTTTTATTTAAAAGCGCGAAAATTCTTCAGATTTTCTATGCATGAATGCAATGCACACATCTGTGTTCAGCTTATTTCTAAGCTCTAATGCTGGGATGTTACAGACTCTCTCCCTTAAAATAAACTTCGTCCATAAGCAATCGAGAGATTAGAGAGGTGCTTGAGCATCAGCAACTCACCAGCGTTACAGTGGAGGGCTTAGTGTGACCGGAGGTGGTCGGAATCGATGGAGACGACGACGGAACCCGTCAGAGATGGAGGTGTCGATTGGCGTGATTGCAGCTCCTTCGGCCTACGCGTTGTTGGGAAATCGAACCAGCTGATCAAGGGGATCCTAACTGCGGTCTCAGCGGTTCAAGGGGAGCTGGGAAACATCGGCGACGAGCGGCTCCGGGAGGCTAGGTTTCGGCTCAGAGGGGAAATGGGGAAAGAGGAGGAGATAGGGTTTGTCTCTGCGCAGGAGGGGATCTTGTAGACGACCAGAAGCGCTGGCGTGGATCTTGGCGTGACCGGACGTTATGGCGCGGCGGCGGACGACGGCGATGCTGATAGCAAGCTGCTTGTGACGTCGGGGAGGAAGACGACAATAGTCATTTTGCAGAAAGCCCCCTGGAAAACCTTCAAACTCAACCCGCAGTCCCTCAGCTGGCCCACTTGTCAGCCAGAGAGATTTACTGGATGTTGTCCTAGCTAGGCCGCTACTGGGCTGCTATAGGTTGCTCGTGAGAAGCAGATAGGGAGAGAGGAAATGGACCACGGGCCAGAAATGCATTCCTCTATTTTTTTCTTGTTTTATTCTTTTTTCATTTTTTGTTTGTTTTCTGGTTTGTATTTTTAGATTTGGTTTGAACTTTCCTTTTTGGAATTTTATTTCCTGAATACTTGCAGCAACAATAAAGTTATTAAAAATCCATTTGTGAACTTTTATTATGTATTGTGATATTTTCTTTATTTCCTTTATATATATTCTTTTCTATAACATTGTTTTCACTTTTATTTGGAGTAATTAAGTTTTAAAATGTTTAATAATATTCATAGGGTTTATTTATATGTATTTAATCACATAGTATAGGATAGAATGGTTTATCATATTGGATCCCCACTTATTCCATGCTCATATGGGATGAGAGGTTAGAGAAATGAATTAAAGATTTTGTCTTATGATTATATATAGAATATTTATGAGATGTTGATGAGAAAACTTATTAATAAGTTTAGAGTTCTCAATTCTAATTACTCACCCTAGGGTTTAACGTACTTACTATACTTATTTTCTTTGTTTATGTGAATAAAGATTAATGGATAAATATACTATCTTATGTTTGAGATCAAAATGATATTATCTGGAATGTCTCATGAAAAGGATTTCATAAAGATAACTCTCTAAGCACATATGATTATGATAACTAGAAATGATAAAGATGTGCTTAGTTAATTTGTTATAGAAAAATATTCCTATGAAGCATTGTGGAAGCAAGATGATAGATCAATCAGATGAAATGGTAAAGATTTAGGGTCTATTGTTTAACAAGGATTCCTATATTCCATACTTCATAATTCTGGACTTCTAATTAAGGAATTCCTTTCCTAGATATATTACTTCTCTATATCCATCATCATGTGTTATCATGATGAGCTTTACTTCACAAGAATATTCTTATCCACCTTTTATTCTTCTAACACTTCTGGTAATTCCAATGAGCTAGATTCTAAAGCAATTCCTAATCTTTTCATATCTATACCTGGGTATATCAACAACTCTATTGCTAATAATGCCCCAATCCAACAAGTGGTTACTTCTAACTCCAATCATACTCTTCCTTAACCATCCATCACTAATATCACTTCAATAGATGTATACATCAAATCCCACTTCACCTCAAGTGCTTAGTATTTCCAAAGAGAAAATACTACTCCTATAATCCAATGTTATTTGAGCATCATCTTATTCATACTATCTTGTCTCTTCTTAACTCCAATATCTAACATTTCAACCTCACATTATATTAATGTGACTTGTAATGACTAATCTAGGATAATAAACCTATACTATGGTTCAATCATGTTTTATCCACCAATGTCCCTTATACTTGGTATAAGCATTCAATATTGGTGAATAAGGCATGATCATTATGATCCTTTATGGTTCAAGTTTCCAGTTGACTAAACAAGGCTTCTTAAATACAACACTACAGTTGTATTCTAATTATCTTCTGTTTAGCTCTATTGGATTAAGAGATATAATTCATTGACTATACCTACTTGATCTAATAGGACTACTCCTGGTACCAATCTTTAGACTTCATTCTTGTAATCTTCTTTGTTACCATATTGATTTGATTTCCTCAAATCACTCCCATCCTATAGATGACATCTAGAACTAGCATCTCTAGTTATCTCTTCTTACTTCTTTCTTTATAAGCCTTAAGTGAATGCTATAATAAGTACAAGAGTTGATAGATCAAGAATTGATAGGTTAAGAATTGGTGAATCAATAGTTGATTACTCAACATTGATGAACAACAAATATAAGGACATGATTCAATAGAGATGATAAGGATTGATATAGAAAGAAAGATTTATGGTGAATGATCTTGACTTGGTTTCTTTCCTACTCAAACTCACTATAGAGTTAAAGTTAGGTATTTCCATGATACACATGGTATAAGTAGATAAGATTAAGATATAGTTGTTACATTCTTATTATTTGTGTTATATCCTTAACTTGGTACTCATGAGTGATTATAATGAATACTATGATATGATGACCTAAGGATCAAATATAAATCATTAAGTAATGTATTAGGGTTTAGTTTTATTCCATTTGATCTACCCTTAGATCAAATCATGTTTACCCAAAATAAGGTTTTAGCAAAGTTCATATTGAAACTTATCGCAGTCAACTTGATGATCTACTTCAATTCCATCAAGCTAAGAAAAGCTTCAACCACTTTGACAAGTTTTTATTTAAAAGCGTGAAAATTCTTCAGATTTTCTATGCATGAATGCAATGCACACATCTGTGTTCAGCTTATTTCTAAGCTCTAATGCTGGGATGTTACAGAGTCCCCCCCTTAAAATAAACTTCGTCCTCGAAGTTCGCACTCTCATGTTTCGGAGTAATGAATTGTCTTGCAATGATTACGATATGTCTTAACTCCATGTTAACCTCAATGGGAATAATTGTAATATCCCATATTCATATCTTTTCCTTGAATCCTCATTATACTTGGTAAGCTTCAACTTGTTGTCTCCAATACTCCAAGGTTCCTTTTACTTTACTCCCTTAGGGATATGTCCTTGTAAAATCCTTAAATTGAGGTCTCTGATTTAGTTGATTTCCCTGATTAAGTATCCTAATCCAACTTATTTACTTGATCATCGAACTTCCTTGCTAAACTATATAAGGTCTGGGAAGTCTCACTAAAACAAGTTTTAAAGTTTATTAATCAATAGTGTGGTCAAAAGACTAATCTTTGATTTGCCATTGTATGATTTATACTAGGAATACTTCCGAATATTGGTTTTGAACACATTTAGTCCAAACCCATTTGAATTTCTTGTTCCTCTATTCATGACCAATTAGATGTGATTATTCACTCTTAAGGATCACTTAAGAGTTGTTTTCTCTAGACTTAGTTTGTTAGGTTTAATCTTTTATCACCTTCAAGCTTTTACCTTATTAAGCTTTAGATAATCTTTCATTATCACCAATAGTACTTCTTCAACTTTCATTTATAATGTTTACTCTCCCCCTTAGGGTTTACTAATAGTCTTCACGGCCCATGAAGATTTTCGGGTGGCCCAAGCCCATGACGTCTTCGGATCTTTGGAGAGCAAGACTAGAACAGATAGAATATTCAAAGGGGCAAACCATAAACTTGTAACTGAATCGATCCGTGCCCGGAACCTGCCTAGGTTAGGAGGACACGACGAGGAGGCTCTCTCTCACCTCATACACACCTCCACGCCAGATTGCATCTGCGCATCCCTATACTTTTCGGTTCCGCCGTAATCAAGTGCAGACAAGCAGGAGTAGGGTTTTCCCGTCGGGGGCCTGAACCTGGGTAAATCTCGTGTCCCCTGGTTGCTTGTCTGCTAACCGTTCCGCAATCTCCAGCACCCCATCTTCTCTAAAACCCAAGTCCATAACAATGGGCATTGACGAGATTAAACCTTATCAATATAAGGACATGGATTATACTTGGCATCATGTGGACAATTGTGTATTAACAAATGTATATAGGCAACTTATAGATCTGAGTCTCAATGTGGTGAATGGCGAGAGTAAAATGCATGACCAAACTATATCTCGACCTCTCTTGGTTTTCCCCAGCCAACTTTTGCAATCAGAGTATCCGTGTATCCTTGGTTTGCAGCTGGCCTTGAACGAGCAACTTAGAAGGCTTGAAATACCACCTAACTTCCTCCAGCGCCAGGTTTGATGAAATGTGCACATTTATTTGATTAGTATAGCAAGATGGACTTTTTTCTATTGTTTTGCAAGTGTTAGTGTAAGGTAATCAATTGCACGTTATGTATTCCAAAGAGCCTAATCAATTTTCCACTCCGTGTTTAGGATTCGACCAACACTTAATCCTATGGTGTTCGGTTTACAAAATTTACAATTGTACACAATTTGAGATTATACTACATGTGAGAGGCATACTTGGATCGGGTTACTAGATTGCACTCGGGAATTTGTTAGTATCTGTATTTTTGTTGTCATGTATATCACTGTTATACGGGCTCTCTCGAAGTACTAACAAACTAGACCAAGGTATTAGGAATCTTATATGTAAATATTTTGTTGGACATTCTATTCATGTTGTACTTTTTATCGCTAAAAGGACCACATGCTAATGTGTTGGTACATCAACTTCTCACGGGGACTCGGGAAGCATTGGTGCGATACAACGATGATCCAATATTGATTTGTATATTTTCTCCCCTGTATATTTTCTTTTAGAGTTATGCTCGATTCAACTAAATGTATCATCCCTTTTCTTATTAAATTAGATGTTTAGTTATTTTTATTTACTTTTTCGTGAATGTTTGGTTTAGTGCTTATATTTTGTGTTTTAAAGCATCTCCAACCAAAGTACTAAAATTTAGATGATCAAAAGCCTCCCTATCCTTTTGTGGAGTAAATTTGCTCCTCTAAAAAAAGTGTAGTTCCTCCCTATCAAACACTCTTTATGCGTATCTGTGGAAGAAACCTATGATTAATAACTAAATCAACAACTCCAGCAGCTGTGTGTGCTGCCTTTCCCTATTGACTATCGCCCCGTTATCGAAGCCAATGTCTTGGGAGAAGACGACGGCGGGCGGAGCCGCAAATCAACCAAATCCGCTTTGGGTACCTCCTGCCTTCCTGTTTCCGGGTGCTCCTCTCCCCCGTGCCACGGTTGCCAGTACTCCTAGTCTATGCCTTCTCTGACAACGGTCTTCGACTTCGCCAAGGACGCGTGTGCCCTAGATGAAGGAGAAGCAGTGGAGGCCTTCCCGGGGCCAGTGGAGGCATTCTCGAGGCCGACGGAGAAGCCGCGGAGGCCGGGGTCCAGATAGACTAGGTTTGGTTTAAAGGACAAAAACTGAAATTTTACTCTTAGCACTTTTTAGGAGATCGGCTGCGATTGCTCTTAGGTGCTTCATTTCATGCTTTTTAGGGTATCTTTGGCTTCATTTTATGTTGACAAGCCTAAAGAAAGCATATTGACAACCCTTTCAAGATAAATAAAGGTCACGATCACCTTGACAGAACATGAAAAATGCAACGAACTAGAAAAATATTTCGCAAGATAAAAATGGGTGCAGCAAAGCACCCCTGCCCAAATAGCGATACAACGAATGGGTAAGCTACCCGTATCACCAAAAGAAATAAAAATCCAAAGTGAAGCCAGATATGCACACACCAAAGCCAAAAAAAAAAACACAAAAAACAAAAAATAGCGCAGCAAAGCTCGCAGGGTCCATCTAGTACCAAAAGCTAATAACCCACAATTCTAACGTTTCTGATTCCAGCCACTCTGCTTTCAAGATGGATTCAATAAAGATATAAACAACGCAGATGTCTGTATAAAAATTAAAAGTAGATAAAGTGCACCTCGACTCACGTATGCATCCTTTCTTTCGTTCGGTCAACTCTGACTATCACTTTGGCTTGTTCATTACAACAACAATACCGTAGTCTCCAACAAACAAAAAAGGTATAATGACGCATTGTTAATTAATCTGAGGTCGTTTGGTATCCATTATTTGGGCCTAGAATTTTGGAATTTATTTTGCAATTTTATTCCTTTTGGTTGGCATGGAATTGAGCCATCATTTTATTTAGCAAATCTATCCAAATATCCCTATGTGTAAACTTAATTTCTATCAGACATGTCATTTCTAAATTTTGGTGGCAGCCAAACATATACTCCCTCCGATCCATATTACTTGTCATTAAAATGGATGTATCTAGACATGTTTTAGTGCTAGATACATCCTTTTCAACGATAAGTAATATGGATCGGAGAGAGTAGTTGTTTTGGAATCATAATATAAATAAAATGAATCAATGTATTCATTTCATTTCTACTGAATGAAATGAATACCTAGTATAAAAGTAATTAGGGTTTTTTTGGCTGTACACCAATACGGCGCACGCCCTCTCATTATATATTGCCAATACATGGTGGTTTACAAGGATACAATTAAGGTACTGATCCGATCCTATAATCAAGGGATACGGGTGATCAGTTTCCATCTATACAGATATCCTATGCTATACGCTACAGGTATATTAACACACCCTCTCAATCACAACGCTCAAAGATTAAGATTGTGTTTGAACAAGTCCTGTAGTTGTACGGACAATGGTTTTGTGAAACCATCTGCAACTTGATCTTGAGACGGAATAAACCATATATCCAATACCTTGCGCGCCACACGATCTCGGACGAAGTGGAAATCAACTTCGATGTGCTTGGTTTGTGCATGAAAGACTGAATTTGCCGACAAATAAGTCGCACCAAGATTGTCGCACCACAAGCAAGCTGGACGAGGCTGAAAAATGCCAAGTTCACCGAGAAGCGACTGTATCCATACGATCTCTGCTGTAGCATTAGCCAATGCTTTGTATTCTGCTTCAGTACTAGATCGAGAGACAGTGGCCTGTTTGCGCGCACTCCAGGAGATCAAGTTGGGTCCAAAGAAGACTGCATAACCACCAGTAGACTTCCTATCATCAGGGCATCCTGCCCAATCGGCATCTGAGAAGGCACTCACCAAGGTGGAAGAAGAACGCCAAATCAACATACCAGTAGATGCAGTGAGATTAAGATAACGAAGTATCCTTTTCACCGCCGTCCAATGCACACTGGTAGGAGAATGGAGAAACTGGCACACCTTGTTGACAGAGTAAGCAATATCCGGGCGTGTATGGACCAAGTGCTGAAGAGCACCAACAGTGCTGCGGTACTTGGTAGCATCATCAGGACTGAGAGGCTCACCAACAGAGAGGGACAACTTATCCGTAGTGGACATCGGTGTAGAAACACCCTTGCAGCCGGTCATACCAACACGCTGAAGCAAATCATGAATATACTTGGTCTGAGAAAGGATAAGACCATCGACTGAAGACTGTACCTCAATGCCAAGGAAGAAGTGCAAATCACCAAGATCCTTGAGAGCAAAGGAATCATGCAAATCACGAAGCAAGTCCTGAATAGCAGCTGGAGAAGAGCCCGTGACAATGATGTCATCAACATAAACCAGGACATATAAGACAATATCGCCAGAGCGGAAAATAAATAGCGATGTGTCAGCCCGAGAAGGAGTAAACCCAAAAGACTGCAGCTTGGAACTGAGGCGAGCAAACCAAGCACGAGGAGCCTGTTTAAGCCCATATAAAGCCTTCTGAAGCTTGCAGACGAAGTGCGGACGACTCACATCCGTGTACCCAGCGGTTGTCTCATATAGACTTCTTCTTCCAGAACACCATGCAAAAACGCGTTCTGAACGTCCAATTGGCGAAGATTCCAACCACGGGAAACCGCAAAGGACAAAACAAGACGAATAGTTGCCGGTTTAACCACCGGACTGAAGGTCTCCTCGTAATCAAGACCATAACGCTGACGAAAACCCTTCGCCACCAGCCGGGTCTTATAGCGATCAATGGAGCCATCGGACTTGTGCTTGACCTTGTAAACCCACTTGCAGTCGATGACGTTGTGATTATGAACAGGGGGAACAAGAGACCAAGTGCCATTATGGTTGAGGGCATCAATTTCATGGTCCATAGCAGCCTTCCAGTGCGGCGAAGAGAGAGCCGCATTAAGCGAGCCAGGCTCAGCAGAAGGAGCAGCAGAGAGACCATATCGAACCGTGCCGTCTGTCCGAACAAGAGGCTTCAGGTTGCCGGTGCGAAGACGTGTCACGGGACCGGGAGGTGGCGGAGGTGGTGGAGGTGTCACCGCCGGGCTTGGAGGCGGGAAAGAGCCGGTCGACGGAGAGGACGATGAAGGCGAGGAGGCATGACCCACTGCAGAGGTTGCCGATGAAGCGGGCGAGGGAGCCGCTGTCTCACTGTCGCTGGAGGGATCACTTGCGACATCGCTGTGATCAGCACCATGATGGACCTCGTGGTGGGCTGCATGCGAGGCTGTAGTAGAGGCACCAGGGGCAGCGCCTGGCAGCGGACGTGCCAGGAATCGTAGTGCAGCTGCCATCATCACCATGTACCTGACGCTGCAACAGGGGACTAGGAACAAAAACAAGTGATTCATTTGCATGATCATTAGTCATATGGCCACTATCAATACCCGGAAAAAGGAGCTCTTCGGAAAGTATGCGAGGACCAGCGTTAGGAGCGGAATCGGAAAAGGGAAAAACATGCTCGTCGAATACGACGTCGCGAGATATATAAAGGCGTCCAGTGGAAAGATCAAGACATTTGTATCCTTTGTGAATCATACTATAACCGATAAAGACACACCGACGAGAACGGAACTCAAGTTTCCGAGCATTATAAGCGCGAAGATGAGGCCAGCACGCGCACCCAAAAACTTTAAGAAAAGAATAATTGGGTGTATGACCAAAGAGGCGTGTAAGAGGTGTAGAGTTCTCTATGACAGGGCTCGGCAAGCGATTTATCAAGTAGCTAGCGGTGCTAAAAGCTTCATCCCAATATTTTAAAGGAACATGGGAGTGAGCAAGAAGAGCCAAACCCATCTCAACTATGTGTCGGTGTTTGCGCTCAACAGCACCGTTTTGTTGATGGGTATGCGGGCAAGAGACACGATGGTCAATGCCAATCCGCTGAAATAAAGAGTGGAGTTTGCGATACTCGCCACCCTAGTCGGTCTGCACAGAATTTAGCAAGTTGGCGCTCAACAAGGGATTGAAATTGAGTAAAGATAGGAAATACATCAGCTTTAGTTTTAATTGGATAAAACCACACAAATTTACTGAAATCATCAATAAAACTCACATAATATTTAAAACCACCCGCCGAAGGAATGGCTGGGCCCCATACATCAGAATAAATGAGTTCAAGAGGAGATGTAGAAAGTTTATGAGTATGAGTATAAGGTAGCTGATGACTCTTGGCTTGTTGACATGCATCACAAACCGACAATTTATTGGATCCCTTGGAAAAACCTAAATTATTTGACTGAAGAATCCGACGCACAACAGGGAACGCCGGATGACCAAAGCGGTGATGCCAAAGCTCCTGGCTTGGAGACGTGGCGAAATAGGCGTGCTTCTTGGACAGAGAAGATGACGCCGAAACGAGAGGATAGAGTCCCCCCTCACATCCCCCTCGAAGAAGAACCCTCTTCGTGGCCCCATCCTTCACAAAAAAATGCCATGGATGATATTCTAGAAATACATCATTATCAACAGCTAGACGATGGACAGAAACAAGATTTTTTGTAGCCGAAGGAATGTGAAGAATATTATTTAGAGAGAGATCTTTAACCGGGGTATTAATAGATGTTTGGCCAATATGTTTAATGGTCATACCTGAACCATTCGCAGTTTGAACCTGATCACGCCCGTAGTACTTGTCGCGGAAGGTCAAGCGATCAAGCTCGCCGGTGATGTGGTCCGTTGCTCCCGTGTCCGTGTACCACGGAGACTCATTGCGATTGTTCTGAATATAGGCAGCGACGTGCTCCTCCTCTTCACTTTGAAGGGAGTGATTGAACCGGTCTTTACACTGCAACGCAGTGTGGCCATAAACCTTGCAGACTTGACAGCGAGGGCCGCGGTTGCGATTGTTGTTGCGTCTCCCACCGCCGCCTTGATTCTTTTGCTGCTGCTGCTGGCGGTTGTCATAGCGAGGTCCGCCGCCACCGCCGCCCTGGTTGCCGTTGCCGCCATAGCGGCCGCCATTGCCGCCGCGGTGTCCGCCTTGATGCAAGTAGCCACCGCCGCCTCCTTGGTTCAGGTAGCCGCCACCGCCTCCCTGCGGTGGGTATCCACCACTGCCACCCTGGTTTGGAGCGCCACCGCCGCCACGGTAGCCACGCGCGGCAGCGTTCGCGGAGGCGCTAAACTGGCGCATGCGAGCCTGCTGCTCTAGGGTTTGCTCGGTGGTGATGAAGTGCGAGAATAAGTCCGATAAGGACATGACGCACCCTTGCAGATTGTAGGCCTGGTTGAGGGAGTTGTACTCCTCGTCTAAACCGGCCAAGATGTAGCTGATGAGCTCGGAATCATCGATCGGGCGGCCAGCTGCCGTCATCTGATCGGCCAAGATCTTCATGCGCCCAAAGTAGTCGGACGCGGAGAGGTCGTTCTTGCGCGTGTGCGCAATTTGGACACTGTCAACACCCGGATTTTTCAATCCTAGATGCCTGTTATGCCATACATCGCAATCCCAGGATTACCATTTTTGCGAGACATAACAGAATTGGATACCATAGTACTTCATCCATTACAACGATACATAAGTTCTTACACAAATAGGGATCTCATGATCCAGTCCTTAATACAACATCAAGCAGCGGAATACGGCATAATAACGGTAGCGTAGGCGAGGCTCCATCTTCGGGGTCACATGCAATGCTGACGATGGGAGATGATCCTAGTTATCGTAACCGTCCTGGGGTCCATCCTCCAGGTACTCCTCTTCATAGTCTGGTCATGGGAATAGCCAGGGACAAAGCCATGAGTACTCTTTAAGTACTCGCAAACTAATACTAACAAGAAAGAGGGGTTTTTGGATAATAGGACACTAGGCTCTAGGGTTGTTTTGCAAAAGCCAGATTTATACTACTAAGTTCCAAAGCTGGTCACAATTTTGTAACTCCTAAGTGGGATCTTGTATTTCCAGTCACAACTCTATTGTGGTCAAGTCAAAGTCTCAGGTCGTTCACAAGTCATTTTGAAAAGTCTGACGGGGGAACAGTATGGCCACTCCAACTGTCCATAACCGCGGACGCGGCTATTCGAATAGTTTGACACTCTGCAGAGATTGTACACTTTCACCACAACATTCGATACATCCGTCAGGAACAAATCCTGAATTCACCATACTCAGTATGCGGATAATCAATCCTAACCTTCCATTTACACTCCCTAGTATAAGCACCTCTCCTGTGAGTTTGGCCTCCCAACCATGACCACTGTCATCTTGGGTACTGCACAGGTGGACAATCTTCACAAGGTAGCCTCAGCTCAGACCTTGGCCGTGAGGGAACTAATACTAAGGTATATAAGTTTCCAGTCAAGCCCTACCCAATATTCGGGTATTGTGGTTGTACGATAAAATTGAAATGGTATCGCATCCAGACAACCATCAGTTTTATAAAGGGCTAAGGCTCATGCCTCAACATTTTCATCACCAAAATCATCAAGTGTTTGGAAACACATGTCCAAAACATTTCAATAGAATGATCCATCATTCCAAGGTTTTCATAACCATTTTTCCACCAAGTATTCCCATCTAAAGTTGATCAAGTTTTATGCTTAGCACTAGCATCTACAGGTGGGGTAGTACTAATAGAGGGGTGGTAACTAGTGGAGTTGCAACTAAGTCCAACCTTATATCATAAACTGATATCAAGGTTTCTAGCTTAGGCCAAATTTTAATGTTCTTTATGCAACCTTCAGCACAACTGTCTAGTCTCTACCAAACTTCTTGGGTAGCCTCTAAGTAAACTTTGATAAGGAAATAGAGTAAAAAGCTTTCCATAAAACTAGGATTGGTTTAGCAAGTGGGTATGGTTACATACGCTTAGGGCATATAGTAATCATGTCACAAGCATGGGTTGTGGCAACAATAGGGTATCTTGCAAGTGTTAGCTTGCATCAATATCAGTATAAGCTTGCATAGTTACTAGCTTGCTCAATCAACTAGTAGTATTAGGCTTGCCTTGTGCAGAGCAGTGGTTGAAGTTCTCTTCGGCTTCCTCTTCGTAGTATCCTCCTTCTTCTTCGTAGCCTTGGTCGGTACTAGCGTCTATGAATAAATACGAGGTACACAATCACCAAACAATACTTAACTACTTGCAACCATCACACACAAGGGTCCTATAGATGATCTAGCATCATCTCTAACATTACAAGGTTAAGGATTGGTTTAAGTCTTCTTATTTTAGAAAAAGTAATTTCTACTCATTGAAGAACTACTTAAGATTTAATATTCTCCAAACTAAACATGGGATCATGTTGACACATGTCATCACCACATGTTGTAGTCCATGGGAATGTGATTTAAAGTGGTGTCACAATTTAACAAGGTTTTACCCTTTTATTTTAATTAATTTAAGTGGCTAGAAATGCTTATGAAGCATTCCTTTATTCCTTGAACATTATTTCTGCAAGTAACCTATATATATTTTTATATATTCTGAAAGGTATGGTTGAAAGTGATTTTTGAGAGTTGGAATCAACTCAAAAGCTATTGTGGTTTAAATTTGAAAAATGTTTGAATGCAGAAAAGCTTCTGCCTTGTCATTTTTGCTAAGGGTGATCTACAAATCCAAATGACTTGAATCCAACGGGCTTGGATTAAGCATTCACAGACCTTTCCAACAAAATTGGTTTCATCTAATTTGGTGCACTAAATTGATCTGGGTTGATTTTTGAAGTTGGGTACTGAAGTGTGTTGGAATTTAAAAAGAAAAAGTTTAATTTGAAATGCTGGGTTGCGCGGGAAATTCTAACGGGCCGGCCTCCTAAGCGCAGTGCTCCCGCGGGCTGCTTAAGTGGGTGTCCCCACTCGTCAGTGACACGGGGCTGGGCGAAGCGGTATGGGGCAACGTGGTTCGTTAGATCTGGTTCTAATCCAACGGCTGAGGGTCATCGTCGACGCGAGACAGCTCCGGCGAGAACGAAACCTAGCGCGGCCAGTGAGGGGTGCTGGGGGCTCACCGGGGTACGGGCGAGGGTCGGCGAGGCGGGCGAACGACGAAGTCGACGACGGCGAACCTCCTGGTACCGGTGGCTTCTCCTGGGGCGGCTCCAATCGCTGGCTCCTTTCTTCTCCGGCAGCGGCAGGCTCCGGTGAAATTCCGGCAGGGTGGTGCTCGCCTTGCTCTGAGAATGGTGTGGCACGATCAGTGAGGAGAGGGGAGTGAGATGGTGTGAAGAAATCGTGCGGGGGTGGCCTCTATTTATAGTCGAGCGAGGGGACCGTCGGGGCGCAATGTGAGCTCGTCGGAGGCGATGTTACAGGCAGCTAATGGCATGGGCAAGGGTAGGGGACGGTGCTGTGTCTCCTGGCTATGCTCAACGGCATGGTCGCGAGTGATGGGGCGGTGTGGTTTGGTCTGGAACGGGCGGTGCTCTGCGCGGCAGAGGCGGCGTTCTCGACGGCAGGCGGTGGCTGTATGGCGCGGGGCGTTAAACGGGGATGTCTGGCGGTCTCCTGGGTCGGTGGTGATCGTGTGTGCGCGCGGTGAGGGCGGCACACGGTCTGTGGGTGGTGGTCGAGGGTGGCGCTCTGGCGCACGCTCGGCATGGTCTGGGCGTGTCTTGCGCGCGTGGTCCAGGGCTTGGCAACGCTCGCGGCTGGGACAGGCAGTGGCGGTGGATGGTGGGCTGCCTCCCAGACATGCTGGCTAGGCTTGCTGCTGCTCCTAGCTTGCTGTCCACTTTGGGGTGACATGGGGTTGCTCGGCTGTTCACCATTAATGGGAATGGCAAGCTCACAGGGTGCTAGTGTTGGGCTAATCTTTCTAGATGATCTACTGAGGTGTGTGAGAGCTGACTAGGGAACAAGTTAGGCAAGAATCACTGCACACTATAGTGTTTTGTGTTTTGTTTGATTTGTGTCCGCAACCTGTTTGATGAAATGGCCGCATGAAATCAAGTTTTGAATTTTGAAATGATTTTTGGTGGGTTTGCTAGATTGGTTCTGGTGAGTCTGCAGATGCTTGGGTTTTGAAAATTGAGCTTGTTTAAGTGGGTTTTGAAAAAGTGGGATCTTCCCATATGAAGAAGATTCAATTTTGAGTTGTCATTTAAACTATGCATTTGAAAGTTTCTGGATGATCACAAGGTGGGCCTTGATACTTTGTTATGAGTACATTCAAGGGGTGCAAAGATCCAGAAAAGTTTCTGTTAGGTTTTGAAAGTTTGAGACAGCCAAAGTAGGCATGGGAGTTAAATTGGTCAAAATGACCATTCACTTAATATATTGGTTTTGACTTATTTTTCTTTAGGAAAAGTGTGGGGAATGTTTTAGATGATGTTCTTTTCACCTAAGAAACATTTTACAAGCAATGGATCACACAAACAAAGTGGTTTTAAAGAATTTCAAAATTCATGCATACACATAGACATGCTTTCATGAATTGATTTAGAAAAGTTTTTGTTAACCCTAAACTTTAGGATTAGTGTTTTGTTGATCTAAGTTTGATATTTTTGGGATGTTACAGACACGGAGAAGGTTGATGCGGGCCTTCGACTGAGCCGCGAAGGATGCGGCAAGGGCAGACCAGACCGCCGCCGACGTCTTCAGACCAACGATCTGTATAAGCACGTCGGGCTCGAGGGAGGTGACGAGGCGATCGAGAACGAGCTGGTCATTGGTGAACCACTCGTCGTACTCCGGATTCGGGACCGTTTTCTCGACGGCCTTGCCGTCCACGGTTTCCGAGATCTTGATGGATGTGGGCGGCGCTTGGATGGTGCCATCGGCATAGCCAAGAAGACGGCGACCACGGAGGATCGGCTCCTGCTGCGCCACCCAGAGGAGGTAGTTCTCTCGATTCAATCTCACGGTGGGGTTGCTGTCGATGGAGGACGAGGCTGCCGCCGACGCCGTGATCGAGGAAGTACTCATGATGGATGTTTTGGGAAGAATACGCTCTGATACCATATAAAAGTAATTAGGGTTTTTTTGGCTGTACACCAATACGGCGCACGCCCTCTCATTATATATTGCCAATACATGGTGGTTTACAAGGATACAATTAAGGTACTGATCCGATCCTATAATCAAGGGATACGGGTGATCAGTTTCCATCTATACAGATCCTATGCTATACGCTACAGGTATATTAACACCTAGATGCCAAACTATCTCTAAATGATTTTACACCACCGACTAGCTCGTTGAAAAATTGTCAGCACTAGTTGCGAGTCACTCATTAAATGTACTCCGGGGAACCAAGAAAAGCAACATCAGCAGTAGTAGAGAGATGAAAGGCAAATCAGCAAGTCTGTTAGCAGAAGCCCGACTGCATCAAATACATATTTCGGTGCAAACAAACCCCACACCTGAAAAGTATGAAAGATAAGTACTCACTCCGGTTTTAAAATATAAGTGTGTGAAGCAAATATATTTAGACTTCTTTTAATATGTGGGTTCACTTAAGTTTGAAATGACTCTACACACTAAAAAAAGTTTAGATACATTTTTTTCATAAATCTAAAACATCTCATATTTGAAATGGAGACAGTAGTATAAAGTCAAATCTGCGATGTAGAGCAGTGATACTGAAAGCAACAACTATTGCTGGGTAGGAAAATTGGTTTCACAAATTTATCATCTTTTTTTTAACGATAAAGGTCTCAAGAGACCTGAAAACTGCATTAATATGACGGTGGGTACAATTTGATAGAAAGGACCTGAGTGGAACCTCAATGTACACACAAGTCCTTGAGAAAACATATTGCACCCTAGAAAAGATTGCGCCGGCCCGCTGGACGCAACCTAGTCCTTGCTCACTGCCGACGTGCCTCCAGATGCGGCCGCTCCAAACGCCACCGAGGACAAAACCACTTGGGACGCCGGAGACACCGGACGCCACCACATCTGAGCCAAAGAGAATCCTCACACCGAGGATTTGCATGCTCGACTTCACTTGGTCCAGCGTAGCAAGGCCAATCTTGTGACCGAAGATAGCGACGACTCCCCGTCGCTTGGATATTGCTGCAAAGATCGCAGTTTCCAATCGCACCCAGAACCAACGCCAAAAGCCTGCAGTGAAGATGCCAACCTCGCCCTCTCCCTCGCTGCCACGGCCGGCCAAGAGGTTGAGATCGATAGCCACACCACTATGAAGGCGGTGGAGGCGCTTATTTGGGAAGACAACAGTCGAGCAACAAATCGCCCTTCTCTTCCATGGAGGCCCGACGAAGCATCTCAACCGAACCCTGCGGGTGTCGCGCCAGAACAGCCCGGCAGGAAGACCGTCCATGCTCCCTCCCCACCTACGTTCCGACCACCTTGCAACCCCCTGCCCCTCGCCGCCATGGCCGACCGAAAAAGAGAAAAGAAGTGGAGGGGAAACACAAGAAAGGGAGGGGGGCAAGACCTTATTTGGGGAGAAACCAGCCGCAAGTCGCGCAGCCGCCGCCTCCGACCGCCGGAGGACACCGCCGCCGCCGAACCACAGCCAAGGACACCAAATCCGGTCTAACTCCGGCGTCCAGCTCCCAACACACGGCATCTCGCCGAATCCTCTAAAACTAAACCTAAGATCTACACCGGCACCGCCCCTCCGCCATCTCCGGCCGGCAAAGCCGCTGGAGACAGCTCGGGATTGGCCCGGTCACCGTCGTTCAACACGCAGGTGCGGGGGTGGGAGAAAGGGCTCGGGGAGAGGATAAGGCTGGGAGGACGTTTTGCAACCTTACAAATTTACCATCAAGTGACGCCTTTGGATCGTGACACATATGATTGTATGACAAGACTAACGCGCGGCGCCACACCCCCACCCGTGTGTGGCGGCTGAACCGTGCGGCACCTCCCCAAAAGCGTCGTTTTTGAATTTTCTTCATGATTGGCGACTTGACTTTTCTTATGCTTAGAACGATGTGGCACGTCGCTTTCTCTAGTACTGTGGCACGTCGCTTTCTCTAGTATCCTGTGTCCTGCATGCATAAAGAGTACCCTGTGTCCTGCATGCATAAAGCATCACCATTCTTTTGAATTCAACTCAATCGCATGATTCGCTTTTATAGTTGGGTTAATACCAAACTAAATCACATATTGGTACTTGAAGAACTTTTTTTCATCACTAATTCCCAGATTGTTAATACATGCTTGCCATTTATGTACACTAGTACCTCATTATTTCATGATGACCACCAGGTTATTCTAGGACATCCACCAGATTATTTTATGATAGTCACCAGATTATTCTAGGTATCAAATTTCTCGTACAAAATCACTCAATAGTAGTTATTCAAATTATCCCATTAGCAATTACCAGATTGAATACTCACAGCTAACAGATTATTCTAAGAGAGTTACCGGATTAATGTAGACATCAAATTTTCCTTACCCAGATTGTTTAACAAAATAGCAGCTACCAGTTTAATTAGTCGCAGCTATCAGATTAGTTGATCATAATTACCTGGTTGTCGGACTACAGAAATATCAAGCTGACCCGACGTTGCAAGATTACCGCAATTATCAGATTATTCTAACGAAAACTAAAAGATTAATTAGTCACAACTATCAGGTTCTATATGTGATTACTTACCTCGTCTAGCACAACAACCTCAACACTCATCAGCCACAGAAAAGCACAGCGAGCAACAACAAAATCAACTCAGCATAAAACAGCAGCAAAGGAGCACAACCTCGAGGTGTTCGAGCGCGCGGCAGGCGAGAGCAACGCCCCGCAGCGAGCCCACAGCGAAGACGGCAGCGCATGAGCACATGGAGACGCGAGCACCTCATCGGCGTCCCGACGCTAGCGACGGACGCCTCCTGCTCCCGTCCTCCTCGCCGCGGGCTCGTTGGCAGCAGCGAGTCCCAGCTCCGCGTTGCGTGCTTGGCGGTGGCATCCCTGCAGCTACAGGCAGGTGCCTCCTCGCGGCGGGCTCATCGGGAGCGGCCTCCGTGCTGCGTTGCGGCGGTGTTTCCGTGGCTACCGACATGCGCCTCCTCCTCACGCTCAGCAGTGCCGGCAACCTCCTCTCCGACGCCTCTCCATGTGGCGCTCCTTGGAGAGAGAGAGAGAGAGAGAGAGAGAAGAATGTGTGGTTCGTCGGAGGATAAGGGGTTGAAGAGATAAGATATAGGAGAATCACAGCGCGTCGCACGGAAGAGGAGCTCGTGCGGCGCCTATCAATAGATTTTTCCATGATTGTAACTGTCGTAGTGATAGCTGTAATTAATTAGACCATACATCAAATGGCCCTGAGCTCAACACATAAAGATTAGATGTCACATATATATCTAGATCAATAAAAGGAGATCCACAATGCATGATTACACGGTCGTATTTTAGTATATGGTTAACAGTAGGGAAATCCAGATTATTGTTTTTAGTCTAATATAGTCGTGCCTAGACAGTAAATACTGGCTGCCTATATGAATCTATAATATCTATAAAGTTCATCCCACTATGATGCATTAAATGTTTGCAAGCTGAAAGATGATGCAGCCACGTCATCCTAATTATTTGTATCGGTCGGATTCAAAATCTACGATCATTACTTATTGTTTTCCGTCCGCATTGCAATCTCCAATGCACGTAATGCTGCCCAGTTATCGTCTCGCACCCACGCACATGAGCAGCCACCGACCGTTTGCTTCCTCTTCTCCATTAATCTCCACGAGGATGTAGTACTCCCTTCCTCTTCCACGTAAGTAATCTCCACGAGAAATATCAGCACACAAAATCTCTTCATTAGTCTCCACTATCCACGAGATATGCCACCTCCTAATCTGGTAACCCCCTACAGGCCTACCATCACCACCACCACTCTCTCTTAAACCGCTGCTTTTGCTGATGGCGCGATGGGCAGGGGGTACCACCTCCGCTCGCCCTCGTCGACGCCGCCGCTCGCTTTCCGGTGTCGCTCCCCTGCCGCCGCCGACGATGGCCCCCACCGCGCACGGAGGGGCCGTCCCCGTCTACCCCATCTCAGGCGGGCGGGTATGTGCGCTCGCTTTCCGGCGTCGCTCCCCTGCTGCCGCCGCGCACGGAGCTAGGGGTCGTCCCTGTCTACCCCATCTCAGGCGGGCGGGTATGTGCTGGCGCAGCGGGCCGCGCTCCTCAGCGTCTGGATCGGCTTTCCCGCCCGTCCGCGACATTGCGGCCAAGTCGGCCACACCTGACACCCCAGCAACGGGGTAATTGTGACTGGTTTGTGTTATACTCTGCCCGAGATTTGTGCAAATCCTGTTTTGTGTTTATCTGCATGTAATGAAGCCTAATCTGTCAGTACTGAGATTGAGGTAAAGGGTTTCACCATCGTGACCAACGCTTCAATGGTTTTTGTCTAGGTTTTGTGGAAAAGGGTTCATACGTGCAGTGCAGCATCCGTCAGTTTGGGCATGTCAAAAATCCAGGACTTGAGTGCAGTCGGTGTCTCTGCTTAATTATGCACACGTTACTCATGACTTATCTCAAGTGAATTTCGATTTTGATTATGGCATATGATTCAGATGTTACTTCTGAATTTCATAACATCTTTTTTGCATGTCATACCCCAAGGGTTTCTTAGGTTTCTTCTTCCCTGAGGTGATGTGAAGAGCTCGCAATGACAACATGCGAGAGCAATAAATGGCTGACGAGCCAAATGAGGCAATATCGATCCTTGGCGTAAAAGTCTGTGTATTTCGTGAGTCATCACTTTCCTGATGGAGCCTCTCTCTCCCATCTTGCCCGTTCCCCACCTCTCTCTGCGGCAACCCTTCTTCCATAATTTTCTTCTATGTGTTAACATAGCCCACTTCCGGTCCACAATATAGACTGATTATAATGTTTTATAGGAACTATTTTGTGTTCAGTATTGGGTGTTGCATTGCTAAACATTACGTTGTGTTAATAATTTCAATTCTTCTCAGCAGCATACAATGTATATGCCAATAACTAATTTACATAAGGGTAGTACATGAAGATGTATTCTTCATATGTCAAATGCATGCCTCTTCTTCTACTTCTTTTCATTCAGTATTGATTCGTGAATCAGGATGGATGCACCACGGATGTTTGACCACATGTGACAAACAGGGCTCAAAATGGTATCTCAATATTATATGCGATGGTATTTGGTTATTATCTTGACATCTGTATCTGAATATGTTTTCTGGCTACAAACTACTTTTACCTTTTTAACCCCTTCTCCCTGGTGATGCACAGGTGACCAGCATAATATTGCAAGGGTTAATTGTTACTATATTACTATTAGACATGGATAAGTGTTTATATAGTTTAACATTTATGAGCTAATTTCTTCTGCAAACAAATATTATTTTTATAGACTATTTATTTTTTTGCATACAAGAAAATCATCTCTAATGTCCGCCGCAACGCGCGGGGAATCAACTAGTTTTCTAGACATGCAACCCTTTTTGTAAAAGAGAATATTTACCTACTGAAATTAGGTCATTAAGTTACTGCCAGAAAGCACACAAGAATTTTCTTCAGTACATGTATTACAATATTGATGGTGACATCCTTCACCTTGCTTTTCTGGGACGTGGTATTACAACAGTAGATTGCAATAAAAGGAAGACTAAGAACTGGCAGGATGTGAGAAACACCGAAGGTATCAATGGAAAGAAGAAACCCTTGACGGATGATATGGGAATGATCAAACCTGTGATATTTGGAATGTGGCAAACATCATTACATAAAATGCAAGAAATACTTTTTCTTGGAGTCTCCATAGTGCTCTTCGGAACACAATTATACTTACTCAACGAATGCAGCACCATAGCGGAGGCCATCAAAGGTACACCTGAAATTTATTCTTTTTTAGCAAAAATGCATCTTTACACACCCCATCTAACCATGCAAATTAAATAACCTTAACCATAAGCTCAAATGTGTTGCCTAGTCTCTTCTATTAGATTGGTCTTTTGGTTGCATTGGCTAGACATGCAGTTTTATATGATATCAGAGAGTTAAGAGCTCTTGAGTTCAAGACCTGGCTGACGCAATATAAAAAAATCATGATTTGTAAATGCAATGCTTTGAAAGCTCCATAAAACAACAGGAAATCTAGCTAGCGATCGGTCTGAAAAATTTCAAATCCGGCAGGCAGGCGTGTACTGTACTCCGGTACACATGGCACTAAGTGTACGAATTAAAGTCAGCTAAGAATTAAATTGAAAATCTAAAATATTTTATAGATCAAACTATTTGTCCGATTTAGCATCCATTTTTACTATTTGGCTAGTTGTGACGAGATCTTCAAAACTAGATTCCATATTGATATGTTTTGATGAAAAAATCGGACCAAAAAGTTATTCATTGTAACATCCCAAAAATACTAAACTTGGATCATGAAAATCTAATCATCAAAATTAGGGTTAACAAAAACTTTCTAAAGGAAATCATGAATGCATGCATATGTGTATGCATGGATTTTGAAATCCTTTAAAACCACCTTGTTTGTTTGTTCCATTGCTTGTAAAATGTTTCTTAGGTGAAATAAAGATCATCTAAAATATTTCCCACACTTTTCCTAAAGACAAGTAAATCAAAACACATATATGAAATGAATGGTCACTTTGACCAATTTAACTCACATGCCTACTTTGGCTGTCTCAAACTTTCAGAACCTAACAGAAACTTTTCTGGATCTTTGCACCCCTTGAATGTACTCATAACAAAGTATCAAGGCCCACTTTGTGATCATCTAAAAACTTTCAAATGCATAGTTTAAATGACAATTCAAAATTGAATCTTTATCATATGGGAAGATCCCACTTTTTTAAAAACTATTCAAACAAACTCAATTTTCAAAACCCAAGCATCTGCAGACTCACCAGCACCAATCTAGCAAACCCACCAAAAATCAATTCAAAATTCAAAACTTAATTTCATGCGGCCATTTCATCAAACAGGTTGCAGACACAAATCAAACAAACATCAACAATATTGTGAGCAGTGATTCTTGCCTAACTGGTTCCCCATTTAGCTCACACACAACTCAGTAGATCATCTAGGAAGATTAGCCAGGCACTAGCACCACTGTGAGCTTGCCATTGTCATCAATGGTGAATACCGAGCACCCTCTTGCCACCCCCATAGTCGACAGCAAGCTAGGAGCAGCAGCAAGACTAGCCAGCATGTCTGGGAGGTAGCCCACCGTCCACCGCCACTCATTGTCCCAGCCGCGAGCGTTGCCAAGCCTTGGTCCACGCGCACAAGCCGCGCCCAGACCATGCCGAGCGTGTGCCAGAGCGCCACCCTCGACCATCACCCACAGACCGCGTGCCGCCCTCGCCGCGTGCATACACAATCCCCACCGACTCAGGAGACTGCCAGACATCCCCGTTTGCCGCCCCATGACGTACAACCACCGCCCTCCGTCGAAGACGCTGCCTCTGCCGCGCAGAGCACCGTCCGTTTCAAACCAAACCACACCGCCCCATGCCTCGAGACCATGTCGTTGAGCATCGCCAGGAGACACCGCACCGTCCCTTACCCTTGCCCATGCCTTTAGCCGCCTGTAACATCGCACCCGACGAGCTGACCGTGCGCCCTGACGGTCCCCTCGCTCGACTATAAATAGAGACCACCCCGCACGATTTCTTCACACCATCTCACTCACCTCTCCTCACTGATCGTGCCACACCATTCTCAGAGCAAGGCGAGCACCACCTCGCCGGAATTTCACTGGAGCCTGCCGCTGCCGGAGAAGAAGGGAGCCAGCGATTGGAGCCGCCCCAAGAGCTGCCGCGACAACCCCTGAGTTCGCCGTCGTCGACTTTGTCGTTCGCCCGCCTCGCCGACCCTCGCCAGTACCTCGGTGAGCCTCCAGCGACCCTCACTGGCCGCGCTAGGTTTCGTTCTCGCCGGAGTTGTCTCGCGTCGACGATGACTCCCAGCTGTTAGATTAGAACTAGATGGAACGATCCACGTCGTCCCATACCGCTTCGCCCAGCCCCGTGTCACTGACGAGTGGGGACACCCACTTAAGCAGCCCGCGGGAGCACTGCGCTTAGCAGGCCGGCCCAGTAACTTTTCCCGTGCAACCCAGTTATTCAAATTAAACCTTTTTTTTTATTTCAATTCAAACACACTTCTGTACCCAACTTCAAAAACCAACCCAGATCGATTCATTGCACCAAATTGAATGAAACCAATTTTGTTGGAAAGGTCTGTGAATGCTGAATCCAAGCCCGTTGGATTCAAGTCATTTGGATCTATAGATCACCCATGGTAAAAATAACAAGGCATAAGCTTTTCTGCATTCAAACATTTTTCAAATTTAAACCATACTAGCTTTTGAGTTGATTCCAACTCTCAGAAATCACATTTAACCATACCTTTCAGAATATATAAAAATATATAGGTTTACTTGCAGAAATAATGTTCAAGGAATAAAAGAATGCTACATAAGCATTTCTAGCCACTTTAATTAATTAAAATAAAAGGGTAAAACCTTATTGAATTGTGACACCACTTTAAATCTCATTCCCATGGACTACAATATGTGGTGATGACATGTGTCAACATGATCCCATGTTGGGTTTGGAGAATATTAAATCTTAAGAAGTTTTTCAATGAGTAGAACTTACTTTTCTAAAAATCAAAGGAAGTAAATCAAGCCTTAACCTTATAAGGTTAGAGATGGTGCTAGATCATCCATAGGACCCTTGTGTGTGATGATTGCAAGTAGGTAAGTATTGTTTGGTGATTGTGTACCTCATATTTATTTATAGACGCTAGTACCGACCAAGGATACGAGGAGGAAGGAGGATACTACGAAGAAGCCGAGGAGAACTTCAACCACTGGTCTGCACAAGGCAAGCTAAAACTTGCAAGACACTCTACTTTAGCAAGCTAGTAACTATGCAAGTCTAAGACTACTAGTGAATGTGCAAGCTAACACTTGCAAGATACTTTACCTATGCAAGCCCATACTTGTTACTACACCTACTATATGCCTTAAGCATAAGTGATCACCCCCACTTGATAAACCAATCCTAGTTTTACTTGCAAGCTTCTTACTTTATTTCTTTATCAAAGCTTACTTAGAGTTTATTTAAGTGACTAGTAGATTTTGGAAAGATGTTGAAGGTTGTATAAAGAGCATAAAATTTGGCCTAAGTTAGAAACCTTGACATCAGCCTAAGACATGAGGTTGTACTTAGTTGAAACTCCACTAGTTACCACCCCTCATCATTACTACCCCCTCCTATAGATGCTAGTGCTAAGCATAAAACTTGATCAACTTTAGATGGGAATACTTGGTGGAAAAATGGTTATGAAAACCTTGGAATGATGGATCATTCTATTGAAATGTTTTGGACATGTGTTTCCAAACACTTGAGAACTTTGGTGATAAAAATGTTGAGGCATGAGCCTTAGCCCTTTATAAAACTGATGGTTGTCTGGATGCGATACCATTCCAATTTTATCGTACAACCACAATACCCGAATATTGGGTAGGGCTTGACTAGAAATTTATATTCCTTAGTATTAGTTCCCTCACGACCAAGGTTTGAGCTGAGACTATCTTGTGAAGATTGTCCACCTGTGCAGTACCCAAGATGACAGTTGGTCATGGTTGGGAGGCCAAACTCACAGGAGAGGTGCGTATACTAGGGCGTGTAATCGAAAGGTTAGGATTGATTATCCGCATACTGAGTATGGTGAATTCAGGATTTGTTCCTGACGGATGTATCGAATATTATGGTGAAAGTGTACAATATCTGCAGAGTGTCAAACTATTCGAATAGCCGCGTCCGCTGTTATGGACAGTTGGAGTGTCCATACTGTTCCCCCGTCAGATTTTTCAAAATGACCTTTGAAATGAACTAAGATTTTGACTTGACCACAACAGAGTTGTGATATTGAAATACAAGTTTCCGGCTAGGAATTATAAAATTGTGACTTGCTTTAGAACTCAGTAGAGATAAATCTGGCTTTTGCAAAACAACCCTAGAGCCTAGTGTCCTATGATTCAAAAACCCCCTTTACCTATTAGTATTAGTTTGCGAGTACTTAAAGAGTACTCATGGCTTTGTCCCTGGCTATTCCCAAGGCCAGACTATGAAGAGGAGTACCTGGAAGATGGACCCCAGGAAGGTTACGACAACTAGGATCATCTCCCATCGTCAGCATTGCCTGTGACCCCGAAGATGGAGCTTCACCTACGCTACCGTTATTATTACGTATTCCGCTGCTTGATGTTGTGTTAAGAACTGGATCATGAGATCCCTATTTGTGTAAGAACTTATATATCGTTTTTAATGGATGATGTACTATGGTATCCAATTCTGTTATGTCTCGCAAAAATGGTAATCCTGGGATTGCGAGGTATGGCATAATAGGCATCTAGGATTGAAAAATCCGGGTGTTGACATTCATCCCTAACACGTGAGTTATCCATGTCACAGTATGTAAATTATCTGTCCTATAACATATAAGTTATCCACCATATAAACGGGTTAGGTTAAGACATTCTCGCATTTATCATGTTATAACTTTTGTATATTTTTTGCCTCATAAAACCTCAATTTTTCATGTATTTTTAGTTCAGTTAATTAAATATAAGCTACGAGCTAGTTTAATTGGACACGGTAGCCTAGGTGTTAGGTCACCGAGACTTTGTCACCTTTGATGCTGAGCGATGAAGGTTCGGCACCCTAACACCTTCAAGACTTCGTCACCCGTATGTTGCGATAGCCTTTCAAGGTTGAGTTGACCGTACGCCGCTCGCGGTGATCGGTAATAAAGCCGAGCCATTAGAATTTTGTATTCTATCTGTAGTTAATATTTGTTGTGGTGGATAACTTACATGTTATTGGATGGTTAACTTATATGCTGAAGCATGGATAACTCTAGTATAACTAGTGGGTAACTATTATACAATGTTATGGATAATTTTTGTTTATATTCATAGATAACTTTGTACAATTTTCAGGATAATTTTAGTTTTTTTGTGGCAATTATATTTTTTAAGTCATAATTATCTCCTTTTTAGTTAATTAAATGTATGACTGACTTACTTGATTTGGATACGGTAGCCTAAGTATTAGGATAGCGTGACTCGTCAACGTCGCCTCGGTGAAAACATATTTTAAATTGAAGGAGTTCATATTTATGTTTTTACACGCATACAAAAACTCAAACGTGTAACTTGTTCTTAGAATGAATAACTTATGTGTTACATGGTAGATAAGTTACATAGTTCAGCCTGGATAACTTACATGTGGATAACTTTTGGGTCAGAAAAAAAGTTGTCGAAATATATCAATATGGGATTTACTTTTAAAGATCTCCTCGCGACTAGTTCAATAATGAAAACGGATCCTAAATCAGATAAATGGTTCGACCTATAGAACATTTTGAATTTTCAGATCTCGTATTTAATTCTGATGACATCATCTATTTTGTCTTTTATATTTAACACTAAACTCACTTTCTATTTTTTTTCATACAAGGGCGCGCATCGCTTTCATGCAGCTAGTGTCTGCCAGAATTTATAATCTGAAGATCGGTCTAAACCTAGCACGGTCTTAAAACAAAGATGTAAATGCATCAAGCCATGAAGACAGAAACATAAAACAAAGGTGTAAATGCATCAAACCATGAAGTATCTTACCAGGACCAGTCAGATAAAATAGACAAAACGACAAGAAGGCACCATTGTGTTACTGATACAGGGTTGGCAACACAACCCCTGATTATGTCAAGTTTCAAATCTTTCTCATAATTCTGTTGTAACTTTATTATACACCAAGCTGCAAAATGGTTAATTAAATTTTCAGATACAATGCTTATTAACTAGGATATGAAAGGAATAAAAAAAGACTCAAGTAGTGCCTAAAGCAGTATGCCATATTCTGAGAAGTATGCGTGTGTTGAAGAATAGAGTGAGTAGCAAAGTACCTCCAATTATGCAAATTAATGCCACAAAAGAACTAGGTATCCTTTTGTAAAACTTCAAACAATTTGATTGGGCCAAACAATCGGAAAAGTATAGATATCGCCAGTGAAAAAGCTCCAATAGCATAAACAAAGTGAGGAGCTAATCTTATTCCAATATATCGACAAAGTACTTTCAGAATCTCAATGATTTTCTATAAAGGCATAACTCAAGATGGTTCCAGACATAATAATGTACTTCAAGAACCTCTGGTGGATCGCAGAGGTGATGAACTTCAATGCAATGTAGGCTAGCAACGCAAGAGATATGATGGGGAATATAGCCATGAAGACATTGCAAAAATTGGAACCAAAAATGTCACAGGCAATGCTCACAGGGTGGTCTCTTGTAGTTGTTGGCACAGCAATTTGTTTTGAGATGCCAAACTCAATTCTAAATCGTGTTAAAATATTTAGAAGAAGAAAAAAATCCTATCGATTAAAAGAGTAAGTGTGTTAGAAGATAAATGATACAACCAAATAGTAAAATAAGAAGCTAAATGGACACTGGGAAATTCGAGCAGCAATTAATAAGGTAGGGATATTAACTTCTATGCTGAAGTTTCCTTTCGTGGCTGAGTGCCACACATCGATAATGCAACTCATGGACAAAAGAAAATTCGCAACTCTACCTTCTATCACCGCAGGACAAGAAAAAAATCACCAATAAGTAAGCTCGCCAAAGTAAGATCAAAATGTAGTATCATTAGTATATCTGATGAACTCACATATATAGCTGTTGGATCACAAACTCGCTGCTCAAATTGCGACCAATGTAAAAGCAAAGGATAATTTGAGAATGGCCCTTGCACCGGCACCTTTATGATCTGATAACTGACATGCAGAATTCAGCTTCGCAAGTGTGTATGTGACGAGGGTTCGACTCGTCAAATCCTATTGTTATGGACTTGGGTTTTAGAGAAGGAGGGGACACTGGAGATCACGGAACGACTAACAGATTCGTAACACAGGGACATAAGATTTACTTAGGTTCAGGCCCTCGGAGGGAAAACCCTACTCCTGTTTGTCTGTTCTTTGTTAATGGCGATGCCGAAAGTTACAGGGGGTGCGCAGATGAGATCTTCCAAGGAGTGTAGGCTAGGGTTGAGTATCGTTGTCCTTGACGTGCCCTCCTGGCCTTTATATGGGGATGCCAGGTAACGGGATAGGTCGAGTAGGTTATATATTAAGGTTTACCCCTTTAAACTTCTATCTAATGTAGTCGTGATCTCCAAGGATCCGAGTCTTCATCGGTCTTGGGCCACCCCAAATCTCCCTGGGCTTCATGATTACATCATGCCTTCTTCATGGGCTTTCGCTGGGCTAGACCATGTAGGATAATATTGAGTACCCATAGGTCATATCCATGTTAATAGCCCCTGAGTGTTCAGTCGAATCATAGATTCAACTAGAGACTCTTTAGTCTTTTGAGTGCTTCTCATTCGAACATGTTTTCGGTTAATATGCTGGTTCATAAGGATAGTTGATACATGTGCTTGACTTTCCCGGCGGATCGGGGCCAGTTAACTGTCTTTGGACAAAACAACGTGATCTACTCAGACTCGAATCTCCGGACTCGAATCCAGAAAATTGTTGGCGTAATTTAACTCAGGCCGCAGAGGTCTTACATGAGTCGAATTCCAGTGTTTGTAAGTTAAGTACCCAACGTGTCCGTCAGAATTTTTCATCGTGCCTACTGACACGGTATGTTACTGGCAGAGCACGGCCGGGTGCGTTACCAGGCCATCAAATGCTATCTGTAGATCTTATCTTTGCGTCACAGACATAGCATCTGAAAGTTTATCGCCGCGAAGGCGTTTCAGGTGACTAAGGAGATGTTATCCCTCTTAGCATTAATTTGTGCAGAGTTGTCGATTGCTTTGTAAATCAGTTTTTATCATTGATCATAGAGGATCCAGAGGATCTCATTCGAATGATTCATAGGGTGCGCGACCAGGGCAACCTATGTGAGTAGCCCCCGAGTGTCTGTTCGAGTCGTAGACTCAAGCAGAAACTTAAAATTGTCAATCGCGTGATACAATGATCCAAAAATCATTCGGGTGACTAGCCTCCCTATGGGAGTAGCCCTCGAATCCGTAAGGGAGTCGTAGACTCGAAAGAGGACTCGAAGCTTTGTGGTTTTCGTTCATTGACCCGAGGACTATTCCAAAATTTTAGGTGCGCGACCAACGCTCCTAATAGGAGTATCCCCCGAGTATTCGGTTGAGTTGTACACTAGAGTGAGTACTCTTGCCTTCAGTCGAAAGAATGTGACCGTTGCTGGCTTTTCCCTTTGCAAGATGTTGACGTCATTGCTGATGCTTGGTGAGTGATGACCCACAAGTATAGGGGATCGCAATAGTCTTCGCGGGTAGTATTACCCAATTTATTGATTCGACAAAAGGGGAGCCAAAAAATACTTGCAAGCCTTAACAACTGAGTTGTCAATTCAGCTGCACCTGGAAATAGTTCTTGCTCATAGAAGTTTATCAGTACCAGCAGTTTGTAGTAGCAACAGCAGCAGTAGAACAAGAGCAATAGTAATAGTAGTAGCAAATAGTAGGATATGAGTGTGGTAGGCATTGGGATGGATGGACGGGCGCTGCATGGACGAGTCTAAATATGTAACTTCAAGATCTAGGGCATTGCAAATAAATAAGAATAAGCATCCAAGTACTAAACAATCCTAGGCAAGTGCTCCATATATAGTCATACATGCTCGCAATGAGAACTTGCACAACATCTTCTGTCCAGCCAGCCCGTGGCAGCGGGGCCTCTAGGGAACTACTGGAAATTGAGGTGCTCCTTTTAATAGAGCACCGGAGCAAATCATTAACACTCCGTGAACACATGTGATCCTCAAACCACAGCCATCCCCTCCGGTTGTCCCAATTTCCGTCACTTCGGGGCCTTTGGATCCGGACAATGATATGTGTACATAACTTGCAGAAAGATCACAAACAATACTATCATAATGATTCAATAATAAGTTCAGATCTGAGATCATGGCACTCGGGCCCTAGTGACAAGCATTAAGAACAACAAGTTGCAACAAAGTCAAATAGCACTAATAGAGATACTAGGCACTATGCCCTAATAATCTTATTCGATTACATGATATAACTCATCCAATCCCTACCATCCCCATAGCCTACAGCGGGGAATTACTCACTCATGGATGAGGGAAACATTGATGGTTGATAGAGAGGCATTGGTGATGACGATGGCGATGATCCTCCCCAAATTCCCCGTAACCGGTAGGGTGCCAGAACGGAGTTTCTGGTTCCGAATCTTGGCTTTTGGTGGTGGCGGCGTAGCGGAACTCTTTCTGGAAAAACGTCGACCCCCCCCCCCTCGGTTTTTAGGTCAAGGGGTAACTTATACGCACAGAGGGAACCCGGGGGGGTGCCTGGGGTGGCCGTACCCCCTAGGCGTGGGCTGGGCCCACCCGCGTCTGGCAGGGGTGTGGGCCCCCCCAGGCCTCCACTCTGTCTCATACTCTGTCTCCGTGTGTCTTCTGGTGAAATAGGATTTTTGGCATATTTTTCTGGGTTTTTTCTATTAGTTGATTTTCTGCACAAAAACTAGACACCAAGGTAATTCTGCTGAAAACAACGTCAGTTCGTGTTAGTTGTATCCAAATCACACAAGTTTAGAGGAGAAACAATAGCAAAAATGTTCAGGAAAGTAGATACGTTTTGGACGTATCGGCTCCCCCAAGCTTAGCTTATTGCTTGTCCTCAAGCAATTCATTTGAAAACTAAGTGCGATAAAAGAACTTTCACGAACACATTTGCTTCATATGATGTATATATTCTCAGCACAGGAGTAGATGCTTAAACCATTCATAATAAAGAGTATGCAACTAAGTCTACTCAATAGTCATTGCAAGCTATGAAGACAAACCAACTCAATAATATTAAGTAACATGAAACATAAACATAAGCAACATTGCAATGCTCATAATAAGGTATGATACAGTGGTAATCTCGCTTGCCCTTGTTTGTAGAGCACAATGTAAATGCCAAGGCACCTCTGAATTTCAAGTGAAGACTAGAAGTAAAGATATCAGATATACAAGCATCAAAGTCATGACATAATTAACCAAGTTTTGAAACAAACACAAGAATGACAACTATGCTCTCAATAAGGTGCTCATAGAATAAGTGGTGACTCAACAAGGAGGTGAAAAGGTTTTGTAAAGTTTGAAAGGCTTCCAAATGCTGAAAGAAAGGTACTCGTTAGCTTTGAGCTTGTATTGCCCCTATCATAGGCATCTTCATGTGGTTAAGGTGAAAGTGAGGTCCAATCTGAGTTATATGCTTAACAGACCATAAAATGGAAATTCCATGTCCCTTGAGTACGAGGGCCGCTCCGCATGCTACTCAAATTTTGTTACCTGTAAGTTCTTATCATTGTAAATACATGCATATCATAGAGAACCGCCAACGGGGTACCCCTTGCACATGATACATGAGCTATCCCATGATCAAAATGACAAGGCAAGCAGACAATGAGCATCTCAGTAATCTTTTTATTTACTATGTGCATAGATTTTTATTGAGAATGCTTCATAAATGCTCATTATGATGATACCGCAAGTTTCCATCATGATTAGGCATGGCTTAGGCTAGCGGCCCATAAGTTTCTCTAACACAACGTATAGACTCCATGTACTCACAAGCTCCCCTTTTATTTCACATCGACGACATCTGCAAACAAAAGAGCAGGGTATCAACTGGAACAAATATCCAAAGAGTGTTGAAAGCGTTCCCTGTGATAGCACAGTTCTGCTGACTCCCAGCATATAATTTGCAAGCATATAACTTTCATGGACAGGTCACAATGGTTCAGGATTATTAAGTGCAAGGAATAAAGTATGCCATCAAGTTCGTGAGAGCTTTACTAACTAATTTTCTCAAAGCAGTCAAACATTTTATTTGGAAGAAAACAAGGCATATAGAATATGCACTGAAATAGCAAATGATGCTAATAGGTAGGTATGGTGGACACAGTTGGCAATATTGGTTTTGGGGAGTTGGAAACACAAGTAGAGCTCATACTCAGTGCAAGTGAAGGCTAGCAATAGAGAGGGAGCGACAAACAATAGAGCAATAACTGTCATAATCATGCTTGCAACAAAACAGGACTAATTATGGCATGAAAGTGATACGAGAACTCTGAGGGAAAATAAATCATCGAGGCTTACTGACTATTGTTTAGTCATAGTGAGCATGTTCCAAGTCGACTCACATGAAACATTCAGAGGAGGATACCATAATATCATACCAAAATATGAATAAAACAATGCAAGCAAACATTCATATGACATGCTACAAACTATTAGCAAGCTGGAGCTAATCACAAGAGAGCAAGAACTACTAAGCATCCATACATACACCTTACACAAACAGGATAAGCATGCTCACAATGATGAGTATATGTACAAAAATGAAAACAAATAGAGTTCATTACCAGCCTCTTACCACACCTCAAGTTGTCTTAATCTTCATTATTTACTTTCACTTGTGTGACTTGTATAATAACATGAAACCAAAATCCACTGAGAACGGCTGAACCCTGCAAAGAACTCACAAAACCAAAGAAGAACAACAAATATTTTTGGTGTTTTCGATTTTTTTAAAGCAAGCCAAACAAAGCAAAAACAAACCAAACAAAGCAAAATCTTTTTGGATTTTTCTTTTAAGCCAAACCAAAACCAAAAAGCAAAGAAACAAACCAAGAGAAACAACAAAAATATTTTTGGTATTTTTGTGTTTTGAGAAAGCAGCAACAAAAACCAAAAAAAAGAAAGCGAAACAATGGATATACAAAGAACCAGCCGAACATGATATATAGATGAGTGTGATGTCGGTATACCTCCCCCAAGCTTAGGCTTTTGGCCTAAGTGGGGCTCAATAGCGCGGGTAGTAACCCCAAGCTGGTGGGTCATCATAGGAATGATCGTAGTTAGGCACTTGCGATGAAGAAGAAGACGCGCCCCAATCATAAGAGGGCTGCTGGTATGAAGACTCTCCCAAGTTGGAGGGCTGAACCGAATCATCTTCAGCATCCACTCCATAATTCTCCTCTTGCTAGGAGAGCTCTGCCACATATGTGTCAACCTCCTCCTCCGTGAGCGACCAACCTTGCCTGTTATCAAAATTAAACAAAGCAGGTGCAGGCAAATAAACTACTTTCTCAGTCCTACCCCCTATCCAACCACGCTGAGCAAAAGATAGTACAAACGATAAACTTCTCACAGTATCCCCCAAAGAAACAAAACCATGCTGAATCATGGATTCAAGATCAAGTCTCTCAATGGGGAACTGATAATCTGAATGGTGAGGCTCTAGACCATGGAAAGCTAGCAACCTAGAGGCAATAATACCTCCAGAAACTCCCCCTTCTCGCGGTTAGTAGTAAGACAGTAAGCTATCAAAGCACACAGATTATAAGATCTATCCCTATTCAAAGCAGTTGCGATAAAAGCTAGATCAAAAGAGGATAACTTCCTAGCAATCTTTCTAGCAAGAACACACTTGGTAATGAAATAGGCAAAATATCTAATAGAGGGGAACTGAATGTTCCGAATTTTACCACTTTCCTTCGAGAAGTTGAAACCGTTGGAGATATGCCCTAGAGGCAATAATAAAAGTGGTTATTGTTACATCTTTGTGTTTATGATTAATGTTTACATTCATGCTATAATAGTATTAACCGGAAACATTAATACTTGTGTGATTTGTAAACTAAATTAGAGTCCCTGGTAAAGCCTCTTTGTAATACTAGCTTGTTGGTTAATAGATGATCATGGTTTTCTGGTCATGAACATTGATATGTTATTAACAACAAGATCATATCATTAGGAGAATGGTATGATGGACATACTCCTATAGATAAGCGTAGCATAAAGATCAAGTCATTTCAATAGTTTGTTTGCTATAAGATTTTTGATACATAGTAACCTAATTCCTTTGACAATGAGATTATGCTAATCACCATCATTGGAAGGATGCTTTGATGACATCAAACACCACATCGTAACTGGGTGGCTATAAAGGTGGCATTGAGTGTTCGGAAAGTATGTGTTGAGGCTGAAGGGTTTCGTAGCATAGTAAATCAAAAAAATTCTACGGATGCGAACGGGAAAGCCAAGATCTAATCTAGGAGATGCAAACAACGAGGGGGGATAGATGAGATCTTCATACCCTTGAAGATTCGCACAGCGGAACGTTCAACGGAACATGGTTGGTGTAGTCGTACTAGCTTCTCCTCCTTGAGATCCCATCCGATCCAACACCGCAAGTGGCGATGCCTCCGAGAGATGCACACGTACGGCACCTCTACGTCTCCTCTTTCCTCGGTCCAGCAAGTGGGGTGGAGAGATAGATTTTATCTACAACACGACGGCGTGGTGCAAAGGTGGAGAGTTTCTGCGGCAGGGTTACGCCTACGCGCAGTCGGGAGAGAGATAGATCTGGAGGGCAGCGGTATGGCGGCTAGGGTTGAAGGAGTAGGGGAGGAGGGCTGCGCCCCTGCCCTCTATATATAGGGGGCTGGCCGGACCCCTTGGCCCCTCCTCCAAGCCCTAGGGCGGCGGCCCCAAGGGTTGGAGTGGGGGCAAGTTTTCCCCCTCCTTCTAGAAGATTTCCCTAGGGTTTTGGCCGGCTGGGCCTATGGGGCCTTGTGCCCCTGGCCCAATGTGGCTAGGGCAATCCCTCGTAGGCCCACACCCCCTCCCGACAAGTGGGGCCACGTTGGTCCCACTTCGGAAGGTTCTAGAAGCTTCTGGTACAATACCGAACAATCCGAAACAATTCCGAAATCCAAAAACTGCTTTCCCTTATATGAATCTTATTTTTCGGACCATTCTGGAACCTCTCGTGACATCCTGGATCTCATCCGAGACTCCGAACAAAAACTCATAAACCAATTATCCATTCTATCCTAGCGTCGAGACATATTAAGTGTGTGACCCTCCGGGTTCGAGAATATGCAGACATGATCTTCTATCAATAATCAACAGCGGGGTCTGGAAACCCATATTGACTCCCACATACTCATCGATGATCATATCGGATGAACCACGATGCCAGGATTCAATTAATCCCATATATATATTCCCTTCGTCACACGATATTTTACTTGCCCGAGACTCGGTCGTCGGTATCGGCATACCTAGTTCAATCTCGTTCACAGAAAGTACTTTACTCGTACCGTAATCCGGTATCACTTTGTGATTAACTCCTTAACCACGTGCTTGCAAGCGGTGTTGATATCGATTACCGAGTGGGCCCGAAGTATATCTCTCCGACTTGGGAGGGACAAATCCCATCTCGATACATACAACCCAACAAGTACTTTTCGATCACCTGAGAGACACCTTTATGATCACCCTCTCATAGGATGACGTTTGATGACCTCAAAGCTTTCTTCCGATACCAGGGAGTTGCATTATCTCATGGTCTAAGGAATACAATATTTGACATAGGAAAAGCTTCGCAAAGATGAACACGATGACACGATCTAATTGCTCTGCTTAATTTGGGTCTGTCCATCATATCATTCTCCCAATGACATGATATCATTATTAATCGACAACTCATGTCTATGGTTAGGAAACCTTAACCATCATTAATCAATGAGCTAGTCCATAGAGGCGTACTAGGGACACGGTGTTGTTCATAAACCACACAAGTATCAAATTTTCCGCTTAATACAATTCTAGCATGGAATATAAACTTCATCATGAACAAGAATTATAATAATAACATATTTATTATTGCCTATAGGGCATAATTCCAACAGTCTCCCACTTGCACTAGAGTCAATAATCTAGTTTACATCAAGCAACAATCTAACACCCATGGCACTAAGGTGTTGATCATGTTTTTCTCGTGGAAGAGGTTTAGTCAATGGATCTGCGACATTCAGATCCATATGTACTTTGCTACTCTTCAGATCTCCATCTGTTATATAATCTCGAATTATATGAAACTTGCGGTTGATGTGCTTGGTCTTTGGATGATATCTTGGTTCCTTAGCCAGTGCTATGGCGCCAGTGTTGTCACACAATATCTCCAGTGGGTCCAATGCACTTGGAACCACACCAAGCTTAGTGATGAAGTTCCTGATCCAAACTCCTTCACTTGATGCTTCTACAGCAGCCATGTATTCCGCTTCTACTGTAGATCCCGCGATCACGCTTTGCTTGCAGCTTCTCCAGCTCACAGCTCCTCCATTCAAAATATAAACGTATCCTATCTGAGATTTAGAATCATCCTTGTCAGTGTCGAAACTAGCGTCGACGTAACCTTTTACGACGAGTTGTTAATCACCTCCATAGACTAAGAACATTTCTTTAGTTCTATTTAAATACTTTAGGATGTTCTTCACGGCTGTCCAGTGTTCCACTCCTGGATCACTTCGGTATCTGCTCATCAAACTAAGAGCATTGGACACATCCGGTCTAGTACACAGCATGGCATACATGATAGAACCTATGTCCGAGGCATAAGGCACTTTGCTCATAGCTTCTCTATCGTTTACCGTAGCTGGACACTCAGCCTTGCTCAATATCTTACCTGACAACATAGGCACTGAACCTTTCTTTGCCTTATCCATTCTGAACCTTTTCAGAACTTTGTCTAGGTATGTACTCTGGCTTAAAGCTATCAGGCGTCTTTGTCTATCTCTATAGATTTTGATGCCAATATATAAGCAGCTTCCCCTAGGTCATTCATTGAAAAACCTTTGTTCAAATAACTCTTCACATTGTTAAGCATGTCAATGTCATTTCCAATAATCAATATGTCATCCACATATAGTACCAAAAATTTCAATGAGATCCCACTCACTTTCTTGTAGATACAAGCTTCGTAGCAATTTGGAACAAATCAAAAGCTCTTGATCACTTGATAAAAACGAAGGTTCCAACTCCGAGATGCTTGCTTCAGTCCATAAATGGAACGCTGAAGTTTGCACACATTATCATCATCCTTAGGATCGAGAAAACCTTCGGGTTGCATCATATACAACTCTTCATCAATGTTGCCATTAAGGAACGCAGTCTTGACATCCATCTTCCATATTTCATATCATGAAACACAGCAATTGCTAATAAAATCCGAATGGACTTAAACATCGCTACGGGAGAGAAAGTCTCATCGTAGTCAACACCTTGAACTTGTCGAAAACCTTTCGCGACAAGTCGTGCTTTATAGACAGTAACATTACCATCTGCGTCCGTTTTCTTCTTGAAAATCCATTTGCACTCAACGGCCTTTCGGTCGCTAGGAGGGTCCACCAAAGTCCACACTTGGTTTCGCTCATGGATCCTAATTCGGATTTCATGGCCTCTAGTCATTTCTCAGAGTCTGGGCTCATCATTGCTACCTCATAGTTCGCAGATTCACTGTTGTCTACTAACAAGACAGTCAAGACAGGGTTACCGTACCACTCAGGAGGGGCACGTGACCTTGTCGACCTGCGACGTTCAGTAGTAGCATCGTCTGAAGCTTCATGATCCTTGTCATTAGCTTCCTCTATTGTTGGTGCAGACGACACTGGAACAATTTCAGGTGTTGCGCTACTCTCCAAGTCAAGAGAAGGTTCAATAACCTCGTCTAGCTCTACTTTCCTCCCACTCACTTCTTTCGAGAGAAACTCCTTCTCAAGAAAGGATCCGTTCTTTGCGGCAAACACTTTGCCTTCGGATCTGTGATAGAAGGTATACCCAATCGTTTCCTTAGGGTATCCTATGAAGACGCATTTCTCCGCTTTGGGTTCGAGCTTGTCTGGCATCAACTTCTTAACGTAAGCTTCGCATCCCCAAACTTTAAGAAACGACAACTTAGGTTTATCACCAAACCACAGTTCAGACGGTGTCATCTCAACGGATTTAGATGGTGCCTTATTTAAAGTGAATGCAGCGGTTTCTAATGCATAACCCCAAAATGATAACGGCAAATCTGTAAGAGACATCATCGATCGCACCATATCCAATAAAGTTCGATTCCGGCATTCAGACACACCATTGCGTTGTGGTGTTCCGGGTGGCGTGAGTTGCGAAACGATTCCTCTTGCTTTCAGATGCGTGAGAAAATCATAACTCAAATATTCACCTCCACGATCGGATCGTAGAAATTTAATTTTCCTGTTACGATGGTTTTCCACTTCGTTCTAAAATTCTTTGAACTTTTCAAATGTTTCAGATTTATGTTTCATTAAATAGATATACCCATATCTACTTAAGTCATCAGTAAAAGTGAGAAAATAGCGATAACCACCGCACGTCGAAACACTCATTGGTCCGCATACATCGGTATGTATGATTTCCAACAAGTCCGTTGCTCGCTCCATTATTCTGGAGAACAGGGTTTTGATCATCTTGCCCATGAGGCATGGTTCGCACGTGTCAAATGATTCAAAATCAAGTGACTCCAAAAGTCCATCAGAATGGAGTTTCTTCATGCGTTTTACACCAATATGACCTAGACGGCAGTGCCACAAATAAGTAGTATTATCACTATCTACCTTGCATCTCTTAGCCTCAATGTTATGGATGTGTGTTTCATTGCTTTCGAGATTCAAAAGAAATAAACAATTCATAGAAGGTGCATGACCATAAAAAATGTTACTCATATAAATAGAACAACCATTATTCTCCGATTTAAATGAATAACCGTCTTGCAATAAACACGATCCAGATATGATGTTCATGCTCAACGCAGGCACATAATAACATTTATTGAGGTTGAAAACTAATCCCGAAGGTAAAACTAAGGAGAGCGTGCCGACGGCCATCACATCAACTATTGATCCGTTGCCAACGCGCATCGTCACCTCATCCCTCGCAAGCCGCCGTCTATTCCGTAGCTCCTGTTTCGAGTTACAAATATTAGCAACTGAACCAGTATCAAATACCCAGGCACTACAACGAGGGCTAGTAAGGAAAACATCAATAACATGTATATCAAATATACCTTTGATGGTGCCAGCCTTCTTGTCCGCTAAGTACTTCGGACAGTTGCGCTTCCAGTGACCCTTGTCCTTGCAATAGAAGCACTCAGTGTTCGGCTTAGGTCCAGACTTGAGCTTCTTCTCAGCAGGGGCAACACGCTTGTCGCCGCCTTTCTTGAAGGGCTTCATTGCACCCTTACCTTTCTTAAAGCTGGGGGGCTTGTGGACCATCAACACATGATTATCCTTTTTCATGTCCACCTCTGCAGCTTTTAGCTTAGCGAAGAGCTCGGTGATCGTATCAGTGGAACCAATCTGATTATGAGTCACTAGAAAACTTTTGTAGCTGGGAGGGAGTGATTGCAGAACCCTATCAATCTTGAGCTCCTCTGGAATCTTGCAGTCCAGTTGCTCAAGGCGTTGAGTGTAGCCCGACATCTTTATGGCGTGCTCACTAACGGAACTCCCTTCCTCCATCTTGCAGTTAAAGAATTTCTCACAGATCTCATATCTCTCAGAACGGGCCTGAGTCTGAAACATAGTTTTCAGCTCCTCAAGAATCTCAAAGGGCCTGGGATAATCTTCAAAACGATTTTTAAGTTCCGATTGCATAGCAAACAACATGGTTCTCTTAATCACACCATAATCATCCTTGCGCGACTGATAAACAACTTTCTCATCAGCCGGTGCATCAATAGCAGGGGCGTCACCTAGCGCTTTCTCAAGGACATAGTCCTTTTGTCTGCCAGAGAGAATGATTCTCAGATTGTGAAACTAGTTGGTGAAGTTAGACCCATTATTCTTAAGCTTTTCTTTCTCAGCAAAAACGTTGAAGTTGAAGTTGGACTTAGTCATTTGATCTACAAAATTTTCAAGTACAATTTAGACTATGTTCATGATAACTAGTTCAACTTAATCATATTACTAGATGAACTCCCACTAAATTCAACATCCCTCAAGTTGTTTAGTGAACATGATCCAAATTCACCACACCTAATCCGATCTTCACGAGAAGAGATGCGGTTTCAATGGTGGACAACAAAGTGTCGATCATATCATTCATATGACTCATGCTTAACCTTTCGGTTCGTGTGTTCCGAGGCCATGTCTGTACATGCTAGGCTCGTCAAGTCAAACCCAAGTATTTCCGCGTGTGCAAAACTGGCTTGCACCCGTTGTATGTGAACGTAGAGTTTATAGCACCCGATCATCACGTGATGCTTGAACACGACGAACTTTCGCAACGGTGCATACATGGGGAGAACACAGTTTTATCTTGATCTTTAAGTGAGGAATCATCTTATAATGCTACCGTCGCGATCTAAGAATAATAAGATACATAAAAGGATAAACATCACATGCATATAACTTTATGTGACATGGTATAGCCAATCTTCGCGCAATGATCTCCATCTTGTGCGTGCCGGCATGATCTCCATCACTCCACCATGATTGCCTCCACCACGAATAGCAACTACAACTACTGCTAACTACTTAGCGATAAAGTAAAGCTATTACATGGCGTATAAGAATTTGACACACATGTCATACAAAATTATAAAGACAACCATATGGCTCCTGCCGGTTGTGTACTCATCGACATGCAAGTCGTGAAACATTACAAAACATGATCATTGCATACAACATACACATCACATCTTGGGCCATACCATATCACAGAAAACACTCCCTGCAAAAACAAGTTAGACGCCTCTACTTTGTTTTTGCATGTTTTACGTGGCTTATGGGAGTAGCAAGCTAAGAACGATTCTTATCTACGGAAAGCCACAACGGTGATATTATGGTTTCCAAACTCCGGTGTAAATCACATGACAACTATAGTGAGAGAAACTGGCATCCACCAGCCGCATGTGTGGAACAAGCCACACGTCAAGTGCGGAGACGGTCTCGCGAACGATGTCGCGTAAGGTTGGCCTGGACCGCTTCGATCTCACTATCCTGCGCCATAAGAAGTACACAAACAAGAGGGTTGCAACAGAAAACATCAACGCCCGCAACAACCATGTTGCGTTCTACTCGTGAAACACATCTACGCATAGATCTAGCTCTGATACCACTGAAGGGTTTCGCAGCATAGTAAATCAAAAAAATTCTATGGATGCGAACGAGAAAGCCAAGATCTAATCTATGAGATGCAAACAACGAGGGGGGGTAGATGAGATCTTCATACCCTTGAAGATTCACAGAGCGGAACGTTCAACGGAACATGGTTGATGTAGTCGTACTAGCTTCTCCTCCTCGAGATCCCATCTGATCCAACACCGCAAGTGGCGATGCCTCAGAGAGATGCACACTTATGGCACCTCTACGTCTCCTCCTTCCTCGGTCCAGCAAGTGGGGTGGAGAGATAGATTGTATCTACAACACGACGGCGTGGTGCAAAGGTGGAGAGTTTCTGCGGCAGGGCTTCACCTACGTGCAGTCGAAAGATAGATAGATCTGGAGGGCAGCATTATGGCGGCTAGGGTTGAAGGAGTGGGGGAGGAGGGCTGCGCCCCTGACCTCTATATATAGGGGCTGGCCGAACCCCTTGGCCCCTCCTCCAAGCCCTAGGGCGGCAGCCCCAAGGTTTGGAGTGGGGGGCAAGTTTTCCCCCTCCTTCTAGAAGGTTTCCCTAGGGTTTTGGCCGGCTGGGCCTATGGGGCCTTGTGCCCCTGGCCCAATGCGGACAGGGAACTCCCTCGTAGGCCCACACCCGCTCCCGACAAGTGGGGCCACGTTGGTCCCACTCCGGAAGGTTCTAGAAGCTTCCGGTACAATACCGAACGATCCGAAACAATTCCGAAATCCAAAAACTGCTTTCCCTTATATGAATATTATTCTTCGGACCATTCTGGAACCTCTCGTGACATCCCGGATCTCATCCGAGACTCCGAACAAAAACTCATAAACCAATTATCCATTCTATCCTAGCGTCGAGACACGTTAAGTGTGTGACCCTACGGGTTCGAGAATATGCAGACATGATCTTCTATCAATAATCAACAACGGGGTCTGGAAACCCATATTGATTCCCACATACTCATCGATGATCATATCGGATGAACCATGATGCCAGGATTCAATTAATCCCATATATATATTCCCTTTGTCACGCGATATTTTACTTGCCTGAGATTCGGTCGTCGGTATCGGCATACCTAGTTCAATCTCGTTCACAGCAAGTACTTTACTCGTTCCGTAATCCGATATCACTTTGTGATTAACTCCTTAACCACGTGCTTGCAAGCGGTGTTGATATTGATTACCGAGTGGGCCCGAAGTATATCTCTCCGACTTGGGAGGGACAAATCCCATCTCGATACATACAACCCAACAAGTACTTTTCGATCACCTGAGAGACACCTTTATGATCACCCTCTCATAGGATGACGTTTGATGACCTCAAAGCTTTCTTCCGATACCAGGGAGTTGCATTATCTCATGGTCTAAGGAATACAATATTTGACATAGGAAAAGCTTCGCAAAGATGAACACGATGACATGATCTAATTGCTCTGCTTAATTTGGGTCTGTCCATCATATCATTCTCCCAATGACATGATCTCATTATTAATCGACAACTCATGTCTATGGTTAGGAAACCTTAACCATCATTAATCAATGAGCTAGTCCATAGAGGCGTACTAGGGACACGATGTTGTTCATAAACCTCACAAGTATCAAAGTTTCCGCTTAATACAATTCTAGCATGGAATATAAACTTTATCATGAACAAGAATTATAATAATAGCATCTTTATTATTGCCTCTAGGGCATAATTCCAACAGAGGCACATGGATCAAGAGTGGGATTTGTCCATCCATATGATGGATAGATATACTCTGGGCCCTCTCGGTGGAATGTCATCCAATTAGCTTGCAAGCATGTGACTGGCTCACAAGGGATCACATATCACGGGAATGAGAAAAGAGTACTTATCGGTAACAAGGTAGAACTAGGTATGCAGAGATACCGACGATCAAACCTCGGATAAGTAAACTATCGCGAGACAAAGGGAAATTGGTATCGTATGTAAGTGGTTCATTCGATCGCAAAGTAATCATAGAAATATGTCGGAGCCATATGAATTTCCAGATTCCTCTATTGGTTATTGATCAGAGAAGTGTCTCGGTCATGTCCGCGTAATTCACGAACCGTAGGGAGACACACTTAAGGATTCGATGTTGTTTAGTAGATATGGAATGTAAGTAGGGAGACCGAATGTTGTTTGGAGTCTCGGATGGGATCCGGGATATCACGAGGAGATCCGGAATGGTCCGGAGAATAAGATTCATATAAGGAATGTCCAATTCCGGAGTTCGGGAATGATTCCAATGATTTCATTAGAGAGGTTCTAGAAGGGTCTAGAAGTTTCACCGGATCGGAAGGGGAAGGGTACATGAATGTGTCATGGATAAGTGGAATGATTGGATCATTTCCTAGGTCACTTGGTTGGGCATTACAAAGAAAGAAATCAAGCTCTAAATTGAAAGTCAAATGACAAGTTTGAAATGTCAAACTGGGACAATGTGTCCTGGTGGAGGAAGGAAATAATCCTTCTTTCCCTCCACCACAAGCCAACAAGGAGAGGGAGTTCGGGAAGGATTCAAACTCCCCTCTCCCAAGCTTCCCTCCCTCTCATAAATAGAGGGGAGGGGGTGCCCCAAGGACACACAACCATCCCCTCCTACCAAGCCGCCGCGCCGCCGCCGCCTCCCCGCAGCGTTGTCACCTCCCAGTAGCGCCGCCGCCACTTGCTGCTACCGCCACGCCGCCTCCGGCCACACCTCCTCCTCTCTTTACCTCTAAACCCTAGATCGTCGGAAACCCTAGATCCACCATAACCTGCTCCGGCTTAGGCGAAGCCCTGCAGGATTTTCCCACTACTTCCAACACCACGCCGTCGTGCTGCCGGAATCGCGAGGGGAGAACTACAACCTCCACTGCCTGCTGGAACAAGGAAGAGGAAGGTCTTCATCGAGTACCGAACGTGTGACCGACTACGGAAGCGCCGCTGGAACGCAGCGCCGGAAGGATCGTCTACGCGATCTTGAGATCGGCAAGTGTATGACTACATCACCCACGAGAATATGCTCTCGTTAACCTCTTTGGAATCTTCGAGGGTGAGTACTCTAATCGACTCATTGCTACAATCTAGTATATAGATCTTGTCTTGTTTGTGTGCATGCGGTAGAATATTTTGTTTTCCATGCTACGAACCCCTACAGAAACCTTGACAAATCTCAGTATATAAATCCATAAGTAATTGGGCCTCTCCTTGATCTTCTCGCAAGATCCCCAACAAGGCACTCTAATAGCTCCATAGAAATCAGCAAACGGCAGGTCGACAGCTATATTGTATATTTTGTAATGGACCATGGGATTATATGAAGACCAAGTGAACCGAAAGTCCTGCAGCACAACGATGGTTAGCTTAACATTTTGAAATGGTTCACCTTTAACATAGTGTTCCAACCCTGCATTGGTATCATAGTTTGGAAATCCTGGAGGATTCCCGTGGTTCTCGTAAATTCCTGGCATGGATATATGGAAGGGAAGAATCCTTCCTCACGATGAACTTTCATTGGCTCAGGTACCATCAAGTCATATTGATTCAGTGGATATGCACTCATCTTCCTTGCTGAAATTTTTAGACAAACATCAAACCAAGTGATTTCCAAGTTGATAAATGATGAGAAACTACAACAGGAACTTCCTAGAGGGATACACATGCATCAAAATGTAATCTATAAGCATAGAACAAGCATGGAAGCTCACATAACCTGACACCTATAGTAGCAAAATACTCAAGATACAATCTACCAAACACAAATCTATTTGGACAAGTGGAGGAGGCACATACCAAGAAGCAATCCCTCCAAAAATCAGCAGCAAAGATGGGTTGAGCAAGGAGATCGAAAATAGCGAGCAAGAACAGCAAGAACTCAACTCGATCTTGAGAAAGTTTTCCGGTGTTTTTCGGGAGAGAGAAAGAAGATGGCTGGGACTGGGAGGAGGCACCTTGGAGGGGCCCAGGTGGGCCACACCCCACCTAGGCGCCACATGTAGGGAGGTCGTGCCTACCAGGGGTGTGGGTGCCTGGGGTGGCCCCTGGGTCACTCCAGGTGTCCCTCTGCCCCTTTTTTGAGGAAAAATTTATTTTGAATTTTCTGGAATTTTTCGGGAAACTTTATTTTTGGCCAATTTTCAGGGTATGAAAATTGATTTTCTCGCAGAAAAGACTTTTTTCAGAAGAAGCAAAAGCAAACAAAAACCAAACTACAGAAGTTCTAAGACACTCTAACAAGCAAGCAACTGGCAAAACTAAAGCTAACAAGAGAAAGAACAAAGACTAGGAAGGAGAAAAGTAAAAGGAAGCAAGTATAACCAAAGTGAAAACATTACGTTGGAACCGTCGTTGGCCATGTCGTCGAGGAAGAGGGTGCTGATGTCGGGGAAGAAGTCCTCGTTGGGGAAGACATCACCGCAGTCGCTATACGTGAGGGAGCCCGTGACGAAGCCAGTAGTCGCGCCGATAGCGCTCCCCAAAAACCTTATCGCCCTTCTCCCGTACAGGACTCGAAGCAGCGGTGTCTCGGAGGCCTACTGCTCCGGCTCTCGGTGCACGCCGCAAGATAGGATGGGGAAGATCTAAGTAGCGCAGTGCTCTGTAACTGGAGGCGCAAAGTATGAGTGGCAGTGTGCCTGAGAGGAGGCGCGACCTTTCTCTTATATAGGCATAGAGGGGTAGGCAGACAGGCCGCGCAGAAGATGAAACGAACGGACAAAAGCTAAAGCGAACAGGCGGCAGCCCACTGGACAACCTTCACTCAGTTCGTATTTAGCTCGTATTAAAAGAGCAAAACGTTTCAACTTCTGTACGATTGTTCATATACCATTCATGCGTGGAAAAATAAAGCTCGGCTCGGCGAGATTCCTGCAATCCGCGGCGAGCGCGTTGTGACGAGGCGAGGCGAGACGTGGCGTGGCGAGGCGAGCGAGGAGGAGGAGCGCGCGTGTGGAACTCTCTCCTTCTCCTTCTCATCCTTTTTACCAAGTGGTAGGAGAGCTCACCTTATAAGCTGGTCCAACTTCCACTCAACTAGCAATGTGGGACTAAACATCTGTCCCAGCTCTTGCCTTGCATGAATGGGCCAAATGGGTCTCCAAGATTTCAAGAATTTATTGGTATATAATAAATGGGCTGGGCCTATTTAGGCAAAAAATCCAACAACCCCCCACCAGATCGCAGAGGCACATGAAGTTTGTCTTTGGTTCCAAAACATTGTTTATATATCGGTACTGTAGTGGAGACTGTTAAGTTGAACTTCCACCTATAGCTTTATGTTATACTAGGCCACAACTTGTGCAGTGGACTATGCCTTGAACTGCAAGTTTGCTGCGAACCTAGCTTCACAAAAAGTCTTGACCGATACTAGGCTACCGTGGGACTTCCCCGCGGGTGGAGCTTATACGTCATACTCCATGACTTTTCATGAGTTTATTAGAGAGCACCCTACTCTCATAGACTACGATGTTTTAACAGTCAGACTCATATAGGTGTGTTCTTCAAAAGATGTTCTGCAGGACAACATCTTTGCTTAGGATAAGCCACTTAGAACATATTAAGATAATAAATCAACCTGCCATGCAGAATAGGAAAGTATTGCATCTTTATGGAGTGGTGTTTATTAAAGTAGGGATACTTTCCTCTCAGCTAACCAATAGCTTGTCTCCCAATTGTAATTCACGGGATCTCCGATCATATAGAGTGGTTTACCACTGTGGAAAGCTCAAATTGTGGGTCTCACACCCATCTCCTTTGATGTATTTTCTATCACGTTGCATGATAGACCCCTTGTGAAGGGATCTATCAAGTTTTTACACATTTGGATATAATCCAATGCAATAACTCCGGAGTTTCTCATTTTCCTGACAGATTTCAGTCTTCTCTTCACATGTCTTGATGACTTCATATTATCCTTAGAACTATTTACCTTGAAAATCACAGTTTGATTATCGCAGTTCATAAGGATTGCGGGTATTGGTTTTTCAACCACAGGCAAGTTCATCAAGAGTTCATGAATCCACTTTGCTTCAACAGTGGCTGTGTCTAATGCTGTGAGTTCTGCTTCCATAGTTGACCTTGTTAAGATGGTCTGCTTGCAAGACTTCCAAGAAACAGCGCCACCAGCAAGTGTGAATACATATCCACTCGTGGCCTTTATCTCGTCAGCATCAGATATCCAATTTGAATCACTATAACCCTCTAGTACCCTCGGATACCCGGTATAGTGTATGCCATAGCTCGCAGTGCCTTTTAGATATCGCATAACTCTCTCAAGAGCATGCTAGTGATCATCTCCTGGATTTGAAACAAATTGACTGAGTTTTCTTACAGTAAAGGCGATGTCAGGCCTCGTGGCACTAGCTAAATACATAAGCGAGCCAATGATTTGAGAGTATCTCTGTTGGTCTCTAGCATTTCCTCGATTCTTTCGAAGCAACACGCTAGGATCATACGGTGTAGGAGAAAACTTGAAGTCGCTATACCCGAAACAACTCAAGATCTTTTCCACATAGTGGGACTGAAGCAGTGTAATCCCACCATCATCATCTCTCAATAGCTTGATGTTCAGGATGACATCAGCTACTCCCAGATCCTTCATCTCAAAGGAACGAGATAAGAAATCTTTGACCTCCTTAATTGCATTAAGTTTGGTTCCGAAAATTAGTATGTCATCAACATACAAACAAAGGATGACTCCCTCACCCCCACCATGGCGATGGTACACACATTTATCAGCTTCATTTACAACAAAGCCTGCAGCAGTTAAAGTTCTTTCGAACTTCTCATGACATTGCTTAGGGGCTTGTTTTAGGCCATACAAAGACTTCAACAACTTGCACACCTTTCCTTCTTGACCATTTACCACAAAGCCATCTGGCTGATCCATGTAAATTTCCTCATCCTACTCACCATTAAGGAAAGCTATCTTAACGTCCATTTGATGAATGAGAAGACCATGAGAGGCAGCCAATGAGAGTAATACTCGAATGTTGGTCAATCTGGCAACAGGTGAGTAAGTGTCAAAGAAGTCTTCACCTTCTTTTTGAGTATATCCCTTGGCTACAAGCCGTGCCTTGTACTTCTCAATAGTACCATCAGGTCTAAGCTTTTTCTTAAACACCCACTTGCACCCTACAGATTTGCACCCATAAGGGCGATCAGTGATCTCCCATGTTCCATTAGCTAAGATGGAATTCATCTCACTATGGCCGGCTTCCTTCCAGTAGTCAGCATCAGGAGATGCATATGCTTCTGAAATGGAAGTAGGAGTGTCATCCACAAGGTACACAATGAAATCATCACCAAAGGAATTTGCAGTCCTCTGTCTCTTGCTCCTTTTAGGAATTTCATTATCATCCTCCTTAGGACTTTCAGAGTGTTAAATTGGAATGGTAGGTTCAGAGAATGTAGAAAATTCCTGATTAGATGAACTAGGTATCTCCGGATTTGATGAGTTAGGTTTATCCTTCATAGGAAAGATATTCTCAAAGAAAGTTGCATCAGTCGACTCCGTGATTGTACCGACATGAATGTCAGGTACTTCAGATTTTACTATCAAGAATCTATAACCAATGCTATGGAAATCATAGCCCAGAAAAACACAATCAATGGTTTTTGGTCCAAGCTTGCGCTTCTTGGGGATTGGTACATTAACCTTTGTCAAACAACCCCAAGTACGTAAGTAAGAGAGTTTTAATTTTTTCTTCTCCCATTCTTCGAATGGAGTAATTTCTTTGTTCTTTGTGGGAACTCGGTTTAGGACATGACACGCAGTCAATAGTGCCTCCCCCCACCATTCCTTGGAGAGACTCGATGTGTCTAACATGGCGTTAACCAAATTTGTTAGAGTACGGTTCTTTATTTCGGCTACTCCATTTGACTGGGGTGAGTAGGGACGCATCCTCTCATGAATTATGCCATGTTCCGCACAAAAATAATCAAAGTCATTGGAAAAATACTCTCTACCACGATCAGACCTAAGCCTCTTAATCTTCCGATCGAGTTGATTTTCTGCCTCATCTTTATAGATTTTGAAGAAACTCAAAGCCTCATCTTTCGATTTTATAAGATACACATGACAATATCTCGTAGAGTCATCGATCAAAGTCATGAAATATTTATTTTCACCTTTTGTCAACACACCATTCATCTCACAAAGATCAGAATGTATGATCTCTAGTGGTGTTAAATTTCTCACTTCTGCAGTCGTATGTGACTTGCGAGGTTGTTTAGCTTGCACGCAGACTTGGCAATTAGATCCCTTAACAGTTGTGAAATCAGGGATTAAATTCATTTTGGCTAGCCGCGTCATACAACCAAAATTAATATGACAAGGACGAGAGTGCCAAACATTTGATTCAAAATTCGTGTAAATATGATTAACAACTTTATTACAAATGTCTGACAGAGATAAGCGGAACAAGCCTCCGCACTCATAGCCTTTACCAACAAAGGTTCCATACTTCGAAATTACAAATTTAATGGACTCGAATACAATCTTGTAGCCATCTCGACACAGAAGAGATCCGCTAACAAGATTTTTATTTATTGAGGGAACATGATGCACGTTCTTTAGGCGCACGGTCTTTCCCGAAGTGAACTTCAGATCGACCGTACCAACACCATGAACAGAAGCATGCGAGCCGTTCCCCATCAGCATGGTTTGAGTCCCTCTGACCTGATATGAAGAAAACATGAAAATATCAGAACATATATGTACATTAGCGCTCGTGTCAATCCACCAATCAGGAGAATGACATAATGAAAGAACAATAGGTAATATACCATACTCAACATATTTCATCTCAACGTCGCCCATGATAACATTAGCAGTCTTGCTGCCCTTCCCATGCTGGCGCTTGTCAAAGCGGTTGGGACAAGCAGGAGCCCAATGATTAGGATCACCGCACACATGACAAGCACCTTTCCTCTTATCAGTCTTCTTCTTGAAGCTGGTGGACTATGAGGCCTTGTTCTTTCCATCGAACTTTCTTTTATCGTCAAACTTGCCTTTGTTCTTGAACTTGTGAGGCTGGAAGTTCCTTTTCTATACCAGATTGGCATTAGAACCTCCCTCGGTACCTCGAGCACGTCTGTCTTTTGCTCTCGCCTTCTCTTCCACATCAAGAGTCCCAATGAGATCCGTCACGGAGAACTCTTGTCTCTTTTGCTTCAGAGAAGTAGCAAAATTCCTCCATGACTGAGGAAGTTTGGCAATAATGCCTCCGGCAACAAACTTGTCCGGTAACACACAAATGAAGTGCTCAAGCTCCCTGGCAAGTGACTGTATCTCATGAGCCTGCTCCCCAATATACTAATCATGTGAAATAGCGAATACATATTAAGACATATAACCAAACAAACTGCAAGGCATAAAACTTTAGATACGATCAGAACAAGATTGAGAAACAAGATATACACGGTAGTAGCAGAAGAGGAACCGTCGGCGTTGGAACCGTCGTTGGCCATGTCGTCGAGGAAGAGGGTGCTGATGTCAGGAAGAAGTCCTCGTCGGGGAAGACGTCGCCGCAGTCGCTATCCGTGAGGGAGTCCGTGACGAAGCCAGTAGTCGCGCCGATAGAGCTCCCCAAAAACCTTATCGCCCTTCTCCCGTACAGGACTCGAAGCAGCGGGGGCGCGGAGGCCTACTGTCCTGGCTCGCGGTGCACGCCGCAAGACGGGATGGGGAAGATCTAAGTAGCGCAGTGCTCTGGAACTGGAGGCGCAAAGGATGTGTGGCAGTGTGTCTGAGAGGAGGCGCGACCTCTCTCTTATATAGGCACAGAGGGGTAGGCAGACAGGCTGCGCAGAAGATGAAACAAACGGACAGAAGTTGAAGCGAACAGGCGGCAGCCTCCACCTAGTTCATATTTATTTAGCTCGTATTAAAAGTCCACTCGAGCAAAACGTTTCAACTTCTGTACGACTTTTCATATACCATTCATGCGTGGGAAAATAAAGCTCGGCTCGGCGAGATTCCCGCAACCCGCGGCACGCGCGTCATGACGAGACGTGGCGTGGCGTGGCGTGGCGAGCGAGGAGGAGGAGCGCGCATGTGGAACTCTCTCCTTCTCCTTCTCATTCTTTTTACCAAGTGGTAGGAGAGCTCACCTTATAAGCTGGTCCAACTTCCACTCAACTAGCAATGTGAGACTAAACATTTGTCCCAGCTCTTGCCTTGCATAAATGGACCAAAATGGGTCTCTAGGATTTCAGGAATTTATTGGCATATAAAAAATGGGCTGAGCCTATTTAGGCAAAAATTCCAACATTTGCTACCATGGGTGTGGGCCTTTTGCCACGAGTTGTCCAACGAGGTCTTCCGGCGAAAGTCTCTTCAGCGAGGTCTTCTTTTTGCTATATTGTCACATTTGTTTTGCTACCACTGCTTTGTGTTTTTGCTACAATACTGTAAAATTTCTGCTACGAGGTTTTCTACGAAAGTCTCCGACGAAGTCAGTTTTTCTATATTAGAATAATTTTTTGCTACAAAGTGTCCGGCGAGGTCTCCGGAGAAACTCCGGCAAGGTCTCCAGCAATATTTGTCATTTTATTTTTATCTCGTGGGCGAACCGTTTTTAGCTACATGTAGCAAAGCGGAATATTTCGTAGCAAATCAAGTGTTTTGTAGCAAAAGCAGGTTTTAGACAGAAAAAGATGGACACGTGGTTGGCTGAGGATCCGAAGAATGAAAATCATCGATCCCTAGGGGACGCGTAGTAGTGTCCCAATTTTTTTACCTTAGCTGAAACCTTGAGTTTCCATAGTTGTGATCAAACGGGATTAATATCTAGCGTGCGTGTGGAGTGTTGTTGCTGACTCTAAGAGAACCTTTTTGCACTAGACTTGAGTCTAGTACACTGTCGAGACAAAACTGGCGAAGAAATTTCAAAACTTGAGTCTAGCGCTATATGTCTAAGAAAATAAACAATTTGGCTAGCCCACATGTCAGTTCTAAAGTACTTACAAGATGTCTAAGTCGTGTGCCAGGGAAAGGGGACCTCCTCCTCTTTTTCTTCACGGTGGACCGACCATAGTTAAGAGTATCTCCACTCGTTGGGCGTATCCAGGCCGAGTTCCTAAGTTCGGCTAAATTCACTTAAACTCGGCGAGAATATAGGCGAAATTTCATAAAGTGGCAAGGGGGCACATAGTACATCGGAAACTAGAAAAGGCGGCCGCCGTGGTCGACGCCGGACGCCGCAACTACAGGCCGAGGCGGGGGTTGTTGCCGGCCTCGATGTGTGCCACGACTCTGGCCAGAGTCCGCCCTGGAACGCTCCACCAGCGGCGGCGGTAAGCCATGTTGTTACGCGGCGGCGGCGGCGAGCCCGGCTGTCCGTTGTGTCGGGCGAGTTCCTCGAGGCTCCTGTCGGCGAAAAACTGCCTCCAGAAGACCAGGTTGCCCTGATCCTCGGCGAGATCCGGGTCTTGCATGTCGGCGATAGCGTCCTAGATCTCTTCGGCGAGTTCTGGGTCTTGCATGGCGGCGATAGCTGCCTGGATCTCTCTGGCGAGGTCCTCTCCGTCTGGCACCGGCGGAACGGGGATCCCGCGGGCGCTGAGTTTCCAGCCTAGGGGGAGACGAGTGTCCGGCGGGGCCATATAGCTCGCCTCGCGGAGAAGCCGGGCTTCCCACGGCGACAACATGCGTCGGCCCGCGGCCATAGTTCGCTGGAGTTGAGGAGGAAGAAAGGTGTGAACGTCCGAAGTTCGCCGGAGTTGTGGTGGTGTGAGGGACTGTGAAGAGAGACGGCGAGATATACGACTTTTATAGGCCGAAAGAATGGCGGGAGAGGTGTAGCGGCGAGGGCGGGAAAAGGAAAACTGCGAGAAGGATGGCGGCGGGTCGGCTTCTGTCGCTGATAGGCTGGTCCACTCGTCGAATTCGCTTCGTCCGACGTCCCCAGGGCATACCCGGGATCCTGAGTTCGGCCTGGGTTGTCCGGACCAAACTTGGCCTAAATCCGGCTGAAAAGAGGTCTCTGGGTACACGACTGGGCCGATTTTCAGCGTCCGGACGTAATTTCGACGTCCGAATCAGCCTTCTAGGTAGACGAGTGGAGATGCTCTAAGACGCTGCAGCAAAAAAATTCTGCAAGACTCATGGTGTGTGTCAATTCTTGGCTCATCCCTAGTACTCTCTTCCTTTAATAATATAAAATGTTTTAGTTTTATAAAAAAATATCTAAACTTGTTTTAAATATAGATTCACTTTAAACCTAAATAAAACTACGTACTAAAAGATTTAAATATATTTATTTTATAAAACTAAAAATCTTATATTTTAAAACAGAGAGAGTACTTAACACGCTGCACACGCCCTAAGATACCCGACCTCCTATTTCTCAAGTAAGGTTGGCTCTTCTACTTTCTCTCTTATCCGTTGTGGACTTTTAGGAGCTAGTTCTATCTTTCTATTCTGCCAATTTTTCTTGAATCTTTTTGAAGAAAATTAGAGATGAGATCTAGATTGACACACCTAAAAAATCAAATCCCTCTTTTGTAAAAGAAATATTGGGATCTAGATCTAGACCTTTGAGATTTTGTGGTTTTTGTCTTGTGTTCTTCATCTCTTATCTCAGTTAATAGTTTTCTGTAGTTTGGCGAAATTCGAGAGTGAAGAAAGTGACGTTGCATTAGGCGTACCCGTTTGAGTTCTCTACAGAAAATCGGTTGATGGAAGTATTTGAGTTTTGTTAGAAATAATAGACTAAATCATTAGACTCACGTGTGATTCTAGATTTTTCATAAATCTTAAAGCCCATATGTGTGAAAGTCAACGTGTGATTTGGCCCAAGTTGATGGTAGGTCACATGTGTGTAGCAAGAGTAGTGGAAGCTAAAATTTAGTCTCACATGAGAAGTTGAAGAGTTGGACCATCTTATAAGGTGGAGTTTTGCATCACTTTGTAAGTGCATGACAATAAAAGAGCTACACGCGCGCTCCTCCTTCGATGATGCCCACCCGCCGTCCGCGACGCACGCTTGGGAACCTCGCTGAGCCGAGTTTTATTTTACTGCTCAGAAAAATATGTACGGTTAGACCGACGTGTCAACATTCTCCCGGATCGTGGGCTATATAAACGTTTGTGCGGCTTCCACAACGCACAACACCGAACCAATCAAGGGTTTTACTTGCGTCGCCATCGTAGTTTACTCCATCCCGCTTCCCCGCGTGCACCGGTGGACGGGGGAGCAGGTCTCCGAAACCACTCGTCTTTGTAATCCTGTACGAGAGGGTGAATAAGGTTTTTGGAAGCGCTTTGCACGACTGCTCAAGTTCGTCATCATGGTGCGTCTTTCTGGGCGATCTCCTAGTCCACGGGCGGCTCGTCTTCAACGCCGACTTCTTCGACATGCTATGGCAAACGTTGCACCAATAATGACTGTACTTATACCGTCATTAGATTTGTTGCTATACTATGTCTGTTATGCGTATAGTCTGCTACTATTAATGTTAATCAATACATCTAGTATGTTAGAGGTTTACATAATTATAGTTGTTTCTATCATGATTTATATTCTAAAATTAATTATTGGAATTATGTCTAATATTTCAACAAATTTTTAAACCTAGAGCTTTGTTGAAATTTGAGAGCGAAGGAAGTGACATTGCATGATGTGTTACTCTTACGTTCTTGGAACATGGAGCTTGTTCCTATTAGGTTATATTCTATCCAATATATTTTCAGACTGAAAACAGGCTTTTACGCGTTCTGCATTTTTTACACGTTTTCAAGGGGCAGAGTTTACGGGATTTAGTTGCTCATCGTAGCAACTTTTTCAAGTTGCACTACAAGTCTAAACGACTAGTTGTGTGGGGGTGACAGATTTCCGGCCTTTGCAGCGGCTGAAATCCAAAACTCCCGTGAACTAATCATGCATGGTACTGGTATGTGGTACGCACTACGCATGGAAATCCATTCTCACAAGCCACCGCGACGTACCACCGAAGCGGCAGCCGTTGCAATCGCCAGACACCCCGATCCCAGCTCGCAAAGCAGATCTATATCTATCCATCACGCGTGATCATTTCGGCCTGTCTGCATGTTCCTCCCATATCGGCTCGTTCCGATTCAGACAACCCCCTGTCGCCGTGGAAAAATCAGAACATCCACTGTACCTGCCCAATAACCCGGCGAATTCTCTCCGAGACAAGAAACGCCTAATCAGCCAAATCGTACCTGGTCTTCTGACACGGTGGAAACCACCCGATTTGCTGGTGCCAAAAACCACAGGTGATGATAACAGAAAGGCAAAAAACGCATCACTTCCACGCTTTGTACGTGACCCCAGAAGGAGATGAAAGAATCCAGTACTCCAGTAAAGCCAGCATCATCATCATCAGTCTACACAGATCTATAAACGGACGTGAGGGGCAAACAGAAAAGGGCCAAGAGAAGAGAAAAAAAGGAAGATCCCCACTAGTGGTGAAGGGCGTTGCCAAAGAAAACCAAAACTTTTTACACCAGCTGAGCTGCTGCTGCCTCTAGCAGACTAATTAACATCAGGTCGTATATGTACCACTGGCCGTCTTCACTTCAGTCAAGTCATGTATGAGCCGATCCAATGGTTTCTTTCTCAAAGAGCTTGATCTTGCCTGCCAAACGCTTCATGTTGTCGTCGTACACGTAAGGGACGCCGTCGAACTTGATCCTACTGCCATTGGCGGGTCTCCGCACAAACTCCTGGCAAGGCTCTCCCAGGACATTGATGGAGTTATGATAGTGGTAGTATCTGATCAGGGTCTCCGTCTTGTGGGTCGACCTCCCGAAGACGTTCTGGGACATGTGCACCCCCGTGGCGTACGCGTTTCGGGCCTGGATCGCGTACTTGCGGTCTCTCCGGACTCCGGTGACCGCGTTGCGGAACACAAACTTCTCGAATCCCCATTCCCTGCGTATCAATCAATGGCAAACGTTTATGTTAGTTCAGATCTGCAGTGTTGCTATTATTAGCATGGCACATTAAGCGCCAATTAACATGGAATCAAAAATCGACATCAGATTGTTTTCATTACAGGTATGGACGAAATTATTTACATCATCAATGAGAAATATCTATTCCCAAATGGATACTTACAAGTTTCTGTCAGCACCCCAAATGTTTGTTTCCACAAGCTGTTCTTGAAACATTCCAATGGTACTACCTCCGTTCACTAATGTAAGACCTTTTAGCTTTTTTCATAAATGCATGTATCTAGACACGTTTTAGTGTATAGGTTCACTCATTTTGGTCCATATCTACTCTACTCTGAAATATCTAAAAGGTCTTACGTTAGTGAACAAAGGAAGTAACAGCATTTTCAGACTTCTAGTAGAAATTCAAGGGGCAATACAATTAGGTCCCTTGCTATTCATAGAAATCTGGGCAACTGTAACAAGGCACAAGCACCAAACTCACAATTTGCTACACTTCCCCACTGGCTCTAAGTAAGAGGGTTAACCTGGGGTTTGAAATGCATTTGGCACTAGAGTTATACATTGGTGAGCCTCGCCCCCAACAATGTGGGACAACTCTCTAAACACTGGCACTTATGACCCTATATGGGGAATCAACTGTGCTGAATTCATATTCATTTTGGGATGGGTATGAAAGGAATGGACCTTTAATTGGGAACCAAATCATGATTTGCCAAGATTTTTCTTCAATGGCGAAAGCTAGAGAGCAAAACATATTAAAGCGGTGACCTTTGTTTGTGAAACCAAGTGATGCTCTCTTAAGATTTTTGGCTCAATCATCTGAATTGTGGGATGGATATGAATGAAACTATGAAAGCAATGACCTTTATCTATGGAGCCAAATCATGAAAGCTAGAGAGCAAAGCATATAAAAGCAGTGACCTTTGTTTGTGAAACCAAGCGATGCTCTGTTAAGATTTTTGGCTCAATCATCTGAATGAAACTATGAAAGCAATGACCATTATCTGTGGAGCCAAATCATGATTTACTGGGATTTTTGCTGCAACAGTGTAAGCTAGAGGGCATGATGTATTAAAGCAGCCACCTTTGTCTGTGAGACCAGATGATGCTCTGCTAAGATTTTAGGTTCAATAACGAAAGCTGGAGAACAAAATGTATTAAAGCAGTGAACTTTGTTTGTGAAACCCAATGATGCTTTAAGAAGGTTTTTGGCTCAATGCGGAAAGCTGGAGAACAAGAAAAGAAAAAGTGTCAACCGCCATGTTGGTTTGGACTCAATTTGACCAAGGAAATCTAACTAAACTTAATTAAAGGTTGCAGGGTCAAAATCAAGCAGTACAGTGCCCACTTGATCAAAAAAAAATGCATAAACTTAACTACTCTGAGAATGTCTGTTTGATAAAAAAACACAACACACGTTCTAAGATACACTACTCATTTAGGGACAGTAGTACCAAACAGAACAAGTAGTAGATCAGATTGTTTTTCCTACAGCCTGAACCTGATGTCCGTGGCTGAATTTAGGGAATGCGGCGCACGACAGAGATTGCAATTCTGAATATAAAAGTGAAGCAGGATTGGACGAAGCAAACAACAAAATACAGGATAGTAGAAAACAGTCACAAACCTTGAGTAATTGTTGGCGGGATCCTTGACGCAGAGCTTGGTGGACATGGGATTCTGGTCGATGGTGAACTGCGTGTAGCCTGAGAGCTTGCCGAGCACCTGGTCAAGCGTGTGGCCATTGGGCAGGTAAAGGTACTCGTCGACGTCGAAGAAGAATGTCCAATTGGCGGCGTGGCGGTAGCGGTGCAGGCAGTCGTTGACGACCAAGAACTGGTTGTAGTAGTAGCTGTCGAACTCTGCCTGCGCCCTGATGTCCTGCACCGTGAGGCGGCCGGCCCTGACCCACGGATCCAGAACCGCCCTGACCTCCGGGCTGACGCCGCCGGCGTCGTGGAAGACGAAATGCGACCTGGGCCCGAAGAAGTGCGCGTGGTAGGCCATCCACTCGCGCATGCGGCTGGCGCTGAGGTTGCCGTAGAGGGAGGATCCGCAGTAGAGGTAGTCGTACTGGAAGGGCGGGCTGAATCGGGCCTCGTCGTACGACCCGGGCGCCTCCTCCAGCGCGACGAAGCGCTCGTAGCGGCGGGAGGCGGTGGAGTAGTATGCGTGGACGAGCAGCCTGCCCCCGGCGTTGCCGGCGTTGGGGTTGGACGGGAAGGTGCAGTTGACGACGACGGTGGTGTAGACGCGGCCGTAGCCCCAGTCCGGGAGGATCTTGTATGCCTTGGTCCGGACCGCGGGAGGCGCCGGGCGGGCGGCGGTGGGGTTGGGCAGCCACTCGCACTTGAAGTAGGGGGTTCCGAAGACGTGGGTGGGCTTGGACGCCAGCCCGACGATGGAGAACGTCCGCGGCCCGCCCCGGTACGCGCCCATCTGCACGAAGAGCGCCGCCGCGCTTCCGTACGGCCGGAGCGCCCTCTTGTTCGGGTCCTCCGGGCGCGCCGCCGGCCTCGCCTCCCTCGCCAGCCGTACGGGGACGGCGGCGGTCACGGGCGGCGCGCTCTTCTTCGTGTTGTTGTTGTGGACGGCGGAAGGCAGGTGGCCAGTGGTGTTGGATACGGGGGCGGCGGCGGCGGTCGTGGGGAGGAGGAGGGAGCAGGGAGGCGATGCGGCGGAGGAGCGCGCGGCGGCCATGAGGGATCCATACGGCTGCAGCTGCCACAATGCGACGAACAGGGTCAGGAAGGCGAGCGAGGCGAGAAAGAGCTTGATGTCGACGCACGGGACGGCGAACGCTCCACCGCCGTGGCCGCCGCCGCCCGCGTCTTTCCTGGCGTTGTGCTTCATGGTAGGACGAAAGAATGGGACGTCTCCAAACCCCCAAAGGGCTACCAAATCCTGGGACCTGGATCCCCTTCCGCGGATTGGGCAGCGCTACGGACGGGAGTAAAATGCGAGAGTTTCCAAGAGAGCGCGCCGCGCTTTCCCCCGTTATCTTTCTGGGGAAGCGGCTCGCATAGGAGGAACAGACACGGATCGGCGAGGGAATGCGGGCGGTGACGACGGGGGTTTGCCCTTTGCCGGGGAAGGTGCCTATGCGTCGCGTGGGAGGGAATCGGTCGGGCCGGGTCGGTCGTTGTTGTGTGTCGACGGTGCTTCTGGACGGGCGGGTCGGGGTCGGGGGCGGCGCCGCGAAGCAAAAGAGTCAAGGCTGGGGCTGGGTGCCGAGTTATGGGTTGGTCCGTGGAAGGAAAGCCGTAGTGGTCGATGGTGGGTGGGGTAGGCTAGCTGTGCCTGTGCGAACGAGTGATTAACCGCCGATCCGCGCGGTCCGTAGCGTCGCCGCCCACCACCACCAACCGCGTTCGTAGGAGGCGTAGTGGCCGCCTGGACACACTCCTGCTGCTGTAATAACCGGAAGGAAAACTCAACTCGACGATGCCAACCAAAACGTGTGGGAACGAACGGTCGCGCCAGGGCTCCGTTCGACCCATCGCTAGCTACGTAAGTCCGGCATGCAATGCAAGCAACAGCGCCTCGGATCCTCGATCTCCTCCATCGTGACTTCAAGTAGTACCAACCAACCCCGTGTGTGTGCCTCCCCCGCAGCCTGCCCCGTTGTCGGTAGTGAACTGAAGCGTATCGATCGGCGACGGCAAAAGGACACCCGGGCAGCTCCACGGCAATGGCCGACCGCGTCGACGTGTCCCACAGCTGCTACAAAAAAGCGTGATTCCCGCTCAATAAAATAAAATAAAAAGAAAGGGAAGCATCCCGCGTGCCACGGCTCGTACGTAAAGAAAAAACTTGAGACGTCTCCGTCTCTTCGATCGGCTCGCCGAAATCTGATGCCATCATCTTTTTGTGTTTCCTCGCTGGACTTCCGGCCGTGCTCTGGGCGCCTGCACCTGTACCTGTACCTGTACCATGCAGCAGGCACAGGTCATCGATCGCCCATCAAGGCCACACGCACACGCGGACGCAGGTCCCTCTCGACTTTCTTCTTCCTCTGATGATGATGAGCAGTACTACTTACTGGAACGACTTGAATACTCTACTACTGCTCTTATCCTTTCTGTACATGCCTACTTTCTGTTTCTCATGTGCGCAACCCGCGTCTACGACCGGCGCCATCCAGAGTATCAAGCTGGACTAGTCCATTGTTAACCAGAAGAAGGCTACCTGTTCAAGGCATAGATTAGTTCTGGCCAGAGTATGCCAGAACAATCAGCGGTTCGGCACCGGGACGATTTGGCCCCAGACGATGACGGCAAATAATAAACATGCCTCGCGTCCAAGGCTAGGATGTCAATTGTGTTTCCGTCCATTACACCACCACCTTTGATTGCGTTTCACGTGACCATCAATGTTCACATACTTTACATACTCAACTCGAACCGCATACCAACCTATGTTCACGTGCGCTGTATTGCTCTTTTAAGACGTGATTACGGTTTCATTCTTACACTACTATACTTAGGGAAAAAACAACAACGAAAGCATAGAGCACATGTTCAATATTCTTATTCTTATGGTGGGAGCGAATACATTATTTGGCCGATTTGACTATATAGAAAGAACAAACTATTTAACCGGAAAACCCTTTCTACACCCGAGTGCATATGCACCGTATAAAAAAACATTTTTTGAAAAGTTGAAAATTTTGAAAAAAAAAATATGATCATGTGTAGGTTCATGTTTAAGGTGCACAAGAAGTCATTCCACCGAAAACCAATATGTTTTGTGTGCTATGTAGAAAAGACAATTTTTGTGTCATGGAGCATGTTGCTTTAGCACCAAATTTTGTTTTTTTATACAAGCCACCAAAAATGTAAAACCAATATGTTTTGTGTGCTATGTAGAAAAGACAATTTTTGTGTCATGGAGCATGTTGCTTTAGCACCAAATTTTGTTTTTTTATACAAGCCACCAAAAATGTAAAACCAATATGTTTTGTGTGCTATGTAGAAAAGACAATTTTTGTGTCATGGAGCATGTTGCTTTAGCACCAAATTTTGTTTTTTTATACAAGCCACCAAAAATGTAAAACCAATATGTTTTGTGTGCTATGTAGAAAAGACAATTTTTGTGTCATGGAGCATGTTGCTTTAGCACCAAATTTTGTTTTTTTATACAAGCCACCAAAAATGTAAAACCAATATGTTTTGTGTGCTATGTAGAAAAGACAATTTTTGTGTCATGGAGCATGTTGCTTTAGCACCAAATTTTGTTTTTTTATACAAGCCACCAAAAATGTAAAACCAATATGTTTTGTGTGCTATGTAGAAAAGACAATTTTTGTGTCATGGAGCATGTTGCTTTAGCACCAAATTTTGTTTTTTTATACAAGCCACCAAAAATGTAAAACCAATATGTTTTGTGTGCTATGTAGAAAAGACAATTTTTGTGTCATGGAGCATGTTGCTTTAGCACCAAATTTTGTTTTTTATACAAGCCACCAAAAATGTAAAACCAATATGTTTTGTGTGCTATGTAGAAAAGACAATTTTTGTGTCATGGAGCATGTTGCTTTAGCACCAAATTTTGTTTTTTTATACAAGCCACCAAAAATGTAAAACCAATATGTTTTGTGTGCTATGTAGAAAAGACAATTTTTGTGTCATGGAGCATGTTGCTTTAGCACCAAATTTTGTTTTTTTATACAAGCCACCAAAAATGTTCATTTTTCGTGAAACGACTTTGCCCACACCTGAAACTTAAAGGTCTACGTGCACATTTTTTTATTTTTTGGCATTTCAAATTAAAAAAAAATCAAATTCAAATAAAGAGTGCATATGCACCCAGGAGCAAAAATGCCACGTCCCTATTTAACGATATAATTTGTTCTCTCTAGCAGTCACGCTATATTTACACATCTCTTCAGCACGCGGAGTTTCAAGACCTATTTATAGATGTGTGTATACCACTGGAGAACATGACGGAACACTTTATTAACCATATGGATAATAATAATATAATCTTCAGATTGGCCGTCTGTCATCATAGGCACTTTCCTAATTTCTCATTCTGAAATATAACACGTATTTTTTTTGTTTGAAACTTGTTGCCTCATGTCGGTTGTGTGCATTTTTTAAGAAACACGGTATAAACGCAGACGCTCACAATGCGTACATATACTCACCCCTATGAACACACGCACACACAACCTACCCCTATGAGCATCTCTGAGAGACAACTCTGGTGGGGTGGGGGTACCACTGCACTCCTAACCATCCAACCACGGGCTGATTTTCTGTACAGAGACCATATGTAATGCTTAAAACTCTTTAAATAACGGATCGGCGAGGGAATGCGGGCGGTGTTGGAGGAAGGAAGGGGGGGTTTGCCGGGAAAGGTAATTACGGAGCTGGTTCGTGCGTCGCGTGGGAGGGAATCGTTCGGTCCGGTCGGGTGGGTCGGTGTTGCTTGTCGGCGGTGCTTCTAGTTCTGGACGGGGGCGACGCCGCAAAGCAAAGAGTCAAGGCTGCTGGATGGGTGCCGATTTAGGGCATGTGCATTAGTCTAGACGGCAGTCGTCTGTAAAACGTTTCCACGTCGTGCATAGCTAGTGTTGTAGACTTATCCTATAGTGGTTTGTCTTTCTATTCGTCTGTAAATCGTAGATCGTGGTTGCTAGCGGGAACAGACCGAGACCGTCTATATTCCTACTGACGGACTCGACTCGTTTTATCGTTACTCCTCACATGTTAGATAATTTCTTACGTGGAACACGTTATAGCCGGCTGACTGTGTACTATTTGTTTTCTCGTTACTCTTTCACACGTCAGATAATTTCTTACGTGGAACACGTTATAGCCGGCTGACCGTATTGTACATGCCCTTATGGGTTGGTCCGTGGAAGGAAAACCGTAGTGATCGATGGTGGGTGGGGCCTGTGCCTGTGCGTTGTGCGAACGAGTGATTAACCGCCGATCCGCGCGGTTCGTAGCGTTATTATACCACGGCACCGTCCACCACCAACCGCGTTCGTAGGCGGCGTAGTGGCCGCCTCGACTCCTCCTTCTCCTGCTGTAATAACCGGAAGGAAAACTCAACCATGCCAAGCAAAAACGTGTGCGAACGAACGGTCGCCAAGGTTTCCTTCCGTTCGACCCGTCGCAAGTCCGACCATGCAAGCAACAGCGGCGCCATGTCTTGAACCCAACCCGAGCAGCAGTGAAGGCAACAAGCCATGTCTGTCTACACGGTGATGGAAGGAACGGCACACACGCGCCTCTCGATCGGCGGCCTGCCCTTGGACGACGCAACGCAAGGGCACCCGGGCAGCTCCACCACGGCAATGGCCGACCGCATCCACGTGTCGATGCTGCTAAAAAAAGGCGTGATTCCCGCTTATATACTCTCTCTGTACCAAATTACTTTACATTCTAGGTTTGGTCAAAATCAAACTTATTAAAACTTGTCCAAACATATTCTAGAAAATACCAACATTTATAAAATCTATTACAAACAATATAAAAATATGTTTTATGGTGAATCTAATTATATTTATTTCATATTTTAGATGTTGATATTTTTTCTGATATATATAGTCAAAGTTTATAAAGTTTGACTCTAAACCCAAAACGAAGAGTAAATTGAGAAGGAAGGAGTAATCTCTACTATCTAAAAAATAAGAAGTGGTTCCGTTTTCTGCCAGATCTTGCTACGTCGTCTGTTTCGTCGCACTTTACCATATTTTCCTTCCTTCCGCGTGCGCCCCTCTCTCTTGTCCTGCTCCACCCGAGACTACGCCGTCGCTTCCGCTAGCTACAGTTTCCAATTTTCTCGTCGATCCCTTCTGTTCCTATTTCATCCTCATCTCATCTCCCTCGGTAGAGCCGATGAATCCCGCCCATCTCCCTCACTTCCTCATGGCGGCACCAAGCTCTTCCACATGCACCGTGTCAGCCCCCACATCTGCCCCACGCCATGCCCTAAAAGTCTCAGGCGGCGACGTCGCCGCTGATCTAGCAGCGGCAGAGGTCAGGCGCAATGAAGCTGACCGCGTGGATGTGCTCCCCTGACACAACTGCGCGCCGTGGAGGTCAAGCGGATCCTGAGAAGATCGGGGGCGTGTGAATCCTAGAAATAGCAGTGCCAGCCGCCACCGCCGGTTCAATCTCACCCCAGCGCCTTGGTAATCTTTACAATCGCCGGATGTGTAGCACCGGGGCACCACCCTCCTCTCTCCTTAATCTCTCTTTATCTCTTTGATCCTCTCTTTCTCCTACTCTGAGCCCTCCATCTCTCATCTTTGTAGATCTTTTGCCGCTGATTTCATCATGAGGGACGAACGGGAGATGAGAGAGCAGTTGGTCCCCTACGAACGAGAGAGGAGATTGAGCGGCAGCCAGCAACCTGGTAGGAGATTATGCAACCATCTTAATCTTTAGTAACACTCAGTTAATCAAACATCTCTCTCGGGCTGATCTGATGTTTCGCACGGGCGGTGAATGTTAAGAATCCTTCACTGAGTTGGATGATCGGTTTCATGTTTGTTCTTAGCTTTCTCGGTCTATTTAGTCTTGTTGTGATGTGCAATGTACTTATTTTCACATCTTCTAACCCTGCATCTGTTATGTTTATCTGATTACGCTTCGTTTTTTGTTGAAAGGAATTAGCTTAGTCGTGTCTAAGCTATGTTTTTGTGTCTGCTAGGTGATAGTATTTGATCACAGAGCTGACCTATCCGAGTGGAACTGCTACCCCCATGTTGATAAATAGCTTCCACACTACTACTGGAGCTAAGCTTGCAGAGTAAGAAATGGATCAGCATTTATCATTAATATATAATCATAGTTCAGTTCATCCTCTCTTCCTGGTCTTTTGTATGTCTGCAAGCTATAATCAAATCCAAATGAATCTTCTTGTCGTTATTAGACCAATGGTTCTTTACCGTATAGAACATCAATATTTGCCACAATAATCTGGTGAAGTTGCAAGTCAGTCCTCGAGCCATTATGTGTCTTTTGTCTATCAAGTATTTAGGGAATATGGTACCCTATTTTTACTGAACTTTATTAAGTAAGTTAGTGCGTGCTAGGTAATTCAATCATAGTTTTAATAATGCTCTGATAGACACAGCTGATGACAGGTCGGTTCTACTCGATTAAGACTAGGAATGTTGCTATATGGTCTCTCGCTCTCTTTATCTCTCTCTCGCAGGTGCTCAAAGCTTTCCCTCTTCCTCACATTTTTATATGCCTGCCTTGTTCAATCCCCTTCCAGATTCATTGTTCTTAATTTTAATCGCAGTTGTTAGGCTAAGAATTGTTCGTGGGCTATTGGCGATGCAGTGATGCAAAAGGAGATGGTTTGCGTTGTTGCAGCTCTATACCAAAGTTTTTTTTGTTAGATTGGGGCCAGCTATGTGCAGATACGTGATTGCCTCCGTGTGGATTGCATTGCTGGTACTGTCCTTATCCTGTAGTTGATTACTATGTAGCTAGCTCTTGGTGTCATGTTTCCGGCTTTCCGCTTCTCGGCACCTCAGAGCTCCTTAGAAATTTGACAAACTCGGCCATCGGATTTACCATCGTTGCCTCTTTACCGCTGGATTTTACTGATTATTTATACTTCAGTTGTTTGTTCACGGGTTAGTGGGGATCTTTTGATCGGGGGTCCACATTTTGGTTATGTTTCCTCTTCTACTCGGGAAATGAGTTATGTCGATATATGATGATGTGCCATTGCTTTGTGTTCTCTATGAACAGAGAGCGAGTATGATTTTGTTCTTATCGTATGTATATAGCCTAAAAATCAAAGTGCCATTTTGTGGGGCACGTGATGAAATGGCAGGGATAGGTTGAATGTCTAATTTTATTCTTTGGACCATGCTATTCCGTAACACTGCATTTTTCTTTGGACCATGCTATTTCGCTTTGTGATGTTAGATCTTTTCTGTTTGTCCCAGTTAATACATGTGCATGGCCTGTTCCTTTTTACTATTGTTGGGTTATTTTCACATACTTCCAGTTTGAGAGGTTGCGTTGTTTGAAGATCTGGTTTCTTTTTCTTAAAACAGGGTGTGCTACAAGTGGATATTGAAAGCCTACAAAATACATAGCAGTTTGATGGCCATACTGATGGATCTCTAAATACTATAGCTAGAGAACCAGGTTCTTGGTCCATATTACTGGATGATCTGGGCCGTTTCATCGGTGTAGGATGTGGGGGTAATTGATCCATTTACCAGTGTACTGCTAGCGTGTCAAGGACTCGAAGATGAAGGAAAATTTCACCGCACACTTTGTGCTAAACATGTCATTAATTGTAGAACTTGTTTGATACTATGTCAGACAACAATATCAGTCACAATTTCATCAATATACATTATGGTTTTCAGACCAGCGGTGCCATGCTGACCATGTACAGTCTTGCTTTATAGCTTAGCTGAAGATTTTCGAAAGTACATAATTGCTTTGTTGATATACAAATATTGGTCCATCCGGAAGTTTTGGAAATTGGGTGCATAGGACCAGAGAGTGAAGTGGGTGGTCGTAGAGAGTGATGTGATCGTGATCTGGATTGGGACGCAACGCACTGACAAGGAGGGGCTCCAAGGGGCGGTTATCTTGGATGAAAGGTAATTACTAGACACCTCTATATGGATTAAATATTTACAATTTACAATATTATCCTTTGAGAAAATGTATACATCTTATGGTGTTGTTTGATTGTCCTTTCATTTGTGTTTTACACACGTTATTCAGCCAATTTTTTATGTGTTTTATGTTCAACTGTTTATTTGCTTCATATTTCTCTTGCATATTCATATATGGTTCAATCTCTGGATGTTATCAGATCTGGTTCTACCAAAAACTTGTTTTGAGATAGTACCATGGATGTTTAAGTCATTTGCATTCACTAATTCTTAGATTTGTTTATGTCATGATTCATGCTGATGCCGAAAAATATGTAGTTTGGAATTTAAACAAGCAAATATGTCACATTGGACGTTTAGCCATATACAGATGCATGTTTCTTGTACATATCGAGCAGATATTATTATAACATGTGCCTCACACCAATGAAAACCAAACGTACACTTCCTTTTTACCTAGAAGCAGTACAACTCTTGATTATTATGATGGTTAGACATCCCTTTCAGGTTCAAATGGTCGACCATCCTTCTATTGAGCCACCGAGCAGCGTCGATGGGGATGATTCTGACCCGAGGAATGGCTTTGAGGTTGGCGAGCCCGTAGATGCCGTGGTCCGGCGAGGTGGAGGAGGCCTGAAGAGTAGATGTAGGAGGGGGTGAAAAGAAGAGACACTGTGGCTAACTTATGTGGTGCACCGAGGACGGGGCGTCAGCGACGCATAGTGGTTTGTTTGGTCCACAACAAAATTCCATTTTCACATTCCAATAAGTCTTTTGTGGAGGATCCAATAAGATGCAATTGGAAAAACTCAGTACACCTATCAAAGGTACACATTGCGTCCTTAGTGTTTTTCTATACTGCTTTGCTATATGCTCATATTAAATTGTATGACAGCTCTATTTATTCCAGTTTCATGGTTGGAGGTGTTCTCAAAATGCAAGCTATATATATTCAATGCGTCCATTAAAATTTATCATCCTGAAGAAAATGTACCTTTTGGACTCAATTCTATTTACAATTAAAATTTATCATCCTGAAGAAAATGTACCTTACGGAGCAAATTATGTTTACAAATTAAATTTCTCCTGAAGAAAACGAAGAATAGCCAACGAGCATGTGATATTTGGTTGGTTTATTCTTTCCTAATTACAATGGATGTTGCATGCCCGTTAAATCCAGGGACATATGGCCCTTGGAAACACCTTAATTTTTCATATATAATCGATTTCTATATAAAACTTTGGTATAATTGATTTTTTATATACTCTTGCATCCGGTCCATCGTCAAGCTGCTGCATACATACTCTTGCACTCATGCACACATGCCCCGTGTTCAAGCTACAATATGTATTAAACAAAAGATCTGTGTATTTTATTTTGTTACAGAGTGTAAACACGATATTTTAGAGTTATTGTTCGTTTTATTTTAGAGGAAAGTTCTTGCACATAACCTTCTTGGATGGTATTTTCTTGCGTAGAGATAAAGAATAGTTATTCTTATTGATGAAAAGGCAGAGTACTACATGTTACTCAGTATAAAAGAGAAAAATAAAAGTTAGTTATCACTGTTTGAATTTCTTGGAGTCGCATTGCACTAATATACTGCTAGGCTGCACTTGGGACACTGAATAGCATCAGCTTACCTTTGAAGAGTTCACAAAATTTAGTGGAGTGGTGGTGATCTACTATTGTGCCATTTCAAAGTTATTTGTATTGTACTTTGCTCGAGTTCACACTAGAGTGACAAGTAGAAGAGTTAATTTATAGTGTTGGTTTTGTACCACTTCCTATATATTTGCAAATATTTCTAAATTGACAGGGGTATCTGCTAGGTGATACGAAGAAATCTTAAGTGGCTGACAAAGATGGGATTATGTCCACTGGTGATCGACAACCCTACTTTATCTGTCACTATGTTTACCCTTTCACCACCAAGGCTGAAATGTCAGTGACATGGGTGATGTTTTTGGTTGGCAGTGGAATAGATAATCCTGGGAAATATGGGGCGGGGGCTGGTGCTCAAATTCTATGCTGCTTTCTTGCAGTAGCCCAGGCAAAATTAAGGCGTGGGATTTTTCATGTTGGCTCTTATCAGATTTCCTTTCATGTGTTGCTTAATTATTGAGATGTAAATGTGTGGTTCTTTTTTTTAGGGTATAAATGTGTGGTTCTTAGATCATTATTCCGTTTATTTTTGGTTAGACATAATCAATGATTAGCCGACCACATTTTGGTTCAGATTAGAAAACTCATAAAGTGCTTTCATGTTTTGGCTAAAGCTTGGTTTAGATTCAGAAGGTGCATAAGGTGCTTTCATGTTTTTTTGTTTTCTTTACTTTAGTCACGGTCTAGAATATATCAACTAACTTTCCTATATGTTGTTGGGGAGATTACTGTGGAAGTTTTTATGTGGTGCCATCTATCTTAGCTTCTAACTATGGTACCATATGTATGTCAGATTACATGTTTAGGCTGAAGAGATGTTATAAGATGTTTTAATGTTGCGAGGTTCCAACATACATGAGTTGCTTTTTTGATGAATATAATAAGTAAAATACAAGAGAAGTTGATACAACTGGTCTTGCTTGCAAAATTCACCCAAAAGCTTCTTGTTGCTATTTTGATGACATTAGTAGGACTTCATGCTTCTATTTCTAGAACATAAAACACTTAGGCTTAGTTGTCTAAAAATAAAAAAAATGCTAACCGACTAGCCAATTCAATAGGGTATGTATAAAAGCACCACCATCAATCTTGGCATATGATTGAAGCCATGAAAATATTCACTAGAACTATTGAAGCCTATAATGTGACAACGGATTAACATTGATTGAACAAAGTGGGGAAATCGAACCAACAACCAAGATATAATGTATGCCAAAAATGAAAGTCAACAAATTCTGCATATTTAATGTCAAAGAGGTGAGAGCTGAGAGAAATATAATGAACATGAAAAATCACAAGGATCCACATTAGGTACAAACATTTACCAAATGCATTCATCGTTGTCCCGTAGCAACGCACGGGCACTTAACTAGTAAAATAAAAAAAAGAACGAGAAGAATCCAGCGTGCCACGGTTCGGGCGAGAGATACTCCCTCTGTTCCTACTTCTAATTTTGTCATAAGTTAAACTTTACTATGTTTAACTAATTTTTTAGGACAACGTATCAACATTTATAACACTAAATTGTTATCCCATTAATTTATTTTTAAATCTAGTTTCATAATATGTCAATTTGATATAATATATGTTTCTATATTTTTTATAAAATTGATCAAATTTAGTTATGTTTGATTAAGACAAAAGCTAGATGCACACTTATTTACGGACGGATGGAGTATACTCCTACTACGTTAGTATAAAAAAAAAACTTGAGGCGTCTCCGTCTCTTCGATCTGCTTGCCGAACTGATTCCATCATCACCTCTTCTTTTTGGAAAAGAATCATCACCTCTTCTATGTTTCCTGTCTTCCTCGCTGGACTTCCGGCCGTTCTCTGCTCTGGTGCCTGCACCTGTACCATGCGGGCACAGGTCATCGCCCATCAAGGCCACACGCGGACGCAGGCAGGCAGGCAGGTCCCTCTCGGTTTTCTTCCTCCTCTGACGACGAGCAGTACTGGTACGACTTGAATACTGCACTTATCCTTGCTGTACATGCCTACTTTCTGTTTGTCATGTGCGCAAAGCGCGTATACGACCGGCAGTGCCAAGCTGGTGTACACCATTGTTAACCAGAAGAAGGCTATCTGTTCAAGGCATAGATTAGTTGTGGCTACAGTATGCCAGAACAATCAGCGGTTCGGCACCGGGACGATTTGGCCACAGACGATGACGGCAAAAATCGTCCATTAAAAGAAGAGTTGGCCACAAACGATTTGGCTGAGTTGAAGAGGAGATAAAAAAATAGACGGCTATTTTATCTTAGCCAAGAGATGATTTCTGAACACGATATGACTCACCATATATTTAGAAATATCTGTCGCTAGAAATAAAACTAAAAATGACTCATCGTATAAAATGTTTTGTCACAATATCAAGATAAGATAAGACTGTATTATCAACCATTATACATTTCCTAACATCTTTGTACTAAAAAAGAAAAAAGACTATTAATCTACTCTAGCCTAGTATTTCTAGCTGCAACGATTTTGCCATAACTAATCCAAACCGCATAAAATAAATCTTAGCTGCAACGTTTCATTATATCAGGAAATGTAACTAACCTTGGCAACCTTCTATCTGGTGTTGCCCCAAACATTTGATCCTCTCGTATACATCCACTTCTTTCCTTTTTTTTCTATGGTTCAATCCTAGCAATGATGTTTTTCAAACGAAAATGTAGCATTCATGTCATATTTATTCATCCCTATACAAAATTGCCAAGCTGTTAGCTCGCTTGTCAATTTAGACGATTACATGCAGTTTTTGTAACCGTTGATAATATAAACCATTAACTTGAGCATTTCTTATGTAATAGTGTGATTCATTAATGTGTAGAAGTAGCCCATATTGTCATTTTACATGCGTTTCTCTAATGACATAAAGCGTCCTTTGTGATGTTTCTCTATTTCTTGGACTAAACAAAATTATCTTTTTTTATTTCTTCTTATGGCATAGGTAAAAACTAAACCGGCAGATTCATGGGTTACGTTTGGCAAAATTAACTACATTTTATACTTTTTTATAACTTATTCTATCAATATACTATTTTATCTAGCATATTTTATTATACACCGAGAAAAAGTACTTACACCGTTTCTGCCGCAATGTTTTTTCAATTTACTAGTAATTACACCTTTTACCTTTTTTATAACACATTCCACTAATATTGTATTTATTTATATTAATCATTTACACTTAGCAAGATGTATCTTGTCATACAATGTTGAGCTGATCCTTACGGTGTTTTTTTGCACTAACTTTAAATCATTTATTGCGAGGAAAGATACATTAGCTAATAATTTTAAAGACATTGCATCTTTTATTGGGAAGGAATTATGAGTTCAAAAATATATTTTAAGTGAATATTGCTGCATATGAGAAAAATGAGAAATCCAATCCTCCTAGATGTATTATATTGTACATGTGTGTGTGTTCTCATGATTCATCGTGTATACTTAAATATCATGGCCGAGGGCTTGAAATTGTATGGTCTAACAAATATCTTGATAGTGGTTTCTAGAGTAATTGATTGTGCATTTAGGTCATGCAAAGATAAAATTGTCGTGTACAAGCTGCTTTCAACGAACTCGAGCTCAAGACCTTGGCATTACTTGTTATATGTTTTTTAATCAAATAAGTAGTTTCCACTAGCGCGAGCATGTACTAAATCCACGGATTATTGCTCAATCACCAAAGAAAACATATACATCAAACATATATGAATAACCAGGTCCAGAAAAAACCTAGGACAAGTCCTAAATGCAAACAGTAAACATGTAGTACAAGTACTAACTAAAAACAGATAGCTGATAATACAAGTACTAGTAGCGCTCATCCCAAAAGTGCAACAACAAGCATCACCATAAATACACTAGATTGTATGTTGAAAACCGCCCAACTTGAGGGGAAAACCACGGCCTGAAACCATCCAAATATTTTTTTTACTATTATCAAATGGGATACAACTTGTTCTTCCATAGAGAGCACTAGAGAATCTCATACGTCAAGATACACATGCATCTTGGTGCCAACAAGAAGACCGGGACACAAGAGCTAGGGATTGAAACAATCTTACTAAAGATGGCGGAGCTGTAGGTTAAAGAATACACTATAGTGGATATGGACTTCAGGGCCTCATGGGCAGGGCTCGGTGCTTGATCTCAAGTTGTTCCTTCAACTTCTTCTCATTCACTTCTCGCTTGATTTTTATTCTTTCTTCTCCAATAAAAGCTAACCTAGGATTTTATTTACTTCACCTAGTGGTTGCCGAATGAGAGGCTTAACACCCCTTTCTCTCATGTGCAATATCATAAATGACCATCGGTCATAACCCTAATGGATAGTGAGCTCTTGCACCTGTTTGCGCCACCTAAAAGGTTTCATAAGGTTATCTCCTGACATCTCACACGAGGAGGATACCCAACACTTGTGTGCATACGTCCAAACTCTAGACTATGATCGGTTTCCAGAAAACATACCGAAAGGTGCAATCTATCTAGAAATGTCTTTAAACAAACTTATATAAATGTGTTGCTTGTATACTACTACTACTTCACACAGATACAATTAGAGATCTCTAAGTAGTAACTCATTCGTCTACACTGTAAAGTCAGTGTACCGATCTCTGATGATGCGAAACAAACTTAGTACTCCTGGGGAAGGGACGGTCACGGAATCCTCAAATTCTGAGAAACACATGTGGAATCAGCTATGGAAGTTGAATGTGGTTTTGAAGGCCATGGTGTTCTGGTAGCATGTCCTTCGCGGTATTCTGTCAGTACGTTGCGTCATCGTCACATCGCACCTTTGGCTCGCTGCAAGTTTTTCCTCTCGGCAAACAAGGATATGGTGCATGCGCCTATGAATTGCACACACGCGAAAATATATTGGACTGAACGGGAGGATATGGTTGGATTTAAAACTCTCAAACCTTCATCCATATAGTTAAGCTCGCGATATTCTATGTGACCCAAGGTTCAGGGAAGATGAACGTCCGAAAATCATCACTGTAATATGGGCAATTTGTACATCTCGGAACTCTATAGTACACGAGAGAGGCAGTCTTGATCTAGTGCAGCCTATGAAGATGACACGGGTCCTCGAGATTCCAAATATGCATTCTAAAATCTTACCAGGGCATGGATGGAGGCCTCCTAACAATGATTGGGTAAAAATCAATACTCATTCTGGCATATCATTAGAGCTTGGAGCAAACCACTCCATGAACTCATAGATCATTTAATTGCCGAAGCAATATCTCTTCGGGAGAGAGTGATCTTTGCGAAGCTCCGAGCATTTATGCGAGTGGTATTTCAAGTTGATTGCTTGGAGGTTGTTCAACTCTGGGACTCGCGTGTGGTTTCGCGCTTAGTGCTAGCGCCAATTCTTTTAGGTATTCAAGGGCTAGTCTCATCTTTTATAATTCTTTCGTTATTCAACATATTTTAAGAATAACCAATTTGGCGGCTCACTTGTGCACTAAGTTTGCTTGCACACATGAGGAGACGTGTTGTTGGATGGGACTTACCCAGCTTCCTCATATCAGCATCTAGGCCGATAGTGCAGGCACTTCTGCTTATGAATAGAGCCATGAAATTCTATGAAAAAAATAATAACCCCGTTTTCGTGATTTTTGTAGCGCCAGACACATATATATGCTTTTCTTGTGTTGTTTAGTGTTTATGGAGACAAGCGGGAATGGGGCAAATAAACCTTGGATGAATCTAAATTAGCAACTCCGATGTCATCGCACATTAAGTTGTACCATTACTAGTAAATGGATTCCTGAAAAAGTATATCTATATATAGGTTCTCCTTGACAGATTCTAGAGCAGACCTGCTTTGCTAACCTGGGTTAGTGTCTCTCTTGCAGAACACAATCTAAAGGACAAAACACTTGTCTCCTCATTAGATTAGCCTGAACCAGCATGGCAGCCCTTGGTTGCCCTCTATTTTTTTATATAAGAGGTATATAGCCCGGCTTTATAAATAAAGCCCCGAATGACCAACAAATGTTTACACACAAGACAGAGCCAGGTTTAAGACCTGGAGAGCACCGGTGAGCGAGTGACAAAGTTTCACGAAACAGGAGACACACACACACACACACACACACACACACACACACACAAAGCTACAGACGCCACCCTGCGTCGATGAGAAGGAAAGGCCAAACACCAAACGCTGCAGAGACCTCTAAGTGAGAGAATCGCGTCACAACCATAAGAGATCGTATCACGTTCACGGTTCACGTATCGCCGTGCTGCTCACCAACCATCATTTAGGCACACCGTTCACGAGAGGAAAGAAATCAAGAGAAGGTAAGAAGAAAGCGAAAATGGCCATCGATCCTTCCTCTTGAAGCTGCGAGGCGTTAGTTGTGCCAATGGAGCGCGGGAGCCTGCTTGGTGCGCCATGCAGACCGCGACACGGGTGCCATACGGTCGGCCGGTCGGAGAGGCCCTTTTTAGTTTGGTGGTCACCTGTCTGCATGCGATCCGAGACGATTAACATCACGACATGATTGGAAAATGACCTGCTTAACCTTTAGCTACAGTGCTACTCTACTCCGTAATACTATGCTCCTCGTGTGCGTTACGCTAACCATCCGTTCGGCTACAGCTGCCCCATGTCGGCAGAGTTCTCCGATGAATGGAACTAGCTACTGGCCTTGTGCACGTAAAGCGAGCGTCCGAGTCCGACGGTGATGCGTCTGCGACGGAACGGGACGCGAGTGCAAGCCATCGACTAGAGACGCAGGCACGCACACAACGCAACAGGAACAATGGGTGGGCTCGTCCGGTCGGGCCCAGCAACGGTAACTGGCCAGCAGCGGTTGGCGTCTCGCGGCACGTGACGACCATCCCCGGGTCCTGAACTCCCGGTTACCCGATATAGTACTACGCGTGTAGTGTGGCTGCTCTGCTCCATGGACATTGGCCCATGGTTTCGTCTTCACGTCCGCGCCGATCTCCGGCCCGTTGGGGCTCTGCTTTTTCCGTTATGGTTTCGCGTGCCACAAACAGCATACACGCCCATACTGTACTCTCATGGTGCTGCTGGTTTGTGCAGCTCCTTCCTGCAGTCCTAGTGTAAGATCCACGTGCTGCTGGTTATTCACGAAGAGAAAACGACGATACTGCTTGCTGGATAACTAAACTAACTTGCTACAGTCCAGTGTTTACTGTGTTCTCTTTTGGTACAGCGGTTCTACCCGGGGCATCTCGGCGCGATGATCCCCGAGAGAGGCGTAGGCGGAATCATTTGCCATCGCCTGCCAGAGTGCCAGGCCGTTTTACGCTCGCCAAGGTTTGTCCAGCAGACGCACCTCCGGCTCCGGCACAGCGACCGCCGACCGTTAATGCGCTGCATGCAGTCGGCAGTGCGTCTGAATCAAAAGGGATCTTTTTTGTTTTTTTTTTCAAGAAAATCAAACATGTTCTGGGCAGCGGATGCGCGCGCGAGCTAAAGACTAGACTAGAAATGCATCTTTCACGAGCCTGTTGGCAGTAGGCTATGGTGGCCCATTCTCGTTGGTTAGATTTACGCAGCAGCCCAATTTTATCTGGGCTTCTTCTCCAATAATACTATGTTTACGGACAACTTGCTACGGAAATCTGCTTACGGAAGGATGTCGCTGATTCTGCTTACGAAAGAACCGTTTCAATATGGGCCAATTGGGTGATGCCACAACTTGTCCGTAATCCGGGCCAAGCGTCCGCGTAGCGTTTACGACAAGTTGCTCAGAAAAAAAACCATTCGCGTGATGTTTTTCCTCAATTCACTGATTCGGCTCTTTCGGTTAAAAATTAGGTGTCGTGGGCGTTTAAATTCACATGTACATACACACGATTGTAGCATATAGATATATATAAATTTTTATAAATCTGCAATGTTTAATTCGAAACGGAGTACATTACCTTGTGCAAGGCCGACCCATGGGGTGAGGCGAAGGGGCGCTCGCTCAAGACCTCAAGAAATAGGGCCCCGACACAAGACTTTACCCATATTAGTACAATTCTTCTACTAAGATCGTATATTTTGAAATAATTCTAAAAAATATAAATAGTCCAACCTGTAGGTTACCATGTCTATGTTCTGACTCCTTTTATGCTAAAAAAGAATATTCTCCAACATTTCTAAACAATTTCTCTCGACGCCATGATTTATCTCTAGCCTTCTTGAACGCCTCCATATTTAGAAATATAAGAGAGAAATTATGGCATAGAAAGAAATCGTGGCTTGTTAGAGTTCTGTGATTGCGTCATTAGTCTCTACTAAATACTTACAACCTTACAAGATCATTATTGGAGACTAATGATGTAATCATATAACTCGACCATGCCGGCGCAACCATCTCTACTCTGATTCCCAATATTTTTGCTTGTGCCCATCATATATTTAAGAGAACATATATCCTTTATTATTAATTTAGTGCCAACTATGTCTATATTTTCATACTCATTTTTGCACATGCATCCTTGTTTGTGATTACTTCTAAAGATACATATTTATATAGATATATACATAATGAGCAATTGGTAGAAATAAGTATCATGATACATAGTTTGTTCGATCAATAGAATAAGTAGTTTTGAATGTTTTCATCGAGATTTCAAATACCATGGATGTAACTATTATACGAATTATTCAATTTGCTATTGCATTACAATAATGTTACGATAATATTCTCTGGCGAATGCTAATATTTTCTAAATATTTTATGTGTGAACAAGTGGTAGAGGTTGAAAAACATTGTTAAACATTATGCTTAAACTTTAAATAATCTTTAAAATTTTAGCATAAATATAAAGAAAAGCCATACTTTAAAAAAATTTCTGAAGTAGAAGGACAATAGCCCCCTTGACCCTAGGAAACTTCACCACTGTGAACATAAAAAACTTTGGTGTCGCATCGCTCTACCGCCCACAAAATAGTGGACCCGCCCTGACCTCGTGTGTGTACGCGTGCATGCATGCGTGCGTTGGTGCGTGTGTGTCTCCCTCTGTGTGTGCGTTCCGTGTGTCCGTGTGTCGCGTGCGTGCGTGTTGCATCCACGGAGCGAGGAGCTGAAAATAGTAGAGATACTGAAACGAAGACGAATTTTTCGTAGCCTAACAACGCGGTATATGCATGATCGACAACTGCATGTTTATTGTTCTTCTGTGCAATCGTCTATAACAAACGAACAGTACTAGTATCGTAATGGCCGTATGGACCCGGTTTGAAAAAATAAGAAAGAAGCTTCAGTTCATAGACATTTGTTGCTTCTACAGTAGTAGCGTATGGGATAAATATGAACATTCAGGATCACGTCCAAATTAACAACCTGAACACGTTAGCAGCAAAGTACAGTAGAAGTATACAATTCAACTTGTTCAATGATACAATATCCAAAACCCCACCGTGATGTTTGAACCCGTCAAAGAAAGAGCATCCTCCTGCTAAGAAATGGAGTACTACTACCTACTTAGAAAGACCTAGCACGCTTTGCGGTGCCCTCCTTTATTGTTGTCGTTTTTAGAGCTAACATCATGATCAGTTAGAGAGTAAAACAAGCATTGCCTTGATTTCATTAAAACGGTGACAAATACAATAGCCCGATAGATCAAGAGTAAGAGTAAGCATTCAAGGCCACGCATGTCATGCAAAAATATCGTGGTGCACCAACTACTTGAATTTCACAAACTTCACTTAACCCTTTCATAACGTGCATAAAATCAGCATGCTAAAATCTTACCAGGGCATGGATGGAGGCCTCCTGACAATGATTGGATAAAAACAATAATCATTCTGGCATATCATTAGAGCTTGGAGCAAACCACCTACATAAACTCACAAATCATTTAATTGCCGAAGCAATATCTTTTCGGGAGAGAGTGATCTTTGCGAAGCTCCATGCATTTATACGAGTGGTATTTGAAGTTGATTGCTTGGAGGTTGTTCAAGTCTAGGACTTGCGTGCGGTTTCGCGCTCGGTGCTAGGGCCAATTCTTTTAGATATTGAAGGGCTAGTCTCATCTTTTAATTCTTTTGTTATTCAACATATTTTAAGAACAACCAATTTGGCTGCTCACTTGTGCACTAAGTTTGCTTGCACACATGAGGAGACGTGTTGTTGGATGGGACTTACCCACCTTCCTCATATCAGCATCTAGGCTCATAGTTGAGGCACTTTTGCTTATGAATAAAGCCCTAAAATTCTACAAAAAAAAAATTATAACCCCTTTTTCGTGATATTTGTAGCGCCAGACACATATATGTTTTTCTTGTGTTGTTTAGTGTTTACGCAAACAAGCGAGGAAAGGGCAAACGTTGGACGAATCTAACTTTGCAACTCCAACATCATCGCACATTAAGTTGTACCATTACTAGTAAATGGATTCCTAAAAAAAATCTATATATAGCTTCTCCTTGAGAGATTCTAGAGCAGACCTGCTTTGCTAACCTGGGTTACTGTCTCTCTGGCAGAACACAATCTGAAGGAGGGAACGCTTGTCTCTGCACTAGATTGTCCTGAACCAGCATGTCAATGCCCTCGGTTGTTTTCTTCCCGCTCTCTCTCTTATCTCTCTTTTGTCCTTGGCTTGTATGCTCTGTTTCGTTGCTCAGATTCACTAACAAGTTCAGAGAATTTGCAGACCTGAGCGCCCGGGAATTCACTGGCCCTCTTTAACAAATCAGGTTTTGTAGTGCGTCTTCGTCAGATATCACTGCACAAACCAATCTAACCAATATATGTATGTATATCTGAAGCAAAAAACCAACAATACAGGCCCATTGCAGGTGACAAAGTAAGAGAACCGCATCAACCATAACAGATCGTATCACGTTCACGTATCATTTAGGCATACCGTTCACGAGAGCAAAAAAAATCAAGAGAATGTAAGAAAGCGAAGATGTGCCATAGATCCTTTGTCTTGAATCTGCGAGGCATCAGCTGTCACGACAAGGGCCCTATAGGTAGCTACCTTGGGCGTGCCAAACTGCTAGTGGAACACGGGAACCTGCTTGGTGCGCCATGCAGACCGCGACATGGGTGCCATACGGTCGGTCGACCAGAGGGACCCTTTTCTAGTTTGGTGTTCACCTGCCTGCATGGCATTACTCTAGCCATCCGTTTGGCTACAGCTACGCCATGTCGGTTCCCACCGATGAATGGGACTACGCGAGTGCGAGCGATCGACTATCGACGCACGCACAAACACCAACTTATGAAAAACTCGATCGTATTTTGACTAGTATTAAATGGGGGCAAAAGTTTACTCTAGTGTTTATGCGTACTCTTACCCGTGTTCGGTCTAACCATACGCCACTCCTTATTGACTCGGGAGTAAAAACTCATTTAGGAAACAAACCTCTCTTTTTCTTCGAGTTGTATTGGCTACGACACAAAGGTTTTTACGAGATGGTGGTGACTGAGTGGGCCGCTGTTACTGAGGGAAGTAATCCTATGGAGTGATGGCAAAATAAGATACGGTGTACACAACGCTTTTTAAAGAGGTGGGCAAAAAACTTGAGTGGGAAATACAAGAAAGAAAAAGAAAGAATGCTTTCTATTATTGATGAATTTGATCTAAAGGCCCAAACAAATATGTTAAGTGTAGTCGAGCGTGAAACACTACGGAGTGCCAATGAATAGATCACAAAACTTAGAAGAGATGAGAAAACAAAATGGGCTCAACGAGCTAAAGTAAAACACATTCAAGGTGGGAATAACACAAGATACTTTCATTTGATTGCAAATAGAAAGCATCGAAAGAAAAAAAACATTTCAGTTAAAACAAGATGAAGGAACAATAGTTGGTGAAGAGAATCTTAAAGTCTATATTACTGAATATTACAAAAAACTATTTGGGGAGCCCGACCCAATAAATATAACGATGGTAGAAGGGATATATCATGACATACCGCAACTCAATTCTATGGAGAATAGCATTCTTACAGTACCTTTTAGTGAAAAGGAAGTGTATGAGGCTATTTTTAAATGGAACACAATAAGGCACCTGGGCCGGCTGGTTTTTCAGCAGAGTTCTATCAAACGTTTTGGGAAGTAATTAAGGCTGACTTAATGGCACTATTTGATCAATTATATAAAGGGGATCTGCTTTTCTTTAAATTGAATTTTGGCGTCATCACCCTACTTCCTAAAAAGAAAAATGCGGTACAAATACAAGAATACAAACCCATTTGCCTAATGAATGTTAGCTTTAATTTTTTTACTAAGGTGGGTACTAATCGCATCACTGGGATTGCCCCAAAAGTAATTAGACCCACTCAATCAACATTCATGCCAGAGAGACACGTCTTAGAAGGGGTTGACGTCCTTCATGAAACCATCCATGAGCTTCATCGGAAGAAAATGGATGATGTTTTTGCTTAAAATCGACTTTGAAAAGTCATATGACAAATTAAAATGGCCCCTTCTACAAAAAACTCTGCGTATGAAGGGATTTGCACAAGAATGGTGCAAATTGACTGAACAATTCATGCAAGGAGGGACTGTTGGAATTCGTGTCAATGATGATATCATGCATTATTTTCAAACTAGGAAGGGTCTAAGACAAGGTGATCTGTTATCCCCTATGCTTTTCAATATTGTTGTAGATATGTTTGCCATCCTAATTGCCCGGGAAAAGGCGGACATACAGGTTGGTGGACTTATTCCACATCTTGTTGATGGAGGGGTCTCCATTTTACAATATGTGATGATACAATATTATTTATGGAACATGACCTACAAAAAGCCGTGAATATGAAACTAATATTATGTATTTTTGAGTAGTTTTCGGCGCTGAAGATTAATTTCTATAAAAGCGAGATTTTCTGTTTTGGAAAAGTGAAAGATGAGGAACTGCATTATAATTATTATTTTTGGTTGTGAGGTTGGGTCTTTGCCTTTCCGATACTTTGGAGTTCCTATCCATTATAAAAAACTAAAAAATTCAGATTGGTATCTAGTGGAAACTCGATGCGAAGGGAAATTGGGTTGCTGTAAGGGCAAACTTTTATCTTATGGTGATCGTTTAGTCCTAATAAATTCTATTTTGACTAGTTTATCTATGTTTATGTTATCATTTCTGGAAATACCTAAGGGGGTTAGGAAACGATTTGATTTTTATAGGTATCGCTTTTTTTGGCAAAGTGACAAGACTAAACAAAAATACAGATTAACTAAATGTAATATTGTATGTAGACCAAAAGATCAGGGTGGTCTTGGTATTGAAGTTTTGGAACTTAAGAATTGATGTATATTGGGCAAATGGTTATTCAAAATGCTTAGCCAAGAAGGGGCGTGGCAAGAATTATTGTATAATAAGTATTTAAGTCAGAAAATATTGACCGAAGTCCAAGCAAAACTGACCGATTCCTTGTTTTGGAAAGGAATTATGAAGGTAAAGGAGGAATTCTTTGCGAGAGGTCATTTCAAGGTAGGGGATGATTCTAATACTAGGTTTTGGGAAGATACATGGTTGGAAGAAACACCTTTCTCACAAAAATATTCATCATTATACAATATTGTGCAACATAAAAATGTGACCGTTGCGCATGTCTTAAATAAAGTACCTCTAAACATTGGTTTTAGGAGGACAATTAGTGGCAATAAATGGAATATTTGATACATTTATGCCAAAGATTGATGAGTGTTTAGTTGTCTGATGATCATGAAAAGTTTGTGTGGAAGCTGACATCATCTGGGGTGTTTTCAGTCAAATCCATGTATGAAGACCTTATGAATTATCATACGATCTTCCTTCAGAAATTTATTTGGAAAATAAAAATCCCACTCAAGATAAAAAAAATTATGTGGTTTCTCAATACTAAGGTGTTGCTTACTAAGGATAATCTGGCTAAAAGAAATTGGATAGGGTGTACTAAGTGTTGTTTTTTGTGGATCACATGAGACTTTATATTTCCCTTTTGCTCGACTTTTGTGGCGCATTATTCATTTTTAATGATGGGGATATGCCGAGTGGGGTATACCCAGCAGGACGTTCCCTACTGGATCATACTCCTAGCGAGTGGGCCTGCAGGACGGCGACTGGACCACAACCCAAAAGGAAGCCAGGCGATTGGAAGCTGAAGGCCCAGAAGCGTAGCTAGGCCCAGTCGGATTAGGTCAAAACTCCTCCTAGTCCTTATCTAACTCGGCTGTAGAACTGTAAACCCTAGCGAGGTGACCCTATATAAACCTCCCTAGGGCACGCATAGCACTTATGTTCCATCATACACCCCATCGACTCGCCGCCTAGCCGCCGAGCTCGCCCTTTCTAATCTCTCAGCAATACAATCTAGAAGGAGTAGGTCTTTACCCTCCTGGGGGCCAAACCTGGGTAAAACCCTGTGTTTTTGCCCTTATCTCGCACCGCAGATGGATGGCCGCCCTTGCCCCTCGTTCTACTACTCGCTGCCACTCGCAGCATCTACCGTGGCCATTGCCACGATAGTGGAGCCCACCGTGGGGCCTGGCCGGTCAGGCCTGTGTTCTGCGGCGACATGATGGCTCAGTTGATGTGGAGCCTGTTGGGAACCCCAAGAGCAAGGTGTGAAGCAGCACAACAGCAAGTCTTCCCTTAGTAAGAAACCGAGGTTATCGAACTAGTAGGAGGAAGGAAACATCACACAGGTGTGGCAAGCAACGTGGAAACCTGCACAACACAAACTCAAGACTTTTCTCTAACTAACAGTGAGGTTTTCAATCTCACCGGTTGCTGTAACAAAGGATTAAACGTATGGTGTGGAAGGTAATGCTGGTTTGAGCAAGTAAACAAGTAAAAGTGGAGGATGTATCAATGGTAAAGATTGGACCGGGGTCCATAGTTTACTAGATGTGCTCTCCTCAGATAAACAACATGGCATGAAGGGTAAACAAATTACAGCAGGGCAATTGACAGGAACTGAGCAAGGCATAACATGCAATACCAGACAAAAAGATCCTATGAGATTTGATTGGGTAATACAACAATATACATGGACCGCCATCCAACTGCATCTATGACTAGAAGTCCACCTTCAGGTTATCATCCGAACCCCCTCCAGTATTAAGTTGCAAGCAACAGACAACTTCTTTAAGCAAAGTGTGTAAGGTAAACAATCCACTTGTTCTATGAACAAGAGACCATTGTTTTCTCCCTAGTGGCAACAACACATCTACAACCAAAGAGATTTCTGTCACTTCCCTCAGAAACTAGAGGCATGACCCCACTATCGAGCATAAATACCCCTCTTGGAGTCACTAGCAACTACTTGGCCAAGATAGCTACTAACAACGGAGATCATGCAAGATCACAAACAACACAGACATGATAGTATCAAATAGACAAAACCATTAATCAATCTGACATTGTAATCTCAATATCCATCGGATCCCCGCAAACACAACATGCATGATTACAAATAGATTAGATCTTGATCATGAACGGAGCTCACAAGATCTATACATGAAAGCACAAGGAGGAGATACAACCATCTAGCTACTACATGGACCCATAGTACAAGGTGGAACTACTCACGCGTCATACCGGAGAAGGACTCCGGGATGATCTCCCCTCCGGTAGGGTGCCGGGAAGAACTTCAGATCCCCCTGATCTAGGGACGATGGAGGCTGCGGTCACAGAAGGTTTCATGGAGTTGTGATCGGGTGCTTAGGGTTTCTGCATCGGGGGCTTCTTATAGGCGAAGAGGCGAGGCCGGGAGGCGACCAGGGGGGCCACACCCTGCACAGGAGCGGGCCCACCCCTGGCCGTGCCTAGGGGGGGGGGGGGTTGGCCGCCATGGTTTGCTTCTCCGTCTCGTCTTCTGGATTCATGTCCCCCATGGTAAAATATTGACTTTGGATTTTGTCCCGTCCAATTCCGAGAATATTGATTTTCTGCCTTTCTGGAACCAAAAATAGAAGAAAACAGGCAACTGGCACTATGACAACTTGTTAATAGGTTAGTACCAGAAAACATATAAAAACACCTCAAAGTGTAGACAAAGCAAAGCAAAGTAGATACTAAACAAGCATGGATCATCAAAAATTATAGATACGTTTTCGACGTATCAAGCATCCCCAAGCTTAACTCCTGCTCGTCCACGAGTAGGTAAGTGATAAAAATAATAATTTTTGAGGTGACATGCACCATCAAAATCAAAATCAAACCATTTGCAAGCATTGAAAGCTGGGATCAAAGAACTCTAAACATGTGCATGAAAGATGGAGTTCTAACAATAGGACATAGTAACTATGAATGCAACATGAAAGGTTACAAACAAAGATCATGAATAACATGCATTGAAAAACATTTATTTGTTTCACATACAGAAAACATGGCATAGTGGTAATCAGCTTGTCCCTCATAGAGTAGCAAATAGATGCGTAAGACACCTTCAAAGTTCACAAGGGTGACTAGAAACAAGTAGCACAAGAACAAGTAATATCACAATATGCATCAATTAATAAGTTTTGGGACACTAGACACATAATGACAACTATGCTCTCTTAATGCTGCCTAAAGGTAGAAGGTGGAGACTCAAATAATGGTGGAAGAAAGGCCTTTCATAAAGGAAGCAGGGATTTCATGTTTCAAAAAGAGATTCCAAAAATTATGGTACTTGTTAACTTTCAGCCCTCATTGCCCCTATCATAAGCATCTTGAAGTGGTTAAAGTTAAAGTGAACAAACTATGGAGTATATGCTTGACAAAGTATAAGTTAGCAATCTCAAGTCCCTTGAATACGAGGGCCACACCTCATGATACTCAACTTCAGTCACCTGTAAGTTCTTGTCATTGTAAGTACATGCATATCATAGAGAACCGCCAACAGGGTACCCCTTGCACATGATACAGGAGCTATCCCATAACTAAAATGACAAGGCAAGCAGACAATAAGCATCTCAGCGATCTTTTAATTTACTATATGCATAGGTTTTTATTGAGGATGCTTCGTAAATAGCTCACTATGGTGATGCTGCAAGTTTCCACCATGATTAGGCATGGCTTAGGCTAGCGGCCCAGACGTTTCTCTAACACAAAATACAAACTCCATGGACTTACAAGTTCCCTCTTTATTTCACACCGGTGACATCCATAGACAAAAGAGCATGATATCAACTGAGTACAAAGTACAAGTGCAATGTTGAAAACGTTCCCCATGACAGCATGGTTCTGCTAATTCCAACGTATAAGTGCAAGCATATACAACATAGATGACATAATGGTTCAAGTTTATTAGGGCCAAAGAATATAAAGTGTGCCATCAAGTTTGTGAGGGCTTTAATCACTAAGTTTTCACATAATAAAATACTTTTTAATTGGAAGATAGCTGAAAACAAGAATATACTTGGAATGGTGTAACACACCATGCATAGGAATTTGTAGTGGATATTTTGGAATAACTGCGTTTCTTGGGAGTTGGAATCATGAGTAGAACTTACTCATACAAGTGGAGGCTAGCAAAATACTAGGAGCAACCAACTAAGAGAGCATAATGGCCAAAATCATGCAAAGCAACAAAGCATTACTAATCAAAGCATAGAGTGGTACTATAAGTCAAGGACTAAATGATTATAGAGGCTGTTGTGACTTGTTCATAGTCATAACATGGTGTGAGCATGTGCCAAGTCAACCCAAATAAAGCATCAAAGGAGAATACCACAATAATATGCTTTTGCATGCTAAAACAACACATAATTTCTTTAAGGCACACTAAGAAATCCCAATTGTTTGGAACAAGACATGCTACAGCAATAATCACTAAGCATAAGGTCAAAACAACACCTAGCATGTCATGCTAAAGTCTAAGTCACAGTCAATACAAGCTCCTCTTGCACTTTCAAGCAGGAACTTACTACTCCTTTCCAACACCAAGCAACTTATTTGCAACAACACAGCGAGAACGAGGGTCCAAACTACTTTATTCAAGCAAACTAAACAACCTAATAAAAGCAAACGAAAACTAAGACGCTCCAAGAACAACACAACAGTGCATAAAACAATAAAAACGAAGTGTCTAGACAGACCTGAGCTTTTTATTGATGAAGAAGGGGATGCCTTGGGCATCCCCAGGCTTTGACGCTTGTAACTCTTGGATATTTCTTGGGGTTACACCGGGGTGGCATCCCCAAGCTTGAGATTTTGTACATTCTTCATCTCATTACATCATTCTCTCTCTACACCTGAAATTTTTCCTTCATACAAAACTTCACACAATCTTCATTAGCAACATTAGTGTATTCAAAAGATATTATACCATAGGCAAAGCTTTGGAACAACAAAACTTTTCACTAAAAACACAAGCTACTGTAGCAACTCCTTAAAAAAGCTCAATTCCCCAAAAGAGAACTCAAAAAGGAATCAATAAGAAGCAAATGCAAATAATGGCAGAAATCTGTCAAAACAGACCAGCAGGTGGAAACCAATTTTTTTGAACATATTCTGTTGCTCAAATAAAAAATTATTGAATTAACGAAAGTTAGCTAACATACTGGGGGATTTATTCGTAAAGTTTGAGCTCAATCCGAGTTACAGAGACTCCTCACGATTTTTTTGGTGGAGGACAGAAATCTGTTTCGGGACAGCAACTCCCCAAATCTTACTTTGTTCTTATTAGAGGTCATTCTTGGCACAAAAATCAAACAAAAAGGATAAGGAGAGGTCATTACTGAAGTAATAACTTCCAAGACTCAAGGAAACTCTTGGGTTATCTCCCAACAAGTAGTTTTCTTTAATGGCTTTAAGTTAGGCTTGATAACTTGAGAAGATGCTCACATAAGAAATATGAGTTGAAGTCAAAGAGAGCATCAAGAATTAAATTCAAAAAACATTTAAGTCTAACCCTCTTCCTATGCATTGGAATCTTGTACACAAATAAATTCACAAAGAACAAAGTGATAAGCATAGGAAGATAAAACAAGAGTAACTTCAAAACTTTCCGCACATAGAGAGGTGTTTCAGTACCATGTAAAATTCTACAACCATACTTTCCTCTCTCATAATAATTTTCAGTAGCATCATGAGTAAACTCAACAATATAGCTATCACATAAAGCATGCTTTTCATGATCTACAAACACATAATTTCTATCAAGCTCAAAAATAGTGGGATTAAAACCTTCACAGGTTTTACCCAAAGTAGATATTTCAAAAGGATCCACAGGAACATAGCATTCATCCTCCTTTGGTAAGCACGGGGGACAATAAAATAATATAAGAGGTAAAGAGTTACTCTCATTAGAAGTTAGGCATGGGTAGATCCATTCTTCCTCCTTTTGTTCATCACTCTCCTCCTCTTTTTCATCTAATGAGCTTCCAGTTTCAACAATTTCTTCTTCCATAGGTTCCTGCAAGGCATTAGTCTCTTCCAAATGTGGAAAGCATCTATTAAAATATTCAAGAATATAGATATTTTATTCCCTGTAATTATCAAAGCAAAATTTAAGTATCTCCAAAACCTCATGTTCATAAGGTGCATCATCACTATTTTCAAGCAAACTGGCAAGTTCAAATGCACCCTTGAAGACAATAAATTATTCATTTTGTTCCACATCGTCAAAATTATAATTTCCTTTAACATAAGAAGATATGGTAACATTATCATTATACTCACATTGAAAGGGTAGGTGTTTATACCTCCTGTAGCAACAAGATTTATCAAAGCAATAAGTAACATTATAAGTAGAGCACACGTCTCTAGCAATAGTATTCAACTTATCAATTTGTTCCCATAAGTGTCTCCCTTTTTGTGACAAACGGTGTTCCTTATAATAATACTTTTGTTCTTCCATGAACCCCCCTTGCCAATAAGAACTAGTTTCAAAGAAACCATCCATTGATAGAAAGCATGACCAAGCAAGGCAATAACAGACCAGCAACCAGAGTGGGAACTATTTTTTTATGTTTTTGAATAAAGGAAGCAAACCAAACTAGACTAATTTTTTTGGGTTTTTTGAAAATAGGCAAACAAAACCAAGCAAAAGAATCTAAGCAAACTAAAAACAAAGTAAAAATAAAGGAAGTGAAAGACTCCCCTTGTGAAGACGTCCTTAGCCTCCCCGGCAACGGCGCCAGAAAATTTGATGGCGTGTTGACATGGGAGCTTCTTCTTTTTTAAATCCCTGGCAACGACGCCAGAAAACTTGTTGATGGCTTAGTTGATGTGGAGCCTATTGGGAACCCCAAGAGCAAGGTGTGAAGCAGCACAGCAACAAGTCTTCCCTTAGTAAGAAACCGAGGTTATCGAACCAGTAGGAGAAAGGAAATGTCACACAGGTGTCGTGGTGGTGGCACGGTAGATGCCATGGGTAGGCTAAAGTATGGGGCCAATGGATGCTAGTGGGATCTGGGGAGGGAAGATGTAGTTGATTCTACACACAAAAGACTAAGGCAAAGATCTTTATTTCTCCTTCCTTGGGCTACAAGTGCTCCTTGAGCTGTATACAGAGAGAAGATAAGAACTTTACCAGCCTAACGGTACTAAAAATGAGTCGATCCCTTCTTTAGGGTCCAAGCCTCCCCTTATAAAGGAGAGCTTTGGGTTCCTTTAGGGCTGATGTGGCAAGCATATCCGGGGAATATGCTTGTCCCAATATAGTAGTTCGGCGCCTCCCTTTCCCTGTCGTTCCCCTAACGGCGGCAAGGTTCCAGAGGGCCCCTCCTGCACGCCTCGGGCTTCAGGATTGTCTCCTCCGTGACCTCCTTCTGCCTCTCTGTCGCTCTGCGTCTTTGTCCGTAGCGCTTGGCTTCGCTCAGATTCTCCCTAGCCTGCACCTAGGGTTTGACTTCAGCTTCTCCTTCTCCTGCAAGCTTTGTATCATTCGGCCCTGCCTCCCGTAGTTCGGCCTGTCCTTCATCTGTACTAAGATTACTCGGGCTAACCCAGCCGACTTACGAAGTATCTCGGCCGGGTAATGTCTTGCCATTACTATGAGGGTCCCGCCCTTTCCTATCTCGGCCGACCTCTACATGATTCGGCCGGCTCAGACCGTAACTCGGAAACTAGACGGGGAACATCCCTTCGTCTCTCCCCGTCTTTACCCTATCCGGGGTTATCTCCCCAACATTAGTCCCCGAAGCTGGTATGACCCCGCAGATAACCTCGGCCAGGTCGTATCAGTTTCACGACACACATCCTGTATTGTTTCCGAGTTATTCCTTGCTCGTTCGAGGTATTATCATATCTTCTCGCGTACGCCTCGTCCTACGTGTCATCCCCATCATTATTTCTCTAGTTTTTTGTTCCTCTACATCGTTTACTGACAGGCCACAGTTACCACTGCGCCTGCTGCGCCGGCGCTGTGACGCCTCGTGTGCCGTTTCCGTCGGGGATCGTGACTTTCTTGGTTACCGTGTGGCCCTTGGTGTGGTTCCACTCTACGACGTGTGGTTGTGCGGCGTACACGATCTATACATCCAACCGTCACAGCCACGATCCCACTATCTTGCTAGTGGCTCGGTTATAAAGAGGGGCGCGACGTTGGAGGAATCACTTTCCCCCTTTCGTTCACCTGCGCCCTTCTTCGTCCTCTCGCTTCCGCGCCCGTTCGCAGCTCCGCCTCTGCGCGTTCATCAGAATCTCCGACGGCGAGGACTCCGCCGCGCTGCTCCGTCTGCCTCGTCCGCGTTCGCTAGCTTCGGCGTCGTCGCCGGTGAGTTCTTTACGGTCGCGTCACCTAGGATTTTTCTTAGATTTCTCTGCCTCGATTTTGTATTCGTGCGGCGGTTCCTCTGCTACTCCGCCGCCGTTCCTGTGCAAAATCACGACGGGGCCTTGTAGCTCCAAACTTTCCTCCGCCGCTAGTTCTTCCTCCGTCGATCTTTCCGGCGCGCTCATGTCTAGCTCCTTTAGCGGTGCCCTGATAGAGGACGACGATGCTGGCTCTGGGCCCGAACAAGGCTCGTGGCAGGGCTCCTCTGTCACACGCCGCGAGATCGAGTGGCTTATCCGAACTCGGAGAATTCCCGCCGAGGTCTCCTGTCGCTTACCCGGCAGCGAGTCCTCTACGGATCTTGAGGAGGGCGAGTATGTAGTTTTTATGTCGCATTTCTCGCACGGCTTTGGTCTCCCTCTTAGCGATTTTGCTAGAGAGTTTCTCGACTACTTCGGCCTTCAGCCGCATCATCTTCCTGCAAATGCCATCGCTTCTCTTTCTGCTTTTATCTTTGCCTCGGAGGGGTACTTCGGCCTATGGCCGTCCGTGCATGTCTAGTCGAAGTTCTTCTAGATTCGTTCTAACGTAATCCCTGACAAGTCTTTGCATCCTTCCGAAAAACTGCTTACTCAATGTGGAGCAGCGTCCATTACACCTTGGAGGAAATCCGTATTTCCTCGTGTTACGGGGCTAGAGTCCTGCAAGAAGTGGCACAAGTCCTTCTTTTATGTCAAGAACACATGAACGGAAGACAAGATTCGGCTCCCTGCATTCTCCATTGGTACGCCCTCCAAGGTGAATTGGACTTATAATCCGAAGAAGAGTCACGCCTTGGCCGAGGCTTTTGAGATTCGGCTTAAAGAGCTGATCTGCGCCGGGTTACGTGGCAAAGATATGATGGATACCTTTATCAGTAGCCGAATCTGCCCCTTCCAGAAACGGACACACAAGCTCTACTACATGAGCGGTCCTCTCGACCCCAACCGAGTCTCGACCGTGGAGCTGGACAACTATCTCATCTTTAAGCGCGTCCAAGCCATCTTCAAGACGGAGATGCCTAAGGACTGGGCTTGGGGGTTGAAACCATTTACACGCGAGCGTCCTCCTCCCGAAGTAAACTTAATCAATAACGCTCTGTTTTCCAATTGCTTTCGTAACAGTTTTCGCTAATTTTCCTTTTTCTTGTCTTACAGAGGTTCGCAAAGCAGAAGAATGAGGATGCCAAAGTTCTGTTGCTTCCATGGCCCGCGGACCGGAATACTCCGGATACTGGTGAGCCGGACTCGGAAGAGTTCGTCCCTAAGTCGGATCCTGCCCCGGCTCGCGCTCGTGGCAAGACCTCGGCCCACGAGGAGGAAGGTGATTCGAACGAGGTCCAAGTTCTTGAGGTAGTTGCCGTAATGCCTATTTCTTATGCATTTCCGGCTTCTACTTTCCCATCTAATCCGGCCGGTCAGGTTCACAATGCCGAGCCTATTGCTTCCCGCCCCCCTGTTACCTCGGGGAAACGTGGGGCTCCTGCTGATGCCTCAGAGGCGGCTCCCAAGAAATGAACAAAGAAAACCACACCGAATCCTCCCCGGCGCAAGATCATGCCTGGAGTTGCAGGGTTAGTTCCCTTCGCTCATATTTCTTGTTTCTCTCTTTCTGTTTTTTAACCTGATGTCGCTCTCTATTTCCACAGTGCTCCACTTTCCGTTAAGCCCGGGGGTCCTAGCATGACTAGCCGTGTGACTCGGCATCCGTCTCCTCCGCGTGCCGAAGACACCAGGGTTCCGAGTCCTGCTCGTGCAGCATCTCCTCCTGTTCCGAATCGATCGCCCCCTCACCATGATGTACCTGAGACTTCTCTTGTTGACGTTGACTCCACTCGGCCCTCCGAGATTTCCATGGAACCAGTTGTCTCCTCTGTGAATCCGAGCGTTTCTATCGAGCCTCATTCTACCCCCGCAGTTTCTATAGTAGCTCCCGCCCCGGCCGAGGACGTTAATATCCCGGTGCCTCCTGCGACCGTGATCTCTCCGAATCCCAAAGACATTGTTCCCATTGCTGAGGTATCAGCTCCTGCTGATGCCTCTAAAGCAAGTAAAGCAGTTGCCGCCAAGGCCTCCACTTCCCAGAAAGGTCTTGTTGGCTCTTCTCAGCCGAGTATCGCCGATGTGCTGCGCAAAATAACTGCTTCCACCAAAACTTCCGTTACTCCGGCCGCCGGTACCCAGCTTGCTCTTCATAAAAGCCCTGCGGCCGTGGTGGTTACGCAGCAGGTCCGGGGTAAAGTCCTAACTCGGATGGCTAGTGGGAATAGCCTCGGCTCGCTGGTGGAATATGCCAATAATTGGAATGCTGCCAACCAGTTTGAGGGTAATCCAATCAATCAGCCATTTCAGCTTTCCGACATTGGCGGCCGCTTAGATCAAGCTGCCAAGATCATCCTTGATACTAACAAGATGAACGAGGTAACTGCTGTTTTGCGGAGTTTTGATTAATTCTCCATATGCTACTATACATTCTAGTCCCTGAAACTTGCAGGGAACTAACTTGTTATTTGCTTGGAAGTTTAATAATGCTCTACATAGTTTAATTTTAACTTTAGGGTTCGAATCTACATTCGACTAGATCTGCCTTAAACCTTGCTTGACTTTCGTTTAGTTGATCTTGGAGTATCCAGCCACCTGGATCCGGGTTAAGTTTCGCTTGACTCGGATATGTTTTGGCTTCGAATATCCAGCCACCTAGATCCGTGTTTAGTCTTGCTTAATTCGGATCTGCTTTAGCTTCCAATATCCAGCCACCTAGATCCGGGTTAAGTTTTGCTTAACTCGGATCTGCTTTAGCTTCGAATATCCAGCCACCTAGATCCGGGTTAAGTTTTGCTTAACTCGGATCGAATATCCAATAAACGTTTACTCCATTGTTTAGGTTGCACATGACCGGCGGACTGCCGAATTTCAAAGATTGCTTTTCTCGCACCGAAAATTGGAAGAAAAAGATGAGAAGGTTCTCCCTGTGGTAAAAAAGACTGGTAAGTCTATAATTCTTTTCGTCATTTTTGACATTCTTATTGTTTTGTATGCGAGATGTCGGCTCAATTTTTTGGTGAACAGGTAATTTCAATAATCTCAACATTCGTCTTGCGAAGAAAGTCAAGAGCCTGGAAGGTTAGTTTCCCTTTTACCTTACACCTTCCGCTTTTTAAAATGTGAGCTAAGCTTCTTTTATCTCGTTTGGCTTTGGTAAAGCCGAGTTACAAACCTTTGCAGCATCTCACCAAGATTGCACGCCCATGCCTGACGTGATGCTGCATTTTTTAGAACAAAGCGCTACTCATTCGGCGCAGCTGAAAGAAAAGGATGATGAAATAGCTCGCCTGCGCACCGAGGTGGAGGCCCTTAAGCTCTCTCAGAAATCCGAACTAGAAAAGGTCGATCAGGAATTCTCCGAGGAGAAGAATCGGCTAGCTCTGGAGCTGCAGAAGAATAAAGAACTCCTCGAGGCTGCCGAACTGAAAACTCGTGGAATGAGCGAGGAGATCGCTCGCTTTGAAAAGAGCAAGATCATCTGGGCTAAAGACCTTCAGATAATGATGAGTTATATTCATTGTAAGTTTCCTAGCACGGCCGGATTATGTTTTTCTCTTTGTCCCTGCTGCCTCCTGACGCATTTGTGTTTTGCGCAGGTCATTTTCCAGAAGCTAAGCCTGTGAGTTCTAAAGAAGTTCTTGCAGCTCGTGCGCGCCGAGATGTCCCTGTTGACTCGGAGTACTCGATGGAAGATTTCCTGGTCGCTGTCGGCGCTGCAGTTGGTCCGATGAAGATTATGGGCAGGGACTTGGTGCAGGCAGCTATCCGAGCCTACCATGTTCTCTGGACGAATACCTCTGGGACCCCTGATATCAATGAGGTCGAATTGCTGGTGAAAAGATTGATGGCATCTGAGAAGCAACTAAGTCTCTGGAGGGAATCAGCCGGGCGAGCTGGCGCTGATATGGCCCTCACTTTTATCATGTCATGGTATGAAGACATTTCTCTTGATATCCTGAGAAATTTGTGCACAGGTTCCCGTTGGGTTGAGGACCCCACTTTTGTTGCTCTTCGTCAAGCTCGTGCCTTCCAGCTCGTTGAGTATGCCGACGTGCATACCTGGAATGAAGGTCCGAGCTTCCTCCCGAACTCGGATGATGAGGTTGTAGTCGAGGATGCATCAGACAATAACTCGGCTGAACAAGGTGAAGGTGAAGATGATTCGGCTTCTTCTGGTGACTCCAGTTCGATCTCGGATGACAACGGTGACGCGCGATCCTCCTCCAAAGGTACCGGGCATTCAACTGCGCAAACTGATGCCCCTCGGCAGCCTCAAGCTTCGGCCGAAGTCGCACCTGGGTCTGTGGAAGGCGAGGCAACCTCGGCCGAGGCTCCGCCTATCTCGGAGCATCCAGCCCCTGACCCAACTATTGCCTCTCCAGCTGAAAACCTTTAAGTTATTTCTTGTCCCTGGTATGCTGGGCGTACGATGTAGGTGGAACATTTGTCTGTCTTCTGTATGACCTGAATTTCTTTTGCCGTGTACTGCTGTGACATATATGTTTGTAGTTGTTATAACTTTGTTTAAGTGGGTTTTCGTCCGAATTCTTGCTTTGATGACCTGCGATTTCCTGATTTTAGGATGTATCTTTGTCTTTGTATTCTCGTGGTTTAGCCAATTAATCTGGGTGTGAGCTTCGAATATCATACGAGATTGAGCTGCTCTTATTCTGAGTATCGAAGTGCGATACCTTCCTTGTATCAAAGGTTGACTACTACTTGGGAACAATATATGGCAGTCCCCGAGTCACTGCCTATTGCGCCGAAGTCTAGTGTGTAAACCAAATTTCAGAAATAATATAAGACCGTTGCCGAGGCGCTGCTCAGGGTTCCGAGTTTTAGTGCTCAACATAAAACTGGGGCAATATATGGCAGTCCCCGAGTCGCTTCTCTGGATGCCGAGGTTGAATACATAAGATGAAGTCTAAAGAAGATATGTCAGTCCCCGAGTCACTGCTCTGGATGCCGAGGTTCAATACATAAGATGAAATTGAAATAACATATGGCAGTCTCCGAGTCACTGCTCTGGATGCCGAGGTTCAATACATAAGATGAAATTGAAATAACATATGGCAGTCCCCGAGTCACTGCTCTGGATGCCGAGGTTCAATACATAAGATGAAATTGAAATAACATATGGCAGTCCCTGAGTCACTGCTCTGGATGCCGAGGTTCAATACATAAGATGAAATTGAAATAACATATGGCAGTCCCCGAGTCACCGCTCTGGATGCCGAGGTTTAATACATCATTGGTTCTTGACCTTGAGATACTATGCTACGAGTAAAATGGACGAAGTAAAGCTACATTCCATGGCCGCTTCGCTTCTTCGCCAACTTTGTCTGCCTTGTTCCTTCCGGGGGATTGAGCGTCGATTAGATAATAGGCATCATTATGCAATGCTTTGCTCACGATGAATGGTCCCTCCCATGGAGGTGACAGCTTGTGCATACCGGCCGTGCGTTGCACCAGTCGGAGGACTAAATCTCCTTCTTTGAATACTCTTGGATTCACCTTCTTGCTGTGATATCGTCGCAAGTTCTGTTGATAAAAAGCTGATCGTGATAGCGCCAGTTCTCTGGCTTCTTCTAATAGGTCAACAGTATCTTGCCGAGCTACTTCATTTATCTCTGAAGTTGTATATTGAGTAACTCTTGGCGAGTCATGTAGTATGTCGGCTGGAAGCACAGCCTCCGCCCCATATACCAGAAAGAATGGTGTATAACCTGTTGATCTATTCGGAGTAGTCCTGAGGCTCCACAATACTGCTGGTAATTCCTCAATCCAACATCCTGCCGACCTTTGTAATGGTTCAACGAGTCACGGTTTTATTCCGGACAACACTAATCCATTAGACCTTTCCACTTGCCCATTAGATGCTGGATGAGCAACAGAAGCAACATCTAACCCTATGTGTTTTTCTCGGCAAAACCTAGCGAAAGCTCCTTCTGAAAAGTTTGTTCCGTTATCTATAATAACACTGTGTGGGTACCCATATCTTAAGATAATATCTTTGAGGAATTTCACTGCTGTGATCCCGTCACATTTTTTTATTGGTTTGACTTCAATCCATTTTGTGAATTTGTCCACCATGACCAATATGTGGGTCATCCCCCCTCGTGCCGGCTTAAACGGTCCCACCATATCTAGGCACCATACCGAAAACGGCCAAGTAATGGGTATCATTTTTAACTCGGACGACGGCATGTGTATCTTGGTTGCATATCTCTGACAACCATTGCATTTTTAAACCAGCTCTTTGGCTTCCTTCAACGCCGTTGGCCAATAAAACCCATGCCTGAATGCTTTGGCTACCAAGGCACGAGATGAGGCATGGTTTCCACATTCTCCTTGATGTATATCTAAGAGGATCTCCTGGCCTTCTGCCGAAATTACACATCTTTGCAATACACTTGTGACGCTTCTTTTATATAGCTCATTGTTTATGATTGTATAATATTTTGCTCTCCTTACAATCTGTCTTGCTAACACTTCATTATTCGGTAACATCGCATCTTTAAGGAAAAAGAATATGGGTTGCGCCCATATCGGCGTGATTTTTTCTGGTGCGGTCTCACTCTCTATCTCCATGTTTTCCGCCGACATAGATACCTTGGCTTCCTTCACAATTATGCTTACCTCTGCAGTCCTTTTCTTGGATGGTTCCGAGTTATATTGCTGATCTACCTCCATCGGCACATTATCTTCTGCTGAACTTGCCGGAATAAAGATAGATTCGGATTCTGGTGATGGGGTTATCGATGGTTTTCTGAGGTGTTCCAGGGCAATACCCGGTGGAATTGACTGCCTGGTCGATCCTAGTTTTGACAATGTGTCTGCGGCATCATTTTCTGCCCGAGGTATGTGGTGAAATTCACACCCTTCAAAGTATCCACTGATGTTTTGCACATGAAATCTATACAAAGCCATATTATCATCTAACGTATCCCAATTGCCTGAGACTTGCTGTACTACTAAATCCGAGTCCCCATAGCATAAGATTCGGCGTATGCCAATCTCTTTCGCTACTTTCAACCCATGGACCAGTGCTTCATATTCGGCTACGTTGTTTGATGCAGCAAAATGTATTTGTAGTACATACTTCAGCTGATCCCTTTTGGGTGAGGTTAACACTATTCCTGCCCCCAAACCATTTCTTAGTTTGGAACCATCGAAATGCATCGTCCAATAATTTGGGTCTGGTAGTGGCGGCTCATACTGCACCTCGGCCCAATCTACGAAGAAGTCGGCGACCGCCTGAGATTTGATTGTATCTCTCCTATCGAATTGTGGAGCGTACGGTGATAACTCGATTGCCCATTTTGCTATTCGTCCACTTGCATCCTTGTTGCTCAATATGTCGGCTATGGGTGCTTCACAGATCACTTTGATGGGATGCTCTTCGAAGTAATGTTTAAGCTTCTTTTCCGACATGTACACTCCATAAGCCATCTTCTGATAATGCGGGTAATTCTGTTTTGAAGCGGATAACACCTCGCTCAAATAATACACCGGCCTCTGTACCGACTTATCATCTTCGAGTCGTTCTACGACGACTACAACACTCACTACTCTGTTGGTAGCCGCTATATAGAGTAACATTGGCTCTTTTGATAATGGAGAGGCCAAAATGGGTGTTGTGACCAACATCTTTTTCAACTCATGAAATGCACTGTCCGCTTGTGGAGTCCAAATGAACTTATCTGATTTCTTCATTAGTTGATAGAGTGGTAGTGCCTTCTCTCCCAACCGACATACAAACCGGCTGAGCGAGGCTAGACATCCCGTGAACTTTTGTACGTCATTTAGACACTTTGGCAATTCCATTCTTTCTACCGCCTTTATCTTTGTTGGATTGGCCTCTATACCTCGCCTAGATACGAGAAAACCGAGTAATTTTCCTGCCGGCACACCAAATGTGCATTTTTCCGGATTAAGCTTCATTCGGAACCTTCTCAGGTTCGCGAAAGTCTGCCGTATATCATCCAGTAGCGTTTTGCTTTCCTTGGTTTTGATGACCACGTCATCTACATATACTTGTACATTTTTCCTATCTGGTCGTGTAGACATTTTTGCATGAATCTCTGATACGTTGCTCCTGCGTTTCGCAGGCCGAATGGCATTGTGCGATAGCAATAAGCCCCATACGGGGTAATAAACGCAGTCTTTATTTGATCGGACGGATTTAACGATATCTGGTGAAAACCAGAATACGCGTCTACAAATGACAATAACTCACAACCAGCGGTCGAATCAATGACTTGGTCTATTCTAGGTAATGGAAAAGGATATTTTGGACACGCCTTGTTCTGGTTCGTGTAATCGATACACATTCGCCATACAATGGCTACATTCGGATCATCTTTCTTCTTTTCTACTAACACTGGATTCGACAACCAATCCGGATACAGCACCTCCATGATGAACCCGGCTGCGAGGAGCCGAGCTATTTCATCCCCTATTATTTTTCTTCTATCTTCGGCGAAGAGGCAGAGAGGTTGTTTCACCGGCCTTGCTCCTGGCCTTACATTTAAAGATTACTCAGCCAACTCCCTCGGAACACCTTGCAGGTCCTGAGTTGACCATGCAAATATGTCCCGATTCTCACGGAGGAAGTTGGTGAGCTCGCTTTCCTATTTAGCATCTAGGCCTGCACCAATAGTAACAGTACGCTTTGGGAATTGCTCATCTATCTGAATCTTCTTCGTTTCTTTAGTCGGCTGAAAGGAAACACTTCCATGCGGATTGGCTAGTGCCGGCATATTTAGCCGTGCCGACTGAGCGAGGGCTGCTACCTCCTGAATCCTTCTTTTTTCTCTTGCTATAACCAATGATTCGGCCAAATTTGACCCGGCTGAAGCACACTCCATTGACTTCTTGTAATCCCCTGCTACTGTTATCACTCCTTGTGGTCCGGGTAGCTTCATTTTCAGATAACTTATATGACAGCTGCCCATGAATTTGGCCAACGCTGGCCGTCCGAGTAAAGCATGATAACAACTCTCTAGATCGACCACCTCAAACTCTAAGTTTTCTGCTCTGCAGTTATCTCTTGTGCCGAATAACACATCCACTCGGACCTTACCAATGGGTTCACATGAAATCCCTGGCACTATCTCATGGAAAGTGGTCCTCGTGGATTGCAACATGTTCTGCGATATTCTGAGTTTATGCATGGTATCTTTGTACATGATGTTGATACTGCTTCCATTGTCAATGAGTACTTTTGAGAATTTCACATTGATGCTTGGTCCAACGAATGTCGGATCCAACACAAGTGCATATGATCCGGGATTCGGCATTATCTTGGGGTGATCCTTTATGCTCCAAGTTACCTCCTGATCTGACCAAGGCACATATCTTGGTACTGCAGGCATAACTGCATTTACTTTCATATGCCGGCGCTGCACACTCTGCTTGTCTTGCTGTTCCGTTGTGAACATGCAATAAGACTGATGATGTTCTCTGTAATCATTGCATCCAGTATTCGCTGGATTTGTCCTTCCATCCTAGACTTGGTTCATCACCTGATGTACCGCATCTCTCCGATCCGAGTTATCGTACCTCGGGGGAGGAGGCGGTAACATCAGATGCTGTGCATTTGCTCCAGTCAATTGTGGTTGATGTGCTGATGTACTTGATGGGGTGCTGCCTGAATACCTACGGGGTTTCCCATTGCATTTTTCATCCATGCACATTGGCGGGTCGTATGGTTGGCTGGCCTGGATGGGTTTGACGTGTGAAATTTGCACGGCTGATCTAACATAGATTCGAACGTGTACTTCGGCCTCTCCTGCCACTGTTTCTTTTGTTCTGGGGTCCACTGTCTTTTTCCTTCATTCCTTGGTGTCCACTGCTGAGGACCATTCTTTTGCCGTTGAGTCGCTCCGTGACTCGGCGGATCTTGCGCTACTGCCGCCACTTGGGCCGAACTATATCTATAATCCGACCTTTCTTCTCTTCTTCTTCCTCTGAAATCACTGCGCCTGGATGACCTGGCCAAATCTCTTGCATAATGGTCTTGTTGCTCCCGATGATCCGCCGACATTAATTCTGGTTGCGTCGGATCTCCTAATGCGTAGGAGTCCGCTATTCTGATAGTTTCTGCCAATGTGGTCGGCATATCTCTTTGCAGACGTTGCCACAACACGCTGGCATAACGGCATCCTTGTGCGAACCAAGCTATTGCTTGCGACTCTATAACTCCTTCACATGAGTTTCTCAGGTTACACCATCGAGTTAAAAACTCTCTATCTGTTTCATTCGGCCTCTGCTTGCACATAGCTAACTGTTGTGGCCTGTTTGGCCTCTTGTATGTGCTGGTAAAGTTGCTGACAAACATTTCTTCAAAATCCAACCAACAGTTGATACTGCCCGCTGGTAGATTATTCAGCCACACCCTAGCTGGTCCTTCCAGCATTTGTGGGACATACCGTACTGCCCATCGTAAGTTTTGACCCGCTATTTTCATAGCAGTGGCATAGTCAATCAACCAGTCTTGTGGTTTGGTACTCCCATTATATGTTTTCGTGCCTCTTGCTAGCTGAAAGTTTGGCACAGGTGGTTCGCCCATGATCCGTGGTACAAAGCATGTCGGACCTGGTGGACCCTATTCTTCCAACAACTCGGACCGGTATAGCCGGTCCAGCTTCACTCTTGCATCATTTGATGGCAAATCTCTGTACAGAACTCTGTCTTGCATTCCATAGTGGTTATTTCCACCATGGATCGCATATTCCATCTCGGAATAACCATCATTGTATCTTTCATTCACTTGATTGTGGCGAGCTGGCCTCGTTTCTCTTTCCTGCCGGGGTTCATGCCTTGGCTGCGGGTTGAGTGGCAGTTCTCTTCTTACTTCGACCGGGGTATTGTTTTCATGATTGCCTCTTCCCATCTCTCTTCTGCCGAGGTCTCCATTGCCTCGGCTTCCGCCGTCTTTCTCTATACGGCCAGGATTCCTCTCACCACTGTTACCTCGGCTTCCATTGCCTCTGTTCTCATTTGCCTTCCCGGCTATTGCCGGATCATACGGAACAATTTGCTTATTTCTCTTTCCTGAGGTTACTGCTCTGTCCTTCCGTGCATTATTTCCGGGTGAGGTTGCTGCTGCCACGGACAAGGCAGGTGCTGCTCCTGCTGAGTGAACCATTCGTGAGGCCCCCGGCGTCGCCGGGTCTGCCCTGAGCATTTCTTTGTTTTGCTGGTTCGTGATGCGCACCAGCTCATTCACTCTTTCTTGCTGTTTCTGCCGGGCTTTGCCGGTCAAGCCCTCTAACTCCAATGCTGCGACATTTGCCGCTCTTAGGTTCTTTGCCGGGGTACTGTACCTCGGCAAGCCCAAATCAACTGATTCTGCCTTATGAGCATCATGCTCTTTGTTGATATCATCTATGAGTTTTTTCCCCCTCAATCTTAATTCGTCCGCCCGTTCGGGCGTGACGTCAAGCTTATTAGCTTTGGCATATTCATGCAGGGTCCTATTTAAGGACTCTCGCAAGGTCGACACCTTTTTGGCCTCTACCAGCACCTTTTGCCTGGTTTCTTCTAATTCTGCCTGAGCATTTGCCGGATCAAGTATCGGCGCTACAGGTGTATTCAAGTTCTCTATGGTTGCCTGAAGAATGTTCTCTGGCCTTTCTAGAGGTGGCCCTCTTACTCTTGGTGCCTTTGGGGTAGTGTCCTGCACCTCGGTCGGGTTGGTCGCTGGTGGGATTACCTCGGTGGGTAGTGGTGCCGTCTGCGTGGGTGTGCCCTGTACGCCGGTGGCGGGTTCTCTAGTCGATCCGGCAGCCGCTACTCCAGTTTGCACTCCGGCCGCGACCATCACCTCGACGCTACCTTCGGGATGCGCTCCGCGCGGACGGCTCGCAGTGTTAAGAGGTGGCTCTCCTGCAACAACAACTCGGTGAGGATAAATGCCGGAGATGTCGATGCCGACGTAGACCCTGTGCCCGCCCAGGCTGATGAAGACACCGTTGCGCGGGGGATTTTTTCCCCTGAAGCTGCCTGCATTGTCGCTGACGTAGTCACAGAGATCAAACCTCTGGACCAAGCCAAAAACAACGCGCTCGCCCGTGTTGATGAAGTTTCCCGTCCGGATCATAACTCCAGCTAGCACCACTGCTGGCCCCACGGTGGGCACCAACTGTCATGGTGGTGGCACGGCAGATGCCATGGGTAGGCTAAAGTATGGGGCCAATGGATGCTAGTGGGATCTGGGGAGGGAAGATGTAGTTGATTCTACAAACAAAAGACTAAGGCAAAGATCTTTATTTCTCCTTCCTTGGGCTACAAGTGCTCCTTGAGCTGTATACAAAGAGAAGAGAAGAACTTTACCAGCCTAAAGGTACTAAAATTGAGTCGATCCCTTCTTCAGGGTCCAAGCCTCCCCTTATAAAGGAGAGCTTTGGGTTCCTTTAGGGCTGATGTGGCAAGCATATTCGGGGAATATGCTTGTCCCAATATAGTAGTTTGGCGCCTCCCTTTCCCTATCGTTCCCCTAACGGCGGCAAGGTTCCAGAGGGCCCCTCCTGCACGCCTCGGGCTTCAGGACTTTCTCCTCCGTGACCTCCTTCTGCCTCTCTGTCGCTCTGCGTCTTTGTCCGTAGCACTTGGCTTCGCTCAGATTCTCCCTAGCCTGCACCTAGGGTTTGACTTCAGATTCTCCTTCTCCTGCAAGCTTTGTATCATTCGGCACTGCCTCCCGTAGTTCGGCCTGTCCTTCATCTGTACTAAGATTACTCGGGCTAACCCAGCCGACTTACGAAGTATCTCGGTCGGGTAATGTCTTGCCATTACTATGAGGGTCCTGCCCTTTCCTATCTCGGCCGACCTCTACATGATTCGGCCAGCTCAGACCGTAACTCGGAAACTAGACGGGGAACATCCCTTCGTCTCTCCCCGTCTTTACCCTATCCGGGGTTATCTCCCCAACAATAGGTGTTGCAAGCAACGTGGAAACCTGCACAACACAAACTCAAGACTTTGCCCCAACTAACAGTGAGGTTATCAATCTCACCGGTTGCTGTAACAAAGGATTAAACGTATGGTGTGGAAGGCAATGATGGTTGCAGCAAGTAAACACGTAACAGTGGAGGATGTATCAATGGTAAATATTGGACCGGGGTCCATAGTTCACTAGAGGTGCTCTCCTTAGAGAAACAACATGGCATGAAGGGTAAGAAAATTACAACAGCGCAATTGACATGAACTGAGGAAGGCATAACAATGCAATACCAGACAAAAAGATCCTATGAGATTCGATTGCGCAATACAACAATATACATAGACCGCCATCCAACTGCATATATGACTAGAAGTCCACCTTCAGGTTATCATCCGACCCCCTCCAGTATTAAGTTGCAAGCAACAGACAACTACTTTAAGCAAAGTGTGTAAGGTAAACAATCCACTTGTTCTATGAACAAGAGACCGTTGTTTTCCCCCTAGAGGCATGAACCCACTATCGAGCATAAATACCCCATCTTGGAGTCACTAGCAACTACTTGGCCAAGATATCTACTAACAACGGAGAGCATGCAAGATCACAAATAACACAGACATGATAGTATCAAATAGACAAAACCATTAATCAATCTGACATAGTAATCTCAATATCCATTGGATCCCCACAAACAAAACATGCATGATTACAAATAGATTAGATCTTGATCATGAATGGAGCTCACAAGATCTATACATGAAAGCACAAGGAGTAGATACAACCATCTAGCTACTTCATGGACCCGTAGTATGTAACATACCATCCTTTTGTGTAATATAAATAAGATATATTTGAGCATTGCATGCATGCATAACACTTGCACTTTGGTTTAATAAAGAAAGAACAAATAAAACCCTAACTTTCCCCTCTATTTGAAAACCATTCAAATGAGTTTTGTATTTGAAAAACTATCTACATGAATGGAACCCAACGTGAATAAAGGGTTCCACATTATTTCATATACTTCATAAAAGTTTCTGTAATTTGAAATTATTCAAAACAGATTACAAATGAAATATGCAAAAGAGTAAATAGAAAACAGAATTGAAAAATAGTTCTGCAAATAAAAACATCCATCTAACCTAATCTGGTTCGAGCCCATCTCCCCCTCTCCTCTTTCTATCGCTCAGCGTGCGTCTCGCAGCAGCCGCCTCGGCCCACCCGAAGCCCATCCCGGCCCGCGTACCCCTTCGCCCCTGTCCCTCGTCGTCTACCTGCAGACAGACAGGTAGCTGCCTATCGCCGGCGCCGCCGTCCGCCGCTGCGGCCATGCCAAGATGCGCGCCACCGACGGTCCCGACGTCTACAAGACCCCCTGGCAACCGCCGAGGAACCCTAGCCCTCCTCTCTCTCTCGCGTGTGTTCCTTCCTCTCTGTGCTGCACATGCTCGAAACCCTAGCTCGCCGGTCGCCGGCTCCCCTCTATTCCCGACCACCCCTCTCCCCTCTGAGGCCATAGGCATGACCGCCGTCGTCTCCTCGTTCTTCTCTGCCAAGCCAAGCAAGCTGGGAAGGCTCCACCTCGCCGGAATCGAGTCCGCACATCTGTCGTCCGCCGAGGTTATCGCCGTCGATTCAATGCCGTTTGACCGTCCCCGGCCTAGCTCTCACCATCATCACGCTCAGGGTGAGCTCACGGTTCTAACAAACCCCTCCGCTCACTCTCTCCCTCTCTGCATCGCCGCCACCACAACCGCCTGCAAGTCTCGCCGTCGGCCGCCGTCGCACACGCTGCTCCGACGACCATTCCAGGGCGGCGCCACCACTAAACTGATCGCCTCGCTCCCCTCTGTCCAGCGCACCCACTCCCGCATCGCCCCTAGCGCCGAGCCCGAGCCTCACCTAGGAGCAATGGCGTTGATGACATCACCATGACGTCAGGTTGATGTCATAATTTCTTTTTATTTCCTTTAATGTTTTCTGTAATTGTTTTATTAAATGGAAAATATCTGTCAGGTGGACCCTGCCTGTCAGGGTTTTAATCATTTATGTAAATGTTTTTTTGAATATAATAAAAGTCTGACATGTGGGCCCAAGTTTGGAAATTATTTCAAATATTCCAAAAATGATTTAAAATGAATTAAAATGTGAGAAATTCATAACTAATTCATTTTAAATCAGAAAAATACAAATAATATACCAAAATGTTCAGAAAAATGAAACATATCTAACTAAGCTATAATAATACATTATTAATCAACTTTGATAGCAAGTTTAATTATAAGAACCAATTGAACCCCATAGGTGATTCCGATGATTCCCCTGTTTTAGGGTTTGGATCCTCGGAACCCCCTTTAAAGTGACCAAGCATGTTTTAGAGTTCAATTCAACACTATTTAACTTTTCATATCATCCATATTGTATGAGCATTGCACCTGCCATGTGTTGAGTGTTGTTTTCTCTTTTTCGGTGATTGGTTCTCGCGAATAGGAACCGAACCCGAAGCTGAAGACAACGCCACCGAAGAGCAGTATCAGTCCAACAACGGACAAGGCAAGCGAAGCCCCACTCATACATATGAATCCTATGATTACAAAGTATTTCATTCTCGTCATATGCATTCGGTTCAAACAGTCTTTTATCAGTAGACAGAGTAATCCTATCTGATGCATGTTTTCCTTTGTGAACTATATTACCTGATCCACCGCTCCTAGCATAACTAGGGTTTGGCTTATGAGCGTCGCTAGTGCCAAAGTTCAGTCAAACTTAGCCATGCTTAGTAGTCTGATGCTAATCACTCATGTGATGCACTGGAGATGCGAATGAATCTAGTATGGTAGGATGTGGTGATGTGATCAGAAGTGGATGATAAACATGCTAAGGATGGGAGGACACGTGGGTTGTGGTTCTTGTAGTCCCATACTTGCCACCCTTAGGACCTGATGTTCTCACCTCTTGAACCAAGACGAGCGTACAACCACACGGGGGCCTGGAAACCCCCTCGACCAACTAACTTGCCTAGTAGATTCCATGAGTCACATAGTTTGGGCTTTCCATTCGACATACGCATCTTGGTTGTTCTTGAATGGAGGTGAAGGAGGTGCATTCATAACAGGTAGGTAAGCGTGGCCGGGAACAAGAGATGCCCGGCATCCGTAATCTTGAACCCTGCACACATCATTATGGATCGGCTTCGGGACTTGACCTGTTATGGCGGCATCTCCCTAGTGCATGACTCATGGTCTCGGTGATAGCAAGGTAAAGGTCGTGGTCAACCACTCTCTGCCGGCCTCCCAAGGAAGAGGGCTAATAATTTGGCATTAAGAATCACTTGGTATGTGTGGGTAAAGTTGTGCACCCCTGCAGGGTTATTAATCTTTTCGAAAAGCCGTGTCCACGATTATGGATGACTTGGGAATGGATTCTGTAATCATAGAGAACTATAATCGAATGATAAAACTTGCCAACTAAAGTGAGATCCGGAATACTTCCTCGGGGTTGTTGAGGGGGTAGTCTGGGAAGAGTGGTTCAGTTGATGATGATGCTTGGTGGATATCAAAGATGATTCTAAGAGCTAGACTTGAAGTCTTTTTATCCCCTTTTGAAAATAATCTGACTAGACGAGTTTCTTCTCCCTCTTGTTTAAAAAACAAAAGATGGCTTTATGCAAAATAACTCCACTAGCCATAAGTCTTGCGGAGTACACCCTATACTCAGCCTTGCTTCGTTGATGTTTTCTACAGATGATGCTACCCCAACTAAAGGTTGTTTATACGTCGAAGTCGACGAGTAGTCGGGGTCCCGGGCAGCAGCCTAGGATCTATGGAAGGGTCGCTACTTCTGTTTAAGGCCTCTTAGGCCCTTCGCTAAGTTTGTTGTTTAGAACAACTTGTTTGCTTCCGTTGTTTGATGTAATGATGGGTCTGTGACCCCTGGCTTGTATGACTGGTTTGTAACTCTCTTAAGAGTTTACCTTATTAATGTATGGTTTGTATGTTCTGTAATGTTACCGATCTTTCCCTGCGTGCTTTAGAATTTAGGTTAGGCTTATATCAGATGAGGATTTGGTATTTGTCTAGCCCTGATCCCGGGTCGTGACAGATTTTGGTATCAGAGCAGGACTGCCTGTAGGAAACCCTTCTATCTGGTCGATGTTGAGTCTAGAATTTGAGAAAACTATTTGAAAGCTATAAACTATTTGCAAAACTCTGAATAGGACTCTTTTTACTCTGAATAAGGGAGGACTTTTGTGGCATAGGTGGTTAGATACCACCCCCCTATACAAATGAGACGTACTCCATGTAGGGAGGAACTCGGTAAAATATCGTCGTCCCCGCGTGCCTCAGTTATCTCTATACCCGAGCTCTTACTTATGCACTTTACTTTGTGGTAGCCTTCGTGCTTGAAGTATATATCTTGGTATCACATAGTTGTTTGTCTTGCTTAGCATAAGTTGTTGGTGCACATAGTTGAACCCTAGATTGTTCTAGGTTTTGTGCTTAACAAAGTAAACGCTAGTTTAATTCCGCCTTTGTTGAGCCACTCTCAGAAAAGTTTTAATCGCCTATTCACCCCCTCTAGGCGACATCTATATCCTTTCAACAGGCCCACCCTGGGCCGCGCCTGGGCAGGGTGTGGGCCCCCTTTCCGCCTCCCAACCTCGCCTCTTCTCCTATAAAGAGCCCCTGATGCGTAAACCCTAAGCACCTGATCAATATTCCACGAAACCGTCTATAGCCGCCGCCACCATCGTCCCTAGATCGGGGGGATCTGAAGCTCTTCCCGGCACCCTGCTGGAGGGGAGATCATCCCAGAGGCCTTCTTCTTCATCATGCCAGCCTCCGGTATGAAGCATGAGTAGTTCCACCTTGGACTACGGGTCCATGTAGTAGCTAGATGGTTGTATCTCCTCCTTTGTGCTTTCATGTCTAGATCTTGTGAGCTCCGTTCATGATCAAGATCTCATCTATTTGTAATCATGCATGTTGTGTTTGCAGGGATCCGATGGATATTGAGATTACTATGTCAGATTGATTAATGGTTTTGTCTTATTGATTTTATCATGTCTATGTTGTTTGTGATCTTGCATGCCCTCCATTGTTAGTAGCTATCTTGGCCAAGTAGTTGCTAGTGACTCCAAGAGGGGGTATTTATGCTCGATAGTGGGTTCATGCCTCTATTTAATCAAGGGAAGTGACAGAAATCTCTAAGGTTGTAGATGTGCTATTCCCACTAGAGAGAAAACAACGGTCTCTTGTTCATGGAACAAGTGGATTGTTTACCTTACACACTTTGCTTAAAGCAGTTGTCTGTTGCTTTCAACTTAATACTAGAGGGGGTTCGGATGATAACCCAAAGGTGGACTTCTAGTCATAGATGCAGTTGGATGGCGGTCTATATATCTTGTTGTATTGCCCAAGCGAATCTCATAGGATATTTACGTCTAGTATTGCATTGTTATGCCTTGCTTAGTCCTGTCAATTGTCCTGCTGTAATTTGTTTACCCAACATGCCATGTTTGTTTATCTAAGGAGAACACCTCTAGTGAACAATGGACGCCGGTTCAATCTTTATGATTGATACATCTTCCACTGTTACTGTTTACTTGCTGCAAACCATCATCACTTTCCACACCATACAGTTAATCCTTTGTTACAGCAACCGGTGAGAGTGACAACCTCACTATTAGTTGGGGCAAAGTCTTGAGTTTGTGTTGTGCATGTTTCCACGTTGCTTGCAACACCTTTGAGACGTTTCCTTGCTCCTACTGGTTCGATAAGCTCGGTTTCTTACTGAGGGAAGACTTGCTGTGCTGCATCATACCTTGCTCTTGGGGTTTCTCGACGAAGCGCTCCACATTGACGTGGTCCCATCAAAGATCATCGGAAACCTTCCGCTCGTCAGCGGCGACAACAACATCAGCCTTGGCGCTCTCCTTCGCCGAGCTCGCTTCCGCCTTGGCGGCCTTAAGTTCCTTCTCTAGCTCGGCAACCCACTTCTCTGCGGTGGTCAACGACGATTGGGCAGCTTCCAACTCGCCGGGCGGGACAAAACCCTCGCGGGCCTTGGCAACCGCGGCAGAATGCCCCTCTGCAGCAAAACAAGGGTGAGACCCCAACCAAGCACAAGCAAGGAATGGAGAAGGTAATTTGAACACTTACCTGCGGTCGCCTGTAGCTGCTGGTTCACCTATTGCAAGGATCAGAGGTCGCGCTCCAGACGTTCTCTGGCGGCCAGTCGCTCCGCCGATTCACGCTGGAGGCCCTGCAAAGATGAAAGAATTGTGAGCAGGCACCGAAAAATTTACTAAGTGCCTAGCCGATATAATTCAGTGACTAGCCACTCGGGGACTGGACATCAACAAATTTTTTAAGTGCCTAGCCGCTGAAATTCAGCGACTTGCCACTCGGGGACTGGACAACAAAAAGCAATAAGAATCTACCCGCTGAAATTCAGCGAGCAGATCCTCGGGGACTGGACATACTTGAATAGCTGCACCTATCATGTTGTGCAGCTCGACCGCGTCCACCGATGGCAGCACGAAGGGCGTGCGTCCGCGACGCTGCTCGACGTCCGAGCCCAATATCTCGGGCACTTGAGGAGACTGCGTCGCGGCACTCACAGTGGAGGCCTTCGCCATGAAGCGAGGGAAGGTCGCCACCGCCGCTCCCGAAGCACTTGTCATGGGTTCTAACGCCCCGACCAGCGCCGCCGGCTCCACCTGCTGCGACCCCGCGTCCACGTCGTCCTTTGCGACCGTTTCCACTCTAGTCGGAGCTTCACTTGGCGCATTAGCCGGCTCGTCCAAGACAATGACGGCATCGTCGCCCTTCTTCTTCTTCCCGCCCTCAGCAGGCACCTCGGCGTCGTTGCCCATCCTCTTCTTCGAGGGATCAGCCTCCTCCCCTGAGACGACTGCTGGTACCTTGGCCACCGAAGGGTGACCAATCTTCTTCACACCAATCCTGTAAAGAAGTGATCAACGATTCAAGCGACATCTACAAATTATTACTCCAAGTCGACATGACAAACACTTACCCGACGACTGGGATGTAACATAGGCCGGTGTGGATGTGCGCCGTCTTCTCCAGTTCTAGGCCCAGCTAGCGGCTGATGCCCATCTCGAACCGAGAAGGAGCCCATGACATCGAAGCCTTCTTTGAAGACAAGGCCGGGCAACAGGATGTTCCGCTCCGGTCGACGCGGCTGCCTCCCTTGACGGCGAGGCCTCCGCGACTGAAGTAGCCCCAAGGCCCGTGACTATCGAGAATGGAGGAGGAATTGACACCAGAGGCATCTCGTTCTCTACCACGGCCGGGTCTGCTGCTTCTGGCGTCTTCTTCGACGCCCCAGCCTTGGCGTCGTCGGCTGCGCTAGTCGCCTCAGAGCTAGTAGCCGAACAAGGCGGAGACACCGCTTTCGGTGCCTTCCTCTTCTTTGGTGATTTCTTCTTTGACGACATGGACACGCGACGCGAGTTGTGCTCTTGGACGTCGCCTTCGCCCCCGCCGTGTCCATCGAGGCTCTTGCTGGCCTCGAGCTCCCGTTGCCACTGCCCGCGAGTTTTCCAAACTGCGGGTGCGGCGACCTCCCCCGCCTCGTCGTCATCATCATCGTTTCGAAGGACTCGCTCTTGTCCTCCTCGACCTCCTCCGAGCTCTCGTCGTCGGAGGGAAGGAGCTAGCCTTCCACCACTTGTGTCAACACCCAGATTTTTAATCCCAGATGCCTGTTATGCCATACATCGCAATCCCAAGATTACCATTTTTGCGAGACATAACAGATTTGGATATCACAGTACATCATCCATTACAAACCATACATAAGGTCTTACACAAATAAGGATCTCATGATCCAGTTCTTAATACAACTCAAGCAGCGGAATAACGTAATAATAACGGTAGCATAGGCGAAGCTCCATCTTCGGGATCACAGGCAATGCTGACGATGGGAGATGATCCTAGTTGTCGTAACCTTCCTGGGATCCATCATCCTGGTACTCCTCTTCATAGTCTGGCCACGGGAATAGCCAGGGACAAAGCCATGAGTACTCTTTAAGTACTCACAAACTAATACTAACCAGTTAAGGGAGTTTTTGTATTAGGACACTAAGCTCTAGGGTTGTTTTGCAAAAAGCCAAATTTACCTCTACTAAGTTCAGAAGCAAAGAAAGCTAGTTGAAATTTTATAACTCCTAAGTGGGAACTTGAATTTCATATCACAACTCTGTTGTGGTCAAGTAAAAATCTCAATTCATTTCATAAGTCATTTTGAAAACATCTGACGGGGGAACAGTATGACCACTCCAACTGTCCATAACCGCGGATGCGGCTATTCGAATAGTTTGACACTCTACAGAGATTGTACACTTTCACCACAACATTCGATACATCCATCAGGAACAAATCCTGAATTCACCATACTCAGTATGTGGATAATCAATCCTAACATTTCAATTACACGCCCTAGTATATGCACCTCTCCTGTGAGTTTGGCCTCCCAACCATGACCAACTGTCATCTTGGGTACTGCACAGGTGGACAATCTTCACAAGGTAGCCTCAGCTCAGACCCTGGCCGTGAGGGAACCCATACTAAGGTATATAAGTTTCCAGTCAAGCCCTACCCAATTTTCGGGTATTGTGGTTGTACGGCAAAATTGGAATGGTATCGCATCCAGACAACCATCAGTTTTATAAAGGGGCTAAGGCTCATGCCTCAATATTTTCATCATCAAAATCATCTGGTGTTCGGATACACATGTCAAAATATCCTAGTAGAATGACTCATCATTCTAAGGTTTTCATAACCATTTTCACCAAGTATTCCCATCTAAAGTTGATCAAGTTTTATGCTTAGCACTAGCATCTACAAGTGGGGTAAGTACTAATGAGGGGTGGTAAACAAGTGGAGTTTAACTAAGTTCAATCTCATGCCTTAGGATGACATCAAGATTATCTACCTTAGGCCAAATTTAATGCTCTTTATGCAACCTTCAATTATCTTCCTAGAATCTACAAGTTACTTAAGTAAACTCTAAGAGAAAGCTTTGATAAAGAAATAAAGTATAAAGCTTGCAAGTAAAACTAGGATTGTGTTATGAAGTGGGTATGATCACATATGCTTAAGGCATATAGTTGGCATGGTCACAAGCAAGTATTTGCTTGCATAAGTAGGGTATCTTGCAAGGGTTAACTTGCTAAGTTTATAGCTTGCACATTCAACTAGTAGTATTAGGCTTTCCTTGTGCAGAGCAGTGTTTGAAGTTCTCTTCGGCTTCTTCGTAGTATCCTCCTTCCTCCTCGTATCCTTGGTCGGTACTAGCGTCTATAAATAAGTACGAGGTACACAATCACCAAAAAATACTTAACTATTTTCAATCATCACACAAAGGTGTTCTATAGATGATCTAGCATCATTACTATCATTACAAGAAATAAGCATTTGTCATATTTATTTTAATTTGAGAAAAGTAATTTCTACTCATTCAAAAACTACTTAAGATTTAATATTCTCCAACTCAAACATGGGATCATGTTGACACATGTCATCACCACATATTTCAGTACATGGGAATGTGATTTAAAGTGGTGTCACAATTTAATAAGGTTTAACCTTTTATTTCAATTAAATAAAGTGATTAGAAATGCCTATGTGACATTCTTTTATTACATGAACATTATTTCTGTAAGTAAACCCATATGTTTTTGTATATTGTGAAAGGTATGATCAAATGTGATTTTTGAGAGTTGGAATCAACTCAAAAGCTATTATGGTTGAAATTTGAAAAATATTTGAATGCAGAAAATCTTCTGACTTGTTATTTCTACCAAGGTTGATCTACAGATCCAAATGATTTGAATCCAATGGGCTTGGATTAAGCATTTCAATACCTTTCTAACAAAATTGGTTTCATGCAATTTGGTTCACTGAATCGAGATGGGTTGATTTTTGAAACTAGGTGCATAACTGAGTTTGAATAAAAATAGAAAAGTCTAAATTCAAACGACTGGGCTGCGCGGGAGATGCTAATGGGCCGGGCCACTGTCAATACGCAGCGCGGGGCTCAGCTGACAGGGGGGGGGGGTCTACCGGTCAGTGGCTCATAACACGCGAAGCGGTACGGGGCGATGTGGTGCGTTGGATTAGAAGTGAGATCAACGGCTGAGGGTCATCGTCGACGATGAACATGTCACCAGCGAGCTTGAACCCTAGCGGCTCAGTGGGGGTGCATAGGGGGCATACCGGGGCTCCAGCGACGACGGCGAGGCGGGAAAAAATGACGAAGTCGACAACGGCGAACTCAGGGATGGCCGCGTGTAACACCCTCAGAATCGGACCTATGCAAGTTTGAGCAAAATTCGCCAAACCTGCATAGAAACGATTCAAAGGTGCCCACCAGGCACTTTCGTGCGGGTGGAAAACGAAGTAATAACATTACACAACAGTCCTCGATGGGACCCACAGAACAGGTATATATAACAGCGACTCCACGAGTCAAGAATACAGATATACAGTACAAAGATCCAAATCACCTTGAGAACGATATAGCGTCCGGCTACGGACAAGATGCAAATGGGGCTAAGAGCCCTGAAGAATAACCAATGGCGTCCATAACCCTGCCCAGGCCAAGCCGGAAGGGTAACCCTGCTAACGACGTCGATCCCAAAACCTGCTTAAACAAAAGGGGTGCCGACAGAGGGCAAAGGAAAAAGAGGAGCGTCAGTACTGAGGCCAGTACACGGCGAGACTAGAATTCGGCGGTCCTCGCCTACATAGGTATGGTGGACTGAAGCGGCAGCGGCAGCAGGCACTAAACAACCTATAGAGACTCGATACAACTGGCGGTTATCAGAGAGGGGTGAGAATGACCTATCCGGATTCAACCTGAAGCTAACACCAAACAAACCCATCCTGGTGTTTCCCCCTCGAGACCAAACGAGGAAGTCAACCGAGGAACTCACACCGTTGGCAGTTTTAATTATTCAGTTATTGTTGCAGTGATTACTAGTCAGATGTAGATAATCATCCTGATAAAGTAAGCAGTGGGCACTTTTAATTGACCATTCCGTTATAGTGGCAGCACTTACTAGTCAGGTACGTTTAACATGAGATAACCCATACACCCAGCAGTTGTTGGTACTTTTAATCAGCCATTCCGTTGTAGTTGCAATACTTACTAGTCAGGTACAATGGTCGCAAGCGACACTCCAAACAAGCAATTGTGGGCAGTATTATTAGCCATTCCATTATAGTGAAGCTGATTACTAGTCATTATAAGTCAAATTTATAGCAGTAAACTTTAGTTATGCTTGTCTATGATCGAGATACTGTGCTCCAAGTCGTCCATATCCGCGGACACGGCTTTCAGAAAGTTTTACCCGGCCGGGGTGCACCAATAGCAACACACGCTCGATCAACCTCGGAAAAACCAAATCAAAACCCAACGAGGCTTTCACGACTGAACAATCACAGGATTCAGAAATATTTCAGGGGGCCACCCCATTGAGTAGATCCCGCAACGAAGTAAGCTAGCTCCGAGACGGACTCAAGGTCTGCGACAATGGCTGTAAACGACTGGGAACCCCAAACGGGGCTTGTCGATACCGCGAAAACATTCCGCTTACCTAAACAGTACAGTGTGCAGTACCTCGCACAATCGTAAATAAAGCAGTAAAGCATGGCATAAGTACAGGATAGTAATAAAGCCCCAAACTACTTTGTGGCCCCAAGAAATAAGACTGAATCAAGCTCTGGCTCAGGGGGGTCCCATATACCTCCCGGATGTGGATAGCGCGATAAATCAAGGAACAGGTATCAAGTACTCGGGGTCTTACGGGACACAAGTGGGCGTTCGGAAACCAAATATTTTCTATCACCCACCGATGCCTCTGCTTATTTCAATTTTAGTTGTTAAACAGAAATTAAAGTGACGATAAGTAAAACTAGGATCATCTCCAACAACAACATGCGGCAATACATCAACAACTGTGGCATATGGCAACACGCAACAGCACTTGAGCAAGCGACTACGACGCGCGAGTCCAACTATCTACCAAACAACAGGGAATAGGGTGTGTCCAAGGCAATATACGGCTGCAAGGGATATCACGGGTACGAAAACTAGAGCATCGCAACACAGATAGCAATAGATCAACAGGAGGGAATAAAGACTATAAAAGTAAGATAGGTAGAAAGGGGGAGATGCTCGCCTAAAAACATTGTCGAAGGTTCAACCGAAGATCGGGGCGAAGCTCACATCAACTCAACGGCCTTATCCGCGAAGAAGCAAATCACTAGAAGGAACACCGGATGCAATATTTAATACTAAGGCAGAAGATCGGCATGATGCATGTATGATGCATGGCATGGCAAAGATGCGATGCGATTAGGTCATATTAAGCGGAACCGGGGTCCCAACAATTAATTAGGTGGTTCGAGCTATTTAGAAACCCCCGCAATTTAAATGTTATTTTAACATGGCAAGATAGTACCGGGTTCGCTACACAAGTTTAAATGAGGCCAATATGAGACTGGATTTGCCCGCATATGGGCCCCATATTTAATTATTAGGTGGATCGGCATAAGGCCCCCAAACCACACAATATGCATGCGAGTATGACAATTCAATATGCAACAAGTTGTTGTTATGTTATAAAATAGGGTTCTCGGATAAGGGTCACACATTAGGGTTCTCGACGATCTTGGGGTTCCGGGGTTCGGGGTCGGTCTCAGGGTCCAGGGTTCGACGGGCTCAGCGGGATCGTTCTCGGACTCCGGGGGTTAGGGTCTTGGCGCATCCGGGGTCTCCGGGTCATGTTGTCGGTCATGGCGTTCGAGACGAAGCACTTGTCGCGTCGGGGTCTCAGTGTCCGGGGTGAAGATCTTGGCGTTCTCGGGCGATCTTGGCATTCTGCAGGTTCGGGTCCTGGCGCTTCAGACTGACCTTCGGTTCAGGGACTCAGGGTTCAGGGGTCTCGGCGTCCGTGTGTCGGTCTTGTCGTTTCGTGTAGGCGTCCTCGAGGTCGATGGCGAACTTGTCCGGCATCGGGGTTCGGTCTGCGGGGTTCGACGGTGTCTTGGCGTTCCCTCGAGGAAGATCATGTCGAGCCATCGGGTTGGACCTTGTTCGTGCGGAGATCTTGGCGACGGAAACGGATAACTTGTTACGGGTCGGTCTTCTCATTTGGTCTCGAGGTTCCGCGTCGGGGTACTTGGGTCCAAACTTTGACGGTTGGTGACGGGCATGGGCGAGGTGGACACCGGAAACGCCCTCAGGCTCGCTGCTGTCCGCGGCAGAAGGAGGTGGCGAGGTCGACAGGGGACACGGCGACGGAGCTCCTGGGCCCGGGGCAGAGGACGGCACGGCGTCTGGAGGCGGGCTGCACGGCGAGGAGGCGACGCCGGCGAGGTCGCGACCGGGGACGACAGGGGCCCGCGATGGCGCGGCCGACGGAGGGTCGGAGGCGGTTGGCCGAGGGGAGGTCCGGTGGCGGTGCAGAGCCGCGGGTCGAGCGGCACGACGCGGAGGCGGGGTCTGGGCGCCGCCGGCGGAACGGGCTCGGGCGAACGGCTGAGGACGTGCGGGGTGCGCGCCGGCGAGGATGCGGGTCAGACGCGGACGGCGCGCGGAGGAAGATGACCGGAGGGCGCGGCGCTCCGGCGAGGACGCGGTGAGCTTCGTGGCCGGCGGGGGAGACGGGGCTTGGCCGGGGTTCGACGCAGCGTCTGGGGCGGCCGGATGCGGAGCGTGCGCGGGACGGCGTGGCGGAGGCGAGCTGGTGGCGAGGCGGGAGCGCATGGGAGGCGCGGCGCCGGCGGGCACGCGCGCGGGGCCGGCGGGGAGCGGGGCCACCGCGGGGCGAGGGAGATGGGCGGTTGACGGGGGAAGCTACGGTTGGTGGCGGTGGCGAGCTCGCCGGCGCGGCGAGGCCAACCGGAGACGGAGGGGGAAAAACGGGGCGAGCCGCGGGGAGGGAGGAGGGCGGCGGCGTCGGGGGTCGCCGGCGACGGCAGGGGCGCGGGGCTTGCCGGGTGGAGGCGGGACCGGAGAAGGTCTGCTCGGGGGGGGAAGGGGGTTTGCGTGCGGGGAAGAAGGGGCTGGGGAGGACGCACGCGGGGGAGGTTGGATGGGTGGGTCCCGCGCGTGGGCCAGGGAAGTTGGGGGAAAGGTGGGGCGCGTGTGGCCGGCTGTGGTTGGGCCAGAGGGGTGGGAGGGCCCCAGCGGTCAGGGGCTGGGTGGTTGGGGGAGCGTGTGTGGGTGTGCTGGGGGGTGTGGGGCTGGTTGGGAGTGGGGAGAGAGAGGAGAGACAGCTGGGCCACGTGGCCGGTTCTGAGTGGTGGGAGGGGTGAGGGAAGGTGAGGTGGCGCGAGGGGAGTGGCCAGGGTGATGTGGCCAGGGGGTGTGGGTAGGATAGTGGGTAGCTTTAGGAATAGAGGGTTGGACCGATTGTTTGAACTGGGGGTGGTCGTTCGGGTCGAGTTGGCCCGTTCGACTGCCCCCACTAATAATAAATAATTTTATTTATTTTAAACAAAGCTTTTGCAAACCGATATCGGGCAAAACAAAATATTCCGGCGACCCGGATTTTGACCCATGGAAGTTAGAAGGGGCGTTTTTAGAAAACAAACCGGGCTTTGCGAAAATAGTTTTAAGCAAACAATGCATGATGATGATGATGCAATGCACAAATTCAACGCGATTTTCTAGTAGTGGTTTTACGGGATGCCACAATTCGACACCACTAACAATGGATCTCGCCCTCGAGATCCGCCTCATGGTACCGGAAGGAAGGTCGGCGATCTGCATCTTCTCACTTCGTGTAGATCCTCGCGACACCACTAACAAGGGGTCGTTGTCCGTGATCGTCGGGAGGACACTCCGGAACAAAAGGGCGGCGGTAGAGGTATCAACAAATAAAGCCACCTCTAACTTCCGTGGATGGAGTAAAACTGCTGGATCCACTGATTCGATGTACAAGAGCGAATGATAAGAGTAGTCGGATGGTGATCAGTCCATCGCGCACCCAAACCATTACTCTGCACACGAATAGGCGGATTATGCAACCAACTCTCGGAATCAGACTGAAGATCTCGACAAGCGAGGTTCGGAAACAAAGAAGTGATGCAGATTCTACATCGGATCTGGCGTAGATGATGTCGTCGCGTCGGAAAACACCGGAAGGCACAAACAAGGAATAGAGAATGGTGCCCCAGCAGACGGATTCCTCGGATAGCATGAAGACTCGATGTAGCCACACCGTTACCAAAAGAGGAAGCGAAACCCTAAGGTACGACGGAACCCAACCACGAGAATTCCTGGACTCGAAGAGAGAGATGAGAGCGGATTCAAAACGCGCAGAGGTGAGAGGAGAATAGCAGAGGGGTAAGGAGTAAAATCAGACCTAATCAGAACTATCCAACCGATTTTCAAAAATAGTTTTGACCCTCTACTTCGGCCGTTAGCTAGGTTATCCTACAGGCTGGACTTGTGGGGTATCGCAACTGCTGAGCTCTGATACCACTCTGTAACACCCTCAGAATCGGACCTATGCAAGTTTGAGCAAAATTCGCCAAACCCGCATAGAAACGATTCAAAGGTGCCCACCAGGCACTTTCGTGCGGGTGGAAAACGAAGTAATAACATTACACAACAGTCCTCGATGGGACCCACAGAACAGGTATATATAACAGCGACTCCACGAGTCAAGAATACAGATATACAGTACAAAGATCCAAATCACCTTGAGAACGATATAGCGTCCGGCTACGGACAAGATGCAAATGGGGCTAAGAGCCCTGAAGAATAACCAATGGCGTCCATAACCCTGCCCAGGCCAAGCCGGAAGGGTAACCCTGCTAACGACGTCGATCCCAAAACCTGCTTAAACAAAAGGGGTGCCGACAGAGGGCAAAGGAAAAAGAGGAGCGTCAGTACTGAGGCCAGTACACGGCGAGACTAGAATTCGGCGGTCCTCGCCTACATAGGTATGGTGGACTGAAGCGGCAGCGGCAGCAGGCACTAAACAACCTATAGAGACTCGATACAACTGGCGGTTATCAGAGAGGGGTGAGAATGACCTATCCGGATTCAACCTGAAGCTAACACCAAACAAACCCATCCTGGTGTTTCCCCCTCGAGACCAAACGAGGAAGTCAACCGAGGAACTCACACCGTTGGCAGTTTTAATTATTCAGTTATCGTTGCAGTGATTACTAGTCAGATGTAGATAATCATCCTGATAAAGTAAGCAGTGGGCACTTTTAGTTGACCATTCCGTTATAGTGGCAGCACTTACTAGTCAGGTACGTTTAACATGAGATAACCCATACACCCAGCAGTTGTTGGTACTTTTAATCAGCCATTCCGTTGTAGTTGCAATACTTACTAGTCAGGTACAATGGTCACAAGAGACACTCCAAACAAGCAATTGTGGGCAGTATTATTAGCCATTCCATTATAGTGAAGCTGATTACTAGTCATTATAAGTCAAATTTATAGCAGTAAACTTTAGTTATGCTTGTCTATGATCGAGATACTGTGCTCCAAGTCGTCCATATCCGCGGACACGGCTTTCAGAAAGTTTTACCCGGCCGGGGTGCACCAATAGCAACACACGCTCGATCAACCTCGGAAAAACCAAATCAAAACCCAACGAGGCTTTCACGACTGAACAATCACAGGATTCAGAAATATTTCAGGGGGCCACCCCATTGAGTAGATCCCGCAACGAAGTAAGCTAGCTCCGAGACGGACTCAAGGTCTGCGACAATGGCTGTAAACGACTGGGAACCCCAAACGGGGCTTGTCGATACCGCGAAAACATTCCGCTTACCTAAACAGTACAGTGTGCAGTACCTCGCACAATCGTAAATAAAGCAGTAAAGCATGGCATAAGTACAGGATAGTAATAAAGCCCCAAACTACTTTGTGGCCCCAAGAAATAAGACTGAATCAAGCTCTGGCTCAGGGGGGTCCCATATACCTCCCGGATGTGGATAGCGCGATAAATCAAGGAACAGGTATCAAGTACTCGGGGTCTTACGGGACACAAGTGGGCGTTCGGAAACCAAATATTTTCTATCACCCACCGATGCCTCTGCTTATTTCAATTTTAGTTGTTAAACAGAAATTAAAGTGACGATAAGTAAAACTAGGATCATCTCCAACAACAATATGCGGCAATACATCAACAACTGTGGCATATGGCAACACGCAACAGCACTTGAGCAAGCGACTACGACGCGCGAGTCCAACTATCTACCAAACAACAGGGAATAGGGTGTGTCCAAGGCAATATACGGCTGCAAGGGATATCACGGGTACGAAAACTAGAGCATCGCAACACAGATAGCAATAGATCAACAGGAGGGAATAAAGACTATAAAAGTAAGATAGGTAGAAAGGGGGAGATGCTCGCCTGAAAACATTGTCGAAGGTTCAACCGAAGATCGGGGCGAAGCTCACATCAACTCAACGGCCTTATCCGCGAAGAAGCAAATCACTAGAAGGAACACCGGATGCAATATTTAATACTAAGGCAGAAGATCAGCATGATGCATGTATGATGCATGGCATGGCAAAGATGCGATGCGATTAGGTCATATTAAGCGGAACCGGGATCCCGACAATTAATTAGGTGGTTCGAGCTATTTAGAAACCCCCGCAATTTAAATGTTATTTTAACATGGCAAGATAGTACCGGGTTCGCTACACAAGTTTAAATGAGGCCAATATGAGACTGGATTTGCCCGCATATGGGCCCCATATTTAATTATTAGGTGGATCGGCATAAGGCCCCCAAACCACACAATATGCATGCGAGTATGACAATTCAATATGCAACAAGTTGTTGTTATGTTATAAAATAGGGTTCTCGGATAAGGGTCACACATTAGGGTTCTCGACGATCTTGGGGTTCCGGGGTTCGGGGTCGGTCTCAGGGTCCAGGGTTCGACGGGCTCAGCGGGATCGTTCTCGGACTCCGGGGGTTAGGGTCTTGGAGCATCCGGGGTCTCCGGGTCATGTTGTCGGTCATGGCGTTCGAGACGAAGCACTTGTCGCGTCGGGGTCTCAGTGTCCGGGGTGAAGATCTTGGCGTTCTCGGGCGATCTTGGCATTCTGCAGGTTCGGGTCCTGGCGCTTCAGACCGACCTTCGGTTCAGGGACTCAGGGTTCAGGGGTCTCGGCGTCCGTGTGTCGGTCTTGTCGTTTCGTGTAGGCGTCCTCGAGGTCGATGGCAAACTTGTCCGGCATCGGGGTTCGGTCTGCGGGGTTCAACGGTGTCTTGGCGTTCCCTCGAGGAAGATCATGTCGAGCCATCGGGTTGGACCTTGTTCGTGCGGAGATCTTGGCGACGGAAACGGATAACTTGTTACGGGTCGGTCTTCTCATTTGGTCTCGAGGTTCCGCGTCGGGGTACTTGGGTCCAAACTTTGACGGTTGGTGACGGGCATGGGCGAGGTGGACACCGGAAACGCCCTCAGGCTCGCTGCTGTCCGCGGCAGAAGGAGGTGGCGAGGTCGACAGGGGACACGGCGACGGAGCTCCTGGGCCCGGGGCAGAGGACGGCACGGCGTCTGGAGGCGGGCTGCACGGCGAGGAGGCGACGCCGGCAAGGTCGCGGCCGGGGACGACAGGGGCCCACGACGGCGCGGCCGGCGGAGGGTCGGAGGCGGTTGGCCGAGGGGAGGTCCGGTGGCGGTGCAGAGCCGCGGGTCGAGCGGCACGACGCGGAGGCGGGGTCTGGGCGCCGCCGGCGGAACGGGCTCGGGCGAACGGCTGAGGACGCGCGGGGTGCGCGCCGGCGAGGATGCGGGTCAGACGCGGAAGGCGCGCGGAGGAAGATGACCGGAGGGCGCGGCGCTCCGGCGAGGACGCGGTGAGCTTCGTGGCCGGCGGGGGAGACGGGGCTTGGCCGGGGTTCGACGCAGCGTCTGGGGCGGCCGGATGCGGAGCGTGCGCGGGACGGCGTGGCGGAGGCGAGCTGGTGGCGAGGCGGGAGCGCATGGGAGGCGCGGCGCCGGCGGGCACGCACGCGGGGCCGGCGGGGAGCAGGGCCACCGCGGGGCGAGGGAGATGGGCGGTTGACGGGGGAAGCTACGGTTGGTGGCGGTGGCGAGCTCGCCGGCGCGGCGAGGCCGACCGGAGACGGAGGGGGAAAAACGGGGCGAGCCGCGGGGAGGGAGGAGGGCGGCGGCGTCGGGGGTCGCCGGCGACGGCAGGGGCGCGGGGCTTGCCGGGTGGAGGCGGGACCGGAGAAGGTCTGCTCGGGGGGGAAGGGGGTTTGCGTGCGGGGAAGAAGGGGCTGGGGAGGACGCACGCAGGGGAGGTTGGATGGGTGGGTCCCGCGCGTGGGCCAGGGAAGTTGGGGGAAAGGTGGGGCGCGTGGGCTGTGGTTGGGCCAGAGGGGTGGGAGGGCCCCAGCGGTCAGGGGCTGGGCGGTTGGGGGAGCGTGTGTGGGTGTGCTGGGGGGTGTGGGCCTGGTTGGGAGTGGGGAGAGAGAGGAGAGAGAGCTGGGCCACGTGGCCGGTTCTGAGTGGTGGGAGGGGTGAGGGAAGGTGAGGTGGCGCGAGGGGAGTGGCCAGGGTGATGTGGCCAGGGGGTGTGGGTAGGATAGTGGGTAGCTTTAGGAATAGAGGGTTGGACCGATTGTTTGAACTGGGGGTGGTCGTTCGGGTCGAGTTGGCCCGTTCGACTGCCCCCACTAAAATAATAAATAATTTTATTTATTTTAAACAAAGCTTTTGCAAACCGATATCGGGCAAAACAAAATATTCCGGCGACCCAGATTTTGACCCATGGAAGTTAGAAGGGGCGTTTTTAGAAAACAAACCGGGCTTTGCGAAAATAGTTTTAAGCAAACAATGCATGATGATGATGATGCAATGCACAAATTCAACGCGATTTTCTAGTAGTGGTTTTACGGGATGCCACACCGCGGCAGCTCCGGGGATGGTCGAAATCAACGGCTCCCTTCTTCTCTAGAGGCGGCCTGCTCCGGCGCAATTCCGGCGAGCTGCTGCTCCTCGCCCTCCGGCTAAGGGATGGAATGATCAGTGAAGTGAGGGGAGTGAGATGGTGTGAAGAAATCGAGCGGGGGTCGTCTCCTTTTATAGGCTCGACGGTGAGACCGAGAGGGATGGTCAGGCGACACGGCTACGAGCGGCTAGAGGCATTGCTGTGGCTTGCGATCGACGAGCGGTCTCCTGGCGATGCTCTAGAGCTTAAATGCGCGTGTAGGGGCGGTGGCAATTGGTCGGGAACGTGCGGTGCTCTGCGCGGCAGAGGTGGCGTCTTCGACGGCGAGCGGTGGCTGTGAGGCACGGGGCGGTGAACAGGGGTGTCTGGCGTGCTCCCTGGGCCATGGCGAAGCGGTGGGCACGAGCTGCGGTTGAGGGGCGGCGTGTGCACGCGTGCCGGGTGCGACGCTCTGGCGCATGCTCGGCATGTCGCAGTGGCACTGGGAGCGCGGCGTACACGGTGGTCCACGGCTTTCCTTTGCTCGGGGAGGGGACAGTGGGTGGCGGTGGAGTGCTGGCTACCTCCCAGACATGGCTAGAGAGGGGGAGATGGTCTGCTGCGACGGCGACCAGGTTTGGCCGGCGAGGTGGCTCGGATTGCTCACCATTGATGACAATGTCCAGCTTACAGTGAGTCTAGGGGGTGCCAAATAGGCTAGATGATCTACTAAATGGGTGTTGTGATCTAGAGAGGGAACCAGTTAGGCCCAAAACACTATTAAAAACAGTGAATTTGATTTGGTTTAAATTTGCCTGCTATGTGTTTGATGAAATGGCCGCAAGAAACTTTCTTTTGAATTTTGAAAATATTTTTGGTGGGTGTGCTAGGCATGTACTGGGGAGTTTGTGGATTCTTGGGTTTTGAAAATTGAGCTTGTTTGAGTGGTTTTTGAAATAGTGGGATCTTCCCATATGAGATAGATTTAATTTTAAACTGTCATTTAAACTTAGCATTTGAATGTTTCTGGATGATCACAAAGTGGGGCTTGGTACCTTGTTATGAGTACCATCAAGGGGTGCAAAGATCCATACATGTTTTTGTTGAGTTTTGAAAGTTAGAGATAGCCAAAGTAGGCATGGGAGTTAATTTGGCCAAAGTGGCCATTCACTTAATTTATTTGTTTTGAGTTGTTTGTCTTTGGGAAAAGTTTGGGGATTGTTTAGATGATGTTTATTTCACCTAAGAATCATTTCACAAGCAAAGAAACACAGAATCATGGCAATTCAAAAGAATCGAAATTTTGAATACACACACATATGAATGCTTTCCTATTTTTAGTTGGAAAAGTTTTTGTTAACCCTAATTTTGATGATTAGAGTTTGATGATCCATGCGTTATATTTTTGGGATGTTACAAACCTTCCCCCCTTAAACAAAATCTCGTCCCGAGGTTTGAAAAAGGACGAAAAAGATTACATAGGATTTGAAGAGATCGGGAAACTCCGTCCTGATGTGATCTTCGTGCTCCCAGATAGCTTCTTCTTCTGTGTGGTTTCTCCACTAAATCTTGAGAAACTTGATGCTTCTGGTTCGGGTGGTTCTGAAAGCTTCTTCCAAAATACGGATGGGTACTTCAGGATAGGTCAGGTCATCGTTGATCTCTATGGTCCGGTGATCAATATTCTTGACCACTTTCGTCTTCTCTGGGACTTCGAGGCACTTGCGAAGTAATGAGATATGGAACACATTGTGCACGGCTGACATCTCTTCGGGTAGTTCCAATTGATACGACACTTCTCCTCGATGGTTCAGAATCTTAAAGGGGCCAATATATCTGGGGGCTAACTTTCCTTTTAGTTGTAAACATTGCATTCCTTTCAATGGCGACACCTTTAGATACACAAAATCTCCGATATTGAAAGCGAGGTCTCGACGTCTCTTATCCGCGTAACTCTTCTGTCTTGACTGGGCTGTCTTGAGGTGCTCACGAATCTTGTGAACCTTCTCTTCTGCTTCTCGTAGGATATCGGGTTCGAAAATCTGACTCTCTCCTACTTCCGACCAATTTAAAGGGGTGCGACACTTCCTTCCGTACATGAATTCAAATGGGGCCATTTGCAAACTAGCTTGGTAACTGTTGTTTTATAAAATTTTTGCGAACACAGACAATCTTCCCATTTAGATCCATACTCTAACACACATGCTCTCAACATGTCTTTGAGTATTTGATTTACTCGCTCTGTTTGTCCGTCGGTCTGAGGGTGATAAGCGGTGCTGAAATCTAGTCGAGTTCCTAAACCTTCTTGGACTTTCTTCTAGAATCTCGAGGTAAACTGAGTTCCTCGATCCGATACGATGTTCTTGGGGACTCCATGCAAACTGACGATTCTAGCGATGTATAACTCTACTAGCTTCGAGCTCTGATATGTGGTCTTGACTGGTAAGAAATGGGCGACTTTGGACAATCTGTCCACTATGACCCAGATAGAGTCATTTCCCCTACTAGAAGTAGGCAATCCGGTGATAAAGTCCATTCCAACGGAATCCCATTTCCATTCCGGAATCTGTAACGGTTGCAACAATCCAGCGGGTCTTTGATGTCCCGCCTTGACTCTTTGACATATATCACACTTGGCGATATAGCTTCCGATTTCTCTCTTCATCTTATGCCACCAAAATTGTTCTTGCAAATCCTGATATAGCTTCGTTCCTCCGGGGTGGATAGAATAAAGAGTATCATGAGCTTCCTTCAGAATCACTTCTTTCAACTCAGAATCTGCTGGTACACAAAGGCGTCCTTTGTACCACAGAACTCCTTCTTCGTCTTCGGTAAATCCGGGTACTTTGCCTGTACCGATACAACGCTTGATTCCGTTGATACTAGCATTTCCTTTCTGCGCCGCCTTGATCTGGCTGATCAAAGTGGGTTGTAGTTCTATGCTAGCCAAAAATCCTTCACTCACTAATTCCATTCGGAAATCTTCCATCTCTTTGTGCAGACTTGGTTGCTCCTTCAAAATCATGGAGTTCAAGCGGCACAACAATCTGCTAAGGGCATCTGCTACCACATTGGCTTTACCGGGGTGATAGTAAATGTCCAGATCGTAATCCTTGATTAGCTCAATCCATCTTCTCTGCCTCATATTCAGCTCCTTCTGAGTGAATATATACTTCAGGCTCTTGTGATCCGAATAAATCTCACAATGGTTTCCCATCAGATAATGCCTCCATGTCTTCAGGGATAGAACTACGGCTGCTAGTTCAAGGTCATGGGTAGGGTAATTCTGTTCATGCTACTTCAGTTGTCGGGATAGATAAGATATAACTTTGCCTTCTTGCATCAACACACATCCGAGACCGATCTTGGATGCGTCACAATACACATCAAAGGGTTTTGTGATATCCGGCATGATCAAGATTGGGGCTGAAATCAATCTCCTCTTGAGTTCTTGAAAACTCGCTTCACATTTATCCATCCATTCAAACTTCTTATCCTTCTTCAGCAATTGAGTCATGGGTCTTGCGATACTCGAGAATCCTTCTACGAATTTGCGGTAGTATCCTGCTAATCCAAGAAATGCACGAACTTGGGTTCGAGTGGTTGGGGCTTGCCAATCTTCAACATCCTTCACCTTTGCAGGGTCAACGGCAATTCCTCCGGCTGATACAATATGTCCGAGGAATCCTACCTCCTGTAACCAGGATACACATTTGCTAAACTTGGCATACAACTGATGCTCTCTAAGGGTTCCAAGAATGGTCCTTAGGTGTAGCTCATGTTCTTCTTCTAATTTGGAATAAATCAGAATGTCATCAATGAAAACAACAACAAACTTATCCAGGAAGTCCATAAAAATCTTATTCATGAGATTCATGAAATAAGCGGGGGCATTGGTTAATCCAAAAGAGATGACAGTATACTCGTATAATCCATATCTGGTGGTAAAGGCAGTCTTTGGAATATCCTATGCGCGAATCTTGAGTTGATGATAGCCAGTTCTAAGATCAATCTTAGAAAACACTTTGGCACCGGTCAACCGATCAATCAAATCTTCTATCTTAGGCAATGGGTATTTGTTCTTGATAGTGACATCATTCAACTTCCGATAATCCGTACACAAACGATTACCTCCATCCTTCTTATCCACGAACAAAACAGGTGATCTCCATGGTGATGCACTTGGTTGAATTAGTCCAATTTCCAACATGGAATCCAGTTGCTTCTTCAGTTTGGCTAGTTCAGACGGGTTCATACTATATGGTCTCTGGGCTATGGGTCCTGTTCCGGGGATTAGTTCGATGATAAACTCGATATCCCGATCTGGGGGCATACCGGGCAAAACATCTAGAAATACATCGGGGTATTCACAGACTATCCGGACTTGGTCAATGGTAGGTTGGGCTATACTCTTGTTGCACTTCAATTGACGAGGTAAGGTTTCAGATATATGCTCGACTGATATTCCGGCTGTACTGGTCATGGTTATGGCTTTCTTGGCATAGTCAATTAATCCTTTATGTTTGGACATCCAATCCATTCATAGTACTACTTCCAAACCTTTAGTTCCGAGTACTATCAGATTAGCATAAAAATCTATGCCATGGATTCGGATAGGGACGGCTTTGCAAATTTGCCTAGCTTTGGTGGTTGAACTAGGGATTTGAACAATCATAACATGCTTCAGTTTGGTTGGTTGAATCTTACTAGTGCATGCAAATTCTTCGGTGACAAATGAGTGCGATGCACCAGAATCAAACAACACTCTAGCAAGTACTGAATTAACAGAAAACATACCCAGCACTACGTCTGGTGCTTCCTGGGCTTCTTCAACATGCATGAGAAAAAGACGGCCGTTGCGGTTGAGCGAATTCCCTGGGGCAAACCTTCTTCCAGGCTGAACACGACGCTGCTGCTGAGCCGGGGCATTTGCATTGGGGGCTGCGGCATTCTTCTTGGGGCACTCGTTGGAGTAGTGACCCTTATTTCCACAGTCATAACAAGTCACTTGCAACTTGTCCTTTGCTGCAACAGGCACAACATTGCTTCCAGTCCTCGGGGCAGTGTTGGTGTTGGCAGTAGCATGGTTGTTGTTGAACTTGGGTGGTGCACGGTTGAAATTGTTAGAGTTGCCGGGGTTGTTGTGATTTCCTCTGGGCCTTGGGTTTCCACGGTTGGGATAGGTCGGACGGTTCATCGGGGGTCTGTTGGTTCTCGGGGCAAATCCTGGAGATGGGTTGGGGCGATACTTTGGGGTATGATGGGTTCCTGGCTGATGCATCATGCGACGCTTGCGGTTTTCATTGGCTTGGTTGATCTTTCCTTCCATCTGGATGGCAGAGTTGACAAGGTCTTCAATATCAGCAAAGGGCATATTGACCAAAACAGTCTACATCTGATCATGCAAACCATTCAGGAATCTTTCTTTCTTCTTGGCTTCAGTGTCGATATCATCCGGGGCATACCTAGCTAATGACAAGAATTTGTCACGGTATTCCACTACGGTCATCCTTGCTTCAGTTCTATGAACTCATCTCTCATCCTCTTGATCAAACCCGGTGGCACATGGGTTCTACTGAACTTGACCTTGAATTCCTCCCAGGTCATCATCTGTCCTCTGGTCATTGCACGAACGCTGTTCCACCATGCTCTTGCATCTCCGGCTAGATAGTAGGTGTCGAACAGAACTTTCTCATTAGCTTCTACTCCTGCGACTTCCTGGTTGTTTTCCATGGTATGCAGCCAATCATCGGCATCTAGGGGCTCCTCTGACTTAGTGAAAACAGGTGGGTTGGTGTTCTGGAAATTTTTGATCTTAGATCCATGGTTGTCCTCATTTCCTTGGCCTTGGTTGTTGTTGGCCATCTGAGCTATGTGCTGAAGGGTGGCTAGGTTGGCTTGACGTTCGGCTCTCTCAGGTTCGCGGTCAGAAACCAACATTTGCAGGATCTGCAACATCGGGTCCGGGGATGAACCACTTCCTCCACGAGGCATCTGAAGATTGAGATAGATCATGAGAAAAGAGGGAAATTTCTAAGGTTCAGGGACTTTGAAAAGTTTTTAAAGCTTGGCTCAGATTTTCTAGCAACTTGCTTTTCATTCATTCATTCATAGCACACGATACAACACACACCACAACAAAGGAAAACAGATGGTTTTAAGAACCATTATGGAAACTACGATACAGTGGGACCGAATACAACTCACTAACGCTAGTGCTCAAGTGCTACTACTCCTCGGAGTCGGTGTACTCGTCATCCTCATCATCCTCATCGTCATCGATGAAGGCGAAATCCTCCTCATCGGTAAGAAGTCCATGGCCTGATCCTCCAGAAAATCATCATCATCACTGAGATAAGAGTAGGGGTCTCCACGAAGGTCTTCTCCGACATTTTCCCTTTCCTCCAGCTGCATGTCTCTCTCGTGGATGGTCTCCTCTGAAAGAACATTTTATAATCCCTAGTGTTTTGTGTGTTAGATAACAATATCAAGGATTTTTTAATGTGTGTTGAAGTGTTGCAGCTATCAATGAGAAAAAGGGAAAAGGATTCTGCTTTTGGGAGGCGGATAATCCGCCCCTCCCTCTTCCCAAGTAAGCGCAAGCCCCAGAGGGGGGCGGAGTTTTGGCCGGATTTTCTGGCCCCGCTGGATAATCCGCCCCTCAGGGGGGTCGGATAGTCCGCCCCCTGCTCATCGCCAAGGCGCAAGCCCTAGAGAGGGGGCGGAGTTTGTGCAACGGCCAGATCTGGGGAGGGGGTATTTAAGCCAGCCTTCCCCCTCCTGCCAGAACTCTTGATTCATCTCGAAAAATACCAGATCAGATCTGAAATCTTCATCCAAGAGTGCTCCACCTAGATCCACCCAAAGGCCCCATCCCTTGGGGAATCGAAGGAGGAGAACTCGATCTTCATCATCAGCAATCAAGCGCTTCATCTCCTCTCCATTCATTTGGAGAACCCCCGATCTAGTATTTCTTGCAAATACCTAGATCCTTGTTTTTGTTTATATTGATAAACCTTGTTCTTGTGGCAGCTTGTTGTCATCTCGTGAGCCCCCAATTCGGTTGTGGGTGTGTGCCCCGATAGTGTTGTAAAAGGTACCGGTTCCCGCCTCGAAGGGATCCAATAGTGGAGAAGGTGGATCAGGCCTCTCGTGGCGAGATCCATCGGAGAATAGGGTGAGGCCTATTGTGGCGTGGTGGTCTTAGAACCGCCCACCCCTCCAACGCAGATGTACTGCCCTTAACAAGGAAGGAACTGGGGTAAAGAAATCCCTGTGTCTCCGTGTGCTCCACTACGGTTTCCTCGCTCCTCTTTTACGTGCTTAGTAGTTAGGGTTACATATAGGGAAATTCTCGTAGTTGCATATCTAGAGAATTTACTTTGTGTCAAGCCTAAAATTGAAAAAGTATTAAAAATTGGTTAGCACCTATTCACCCCCCTCTAGGTGCCCATACGATCCATTTCAATTGGTATTAGAGCCTCGGCTCTTATTTCGGGCTTAATCGCCTAAGAGAAGTATGGGTTCCAAGGTAGATGGGAGTGATGCTCCAGAGGTAGTCACCATGAACGATCTCAAGACGTTGGAAACAACCTTGGTGAGTTCAATGGAGGCTAAGATGGAAGAGATGCGTCAATTGATAATGCGTCTCTCCACATCTGCAGCATCACCTCCATCTAACTCTGAGGATACCACTCCGCAATCCAAGGAAATGGGTAAAACTGTTTCCAAAGATAACGAAGTGGTTGGTGATGATACTAGCAAGAGCTCCTCCTCGAAAAAGGATAGCGGTAAGGATGGATACAATGAGGTTTCTCATGTGTATTCCCCTCACCCACATATACATAATAGGGGTGATCCACCCAAACTTTCTGCATCTACTTTCTCTCAATGGCAATTTTTGATGAAATCTCATGTGTGCAGTTCCTCCATAGAGTTGTGGAAGATCATCGAAAATGGTCTTCATGTTGGAAACCCCAACAATCTCACAAGAAGAGAAGTGGTCGATAGCCAACTTAACGCTACAGCTCTACACATGATACAGCTTGGTGTGGGTGACAAAGACATGCCACACATTCAGCATCTTAGCACAGCTAAAGAAGCTTGGGATGCCCTCACCGAGCTCTTCATCGGAAATGAAAGTATGAGAAGGAATAGATATGATGCTTTGATCAATGAAGCTGAAGGATTCTATATGCTAGATGGAGAAGACCACGAGGACATGTATAGGAGGCTCAAGGCAATAGCCACAACCTTCAGAAACCACGGTGCAACTCATGTTGATGATGCTTGGATCAAGCGCAAGTATGTCAGTGCTCTTATGCCATTTGAGCCCACAGATTTGAAAAGTCTCCAAGGTAGGCATAACTATCACCTCATGTCATCCAATGAGGTAATGCAAGAAATGTCCGCTTTCAAAGTGGCTGCCAAGAATGCCGAAGATGCTCGTGCTCGAGCTATGGGGATGCAAAAGGGGGTCAACATGGCCTTGAAGACTACTGTGATTGATCATGATGAATATGCGTTAGAAGGTCTGGACTGCCCCGAGGATATAAAAAGGATCCACGGACAATACTTGGCTCTTTATGCAAGAAACTTTTGGAAAGATCCAGCCAAGTCTAAAGCTGAACTAGATCGCAAGAGTGGAGCCTATGGAAGAAAAGAAAATGGTCCCAAGCTGAGAACATGCTTCAATTGTGGTGACCGGCTGCACTTTGTAGCTGAATGTCCATATCAAAGTAGGGAAGATAATGGAGTAAGACTTATTTTCAAGGACAAGTCAAAGGCTCCACGCAAGAAACAGTTTGTAAAGAAGAATGCTCCCTTCAAGAAGCAACCGAAGATTGTTCTAGTGGCTCAAGAAGAATATTCATCAGGAAGTGAAGATGAGGATGAGGACGATAAATTTCAAGAGGTGGCTTCTATAGCCACAACATCTACATCAACATCTCTCTTTGACTCTCCGAACGAAAACATCATCAACAAGAATGCTACTTGCCTCATGGCAAGAAGCTCCGAGGTAACTTCTTCTAACTCTTCTTTTCCTAAGGCTATGATTGACATGGATGATCCTACTAGTCTTAAGGTTAAAGAAGAGATTATTGCTTTGGATTACTTCTACACTAACTTGCAAGGTGAGCACAAAGTTCGTTTTGAAGCTCTTATGGATCAGCTGGCCCAAAACGAAGCACTCCTCAAAGAAAAGGGCATAATTGAAAGGGAGGATGCAATGGAAATTGCATCCCTAAAAAATGCTCTTGAAGAAGAAGAAGCCCGGGTCTCTCTTGAAGAGAGGCTTGAGTCTATGGAAGAGTCACATGAAGAAATTGTGACTAAACTTGTTAAGGAACGTGACAATGCTGTCACCAAAGCAAACAAGTTAAAGAAGGAAAGGATTGACTTTGGGGCTGCTCATGATAGACTCTCCGAGGAATTGGAGAAACTTGACAATGCTCACAAGGCGTTGAAAAATGAGTTCTCTATTCTCAATGAGTCACATGACCAGCTTCAAAGTTGATTGGCCAAATATGATACTCCTAGCTCGTCCAACTCAACATATAGTAACAAGGAAAATGCTAGTGTGGAAAAAGAAGTGATCAAGGACATCACTACCAAGGACAAAGGTGTGCTTGATGAAGTCCTTGGCAAGCAAAGGTCAAATCATGGTAAAGAGGGACTTGGGTATGTCACCAAGTCCAATAAGAGGAAAACCAAGAAGAACAAGACCAAGAATGTGCAATCAAAGATAAGCACCGCTGAGAAGAATGTCACAAAAGACAAGACTAATAATATTGGTTTTGCAGGGTCTCACAATCCGAATTATGAACTCTTTTGTGATGACTATGGCGATGTTTATGCTTATTATGTCGGTCCCTTTGATGAATATATTGCTTGGTCTATTTGGGTCCCAAAGACCCTTGTTACTAACATGAAAGGACCCATAGAAGTAATTTTCTTGCAGGGCTATGCTTCCGGTGGGTCGAAATGGGTGCTGGATAGTGGCTGTACTAGTCATATGACAGGAAGCAAGGAGATCATCACGGAGATGCATCCAAATCATGATAATATCACAGTCTCCTATGGTGATAAGTCTAAATCTCAGGTATTGGGTCTTGGCAAGGTTGTGGTTGCCCATGATATCTCTCTCGTGGACGTCATGCTTGTTGAGACTCTCGGTTACAACCTTATTTCTGTTCGTGCCCTTGGCAAGATGGGTTTTGCTGTTTTTATCGATGATGATTTGGTGGTACTCTTGTGGAGAAAGTCTCTAAAGGTCGCTTTCGTTGGATACGTCGAAAATGACCTGTATGTGGTGGACTTCTTGGGGAAAACCACTTCGGGTCCGATGTGTCTATTCGGAAAGGCCGACGTGGGCTGGCTATGGCATCGCCGTTTAGCCCATGTCAACATGAGAACTTTGCAAAGTCTCCAGAAGGGTGTCCACATCCTTGGACTAAAATACAATGTCTCTTTTGCCAAAGATCGTGTTTGTAGGGCTTGTGTAGAAGGAAAAATGCATGACTCTCCCCACAAGAGGAAGACTATTGTGTCATCAAAGAGGATCTTGGAATTACTTCATGTGGATTTATTTGGTCCTCCTTCTCATGCAAGTCTTGGTGGGAAGAAATATTGCTTGGTCATTGTCGATGATTACTCAAGATATACATGGGTCTATTTCTTCAAGCTGAAAAGTGAGACTCAACAAACTGTCATTGACTTTGCCAATGAAGTTCAATGTCAACACAATGTTCCTATCTTGGCAATAAGAAGTGACAACGGCTCTGAATTCAAGAACTACACTTTAAATGAGTTTCTTAGCGAAGAGGGGATTAGACATCAATATTCCGCTGCGTACACCCCTCAACAAAATGGTGTAGCCGAGAGGAAGAACCGGACTTTGATGGATATGGCAAGATCTATGCTGGCTGAATTCAAGTCTCCTTATAATTTTTGGGCTAAAGCCATATCCACTGCTTGTCACTCATCAAACCGGCTCTACCTTCGAAAGATTTTGGACAAGACTCCATATGAAATACTTACCGATAACAATCCCAACATCTCATACTTCAGGGTATTCGGGTGTAAGTGTTTATTTCTTATTAAAGGTGTCCGTTTGTCAAAATTTGAGTCCAAGGCTTTAGAAGGTATTTTTGTTGGTTACGGTGCCGCATCCCACACTTATAGAGTCTACAACAAGCTCACTGGGATTGTTGTAGAATCTTGTAGTGTGGAGTTCGATTAAAATAACGGCTCCTTTGTAGGGCAAGTTGATGTTTGTGATGCAGATGTTGAAATACCCCAAGATGCCATAAGAAGAATGGGCGTGGGATTTTTTCGCCCCATTGAGGAACCCCTTGTGGCGGATCGGGAAGGACAATGCTCCACACATGTGGAGCCCTCATCTACACAAGATCAACAAGCTCCTACTGTTGGAGAAAATCCTGCACCAACACCGCAATCTGCTGAAGATCATCTGTCCCCTGGACAAGTTGGTAGTCCCAAGCCGGACTATCCGCCCCTCCAAGGCGCGGATAATCCGCCCCTGGCACTCCAACTCGTTCCAGAGGATCCGAATGAGAAGTCAACAACTCTGAAGCTCCCAGGCCGGATTCTCCGGCCCCCGAGGGCGGATTATCCGGCCCTGGGTCTCCAACTCCTATCAGGCATTCTCAGGAAGAAGACCCTGGTACTTCACCTCCCAGGCCGGATAGTCCGGCCCCTCCAAGGGGCGGATTATCCGGCCCTGAAGAAAATGTTTAGCAGCAATCTTCTGGTGTTAACGCAGACCAAGATCAAGGGCAGGGCAGTAATCAAGACAAGGATACAACTATTTAATCAACTCCTCCTAGAAACAATAAGGACATTGAGGCTCGTCGCAAGGCTCGTGTTGATCGGAACCTTGAACTAAGAGGTCACACTCTTGACAAGGTTGTTGGTGATCTACGACGAAGGGTATCCACTAGAAGAGAACTTGCAAGCTTCTGTGATCATCAAGCTCACATTTCCATGGTTGAACCGAAGAAGGTTTTTGATGCTCTTGAAGACGCCGATTGGGTTGTTGCAATGCATGAAGAATTAAATAACTTCGAACGCAATAAAGTTTGGAAGCTCGTAGAAAAACCAAAGGATTGCCGCAATGTTATCGGCACCAAGTGGATCTTCAAGAATAAACAGGATGAAAGTGGCATTGTTGTGGGGAATAAAGCACGACTCGTGGCTCAAGGATTCTCTCAAGTGGAAGGACTTGATTTTGGCGAGACTTATGCTCAAGTGAAAGTTGGCCAGGCGAGTCACGGCTCTCAGTCGCTTCATCCCCCGGCTAGGCGAGAAGGCGATGCCCCTCTACCGCCTAATGCGCAAGAACCCCACGTTCCAGTGGGACAGGGAGGCAAACGACGCGCTCCATGCACTCAAAGAAGTGCTACTCGCGACACTGCTACTCGCCGCCCCGTCGATAAGGAGTCGATGCTCATTTACGTCGCGGCATCCGAGCGAGTCGTAAGCGCCGTCATGGTCGTCGAGCGACCAGAGGAGCAAGGAGCGCCCCGTACAACGCCTAGTCTACTACATCAGCGAGGTCCTCAGCGACTCGCGACAACGCTACCCACAATACCAAAAACTGGTGTACGCGGTCTTCCGAGCCCAGCAACGGCTACCGCATTACTTCTAGGAACACCCAATCACGGCCGTATGCTCCGCGCCGTTGCAGTACATCATCCGCAACCGCGAGGCGACTGGGCGAGTAGACAAGTGGGCCGTCGAGATCGGCGTCCACAACATCAAATACGAGCCGCGCAAGGAGATCAAGTCGCAGGCCCTGGTGGACTTCCTCGCCGACTGGAAAGAGCCGCAGCAGCCAGAGAAGCTGCCATACCTCCACTACTGGTCTCTTCACTTCGACGGGTCCAAGAACACGGACGGCGCAGGGGCAGGAATCATACTTACCTCCCCCAAAGGCGACAAGCTTCGCTACGTGTTGTACCTCCACTTCACCCCCTACACCAACAACATGGCCGGGTACGAGGCCCTCCTTCACGACATGCGAGCTACCAAGGAGATGAACGTCAATCGCCTACGGTGCTATGGTGACTCCGACCTCGTCGCCGCGCAAGTCGCCGGTACCTGCGACTCCGTTGTCGTGGAATTGCACGACAGATGCTACTGGGGGTAGCTTACGTAGAGGGAGCAAGGCGACGTAGGAGAATCCGGGAGCGAGATTGGCACATGATGTACCCAGGTTCACGTCCCCTCGGTGGAGGATCGCTACGTCCTGCTGTTAATCCAGTATATGATCATAGATTGATTTACATGGGAGCCGCCGTAGGCGGAGGGAGAGACTAGATCTAGTAAGATGTGGGAGAAGATGCCCTGTGGGGGTGCCCCTGGTGGCTTTATATATGCAGCCAGTTAGGGTTTACAAGTATTTGGTGGGCTTTGTATTGGAGTCACCGTCTTGGGCCTCCAGTCGAGACTGAATTGTATCCGGTCGGGTCGGTGGCGACTGAGGCGGAGGAATAAAGGCTACTCGCCCGGCACGAGGGCCATGACGGAAGGGTGGCTCCTCTTCTCTCCACGAGACTGTGAAACAATCTCAAGGCGACGCATGCATAGGAAAAGACATGGGAATTATTAGATATAATCTAAATAAAATAATTGATTATTATCACAATAAACACACGAAAGGGATTAGTTTGGTTTTGAATCAATCCGTCGCTGCGTGTATCACCAATCTTTGCATGCATAGGAGAAATTCCCTTGCACGGACATGTGGCTTCCTGTTTCCGCCAATTCGCGTGCGGGCTCGCCATGAAACCTAGCGAGCTGCTGCTTCCAGCACAAGTGCGCGCCGAGTTGTGCCTCGTTGCCGAACGGGTGTGTCGCGCGAGTCTGCGAGAGACGAGTCTATGACCGTGGTGAGTTCTTGAGCAATTCCGCGGAAGACGACTTGGCAATGGGCGAACCCGCGACCGATTGTCTTGGTGCTCGGCGAACTGCACATTGCGACCTGATTTTCCCCATGCTTGAAGAATCAAGACGACTAATAGATAAAATATAACAATTAAAATAAGCTCGATTGGAGAAATTATTTTATGCTTATCCGATGGATATATTGCATCGGTTCATGCCTCTTGTCTTTATTGTCCAAAATTAAAAAATGGAATTACGTAAAGACATGTATGATTGGACTTTCCTGGTTCTTGGTGTAGATTCTCCATATGAAGTCACGTCCTGTGTGGATTTCACACGTGCGTACCACAACTCCGATTGGGAAACCGCCATAAGAAATAGATCCAATAGATCCGATTAGCCGAGTCGCGAGGACGGCTTTTGAAGTTGAGCCTAACGTAGTAGACGATCGATCAGATGAGATCTGGCCGCCATTGATGACGAAATCGAGGATCCCGCCCGGATCTTCACCCTCCAAGCACCGCTAGCCCCACGGTGGGCGCCAATTGTCGTGGTATTGCACGGAAGATGTTACTGGGGGTAGCTTACGTAGAGGGAGCAAGGCGACGTAGGAGAATCCGGGAGCGAGATTGGCACACGATGTACCCAGGTTCACGTCCCCTCGATGGAGGATCGCTACGTCCTGCTGTCAATCCAGTATATGATCATAGATTGATTTACATGGGAGCCGCCGTAGGCGGAGGGAGAGACTAGATCTAGTAAGATGTGGGAGAAGATGCCCTGTGGGGGTGCCCCTGGTGGCTTTATATATACAGCCAGTTAGGGTTTACAAGTATTTGGTGGGCTTTGTATTGGAGTCGCCGTCTTGGGCCTCCAGTCGGCGCCACTCGTCTGGGTCCAGCACGCGCCAATCGCCGTATTGGGGAGTCGACCCGCTCTGGGCTTGGCTTCAGTCGGCTTGATCCAGCTGGCGACTCTGCTTCATGGGTATACCCCGATTGGTATTTCCCCATCACCCGTCTACCCCACCATGGCGGCATACCGCCAAGCTGTGGACCAGCTGGGGGGCACTTCGCTGGCTACTCCGTCGAGTGGATCGACCAGCGCATGAATGAGGAGGCCGACGCCCTCTCTCGCATAGGGTCGGCTCGACTAACGCCACCCACCGGCGTATTCCTCGATACCATCCACAAGCCTTACGTCTCTCCCCCGAAGGAGATCGACCTCGGGATCCCACTGCAACCAGAGCCTGCCTTGGTCGCCATGATCGCCAAACCCAACGACTGGACCGCACCATACATCGCCTACCTAGAGGTCGGAACCATGCCAGCAGACGAGACAGAGGCACACATGATCGTGCGCCGCAGCAAATCCTTCGTCATCATCAACGGCGAGGACCACAAGCGCAGCGTAACAGGCGTGTTCCAACACTACGTGCAACCTGAGAAAGGATGCAAGATCCTCCAAGACATCCACGCCAGCGACTGCAGCCACCATGTCGGCGCCTGGTCCCTAGTTGCCAAAGCCATGCAACACGGCTTCTACTGGCTCACCACGCACGCCGACGCGGTCGACATCGACCAACGCTGTGTTGGGTTCCAAAAGTACGCCAACCAGACGCACGTACCTAGCTTGGCACTCATGACCATCCGCATCACCTGGCTATTCGCCGTATGGGGCATGGACATGGTGGGCCCCTTCAAGAAGGCCCCCTCTGGCTACACCCACCTCCTAGTCACAGTCGACAAATTCACCAAGTGGGTGGAGGCCAAGCCAGTCCGCAAGTGCGACATGAAGACCAACGCCAAATTCGTCCACGAGCTCATCTACCGCTACAGATTCCTCCACAGCATCATCACGGACAACGGCACCAAGTTCGCCAATGGCGCCACGGCCGAGTACTGCGAGGATCAAAACATACGGCTCGACCTCGCTTCAGTCGCCCATCCTGAGTCCAACGGCCAGGCGGAACGCACCAACCAGAGCATCCTTCACTGCCTCAAGACGCGACTGGAAGTCTCCCACGAGCGAACTCCGGGATGCTAGGTCGAAGAGATCCCCTCCATCATATGGGGCATCCGTACCTCCATCAACCGGTCGACAGGGTTTATACCCTTCTTCATGGTGTACGGCGCTGAAGCCGTCATGCCGACTGACCTCGAGCACGACCCGCCTCGTGTCGTCAACTATGCGGTGGCCGACAACAAGCTCGCACGCCAAGACGGGGTCGACCAGCTCGACGAAGCATGCGACCTGGCTCGCTCCCACACCGCCATCTACCAACAGGGACTCCGCCGCTACCACAGCCGCCGAGTCTGGACTCGCACCTTCCAGGAAGGCGACCTGGTCCTGCGACTGATCCAAGACAAGAAGGGCATGCACATGTTCTCTCCCCCATGGGGGGACCATTCTCCATAGGGCGAGTCCTTGGAAACGATGCCTACTACCTCATCGACGTCCGAGGCGACGGACAACTCAACGTCAAGTGGTCGTGGAATGGAAACCTCCTAAGGAAGTTCTACACCTAGAACTCCGACCTGCATTCACCCCGCCATGCAATAAAAATATTCGACTCGCACAAATTGTGTCAACTCTCCAACTCTTGTGCCATTCGCACTCGTAAATATATTATTACGCTAATCATGGAAGTTAACCCTTGGCTGCGCGACCAGCACGGCTAAGTAGTGCGACGCAAGGGCATCGACGAAACTTGAGCCTTACATCGTCCACGAGAAACACCAACCCGAAGCCCCCATCGGAGTCACCCCACCAGGCCAAGACAACCGCACTGGCTTCTCACAGCGACCTGGTCCTCCGCATCCTTGGCACAGCGACTCGAACGGTCAAGTACCATGCTTCGTGACTCACGCAGTCCAAACCTACACGGCTCGGGAACACACCAAGTATGAGAACGAGTCTTGGACTCGCCACGCGGCTAGCTCCTCGAGTCAGGTGGAGTGACACGCCAAGTACAACATGCTCCGTCCTCACCCACCTTGGGCATGCAACTAGAACGAGTATCACGCTTGGGGACTCGTCCAACCGACCCCGTTTGCATTAGGGAAACCGGCTAAGTACAGAGCACCCCTTGGGGTCACCAAGCGACTGGCTTCCCAAGCCACGGCGAGTCGACCTCAATTAACTAATAGTATACAAACAAACATACACATAAAAACACGAGGTAAACCCATTAAAGGGCAGACGTGCTTGGGGACTCGGACAACAAAACAAGCCAAACTCAAATCAAAACTGACTCAAGCACACTTCCATTCCTTACGTCAACAAAATATTGTTCGCTTACAAGGGCAGAGATACACTTATTTCTACTAACGCCAGTCGGCTGGCTATCTACTCTGTAGGCTTCAAAGACAACGCGCCACCTCCACCACGAACGCGGATGAAGGGGACCCACGGGTTTGACGGGTACGTCGTCAAGCTACCCACCATCGCTGACCGGAACGGTTTCTCCGTCTTGAAGTCGCGGTGCGTCGGCTTGGCGCATTCGGAGCAACGACTGTCTCCTGATACGACAGGAGGTCGCCCATCGCCAGCACCCGCTCCGAGTACACAACTTCCTTCGCAGTCAACTTCAGGACTTCGGCGATTTCCACCGAGCCGGTCGCTGATGGGTACCTACTGGACACGTCATCGAGGTCGAAGTCGTCGGGGAAGTGCGCAAGCCCAAGGCTCAACGCATTCATGTCCCCGTGGTGGAAGGCCGACCGCGGCACGTACTCGACCACCGTCGGCGCCCTCTCCAGGTAGTGCCAAACCACCGTGAGCTCGCTCGGAGTCACTTCCGTGGGCAAGATCTCCTGGAGATACGCGCGAATGCAGGTCGCCGAGAGGGCGACAGAATCTACCAGCATGGTGACGCACTTCCTAGCGTCATACGTCCGCTCCTCGGGCTCGTCGTCGAGTATCTTCCCTGCAATCAACAACAATTTAGCGTTATAAGGATGCACAACTCCAGGTTCACCCACTCGGGGACTCGCCGGCATAAGCGACCCGCATGCTAGGGGATTCGCTGACACACAACTCACCAATGAGTGGACGGCAGCGCCCCGTGATGAAATCTTGTAGAGCTGACAAATCGCCCTGCAGCCCCGTGACAAGATTGATACGTCAGAAACTTATCTATAATTTTTGATGTTCCATGCTTGTTTAGTATCTACTTTGCTTTGCTTTGTCCACACTTTGAGATGCTTTTCATATGTTTTCTGGTACTAACCTATTAACAAGTTGCCACAGTGCCAGTTGCCTGTTTTCTGCTGTTTTTGGTTCCAGAAAAGCTAGTAAGGAAATATTGTCGGAATTGGACGGGACAAAATCCAAAGTCAATATTTCACCGAGGAGAACATGGAGTCCAGAGGAGAGACGGATGGGCGCAACAGGGCGGCCACACCCCCCAGGCGCGGGTGAAAGAACATGTGGGCCCCCATGTGTGGTTTTGGTAATTAAGGACAATCTTTATGGAATAATGTGTGTATTAAGTTGTACTTATAGGAATTGTTCATTGGCATCGCTTGGAGCATGTGTTGGCTTCAAGGTCGATGAAATGAGAAGAAGATGTTGTGCAAGCTCAAAATGCGCCATCCATAGAAGATCTCATGTTTGATGCGTGCCATCCTCGGTGATCATGGATCGATGATGAGGAATTAAGAAAGGCATTCCACCTTGAGAAAGGAAAGATCGTCTACATCAAGATCAAGTGGAATGCTCAAGGAAAAATATATAATCTTGATAGGTTTTCCCTTTTTCCGGTTTAATGTTTGTGTGGGAGACCAGGTTTAGGATAGATAACCGTACTATCAAGAGGGGCTCTCGAATGAGTAACTCGATCACATCGTTCGGAGAGATATCAAACCTTTGCATACTTGCATCATCGTATTTGGTTGTTATTTGGTCTTATCCATGTGAGGATATAGAGCTTGTGGTAATCTCCATAACAAGCTCTTGTTCATCAAAATCGGATCTCCCGTATATATCTTGTTGTGATTTTGATCTTGGCGGTTTTCCGGTGTCTCACCAAGTGAGGTATCTCACATTATATTACTTGATATATTCACACTTGGTGATAACCAATATTTCAACGCAATTGTCGTCGTCTATCCAACGCAATTGGAATCGGGTCAATCGGAGTCACCAATCAAAAGTTATGACCGTTTGAATTTGCCTCATATTTGATTTATAAAAGAAAAAGGGAAATCTGTTTTCTGGGCCAAGCGATAGTATCGCCCAGGCGGGCCGGTACTACTGCCTGCCCCTGAGCGCGCCCCATTATCTTCTGCCTCGCTAGGTAGTCAAATCCGACACTATCGGCCGGCTCAGGAGCATCTCACCCAGCGCCGCCCAGTTGCCGCTCGCTCGCTTCTTTTCCTCCGCCTCGCGCGCGCCTTGCCGATTCCCGCCCGCGCTGCCCTAGATCCGCTCGCGCGTTGACCGCTGCTTCGATTCCGCGTGTGTCGCCACGTCACTCGCTCGCGCGCGCGCTCGCTCCGATGTGGCCCCGCTTCCCCCTCGCGCTAGCTTGGCCTGCTTGCTGGTCCCACGTGCTGCAGCTGCTCCCTCGCGCGCAGCTGCGCTCGCTGTGGCCCCTCTGGGCCCAGCCTTGGCCGCTGCTCCCCCGCGCGCCTGCTACTGCTCGCCCGCTCGCCTGGCCCCTTGTTTTTCCTGGCGTTTTGTTGTTTGGGTCCGGTAGTATCGGACCAATCCAGTACTACCGGACCGGACCATTTTCTAGCCCCAACGGGCAGAATTGCTCGACCCTTTAAATATGATTTGTCCCTTTAACTTTTGGGTTGCTTCTTCCTCCTCTATTTGTCTAAGCTTTTCCCCCATTTGCCCTACTCTTTGATCTTGATTTTTACACACCCCTCCATTGATTCTTGCATATATTTGAGGGGTAGTTGGAGGTGACCTTGATCCACGTTTTTACCTAACCGATTCATCTCTTTGTGAGTGTATCTTTGGGGATCTAGATTTTGGGGGATTTTGTGTCCCTCTTTGTGTTCTTCCTCTCTTGTTCCACCAATAGCTTTAGTAGCTTTGTTGGAACTTGAGAGTGAGGGATTGGAGAATCTTTGTGGTGTTCTTGCCTCTTGCATTTGGTGCATCGGTTTGAGTTCTCCTCGGAGGATTTGGTGAGTGAAAGTTGAGAAGATTTTTACTCTTGGGTTTTTGGAACCCTAGACGGTTTGTTGGTGTTGCAGGTTGTGGCCTTGGTGGCATTTGTTGGGAGCCTCCAATTAAGTTGTGGAGAAGTGCCCCAACCTTGTAAGAGGTTCCGGTTACCACTGACAAGTGCACCGATAGTGGAAGTGTGGATCGATCCCGTTGGGGTGAGATTCATCGGAGAATAAGGGAGGACTTTTGTGGCATAGGTGGTTAGATACCACCCCCTATACAAATGAGACGTACTCCATGTAGGGAGGAACTCGGTAAAATATCGTCGTCCCCGCGTGCCTCAGTTATCTCTATACCCGAGCTCTTACTTATGCACTTTACTTTGTGGTAGCCTTCGTGCTTGAAGTATATATCTTGGTATCACATAGTTGTTTGTCTTGCTTAGCATAAGTTGTTGGTGCACATAGTTGAACCCTAGATTGTTCTAGGTTTTGTGCTTAACAAAGTAAACGCTAGTTTAATTCCGCCTTTGTTGAGCCACTCTCAGAAAAGTTTTAATCGCCTATTCACCCCCTCTAGGCGACATCTATATCCTTTCAACAGGCCCACCCTGGGCCGCGCCTGGGCAGGGTGTGGGCCCCCTTTCCGCCTCCCAACCTCGCCTCTTCTCCTATAAAGAGCCCCTGATGCGTAAACCCTAAGCACCTGATCAATATTCCACGAAACCGTCTATAGCCGCCGCCACCATCGTCCCTAGATCGGGGGGATCTGAAGCTCTTCCCGGCACCCTGCTGGAGGGGAGATCATCCCAGAGGCCTTCTTCTTCATCATGCCAGCCTCCGGTATGAAGCATGAGTAGTTCCACCTTGGACTACGGGTCCATGTAGTAGCTAGATGGTTGTATCTCCTCCTTTGTGCTTTCATGTCTAGATCTTGTGAGCTCCGTTCATGATCAAGATCTCATCTATTTGTAATCATGCATGTTGTGTTTGCAGGGATCCGATGGATATTGAGATTACTATGTCAGATTGATTAATGGTTTTGTCTTATTGATTTTATCATGTCTATGTTGTTTGTGATCTTGCATGCCCTCCATTGTTAGTAGCTATCTTGGCCAAGTAGTTGCTAGTGACTCCAAGAGGGGGTATTTATGCTCGATAGTGGGTTCATGCCTCTATTTAATCAAGGGAAGTGACAGAAATCTCTAAGGTTGTAGATGTGCTATTCCCACTAGAGAGAAAACAACGGTCTCTTGTTCATGGAACAAGTGGATTGTTTACCTTACACACTTTGCTTAAAGCAGTTGTCTGTTGCTTTCAACTTAATACTAGAGGGGGTTCGGATGATAACCCAAAGGTGGACTTCTAGTCATAGATGCAGTTGGATGGCGGTCTATATATCTTGTTGTATTGCCCAAGCGAATCTCATAGGATATTTACGTCTAGTATTGCATTGTTATGCCTTGCTTAGTCCTGTCAATTGTCCTGCTGTAATTTGTTTACCCAACATGCCATGTTTGTTTATCTAAGGAGAACACCTCTAGTGAACAATGGACGCCGGTTCAATCTTTACGATTGATACATCTTCCACTGTTACTGTTTACTTGCTGCAAACCATCATCACTTTCCACACCATACAGTTAATCCTTTGTTACAGCAACCGGTGAGAGTGACAACCTCACTGTTAGTTGGGGAAAAGTCTTGAGTTTGTGTTGTGCATGTTTCCACGTTGCTTGCAACACCTTTGAGACGTTTCCTTGCTCCTACTGGTTCGATAAGCTCGGTTTCTTACTGAGGGAAGACTTGCTGTGCTGCATCATACCTTGCTCTTGGGGTTTCTCGACGAAGCGCTCCACATTGACGTGGTCCCATCAAAGATCATCGGAAACCTTCCGCTCGTCAGCGGCGACAACAACATCAGCCTTGGCGCTCTCCTTCGCCGAGCTCGCTTCCGCCTTGGCGGCCTTAAGTTCCTTCTCCAGCTCGGCAACCCGCTTCTCTGCGGTGGTCAACGACGATTGGGCAGCTTCCAACTCGCCGGGCGGGACAAAACCCTCGCGGGCCTTGGCAACCGTGGCAGAATGCCCCTCTGCAGCAAAACAAGGGTGAGACCCCAACCAAGCACAAGCAAGGAATGGAGAAGGTAATTTGAACACTTACCTGCGGTCGCCTGTAGCTGCTGGTTCACCTCTTGCAAGGATCAGAGGTCGCGCTCCAGACGTTCTCTAGTGACCAGTCGCTCCGCCGATTCACGCTGGAGGCCCTGCAAAGATGAAAGAATTGTGAGCAGGCACCGAAAAATTTACTAAGTGCCTAGCCTCTATAATTCAGTGACTAGCCACTCGGGGACTGGACATCAACAAATTTTTTAAGTGCCTAGCCGCTGAAATTCAGCGACTAGCCACTCGGGGACTGGACAACAAAAAGCAATAAGAATCTACCCGCTGAAATTCAGCGAGCAGATCCTCGGGGACTGGACATACTTGAATAGCTGCACCTATCATGTTGTGCAGCTCGACCGCGTCCACCGATGGCAGCACGAAGGGCGTGCGTCCGCGACGCTGCTCGACGTCCGAGCCCAATATCTCGGGCACTTGAGGAGACTGCGTCGCGGCACTCGCAGTGGAGGCCTTCGCCATGAAGCGAGGGAAGGTCGCCACCGCCGCTCCCGAAGCACTTGTCATGGGTTCTAACGCCCCGACCAGCGCCGCCGGCTCCACCTGCTGCGACCCCGCGTCCACGTCGTCCTTTGCGGCCGTTTCCACTCTAGTTGGAGCTTCACTTGGCGCATTAGCCGGCTCGTCCAAGACAATGACGGCATCGTCGCCCTTCTTCTTCTTCCCGCCCTCAGCAGGCACCTCGGCGTCGTTGCCCATCCTCTTCTTCGAGGGATCAGCCTCCTCCCCTGAGACGACTGCTGGTACCTTGGCCACTGAAGGGTGACCAATCTTCTTCACACCAATCCTGTAAAGAAGTGATCAACGATTCAAGCGACATCTACAAATTATTACTCCAAGTCGACATGACAAACACTTACCCGACGACTGGGATGTAACGTAGGCCGGTGTGGATGTGCGCCGTCTTCTCCAGTTCTGGGCCCAGCTAGCGGCTGATGCCCATCTCGAACCGAGCAGGAGCCCATGACATCGAAGCCTTCTTTGAAGACAAGGCCGGGCAACAGGATGTTCCGCTCCGGTCGACGCGGCTGCCTCCCTTGATGGCGAGGCCTCCGCGACTGAAGTAGCCCCAAGGCCCGTGACTATCGAGAATGGAGGAGGAATTGACACCAGAGACATCTCGTTCTCTACCACGGCCGGGTCTGCTGCTTCTGGCGTCTTCTTCGACGCCCCATCCTTGGCGTCGTCGGCTGCGCTAGTCTCCTTAGAGCTAGTAGCCGAACAAGGCGGAGACACCGCTTTCGGTGCCTTCCTCTTCTTTGGTGATTTCTTCTTTGATGACATGGACACGCGACGCGAGTTATGCTCTTGGACGTCGCCTTCGCCCTCGCCGTGTCCATCGAGGCTCTTGCTGGCCTCGAGCTCCCGTTGCCACTGCCCGCGAGTTTTCCAAACTGCGGGTGCGGCGACCTCCACCGCCTCGTCGTCATCATCATCGTTTCGAAGGACTCGCTCTCGTCCTCCTCGACCTCCTCCGAGCTCTCGTCGTCGGAGGGAAGGAGCTAGCCTTCCACCACTTGTGTCAACACCCAGATTTTTAATCCCATATGCCTGTTATGCCATACATCGCAATCCCAAGATTACCATTTTTGCGAGACATAACAGATTTGGATATCACAGTACATCATCCATTACAAACCATACATAAGGTCTTACACAAATAAGGATCTCATGATCCAGTTCTTAATACAACTCAAGCAGCGGAATAACGTAATAATAACGGTAGCATAGGCGAAGCTCCATCTTCGGGATCACAAGCAATGTTGACGATGGGAGATGATCCTAGTTGTCGTAACCTTCCTGGGATCCATCATCCTGGTACTCCTCTTCATAGTCTGGCCACGGGAATAGCCAGGGACAAAGCCATGAGTACTCTTTAAGTACTCGCAAACTAATACTAACCAGTTAAGGGAGTTTTTGTATTAGGACACTAAGCTCTAGGGTTGTTTTGCAAAAAGCCAAATTTACCTCTACTAAGTTCAGAAGCAAAGAAAGCTAGTTGTAACTCCTAAGTGGGAACTTGAATTTCATATCACAACTCTGTTGTGGTCAAGTAAAAATCTCAATTCATTTCATAAGTCATTTTGAAAACATCTGACGGGGGAACAGTATGACCACTCCAACTGTCCATAACCGCGGATGCGGCTATTCGAATAGTTTGACACTCTACAGAGATTGTACACTTTCACCACAACATTCGATACATCCATCAGGAACAAATCCTGAATTCACCATACTCAGTATGTGGATAATCAATCCTAACATTTCAATTACACGCCCTAGTATAGGAACCTCTCCTGTGAGTTTGGCCTCCCAACCATGACCAACTGTCATCTTGGGTACTGCACAGGTGGACAATCTTCACAAGGTAGCCTCATCTCAGACCCTGGCCGTGAGGGAACCCATACTAAGGTATTAAGTTTCCAGTCAAGCCCTACCCAATTTTCGGGTATTGTGGTTGTACGGCAAAATTGGAATGGTATCGCATCCAGACAACCATCAGTTTTATAAAGGGGCTAAGGCTCATTCCTCAATATTTTCATCATCAAAATCATCTGGTGTTCGGAAACACATGTCAAAACATCCTAGTAGAATGACTCATCATTCTAAGGTTTTCATAACCATTTTCACCAAGTATTCCCATCTAAAGTTGATCAAGTTTTATGATTAGCACTAGCATCTACAAGTGGGGTAAGTACTAATGAGGGGTGGTAAACGAGTGGAGTTTAACTAAGTTCAATCTCATGCCTTAGGATGACATCAAGATTATCTACCTTAGGCCAAATTTAATGCTCTTTATGCAACCTTCAATTATCTTCCTAGAATCTACAAGTTACTTAAGTAAACTCTAAAAGAAAGCTTTGATAAAGAAATAAAGTATAAAGCTTGCAAGTAAAACTAGGATTGTGTTATGAAGTGGGTATGATCACATATGCTTAAGGCATATAGTTGGCATGGTCACAAGCAAGTATTTGCTTGCATAAGTAGGGTATCTTGCAAGGGTTAACTTGCTAAGTTTATAGCTTGCATATTCAACTACTAGTATTAGGCTTTCCTTGTGCAGAGCAGTGGTTGAAGTTCTCTTCGGCTTCTTCGTAGTATCCTCCTTCCTCCTTGTATCCTTGGTCGGTACTAGCGTCTATAAATAAGTACGAGGTACACAATCACCAAAAAATACTTAACTATTTTCAATCATCACACAAAGGTGTTCTATAGATGATCTAGCATCATTACTATCATTACAAGAAATAAGCATTTGTCATATTTATTTTAATTTGAGAAAAGTAATTTCTACTCATTCAAAAACTACTTAAGATTTAATATTCTCCAACTCAAACATGGGATCATGTTGACACATGTCATCACCACATATTTCAGTACATGGGAATGTGATTTAAAGTGGTGTCACAATTTAATAAGGTTTAACCTTTTATTTCAATTAAATAAAGTGATTAGAAATGCCTATGTGACATTCTTTTATTACATGAACATTATTTCTGTAAGTAAACCCATATGTTTTTGTATATTGTGAAAGGTATGATCAAATGTGATTTTTGAGAGTTGGAATCAACTCAAAAGCTATTATGGTTGAAATTTGAAAAATATTTGAATGAATAAAATCTTCTGACTTGTTATTTCTACCAAGGTTGATCTATAGATCCAAATGATTTGAATCCAATGGGCTTGGATTAAGCATTTCAATACCTTTCTAACAAAATTGGTTTCATGCAATTTGGTTCACTGAATCGAGATGGGTTGATTTTTGAAACTAGGTGCAGAACTGAGTTTGAATAAAAATAGAAAAGTCTAAATTCAAACGACTGGGCTGCGCGGGAGATGCTAATGGGCCGGGCCAGTGTCAATCCGCAGCGCGGGGCTCAGCTGACAGGGGGGGTCTACCGGTCAGTGGCTCATAACACGCGAAGCGGTACGGGGCGATGTGGTGCGTTGGATTAGAAGTGAGATCAACGGCTGAGGGTCATCGTCGACGATGAACATGTCACTGGCGAGCTTGAACCCTAGCGGCTCAGTGGGGGTGCATAGGGGGCATACCGGGGCTCCAGCGACGACGGCAAGGTGGGAAAAAACGACGAAGTCGACAACGGCGAACTCAGGGATGGTCGCGGCAGCTCCGGGGGTGGTCGAAATCAACGGCTCCCTTCTTCTCTAGAGGCGGCCTGCTCCGGCGCAATTCCGGCGAGCTGCTGCTCCTCGCCCTCCGGCTAAGGGATGGAATGATCAGTGAAGTGAGGGAAGTGAGATGGTGTGAAGAAATCGAGCGGGGGTCGTCTCCTTTTATAGGCTCAGCGGTGAGACCGAGAGGGATGGGCAGGCGACACGGCTAAGAGCGGCTAGAGGCATTGCTGTGGCTTGCGATCGACGGGCGGTCTCCTGGCGATGCTCTAGAGCTTAAATGCGCGTGTAGGGGCGGTGGCAATGGGTCGGGAACGTGCGGTGCTCTGCGCGGCAGAGGCGGCGTCTTCGACGGCGAGAGGTGGCTGTGAGGCACGGGGCGGTGAACAGGGGTGTCTGGCGTGCTCCCTGGGCCATGGCAAAGCGGTGGGCACGAGCTGCGGTTGAGGGGCGGCGTGTGCACGCGTGCCGGGTGCGGTGCTCTCTCGCATGCTCGGCATGTCGCAGTGGCACTGGGAGCGCGGAGTACACGGTGGTCCACGGCTTTCCTTTGCTCGGGGAGGGGATAGTGGGTGGCGGTGGAGTGCTGGCTACCTCCCAGACATGGCTAGAGAGGGGGAGATGGTCTGCTGCGGCGACGACCAGGTTTGGCCGGCGAGGTGGCTCGGATTGCTCACCATTGATGACATTGTCCAGCTTACAGTGAGTCTAGGGGGTGCCAATTAGGCTAGATGATCTACTAAATGGGTGTTGTGATCTAGAGAGGGAACCAGTTAGGCCCAAAACACTATTAAAAACAGTGAATTTGATTTGGTTTAAATTTGCCTGCTATGTGTTTGATGAAATGGCCGCAAGAAACTTTCTTTTGAATTTTGAAAAGATTTTTGGTGGGTGTGCTAGGAATGTACTGGGGAGTTTGTGGATTCTTGGGTTTTGAAAATTGAGCTTGTTTGAGTGGTTTTTGAAATAGTGGGATCTTCCCATATGAGATAGATTCAATTTTAAACTGTCATTTAAACTTAGCATTTGAATGTTTCTGGATGATCACAAAGTGGGGCTTGGTACCTTGTTATGAGTACCATCAAGGGGTGCAAAGATCCATACATGTTTTTGTTGAGTTTTGAAAGTTAGAGATAGCCAAAGTAGGCATGGGAGTTAATTTGGCCAAAGTGACCATTCACTTAATTTATTTGTTTTGAGTTGTTTGTCTTTGGGAAAAGTTTGGGGAATGTTTAGATGATGTTTATTTCACCTAAGAATCATTTCACAAGCAAAGAAACACAGAATCATGGCAATTCAAAAGAATCCAAATTTTGAATACACACACATATGAATGCTTTCCTATTTTTAGTTGGAAAAGTTTTTGTTAACCCTAATTTTGATGATTAGAGTTTGATGATCCATGCGTTATATTTTTGGGATGTTACAAACCTTCCCCCCTTAAACAAAATCTCGTCCCGAGGTTTGAAAAATGACGAAAAAGATTACATAGGATTTGAAGAGATCGAGAAACTCCGTCCTGATGTGATCTTCGTGCTCCCAGGTAGCTTCCTCTTCTGTGTGGTTTCTCCACTAAATCTTGAGAAACTTGATGCTTCTGGTTCGGGTGGTTCTGAAAGCTTCTTCCAAAATACGGATGGGTACTTCAGGATAGGTCAGGTCATCGTTGATCTCTATGGTCCGGTGATCAATATTCTTGACCACTTTCGTCTTCTCCGGGACTTCGAGGCACTTGCGAAGTAATGAGATATGGAACACATTGTGCACGGCTGACATCTCTTCGGGTAGTTCCAATTGATACGACACTTCTCCTCGATGGTTCAGAATCTTAAAGGGGCCAATATATCTGGGGGCTAACTTTCCTTTTAGTTGTAAACATTGCATTCCTTTCAATGGCGACACCTTTAGATACACAAAATCTCCGATATTGAAAGCGAGGTCTCGACGTCTCTTATCGGCGTAACTCTTCTGTCTTGACTGGGCTGTCTTGAGGTGCTCACGAATCTTGTGAACCTTCTCTTCTTCTTCTCGTAGGATATCGGGTTCGAAAATCTGACTCTCTCCTACTTCCGACCAATTTAAAGGGGTGCGACACTTCCTTCCGTACATGAATTCAAATGGGGCCATTTGCAAACTAGCTTGGTAACTGTTGTTTTATAAAAATTTTGCGAACAAAGACAATCTTCCCATTTAGATCCATACTCTAACACACATGCTCTCAACATGTCTTCGAGTATTTGATTTACTCGCTCCGTTTGTCCGTCGGTTTGAGGGTGATAAGCGGTGCTGAAATCTAGTCGAGTTCCTAAACCTTCTTGGACTTTCTTCTAGAATCTTGAGGTAAACTGAGTTCCTCGATCCGATACATGGGGACTCCATGCAAACTGACGATTCTAGCGATGTATAACTCTGCTAGCTTCGAGCTCTGATATGTGGTCTTGACTGGTAAGAAATGGGCGACTTTGGACAATCTGTCCACTATGACCCAGATAGAGTCATTTCCCCTACTAGAAGTAGGCAATCCGGTGATAAAGTCCATTCCAACGGAATCCCATTTCCATTCCGGAATCTATAACGGTTGCAACAATCCAGCGGGTCTTTGATGTCCCGCCTTGACTCTTTGACATATATCACACTTGGTGATATAGCTTCCGATTTCTCTCTTCATCTTATGCCACCAAAATTGTTCTTGCAAATCCTGATACAGCTTCGTTCCTCCGGGGTGGATAGAATAAAGAGTATCATGAGCTTCCTTCAGAATCACTTCTTTCAACTCAGAATCTGCTGGTACACAAAGGCGTCCTTTGTACACAGAACTCCTTCTTCGTCTTCGGTAAATCCGGGTACTTTGCCTGTACCGATACGACGCTTGATTCCGTCGATACTAGCATTTCCTTTCTGCGCCGCCTTGATCTGGCTGATCAAAGTGGGTTGTAGTTCTATGCTAGCCAAAAATCCTTCACTCACTAATTCCATTCGGAAATCTTCCATCTCTTTGTGCAGACTTGGTTGCTCCTTCAAAATCATGGAGTTCAAGCGGCACAACAATCTGCTAAGGGCATCTGCTACCACATTGGCTTTACCGGGGTGATAGTAAATGTCCAGATCGTAATCCTTGATTAGCTCAATCCATCTTCTCTGCCTCATATTCAGCTCCTTCTGAGTGAATATATACTTCAGGCTCTTGTAATCCGAATAAATCTCACAATGGTTTCCCATCAGATAATGCCTCCATGTCTTCAGGGATAGAACTACGGCTGCTAGTTCAAGGTCATGGGTAGGGTAATTCTGTTCATGCTACTTCAGTTGTCGGGATAGATAAGATATAACTTTGCCTTCTTGCATCAACACACATCCGAGACCGATCTTGGATGCGTCACAATACACATAAAAGGGTTTTGTGATATCCGGCATGATCAAGATTGGGGCTGAAATCAATCTCCTCTTGAGTTCTTGAAAACTCGCTTCACATTTATCCATCCATTCAAACTTCTTATACTTCTTCAGCAATTGAGTCATGGGTCTTGCGATACTCGAGAATCCTTCTACGAATTTGCGGTAGTATCCTACTAATCCAAGAAATGCATGAACTTGGGTTCGAGTGGTTGGGGCTTGCCAATCTTCAACATCCTTCACCTTTGCAGGGTCAACGGCAATTCCTCCGGCTGATACAATATGTCCGAGGAATCCTACCTCCTGTAACCAGAATTCACATTTGCTAAACTTGGCATACAACTGATGCTCTCTAAGGGTTCCAAGAATGGTCCTTAGGTGTAGCTCATGTTCTTCTTCTAATTTGGAATAAATCAGAATGTCATCAATGAAAACAACGACAAACTTATCCAGGAAGTCCAAAAAATCTTATTCATGAGATTCATGAAATAAGCGGGGGCATTGGTTAATCCAAAAGAGATGACTGTATACTCGTATAATCCATATCTGGTGGTAAAGGCAGTCTTTGGAATATCCTATGCGCGAATCTTGAGTTAATGATAGCCAGTTCTAAGATCAATCTTAGAAAACACTTTGGCACCGGTCAACCGATCAGTCAAATCTTCTATCTTAGGCAATGGGTATTTGTTCTTGATAGTGACATCATTCAACTTCCGATAATACGTACACAAACGATTACCTCCATCCTTCTTATCCACGAACAAAACAGGTGATCTCCATGGTGATGCACTTGGTTGAATTAGTCCATGTCAACACCCGGATTTTTCAATCCTAGATGCCTGTTATGCCATACATCGCAATCCCAGGATTACCATTTTTGCGAGACATAACAGAATTGGATACCATAGTACTTCATCCATTACAACGATACATAAGTTCTTACACAAATAGGGATCTCATGATCTAGTCCTTAATACAACATCAAGCAGCGGAATACGGCATAATAACGATAGCGTAGGCGAGGCTCCATCTTCGGGGTCACAGGCAATGCTGACGATGGGAGATGATCCTAGTTGTCGTAACCGTCCTGGGGTCCATCCTCCAGGTACTCCTCTTCATAGTCTGGCCATGGGAATAGCCAGGGACAAAGCCATGAGTACTCTTTAAGTACTCGCAAACTACTACTAACAAGAAAGAGGGGTTTTTGGATAATAGGACACTAGGCTCTAGGGTTGTTTTGCAAAAGCCAGATTTATACTACTAAGTTCCAAAGTTGGTCACAATTTTATAACTCCTAAGTGGGATCTTGTATTTCCAGTCACAACTCTATTGTGGTCAAGTCAAAGTCTCAGGTCGTTCACAAGTCATTTTGAAAAGTCTGACGGGGGAACAGTATGGCCACTCCAACTGTCCATAACCGCGGACGCGGCTATTCGAATAGTTTGACACTCTGCAGAGATTATACACTTTCACCACAACATTCGATACATCTGTCAGGAACAAATCCTGAATTCACCATACTCAGTATGCGGATAATCAATCCTAACCTTCCATTTACACTCCCTAGTATAAGCACCTCTCCTGTGAGTTTGGCCTCCCAACCATGACCACTGTCATCTTGGGTACTGCACAGGTGGACAATCTTCACAAGGTAGCCTCAGCTCAGACCTTGGCCGTGAGGGAACTAATACTAAGGTATATAAGTTTCCAGTCAAGCCCTACCCAATATTCGGGTATTGTGGTTGTACGATAAAATTGGAATGGTATCGCATCGAGACAACCATCAGTTTTATAAAGGGCTAAGGCTCATGCCTCAACATTTTCATCACCAAAATCATCAAGTGTTTGGAAACACATGTCCAAAACATTTCAATAGAATGATCCATCATTCCAAGGTTTTCATAACCATTTTTCACCAAGTATTCCCATCTAAAGTTGATCAAGTTTTATGCTTAGCACTAGCATCTACAGGTGGGGTAGTACTAATAGAGGGGTGGTAACTAGTGGAGTTGCAACTAAGTCCAACCTTATATCATAAGCTGATATCAAGGTTTCTAGCTTAGGCCAAATTTTAATGTTCTTTATGCAACCTTCAGCACAACTGTCTAGTCTCTACCAAACTTCTTGGGTAGCCTCTAAGTAAACTTTGATAAGGAAATAGAGTAAAAAGCTTGCCATAAAACTAGGATTGGTTTAGCAAGTGGGTATGGTTACATACGCTTAGGGCATATAGTAATCATGTCACAAGCATGGGTTGTGGCAACAATAGGGTATCTTGCAAGTGTTAGCTTGCATCAATATCAGTATAAGCTTGCATAGTTACTAGCTTGCCTTGTGCAGAGCAGTGGTTGAAGTTCTCTTCGGCTTCCTCTTCGTAGTATCCTCCTTCTTCTTCGTAGCCTTGGTCGGTACTAGCGTCTATGAATAAATACGAGGTACACAATCACCAAACAATACTTAACTACTTGCAATCATCACACACAAGGGTCCTATAGATGATATAGCATCATCTCTAACATTACAAGGTTAAGGATTGGTTTAAGTCTTCTTATTTTAGAAAAAGTAATTTCTACTCATTGAAGAACTACTTAAGATTTAATATTCTCCAAACTAAACATGGGATCATGTTGACACATGTCATCACCACATGTTGTAGTCCATGGGAATGTGATTTAAAGTGGTGTCACAATTTAACAAGGTTTTACCCTTTTATTTTAATTAATTAAAGTGGCTAGAAATGCTTATGAAGCATTCCTTTATTCCTTGAACATTATTTCTGCAAGTAACCTATATATATTTTTATATATTCTGAAAGGTATGGTTGAAAGTGATTTTTGAGAGTTGGAATCAACTCAAAAGCTATTGTGGTTTAAATTTGAAAAATGTTTGAATGCAGAAAAGCTTCTGCCTTGTCATTTTTGCTAAGGGTGATCTACAAATCCAAATGACTTGAATCCAACGGGCTTGGATTAAGCATTCACAGACCTTTCCAACAAAATTGGTTTCATCTAATTTGGTGCACTAAATTGATCTGGGTTGATTTTTGAAGTTGGGTACTGAAGTGTGTTTGAATTTAAAAAGAAAAAGTTTAATTTGAAATGCTGGGCTGCGCGGGAAATTCTAACGGGCCGGCCTGCTAAGCGCAGTGCTCCCGCGGGCTGCTTAAGTGGGTGTCCCCACTCGTCAGTGACACGGGGCTGGGCGAAGCGGTATGGGGCAACGTGGTTTGTTAGATCTGGTTCTAATCCAACGGCTGAGGGTCATCGTCGACGCGAGACAGCTCCGGCGAGAACGAAATCTAGCGTGGCCAGTGAGGGGTGCTGGGGGCTCACCGGGGTACGGGCGAGGGTCGGCGATGCGGGCGAACGACGAAGTCGACGATGGCGAACCTCCTAGTACCGGTGGCTTCTCCTGGGGCGGCTCCAATCGCTGGCTCCTTTCTTCTCCGGCAGCGGCAGGCTCCGGTGACATTCCGGCAGGGTGGTGCTCGCTTTGCTCTGAGAATGGTGTGGCACGATCAGTGAGGAGAGGGGAGTGAGATGGTGTGAAGAAATCGTGCAGGGGTGGCCTCTATTTATAGTCGAGCGAGGGGACCGTCGGGGCGCAAGGTGAGCTCGTCGGAGGCGATGTTACAGGCAGCTAATGGCATGGGCAAGGGTAGGGGACGGTGCTGTGTCTCCTGGCGATGCTCAACGGCATGGTCGCGAGTGATGGGGCGGTGTGGTTTGGTCTGGAACGGGCGGTGCTCTGCGCGGCAGAGGCGGTGTTCTCGACGGCCGGCGGTGGCTGTATGGCGCGGGGCGTTAAACGGGGATGTCTGGCGGTCTCCTGGGTCGGTGGTGATCGTGTGTGCGCGCGGTGAGGGCGGCGCACGGTCTGTGGGTGGTGGTCGAGGGTGGCGCTCTGGCGCACGCTCGGCATGGTCTGGGCGTGTCTTGCGCGCGTGGTCCAGGGCTTGGCAACGATCGCGGCTGGGACAGGCAGTGGCGGTGGACGGTGGGCTGCCTCCCAAACATGCTGGCTAGGCTTGCTGCTGCTCCTAGCTTGCTGTCCACTTTGGGGTGACATGGGGTTGCTCGGCTGTTCACCATTAATGGGAATGGCAAGCTCACAGGGTGCTAGTGTTGGGCTAATCTTTCTAGATGATCTACTGAGGTGTGTGAGAGCTGACTAGGGAACAAGTTAGGCAAGAATCACTGCACACTATAGTGTTTTGTGTTTTGTTTGATTTGTGTCTGCAACCTGTTTGATGAAATGGCCGCATGAAATCAAGTTTTGAATTTTGAAATGATTTTTGGTGGGTTTGCTAGATTGGTTCTGGTGAGTCTGCAGATGCTTGGGTTTTGAAAATTGAGCTTGTTTAAGTGGGTTTTGAAAAAGTGGGATCTTCCCATATGAAGAAGATTCAATTTTGAGTTGTCATTTAAACTATGCATTTGAAAGTTTCTGGATGATCACAAGGTGGGCCTTGATACTTTGTTATGAGTACATTCAAGGGGTGCAAAGATCCAGAAAAGTTTCTGTTAGGTTTTGAAAGTTTGAGACAGCCAAAGTAGGCATGGGAGTTAAATTGGTCAAAATGACCATTCACTTAATATATTGGTTTTGACTTATTTTTCTTTAGGAAAAGTGTGGGGAATGTTTTAGATGATGTTCTTTTCACCTAAGAAACATTTTACAAGCAATGGATCACACAAACAAAGTGGTTTTAAAGAATTTCAAAATTCATGCATACACATAGACATGCTTTCATGAATTGATTTAGAAAAGTTTTTGTTAACCCTAAACTTTAGGATTAGTGTTTTGTTGATCTAAGTTTGATATTTTTGGGATGTTACAAACCTTCCCCCCTTAAACAAAATCTCGTCCCGAGATTTGAAAAAGGACGAAAAGATTACCTAGGATTTGAAGAGATCTGGAAACTCCGTCCTGATGTGATCTTCGCGTTCCCAGGTAGCTTCCTCTTCTGTGTGGTTGCTCCACTGAATCTTGAGAAACTTGATGCTTCGGGTTCTGGTCATTCGAAAAGCTTCTTCCAATATACGGATGGGTACTTCAGGATAGGTCAGGTCATCATTGATCTCTATGGTCCTATGATCGATATTCTTGAACACTTCGGTCTTCTCAGGGACTTTGAGACATTTGCGAAGTAACGAGATATGGAACACATTGTGCACTGCTCACATCTCTTCTGGTAGCTCGAATTGATACGATACTTCTCCTCGACGGTTCAAGATTTTGAAAGGTCCGATATATCTGGGGGCTAACTTTCCTTTGAGTTGGAAACGTTGCATTCCCTTCAATGGCGACACTTTCAGGTAAACAAAGTCTCCAATGTTAAAGGCGAGGTCTCGACGTCTCTTGTCGGCGTAACTCTTTTGTCGGGATTGGGCTGTCTTGAGGTGCTCTCGAATCTTGTGAACCTTCTCGTAGGATGTCGGGTCCAAAAATTTGACTCTCTCCTACTTCCGACCAGTTCAAAGGGGTGTGGCACTTCCTTCCGTACATGAATTCAAATGGGGCCATTTGCAAACTGGCTTGGTAACTATTGTTGTAGGAAAATTCTGCAAACGGTAGACAGTCTTCCCACTTGGATCCATACTCTAGCACACATGCTCTAAGCATATCTTCGAGTATTTGGTTTACTCGCTCCGTTTGTCCATCGGTCTGAGGGTGATACGCGGTACTGAAATCTAGGCGGGTTCCTAAACCTTCCTGGACCTTCTTCCAGAATCTCGAGGTAAACTGAGTTCCTCGATCCGATACGATATTCTTGGGGACTCCGTGCAAACTAACGATCCTAGCGATATACAACTCTGCTAGCTTCGAACTCTGATAGGTGGTTTTAACTGGCAAGAAATGGGCGACTTTGGACAATCTGTCCACTATGACCCAAATAGAGTCATTTCCCCTACTAGAAGTAGGTAGTCCAGTGATAAAGTCCATTCCTACAGAATCCCATTTCCATTCCGGAATTTGCAAAGGTTGCAACAATCCAGCGGGTCTTTGATGTCCTGCCTTGACTCGCTGACATATATCACACTTGGCGATATAGCTTCCGATTTATCTCTTCATCTTATGCCACCAAAATTGCTCTTTCAAATCTTGATACATCTTAGTTCCTCCTGGATGGATAGAATAATGAGTATCATGGGCCTCCTTCAAGATAACTTCTTTTAACTCAGAATCTGCTGGTACACAAAGGCGTCCTTTGTACCACAAAACTCCTTCTTCGTCCTCGGTGAATCCGGGTACTTTTCCTGTACCGATACGACGTTTAATTCCGTCGATACTAGCATTTCCTTTCTGCGCCTCTTTAACCTGACTGATCAAAGTGGGCTGAAGTTCTATGCTAGCCAAAAATCCTTCACTTACTAATTCTAGTCGAAAATCTTCCATCTCCTTGTGCAAACTTGGTTGCTCCTTCAAAATCATGGAGTTCAAGCGGCACGGCAATCTGCTAAGGGCATCGGCTACTACGTTGGCTTTTCCAGGGCGATAATGAATGTCCAGGTCGTAATCCTTGATTAGCTCAATCCATCTTCTCTGCCTCATATTCAGCTCCTTCTGAGTGAATATATACTTTAGGCTCTTGTGATCCGAATAAATCTCACAACGGTTTCCCATAAGGTAATGTCTCCATGTCTTCAGGGCTAGAACTACGGCTGCGAGTTCGAGGTCATGGGTTGGATAATTTTGTTCATGCTGCTTCAATTGTCGCGATAGATAGGATATAACTTGGCCTTCTTGCATTAGCACACATCCGAGACCAATCTTGGATGCGTCACAATACACATCGAATGGCTTCGTGATATCCGGCATGATCAAGATTGGGGCGGAAATCAATCTCCTTTTGAGTTCTTGGAAACTCGCTTCACACTTGTCCGTCCATTCAAACTTCTTGTCCTTCTTCAGCAATTGGGTCATGGGTCGGGCGATACTAGAGAATCCTTCTACGAATTTGCGGTAATATCCCGCCAATCCGAGAAAAGCACGAACTTGGGTTTGAGTGGTTGGGGCTTGCCAATCTTCTACATCTTTCACTTTGGCAGGGTCAACGGCAATTCCTCCGGCTGATACAATGTGACCGAGGAATCCTACTTCCTGTAACCAGAATTCACATTTGCTAAATTTTGCATACAGCTGATGCTCTTTAAGGGTTCCAAGAATGGTCCTTAGGTGTAGATCATGTTCTTCTTCCGATTTGGAATAAATCAGAATGTCATCGATGAAAACAACGACAAACTTATCCAGGAAGTCCATAAAAATCTTATTCATGAGGTTCATGAAATAAGCGGGGGCATTGGTTAATCCAAAAGACATGACTGTATACTCATACAACCCATATCTGGTGGTAAAGGCAGTCTTTGGAATATCCTCTGCACGAATTTTGAGTTGATGATAACCAGTTCTAAGATCAATCTTAGAAAACACCTGGGCACCGGTCAACTGATCAAACAAATCCTCTATCTTGGGCAAGGGATACTTGTTCTTGATGGTGACATCATTCAACTTTCGATAATCCGTACACAAACGGTTACCTCCATCCTTCTTGTCCACAAATAAGACAGGTGACCTCCATGGGGACGCACTTGGTTGAATCAATCCGATTTCTAACATGGAATCCAGTTGCTTCTTCAGTTCTTCTAGTTCTGACGGGTTCATACTATAGGGTCTCTGGGCTATAGGTCCTGTTCCGGGGATTAGTTCGATGATAAACTCGATATCCCTATCTGGGGGCATACCGGGCAAAACATCTGGAAATACATCGGGGTATTCACAGACTATCCGAACTTGGTCGATGGTAGGTTGGGCTAGACTCTTGTTACACTTGAATTGGCGAGGTAAGGTTTCCGATATATGCTCGACTAATATTCCGGCGGTACTAGTCATGGTAATGGCTTTCTTGGCACAGTCAATCATTCCTTTATGTTTAGACATCCAATCCATTCCTAGTACTACTTCCAAACCTTTAGTTCCGAGTACTATTAGATTAGCATAAAAATCTATGCCATGGATTCGGATAGGGACGGCTTTGCAAATATGCCTAGCCTTGGTGGTTGATCCGGGAATTTGTACAATCATCACATGCTTCAGTTTGGTTGGTTGGATTTTACTAGTGCATGCAAATTCTTCGGTGACAAATGAATGCGATGCACCAGAATCAAACAACACTCTTGCGAGTACTGAATTAACAGAAAACATACCCAGCACGACGTCTGGCGCTTCCTGAGCTTCTTCAGCATGCATGAGAAAAAGGCGGCCATTACGGTTGAGTGAATTTCCTGGGGCAAATCTTCTCCCTGGCTGGACACGACGCTGCTGCTGGGCTGGGACATTGGTATTAGGGGCTGTAGCGTTCTTCTTGTTGGGGCACTCGTTGGAATAGTGGCCTTTATTTCCACAGTCATAACAAGTCACTTGGGACTTGTCCTTGGCTGCGACAGGCACAACATTGCTTCCAGTCCTCGGGGCAGTATTGGGGTTGACAGTAGCATGGTTGGTGTTGAACTTGGGTGGGGCACGGTTGAAAGGGCTAGAATTGCCGGGGTTGTTGTGATTTCCTCCGGGTCTAGGGTTTCCACGGTTGGGATAGTTCGGACGGGTCATAGGGGGTCTGTTGGTTCTTGGGGCAAATCCTGGAGATGGGTTGGGGCGATACTTTGGGGTCTGATGGGTTCCTGGTTGATGCATCATGCGACGCTTGCGGTTCTCATTGGCGTGATTGATCTTTCCTTCCATCTGGATAGCGGAGTCGACAAGGGCTTCGATATCAGCAAAGGGAATATTGACTAATACTGTCTGCATCTCGTCATGCAGACCATTGAGGAATCTTTCTTTCTTCTTGGCTTCGGTGTCTATCTCATCTGGGGCGTACCTAGCTAATGACAAAAATTTGTCACGGTATTCCACTACTGTCATCCTTCCTTGCTTCAGTTCTCTGAACTCGTCTCTCATTCTCTTGATCAAACCTGGCGGCACATGGGTTCTGCTAAACTTGACCTTGAATTCCTCCCAGGTCATCATTTGGCCTCCGGTCATTGCACGAACACTGTTCCACCATGCCCTGGCATCTCCGGCTAGATAATGAGTGGCGAACAAGACTTTCTCGTTGGCTTCTACTCCGGCTACTTCTAAGTTATTCTCCATGGTTTGCAGCCAATCATCGGCGTCTAGGGGTTCTTCTGACTTGGTGAAAACGGGTGGGTTGGTATTCTGGAAGTTCTTGAGCTTAGATCCGTGGTTGTCCTGATTTCCATGACCTTGGTTGTTGTGGGCTAGCTGGGCTATCTGTTGCAGAGTAGCTAGGTTGGCTTGCCGTTCCGCTCGTTCAGCTTCGCGGTCAGAAGTCAACATTTGCAGGATCTGCAACATTGGGTCCGGGGTTGAACCACTTCCTCCACGTGGCATCTGAGGATTGATATAGATCATGAGAAAAGAGGGAAATTTCTAAGGTTTTGGGTCTTTGAAAAGTTTTTAGAGTTGACTCAAGTTTTCTAGCAACTTGCTTTTTCATTCATTCACTCATAGTACACAATACAACACACACCACAACAAAGCAAAACAGATGGTTTTAAGAACCATTCTGGGAACTACGATACAGTGGGACCGACTACTACTCGCTACGCTAGTGCTCAGTGCTACTACTGCTTGGAGTCTATGGCTTCATCATCTTCCGCATCATCGATGAAGGCGAAATCATCCTCATCGGTGAAGAAGTCCATGGCCTGGTCCTCCAGAAAATCATCGTCATCGCTGAGATAGGAGTAAGGGTCTCCACGAAGATCTTCTCCGGCATTCTCCCTTTCCTCTAACTGCATGTCTCTCTCATGGATGGTCTCTTCCAGAGCTGAGATACGATGGCGAAGACGGGCAATAATGCGCTCCTTCTTGTCGAGCTGACGGCGGCGAGACTTGCGATCCTTTGCTAGCATGGCGATGGTCTGATCCTTCGTCTTGATGATGGCAGACTTGTGGTTGCAATAGTCACGGCAGTTGTCCAGTTCCTGCTGACGATCATACATCATGAAGCTAAGGTGGTCCAATTGAGTCTTCAGCTCGGGGTGGTATGGGGCTTCCAGTGGTTGACCATTTGCATCACGTCTTGGGCAAAACTCAAAGCGAGTACCCTTGATCTGATTGATGATCTGCCCACACAGACGGGAAAGAGCTTCCTGCATCGCTCGGGCAAGTCCATCGAGCCAGTTGTTTTCCCTCAAGGTAAACTGAATTCCCTCCGCAGTGGGAGGTTCAATCTTTCCTCGGAGACTTGCAACTATTAGCCACTGTAGATCTTCCCCCCCTTGATCATTGAGCTGAGCTCCGAAGAACTCGGGATGCGGGCGCTCCAAAAGTTCCGAAAGCTGATCCAGATCCCTCTCAAAGATAAGGTCTCCTCCATTTCCGAGTTGGTAAAACTTACTGTACTTCACGTCCATCTATAAAAATAGAGGAGGAGTAGTTTAGCAAAGTGATCAAGTGTGTCAGAATTTTATATATTTTGCAAGAGTTTTTGAGGTACATGAGGTTTATTAAAGAATTTAAGAGGTAAGAATGAGAATAAGTTTTCGTAAATAGTTTTGTTTTTGAGTATTGAAACTAAGTTTTTGGTTCAGCGTCCAATCTAACTAGGGTCTCCTATGGTCAGGATGGCTCTGATACCAACTTGTCAACACCCGGATTTTTCAATCCTAGATGCCTGTTATGCCATACATCGCAATCCCAGGATTACCATTTTTGCGAGACATAACAGAATTGGATACCATAGTACTTCATCCATTACAACGATACATAAGTTCTTACACAAATAGGGATCTCATGATCTAGTCCTTAATACAACATCAAGCAGCGGAATACGGCATAATAACGATAGCGTAGGCGAGGCTCCATCTTCGGGGTCACAGGCAATGCTGACGATGGGAGATGATCCTAGTTGTCGTAACCGTCCTGGGGTCCATCCTCCAGGTACTCCTCTTCATAGTCTGTCCATGGGAATAGCCAGGGACAAAGCCATGAGTACTCTTTAAGTACTCGCAAACTACTACTAACAAGAAAGAGGGGTTTTTGGATAATAGGACACTAGGCTCTAGGGTTGTTTTGCAAAAGCCAGATTTATACTACTAAGTTCCAAAGCTGGTCACAATTTTATAACTCCTAAGTGGGATCTTGTATTTCCAGTCACAACTCTATTGTGGTCAAGTCAAAGTCTCAGGTCGTTCACAAGTCATTTTGAAAAGTCTGACGGGGGAACAGTATGGCCACTCCAACTGTCCATAACTGCGGACGCGGCTATTCGAATAGTTTGACACTCTGCAGAGATTGTACACTTTCACCACAACATTCGATACATCCGTCAGGAACAAATCCTGAATTCACCATACTCAGTATGCGGATAATCAATCCTAACCTTCCATTTACACTCCCTAGTATAAGCACCTCTCCTGTGAGTTTGGCCTCCCAACCATGACCACTGTCATCTTGGGTACTGCACAGGTGGACAATCTTCACAAGGTAGCCTCAGCTCAGACCTTGGCCGTGAGGGAACTAATACTAAGGTATATAAGTTTCCAGTCAAGCCCTACCCAATATTCGGGTATTGTGGTTGTACGATAAAATTGGAATGGTATCGCATCGAGACAACCATCAGTTTTATAAAGGGCTAAGGCTCATGCCTCAACATTTTCATCACCAAAATCATCAAGTGTTTGGAAACACATGTCCAAAACATTTCAATAGAATGATCCATCATTCCAAGGTTTTCATAACCATTTTTCACCAAGTATTCCCATCTAAAGTTGATCAAGTTTTATGCTTAGCACTAGCATCTACAGGTGGGGTAGTACTAATAGAGGGGTGGTAACTAGTGGAGTTGCAACTAAGTCCAACCTTATATCATAAGCTGATATCAAGGTTTCTAGCTTAGGCCAAATTTTAATGTTCTTTATGCAACCTTCAGCACAACTGTCTAGTCTCTACCAAACTTCTTGGGTAGCCTCTAAGTAAACTTTGATAAGGAAATAGAGTAAAAAGCTTGCCATAAAACTAGGATTGGTTTAGCAAGTGGGTATGGTTACATACGCTTAGGGCATATAGTAATCATGTCACAAGCATGGGTTGTGGCAACAATAGGGTATCTTGCAAGTGTTAGCTTGCATCAATATCAGTATAAGCTTGCATAGTTACTAGCTTGCCTTGTGCAGAGCAGTGGTTGAAGTTCTCTTCGGCTTCCTCTTCGTAGTATCCTCCTTCTTCTTCGTAGCCTTGGTCGGTACTAGCGTCTATGAATAAATACGAGGTACACAATCACCAAACAATACTTAACTACTTGCAATCATCACACACAAGGGTCCTATAGATGATCTAGCATCATCTCTAACATTACAAGGTTAAGGATTGGTTTAAGTCTTCTTATTTTAGAAAAAGTAATTTCTACTCATTGAAGAACTACTTAAGATTTAATATTCTCCAAACTAAACATGGGATCATGTTGACACATGTCATCACCACATGTTGTAGTCCATGGGAATGTGATTTAAAGTGGTGTCACAATTTAACAAGGTTTTACCCTTTTATTTTAATTAATTAAAGTGGCTAGAAATGCTTATGAAGCATTCCTTTATTCCTTGAACATTATTTCTGCAAGTAACCTATATATATTTTTATATATTTTGAAAGGTATGGTTGAAAGTGATTTTTGAGAGTTGGAATCAACTCAAAAGCTATTGTGGTTTAAATTTGAAAAATGTTTGAATGCAGAAAAGCTTTTTCCTTGTCATTTTTGCTAAGGGTGATCTACAAATCCAAATGACTTGAATCCAACGGGCTTGGATTAAGCATTCACAGACCTTTCCAACAAAATTGGTTTCATCTAATTTGGTGCACTAAATTGATCTGGGTTGATTTTTGAAGTTGGGTACTGAAGTGTGTTTGAATTTAAAAAGAAAAAGTTTAATTTGAAATGCTGGGCTGCGCGGGAAATTCTAACGGGCCGGCCTGCTAAGCGCAGTGCTCCCGCGGGCTGCTTAAGTGGGTGTCCCCACTCGTCAGTGATACGGGGATGGGCGAAGCGGTATGGGGCAACGTGGTTCATTAGATCTGGTTCTAATCCAACGGCTGAGGGTCATCGTCGACGCGAGACAGCTCCGGCGAGAACGAAACCTAGCGCGGCCAGTGAGGGGTGTTGGGGGCTCACCGGGGTACGGGCGAGGGTCGGCGATGCGGGCGAACGACGAAGTCGACGACGGCGAACCTCCTGGTACCGGTGGCTTCTCCTGGGGCGTCTCCAATCGCTGGCTCCTTTCTTCTCCGGCAGCGGCAGGCTCCGGTGAAATTCCGGCAGGGTGGTGCTCGCTTTGCTCTGAGAATGGTGTGGCACGATCAGTGAGGAGAGGGGAGTGAGATGGTGTGAAGAAATCGTGCGGGGGTGGCCTCTATTTATAGTCGAGCGAGGGGACCGTCGGGGCGCAAGGTGAGCTCGTCGGAGGCGATGTTACAGGCAGCTAATGGCATGTGCAAGGGTAGGGGACAGTGCTGTGTCTCCTGGCGATGCTCAACGGCATGGTCGCGAGTGATGGGGCGGTGTGGTTTGGTCTGGAACGGGCGGTGCTCTGCGCGGCAGAGGCGGCGTTCTCGACGGCGGGCGGTGGCTGTATGGCGCGGGGCGTTAAACGGGGATGTCTGGCGGTCTCCTGGGTCGGTGGTGATCGTGTGTGCGCGCGGTGAGGGCGGCGCACGGTCTGTGGGTGATGGTCGAGGGTGGCGCTCTGGCGCACGCTCGGCATGGTCTGGGCGTGTCTTGCGCGCGTGGTCCAAGGCTTGGCAACGCTCGCGGCTGGGACAGGTAGTGGCGGTGGACGGTGGGCTGCCTCCCAGACATGCTGGCTAGGCTTGCTGCTGCTCCTAGCTTGCTGTCCACTTTGGGGTGACATGGGGTTGCTCGGCTGTTCACCATTAATGGGAATGGCAAGCTCACAAGGTGCTAGTGTTGGGCTAATCTTTCTAGATAATCTACTGAGGTGTGTGAGAGATGACTAGGGAACAAGTTAGGCAAGAATCACTACACACTATAGTGTTTTGTGTTTTGTTTGATTTGTGTCTGCAACCTGTTTGATGAAATGGCCGCATGAAATCAAGTTTTGAATTTTGAAATGATTTTTGGTGGGTTTGCTAGATTGGTTCTGGTGAGTCTGCAGATGCTTGGGTTTTGAAAATTGAGCTTGTTTAAGTGGGTTTTGAAAAAGTGGGATCTTCCCATATGAAGAAGATTCAATTTTGAGTTGTCATTTAAACTATGCATTTGAAAGTTTCTGGATGATCACAAGGTGGGCCTTGATACTTTGTTATGAGTACATTCAAGGGGTGCAAAGATCCAGAAAAGTTTCTGTTAGGTTTTGAAAGTTTGAGACAGCCAAAGTAGGCATGGGAGTTAAATTGGTCAAAATGACCATTCACTTAATATATTGGTTTTGACTTATTTTTCTTTAGGAAAAGTGTGGGGAATGTTTTAGATGATGTTCTTTTCACCTAAGAAACATTTTACAAGCAATGGATCACACAAACAAAGTGCTTTTAAAGAATTTCAAAATTCATGCATACACATAGACATGCTTTCATGAATTGATTTAGAAAAGTTTTTGTTAACCCTAAACTTTAGGATTAGTGTTTTGTTGATCTAAGTTTGATATTTTTGGGATGTTACAGTACAATTTCCAACATGGAATCCAGTTGCTTCTTCAGTTTGGCTAGTTCAGACGGGTTCATACTATATGGTCTCTGGGCTATGGGTCCTGTTCCGGGGATTAGTTCGATGATAAACTCGATATCCCGATCTGGGGGCATACCGGGCAAAACATCTAGAAATACATCGGGGTATTCACAGACTATCCGGACTTGGTCAATGGTAGGTTGGGCTATACTCTTGTTGCACTTCAATTGACGAGGTAAGGTTTCAGATATATGCTCGACTGATATTCCGGCTGTACTGGTCATGGTTATGGCTTTCTTGGCACAGTCAATTAATCCTTTATGTTTGGACATCCAATCCATTCATAGTACTACTTCCAAACCTTTAGTTCCGAGTACTATCAGATTAGCATAAAAATCTATGCCATGGATTCGGATAGGGACGGCTTTGCAAATTTGCCTAGCTTTGGTGGTTGAACCAGGGATTTGAACAATCATAACATGCTTCAGTTTGGTTGGTTGAATCTTACTTGTGCATGCAAATTCTTCGGTGACAAATGAGTGCGATGCACCAGAATCAAACAACACTCTAGCAAGTACTGAATTAACAGAAAACATACCCAGCACTACGTCTGGTGCTTCCTGGGCTTCTTCAACATGCATGAGAAAAAGACGGCCGTTGCGGTTGAGCGAATTCCCTGGGGCAAACCTTCTTCCAGGCTGAACACGACGCTGCTGCTGAGCCGGGGCATTTGCATTGGGGGCTTCGGCATTCTTCTTGGGGCACTCGTTGGAGTAGTGACCCTTATTTCCACAGTCATAACAAGTCACTTGCAACTTGTCCTTTGCTGCAACAGGCACAACATTGCTTCCAGTCCTCGGGGCAGTGTTGGTGTTGGCAGTAGAATGGTTGTTGTTGAACTTGGGTGGTGCACGGTTGAAATTGTTAGACTTGCCGGGGTTGTTGTGATTTCCTCCGGGCCTTGGGTTTCCACGGTTGGGATAGGTCGGACGGTTCATCGGGGGTCTGTTGGTTCTCGGGGCAAATCCTGGAGATGGGTTGGGGCGATACTTTGGGGTATGATGGGTTCCTGGCTGATGCATCATGCGACGCTTGCGGTTTTCATTGGCTTGGTTGATCTTTCCTTCCATCTGGATGGCAGAGTTGACAAGGTCTTCAATATCAGCAAAGGGCATATTGACCAAAACAGTCTACATCTGATCATGCAAACCATTCAGGAATCTTTCTTTCTTCTTGGCTTCAGTGTCGATCTCATCCGGGGCATACCTAGCTAATGACAAGAATTTGTCACGGTATTCCACTAGGGTCATCCTTGCTTCAGTTTTATGAACTCATCTCTCATCCTCTTGATCAAACCTGGTGGCACATGGGTTCTACTGAACTTGACCTTGAATTCCTCCCAGGTCATCATCTGTCCTCTGGTCATTGCACGAACGCTGTTCCACCATGCTCTTGCATCTCCGGCTAGATAGTAGGTGTCGAACAGAACTTTCTCATTAGCTTCTACTCCTGCGACTTCCAGGTTGTTTTCCATGGTATGCAGTCAATCATCGGCATCTAGGGGCTCCTCTGACTTAGTGAAAACAGGTGGGTTGGTGTTCTGGAAATTTTTGATCTTAGATCCATGGTTGTCCTCATTTCCTTGGCCTTGGTTGTTGTTGGCCATCTGAGCTATGTGCTGAAGGGTGGCTAGGTTGGCTTGACGTTCGGCTCTCTCAGGTTCGCGGTCAGAAACCAACATTTGCAGGATCTGCAACATCGGGTCCGGGGATGAACCACTTCCTCCACGAGGCATCTGAAGATTGAGATAGATCATGAGAAAAGAGGGAAATTTCTAAGGTTCAGGGACTTTGAAAAGTTTTTAAAGCTTGGCTCAGATTTTCTAGCAACTTGCTTTTCATTCATTCATTCATAGCACACGATACAACACACACCACAACAAAGGAAAACAGATGGTTTTAAGAACCATTATGGAAACTACGATACAGTGGGACCGAATACAACTCACTAACGCTAGTGCTCAAGTGCTACTACTCCTCGGAGTCGGTGTACTCGTCATCCTCATCATCCTCATCGTCATCGATGAAGGCGAAATCCTCCTCATCGGTAAGAAGTCCATGGCCTGATCCTCCAGAAAATCATCATCATCACTGAGATAAGAGTAGGGGTCTCCACGAAGGTCTTCTCCGACATTTTCCCTTTCCTCCAGCTGCATGTCTCTCTCGTGGATGGTCTCCTCTGAAAGAACATTTTATAATCCCTAGTGTTTTGTGTGTTAGATAACAATATCAAGGATTATTTAATGTGTGTTGAAGTGTTGCAGCTATCAATGAGAAAAAGGAAAAAGGATTCTGCTTTTGGGAGGCGGATAATCCGCCCCTCCCTCTTCCCAAGTAAGCGCAAGCCCCAAAGGGGGGCGGAGTTTTGGCTGGATTTTCTGGCCCCGCTGGATAATCCGCCCCTCAGGGGGGTCGGATAGTCCGCCCCCCTGCTCATCGCCAAGGCGCAAGCCCTAGAGAGGGGGCGGAGTTTGTGCAACGGCCAGATCTGGGGAGGGGGTATTTAAGCCAGCCTTCCCCCTCCTGCCAGAACTCTTGATTCATCTCGAAAAATACCAGATCAGATCTAAAAGCTTCATCCAAGAGTGCTCCACCTAGATCCACCCAAAGGCCCCATCCCTTGGGGAATCGAAGGAGAACTCGATCTTCATCATCAGCAATCAAGCGCTTCATCTCCTCTCCATTCATTTGGAGAACCCCCGATCTAGTATTTCTTGTAAATACCTAGATCCTTGTTTTTGTTTATATTGATAAACCTTGTTCTTGTGGTAGCTTGTTGTCATCTCGGGAGCCCCCAATTCGGTTGTGGGTGTGTGCCCCGATAGTGTTGTAAAAGGCACCGGTTCCCGCCTCGAAGGGATCCAATAGTGGAGAAGGTGGATCAGGCCTCTCGTGGCGAGATCCATCGGAGAATAGGGTGAGGCCTATTGTGGCGTGGTGGTCTTAGAACCGCCCACCCCTCCAACGCAGATGTACTGCCCTTAACAAGGAAGGAACTGCGGTAAAGAAATCCCTGTGTCTCCGTGTGCTCCACTACGGTTTCCTCGCTCCTCTTTTACGTGCTTAGTAGTTAGGGTTACATATAGGGAAATTCTCGTAGTTGCATATCTAGAGAATTTACTTTGTGTCAAGCCTAAAATTGAAAAAGTATTAAAAATTGGTTAGCACCTATTCACCCCCCTCTAGGTGCCCATACGATCCATTTCAATTGGTATTAGAGCCTCGGCTCTTATTTCGGGCTTAACCGCCTAAGAGAAGTATGGGTTCCAAGGTAGATGGGAGTGATGCTCCAGAGGTAGTCACCATGAACGATCTCAAGACGTTGGAAACAACCTTGGTGAGTTCAATGGATGCTAAGATGGAAGAGATGCGTCAATTGATAATGCGTCTCTCCACATCCTCAGCATCACCTCCATCTAACTCTGAGGATACCACTCCGCAATCCAAGGAAATGGGTAAAACTGTTTCCAAAGATAAAGAAGTGGTTGGTGATGATACTAGCAAGAGCTCCTCCTCGAAAAAGGATAGCGGTAAGGATGGATACAATGAGGTTTCTCATGTGTATTCCCCTGATCCACCTATCCCTCACCCACATATACATAATAGGGGTGATCCACCCAAACTTTCTGCATCTACTTTCTCTCAATGGCAATTTTTGATGAAATCTCATGTGTGCAGTTCCTCCATAGAGTTGTGGAAGATCATCGAAAATGGTCTTCATGTTGGAAACCCCAACAATCTCACAAGAAGAGAAGTGGTCGATAGCCAACTTAACGCTACAGCTCTACACATGATACAGCTTGGTGTGGGTGACAAAGACATGCCACACATTCAGCATCTTAGCACAGCTAAAGAAGCTTGGGATGCCCTCACCGAGCTCTTCATCGGAAATGAAAGTATGAGAAGGAATAGATATGATGCTTTGATCAATGAAGCTGAAGGATTCTATATGCTAGATGGAGAAGACCACGAGGACATGTATAGGAGGCTCAAGGCAATAGCCACAACCTTCAGAAACCACGGTGCAACTCATGTTGATGATGCTTGGATCAAGCGCAAGTATGTCAGTGCTCTTATGCCATTTGAGCCCACAGATTTGAAAAGTCTCCAAGGTAGGCATAACTATCACCTCATGTCATCCAATGAGGTAATGCAAGAAATGTCCGCTTTCAAAGTGGCTGCCAAGAATGCCGAAGATGCTCGTGCTCGAGCTATGGGGATGCAAAAGGGGGTCAACATGGCCTTGAAGACTACTGTGATTGATCATGATGAATATGCGGTAGAAGGTCTGGACTGTCCCGAGGATATAAAAAGGATCCACAGACAATACTTGGCTCTTTATGCAAGAAACTTTTGGAAAGATCCAGCCAAGTCTAAAGCTGAACTAGATCGCAAGAGTGGAGCCTATGGAAGAAAAGAAAATGGTCCCAAGCTGAGAACATGCTTCAATTGTGGTGACCGGCTGCACTTTGTAGCTGAATGTCCATATCAAAGTAGGGAAGATAATGGAGTAAGACTTATTTTCAAGGACAAGTCAAAGGCTCCACGCAAGAAACAGTTTGTAAAGAAGAATGCTCCCTTCAAGAAGCAACCAAAGATTGTTCTAGTGGCTCAAGAAGAATATTCATCAGGAAGTGAAGATGAGGATGAGGACGATAACTCTCAAGAGGTGGCTTCTATAGCCACAACATCTACATCAACATCTCTCTTTGACTCTCCGAACGAAAACATCATCAACAAGAATGCTACTTGCCTCATGGCAAGAAGCTCCGAGGTAACTTCTTCTAACTCTTCTTTTCCTAAGGCTATGATTGACATGGATGATCCTACTAGTCTTAAGGTTAAAGAAGAGATTATTGCTTTGGATTACTTCTACACTAACTTGCAAGGTGAGCACAAAGTTCGTTTTGAAGCTCTTATGGATCAGCTGGCCCAAAACGAAGCACTCCTCGAAGAAAAGGGCATAATTGAAAGGGAGGATGCAATGGAAATTGCATCCCTAAAAAATGCTCTTGAAGAAGAAGAAGCCCGGGTCTCTCTTGAAGAGAGGCTTGAGTCTATGGAAGAGTCACATGAAGAAATTGTGACTAAACTTGTTAAGGAACGTGACAATGCTGTCACCAAAGCAAACAAGTTAAAGAAGGAAAGGATTGACTTTGGGGCTGCTCATGATAGACTCTCCGAGGAATTGGAGAAACTTGACAATGCTCACAAGGCGTTGAAAAATGAGTTCTCTATTCTCAATGAGTCACATGACCAGCTTCAAAGTTGATTGGCCAAATATGATACTCCTAGCTCGTCCAACTCAACATATAGTAACAAGGAAAATGCTAGTGTGGAAAAAGAAGTGATCAAGGACATCACTACCAAGGACAAAGGTGTGCTTGATGAAGTCCTTGGCAAGCAAAGGTCAAATCATGGTAAAGAGGGACTTGGGTATGTCACCAAGTCCAATAAGAGGAAAACCAAGAAGAACAAGACCAAGAATGTGCAATCAAAGATAAGCACCGCTGAGAAGAATGTCACAAAAGACAAGACTAATAATATTGGTTTTGCAGGGTCTCACAATCCGAATTATGAACTCTTTTGTGATGACTATGGCGATGTTTATGCTTATTATGTCGGTCCCTTTGATGAATATATTGCTTGGTCTATTTGGGTCCCAAAGACCCTTGTTACTAACATGAAAGGACCCATTGAAAAATGGGTACCTAAAACCAAGAAGTAATTTTCTTGCAGGGCTATGCTTCCGGTGGGTCGAAATGGGTGCTGGATAGTGGTTGTACTAGTCATATGACCGGAAGCAAGGAGATCATCACGGAGATGCATCCAAATCATGATAATATCACAGTCTCCTATGGTGATAAGTCTAAATCTCAGGTATTGGGTCTTGGCAAGGTTGTGGTTGCCCACGATATCTCTCTCGTGGACGTCATGCTTGTTGAGACCCTCGGTTACAACCTTCTTTCTATTCGTGCCCTTGGCAAGATGGGTTTTGCTGTTTTTATCGATGATGATTTGGTGGTACTCTTGTGGAGAAAGTCTCTAAAGGTCGCTTTCATTGGATACGTCGAAAATGACCTGTATGTGGTGGACTTCTTGGGGAAAACCACTTCGGGTCCGATGTGTCTATTCGGAAAGGCCGACGTGGGCTGGCTATGGCATCGCCGTTTAGCCCATGTCAACATGAGAACTTTGCAAAGTCTCCAGAAGGGTGTCCACATCCTTGGACTAAAATACAATGTCTCTTTTGCCAAAGATCGTGTTTGTAGGGCTTGTGTAGAAGGAAAAATGCATGACTCTCCCCACAAGAGGAAGACTATTGTGTCATCAAAGAGGATCTTGGAATTACTTCATGTGGATTTATTTGGTCCTCCTTCTCATGCAAGTCTTGGTGGGAAGAAATATTGCTTGGTCATTGTCGATGATTACTCAAGATATACATGGGTCTATTTCTTCAAGCTGAAAAGTGAGACTCAACAAACTGTCATTGACTTTGCCAATGAAGTTCAACGTCAACACAATGTTCCTATCTTGGCAATAAGAAGTGACAACGGCTCTGAATTCAAGAACTACACTTTAAATGAGTTTCTTAGCGAAGAGGGGATTAGACATCAATATTCCGCTGCGTACACCCCTCAACAAAATGGTGTAGCCGAGAGGAAGAACCGGACTTTGATGGATATGGCAAGATCTATGCTGGCTGAATTCAAGTCTCCTTATAATTTTTGGGCTAAAGCCATATCCACTGCTTGTCACTCATCAAACCAGCTCTACCTTCGAAAGATTTTGGACAAGACTCCATATGAAATACTTACCGATAACAATCCCAACATCTCATACTTCAGGGTATTCGGGTGTAAGTGTTTATTTCTTATTAAAGGTGTCCGTTTGTCAAAATTTGAGTCCAAGGCTTTAGAAGGTATTTTTGTTGGTTACGGTGCCGAATCCCACACTTATAGAGTCTACAACAAGCTCACTGGGATTGTTGTAGAATCTTGTAGTGTGGAGTTCGATGAAAATAACGGCTCCTTTGTAGGGCAAGTTGATGTTTGTGATGCAGATGTTGAAATACCCCAAGATGCCATAAGAAGAATGGGCGTGGGATTTTTTCGCCCCATTGAGGAACCCCTTGTGGCGGATCGGGAAGGACAATGCTCCACACATGTGGAGCCCTCATCTACACAAGATCAACAAGCTCCTACTGTTGGAGAAAATCCTGCACCAACACCGCAATCTGCTGAAGATCATCTGTCCCCTGGACAAGTTGGTAGTCCCAAGCCGGACTATCCGCCCCTCCAAGGGGCGGATAATCCGCCCCTGGCACTCCAACTCGTTCCAGAGGATCCGAATGAGAAGTCAACAACTCTGAAGCTCCCAGGCCGGATTCTCCGGCCCCCGAGGGCGGATTATCCGGCCCTGGGTCTCCAACTCCTATCAGGCATTCTCAGGAAGAAGACCCTGGTACTTCACCTCCCAGGCCGGATAGTCCGGCCCCTCCAAGGGGCGGATTATCCGGCCCTGAAGAAAATGTTTAGCAGCAATCTTCTGGTGTTAACGCATACCAAGATCAAGGGCAGGGCAGTAATCAAGACAAGGATACAAGTATTTAATCAACTCCTCCTAGAAACAATAAGGACATTGAGGCTCGTCGCAAGGCTCGTGCTGATCGGAACCTTGAACTAAGAGGTCACACTCTTGACAAGGTTGTTGGTGATCTACGACGAAGGGTATCCACTAGAAGAGAACTTGCAAGCTTCTGTGATCATCAAGCTCACATTTCCATGGTTGAACCGAAGAAGGTTTTTGATGCTCTTGAAGACCCTGATTGGGTTGTTGCAATGCATGAAGAATTAAATAACTTCGAACGCAATAAAGTTTGGAAGATCGTAGAAAAACCAAAGGATTGCCGCAATGTTATCGGCACCAAGTGGATCTTCAAGAATAAACAGGATGAAAGTGGCATTGTTGTGGGGAATAAAGCATGACTCGTGGCTCAAGGATTCTCTCAAGTGGAAGGAATTGATTTTGGCGAGACTTATGCTCCTGTGGCTCGTCTTGAGTCCATCCGTATCCTTCTTGCATATGCAGCCCATCATAATTTTAAATTACAACAAATGGATGTTAAGAGCGCTTTCCTTAATGGTCCTCTACATGAGTTAGTATACGTCAAGCAGCCCCCGGGGTTTGAGGATCCCAAATTCCCGAACCATGTCTACAAACTCGATAAGGCGCTCTATGGCCTTAAACAAGCCCCACGTGCGTGGTATGAGCACCTTAAAGAGCTTTTGCTAGACCGTGGGTTCGAAGTTGGGCAAATCGATCCCACTCTTTTTACTAAGAAGGTTAATGGGGAGCTTTTTGTATGCCAACTTTATGTAGATGGCATTATTTTTGGCTCTACTAACCAAGCTTTTAACGATGAATTTTCAAAGCTTATGACTGACAGGTTTGAGATGTCCATGATGGGTGAGCTGAGGTTCTTTCTTGGATTTGAGATCAAACAACTTAGAGAGGGAACCTTTATTAATCAAGCTAAGTACATCCAAGACATGCTCAAAAGGTTCAAGATGACGGATCTCAATGGCGTTGCTACCCCAATGCAAACAAAGTGTCATCTTGAGCTCAATCCTAAGGGTAAAGACGTGGATCAAAAGGTATACCGATCCATGATCGGCTCTCTCCTTTACCTTTGCGCATCTAGTCCCGACATCGTGTTAAGTGTAGGAGTGTGTGCAAGGTACCAAGCCGCTCCTAAACAAAGCCACTTAGTGGCAGTCAAGCAAATCTTCCGATATTTGGTTCATTCCCCAAATTTTGGGTTATGGTATCCCAAGGGTTCAAGTTTCTCTCTATGTGGTTACACTGATTCAGATTGGGCTGGTGACAAAGATGATAGGAAATCAACCTCTAGTGCATGTCAATTCTTGGGCAGGTCTCTAGTGTGTTGGTCATCAAAGAAACCGAATTGTATTTCACTCTCAACCGCCGAAGCTGAATATGTTGCTGCTGCAAGTGCTTGTACACAATTTTTATGGATGAGGCAAACTTTAAAGGAATATGGTGTCAATTGTGACAAAGTGCCTCTATTATGCGACAATGAAAGTGCTATCAAAATTGCTTACAAACCCGTGCAGCATACAAGAACAAAACATATAGAGATTCGCAACCACTTTATTCGGGATCATGTTGCTCGTGGTGATATTGCTCTATCCTTTGTGAGCACGAAGAACCAACTTGCTGATATTTTCATGAAGCCTCTTGATGAAACAAGATTTTGTTATTTGAGGAATGAGCTAAATATCATAGATTCAAGGAGCTTGGCTTGACTACCCTTGCACACTCACTTGCTCTTATTCATGTATTTGGTTTAGATGCGGGCATAGACATAGGGGGAGTGTGGTCCTAATTGATTGGGCCAACCCTCCCCCCATAATGCCGAAAGCAAGTCAAATCATTTCCCTAAATATCATTTTGTGATATGTGGGTCATCGATGAGCATTGGTTTTGAACTCCAGATACATCTTCGCGGTGTCATGTCATGCACTCCAACATGGTGGCTTTGGCCACCGCCCTATTCCACGAGAAGAGTTGGTTTCTCATGGGTCTCGTTGGATTTTATTGCATATCTTATGTTCTTATGGAAAACACACTCAAATTTGGCTTTTGATTGATTAGATTTTTGCAAATTTGGGTGTGTAGTACCATCTCAGTGATCTCCAGGGGCGTTAGCATCGCTCTTCTTCCTTTTTGGCGTTTCGATGCCAAAGGGGGGAGAAGTAGTTCTATTAGGTCTCGTGGATTTGCAAGGGTCGGGCGCAAGCATCCTTCTTTCAGTCATTTTATTTGCTTGCTTGTGCCTTTTTAGCATGAACTCATTTGCTATTTGTGTATGATTTTGTAAGACTTTGTCGTGTTTCACTAAGTTTGGTACGTTGTGTGGTATTCATGGATTTATCTATTATGGACCTCATGGAATTCTGGAATTATGGAGCATATTTGATGGCATATGGAATCATGGGCCTATCTAATGTATGCCTCAATATTGCTGGTATGATTGGGATGTGTTTGGAGGCTATCAAACAAACTATATTCTTTGGCTATATTCTCATCCCGGTGGTATGACCTTGTTTTCCAAACCACCTTGTTTCAATTATCTTTGTTATGGAAGTTGTGTTCTCTCTAGTGTGTGTATTTGTATTCAAATACAAATTTTAAATATGCACACATCTAGGGGAGCGTCTTCCATTATTTAAGGTGGCATTAGCCGGTTTCATTGCAAATCCTAATATTGTCATCTAACACCAAAAAGGGGGAGATTGAAAGAACATTTTATAATCCCTAGTGTTTTGTGTGTTAGATAACAATATCAAGGATTATTTAATGTGTGTTGAAGTGTTGCAGCTATCTGTGAGAAAAAGGGAAAAGGATTCTGCTTTTGGGGGGCGGATAATACGCCCCTCCCTCTTCCCAAGTAGGCGCAAGCCCCGGAGGGGGCGGAGTTTTGGCCGGATTTTCCGGCCCCGTCGGATAATCCGCCCCTCAGGGGGGCCGGATAGTCCGCCCCCTGCTCATCGCCAAGGCGCAAGCCCCAGAGAGGGGGCGGAATATTGGACGGACTTTCCGTCCTGGCCGGATAATCCGCCCCTCAGGGGGGCCGGATTATCCGCCCCCAAAGATCTTCACCAAGCTTCACCAAGGCGCAAGCCCCAAAGAGGGGGCGGAGTTTTCCCCGGATAATCCGCCCTTGGGGCGGAGTTTTCCCAGGGGGCGGATAATCCGCCCCAAGTGGGGGGGGCAGATAATCCGCCCCCAAAGTTGTGCAACGGCCAGATCTGGGGAGGGGGTATTTAAGCCAGCCTTCCTCCTCCTGCCAGAACTCTTGATTCATCTCGAAAAAGACCAGATCAGATCTGAAAGCTTCATCCAAGAGTGCTCCACCTAGATCCACCCAAAGGCCCCATCCCTTGGGGAATTGAAGGAGGAGAACTCGATCTTCATCATCAGCAATCAAGCGCTTCATCTCCTCTCCATTCATTTGGAGAACCCCCGATCTAGTATTTCTTGCAAATACTTAGATCGTTGTTTTTGTTTATATTGATAAACCTTGTTCTTGTGGCAGCTTGTTGTCATCTCGGGAGCCCCCAATTCGGTTGTGGGTGTGTGCCCCGATAGTGTTGTAAAAGGCACCGGTTCCCGCCTCAAAGGGATCCAATAGTGGAGAAGGTGGATCAGGCCTCTCGTGGCGAGATTCATCGGAGAATAGGGTGAGGCCTATTGTGGCGTGGTGGTCTTAGAACCGCCCACCCCTCCAACGCAGATGTACTTCCCTTAACAAGGAAGGAACTGCGGTAAAACAAATACCTGTGTCTCCGCGTGCTCCACTACGGTTTCCTCGCTCCTCTTTTACGTGCTTAGTAGTTAGGGTTACATATAGGGAAATTCTCGTAGTTGCATGTCTAGATAATTTACTTTGTGTCAAGCCTAAAATTGAAAAAGTATTAAAAATTGGTTAGCACCTATTCACCCCCCCTCTAGGTTCCCATACGATCCATTTCATCCTCCAAATCCGAGATACGATGGCGAAGACGAGCAATGATGCGCTCCTTCTTGTCGAGCTGACAGCGGCAAGACTTGCGATCCTTAGCTAGAATGGCGATGGTCTGATCCTTCGTCCTGATGATGGCGGACTTGTGGTTGGAGTAGTCACGGTCATTGTCCAGTTCTTGCTAACGATCATACATCATGAAGCTAAGGTGGTCCAACTGAGTCTTCAGCTCGGGTGATGTGGGGATTCCAGTGGCTGTCCCATAGCATCACACCTTGGATAAAACTCAAAGCGGGTACCCTTGATCTGATTGATACTCTGCCCACATAGACGGTCAAGAGCTTCCTGCATGGCCCTGGCAAGTCCATCGAGCCAGTTGTTCTCTCTTAAGGTGAACTGAATTCCCTCGGCAGTGGGAGGCTTAATCTTTCCTCGGAGACTTGCAACAACTAACCATTGCCGATCTTCTCCTTCATGATCATTGAGCTGAGCTCCGAAGAACTCGGGGTGTCGACGCTCCAGAAGTTCCGAAAGCTGGTCCAAATCCCGCTCAAAGATGAGGTCTCCTCCATTCCCCAACTGATAAAATTTGCTGTACTTCACGTCCATCTATAAGAATGTAGGATGAGTAAGTTAGTAGAGTGATCAAGTGTGGCAAATTTTATGTATTTTGTAAGAGTTTTTGAGGAACATGTATTTTTATGAAAGAAACAAAGTGGTAAGAATGGGAATAAGTTTTTGTAAATATTTGCTTCCTTTGGTTTTGAAACTAAGTTTTTGATTCAAACGTCCAGTCTAACTAGGGTCTCCTATGGTCAGGATGGCTTTGATACCAACTTGTCAACACCCAAATTTTTAATCCCAGATGCCTGTTATGCCATACATCGCAATCCCAGGATTACCATTTTTGTGAGGCATAACAAATTTGGATATCACAGTACATCATCCATTACAAACCATACATAAGGTCTTACACAAATAAGGATCTCATGATCCAGTTCTTAATACAACTCAAGCAGCGGAATAACGTAATAATAACGGTAGCGTAGGCGAAGCTCCATCTTCGGGGTCACAGGCAATGCTGACGATGGGAGATGATCCTAGTTGTCGTAACCTTCCTGGGGTCCATCATCCTGGTACTCCTCTTCATAGTCTGGCCACGGTAATAGCCAGGGACAAAGCCATGAGTACTCTTTAAGTACTCGCAAACTAATACTAACCAGTTAAGGGAGTTTTTGTATTAGGACACTAAGCTCTAGGGTTGTTTTGCAAAAAGCCAGATTTACCTCTACTAAGTTCAGAAGCAAAGAAATCTAGTTGAAATTTTATAACTCCTAAGTGGGAACTTGAATTTCATATCACAACTCTGTTGTGGTCAAGTCAAAATCTCAATTCATTTCATAAGTCATTTTGAAAACATCTTACGGGGGAACAGTATGGCCACTCCAACTGTCCATAACCGCGGACGCGGCTATTCGAATAGTTTGACACTCTACATAGATTGTACACTTTCACCACAACATTCGATACATCCGTCAGGAACAAATCCTAAATCCACCATACTCAGTATGCGGATAATCAATCCTAACCTTTCAATTACACGCCCTAGTATAGGCACCTCTCCTGTGAGTTTGGCCTCCCAACCATGACCAACTGTCATCTTGGGTACTGCACAGGTGGACAATCTTCACAAGGTAGCCTCAGCTCAGACCCTGGCCGTGAGGGAACCCATACTAAGGTATATAAGTTTCCAGTCAAGCCCTACCCAATTTTCGGGTATTGTGGTTGTACGGCAAAATTGGAATGGTATCGCATCCAGATAACCATCAGTTTTATAAAGGGGCTAAGGCTCATGCCTCAATATTTTCATCATCAAAATCATCTGGTGTTCGGAAACACATGTCAAAACATCTCAGTAGAATGACTCATCATTCTAAGGTTTTCATAACCACTTTCACCAAGTATTCCCATCTAAAGTTGATCAAGTTTTATGCTTAGCACTAGCATCTACAAGTGGGGTAAGTACTAATGAGGGGTGGTAAACAAGTGGAGTTTAACTAAGTTCAATCACATGCCTTAGGATGACATCAAGATTATCTAGCTTAGGCCAAATTTAATGCTCTTTATGCAACCTTCAATTATCTTCCTAGAATTTACAAGTTACTTAAGTAAACTCTAAGAGAAAGCTTTGATAAAGAAATAAAGTATAAAGCTTGCAAGTAAAACTAGGATTGGGTCATCAAGTGGGTATGATCACATATGCTTAAGGCATATAGTTGGCATGGTCACAAGCAAGTATTTGCTTGCATAAGTAGGGTATCTTGCAAGGGTTAACTTGCTAAGTTAATAGCTTTCACATTCAACTAGTAGTATTAGGCTTGCCTTGTGCAGAGCAGTGGTTGAAGTTCTCTTTGGCTTCTTCTTCGTAGTATCCTCCTTCCTCCTCGTATCCTTGGTCGGTACTAGCGTCTATAAATAAGTATGAGGTACACAATCACCAAACAATACTTAACTATTTTCAATCATCACACAAAGGTGTTCTATAGATGATCTAGCATCATTACTATCATTACAAGAAATAAGCATTTGTCTTATTTATTTTAATCTGATAAAAGTAATTTCTACTCATTGAAAAACTACTTAAGATTTAATATTCTCCAACTCAAACATGGTATCATGTTGAAATATGTCATCACCACATATTTCAGTACATGGGAATGTGATTTAAAGTGGTGTCACAATTTAATAAGGTTTAACCTTTTATTTCAATTAAATAAAGTGACTAGAAATACCTATGTGGCATTCTTTTATTACTTGAACATTATTTCTATAAGTAAACCCATATGTTTTTATATATTCTGAAAGGTATGATCAAATGTGATATTTCAGAGTTGGAATCAACTCAAAAGCTATTATGGTTGAAATTTGAAAAATGTTTGAATGCAGAAAAGCTTCTGACTTGTTATTTCTACCAAGGTTGATCTACATATCCAAATGATTTGAATCCAACGGGCTTGGATTAAGCATTTCAATACCTTTCTAACAAAATTGGTTTCATGCAATTTGGTTCACTGAATCGAGCTGGGTTGATTTTTCAAACTAGGTACAGAACTGAGTTTGAATAAAAATATAAAAATCTAAATTCAAACGACTGGGCTGCGCGGGAGATGCTAACGGGCTGGCCCAGTGTCACTCCGCAGCGCGGGGCTCAGCTGACAGGGGGTCTACCGGTCAGTGGCTCATAACACACGAAGCGGTACAGGGCGATGTGGTGCGTTGGATTAGAAGTGAGATCAACGGCTGAGGATCATCGTCGACGATGAACATGTCACCGGCGAGCTCGAACCCTAGCGGCTCAGTGGGGGTGCATAAGGGGCAATACCGGGGCTCCAGCGACAATGGCGAGGCGGGCAAACGACAAAGTCAACGACGACGAACTCAAGGATGGTCGCGGAAGCTCCGGGTGTGGTTGAAATCAACGGCTCCCTTCTTCTCTAGAGGCGGCCTGCTCCGGCGCAATTCCGGCGAGCTGCTGCTACTCGCGCTCCGGCTAAGGGATGGAATGATCAGTGAGGTGAGGGGAGTGAGATGGTGTGAAGAAATCGAGCGGGGGTCGTCTCCTTTTATAGGCTCGACAGTGAGACCGAGAGGGATGGGCAGGCGACGGTGGCGACACGGCTACGGGCGGCTAGAGGCATGGCTGCAGCTGGCGATCGACGGGTGGTCTCCTGGCGATGCTCTAGATCTTAAATGCGCGTGTAGGGACGGTGGCAATTGGTCGGGAACGTGCGGTGCTCTACGTGGCAGAGGCGGCGTCTTCGACGGCGAGCGATGGCTGTGAGGCACGGGGCGGCGAACGGGGGTGTCTGGCTGGGTCATGGCGAAGCGGTGGGCATGGGCTACGGTCGAGGGGCGGCGTGTGCACACGTGCCGGGTGCAGCGCTCTCGCGCATGCTCGGCATGTCGCAGTGGCACTGGGCGCGCGGCGTACACGGTGGTCCACGGCTTTCCTTTGCTCGGGGAGGGGACAATGGGTGGCGGTGGAGTGCTGGCTACCTCCCAGACATGGCTAGAGAGGGGGAGATGGTCTGCTGCGGCGGCGACCAGGTTTGGCCGGCGAGGTGGCTCGGATTGCTCACCATTGATGACAATGTCCAGCTTACAGTGAGGCTAGGGGTTGCCAATTAGGCTATATGATCTACTAAATATGTGCTGTGAGCTAGAGAGGGAACCAGTTAGGCCCAAAACACTATTAAAAACAGTGAATTTGATTTGGTTTAAATTTGCCTGCTATGTGTTTGATGAAATGGCCACAAGAAACTTTCTTTTGAATTTTGAAAAGGTTTTTGGTGGGTGTGCTAGGCATGTACTGGGGAGTTTGTGGATTCTTGGGTTTTGAAAATTGAGCTTGTTTGAGTGGTTTTTGAAATAGTGGGATCTTCCCATATGAGATATATTTAATTTTAAACTGTCATTTAAACTTAGAATTTGAATGTTTCTGGATGATCACAAAGTGGGGCTTGGTACCTTGTTATGAGTACTATCAAGGGGTGCAAAAATCCATACATGTTTTTGTTGAGTTTTGAAAGGTAGAGATAGCCAAAGTAGGCATGGGAGTTAATTTGGCCAAAGTGACATTCACTTAATTTATTTGTTTTGAGTTGTTTGTCTTTGGGAAAAGTTTGGGAATTGTTTAGATGATGTTTATTTCACCTAAGAATCATTTCACAAGCAAATAAAGACAGAATCATGGCAATTCAAAAGAATCCAAATTTTGAGTACACACATATGAATGCTTTCCTATTTTTAGTTGGAAAAGTTTTTGTTAACCCTAATTTTCATGATTAGAGTTTGATGATCCATGCTTTATATTTTTGGGATGTTACAACTTGGAACAACTGAAATAACAACAAATGATTAGTAAACCGCGACTGCATTTCTGCGACTGCAAAATAAACAAAGGAAAACAGACTCACCGTTGGCTCCTTGCGCTTCGCGGTGTATGGGGCGATCCCGGCCTTTGGATCGCTGTACTCCGCGTCGGTGATCTTCTTCAACACGGAGGAGTAGTCATCGTCCTTCCACTCGGCGGTGCAAGCCTTGGTATCATCATCCCTACCGGTGTACTCATACATCCAGTGGGAGCGGCTGGCCAGCGGCACCAGTCGTCGCCCGATCCAACAATTGTATAAATTGATGGTCTCGAGCCCATATTTCTTGAGCTAACGGATGGTCATCAACATTTTGTCCACCACCATCCTCTGGTCCTGCGGGAGCTTGGCGACTTGTAGCCGGCGTGGTTCGGTTCGCTCGGCGGAATACGTCGGGAGCGGCACCTCGTCGTTCGGCGTCGACTCACTGACATAGAACCAATACTTCTTCCACTCGATTGTCGCCTTCTTCGGAAGCATGAGGTCGAGGAAGGAGGCATTGGTATGCAATTGGAAAGTGAGGCCACCCGCCGCTAGCATCGGGCCGCCTGCACCTTCGCGACTGATCCGCCCGTGGAACAGCTCCTGCCACAGAGGGAAGTACGGGCGGCACCCCAAGTAGTATTCGCAGAACGCCACAAAAATGGCAAGCTGCTCGATGTTGTGAGGCCCCAGATCCGATGGCTAGATGTCGTAGTAGGCGCAAAATCGACGAAAGAAGAGCGAGGTGGGGAATCTGAGCCCCCTTTCGAGGTTGCTGGTGAAGCAAATGAACTCGCCGGCGCGCGGATCTGGTTCCACCTCTTCGGCCGAGGGGAGTCGCCATCTTCTGGAGCAGAAAATCCCTGCGCCCTCGAAGGATTGCAGCGTCGCCCTGGTGCACTTGGACTTCCCCCACACTTCCTTCGGAGGCGCCATCGGATTGAGAATTTGGGCTCGCTGGATCGCTTTGGAGGTTCTAGATCGAAGAGAAATGGGAAATAGAAGGGCGCACATAATCGGAGGAAATGAGAAGGGTACTCGCAATTCACCCGTCACTCTCCTTATATAGCGGTTGCCTCCCGCCAAATTTGGAGGAGTCGTTACCGTGCGGTGATTACACCGATATTACCGTTGTATTACCCAACAACTAGTTTGACCAGAATGATGGTCCAACTTCATCTACTCGACTCGCCGACCCATAAGCCAAAGCTGCGACTCGACTACTTGCCAAATTGGCGATTCGACTGGTTGCTGATATTGCGAATAGAGATACATGCTGAAGGTTTTCTCTCATTGAAGGAGCCCATCGCCGATTCGACTGGGTGTCCAAATTGGACCCGAATACTCCGACTGCCAAAGAACACCTACGGCGAATCAACGACGGCCTCGGGGACTACTGATGGGGATATGCCGAGTGGGGTATACCCAGCAAGACTTTCCCTACTAGATCATACTCCCAGCGAGTGGGCCTGCAGGACGACGACTGGACCGTGACCCAAGAGGAAGCCAGGCGATTTGAAGCTGAAGGCCCAGAAGCGTAGCTAGGCCCAGTCGGATTAGGTTAAACTCCTCCGAGTCCTTATCTAACTCGGTTGTAGATCTGTAAACCCTAGCGAGGTGACCCTATATAAACCTCCCTAGGGCACGCATAGCACTTACGTTCCATCATACACCCCATCGACTCGCCGCCTAGCCGCCGAGCTCGCCCTTTGTAATCTCTGAGCAATACAATCTAACATGAGTAGATCTTTATCCTCCGGGGGACCGAACCTTGGTAAAACCCTATGTCTTTGCCTTCATATCGCACCGTAGATGGCTGGCCGCCCTTGCCCCTTGTTCTACTACTCGCTGCCACTCGCTGCATCTGCCGTGGCCATTCCCACGGCATTTTATATGATCTTCCTCCTTCAACTAATGTTATAAATATGTTTGAAAATTGGTTGAATGGTGTTTATAAATCATCTAAGGCTAGTGTTTGCTTTGGTGTTTCAAGCCTTATGTTGGTCTATTTGGAGATGTAGAAATGATATTATCTTTAACAGAACAAAAACTTTCAATCTTTTGCAGGTTATACATATGATGGCACATTGGTGTATCTTTGGACAACCCTGTCGCCGCAAGACCAGCGAGATATCATGGCTACTTGGTGTAGCCGTTTCCTGATAGTCGTTGGACACATCTTCAGTCAGGGCTGTATTTTAATAGACTAGAGCATGATGTTTAGTTTATTAACTCATATTTTTCGTTGGTTGATCCATGTTTTGACCATGAGTCGTCCTTGAATTGTAATAACATTAGATATTTAGATTCTTGAAATAAAAGACTATGTGCAACCAGCGATGCAGGGATTTTTTCCTTTTTTTTACTCCCTCCGGCCCGAATTAACGACCGCGTCGTCCATTTTGCAAAAACGTCCCTGCCAAATCCCCGACAAGCTCCCCGCTCCATTCGTCTTCCTCGACCTCCTCGACAAGCTCTGCGCGCTGGATTGTGCGGCACTCCGCCATCGCCCCCCAACCCCCGCCGCTGCACAACCCCTCTCTGCCCCACACCGCTGCAGCCCACCCGACCCTCGCCGCCAATTCCCCACGCTGTGCTGCCACCGCCTAGCTCCCCCGCCGTTGCCTACTGGCAAGACATCACCGCCCAAGGTCGAGCTTTTCTATCCACTGCCCCCTTGCTTCCCCATGCCGCCTTGCTGGATCTACAAGCATAACTACTTGATCTGCTCTCCGACGGCGAGGATAAGCTGTAGGTCGTCATCCTTGTTCTCATTGACTGACGCCACTTGAGAGGAGATGGCTGGCCAGGGGAGTGCGCCGGCCACCATCGCGTTTAGCCGCAGCTCTGGGCGCTCCTCTCCAACGTCCACGATACTCACGCCTTCTAGGATTTCTGCTACTGGGAGCAAGATCATCAGGACCCAAAATCTGAAGAAAATGGTATATCTGCACCTTTAATTTTTTATGGAGAAATCAGCCCCTTTGCTGTCTTTTAGGGAAATCAAGGAGATGTTGATTTATGGAAGCGTTGATGTATTCCTGAAATTTCAGAATTAGTTTCCTGCACACTTCCTCTCCAACTATAGTACTGTATGCTCAGATCATTTTCGCGTGCGTGAAATTCATCATTGTGATCTTTGACTAATCCTATTCAGTAGTAGTAATTGGCCTAGTCAGATAAAGATACACCCTAAAAGATACTTGCTGCTATGGTAACGTCCTTTTAGACACATGCTGCTATGGTAACGTCCTTTTAGATACAGTGCTATGATGAGCTAGCTCTAGAATGCATCACTAGCCAATTGTCACTGGATTTAGCATCTATTTCTTACAAAAGCATATCCATATAGTACTAGCGTATTTAATTTAAGTGATCCCAATCCAATTCCATTCTCTTTTATGGGTTGATGCAGAATATCTCCTTGATAAAATGATTGTCCTTTATAGGATCAGAGGTGAGTACATTCAATTTTATTGACTACTGAGTTTTCATTGTTTAAGGGAATACCAGACTTGATGCCAACTGAATGACGATACCATTGATCCCAAAGTAATAGGATCAGAGGTGAGCACTGTTACACGAATTTATCAGCAACGATACCATTGTCGTGTTTGTTCTGGAAGTATGTTCAGGATACTAGAGCACTAATATCTTCTTTCTTATTTGTTACTATATAACATGTAAAGGAATCCCACTCAGATTTGTCTTAGGAAGGAGCAAAATGATCCTTGGCTTTGCTGAAGGCTTTCCAACCATGCTGAAGGGGAAATTGCTATGGTATATTGCTATGTCTCAGCGTGTTCATTCTAGTAGCAGTCAGTAAAACAAGAGTTAAGATTCTGGTTTAGCTATTATGAACTCAAGTAAGTTTCTCAAACACTCGACCTCTTTTGTCACGAAGCACCAAGGAAAAACACTTCTAGAGTACGTTTCAAAAAAACCACATTTCTCCAAACCACACTTTGTAACTTCAGCAGAAGTCTGGCCTTGTGAAATGTTTTGTCAGTATAAGTATGGTTTTGCAAATACATTACTCAAGTGTGGTGTTTCCTGATGGTTTTTATAAAGAGGGTGTGGTTTTGAGAGATTTACTCAATAAATTATCTTATGTCCTAATTTGTTTTCCTCCAATATCATCTTACCTTGGCTGAATTGCTTGATCCTAAGTTGCTGACTAAGTGTTAGTGATCCTGTCCCCAAGGTAAGATTAGACCAAAAAAAGGAGTGGGGAAGGGCAACCAATTCACTGTGCAGGGGTGAATTGACCAAAATTCAGGAGCAAGAAAAGACCATACATCATTGTTGATTCGCTGTTCATTAGAATTTTGAATGATGTTTGTGAAACAATATTATTTTTGAAACAAAAGTACACCATGGTTTGATGTATTATCCAAAGGAACCAAATATTGTGTCCCTGAGAAACCAACTTTCTGTATATGGAAAACTTAAGCTTGCTTCCTTTCATGTTGTGCTTTAGTGTGTTGTAATGATGGTGATACGTCCTCTGTATTTCTACAGGAGTGTTCTTTGTCCAAAGTACTGGGCTTACTGATCCTTCTGGCACACTATCCAATAGCAAAGGAACTGGATGGCATTATCATCTAAAGTGCATAACCTGTGAACACTTGTATTACCACAGATGGTTATGCTTCATCAGGTTAAGAAATTTTCTTCTCGACTCCTAGTTTCTTTCTAACATGATCAGTACCAACATAATCAGTTTCTTTCTACTCTGGATTTAGTCACATACTTTTCAAATTACTTAGGAATACAGAACTGTTGCTAAATTACTTTTCAAATTCAAGTTCAGAGATCACCTATAAGTTTTGTTCATATCTAGGGTGCCGGCGACGATGCCTATCGAGAGGGTGGTGATCCGGGCGTCGAGGAGTTATATATGGGTGCGGAGGGAGGTCACCGAGGACGGGGAGGTAGAGACAGGAAGGTTGCCGGCGACTCCTGGACTTCAGCGCCAAGGGGTGGCAGCAAGTCTGGCGAGGGACCTCACAGCGGGACCGGCCTGGACATGCTCCGCCTCCCCCGAGGACAACTGCTGGGGCAGGAAGGTCGCCGGCGACTCCTGGACTTCAGCGCCAGGGGCGGCAGGAAGCCCGGCGAGGGACCTCACAGTGGGACCGGCCTGGACCTGCACTGCCTCCCCGAGGATGATGACTGGGGCAGGAAGGTTGCCGGCGACTCCTGGACTTCGGCGCCAAGGGCGACAGCAAGCCCGACGAGGGACCTCACAGCGTGCCGGCCTGGACCAGATCCGCCTCCCTCGAGGACGATGGCGGGGACGGGTCAGCTGGAGCTGGACCTGGATGCGGTGATCGTCAGCAGGCGCAGGTGTTTGCGGGCGGACGAGGGGATCATGGCGAGTATCGGTGATTGCGGGCGGACGGGGGATCGCGGCGGGCGGCGGTGATTGCGGGCAGACGGGATCGCAGGCGACAAATTCCAAATTCAGATCTTGAATATAAGCTAATTTGTCATGATTTGAATCTGTTTTGGAGTTTTTTGTAAATTTTGATTTGAACTAAGCCACGAACAGTAATTCGGGCCGGAGGGAGTAAAAAAAAGACGCACGCAACAGGAACAAAGTGTGGGCTCTGACGGGCCTCCCAACGGTAACTGGCCGGCAGTGGTTGGCGTCTCATGGCACGTGACGGCGAGATGAGCTCCGGGTACAGACCGAGTATCCGAGCTTCATGTTCACGTCTGTGCCGATCTCCGGCTCGTTGGCTCTACTTTTCTCCTTGTTCTTGCGTGCCGCAAAGCGCAAACATGGCCATACTGTAGTTGATGGTCCAGTTTTTGCAGCACAGTCTTAGTGTAAGATCCATGGGCTGGTTCTTCCACGAAAACGACACTTCTCTCGCTGGATAACAACTGAACTTGATCTAGCTAGTGTTTACTATCTTCTCTTTTGGTACTGGTGACGCTTGCTACAAATGCAGCGGTTCTGTCCGGCAATATCGACTAGGACTCTGGCGTAATGAATCCCCGAGAGAGACGTACACGGAATCATTTGCCAACGCCTACCAGGCCATTTTAGGCTCACCAAGGTTTGTTCAGCAGACGCGCCTCTAGCCCAGCAACGTAGCAACACTGTTGCTGCGCTGCACGCCCGCACTCTGCAGTCGGCAGTCCGTCTGATTGGAAAAAATGGAGATATTTTTGGGGATGCGTCTGATCCAACGGGCTCATTTTTTTGCTACTTGAAGCAATCAAACAAGTTCTGGGCAAACATATTACTTCCTCCGACCCATATAATTGACTCAAATTTGTCTAGATTTGAATAAATTTAAACACTATTTAGTACATAGGTTCATTCAAATTTTTAAATCAAAGTCAATTAATATAGATCGGAGGGGAGTAGTGAAATTGTGCTAGATGTGTCAAATTAGAGGATAAAATGCACATGTTTTTTCTATGCCCTTTCTCAAAGGCGGCTTGGTTTTAAAGATGCTCTGATACTACTCTATAACACCCTCGATCGGCCCTATGCAAGTTTTAGAAATTTCCGCCAAACCTGTATAGAAACGATTCAAAGGTGTCCACCGGTCAATTTCGCGCGGGTGGAAAATAAAGTATACCATTACACATTAGTCCACAATGGACCACAGAACAGATATATACAACAACGACTCCATGGGTCAATAATACAGATATACAGTGCAAAGATCTAATTCACCTTTAAAACGGTACAACATTCGAGTACGGATAAGAAACAAATGGGGCTAAGAGCCCTAAAGAATAACCAATGGCGTCCATAACCCTACCCAGGCCAAGTCGGAAGGGTAACTCTACTAACGACGTCGATCTCAAATCTGCTACAACAAAAGGAGTGCCGACAAAGGACAAAGGAAAAAGAGAGCGGTCAGTACTGAGGCCAGTACACGGCGAGACTTAGAATTCGGCGGCTCTCGCCTATATAGATACGATGGATTGAAGCGACAGCACAACATGCACTAATAAACCTATAGAGACTCGATACAACTGTCGGCTACCAGAAAGAGGTAAGAAAGGCCTATCCGAAACCAACCTGATACTAACACGAAACATACCCATCCTCCCCTTCGAGACCAAACGAAGAAGTCATACCGAGGAAACTTACATAGTTGGCAATTATATTCATTCTGTTACAGTTGCAACACTTATTAGTCAGATATAGATAGCATGAGTCATCCTGATATCATAAGTAGTGGGCAGTTTTAGTTAACCATTCCGTTATAGCTACAATACTTACTAGTCACATACATATAGCATGAGGCATCCCAATTCCAGCAGTTGTTGGTACTTTTATTTAGCCATTCCGTTGTAGTGAAGCTGATTACCAGTCATTTCAAAGTCAAATTTATAGCACTACTTTAGTTATAGTTGTCTATGCTACCCTGTAGGGGGCACAAATAGCAAAACACGCACGATCAACCTTGGAAAAACCAAATGAAAACCCAACAGGCATCACGACAAGGGAATCACAAGATTCATATAATATTTCAAGGGGCCACCCCACTAAGCTACCCGCAACGAAGTTGGCCGGCTCCGAAACAGACCTAGAGATTTGTGACGACGGCTATAAACTACTGGAAACACTAAAGTGTGATTAGGCTTATCGATACCGGAAAATGTGGCACAGGATTCCAAAATAGTATAGTAGTAAACGCTCTCCACGAGCAACAATAGTAAATAAAGTAGTAAAGCATGGCATAAGTGAAAAGACATTTATTGTCTTAATCAGTTTTGGTGTTCATTAACAACTTGAGGACCATTTTTACAGTGTGCTAATATTGATAGGTTAATCTATTGAAAAGAGAAAAGTCCGAGACATATTGGAAATATCCCTGGCTGAAGAAAAAGCTGAAGGGATTCGCGGCATAGTAAATCAAATTTTTCTACGGATGCGAACAGAGGGAAAGCCAAGATCTAATCTAGGAGATGCAATCAACGAGAGAGATTGGATTAGATCTTCATACCCTTGAAGATTCGCACAGCGGAACGTTCGTCGGAACGTGGGTGATGTAGTCGTACTCGCTTCTCCTCCTCGCGATCCGATCCGATCTAGCACCACAAGTGGCGGTGCCTCCGTGAGATGCACACGTGCAGCACCTCGATGTCTCCTCCTTCCTCGGACCAGCAAGTATGGTGGAGAGGTAGATTGGATCTACAACACGACGGCGTGGTGTATATGGTGGAGAATTTCTGCCGCAGGGCTTCGCCTACAAACAATCGGGAGGGAGAGAGGAAGGCAGCAAGGCGGCTAGGGTTTGGAGGAGAGGTGTAGGGGTTTGGTGCGCCCCCACCCCTCTTTATATAGAAGGGGGGGGGGCGCAGCCCTAGCCCCTCCCCCAAGCCCAAAGGATAAGGAGTGGGGGGGGCATGGACTCTCCCCTCTTCTAGAAACCCTATCTCTAGTTTAAACGATTTAAACTCTCTAGGATCGGCTGGGCCCTATGGGGCCTTGTGCCCCTGGCCCAATGCGGCCATGACACTCCCTCATAGGCCCATGCCCCCTCCCGGAAGGTGGGGCCACGTTGGTCCCCTTCCGGAAGGTTTTAGAAGCTTCCGGTACAATACCGATTAACCCGGAACAATTCCGAACTCTAAAAACTGCATTGCCTTATATGAATCTTATTCTCCGGACCATTCCGGAACCTCTCGTGATATCCCGGATCCCATCCGAGACTCCGAACAAAAATTCATAAACCAATTATCCAATCTATCCTAGCGTCGAGATACGTTAAGTGTGTGACCCTGCGGGTTTGAGAATATGCAGACATGATCTTCTATCAATAATCAACAGCGGGGTCTGGGCACCCATATTGACTCCCACACATTCATCGATGATCATATCGGATGAACCACGATGCCAGGATTCAATCAATCCCATATATATATTCCCTTCGTCTCGCGATATTTTACTTGCCCGAGATTCGATCGTCGGTACCGTCATACCTAGTTCAATCTCGTTCACAGCAAGTACTTTACTCGTTCCGTAATCCGATATCACTTTGTGATTAACTCCTTAACCACATGCTTGCAAGCGGTGTTGATATCGATTACCGAGTGGGCCCGAAGTATATCTCTCCGACTTGGGAGGGACAAATTCCATCTCGATACATACAACCCAACAGATACTTTCCGATCACCTGAGAGACACCTTTATGATCACCCTCTCATAGGATGACGTTTGATGACCTCAAATCTTTCTTCCGATACCAGGGAGTTGTATTATCTCATGGTCTAAGGAATACAATATTTGACATAAGAAAAGCTTCGCAAAGACGAACACGATGACACGATCTAATTGCTTTGCTTAGTTTGGGTCTGTCCATCATATCATTCTCCAATGAAATGATCTCATTATCAATTGACAACTCATGTCTATGGTTAGGAAACCTTAACTATCATTGATCAATGAGCTAGTCCTTAGAGGCGTACCAGGGACACTGTGTTGTTCACAAACCACACAAGTATTAATGTTTCCGCTTAATACAATTCTAGCATGGAATATAAACTTTATCATGAACATGAATTATAATAATAACATCTTTATTATTGCCTCTAGGGCATAATTCCAACAAAAGCTTGATGGAAAGTCTAGACTAGAAACTCCGGTGTGCAAAGGCCGGAGTTTTAGGTGTGAACTGGAGTTTTGCCCCAAACCTCCAGAGTCAATCAAAGATGAAGGCCAAGGACATATTATATAGGGGTCCGGAGACAGGCCGGATATTGGACGGAATCTACGGTGTGCAAAGTCTGGAGTCTTCGGTGTTCTCAGGACTGGAGTTTTGGCCAAGTCTCTAGGGTGACTATCAAGACCAGGTCCAGGACATCCTATATGGGGGTCCGAAGATAGTCTGGAGATCCCGCGATCACGCTTTGCTTGCAGCTTCTCCAGCTCACAGCTCCTCCATTCAAAATATAAACGTATCCTGTCTGAGATTTGGAATCATCCTTGTCAGTGTCAAAACTAGCATCGACGTAACCTTTTACGACAAGCTGTTCATCACCCCCATAGACTAAGAACATTTCTTTAGTCCTATTTAGGTACTTTAGGATGTTCTTCACGGCTGTCCAGTGTTCCACTCCTGGATCACTTTGATATCTGCTCGTCAAACTAAGAGCATTGGACACATCCGGTCTAGTACACAGCATGGCATACATGATAGAACCTATGGCCGAGGCATAAGGCACTTTGCTCATAGCTTCCCTATCATTTACCGTAGCTGGACACTGAGCCTTGCTCAATATCTTACCTAACAACATAGGCACTGAACCTTTCTTTGCCTTATCCATTCTGAACCTTTTCAGAACTTTGTCTAGGTATGTACTATGGCTTAAAGCTATCAGGCGTCTTTGTCTATCTCTATAGATCTTGATGCCCAATATATAAGCAGCTTCACCTAGGTCTTTCATTGAAAAACACTTGTTCAAATAACTCTTCACATCGTTAAGCATGTTGATGTCATTTCCGATAATCAATATGTCATCCACATATAGTACCAGAAACGTCACCGAGCTCCCACTCACTTTCTTGTAGATACAAGCTTCGTAGCAATTTGGAACAAATCCAAAGCTCTTGATCACTTGATCAAAACGAAGGTTCCAACTCCGAGATGCTTGCTTCAGTCCATAAATGGAACGCTGAAGTTTGCATACTTTACTAGCATCCTTAGGATCGACAAAACCTTCGGGTTGCATCATATACAACTCTTCATCAATGTTGCCATTGAGGAAAGCAGTCTTGAAATCCATCTGCCATATTTCATAATCATGAAACGCAGCAATTGCTAATAAAATCCGAATGGACCTAAACATTGCTACGGGAGAGAAAGTCTCATCGTAGTCAACACCTTGAACTTGTCGAAAACCTTTCGCGACAAGCCGTGCTTTATAGACGGTAACATTACCATCCGCGTCCATTTTCTTCTTGAAGATCCATTTGCACTCAACGGCCTTTCGGTCGCTAGGAGGGTCCACCAAAGTCCATACTTGGTTTTCGCTCATGGATCCCAATTCGGATTTCATGGCTTCTAGCCATTTCTTAGAGAGGGCTCATCATCGCTTCCTCATAGTTCGTAGGTTCACTGTCTTCTACTAACAAGACAGTCAAGACAGGGTTGCCGTACCACTCAGGAGGGGCACGCGACCTTGTCGACCTGCGACGTTCAGTAGCAGCATCGTCCGAAGCTTCATGATCCTTGTCATTAGCTTCCTCTATTGTTGGTGCAGGCGGCACTGGAACAATTTCAGGTGCTGCGCTACTCTCCAATTCAAGAGAAGGTTCAATAACCTCGTCTAGCTCTACTTTCCTCCCACTCACTTCTTTCGAGAGAAACTCCTTCTCAAGAAAGGAACCGTTCTTTGCGACAAACACTTTGCCTTCGGTTCTGTGATAGAAGGTATACCCAATAGTTTCCTTAGGGTATCCTATGAAGACGCATTTCTCCGCTTTGGGTTCGAGCTTGTCCGGCATCAACTTCTTGACGTAAGCTTCGCATCCCCAAACTTTAAGAAATGACAACTTAGGTTTAGCACCAAACCACAGTTCATACGGTGTCGTCTCAACGGATTTAGATGGTGCCCTATTTAAAGTGAATGCAGCGGTTTCTAATGCATAACCCCAAAATGATAACGGCAAATCAGTAAGAGACATCATTGATCGGACCATATCTAATAGGGTTCGATTCCGGCGTTCAGACACACCATTGCGCTGTGGTGTTCCGGGTGGCGTGAGTTGTGAAACGATTCCACTTGCTTTAAGATGCGTGAGAAAATCATAACTCAAATATTCACCTCCAAGATCGGATCGTAGAAACTTAATCTTTCTGTTACGATGGTTCTCCACTTCATTCTGAAATTCCTTGAACTTTTCAAATGTTTCAGATTTATGTTTCATTAAATAGATATACCCATATCTACTTAAGTCATCGGTAAAGTAAGGAAATAGCGATATCCACCGCGCGTCGAAATACTCATCGGTCCGCATACATCGGTATGTATGATTTCCAACAAGTCCATTGCTCGCTCCATCATACCGGAGAACGGGGTTTTGATCATCTTGCCCATGAGGCATGGTTCGCATGTGTCAAATGATTCAAAATCAAGAGACTCCAAAAGTCCATCGGAATGGAGTTTCTTCATGCGCTTTACACCAATATGACCTAGACGACAGTGCCACAAATAAGTAGTATTATCACTATCTACTTTGCATCTCTTAGCCTCAATGTTATGGATGTGTGTTTCATCCCTTTCGAGATTTAGAAGAAATAAACCATTTACAAGAGGTGCATGACCATAAAAGATGTTACTCATATAAATAGAACAACCATTATTCTCCGATTTAAATGAATAACCGTCTTGCAATAAAAACGATCCAGAAATAATGTTCATGCTCAACGCAGGCACATAATAACACTTATTAAGGTTTAAAACTAATCCCGAAGGTAAAACTAAGGAGAGCGTGCCGACGGCCATCACATCAACTCTTGATCCGTTGCCAACGCGTATCGTCACCTCATCCCTCGCAAGCCGCCTTTTATTCCGTAGCTCCTGTTTCGAGTTACAAATATTAGCAACTGAACCAGTATCAAATACCCAGGCACTACAACGAGGGCTAGTAAGGAAAACATCAATAACATGTATATCAAATATACCTTTGATGGTGCCAGCCTTCTTGTCCGCTAAGTACTTCGGACAGTTGCGCTTCCAGTGACCCTTGTCCTTGCAATAGAAGCACTCAGTGTCGGGCTTAGGACCAAACTTGAGCTTCTTCTCAGCAGGAGCATTGCGCTTGCCGCCGCCCTTCTTGAAGTGATTCTTTGCTCCCTTACCTTTCTTAAAGGAGGGCTTGTTGACCATCAACACATGATTATCCTTTTTGATATCCACCTCCGCAGCCTTCAGCTTTGCGAAGAGCTCGGTGATTGTATCAGTGGAGCCAATCTGATTATGAGTCACTACAAAACTTTTTGTAGCTGGGAGGGAGTGATTGCAGAACCCTGTCAATCTTGAGCTCCTCTAGAATCGTGCATTCCAGTTGCTCAAGGCGTTGAGTGTAGCCCGACATCTTTATGGCGTGCTCACTAACGGAACTCCCTTCCTCCATCTTGCAGTTAAAGAACTTCTCAGAGATCTCATATCTCTCAGAACGGGCTTGAGTCTGAAACATGGTTTTCAGCTCCTCGAGAATCTCAAAGGGCCCGGGATAGGTTTCAAAACGATTTTGAAGTTCCGGTTCCATAGAAAACAACATGGTGCTCTTAATCACACCATAATCATCTTTGCGCGACTGATAGACAACTTTCTCATCAGCCGGCGCAGTTGCAGCAGGGGGGTCACCTAACGCTTTCCCAAGGACATAGTCCTTTTGTCCGCTAGATAGAATGATTCTTAGATTGCGGAACCAATTGGTGTAGTTAGACCCATTGTTTCTAAGCTTTTCCTTCTCAGCAAAAACGTTGAAGTTGAAGTTGGATTTGGCCATGTGATCTACAGTATTTGCAAGTACAATTTAGACTATGTTCATGATAAATAGTTCAACTTAATCAAATTACTAGATGAACTCCCACTAAATTCAACATCCCTCAAGTTGTTTAGTGAACACGATCCAAATTCACCACACCTAATCCGATCATCACGAGAAGAGATGTGGTTTCAATGGTGGACAACAAAGTGTCGATCATATCATTCATATGACTCATGCTTAACCTTTCGGTTCTTGTGTTCCGAGTCCATGTATGTACATGCTAGGCTCGTCAAGCTAGACCCAAGTATTTCCGCGTGTGCAAAACTGGCTTGCACCCGTTGTATGTGAGCGTAGAGTCTATAGCACCCGATCATCACGTGATGCTTGGACACGACGAACTTTCGCAACGGTGCATACTTGGGGAGAACACAGTTTTTATCTTGATCTTTAAGTGAGGTATCATCTTATAATGCTACCGTCGCGATCTAAGCATAATAAGATACATAAAGGATAAACATCACATGAATATAACTTTATGTGACATGGTATAGCCAATCTTCGCGCAATGATCTCCATCTTGTGCGTTCCGGCATGATCTCCATCACTCCACCATGATTGCCTTCACCACGAATAGCAACTACAACTATTGCTAACTACTTAGCGATAAAGTAAAGCTATTACATGGCGTATAAGAAGTTGACTCGCAGCTCATACACAATTATAAAGACAACCATATGGCTCCTGCCGGTTGTGTACTCATCGACATGCAAGTCGTGAAACATTACAAAACATGATCATCGCATACATTATATACATCACATCTTGGGCCATACCATATCACAGAAAACACTCCCTGCAAAAACAAGTTAGACGCCTCTACTTTGTTGTTGCATGTTTTACGTGGCTTATGGGAGTAGATGATAAGAACGATTCTTACCTACGAAAAGCCACAACGGTGATAATATGGTTGCCAAACTCCGGTGTTAATCCCATGACAACTATAGTGAGAGAAACTGACATCCACCAGCCGCATGTGTGGAACAAGCCACACGTCAAGTGCGGAGCCGGTCTCGCGAACGACGTCGCGTAAGGTTGGCCTGGATCGCTTCAATCTCACTATCCCGCGTCATAAGAAGAACACAAACAAGGGGCTTGCAACAGAAAACATCAACGCCCGCAACAACCATGTTGCGTTCTACTCCTGAAACACATCTACGCATAGATCTAGCTCTGATACCACTGAAGGGTTTCGAGGCATAGTAAATCAAATTTTTCTACGGATGCGAACAGAGGGAAAGCCAAGATCTAATCTAGGAGATGCAATCAACGAGAGAGATTGGATTAGATCTTCATACCCTTGAAGATTCGCACAGTGGAACGTTCGTCGGAACGTGGGTGATGTAGTCGCACTCGCTTCTCCTCCTCGCGATCCGATCCGATCTAGCACCACAAGTGGCGGTGCCTCCGTGAGATGCACACGTGAAGCACCTCGACGTCTCCTCCTTCCTCGGACCAGCAAGTATGGTGGAGAGGTAGATTGGCTCTACAACACGACGGCGTGGTGTATATGGTGGAGAATTTCTGCCGCAGGGCTTCGCCTACAAACAGTCGGGAGGGAGAGAGGAAGGCATCAAGGCGGCTAGGGTTTGGAGGAGAGGTGTAGGGGTTTGGTGCGCCCCCACCCCTCTTTATATAGAAGGGGGCGCAGCCCTAGCCCCTCCCCCAAGCCCAAAGGATAAGTAGTGGAGGGGCATGGACTCTCCCCTCTTCTAGAAACCCTATCTCTAGTTTAAACGATTTAAACTCTCTAGGATCGGCTGGGCCCTATGGGGCCTTGTGCCCCTGGCCCAATGCGGCCAGGACACTCCCTCATAGGCCCATGACCCCTCCCGGAAGGTGGGGCCACGTTGGTCCCCTTCTGGAAGATTCTAGAAGCTTCCGGTACAATACCGATTAACCCGGAACAATTCCGAACTCCAAAAACTGCATTGCCTTATATGAATCTTATTCTCCGGACCATTCCGGAACCTCTCGTGATATCCCGGATCCCATCCGAGACTCCGAACAAAAATTCATAAACCAATTATCCAATCTATCCTAGCGTCGAGATACGTTAAGTGTGTGACCCTGCGGGTTCGAGAATATGCAGACATGATCTTCTATCAATAATCAACAGCGGGGTCTGGGCACCCATATTGACTCCCACACATTCATCGATGATCATATAGGATGAACCATGATGCCAGGATTCAATCAATCCCATATATATATTCCCTTCGTCTCGCGATATTTTACTTGCCCGAGATTCGATCGTCGGTACCGTCATACCTAGTTCAATCTCGTTCACAGGAAGTACTTTACTCATTCCGTAATCCGATATCACTTTGTGATTAACTCCTTAACCACATGCTTGCAAGCGGTGTTGATATCGATTACCGAGTGGGCCCGAAGTATATCTCTCCGACTTGGGAGGGACAAATTCCATCTCGATACATACAACCCAACAGATACTTTCCGATCACCTGAGAGACACCTTTATGATCACCCTCTCATAGGATGACGTTTGATGACCTCAAATCTTTCTTCCGATACCAGGGAGTTGTATTATCTCATGGTCTAAGGAATACAATATTTGACATAAGAAAAGCTTCGCAAAGACGAACACGATGACACGATCTAATTGCTTTGCTTAGTTTGGGTCTGTCCATCATATCATTCTCCAATGAAATGATCTCATTATCAATTGACAACTCATGTCTATGGTTAGGAAACCTTAACTATCATTGATCAATGAGCTAGTCCTTAGAGGCGTACCAGGGACACGGTGTTGTTCACAAACCACACAAGTATTAATGTTTCCGCTTAATACAATTCTAGCATGGAATATAAACTTTATCATGAACATGAATTATAATAATAACATCTTTATTATTGCCTCTAGGGCATAATTCCAACAAAAGCTTGATGGAAAGTCTAGACTAGAAACTCCGGTGTGTAAAGGCCAGAGTTTTAGGTGTGAACTGGAGTTTTGCCCCAAACCTCCAGAGTCGATCAAAGATGAAGGCCAAGGACATATTATATAGGGGTCCGGAGACAGGCCGGATATTGGACGGAATCTACGGTGTGCAAAGTCTGGAGTCTTCGATGTTCTCAGGACTGGAGTTTTGGCCAAGTCTCTAGGGTGACTATCAAGACCAGGTCCAGGACATTCTATATGGGGGTCCGAAGATAGTCTGGAGACGAACCGGAATCTCCGGTGTGAGATGAATGCAGACCGGAGTCTTCGATCTCCATACGAGTTTTCGGTGTGGAATGTCCCCATCGGACAGAAAACGGTCTGATCTTAGTGGGCCTATAAATGTAACACCCTCAGAATCGGCCCTATGCAAGTTTTAGCGAAACCCGCCAAACCCGCATAGAAACGATTCAAAGGTGCCCACCAGGCACTTTCGTGCGGGTGGAAAACGAAGTAATAACATTACACAACAGTCCTCGATGGCACCCACAGAACATATATATATATACAACAGCGACTCAATGAGTCCAGAATACAGATATACAGAACAAAGATCCAAATCACCTTGAAACGATAGAGCGTCCAGCTACGGACAAGATGCAAATGGGGCTAAGAGCCCTGAAGAATAACCAATGGTGTCCATAACCCTGCCCAGGCCAAGCCAGAAGGGTAACCCTGCTAACGACGTCGATCTCAAAACCTGCTTAAACAAAAGGGGTGCCGACAAAGGGCAAAGGAAAAAGAGGAGCATCAGTACTGAGGCCAGTACACGGCGAGGCTAGAATTCGGCGGTCCTCGCCTACATAGGTATGGTGGACGGAAGCGGCAGCGGCAGCATGCACTAAACATCCTATAGAGACTTGATATAACTGTCGGCTATCAGAGAGGGATAAGACAGACCTATTCGGAACCAACCTGATGCTACCACCAAACATACCCATCCTGGTATTTCCCCCTCGAGACCAAACGAGGAAGTCAACCTAGGAACTCACACAGTTGGCAGTTTTATTTATTCCGTTATAGTTGCGGCAATTACTAGTCAGGTGTAGATCATCATCCTGATAAAATAAGCAGTGGGCCGTTTTAGTTAACCATTCCATTGTAGTTGCGACACTTACTAGTCAGATACAATTAGCATGAGATATCCCAAAAACCCAGCAGTTGTTGGTACTTTTATTTAGTCATTCCGTTGTAGTTGCAATACTTACTAGTCAGATACAATGGTCGCCAGCGACAACCCAAACAAGCAATTGTTGGCAGTTTTATTTAGCCATTCCATTATAGTGAAGTTGATTACTAGTCATCATAAAGTCAAATTTATAGCACTACTTTAGTTATAGTTGTCTATGATCGAGATACTGTGCTCCAAGTCGTCCATAACCGCGGACACGGCTTTCAGAAAGTTTTACCCTGCAGGGGTGCACAAATAGCAACACACACTCGATCAACCTCGGAAAAACCAAATCAAAACCCAACGAGGCCTTCACGACAAAGCAATCACAGGATTCAGAAATATTTCAGGGGGCCACCCCATTGAGTAGACCCGCAACGAAGCTAGCTGACTCCGAGACGGACTCAAGGTTTGCGACAATGGCTGTAAATGACTGGGAACCCAAAACTGGGATTGTCGATACCGCGAAAACATTCCGCTTACCTAAACAGTACAGTGTGCTCCTCGCACAATCGTAAATAAAGCAGTAAAGCATGGCATAAGTACAGGATCGTAAATAAAACCTCAAACTAGTTTGTGGCCCCAAGAAATAAGAATGAATCAAGCTCTGGCTCAGGGGGGTCCCATAATTCCCCGTATGTGGATAGCGCAAATATTCAAGGAACAAGTATCAAGTACTCGGGGTCCTACGGGACACAAGTGGACGGTTAACAACCAAATAACATCTATTGCCCACCTGTGCCTCTGCTTACCTACTTCAATTTTAGTTATTAAACAATAATTAAAGTGAACAATAATTAAAGCCATGATCATCTCCAACATTAAACATGTGGCAATGCTCCAACAACTGTGGTACTTGACGACACGCAACAGCACTTGAGCAAACGACTATGACGCGCAGGTCCAACTATCTACCAAACAACAGGTAATAGGAGGTGTCCAAGGCAATATAAGGCTGCAAGGGATATCACGGGCACGAAAGCTAGAGCAACGCAACACAGATAGCAATAGATCAACAGGAGGGAATAAATACTATAAAAGTAAGATAGGTAGAAAGGGGGAGATGCTCGCCTGAAAAGCATTGCCGAAGGTTCATCCGAAGATCGGGTCGACGCTCGCATCAACTCAATGGCCTTATCCGCAAAGAAGCAAAACACTAGAAGAAACACCGGATGCACTATTGAATACTACGGCAAAAGATCGGCATGATGCATGTATGATGTGTGACATGGCAAAGGTGCGATGCGATTAGGCAAGATTAAGCGGAACCGGGGTCCCGACAATTAATTAAACGGTTCAAGTTATTTATCTACCCCGCAAATTAAATGTTGCCTTATCAAGACGAAAGATAGCACCGGTGCACTACACAAATTTAAATGAGGCCAATATAAGACTAGATTTGTCCGCATATGGGCCCCATATTTAATTATATGGTGAATCGGCATAAGGCCCCCAAACCACATATCAATATGCATGCATGAACAATTTAATATGCAACAATTTGATATTACATTTATAAAAATAGGGCTCGAGAAAGGGGTCACACATTGAGGGTCGGAGATCTTGGGGTTCCGGGGTTCGGGGTCGGTCTCAGGGTTCAGGGTTCGACGGGATCGTTCTCGGATAACGGAGTAGGTCTTCGGATCGGGGAAGTAGATCTTGTCGCACGAGCGTTAATGCTTCCGAGAAGGAGAACTTGTCGTCCAGGGTCTCGGTGTCCGGGGTGAAGTACTCGGCGTCCTCGAGGGAGTACTTGTCGTATCCGTGAAGGGGATCATGTCGGTCCACGGGGTTCGGGCTTCGGGATCCAGGAAGGAGGCCTTCGGATCCCCGGGTCCGTGAAGGGGTACTTGGCGTCCGTGTAGGATTCCTTCGGTCATCGAATCCGTGTAGGCGCACTCAGGGTCTCGACGTCTAGGTTCCGTGAAGATCTTGTCGCACGGTGTCCGGGTAGGCGAACTTGGCGTATCCGGGAAGATCTCGACTCAGCTTCGGTCGAAGTGTTCGGAAGCAGATCTTGGTGTAGGGACGGTCCTTGTCGGCGATTCTTCGGGTTCGGGGTCCGTGTTCATTTGCATTGCGTTGGTGAAGATCTCGTGATGTCGGGGCCATCTCCGTTATAACGACCCATCAACAAGACGGGCACGGGCAGATGCACCAAGAACAGAACAAACCAAAGAGGCGTGTCTCCTGTGGATACCGACTCGAACACCTTGCGGGCGGGGCGTGCTCGGACGACGAAGGTAGCGGCGACAAAAAGCAGGCAGAGCCTCGCGGGCCCAGGGCTCGGTCGGCGTGGGCTTGCCGGACAGCGCAGAGGAGGGCTCGGCCTCGAGGTCGGCTCGCTGGTGGCGGCAGGCAGACGCGGGCGGGCGCGGGATCGACGTGCTGGCGGCGGAGGGGGCTCAACGGAGGAGGCCTTGGCGGCCGGCGGGGCTCGTCGGCGGCTCGGGGGAGCAGGCAGGGACGAGGGGCAGGCGGCGGCGGAGCCACGGCCGGGAAGGAGGGCGACGGCTCCCGGCGACGAGGCGGAGGCGTGGCAGCAGAGGCCGACGGAGGCAGAGGGCCGGCAACAGCGGCCGGTCGCGGCGAGAAGGCGTAGGCGGCGGCGGGGGCGCGCGGGACGGCGAGGGGGAGGGAGGAGAGAGGAGGGCCGACGGCGGCGCTGGAGCTAGGGAGGCCGGCGAGGCCGCTGGGTGCTCAGGAGGGAGGTGGCCGGAGGGGCAGCGACGGCCGACGAGCTCGAGGGAAGGACGGCGGCGAGGAGGCGGCGCCGGTGAGGAAGAGGAAGCCGGAGGGAGGAGGCCGGGGGGGGCGCCGGCAGAGGGAGGGGCAACCGGCGGGTGGTTCGGGAAGGGAGGAGCGGTTGAGAGGGAGAGGGTCGCGTGCGGCCTAGGGAGGAGAGGGCTGCGGGGTCAGGTGGTGGGCCAGCCGGGGTGGGGCCAGCGGGAGGGCAGTGGGGTGGGGATGCGGTGTGGGGAGGTTGGCGTGCGTGGTGTGCTGTGTGGGTGGGTTGAGTGGTGAGAGGGGAGTGGGTGAGGGTCCAGGGGTGGGTCCAGGCGGGGTGAGTGGGGTGGGGCTGGCTCGGTGGGGCCCGGGTGCAGAGAGAGTGGAGAGTGGGGGAGGTGAGAGGTGGGGCTGACGGGTGGGACCGGGGAGGTTGGTGGATTGATGAGGTGGCGGGGGTGAGGTGAGGTGGAGGGGAAGGTGAGGTGGAGGGAGGGGATTGGTGGGTAGACTAGGATTGGGTGGGAATAGGACTTAGATTTTGGGTTTTATTAGTTTGTAAATTATTTAGGGTGTTGTCTTGTTTTAATTCCTTTTTGCAAAAATAATTTTTAGGCAAATAATTTAACAGATAAATATAAGACTTATTTTGAAATAAGAGAAGGGTATTTTTAGAAAACAAAAATAGGCTTATTGAAAATAGTTCCAGACAAACAAATGCATGATGATGACGATGCAATGCACAAAACAACGCGATTTTCTAGTAGTGGTTTTGTGGGATGCCACAATTCGACACCACTAACAATGGATCTCGCCCTCGAGATCCGCCTCATGGTACCGGAAAAAAGGTCGGCGGTCTGCGTCTTCTCGCTTCGTGTAGCTCCTCGCGACACCACTAACAAGGGGTCATTGTCCGTGACCGTCGAGGGAAACACTCCGGAAACAAAAGGTCGAAGGTAGAGCTATCAACAAATAAAGCCACCTCTAGCTTCCCTAGACGGAGTAAAATTGCTGGATCCACTGATTCGATGTACAAGAGCGAATGATAAGAGTAGTCGGATGGTGATCAGTCCATCGCGCACCCAAACCATTACTCTGCACACGAATAGGCGGATTATGCAACCAACTCTCGGAATTAGACTGAAGATCTCGACACTCGAGGTTCAGAAACAAAGGAGTGATGCAGACTCTGCATCGGATCTGGCGTAGATGATGTCGTCGCGTCGGAAAACACCGGAAGGCACAAACAAGGAACAAAGAATGGTACCACAGTAGACGGATTCCTCAGACAGCATGAATACCGGATGGTAGAACATCGTTATCAAAGGAGGAAGCGAAACCCTGAAGGTACGACGGAAACCCAACCACGAGAATTCCTAGACTCGAAGAAAAAGAAGAGAGCGGATTCAAAACGCGCCGAGGTAAGAGGAGAATAGCAGAGGGGTAAGGAGTAAAATTAGACCTAATCAGAACTATCCAACCGATTTTGCAAAAATAGTTTTGACACTCTACTTCGGCCGTTAGCTAGGTTATCCTACAGGCTGGACTTGTGGGGTATCGCAACTGCTGAGCTCTGATACCACTCTGTAACACCCTCAGAATCGGCCCTGTGCAAGTTTTAGCGAAACCCGCCAAACCCGCATAGAAACGATTCAAAGGTGCCCACCAGGCACTTTCGTCCGGGTGGAAAACGAAGTAATAACATTACACAACAGTCCTCGATGGGACCCACAGAACAGATATATATACAACAGCGACTCAATGAGTCCAGAATACAGATATATAGAACAAAGATCCAAATCACCTTGAAACGATAGAGCGTCCAGCTACGGACAAGATGCAAATGGGGCTAAGAGCCCTAAAGAATAACCAATGGCGTCCATAACCCTTCCCAGGCCAAGTCGGAAGGGTAACCCTACTAACGACATCGATCTCAAAACCTGCTTAAACAAAAGGGGTGCCGACAAAGGGCAAAGGAAAAAGAGGAGCGTCAGTACTGAGGCCAGTACACGGCGAGGCTAGAATTCGGCAGTCCTCGCCTACATAGGTATGGTGGACGGAAGCGGCAGCGGCAGCATGCACTAAACATCCTATAGAGACTTGATATAACTGTCGGCTATCAGAGAGGGATAAGACAGACCTATTCGGAACCAACCTGATGCTACCACCAAACATACCCATCCTGGTATTTCCCCCTCGAGACCAAACGAGGAAGTCAACCGAGGAACTCACACAGTTGGCAGTTTTATTTATTCCGTTATAGTTGCGGCAATTACTAGTCAGGTGTAGATCATCATCCTGATAAAATAAGAAGTGGGCCGTTTTAGTTAACCATTCCATTGTAGTTGCGACACTTACTAGTCAGATACAATTAGCATGAGATATCCCAAAAACCTTGGTACTTTTATTTAGTCATTCCGTTGTAGTTGCAATACTTACTAGTCAGATACAATGGTCGCCAGCGACAACCCAAACAAGCAATTGTTGGCAGTTTTATTTAGCCATTCCATTATAGTGAAGCTGATTACTAGTCATCATAAAGTCAAATTTATAGCACTACTTTAGTTATAGTTTTCTATGATCGAGATACTGTGCTCCAAGTCGTCCATAACCACGGACACGGCTTTCAGAAAGTTTTACCCTGCAGGGGGTGCACAAATAGCAACACACACTCGATCAACCTCGGAAAAACCAAATCAAAACCCAACGAGGCCTTCACGACAAAGCAATCACAGGATTCAGAAATATTTCAGGGGGCCACCCCATTGAGTAGACCCGCAACGAAGCTAGCTGACTCCGAGACGGACTCAAGGTTTGCGACAATGGCTGTAAACGACTGGGAACCCAAAACTGGGATTGTCGATACCGTGAAAACATTCCGCTTACCTAAACAGTACAGTGTGGTCCTCGCACAATCGTAAATAAAGCAGTAAAGCATGGCATAAGTACAGGATCGTAAATAAAACCTCAAACTAGTTTGTGGCCCCAAGAAATAAGAATGAATCAAGCTCTGGCTCAGAGGGGGTCCCATAATTCCCCGTATGTGGATAGTGCAAATATTCAAGGAACAAGTATCAAGTACTCGGGGTCCTACGGGACACAAGTGGACGGTTAACAACCAAATAACATCTATTGCCCACCTGTGCCTCTGCTTACCTACTTCAATTTTAGTTATTAAACAATAATTAAAGTGAACAATAATTAAAGCCATGATCATCTCCAACATTAAACATGCGGCAATGCTCCAACAATTGTGGTACTTGACGACACGCAACAGCACTTGAGCAAACGACTACGACGCGCAGGTCCAACTATCTACCAAACAACAGGTAATAGGAGGTGTCCAAGGCAATATAAGGCTGCAAGGGATATCACGGGCACGAAATCTAGAGCAACGCAACACAGATAGCAATAGATCAACAGGAGGGAATAAATACTATAAAAGTAAGATAGGTAGAAAGGGGGAGATGCTCACCTGAAAAGCATTGCCGAAGGTTCATCCGAAGATCGGGTCGACACTCGCATCAACTCAACGGCCTTATCCGCGAAGAAGCAAAACACTAGAAGAAACACCGGATGCACTATTGAATACTACGGCAAAAGATCGGCATGATGCATGTATGATGTGTGACATGGCAAAGGTGCGATGCGATTAGGCAAGATTAAGCGGAACCGGGGTCCCGACAATTAATTAAACGGTTCAAGTTATTTATCTACCCCGCAAATTAAATGTTGCCTTATCAAGACGAAAGATAGCACCGGTGCACTACACAAATTTAAATGAGGCCAATATAAGACTAGATTTGTCCGCATATGGGCCCCATATTTAATTATATGGTGAATCGGCATAAGGCCCCCAAACCACATAACAATATGCATGCATGAACAATTTAATATGCAACAATTTGATATTACATTTATAAAAATAGGGCTCGAGAAAGGGGTCACACATTGAGGGTCGGAGATCTTGGGGTTCCGGGGTTCGGGGTCGGTCTCAGGGTTCAGGGTTCGACGGGATCGTTCTCGGATAACGGAGTAGGTCTTCGGATCGGGGAAGTAGATCTTGTCGCACGAGCGTCAATGCTTCCGGGAAGGAGAACTTGTCGTCCAGGGTCTCGGTGTCCGGGGTGAAGTACTCGGCGTCCTCGAGGGAGTACTTGTCGTATCCGTGAAGGGGCTCATGTCGGTCCACGGGGTTCGGGCTTCGGGATCCAGTAAGGAGGCCTTCGGATCCCCGGGTCCGTGAAGGGGTACTTGGCGTCCGTGTAGGATTCCTTCGGTCATCGAATCCGTGTAGGCGCACTCAGGGTCTCGACGTCTAGGTTCCGTGAAGATCTTGTCGCACGGTGTCCGGGTAGGCAAACTTGGCGTATCCGGGGAGATCTCGACTCAGCTTCGGTCGAAGTGTTCGGAAGCAGATCTTGGTGTAGGGACGGTCCTTGTCGGCGACTCTTCGGGTTCGGGGTCCGTGTTCATTTGCATTGCGTTGGTGAAGATCTCGTGATGCCGGGGCCATCTCCGTTATAACGACCCATCAACAAGACGGGCACGGGCAGATGCACCAAGAACAGAACAAACCAAAGAGGCGTGTCTCCTGTGGATACCGACTCGAACACCTTGCGGGCGGGGCGTGCTCGGACGACGAAGGCAGCGGCGACGAAAAGCGGGCAGAGCCTCGCGGGCCCAGGGCTCGGTCGGCGTGGGCTTGACGGACAGCGCAGCGGAGGGCTCGGCCTCGAGGTCGGCTCGCTGGTGGCGGCAGGCAGACGCGGGCGGGCGCCTGATCGACGTGCTGGCGGCGGAGGGGGCTCGACGGAGGAGGCCTGGGCGGCCGGCGGGGGTCGTCGGCGGCTCGGGGGAGCAGGCAGGGACGAGGGGCGGGCGCGGGATCGACGTGCTGGCGGCGGAGGGGGCTCGACGGAGGAGGCCTTGGCGGCCGGCGGGGGTCGTCGGCGGCTCGGGAGAGCAGGCAGGGACGAGGGGCGGGCGGCGGCGGAGCCGCGGCCGGGGAGGAGGGCGACGGCTCCCGGCGACGAGGCGGAGGCGCGGCAGCAGAGGCCGACGGAGGCAGAGGGCCGGCAACAGCGGCCGGTCGCGGCGAGAAGGCGCAGGCGGCGGCGGGGGCGCGCGGGACGGTGAGGGGGAGGGAGGAGAGAGGAGGGCCGACGGCGGCGCTGGAGCTAGGGAGGCCGGCGAGGCCGCTGGGTGCTCAGGAGGGAGGTGGCCGGAGGGGCAGCGACGGTCGGCGAGCTCGAGGGAAGGACGGCGGCGAGGAGGCGGCGCCAGTGAGGAAGAGGAAGCCGGAGGGAGGAGGCCGGGGGGCGCCGGCAGAGGGAGGGGCGACCGGCGGGTGGTTCGGGAAGTGAGGAGCGGTTGAGAGGGAGAGGGTCGCGTGCGGCCTGGGGAGGAGAGGGCTGCGGGGTCAGGTGGTGGGCCAGCCGGGGTGGGGCCAGCGGGAGGGCAGTGGGGTGGGGATGCGGTGTGGGGAGGGTGGCGTGCGTGGTGTGCTGTGTGGGTGGGTTGAGTGGTGAGAGGGGAGTGGGTGAGGGTCCAGGGGTGGGTCCAGGCGGGGTGAGTGGGGTGGGGCTGGCTCGGTGGGGCCCGGGTGCAGAGAGAGTGGAGAGTGGGGGAGGTGAGAGGTGGGGCTGACGGGTGGGACCGGGGAGGTTGGTGGTGGCTGGTGGATTGATGAGGTGGCGGGGGTGAGGTGAGGTGGAGGGGAAGGTGAGGTGGAGGGAGGGGATTGGTGGGTAGACTAGGATTGGGTGGGAATAGGACTTAGAGTTTGGGTTTTATTAGTTTGTAAATTATTTAGGGTGTTGTCTTGTTTTAATTCCTTTTTGCAAAAATAATTTTTAGGCAAATAATTTAACAGATAAATATAAGACTTATTTTGAAATAAGAGAAGGGTATTTTTAGAAAACAAAAATAGGCTTATTGAAAATAGTTCCAGACAAACAAATGCATGATGATGACGATGCAATGCACAAAACAACGCGATTTTCTAGTAGTGGTTTTGCGGGATGCCACAATAAATAGGATAATTCATCCCCTACCTCCAGCTGCTCATTTCCAAAAAATAAGAACTCCAAGTTAGAACCACCAAATCAACAAGATCCCCCCTCCAATCACCCAAAGTCCCCGATCTTTGGAGAATCGAAGGAGTTGGCCTTGATCTATAGCTTCACCTAAAGAGATCTTCATTTCCCCCTCATTCACTTGAGGGCCCCTTGCTCTAGTGTTTCATTGGAAACCCTAGTTCTTGATTTGGTTCTTAAAAGCTTGTCTTTGTTTGTTGTGACAACTTGCTTGCATTCGGGAACCTCCAATTCAGTTGTGGATGTGTGCCTCAAACTTGTTGTAAAGGTGTTGGTTTCCACCTCGAAGGTTACCGATATAGTGGAAGACTGAATCGATCCCTTTGGGGTGAGGTTAACCGGAGAGCAATGAGGGCTTTTGTGGTGCTGGTGGTTTGAAACCACCCCTCTCCAAACACAGACGTACTTCCCCTCAAAAGGAAGGAACTGCGGGAAATCATCCTTGTGTCTCTGCGTGCTCCATTTCGGTTACTTCTATCCTTTACCGCACATTACTTATATCTTGCTCTTGCTTAGTTAGTTGTGCTAGTGTGACATATAGGTAAATTCACTTTAGTTTCATATCTAGAGAATTTACCTTTTGTGTCAAACTCTAAATTGAAAAAAAATTGAAGTAGCACGTATTCTCCCCCTCTAGGTGCCCATACTATCCTTTCAATTGGTATCAGAGCAATAGCTCTTTATTTAGGCTTAACCTCCTAAGAGTGTATGGGTAGCCAAGATGGAGAAACTAGGGGTGAGGCTACCACCTCGGTGTCCATGGAGGATCTTAAGAAATTGGAATCAAGCTTGAGCTCCTCCCTGGGCAATGAAATCCAATAGTTGTGTCAACTAGTTGAGAAACTTACAGCCTCACCACCTCCTCAAAAGGGAACCACTATGATGCCAAAGGTGAACGCTTCGGCTAAACCAACGGATGTAGTGGAGGATGAACATAATGTCACTAACCCCTCCACCAAAAAGGGCGATGCAAAGGAGGAGCACAGTGCGGTTTCTGGGTGGTACTCTCCTGACCTTCCGGTCCCTCATCCACATATAAATAATAGAGGTGACCCACCTATGCTAGCTGCACATTCTTTTTATCAATGGCAAGTTTTTGATGAAATCTGATGTGCGCGGCTCTTGCATTGACTTGTGGAATATTATTGAAGAGGGACTCAAAATTGAGGACCCAACCAACTTGACAAGAAGAGAAGTGGTCAATAGTCAACTCAATGCCACCGCATTGCACATGCTTGAACTAGGTGTGGGGCCAAAATATTTCCCTCACAATGAACACTTCAACACCACCAAGGAAGATTGGGATTCTCTCATTGATTTGTTTGTTGGAAATGAGAGCATGAGAAGAAACCGATATGTTGCCTTGAGAAATGAAGCCAAAGGCTTCTATATGGACGATGGTGAGGATCATGAAGATATGTATCGAAGACTCAAATCCACCGCCACCGCTTTTAGAAATGTTGGTGCCTCACATGTGGATGATGCTTGGATAAAGAGGAAGTATATGAGTGCGCTCATACCCTTCGGGCCCATCGAATTGAAGAGTCTCCAAGGAAGACATAACTACCATCTCATGACCTCCAATGAAGTTATGCCAGAGATGGCTGCCTTCAAGGTTGCTGCAAAGAATGCCAAATATGCCCGCGCTCGTGCCCTTGGAATGAGCTGTTTGATGAATCCAAAATTGAAGCATATTTACCTTTTGTTTTTGCATAAATAGATTAGGGATCTTTGTATTTCACTGCGTTCGCACACATATTTTTGTCTTTATTTCAACAGGATCCCGAATCATTGAGTCTATTATGAACATATCAATTATAGTTGTCATATTATACTATAATATGATATTTTTAAGTGATAAAAGTCATTTTATGGATTTACCTTCGCTCCTGGTAAAATACCAAACAAGGAGAGGCAACCCGTGCCGATAACGACCTGCGATACGGGCGGAGCTCACCCGCACCGTCCGCCCGTACCAGGCGCCATCAGGATCGCCTCGTCAAATACTTTCTCCTGGCAAAGAAGTCAGGAGGATCTGACATTCACAGCCTCGGGAAACCACGAAAAACCACATCTGAAAGGTATCTAAAGGAGGAAATTGTCTGGGGAGAAATCCCTGCTAATCCACGGATCATTGGAGGAAAACGCATCATCCCCTTCATCATCAACTGCTGCATCTACATCACCACCATTACCCCATACTTCATCCATTAGATCTTGTTGTAAATCTAGATCCAATTGTGGTTTACACTAGATCTATTTCAGTACTTTCATCCATCCATTTGATTATGATGATGTTGTTGATTGCTTCCATGTGTGAGTAGTTCCTTTGTTCTTGGGGAGATCGAGAAACCCTAGCACTATTATGAATTTGCAATAAAGATGATCTATTCTTGTGTCCATATGACTTTCCAGTCTATGATTGATTTATGATTTGTGTTTGATCTCTCTCTTTAGATGGTATGTGAAAGTCGACCACATACCATTTTCCCTCGGGACTAAAGGGAGGGAGAAACCCTTTGGATGTGCTTTGGGATCATACCCTGAATGGCCCCATGATAGATTGGCGCCGGCTCGTGAACTACACGGTCAAAGGGGGAATTAAGAGGGTGTCATATCCCAAAATTTTCCAAATTTTGAAATGTGAAAAATAAATAAACAAAATAAATAATTTTTGAAATTTAGGGTCAAAAGAAACTTTTTGATTCTAAATGGAAACATCAAAACCCATCTTGAACAAAATTTGAATAAAATGGAATCCAACAAATTTTAATCAAGTGAAAATGCATTCATCAAATGAATGTATCTTGAAATTTAAACTTGGAAAAATAAACCAAAACCCTAAAACCATAATGGAAGAAAATCGTTTCCAAGATCTCTCAAAAAATATGGATTTGATCCGTATAAAATTTTGTCAACAAACATTTATAAATGATAAAAAATGACAAATAAAAATATTATAAACCATAGAAAGTGGTTTCATTTAATTTGGAGCCATATACAAAAACTTATGAGTTTAATATGGCAAAAGGAAATAATTTCCAAAGCTAATAAAGCTCCTATCTAAAATCCATACTAAATTGTGAGCAAAAGTCCTCAAAGGATTTAAAAAGATAAACAAAATATTAAATAAAATTATACGGAATCACCCATTTTGGATTTATAAATAAATAAGATATGGATTTTATAAGACAAATAAAGAAATAAATAAATAAGGAATATTTAAAAGCCAAATTAAATCTTGGCCAAATCCTTAAACAAATGAAATGAAATTTTATTGAATAATAAAAAGAAAAAAATTATTTAAATAAAATCACAAGGATTAAACAATATTCAATTTCATTTAAATAAAGATAATATGCCTAAACCAAATAATAAATCCTAACAAAATTATTTAGGAGGAAATTTAAACCTTGAATTAAACCCATAAGCAAATAGAACAAGATAATCTAAATCCAAATGAAATAAAGGGATAAAGATATTCAAATATAATTATATGGCATTAACCAAATTCTATTCCATTTGAATAAAGACAAAATCCCTAATAGAAAGGATTAATTAAATCATAAGAAAATAATAAATTGGAATTTACCCAAGTGGAATAAAAGTTATTTAATCAATTTAAATGGAATAAAATAATCATTTAAATAAATTTTACATGGAATAAAAACCATATTTGATTTTATAAAACAAAGACAATTTCCCAATTTAAATGATTAATAAATTATATTCTAAATAATTCAAAATGAAATATTTGCACTGTGGAATAAATAAAACCAACTGAAAAGGTTTGGTGAAAATTGGAATTTAAATAAGAGTTTGAAAATATAAACAAAATCTTATTTGAATAATGGCAAGTGACTATTTTAAATAAGTAATAAACCATGAATGAATAAAAGAATTATTCCAAAAATGATCTTTAAAATACAATAATAAACCAGTATAAAACTTACTGAAAGTTGAGAAAAGTTTGAATTCAAACAAGTGTTTGAATCATTTAATAAATTCAAAACAGAATAAAAGAAATAGAAAAAAGAAACAGGAAGGAAAAAATAGAGAAAACAACACAGCCCAGAACCTAGCCCAGTTCGGCCCAACTAGCCCATTTCTTCTCTCCTCGCAGAAAACTGTTCGCACCGCAGTACGCACCCACTCAGTCAATGACCGACTGACCCCATTGTTTTTCCCTCTCTCTCGTTGATGCCTAGGTCCCACCTGCCAGTCGTCTTCCCACCCCCGCGCGTGACCAGTTCATCCCTTCCTCGCCGTTTCTGCCTCTAATTCCGCCGAGTTAATTCGCTTTATTGTCACGTTGATTCAGCCCGACGATTACTCTTATTTAAGCGCCCTCCCATCCCCTCTCTTTCCCCTCTCACGCCATGCCTAGTGAGCCACCAGGCTGAACTAATTTTTGCTCGCGTGCCCTCTGCTCTAACGACCCCCCTCGGCCGATTCTGACGACAACAAGCCTCCCATTTCTCCTTAGCCTCCACGATGACACTCCCCATCCTCTGGCGAATCTTTCCGTAGCACCATCTCGCCCGCGCGCGCTCCACATCGTTGGCAATCCTGATGACAGCACGTCTCCGTTGTCTGCTTCCGCTCCGACGAGCACTACTGGTGAGCCCAGACCTCCCCTTCCCCTCCCTTTGATGCTCACATGCTCGCGACTCCCTCACAAACCTAACGGTGCCCTCCGTTTGTCTTAGCACACTGTAAATCTTCGCCTCCGTCAACAATCGAGCGTGCCTGACGTCAGGCGCAACTCCAGTGAGAGATTGTCGTCACGCCCGTGCACCCCTCCGTCGACAACGACCACGTTGAGCATCTTCGTGACCTCACGGACCTGGTAAGCTACTGAAACCACCCCTGACCCCCTAGAATAGCCGGACCGTCACCACCCGACGCGCCGCCGCTGCTCGTTGTTGCCACGCGCCGCCAGACTTTGGTCACTCGCTTATGAGCCGTTAGATCTTTATCATGTGGCGTAGATAGAACGACTTAACGAAAGGGTACGTAGCACTCTGATCCGCACAATTTTATTTAGATCCAACACTCTATGTTAGTCGATCCAACCAAAGCGGTACCGTCCAACAGGATTGCTCCACGTGGCCAGTGTTTGATTTAAAAACAAAAATGAATCTATTAGATGTTTGATTTTGTAAAATATATAACTTTTAATCTACACGTCCAAATTTTGCAAACTTTATATCATTGGAATAAGCAAAAAGAATACTTTCCATACATGCCATTTTTTTAGTGTTTTGATTCTTTAAAATTGGTTGTTTTTGCAGAAACATGTGTAGGCCTATTTTGATTATAAAAGTTATTCTAAAAATGTTTTGAGGGTAAAATCTTTTGTAAATGGATTATTTTGAACCTACTGACCATAAAAACCAACTTGTAGAATTAAAATCATATTTTGTGATGCTAAGGAATAAATCTTTAAATAAAAGCATTTCTAGCTAAATAAAAATGTTGAATATGTTTTAAAAATGCTTTTTGAGTAAAACCTTTGGAAATGATTTTATTTAAACTCTCTGACCGTAAACACCAAGTTTTTGGATTTAAAAATATATTTGGTGAAACCTAGAAAATTATTACTTTGTTTAAAGGCATTTCCAACAAAATAAAATATTGCTTTGATTTTAAAATGGATTTTAGATGAAACCTGTTGCAAATGGTTTAATATTAAACACTTGACCTTAAAACACTAACGTTTTTGTTTAAAAATATATTTGTTAAACACTAGAAATTATTAATTTGATTTAAATCAATTCTAGCAAAACTAAAGGGATTTAAAGTGGCCATTTTGACTAACTTAATATCAAATGGTTTTGCCACTTTTATAATTGACTAATAGGTGTTTTAAAATGTTTATAGCCTATTATAAACCACCTTTCCAAATAAAACAATCTTTTGCATGCTTGCATGCATTGTTTTGTTTTCTTTATTTTATGTGGTGAATTGCTTGAATGATTGAATTTGTGACTTGATTGAATTGTAGTGAAATTTGAAGAGTGTGACTATTGCAAAATCAAGGAGTGAATCTATATTCTCTACTAAAAAGGCAAGTGGTGCATCATACTTTTGTCCCATTATTTTCACTATGCATTAGTGATATTTCTAAGTAGTATTGCATGGAATTTTACTAAGTATGCTATGCCATGGGAAATCCTAGTAGATGATGCCTTAGTAGAATTTTACCTAAGTTAAGATTCCTACTACTATCATGGTTAGCTTAGCTAGTAGAAAACAAGGGTGGATTATATTCATGCTATGAAATATTTCTAAGTAAAGGACTTGTGTTTTGTTTAATAAAACAACTATGTGAATGAATCACCTGGGTGGAATGGAAAGAATGGTTTGTGTTGAGTGGTTACACAGGGCCCATATTTATGGCTTACCCTAGTGTATCTCACTTGTGGAATGCCACCCAGGAACAAAGATATTTGAGATGTCAAATGTTGAGAAGCTTCAAGTGCAGCCACATGGCAATATGGTCTCTGCCTAGATCATATAGGTTGCAATAACTTAGCCAGATGGACAGTTGGTGGTAGGGGATGATAGGTTTGGGAACGCGTCCATTTTGGTCTAAGGGAAGGCTTCTGAAAGATCTTGCATCGATGCATGTCGAGTCTTGTGGGGAAAGTGCACCACCTCTCGAGAGAGTAAAATCTAAGTACTTAGTCGTGTCCCCGGCAATGGACAATTTGAGCATCAAGACATGGAAGCTATCAAGGATCTCCTCATCCCAATTTATAAGTTAAAAACTTGTGGTTGAACAAGGGTTAAAGGATCACCAATATTCATTGGTTGTTCCTTGGGTGATTTTAACAAATAAAAACTCAGTGTTTTCAAATGATAAGGAAAATCTATTTTGAGAAAAACAAGCCTAAGCTCCACTTAGCCAAATGCATATAGATGATAGATACCACTATTCTACCATAGTATCACTTGCCAATACAATTCAAATGTATTGACCCTTGTGGCTATAACTTATTATGTTGCAGGTTTGTTTGATGTTAGTGAAGTGTATGAATAGGATTACAAGTCTACAACCAACATGATTGCCTGTGGCACTTTGAAGATGAAGGACTCCTTGCTATATAGATATTTCTGCTGCAATGTAATGAGATAGCCAAATGAGCTATGTAAGATGTAATCAATTATTTTATTCATGGTTATAAAGTTGTATTATGACCTTTGTTTCTTGATATTACATCTTAACTGTGGATGCTAGCTGTTGATCCAGGGACTAGCATTGTAAACAAAGGGATCTCTACCTTATTAAAGGTTGGGACCTCTACAGAGAGACTCCCTAAGCTAATTACGATATCCATGGGGAAACCTTTAATTGTGGTGGTATGTATGGGTGACAGCTCTTAGGCATCGTAGTGGTTATTTAGAGGTGACCTCTCTCTTGGCTCAACAAAGTGGCTTCCTACGAGCCTTGTAGTGAACATCTTATTATGGAGCTCTCTCCACACATTTCATGACACAACAAGTATGTTATCTTAAATTATTAATAATGACAACACCATTCTAGAGGAGTATCCTACATCCCCAAGAAAGTTTTAGTCCTATTGCATTCCAACACGCTTTAATACAATCTCGTAACTTGCTTTATTTTAATCTCCACCCAACCAAAAACCTTTGAAACACTCTTTACTTGAGATCAAAGGCAACTTACAAGTATCCTTTGGTAGATAGTGACGAGGGGCATTAAGACCTTTACCAATAGCTCTCTGTGGGTTCGATATCTTTACTACGAAACTAGCTACAATTGATTTGTGCACTTGCAATCATCAAGCTATTTTCTGGTGCCGCTTCTAGAGAGTTAAGTTCTTTTGGTCTTTGTTCTTAGTTTCTTATTTTATTGTTTTACTAAATTTTCTTACTAGTTTCAGGTAAGCACCATGACTGCACTTGGACTAATGAATCATCTCGATGCAATTAAATACCTCAGGAAGTTCAATAGAGGACTTGTCAAAGAATTCCCGAGTGGGAGCAAACCAGAATACAATGTTAATCCTCACTTTACCGCTATCATTAAAGAAAAGACTTTTGTAGGAGATGATCCAGATGAGGATCCTTACACTCACTTAATGCATTTTACCAAGCTATGTTGGACTCTTAAACTGAGAGGCTATTATGATGATGAATTGAAACTTAAATTGTTAAGCCAATCTCTAACCAATACTACTCTATCTTGGTATAGAATTTTCCCTGCAGAGAAAATATACACTTGGGAGAAACTTAAGGAGAATTTGTGATTCGATTCTTTCCCAAGGTTAAGACCGCTGATTAAGAAGGGCAATTAAAAACTTCAAGAACCGCCCAGGTGAAGGCTTGGTAAAGGCCTTCAGAAGGTATAAGTCTCTACTTCATAAATGTCTCCATCATGATTTACCCGAATGGTACATTTTACAAATCTTTTATGGAGGACTTAATCAATAAATAAACATGATCTAGACACCAATTACGAAGGCTCCTTTGTGGAGTTAACTATAGCTAAATCTTGGGAACTTTTAGAACATATTCGGCGTAATAGAGAAACATGGGATTTGATTTAGGCAGCGAGGGAGGTATAGAAATTGAATATGATTTTCTCAATGCTTATAAAGAATCTGGTAAGGTGAAAGAAACTGTTGATGAACTTCAACTTGCTGATAATATTGTCTTGCAAATTCTTCAGTCTTTTACAGAACATATTGAAGCTCCTAAGAAGGACTGGCTCCATTACACTCCGCCACCCGAGCCAGCTGTAGAAGATGATCCAATAATTATGGCTCCTATTGAACCATTACGAGAGGTATCCCCATATGTTGAACCCCTTCCTTTCCCAAGGACGACAAGGAAACATATGATGGCTCGGCAGCTGGAGGATCAACAAGAAGAAGAAGAGTTATTCCTAAAGTCGCTAGAAGAAGAAGGACAGGTAAGGAAAACTAAAGAAGTGTACATGAGACAGGGGAACCAACGAAGGAAGACATCCTAACAATGTTTTGTCACTACAACGTGATTGAGCTAGATACTAAAGTTTCACAGTTCGTTGAAGGTAAGGTAAAAGCTAAAGAAGTTAGTAAGCCTATTCTCCCATGTACTTTCTGAGGAACTTCCTACTATGGGCTCTGTGACATCGGAACAACTGTAAATGTGATTCCTTTTAACTTTTATTTAAAAATTCAAAATGAACTAGCACCTTCTGAACTAGAGGATACAAATATGACTATAATACTTGCAGATAAAACACTTAGAGTCCCTATGGGAATAATTAGAGATGTTCCAATTCATGTTGGACTATACAAATATCCCATTGATTTTGTGCTAATTGATATGCCTACCAATGTTTATTGTCCCATAATTTTTGGAAGAACCTTTCTAAATACTGAAGGAGCAAACATAGATTGCAAGAGACAAACTGTGTCTCTCAAGTTTGGTGAAGAGAAAATGGATTTTCATTTCTCCAAATTTTACCATAAGCCAGCCATTGAAGAACTAGATGATGATGGGTATGAGCATGAGGAAGAAGGTAATATCATTAATTTGGCCTCGGTAGTTATTGAGACTCCTAATGATGATTTAGAAAGAATCTTGGTCAATAATAATAATATCCTCTATGTCATAGAGAAAACTGAAATGGATGATTATCTTGACTCCACACCCGAGGTGGATGCCAAGATTAATCAAGAATATGAAGAACCTATAAGAAAGGGATATGAGGCTCCTCCCCCTCCTATCCTCAAAACTTTACCAAAGGAATTAAAATATAGTTTTCTTGATGATACTAATAGATTTTCATGTTATTATAAGTTCTAACCTAACTCCAAAATACACATAGGGGATGAACCCTAAGTTCAAGAGGAGAGAGGAGGTACCAGATCTGTCCATTGGATCGATCCTACCAGTGGGAAGGGCCCAAGGGTGGAGAGGAAGAAGTTGGCCGGCGGCACGGCGGATCCTGGGGGATTCGTGACCTCCGGGGCGGAGATTTGGAGGACGAGGCGACGAGTGAGAGAGGAGAGGTCGGGGTGGAATAAGGAAACTTTTTTTTCACTTCACCCCGGCCTCCCTTAAGTCAGGACCCGAAAACCGTCCAGACCGGAGACTCTGGTCCGCAGATCGGAGACTCCGGTGTGGGTAAACCAGAGACTCCAATCCTCTTTGACCAAAATGCTAGGAATGAGTGTATGGGGACATATATGAGAGATAGAGGGTTCATAGCAAGGGAAAGGCTTGGGTTTTGATATCAAACTATGAGGAACCAAGAAAACCATAAAACTTTTGAGAAGATGTTCAATAAATCTCCAAAAAGAACGAACCAAGAACCAATCTCTTCACTAAGAAGAGGGCGGTGGCCGAGGCCACCATGTAAGAGTTTGTGGCATGACACTGCGAAGAATTATCCTTGGATTCATAGCCACTACTCATCAATGAAGCTCACGTATCACAAAATGATATTAAGAGAGTTGATTTTCTTTAATGTCGGCATTATGGGGGGAGGGATATTCCAATGTATTAGGATCGCACTCCCCCTATCTCCATGCCTGCATATAAACATAATAAGGGTCAAGACATAAGTGTGTATGCAAGGTAATAATGTCAAGCTCCTTGAATCTATGATATTTAGTTTATTCCTCAAATAGCAAAACCTTGCTTCATCAAGTGGATTCATGAATATGTCGGCAAGTTGATCTTTGGTTGACACATAGGATAGCTCAATATCACCCCTGGCAACATGATCTCTAATGAAGTGATGACGAATCTCAATATGCTTTGTCCTTGTGTGATGCACCGGGTTGTAGGCAATCTTGATGGCACTTTCATTGTCACATATAAGATACACTTTTTCACAATGGACACCGTATTCCTTTAGAGTTTGCCTCATCCATAGCAATTGGGTGCAAGCACTAGCAACATCCACATATTCGGCTTCAACGGTGGAGAGAGATATGCAATTTTGCTTCTTAGAATACCAACACACCAATGACCTACCAAGGAATTGGCAATCCCCGGAGGTTGATTTTCTATCATCCTTATCACTAGCCCAATCCAAATCCGTGTATCCACAAAGAGAGAATGTTGAGCCGCTAGGATACCAAATACCATAGTTTGGGGTATGAACCAAATATCGAAAGATTCTTTTGACCGCCATCAAATGGCTTTCTTTAGGAGCCGCTTGATATCTTGCACACAGTCCTACACTCAACACAATATCGGGTCTAGATGCACAAAGGTAAAGCAAAGAACTAATCATAGACCGGTATAACTTTTGATCCACATCTTTACCATTTGGGTTTAGTTCAAGATGAGTCTTTTTTTCCATGGGAGTAGGAGCTCCTTTAGATCTTTCATGTTGAACCTCTTGAGAATGTCTTGAGTAAACTTGGCTTGATTGAAGAAGGTTCCTCCTCTCACTTGCTTGATCTCAAAACCAATAAATACCCTCAATTCTCCCATCATAGACATTCTGAACCTATCAGTCATAAGATTTGAGAATTCATCATTAAATGCCTTGTTAAATGATCCAAAGATAATATCATCAACATATATTTGGCGTACAAAAAGCTCCCCATTAACCTTCTTAGTAAAAAGATGTAACACCCTCAGAATCGGACCTATGCAAGTTTTAGCGAAACCCGCCAAACCTGCATAGAAACGATTCAAAGGTGCCCACCAGGCACTTTCGTGCGGGTGGAAAACGAAGTAATAACATTACACAACAGTCCTCGATGGGACCCACAGAACAGATATATATAACAGCGACTCAACGAGTCAAGAATACAGATATAATATACAAAGATCCAATTCACCTTGAAAATGATAGAGCGTCCGACTACGGACAAGATGCAAATGGGGCTAAGAGCCTTGAAGAGTAACCAATGGCGTCCATAACCCTGCCCAGGCCAAGCCGGAAGGGTAACCCTGCTAACGACGTCGATCTCAAAACCTGCTTAAACAAAAGGGGTGCCGACAAAGGGCAAAGGAAAAAGAGGAGCGTCAGTACTGAGGCCAGTACACGGCGAGGCTAGAATTTGGCGGTCCTCGCCTACATAGGTATGGTGGACTGAGCGGCAGCGGCAGCATGCACTAAACACCCTATAGAGACTCGATACAACTAGCGGCAATCAGAGAGGGGTAAGAAAGACCTATTCGGAACCAACCTGATACTACCACCAAACAAACCCATCCTGGTATTTCCCCCTCGAGACCAAACGAGGAAGTCAACCGAGGAACTCACACAGTTGGCAGTTTTACTTATTAGTTATAGTTGCGGCACTTTACTAGCCAGGTTTAGATAATCATCCTGATAAAGTAAGCAGTGGGCACTTTTAGTTAACCATTCCGTTGTAGTGGCATCACTTACTAATCAGATACAATTAGCATGAGATAACCCAAAACCCAGCAGTTGTTGGTACTTTTATTCAGCCATTCCGTTGTAGTTGTAATACTTACTAGTCAGGTACAATGGCCGCAAGCGACACCCAAACAAGCAATTGTGGGCAGTATTATTAAGCCATTCCATTATAGTGAAGCTGATTACTAGTCATTATAAAGTCAAATTTATAGCAATAAACTTTAGTTATGCTTGTCTATGGTCGAGATACTGTGCTCCAAGTCGTCCATAACCGTGGACAGGGCTTCCAGAAAGTTTTAACCCGGCCGGGGTGCACAAATAGCAACACACACACGATCAACCTCGGAAAAACCAAAACAAAACCCAACGAGGTCTTCACGACAGAGCAATCACAAGATTCAGAAATATTTCAGGGGGCCACCCCTTGGAGTACACCCGCAACGAAGTAAGCAAGCTCCGAGACGGACTCAAGGTTTGCGACAATGGCTGTAAACGACAGCAAATCCCCAAACGGGGACTGTCGATACCGCGAAAACATTCCGCTTCCAAAACAGTACAGCGTGCTCCTCACACAATCGTAAATAAAGCAGTAAAGCATGGCATAGGTACAGGATAGTAAATAAAACCTCAAACTAGTTGTGGCCCCAAGAAATAAGACGGAATCAAGCTCTGGCTAAGGGGGGCCCATACTCCCCGTATGTGGATAGCGCGATAAATCAAGGAACAGGTATCAAGTACTCGGGGTCCTACGGGACACAAGTGGGCGTTCGGAAACCAAATATTTTCTATCACCCACCGATGCCTCTGCTTACTTACTTCAATTTTAGTTGTTAAACAGGAATTAAAGTGCATAATAAGTAAAGCCATGATCATATCCAACATCACATGCGGCAAATACATCAACAACTGTGGCACTTGACGACACGCAACAGCACTTGAGCAAGCGACTACGACGCGCAAGTCCAGCTATCTACCAAACAACAGGTAATAGGAGGTGGCCATGGCAATATAGGGCTGCAAGGGATATCACGGGTACGAAACTAGAGCAACGCAACACAGATAGCAATAGATCAACAGGAGGGAATAAATACTATAAAAGTAAGATAGGTAGAAAGGGGGAGATGCTCGCCTGAAAACATTGTCGAAGGTTCAACCGAAGATCGGGTCGACACTCGCATCAACTCAACGGCCTTATCCGCGAAGAAGCAAAACGCTAGAAGAAACACCGGATGCAATATTTAATACAACGGCAGAAGATCGGGCATGATGCATGTATGATGAATGACATGGCAGGGGTGCGATGCGATTAGGTCATATTAAGCGGAACCGGGGTTCCGACAATTAATTAATAGGTTCATGTTGTTTAGATCCCCCGCCTTTTAAATGTTGCATTATCAAGACAAAAGATGGCACCGGTTCGCTACACAATTTAAATGAGGCCAATATAAGACTAGATTTGCCCGCATATGGGCCCCATATTTAATTATGAGGTGAATCGGCATAAGGCCCCCAAACCAATGATATGCATGCGAGAATGACAATTTAATATGCATCAATTGTTATTATATTATAAAAAATAGGGTTCAAGAGTGGGGTCACACATTAGGGGGTCTCGGCGAGCTTGGGGTTCCGGGGTTCGGGGTTCGGTCTCAGGGTCCAGGGTTCGACGGATCGGCGGGAGCGGAGTAGATCTTGGCGTTCTGGGGGGAAGTTCTCGGATATCGGGGTAGTTCTTGTCGCGTTCGGGAAGCAGGACTTGGTTGGCGCCGGGGGCGCATCGGACTCTCCTTGGTCGCTGTCGCTCTTGTCGTCGCGAAGGTCTTGTCGGGTCCCATGGTGTCGGTCTTGCCGTTGCGAGGGTCTTGTCGATACCGCGCCATCGAGTCGGCCTTGGCGTCCGGGGGCGCATCCCTGGTGCTTCGTGAAGGAGAACTTGATGTTCCGAGAAGATCTTGGCCGAGGTCTTGAGCTCGTGATGAAGTACTCCAGGTTCCCGATACAGATGCGGTGGAGATCTTGAATCGACATCGGTGGTTTTCAAGTACCTTATTCTCTCTGGTCCTTACTCGTGCAGCAGGTCCATCTACACACACAAACGCCACCTCGAATCCAAGGGCCTGTTTTGAAACAACCTCTGACGCGGAAGGGACAAACATGAAGCATCTGCAACAACACTAAGGCACCAGGCCAAAACGAGGAGGAGGGAGCGGCCAGGTCTGCTGCTGTTCGAGGCGAGGCGGGAAGATGGGGACGGCTCGCAGGCGCACTGCTCGGGCTCGGAGGGAGACGGGGTCGGGCTGCCCACGGTGGGAGAGGTGGCGCGTCGGAGGCGCAGCCGGCGAGCACCAGAGGGGAAAGGCGCGGCGCGCACGAGGGGAGACGGCCGGAACTCGCAGCGGAGGTTGGAGGGGCGGCCGCGGCGAGCGAGGGCGGAGGCGGGGAAGGGCCTGGCGGCGAGCGGCGGCAGAGGATGGAGCAGGGGCGGCGCGGCAGGCGAGGTTGGTCCGAGGGCGGCGACCGCGGCGAGCGAGGGCGAAGGAGACGAACGGCGGAGGCGGGGCACGGGCGCGTCCGGGCGCCGGAGCGAGGAGGAGGACGCTGGCTAGAGGGAGAGGAGGACCGGCGAGGGTGGGCTGGCGCCGGAGTGGGAGGGTGGTGGTGGACGCAGTGAGAGAGAGGAGGCGCGCGCGTGGGGGGAACGCGGGGTCCCTGGCGAGGTGAGAGGAGGGAGAGGGGACGCCGGCCGGAGGGGAGAGAAAGCCGGGGTCGGGGTGGTGCCTGGCGGGGAAGAAGAACAGGGGCCGGGGCCGGTGCGGGGCGTGGGTGGGACGCGGGCGCGCGTGGTGTGCGCGTCTGGTCGGTGGTTGGGGTGGGGCCCAGGGAACAGGGGCTGAGTGGAGAGTGGGCAGGGGGTTGCTGGCGCGTGTGTAGTGCGTGTGTGCTGGGTTGGGGAGAGAGAGGAGAGAGAGAGGGGGTGGCCATGTGGCGGCTGCTGGTTGGAGGGGAGAGGGAGATAGGTGAGGTGGCTGCATGCCATTGGGTGGGGTGAGGTGGAGGGGGTGTGTGGGTAGAGTTTTAGGTGGTTTAGGACTATGGGTAGGACTGGTTGGTTGGACCGATTTAATTTTGGGTGGTCGTTCGGGTCGGGTCGGCCCGTTCGACTGCCCCCACTAAAAATAATTGTAATTTTTATTTGTTTTAAACATGGCTCCTGCAATTCGATAGACGACAAACAAAATATTCCGGAGACCCGGTTTTGGTTTTGAATAAAGATGGGGCGTTTGGAAAACAAAAACGGGTTTTCTGCAAATAGTTTTATGCAAGCAAATGCAAGATGATGACGATGCTCAAATGCAATGTGGCATGATGACATGAGCATGCGGTCATGATGATGCAATGCACAAAAACAACGCGATTTTCTAGTAGTGGTTTTTTGCGGGATGCCACAAAAGAGTGGGATCAATTTTCCCAACCTCAAACCCATGGTCTAGCAACAACTCTCTAAGATGCTCATACCACGTGCGTGGGGCTTGTTTGAGCCCATGGAGCGCCTTATCAAGCTTTTAGACATGGTTTGGGAAGTTGGGATCCTCGAACCCCGGGGGTTGCTTTACATAAACCAACTCAAGCAATGGACCATTTAGGAATGCAATTTATACATCCATTTGTTGCAATCTAAAGTTATGATGTGCTGCATAAGAAAGAAGAATACGAATGTACTCAAGGCGATCCACGGGAGAACCCTTGAGCTACCAATCGTGCCTTGTTCCTTGCAACAATATCATGCTCATCTTGCTTGTTCTTGAATATCCACTTGGTGCCTATAACATTGCGGCAATCTTTTGTCTTTTCAACTAACTTCCACAGTTTGTTTCTCTCAAAGTTGTTGAGCTCTTTATGCATTGCTTCTAGACAATCTGAATCCTCAAGAGCTTCCCATACTTTCTTTGGTTCCACCATGGATATATGTGCTTGATGCTCACCAAAATGCTTCAATTGAGCTCGAGTGGACATTCCTCTTCTTAAATCACCAAGAACATTCTCAAGTGTGTGATCTCTAATTTCCAACATCCTATCCACTCTATCTTTATGACGAGTTTCGATCTCCTTGTTATCTCTTGTGGGGATCTCTTCATCATTTTGGTCCTCGTCTTGAACATTATTTTGACCTAGATATTCACTGGGTTCATTCTCATCATCATGAGGCATAAATTGACCTTGGTCAAGATCAGGCACACTTCTGGACATGTGTTGAGATGATCTTCTGGCTGATTCTATAAATCTTCCTTGAACAATAGACTAAGCAGCGCTGGACAATCTAGAGAGTAGAGAATCCTCTTCATCCTGACTAGAAGTTTCTGCCTGATCAACTTGTTGAGGGTTCTCAGCATGTCTTTGGCTTGGGCCATCATTTTCCTCAATAACAGGTGCTTGTTGATTTTGTGAGGATAAGGGCTCCACTTGAGTAGAGCATTGTTCTTCCCCATCCGCCACAAGGGGTTCCTCAACGGGGCGGATGAATCCCGCACCCATTCTTCTTATGGCATCTCGAGGCATTTCATCATATACATCACAAACATCAACACGCCCCCTTTGGGGACCATCATATTCTTTGAAAACCACACTACAAGATTATATGACAACAAAAATACCCTCTAATGCTTTGGAATAGATTCTATAAGTGTGGGATTCAAGACCATAGCCTACAAAAATACCCTCTAATTCTTTGGAATCAAACTTGGAAAAATGAACACCCTTAATGCGATAGAAACACTTACAACCAAACACCCGGAAGTATGAAACATTGGGATTGTTACCAGTAAGAATTCCATATGGAGTCTTGATCAATTCTTTGCGCAGGTAGAGCCGGTTTGAAGCATGGCATGTGGTGGAGATTGCCTCATCCCAAAAGTTGTAGGGAGATTTAAACTCCGCCAACATGGACCTAGACATATCAATTAGAGTTTGGTTCTTCCTCTTAGCTACACCATTTTGTTGAGGGGTATATGCAGCGGAATATTAGTGTTTTATCCCCTCATCACTAAAAAATCCATTTAAGGTGTAGTTCTTGAATTCGGTGCCATTGTCACTCCTTATCACCATCACTAGGAGATTGTGTTGATGATGAACCATGTTGATAAAGTCGATGAAATTTTCTTGGGTCTCACTCTTCAACTTGAATAAGTATACCCACGTGTATATTAAATAGTCATCAACAATCACTGCACCAAGCAACATTTCTTCCCACCAAGACTTGCATGAGATGGAGGACCAAAGAGTTCCACATGAAGGAGCTCCAAGATCCTCTTGGACTTGATGTTCTTTGGCTTGTGGGGAGAATCACACATCTTTCCTTCAACACAAGCCCTGCACACATGATCTTTGGCAAAACAAACTTTTTCTTTTATTCCAATAATATGGATACTTTGCAAAGTTCTCATGTTGACATGGGCTAGACAGTGATGCCATAGCCAACCCACATTGGCCTTTCCTAATAAGCACATCACACTTGTAGTGGTTTTCCCCGAAAATTCCACCACATACAAGTCATTTTCGACGTACCCAACGAAAGCGACCTTTAGATACTTGCTCCACAATAGGACCACAGTATCATTATCAATAAAGATAGCAAAGCCCATCTTTCTAAGAGCACGGACTGAAAGTAAATTATATCCAAGGGTTTCAACAAGCATGATGTCCATGAGTGTGATATCTTGAGCAACCACAACCTTGCCAAAACCCAATACCTTAGACTTTGAATTGTCGGCATATGTCATGGTTATTTGATCATCATTTGGTCTCATATCCTTAATAATAGCTTTGCTTCCAGTCATATGACTTGTGCATACACTATAAAGCACCCACTTTGAAAGGATCGTATGGGCACCTAGAGGTAGGGTGAATAGGTGCTACTTCAATTTTTTTCTTTTTCAGGTTAAGGTTTGACAAGAAAGGTAAATTCTCTAGATAATGCAACTAAGGTGAATTTACCTATATGACAAAAAAGCACTAGCTAACACAACACTAAGCAAGAACAAGTAAGTAAAGTGCGGTAAAGGATAGAAGTAACCAAAGTGGAGGATGTGGAGACACAAGGATTTGTTTCCCGTAGTTCCTTCCTTTTGAGGGGAAGTACATCTACGTTTGGAGAGGGGTGGTTTCAAACCACCAGCGCCACGAGAGGCCTCCCTTGTTCTACGATGAATCTCACCCCAATGGGATCGATCCACCTTCCACTATATCGACAACCTTCGAGGTGTAAGCCGGCACCTTTACAACAAGTTCAGGGCACACATCCACAACTTAATTGGAGGCTCCCAAATACAAGCAAGTTATCAAGACAATCAAAGACAAGCTTGTAAGAACCAAATCTAGAACTAGGGTTTCCAAAGAAAACACTAGAGCAATGGGGGGCCTCAAATGAATGAGGGGGAAATGAAGATCTCTTTTGGTGAAGTAGTAGATCAAGGCCTCCTCCTTTGATTCTCCAAAGATCAACGACTTTGGATGGTGGAGTGAAGAGATCTTGGCGATTTGGTGGCTCAAATGGAGGTGGTAGTCTTCAATGCAACGAGCACTTTGTCCCAAGGTGGGTGAACGGGTATTTATACCCCTTGGAGGAATCTGCCTGTTGGTGTATTAAATGCACCGATACTTAAGCGGTAGTACCGGTCGCAAGCGGTACTACCGGTCAAGTACCATACCAGGTACCGGAAGAGCATCACTTGGTCGAGCCACCCACGGTCATGCCCGGTACTGCCCTGCGGTACAAGATAGATCCGTGAAATAACCCACATAGTCTCAACAAACTTAGCACTAGTAGTACCCAAATAGTTAGTACATAGAGTTCACACATAAATAGGAGTTCACACAGAAATAGGAGGAAATCAAAGTTCACAAGCAATTAAAAGATCCAAGTAAGACCAAGATTGTGACTTCACATGCAACACCCGCATGCCTAAGGTGCAACTTCTCCCCCTTTGGCATCAAGACGCCAAAAGGGACAAGTTCTAGACTAAAGCCCTGACAGTCAATCCTCCTCATCATCATCAAAGTCCTCCTTATCATAGGTGGGTGGAGCGCGGTGTGAGGAAGAGACATCATCATCCCAGTGGTTGTGCTTGGAGATCCATTGGTCTTCAGGGGTGATGTTGGTCTCGAAACCCACAGAGATGGTCAATCCTTGAGCTTCCATCAAGTCCTTCTGCCGAGCACAAGCCTTCTTGGCATACACATGATCCTCATGCATGTGCTTCTGATTGTCAACTTGGAAGCAAAAGATATTCTTGAGTTTGGCCTCCATCCTCTTGGCCCAAGATGGCTGGGCATTTCTTGGGCCGGGAGACAACAAAATCTGCATCACGACCATTGTCAGCATCCTCAGAATCAGCCTCAATCACATTCCCTTCTTCATCCACCTCCTCACCCTTCACATTGCGAGGCTTAGAATGTTTCTTGAGCTTGAGTGCCTTGGGCCTATGCACAATGAGAGGACGAGTGGATAGAGTCCTGGCAATGGGAGGGCACTTGGCAACAATGAGAGCCATGATGTAGGGAGCAAATGGCGGAACCCTCCGAGAGTGAGCAGCAACAACCATCTCATTCCATATATAATCCGACACATCAAGAGCAGTGCTGGAGTCGCGGTTGAGGAAGGTGTTGAACAACAAATCAACAGAAAATCCGTGAATCTCATCCTTGTTGCCCGCACGAGGAGCAATGGTCTCACGGAAGATGCAGTGGAGAATATCATATGTGGTGAGAAGATCCTTGATCTTGCCTGGAATACCGTGGCCCTGGATATAAAGAGGTGCAAGAACATCCTTCTTGGAGGGGTTCTCTCGCAAGTGACAGCGGAAACCACAAGGAGTGTCCCGACCACGATCTTCATACCCCAGAATTTCAGCAAATTCTGCAAGAGTGGCCTCCTTGATTGCACCTTGAGTCATCCAAGCGATTTTCCGAGTGCGGCCAATGGAGAAATGAGCAGTGGCATAGAACTGGGCAATGAGAAGAGGCTTATAGTCATGCTGAAACTCCATGATGGGGAACAAGCCAAGGTTAGAGCATATTTCTTTAGCTTCAGCAAAATAATCAAGGTTCTTGCTGGGGTGTTCCATATCAATCCATACCTGCGGCACAACCATCTGAATATTTGTCATAAGGACTGCATGGTAAACACGCTCTTGGAAGGCATTGTAGAACAAGCTGTCTTCCCTACCCTCATCATGGTTGCGGACATAGGGATTGTCAATCCTCAAAGAGCGGAACTCAGCATCATATATGTCAGATAGTTTACTTGGCCCTGATGGCCCTGAGCTGCAACTCTTGGTGCACCCCGAGGAAGGGGGAGCACTGCCACGACCAACAGACCGCTTGGTGACCCCCTCACGACCCCCACGGCCACCTCGATAAACAGGGATCTTTGTATGACGCCTGGGCTAAGGCATGACTTCTTCCTCAGACTCTTTCTCTTCCTCAACAATCTCACGACTTGCTTTGGAGCGCTTATGCGCACCCCTAGAACCACCTGCATCTGTGACAGCAAGAGGGAGAACATCAGGAAGGTAAGGGAACAAGAACTAAAAAGGAACAAAGAAGAATCCATGGTTTAGTAAATATGTTGCGGTCAGTTGGGACCGGTACTGGCAACCGGTAGTACCTCTTGCAAGTGGTAGTACCGTAAAATTTTCCGGTACTACCGGTCGAGCGGTACGGGAACAGCAATGGTAGAGCACGGTCCAAAGGTGGCCTCAACAATCTATAAAACATTGATTCTACTAAGTAACAAGGAATGTATGGCAGTACAACCCCAAAGCAAGCTATTTTCTCCAAGAATCTAAGCAAACCTAGATCCTACGAAGAAATCAAGAGTGAGAAAAGGGGGGACGGTTGCACTGGGATCCATGGCGATGGAGAAGGACCGGGAGCCTGCAAGGAATCCGAATCCAAGGAGGATCCGGGGAAAGGAGGAGCGGCGAGGCTCCGGTGGCGTCAAGATCTCCGGCGGCGGCGGTTTATGTCGGGAGGATAATGAGGCACTGAAAGGTGCCTCCCCCCTGCGCCTCCAATATATACCAGGAAAACGCCGACCGGTAGTACCGGATATACAAGCGGTAGTACTGGTCCTGGAGAAGACTCCAGGACACGCCCTGGGAACTACCCAGGTCCGGTAGTACCACCCCTAATCCGGTAGTACCGGTTCCATCTAAATCCAAAGCCAAGGATAATTGAGTGGTTCTTGTGCAGAATAGAGGAGGGTTTGATCTAGGGGGTTGAATGTCTTGGGTTGAGATCGACAAACTGTGTGAAGCACATGCACCCTCAAATAAGGGAAAAACATACGAAGAGCCAACCGAGAGTGCATGACCTTAAAACAAACAACAACTCAAAAATGACAAAAATGAGTAAGCACCAACCTCTCGGATGAGAGAGGGTGGTGGCCTAGGCCACCATATTTGAGTATACTCGGCTTGGCACCACGAAGATATATCTTGAGTCCATTACCTAAACTCATCATTTGAGGTCACATATCACAAAATGATATTAAGAGGAATGATTTTTATCGCTTTGGGCATAATGGGGGGAGGGATAGTCCAATCAATTAGGACCGCACTCCCCCTATATCCATGCCTACACCTAAACCAAATACGGGTCAAGTCATAGGTGAGAAGGCAAGATGATCAAGTCAAGCTCCTTGAAACTATGATATTTAGTTCATTCCTCAAATAGCAAAACCTTGATTCATCAAGTGGCTTCGTGAAGATGTCGGCAAGTTGGTCTTTGGTTGACATATATGATAGATCAATATCACCTCGAGCAACATGATCTCTAATGAAGTGATGGCAAATCTCAATATGCTTTGTCCTTGTGTGATCCACGGGGTTGTAGGCAATCTTGATAGCACTTTCATTGTCACATACAAGATGCACTTTGTCACAATGGACATCGTATTCCTTTAAAGTTTGCCTCATCCATAGCAATTGGGTGCAAGCACTAGCAGCTGCCACATACTCGGCTTCGGCGGTGGAGAGAGATATACAATTTTGCTTCTTAGAAGACCAACATACCAAGGACCTACCAAGGAATTGGCAAGCCCCGGATGTTGATTTTCTATCATCTTTATCACCCGCCCAATCCAAATCCGTGTATCCACAAAGAGCAAATGTTGACCCTTGAGGATACCAAAGACCATAAAATGGGGTATGAACTAAATATCGAAAGATTCTCTTGACCGCCATTAAATGGCTTTCTTTAGGAGCCGCTTGATATCTTGCACACACACACCTACACTCAACACAATATCAGGTCTAGATGCACAAAGCTAAATCAAAGAACCAATCATGGACCGGTATAACGTTTGATCCACATCTTTGCCATTTGGATTTTGTTCTAGATGAGTCTTTGTAGCCATGGGAGTAGGAGCTCCATTTAGATCTTGCATATTGAATCTCTTGAGCATCTCTTGAGTATACTTGGCTTGGTTGAAGAATATCCCTCCTCTAACTTGCTTGATCTCAAAACCAAGAAATACTCTCAACTCCCCCATCATAGACATCCGGAACCTACTAGTCATAAGCTTTGAGAGTTCATCATTAAAAGCTTTGTTAGATGAGCCAAAGATAATATCATCAACATATATTTGGAATACAAAAAGCTCCCCATTGACCTTCTTAGTAAAAAGAGTGGGATCGATTTTCCCAACCTCAAAACTACGGTTAAACAACAACTCTCTAAGGTGCTCATACCACGTGCGTGGGGCTTGCTTGAGCTCATAGAGCGCCTTATCAAGTTTGTAGACATGGTTTGGAAAGTTGGGATCCTCAAATCCGGGGGGTTGCTTTACATATACCAACTCATTTAATGGACCATTAAGAAATGCACTTTCTACATCCATTTGTTGCAACTTAAAGTTATGATGTGCCGCATAATCAAGAAGGATACGGATGGACTCAAGGCGAGCCACGGGTGCATATGTCTCTCCATAATCAATTCCTTCAATTTGAGAGAACCCTTGTGCAACCAATCTTGCCTTGTTCCTTACTATAATCCCATGCTCATCTTGCTTGTTCTTGAATATCCACTTTCTGCCTATAACATTGCGGCAATCCTTAGGCTTCTCAACTAACTTCCATACTTTGTTTATCTGAAAGTTGTTGAGCTCTTTGTGCATAGCTTCCAACCAATCCGAATCTTCAAGAGCTTCCCACACTTTCTTTGGTTCAATCATGGAGATGTGTTCTTGGTGTTCACTGAACCTCTTCAATTGTTCTCTTGTGGAAATGCCTTTCATTAGGTCACCCACCACATTTTGTAGAGAGTGGTCTCTTAATTCCAACTTTGTCTCCTTTCTAGCTTCACGACGAGCGTGGATCTCCTCGTTGTTTCTTGGGGGACCCTCTTCATCATTTTGGTCCTCGTCTTGACCATCAATTTGACCTTGATCATCATGGGAATTATTCTCTTCATTAAGAGGCAAAGATTGACCTTGGTCTTGATCAATCACTCTTCTAGCATCGATTTGAGCTTGTCTCAAGGAAGTTTGTACATATCTTCCTTGAACAATTGACTTGGCACCACTTGACATCCTGGAGAATGAATCAAGATCCCCTTGGCTAGAGTTGTCACTTTGATCAACATGTTGAGGGTCCACATCTTGTCTTTGGCTTGAGTCATTGTCCTAATCGGTGGATGGAGCTTGTTGATGATGTGAAGATGAGGGCTCCACTTGAGTGGAGCATAGTTCTTATCAATCCGCCATAAGGGGTTCCTCAACGGGGCGGATATATCCCACACCCATTCTTCCTATGGCATCTTGAGGCATTTCATCATCTGCATCACAAGCATCAACACGCCCCCCTTGGGGACCATCATATTCTTCAAAGGTCACACTACAAGATTCTATGACGGCTCCGGATAGCTTATCATAGATTCTATAAGTGTGAGATTCGAGACCATAGCCAACAAAAATACCCTCTAATGCTTTAGACTCGAATTTGGACAAACGAACACCTTTTATGAGATAGAAACACTTACAACCAAACACCCGGAAGTAAGATATGTTGGGATTGTTACCGGTAAGTATTTCATATGGAGTCTTGTTGATTTCTTTGCGGAGGTAGAGCCGGTTTGATGCATGGTAAGAGGTGGAGATGGCTTCGGCCCAAAAGTTGTATGGATATTTTAACTCCGCCAACATGGTCCTAGCCATCTCAATAAGAGTCCGGTTCTTCCTATTGGCCACACCATTTTTTTGAGGGGTATATGCAGCGGAATATTGGTGTTTTATCCCCTCATCACTAAGGAAATCATTCAAGGTGTAGTTCTTGAACTCGGTGCCGTTGTCACTTATTATAATCAACACAGGAAGATTGTATTGACGTTGAACCATGTTGATGAAGTCGATGAAGGTCTTTTGGGTCTCACAATTTAACTTGAAGAAATATACCCATGAGTATCTTGAAAAGTCATCAACAATCACCAAACAATATTTCTTCCCACTAAGACTTGCATGATAAGGAGGACCAAAGAGGTCCACATGAAGGAGCTCCAAGATCTTGGTGGACTTGATGCGGTTCTTTGGCTTGTGGGGAGCATCATGCATTTTTCCTAGAACACAAGCCCTGCAAACACGATATTTGGCAAAGGAAACATTTTCTTTTAGTCCAACAATATGGCCCTCCTTGTGGAGACTTTGCAAAGTTCTCATATTGACATGGGCTAGTCGGCGATGCCATAACCAACCCACATCAGCCTTTCGAATAATCACATCACACTTGTAGTGGTTTGCCCCGAAAAGTCCACCACATACAAGTCATGTTCGACGTACCCAACGAAAGCGACCTTGAGAGACTTGCTCCACATGAGGACCACAATATCATTATCAATAAAGACGGCAAAGCCCATCTTTCCAAGAGCACATACTGAAAGTAAATTGAATCCAAGGGTCTCAACAAGCATGACGTTCACGAGTGTAATGTCGTGAGCAACCACTACCTTGCCGAAACCCATTACCTTAGACTTTGACTTGTCATCACATGTGACGGTGATTTGATCATCATTTGGCTTTAAGTACTTGACAATAGACGAGCTTCCGGTCATATGACTTGTGCAACCACTATCAAGCACCCACTTTCATCCTCCGGAAGCATAAGTCTACAAAAGATCAAGCTAATTTTTAGGTACCCATTTTTCAATGGGTCCTATTTTGTTAGTGACAAGGGTCTTGGGGACCCAAATAGACCAAGCAATATAACCATCATATGGGCCAACATATTGTGCATACACATCACCATAATAATCACACATAAGAACATAGTGAGGGTTAGCACTTCCCGCAAAGTCATCATGAGACATAGTTTTACCACTTGTGGTCTTACTATCCACAATGTTCTTGTTTCTCTCTTCTGCGGGTTTTGCCTTCTTCTTCTTGTTGTTCTTCTTCTTGGCTTACTCAAAAGGTCATCAATGGAGTTGTTACCTTGTGGAAATGTGTCCTTGGCTAGATCCCCCTTCAACCTAGCATTTTCTTCAAGAATAGTTGTACTACTAGATGGAATGAAGTTACTAGGTGAAGAAATATTGGCCAATTGAGTTTGAAGCATTTCATGGGACTTTGTGAGTAACAAGAGTTCACTTTCCAAGGCCTTGTGAGCCTTGTCAAGCAACCTAAAGTCCTCGGCAAGTTTTTCATGAACCACACCAAACTCAATCTTGTCCTTTTTAGCACTTTTGCATTTAGCAATAGCATGATCACGTTCTTTGATGAGTCTATTAACAATAATGTCATTGGCCTCATCAATCCCTTCAAGTTTTAGTTCAAGGGACATCCTAGTCTCTTATTCTTATTATAAAGCATTGTTTAAGGCCTCTAGCTCAATCATGTGTTCATGCCCAAGTTTACACCTTACATCTAGAAGTTCTTGTGTGTGGGAAAGTTGATCTAAGATGTTCCCAAAATGTGTCTTAGCATCCCCTTGTAGGTTAGTCATAAATTCATCGAAAGCAATTAATTCCCTTTTTACATCAAGAGACATCTCATCATCACTTTCATCATGAGTTAAGGGAGTGGAGTGAGATGATGAGGATACCTCCATTCCTCTTGCCATAAGGCAAGTGACGTTCTTTATGGGAGCATTCTCATTTGGAGAATCGAAGAGTGAGAATGTCGGAGTAGAAGTAGTGTCTAGAGCTGCCACACCATTAGAAGTTTCCTCTTCCTCATCTTCATTGTCGGAGGAGTACCTCTTCCTCATCTTCATTGTCGGAGGAGTATTCTTCATGAGTGATCAACACAATTTCTGCCGACTTCTTGTTGATGGGAATCTTCTTGATGAAGGGTTTCTTGTAAGGTTCTTTGGGAGTATTCTTCAACACAAGCTTACCCCCATGATCTTCTCTCTTCTCATAGGGGCAACTCGCCACAAAGTGATAGCGGTCACCACAATTGAAGCAAGTTCTCAATCTAGTGGTATTTTATCTTTTCCCATTTGGGTTGCTTCTTCGTTGCATTTCCATCTTGGCCTTGGCAGGGTTCTTCCAAAAGTTCTTTGCATAGAAGGCCATATATTGACTATGAGAAATCTTGACATCATCGGGGTGGTCCATGGAGAGGCCTTCATCACTATCATCTTCATCCCCATGTTCCACATCTTTGGCCTTTAAAGCAACGTTGACAACATTGCTCATACCAAGGGAACGAGCTCGGGCATCTTTGGCATTCTTGGCAGCAACCTTGAAAGAGGCCATCTCTTGCATAACTTCATTGGAGGTCATGAGATGGTATTTGTGTCTTCCTTGTAGGCTCTTCAAGTCGGTGGGATCAAAGGTAATGAGTGCACTCACATATTTCCTCTTTATCCAAGTATCATCCACATGTGAGGCACCCACATTTCTGAAAGTGGTAGCGGTGGTCTTGAGCCTACGATACATGTCTTCATGATCTTCACCTTCCTTCATGTAGAAGCCTTCAGATTCATTGCTTAGTGCATCATACCGGTTCCTCCTCATGCTCTCATTCCCAAGAAACAACACCGTGAGAGCATCCCAAGCTTCCTTGGCGATGTTGAGGTGCTCAATGTGTGGGTAATCAAAGCGGTGGCATTGAGTTGACTATTGACAACTTCTATTCTTGTCAAGTTGTTTGGATCCCCAATATAGAGTCCTTGTTCGATGATGTTCCAAAGTTCAATGCAAGAGTCATGCACATGAGTTTCCATTAGAGATTGCCATTGAGCAAAAGTAGTAGATGCTTCAAGCTCAGGTGGGTCACCTCTATTGTTTACATGAGGGTGAGGGATTGGAGGGTCGGGAGAGTACCATGAATCACGGTGCTCACCTTTCCCACCATCATTTTGTGTGGAGGAATTAGTGTTGTCTTGTTTACCCCCCCCCCTCTGCCATACCTTCAGGTGATGCCGGAGCATTACCCTTAGGTATCACAGATGGAGGATCCTCTTGAGGAGAAGGGGATGATGAGCCATCTTTATCTTTAATAAGTTGCTCAAGTAACTTGTGCAATTGTTTGATCTCGTTGCCCAAGGTGGAGCTCTATCTTGCTTCCAAGTTATTGAGATCATCCATGGTCACCTAGTGGATGGACTCACCATCACCTTCCCCTACTTTGCTACCCATATACTCTTAGGCGGTAAAGCCCGAACAAAGAGCCGAGGCTCTGGTACCAATTGAAAGGATCGTATGGGCACCTAGAGGGGGGTGAATAGGTGCTACTTAAATTTTTTTCTTTTTCAAGTTAAGGTTTGACAAGAAAGGTAAATTCTCTAGATAATGCAACTAGGTGAATTTACCTATATGACAAACAACCACTAGCTAACACAACACTAAGCAAGAACAAGTAAGTAGAGTGCGGTAAAGGACAGAAGTAACCAAAGTGGAGGACACGGAGACACAAGGATTTGTTTCCCGTAGTTCCTTCCTTTTGAGGGGAAGTACGTATACATTTGGAGAGGGGGTGGTTTCAAACCACCAATGCCACGAGAGGCCTCCCTTGTTCTCCGATGAATCTCACCCCAACGGGATCGATCCACCTTCCACTATATTGGCAACCTTCGAGGTGGAAGCCGACACCTTTACAACAAGTTTGGGGCACACATCCACAACTTAATTGGAGGCTCCCAAATACAAGCAAGCTGTCAAGACAATCAAAGACAAGCTTGTAAGAACCAAATCTAGAACTAGGGTTTCCAAAGAAAACACTAGAGCAATGGGGGCCCTCAAATGAATGAGGGGGAAATGAAGATATCTTTTGGTGAAGTAGTAGATCAAGGCCTCCTCCTTCGATTTTCCAAAGATCAATGACTTTGGATGGTGGAGTGAAGAGATCTTGAAGATTTGGTGGCTCAAATGGAGGTGGTAGTCTTCAATGCAACGAGCACTTTGTCCCAAGGTAGGTGAAGGGGTATTTATACCCCTTGGAGGAATCTGCCCGTTGGTGTATTAAATGCACCGGTAATACCGATACTCAAGCGGTAGTACCGGTCGCAAGCGATACTACCGGACCAGGTACCGGAAGAGCATCACTTGGTCGAGCCACCCACGGTCATGCCCGGTACTGCCCTGTGGTACAACCCCCAAGCGGTAGTACCGGTCAGAGGACGCGGTACTACCGGTCAGGGCGGTAGTACTGGTCCCAAGTACCGGTTGGTACCGAGCGAACAGGGAAGGCCTAGCCCTTCCTCAGCATTGCCCGATACTGCTGAGCGGCACTATCGTGTCCAAGCGGTAGTACCGCTTACCACAAGCGGTACTACCGGTTGGAGCGGTAGTGCCGCTCCGCGGTACCGAGTGGTGCTGAGAAAATTCGAGGCCAGCCCAACATGCTCGGGTCCAAACGGTACAAAGGAGCGGTAGTACCGGTGCTAAGCGCTAGTACCGGTTGTAACTTTCAGTACTACCGGTCAGCACAGAAGACATTTGGCAAGGGCAACTATGAGCAACTCAATCTTTGTGCCACGACCTAGAAAACCTGAGATGCACTTAGCGCACGATTAAACCGATAGGTGTGTTGTTATCAAACATCAAAATCACAAGGATAGGAAATGCTCTTTCACACTTTGACCCTCCGGAAGCATAGTTCTGCAAGAGATCAAACTAGTTTTTAGGTACCCATTTTTCAATGGGTCCTCTTTTGTTAGAAACAAGGGTGTTGGAAACCCAAATAGACCAAGAAATATAACCATCAAGCGGGCCAACATATTGTGCATAAACATCACCATAATAATCACGCATTAAGACATAGTGAGGGTTAGCACTCCCCGCGAAATCATCATGTGAGATAGTTTTGCCACTTGTGGTCTTACTACCCACAATGGTCTTGTCTTTTGCTTGTGTGGGCGTGGCCTTCTTATTCTTATTGTTCTTCTTCTTGGCTTTGGATGCAAATCCAATGCCCCCTTTCTCCTTATTTAACCTTTGCTTACTCAAAAGATCATCAATATACTTGTTTCCTTTGGGAAAGGTGGCATTAGCAAGCTCCCCCTTCAACCTAGCATTTTCTTCAAGTGTATTTGTACTACTAGAAGGAATGAAAGTACTAGGTGAAGCAATATTAGTCAATTGAGTTTGAAGTTTTTCATGTGACTTAGTGGGTAATAAGAGTTCGCTCTCCAAGGCCTTGTGAGCCTTGTCAAGCTTCCTAAAGTCCTCGACAAGTTTTTCATGAACAACACCAAACTCAATCTTGTCCTTTTAGCCTTTTTGTACTTGGCAATGGCATGATCACGTTCCTATATGAGTTTATTAATAATTTGATTATTTGCCTCTTCTAGGCCTTCAAGTTTCTATTCAAGAGACACCCTGGTCTTTTGCTCTTCTTCTAGAGCATTATTTAAAGCATCCATCTCACTAATATGCTCTCTCCTAAGTTTACATCTTTCATCAAGAAGCTCTTCTGTGTGAGAAATTTGATTTAAGAGGTTCACAAAATGCATCTTGTGCTCCCTTGCAAGTCAGTAATAAAAACATCAAAAGCAACTAATTCCTCTTTGACCTCAAGAGATATCTCCTCATCAAGTTCATCATCAATCAAAGAAGAGGGGCGAGGAGATGATAATACCTTCGTTCCTCTTGCCATAAGGCAAGTGATGTTCTTGTTGGAGATATTCTCATTTGTAGAGTCGAATAGGGAGAAAGTGGGATTAGATGTAGTGGCAAGAGCAACCACGCCACTTGATGTTTCCTCTTCATCATCTTCATTGTCAGAGGATAATTCTTCATGTGTTATCAAGACAATTTCACCCGTCTTCTTGTTGGTGGGATTCTTCTTGATGAAGGGCTTATTGAAGGGAGCCTTGGAGTTTTTCTTTAACACAAGTTTACCCCCATGATATTCTATTTTCTCATAGGGACAACTGACAACAAAATGGCAGCAGTCACCACAATTGAAGCAAGTTCTCAATTTTGAGCCATTGTCTCTTCTCCCATTTGGGTTGCTTCTTTGTTGCATCTCCATCTTGGCCTTGGCGGGGTATTTCCAAAAGTTTCTTGCATAGAAGGCCATATACTCACCATGAGCAACCTTGACATGATCCGGGTGGCTCATAGAAAAGCCTTCATCACTCTCTTCTTCATCCACATACTCCACAACTTTGGCCTTTAAGGAAAGGTTGATGACATTTCTCATTCAAAGAGCTCGAGCATGAGCATCTTTGGCAGCAACCTTGAAAGCGTCCATCTCTTCCATAACTTCATTGGAGGTCATGATATGGTAGTTGTGTATTCCTTCTAGACTCTTCAGGTTAGTGGGCTCAAAGGGCATGAGTGCACTCACATATTTACTTTTTATCCAAGCATCATCCACATGTGAGGCACCAACATTCCTAAAGGCGGTGACAGTGGACTTGAGCCTTCGATGCATGTCTTCATGATCTTCACCATATCCTTCATATAGAAGACTTCGGCTTCATTGCTTAGTGCATCATACCGGTTTCTTCTCATGCTCTCATTTCCAACATATAACTCAGTGAGAGCATCCCAAGCTTCCTTGGCGGTGTTGACGTGTTCAATGTGAGGGTAATCTTTTGTACCCAAACCTTGTTGAATCATGTGCAATGCGGTGGCATTGAGTTGGCTATTGACAACTTCTCTTCTGGTCAAGTTGATTGGATCCAGAATTCGGAGTCCTTCTTCAATGATATTCAACAATTCAATGCAAGAGCTGCGCACATGAGATTTCATTAATGATTGCCATTGAGCAAAGGAAGTTGCATCTAGATTAGGTGGGTCACCTCTATTGTTTATATGTGGGTGAGGGATATGTGGGTCGGGAGAGTACCAATTGGTAACCTCATGGTGATCTACCTTCCCATCATCCTTTTTAGTGGAGGGATTAGTGTTTTCATGGCTATCCCCCACCACCACTACCGTGGATGATGCCGAGGCATTCACCTTTGGTAGTGGTGGAGGTTCCTCTCGAGGAGGAGGAGGTGGTGAAGAAAATTTATCTTTAACAAGTTTCTCAACTAGGTCACGCAATTGTTTGATTTCGTTGCCCCGGGATGAGCTCAAGCTTGTTTCCGAATTCTTGAGATCCTCCGTGGACACCGTGTTACTAGTCTCACCACCATCTTCTCCTAATTGTCTACCCATTTACTCTTAGGAGGTAAAGCCCGAATAAATAGCTGAGGCTCTGATACCAATTGAAAGGATCGTCTGGGCACCTAGAGGAGGGGGTGAATAGGTGCTACTTCAAATTTTACTCTTTTTTGAATCAGGGTTTGACACAAAAGGTAAATTCTCTAGATTATGCAACTATGGTGAATTTACCTATATGTCAACCTAGCACAACACTAAGCAAGAACAAGATAAGTAAAGTGCAGTAAAGGATAGAAGTAACCAAAGTGGAGCACGCAGAGATACAAGGATTTGTTTCCCGCAGCTCCTTCCTTTTGAGGGAAAGTACGTCTGCGTTTGGAGAGGGGTGGTTTCAAACCACCAATGCCACGAGAGGCCTCCCATGTTCTCCGATGAACCTACCCCAAATGGTTCGATTCACCTCTTCCACTATATTGGCAACCTTCAAGGTAGTATCCGACACCTTTACAACAAGTTCGAGGCACACATCCACAACTGAATTGGAGTCTCCCGAATACAAGCAAGCTGTCAAAAAATCAGACAAGCTTGTAAGAACCAAATTAAGAGCTAGGGTTTCCAAAGAAACACTAGAGGAAGGGACCCTCAAGTGAATGAGGGGGAAATGAAGATCTCTCTTGGTGAAGCTATAGATCAAGGCCTCCTCCTTCGATTCTCCAAAGATCAATGACTTTGGATGGTTGGATGAAGAGATCTTGTTGATTTGGTGGCTCAAATGGTGTTGGAGTACTTGACTGGGTCGAGCAGTTGGAGGAAGGGGATGAGGTCACCTATTTATAGGCCCACTCACTCTGAACCGTTTCCTGACCGTTGGGAAAATTGTCACACTGGAGACTCCGACCCATCTCCGGTCAGTCTCCGGACCACCATTCTGAGTGTCCCAACTGACTTGTAGAAACCTCTTCTGGATACTCTTCAAAGACATCGGTCTCTTGTACACCGTAGACTCTGGTCTTTCCACACCGGAGACTCTGGTCTGAGTGAACGCACCGGAGACTCTGGTCTGTCTCTGGTTCATCTCCGGACCCCCATACAGACTGTCCCAGACAAGTTTCTAGAGGGCCTTCCGGAGAATTTTGGGGAACTCCGGAAAACACCAGAGACTCTGGTGTTTTCACACCGGAGACTCTGGTCTGGAATACCCTGAAATATGTAGTTTCTTGCCAGGACAATTTCACAGGGCAAAGACCTTTTCCCTTTTCATTATTTCATCCTGTAGACATTAACACACTGTAAAATGATTTACAAGTTGTTAACAAACACCAAAACTGATTAAGACAATAAATGTCATTTCTGTAATACTTGCTTTGACAATCTCCGATGGGTTTGTATAAATTTGATAGAAATATGTATCATTTGAATCAAAATTGATACTCCCTCCGATTCATATTACCTGTCGTTGAAATGGATGTATCTAGCACTAAAACATGTCTAGATACATCTATTTTCAGTGACAAGTAGTAATATGGATTGGAGGGATATGCTCTAAAGCTGATTCGTAAGTAGTACTCCCTCTGACCCAAATTAGGTTATTTAGATTTGTCTAGATTCGATTGTACCTAGACATGAATTAGTATTATATTCATCTGTATCTTGACGAATTTGAGTCAACTAATTTGGATCAGAGGGAGTAGTACTTTCTTTGACAGATCGCCTCTTTGGAGAAGAAGAATGCGGCGTCAAGAAGAATGGGGAATGGATGCTGCCATCAACGCTGCAAGTCTACATGGTAGCCATGATGGCAGCGACAGAACGGTCAAAACTGATAGGGCCCTAACTTGACTCCCTAGGCATTTGGCACGCCAACTATGGGCAGCTAGATCCAATGGAAAGCAACTCGGTCCCCTCAATGCATTCTCTTGACAACTTTGGAACCGCAAAGTTACTAAATTAGCAGGAACTCACAACCATCCATTGAATAATAATTCTACTCTCTAAATTAGCTATCTATTCCACTAATCATTACATGTGCCACCTTCACCACAAACCCATACTGTAACTACTAGGACGGGGATGACAACTACTAAAACTGCCCACATGAATCTACTATTCTCCCCCCTTCACTTGAAGTTCATATTTTATATTTTCTACCACTTGATCAAATACGGCAAGATCAGCCTCAAGTGTCAACTTCTCTTTGCGAATAAGATCTGAATTCTTTTTTTTCTCGACAGTACGCTTCAGCTTGAATATCAATGGGTTTTTATGGGCCAATTCATCACCAAAATTAGCAACCATCTCCTCCAAATCCATCCTCTAGCTAGACCACTAGGTTGATTCATCTTGGTATGCAATGTATCATGGATCATGGGCCTGCATAGCACACTGTAACAATCCCAAAACAAACCCAATTAAAATCATTCTGATAGGCCATGGCGGCACTACAAATTCAATGGCAGTACAAAGAGAAGGAGCTACCCGCACTTCCGATGTGGTAGGAGAAGGAGAATGTGGCCACGACATGATCGAATACTCACCCTCGTCGGTGTACCCGCTACGACCAGACATTGAAGATTAATTTGTGCCTACAACATCGAGGAAATTACAGGAACCTAATCGATTAGGGTGGGTGGAGCAGGAGCGAAGGTCTTACCAAGCACTACTAGCAATTGCTGTGACCGTTCGTCGAGCTATGACGGCGGAACAAAATATCGGTCGTCGTGGGCAGCAGACCTGCCTACAGTCGGCACTGCCTCAATGTACAATGCGTGTGGACGAAACAGGTGCTGGAGCCGTGGTTGAGGTGCAACGCGACAGTCCGTCTGACGCTGCTATAGGACGAAGCCAACGACACGCCGATGATGGTTGCTCTGTCTACCGGTGGGATAGGAGCTGCTTGGGGCTGGGGGCTAGGAGCGGATGAGAGAGAGAGCCGACCGCACGTGTCATACATGACTCCACTTGTCAATATTTGGGGGATTAGCTGCTTTGGGATTTTTTTATATTTGTAATTTTGCATATCTGTCAAACTTTATCTTTGAAATTTTCATATTTGTCACATGACCACCACATGTCAGTGACACACAAAATGGCAAATATGCAAGTTGCAAAGCAAAATATGGAAAATATGCAAATCCCCCCTCCAACCCCACATGACGCCCCCATCAGTCATTGGCTTCGATGGCCCCCCAGTACGGCCCCACATGACGGCCCCATTATTTATTCGCTTCGATGTCCCCATAGAACAACCCCACTTGTCATTGGCCGCACCGGCCACACAATTAGGAAAAAAGCGGCCCACAAGTCAGCGAGAGATGGATGGCAGGTCCGACGTGTATCCTGGCCCCACCCGTCAGCATGTAACGGCCATGGAAGGACCTGCCCCAACGCGTTCCCACCGGTCGACATGTAACGGTCACGCCTTCGACCTGATGGAATCCCTTCGTCCAAGCGCCTGCGAGGGTTTCATAATATAGGGAGGGGAAAAGTGAGGAAACGTTAAGAGGTTGAGAAAAGTGAGTACAACTAACGAACCAAGGGCACGAAAATAGAAATACCATTATTATTTAGGATTGGTGTTAATTAGGTTTAGAATAATTAGTGTTATTGAGAGTTTTATTTAGTGAATTGTAATAGATAGGTGAATTCTAATAAATAGATGATTTTATTTTAGAGTTTAGATTTTATTTTTTATTGAGAGTTTTAATTAGTGAATTCATAGGATTTTCTCTGTAATAATTTAGCGAATGTTACTTTTCTGTTATTCTTTGTAATAATTTCAGTTTTAATTTTATAAAAATTTATAAACTTGTATATTTTATAGAATATTCTCTATTTATCAGGAAAAAATGAATAATATACGAAAATGTCCAGAAAAATGAGATCTACATTATAGAATCAAATCATGCATCATTGCAACAATTATAATGATCGCGTTAGTAGAGCACTAAAACAACCCTCTCATATGCATATGGGGTTTCGGGGAATGCTCTACTTAGAGCATCCCAATTGTAATATTCTTTTATTTTAATGCAAAATTGTTTTATATTTCTTATGTATTAGTTAAACTATGAACGGTAGAGACGGTGAACAACACTTGTTGGTCATGATACATGATGGTAGAGGTTATTACGCTAGTGCAGACGATAGTTGAGATGATCTCTCACAATATCTTAACTTGTCTGGTGATGGAGCAAACGGCGGTGGAGACGAAGATTGTGATGACGCCTTAACAATGTTCGGTAAGGTATATAAAACCTCTGCTGATTACTAGTACATGCATTAATTGATTTATATATATATGTATATTAATGAATGTTTCTGCTCTTTGACCTACGCATCGGGCCAATCTTCTAAAAGGAAAGGAGGCCCGACCAGAAAGTTGGCCAATGGTGCGCGTCTCACAATTGAATCAGTCTCTGAGCTAGGCTAACCGTTGGATCCCAAAGAGAACGCATCTGCATTTTTACATCAATGCATAGTGATTGTTAGGGACACCATCCTGATCACCACCCGAGATTAGAATAATCCAGGAAAAAAGGATCAAGTTGGATCTAGTTTTGTCGACGATAGAGCCGAAGATTGTTTTTGGAATTCGCTCATGACATATTTCACCCTACCAGTCTCTGAAACTGATGATCTCAGACAGGCACATGCATTGAAAGTCAAGGCATGGGCTCTTATGACCACACAATTTCAGAGTTGGAAGAAAAGATTATACTGAGATTATGTCAATGAAAGAAAAGCTCTAGAATTCACCGGCACACTAGAAAATCAACGGGATAACCGGGTCGCATTTGTGGAGTACAAGTATTCAGAAGAAGCTAAGGAAAGGTTGAAAAAGAATAAGATAAATGCTTTGAAAAAGAAATATCACCACAATATGGAGACATGTGGCTACAAGAGTGCCATGCCTAAGTGGGAAGAAACTGAAGCCGCCTTGCATGCTAAAGGGATCACTCTAGCTACACAAGATTAGCTCTTGAGGTCAAGAAATTGGTTACTTGGGCATAGGGCATTGTATGACCCACAAACAGGGGACATTATTGCAACAAAAGAAATTGCTAGACCCAAGGATGCACTCATTAAAGTGATGAAAGAGGTTGAAGAGGGAAAGTTCCATCCCGAGAGAGAAAGAACGATGATCTAACAAAGACCCTCGGGAATCCTAAAAAGGAAGGACGGACACGAGGCCTTGGACCTTCTTTTCCATGGAAGACCGGGTTTCCCCAGGACATTGACACTTATGGAAGACGATCGATAAAAATGAAGCGGCAGCAGACAGAGGAGGCAGAGCGGTTGACGAAGGTTGAAAGAAATAACGAGGAATTTTAAGCCATGTTTGAGCGGCAGCATGAGCATATAATTGAACTTAGAGGACTGAACCGACAAGTACGACCGTCCCATCTCAGTGGAAACGTAGCATCTCTTCCACGGAGGTCTAGGATGATGATACACTGCATCGGTGATAGATGGTGCACAGGTGGATCGCTACCCTGTGGATGAAGTGGAGATAAATACAGGTTGTGATATAAATGTGACACTGAAGAACATATCCATGAAGATGGCGCTCGGCTTTGCTTTACCTTGTGCATCGGAAGCGACCTACCATTGCCGTCAGATTCTAGCTGGCTATGCTTGTGTCCGTGTGGATCAAGTTCTATCAGGATTTCAGTCACTTGAGCTTGACATCCATGCAGGTGAAGGGGAGAGGACACTAGGAGAAGTCAGTTTGGCTTCATTCTTTGGAAAAAGGAGCACATCATTTTTCCAGGCTCGGTGCCAAGGCCAGCACCTCCTCCGAGAAAAAATCTATCACCTCCAAGGCCACGGTCTCCTTTGAGAAGCAATAGTCCAACCCTCCCCGAGAGGGACCGCAATGCGAGTCCCTCTCGATCTCTAGCGCCTCATCCGACTCCTCCCACTACGTCAAAGGCCCAAAAATGGAGTAGTACCACCGCTTCATCGATGGATAACCAAATCGGAAATCGATGGCCCCTCCCAAGAGTACCGCCGACTCTTCCCAAGTTAGCTTACCACCAGACTGATAAGGAAAACAGGGTGATCGTAGACGCCAAAGTGAAGGCCCATTTTGCACCAAAATAACCCGAGCCAACGGAGCAAATACCTCCGAAAGTCAAGAAGCACTTTCAGGATCTTTTTGCGCAACCATCCCAATATGAGTTACATAAGAAAGATGATTATACTCACTGTCTTACGAAGAAATTGAAAGAGAAGAGATCAAGTAGCAGCAGTGCAAGCGGGGAAAGAGACGTTCTCTAGCTCAGACAACATGCAAAACAATTGATCCCCCCGCTTAAGGTGTTACCCGGGCCCGAACTACAAATATATATAGAAATAGCAAAGCAATTAGTCAGGGAATATAATATGAGTCTTGATGAATTTCTAGGCAGTGCAGATATCGCCAAAGCTGATGTAGGACATAAATATGTCCATGGGGAGATTCTAGTCAGCGATGATATACTCCGGCATCTGCCAACACAAATGCAAAATTTGCATGACTAGTACTTGAAAGTCACAAAGGAAGGCAACAATTTCTCTTAGTGAAAGTTGTGGAGGAGCAATACTTCCGTAAAGACGAGATCCATATTGATCTTTCTGAATTCTTTCAGTTATTCAACCAAGATGCCTTCGACAAGTCCCTCGTCAATTGCTATTGTCTATAAGTGATTAATTTATTTCTGTAATTAAGTCTATCTCAGCTCGTTCAATTCTTTGCCTATAATTATCCTCACTATATCCTTTTATACGCTATTATGCAGAATGAAGATTCTAGAATGTAAAATAAAGAGAATCTATTCCGTTGGGTTCCTTGACCCAAATCGTGTTAACGAACTTATGCTAAAGATGAAGCCCGTGGAAACGGAACGTAACTTACTAGGGATTATAAAGGAGCAAGATTTCAATAACAAAATACTATTTCCTTACAACTTCAGGTGAGAGTGTTATTGTCTTATACACATTCACTTTTGCTTCCTCGATGTTAATTGAAATTGCCGAGTTACTAATATTTATAAATGTGAGCATCTTCCAATGGATTCTGCTAAGCATTAACATTGACCGTGGAAGAGTTAAAATCATGAATTCATTAAATAAAAGCATGGAAGAGTACCACCACGTGCTTAATATGTTAACTTAATCTTGGTAAGAGAGTCCGAGTGGTACTAGTCTATGTCCGAGTAGCACTAGGACTATGTGTGTTTGTGGTATGTATGGTGTGTACGTGTCTTAGTCTAGGGAGGTTTCCTAGTTAGGCAAGTGTATGTGTGAGTCCTAGTACTAGTAGTATCAGTACGTGTGTACGTGATGGTTTAGGTTTAGTATTAGTCAGTCTAGCTTGCATATATAAGCAAGGGTAGACCGTGAGTCTTAAAAAAACACATTGAGTGAGTTGAGAAGAAAAAATAAAGAAAAAAACGGGCACGACACGTGCCCTTGGCCATAAGATTTTTCGAGCGTGTTTGTTTGTCTAGTTTGATATAGTCGATCTGTGAGCAAATTCCAACAATTGGTATCAGAGCGAGGTCGTGGATTTGAAGCTACGCTTGCCCCGGGGAGGCGACCCTACTAGCGCCTCAGGGCGGGCGACCGGGTGGAGGCGGCGAACATGCCGTCATCGGTGAGGCGGCGAGCGATCATCGTTCGGAGGAGCGACAAGGAGGAAGATAGCGGGTGAGGCGTCGTCGACAAGGTGGTGGATGGGGATGATCGTTGATGAGTGTGGTGGTACCAGGGTGCGGTGCTGGAGAATCTTGTCAAGATCGTCGTTCGGGAGAGTATGAGTCAAGGAGTCAAGTGTGTGCAAGGTAGCACGTTTGGTCGATGTTGTGTCTGTGAGTCGTCGTTGTGTCCAAGTGCTTGTCTCTGTGAGGACCCGTTGCAGTTGAAGCGAGTGAAGGTTGAGGGACTGTTCATCCTATGGACGAAGACGCAATTTGCGTGCCTCGATCGGGTCGTCTATGTGTCTCGACGAGAGGATCAATTTCAAGTGTGAAGGGGGCGGTAAACCAGTGAAGGTGAGTCTCTTCAATGAGGCCATGTCTCTACATGAGGCCGAAGTGGATGGTCTAGTCCACGCCAGGAGGTCGGCATGTATTGCGCTAGGGTGGACGGTGTGTTCCACGGGTGGTGCGATTCCACAAGGTTTGCTAGCGTGGCTGGGTAGTCCGGATCATACTTGAGTTGTTCCGTAAATTCTCCAAGTCGAAATTAGGGAGAGCCAATTAGACTTGTCGTGATGCGAGACCTAGACAAGACGCAAATCTACAAGGATTCAAGATCAGGAAGCATGGAAAACAAAGAGTAGTTAATCAAGATTAGGAAGAGATTGTTAGCTTAATCTTGGTAAGAGAGTCCGAGTGGTACTAGTCTATGTCCGAATAGCACTAGAACTATGTGTGTCTCTGGTATGTGTGGTGTGTACGTGTCTTAGTCTAGGGAGGTCTTCTAGTTAGGCAAGTATATGTGTGAGTCCTAATACTAGTAGTATTCGTACGTGTGTACGTGATGGTTTAGGTTTAGTATTAGTCAGGTCTAGCTTGCATATATAAGCAAGGGTGGACCGTGAGTCTTAAAAAAACACATTGAGTGAGTTAAAAAGAAAAAATAAAGAAAAAGAACGGGCACGACACGTGCCCTTGGCCATATGATTTTTCGAGCGTATTTGTTTGTCTAGTTTGATGTAGTCGATCTGTGGACAAATTCCAACATAATATGCTCTAGAAGTAATTTCAATCATTATCGCACTATATAGGTCTCTTTCATTCATTCTTTGAGATATCAAGTAATTAATAACGCATTCATACATTTCTTTTTTGCCAGGCAGGGTTTGGAAACGGTTCAAGAAGGAGGTTGCTGGTCCATGGCGTGAGGAGATGAGTTTTAATCCGGTCTCGATAAGTAGTACGAGCTAGATCCGCGCATCTCTTTAATTTTAGTTTTAATACAATTATCATGTTTGATTATTATTTGATGTAATTATATTCTCGAAAAGTGTGCGAGCAGCCACATGGGACTAATTTATGTGAATACTATGTCTGCGAGTTCATTCGCTCGGCTACTGAGCAGGGCATGGAATTTTTTCGAGTATGTAAACAATATATTCAAATTTTATTTTATTACCATAATTTGTGTTGATTTCTATTCATAATTTTTATTATGATGATTGATATGTTCATATTGATCTCCTTGTTTATAGTTGAATGCGATGCGGTATAGGCTCCTACCACGATACCGCCTGCTAGCAATTTAAGAGGAATTCTCGGGATTTTTGTTTTAGGAGGTCATATCCCCAAATGGTGAATACAATATAGATAGAGTCTAAAACATCCATGTAATTTAATGATCTTCATGTAATCAAATAGACGGGCTCTAGTTCCGGTTGGGACTCGTATACCAAGTTGTATATATATGTATGTATGTTGGCAAGAGAAATTATATTATATATGCATCAACGTGAATGTGTACAATATGTAGTAGCATAGAATATGTTTGAAATGAAAACACAAAATAAAAAAATAATTGAACACAAAACAAAAAATACAAAATAAAAAGGAAAACACAAAACGCTAAAACCCATCTCCTACCACGGCAACCGATTGCCTCCAAACGTTGCCGCAACAGAACACCTTTAGTCCTGGATAGTAAAGGTCATCCAGCTAGCACACTCCGCGGAGCTTTCTTTTGTCCCGTTTTTTAACAGAATCGGAACTAAAGGTCGGTCCTCTAGTCCCGATTTAGCAGTACCGGTTGTGCAACCGAAACTAGATGGCCGTTCCGAATCGGGACTAGAGGCATGTTTTCTATCAGTGCCTGCCTGCCGAAAACTCTTTAGTCCCAGCCCCTTCGAACCGGGACTAGAGATCGTCGTACTCTACAGCCGTTTATAGCAGTTGGAACTGAAACATTAATCTCGGTTCGTAACACGACCAGAACTAATACTCCAAACAAAAGTACCATTTTCTACTAGTGTTATGAAGACTTTGCTACATTTGAATTCATATGATCATGTACATGCATAATTGATGTAGGCCCCAGGCTACGTAGGGCATGGCCCGGGGCGCAGCGACGGCTGTGTAGCTTGCCGATGCACTATAGCAACACTGTTTTGCACTGTTTATATGAAGGTGGTCCGAGGTGTTGCTCAGGACTGGGTCTGCCATTATGGATAAACTTTATCTATTTTCAAGCGGGACTGTAAACGATGACGCAATTGACAAGTTGTTCTATTCAGATGATACAAAATTACCCGGCACCAAACGATACCTACGTGCTTAATTATTAGCCATCACCGGGATCCACATTAAAGCACCAACATGGGTGATCATCATCACACGTATAAAATAGAAAAAGAAAACGACAAAGTGGAAGATGGAACTCGATGGCGGGATGGTTAATCAGCTAGCTCGTGGCGATGACGCCCTCCTCGTCGACGGAGGCCAGCTCGACCGGAGACGGCGAGGAGGCGGCGGGATTGACGACGCTGCAGTTAAGCCGTACCTGTCCGCACCTCCCCGTCTGCACCTCGATGCGGCCCATCTTCACCATGGCAGCCGCAAACCGCTCTTTCCACATGGTTTCGTTCGCTGCGAAGGTGTTGACCAGCGCGTTGAGATTCCCGTCGACCCGCAGCTGGTTGTCGGAGAAAAAGAGCCCCATGTTACGCGGCAGCAGCTTGTAGTAGTTGTTGTCCAGCACGTTGGGTGAGCCCGGATCCATCGCCGTCGTGATCAGCGTCGTCTGCGTCGTGCTGGACGGACACAGCGACCGTAGCAGCGCCGCGTACGAACTGCTGAGCCCTGCATCCACCTTACACAGCCAGCCATATTTATCAGTTTGACGCACGTAATTAATGCTGCGTGCAATGTATTATATATGTACAAAAATACAGTGTCTCGACGGACGACGGCCGGCCGGATCGGACGTACTATGGGGGTGGTGCCGTTCCAGATGCGTTTGACGAAGGAGGCGCAGAAGGAGCGGCCGACTGTGTGGGCGCCGGAGAGGAGGACCATCTCCTCGGCGGTGAGTGTCTTGTTCTTGAAACGGTCGATGAGCTGCTGGGCAGTGAATGTGGGCGGGGGCAGGTTGTCGAGGGCGTCCTGTTCCTTGGATACAGTGCCGTCTCGGCGGCCGGCAGGGACAGTGTAGAAAACGTTGCCGGTGAGAGTGATGCTGTCGCGCGCCGCAAATGCAACGATGTCGGCGCAGGAAACGGTGCCGGGGCAGCCCTGCTCAATGGAGGCCTTGGCGGCGTCGATCACCTCGAAGCCGCGGAGGCTCGGGTTGTTGGGAATAGCTTGCCGCTCCGTCTTGCCGCCGCCGGCGCCGTTGGTGGCCAGCAGGACGGAGGCATCGCAGCCCTGCATGCGCGCGGAAATTAAGATAGATGCAAAATGTTCATGTGTTCTTATGATAGACATCACTAGCAAAAAAAAAAAAAGAAGGATGATCTGACAGTCCTTAGGAAAACAGCACTCAGATTCGTCTGATGAAAGGTTCGCAAGGAGGGGACGAATATGCGTTGCCTCCGGACAAAGAAAAGTATATATCCGCTGCTACTTTCAGCTTTTCTACTTTCCATTTTTTCTGCTTTAATTTCCACTTTCTCTTTATCTCGAGTGGTAGGGCTTCTAGTATTTACCTTTTCTTTCTTGATTGACGTCTGCAGATTTAAGACTGATAAACCAGCTAGGGATCGTCACTCAAAATTAAACCTACGTACATATTCATGATGGCTTGAAGTAAGCCACATAATTTCGACATTTTTCAGATCTTCTACAGCTGCATGCATGTATTTTTATATATGTGGCAATTGATATGGCATGTGTATATACGCAGTAATACTTGCATCGAACTAATTAACTGCGTAGATAGGTATAATATGCACGTACTCTGACGAAGCAGTCGTGGAAATGTAGACGGATGAGGCCGGCGGCGATGCCGGCATCCTTGGCGAAGGCCGTGGCGACGGCCTGCCGGACAAGCGACTCGGCGTTGGGGCAGGTCCTCTGGTAGAACCCGACCTGGAGCTGGGCCCTGACCAGCACTGGCAGCAGGCACATGGCGCACACCACGGCGGCGAGGGCTTGTGTAACCATGTCGTCGCGCTAAACTGGATTTAGCTCGATCTCCTATCGATGGTTTTTTGAAGCCACCACTTGCTGTGTGCGAGCTCATACACGCGCGGAGGGTCGAGTTATATAGATGGAGGGGGCATCGCTGCTTCGCACATTTTTACCATGTGGCTAAAGCTGAAAATTCCTTTGAAAAAGAGCACGCGTATCTAGGAGAGGGATCGAGCCATTGATGAGCCAAGACAACTGGAATCGTAGGAGTACATCTATTTTATCTTTAGCCCCACCACCCTAGGACATATGGATTTCAAATTTCTCATCAAAAACATAACCTTATCGCGTGCAATTATTCCATCAAACATGCATGTCTGTAGACCACTTTATTACACCAATGGAAATCGAGCCTCTAGTTCCGGTACTAGACACCCTCTAGTTCCACTAAAGGTTTCAGTCTCTATAGTCTCGAACCAGTTACAAACAGGGACTGGAGGTTCTGCACGTGGCCGCGTAGAAGTGCACGGGGTGGAGGATCTTTCGTCCCGGTTCGTGATATGAACCACGAACCGGGACTAGATATTTTCTGTCGCGATAGTATTTTACTAATTCGGCTGCCGCGGCAGCCGATGGAGGTTTCTGCCGTGGCAGAGCTTTGGGGCGTTTTCTGTCGTGGCAGTCGATGGATTTTTTTTGCCGCGACAGAGCTTTAGGGATGTTTTCTGCCGCGTCAGAATTTTGGGGCCGATTTCTGCGGCGATAGCTGAATGGGGGGTTCTGTCGCGACAGGGGGATAGGTAGAGGAGGTTGCGTTTGGCGTAAAGTGACATGCAATGAAGGAACCCATTATACACAATATCGTCACGATTATATAGATATAATTCTACATTACATATATATACAATTTGATTAAATGGATATCACAACCCGTCTATTCGATTACAAGATCATTAAATCACTAGAAGCCGGAGGTATGATATTTTCGTTCTGGGTGTATGATATGGTCAATAATAAATCCCGACAATTCCTCCTGAATTGCTATCAGGCGCTTTCTTGGTTGGATGTTCTCCCGCAATCTTTCCAACTATATATAAAAGAAGGAGATCAATATGAATATCAATAGTCATAACAAATATTATGAATGACACTCAACACAATTTGTGAATATTTTTTTCACGTACTTTTACAAATGTCCCTCCGTCCCGCTCACTGACCTCTGAACGAATGTACTCGCACAAGAAGTATCCACACAAATTAGTTCTTGGTGGCTGTCTCTCGCACTTTACGAGAATATGATTCAATTAAATAATAATCAAGCATGATATAATGGTATTAAAACTAGAATTCAAGAGATGTGCGGGTCTAGATCGTACTACTTACATCGATCCGATGAAAACTAAGCTTATCTTTAAATTCACCAACCGTAGCATTGGTGAAAGCTTTCCAAATCCTGCCCGGCAAAAAATAAAGAAGGAATGAGTTATTAGTTACTTGATATCTCAGGATATATATGAACGAAAGAGACTGATATAGTGCGATAATGGCTGAAATTACCTCTGGAGAACATCTTTAATGAATGTGTACTCTGATTCGTCTCTCATTAGTGAGTCCTTGATTTCAACTTTTCCAGCGTCAACTTCAATGATTAGCAGAATCCAGTAAAAATTGCACATTAATACTTAAGATGGCTATTAATTATATTTTAAGCCTGGCAAGTTACAAAAAGGCCATTCAAAAAAATTAGGGGAATGCTAGTGCTGCTCCTACGGCTACGGCTACGGCTAGTGCTGGAGGAGGACGGCACGACGGCTACTCGCCGTCGTTGCACGGCCACCGTTGTCGCTGCCGCTGGCTCCGTCGATCGCCGCCCTAGCGGACCAGATGACCCGCTACTGGACGCGTTCGCGGTGACGGTCGCGACCCACCGCCTTGCTTGTCGCCTTACTCTAGTCGTCAGCCGCCCGGTTCGCCAGGGCCTTGTCCATCTCGGCGGCCAAGTGGTCCCTCGCCTCCTGGTCGGCGAGCTCCTTCGTCTCAGCCACGAGCAACTCCACGGGAGAAGGAGCTGGAGCCAGGGCCGGAGCACCATTGGGGCCGAAGCCTAGCGCCTGCGCTATCTACATGAGGACGGCGATCGGTGCCTCCAGCTGGTCCACCTCCTCCCCCTCCTTGTCGTCGTCCTCCGCCACCTCCGTGACGAGACCCCACGCGACCGCCGCCTCAGCGGTCAGAGCCACACGCTCCTCCTCCGCCACCGAGTCGGCGACGTGCTCGCGTCGCGCCTCTTTCGTGTCGCTGCATGCTTTGGCGGCGTGGCGGAGCTCGCGGATGGCGACCTTGGCGGCCTCCTTGGCCACCTCCTCCGGCGTGGTCATGGCCGCCTCCACCGTTGCCGCCGCCTCCACCACCTGATATAGCGCCATCTCGGTGATATCGCCTTCCTTCTCGAAGTCCAGCATCTGCGCCTCGCCCATGCGCCGAGCCAGCACTGTGGCCTCGAGGTGGACCTCGTCGACCTCCACGTACGGGTAGCAGGTGCGGCACATCTCCCGGATCTTCGTCCAGTTGACGATCTTGCTACGAGGCATGGCTGCTGGTGGCTGGCGCTTTTTCGGTTGCTGGTTTGCTCTTACTTTGGGGCCTGTTGTCTCTGCCATGCCGGCGACCATCTTTTATAGACCACGGCGAAGATAGAAAACGTTCTAGGATGCACGGGAAGTTTTCTCGCCACAAAAAACGATGGCGGGAAACGTCGGCCACGCGGGAAGCCGTCGGTGCTGACAGCCGCGTCGCGTCGTCGTTAACATCCCATTGCGAGGGTGTCAAACGATGACAGCAGGAGGGAGGCGAACATATGGGTCGGGCCGCTGGGCGCGATCAACCAGACCATGGTTCTAAATCGACCGCAGTCCGACCGAAACGGACAGAAACAGACGTGGAGATGCTCTTAGAGCCCTAAAATTATTTGAATTTATTAGTAAGGTGCCCACTCATGTATTTGACCCCCACTGGAACTTTCTACCGGGTCCGCCACTGCTCTAGTCTCATGGTCCAGTTTGTGCAACACTAGTGTAAGATCCACTGAGCTAACTTTGTGCCAGTCCAGTGTTTTACGATAACTGTGTTCCTTTTTTTTAGCTGGTAACTGTGTTCTCTTTTTTTACACGGTTCGGACCGGGCAATATCGACTAGGACTCTAGTGCAATGAATCCCCGAGAGAGGCGTAGATTTTTTTACAAATATGACCCTCTGCAATTCGTTATTGTCAAAAATACCCCCCTCGCACCGCAAAAGCCAAAAATGCCCTGGCGGGAGGCTGGGAAAGGCGACATGTGTCACCTCCCGCCACGGGGGATGGCGGGATGTTCCTCCCGCCACAGGGGGTGGCGGGATGTTCCTTCCGCCTTTGGTGATGGCGGAATGACGCCATGGGGCCCACCTGCATGAGCGCGAAGTCGAACCTTCCGCCAGCGCCAAGTCGAACCTCCTCACTGGCCCGGCCGTGGCCCCACCTCATCCCGCCATTCCCCCTGGCGCAAGGAACGTCCCGCCAGCCCCTGTGGCGGGAGGAACATCCCGCCATCCCCCGTGGCGGGAGGTGACACGTGTCACCTTTTCAGCCTCCCGCCAAGGCATTTTTGGCTTTTGCGATGCGAGGAGGGTATTTTTGGCGATGACAAATTGCAGAGGGGTATATTTGTAAAAAAATCAGAGGCGTACACGGAATGATTTTCCATCGCCTGTCAGGCCGTTTTACGCTTACCAAGGTCTGTCCAGCAGACGTACCTCCTGTCCAGCGACGTAGTAACGCTGTTGCTGCGCTGCACGCCTGCACTCTGGAGTCGGCAGTGCATCTCTGAATGAAAAAAATGGAGATACTTTTTGGGGATGCGTCTGAACCAACGGGCTCATTTTTGCTTTTTGAAGAAATCAAACAGGTTCTGGGCAGCGGATGCGCGCGCGAGCTAAAGACTAGAAATGGATCTTTCACGAGCCCGTTGAGACCAGGCTATGGCGGCCCATTGTGGGAGGCTAGATTTACGCAGCAGCCCAATTTCATCTGAGCTTCGCCCGGGCCAAGCGTCCGCGCAGTGTTTACAAGTTGCTCAGGAAAAAAAGCGTTGGCGTCGTGTTTTTTCTCTATTCGCTAACTCGGCCGGTTCCACTTTGCTCTCTCCGTTCTATTCCATCTGTTTTATCTAAATCTAAACTAATATAAAAAGACCCAGAGGGTCAAATCCAACGCAGTGTGGCCGTACGATGCGATTATCGGACGGATGAAAATTGTCCCGTCTTTATCGGCTCATCACGGTAGTGGGCGGGCAATCCCGCGAGCCTTTTTTTTTACCTATCAACGCACGAACCGTTCACACCCCACGCCCAGACCATCGGAAGCCACCGCCCTCGCCTCCGCCCCTGCGCAAGCCAACGCCCCCGCCTCCGCCGGAGGCGACGGCCTCCGCCCTGCCGAGACCCGGCCATCGCCGCCCTCGCGTCCCCCGCAGGAAGAGAGGTGATGCTTGCACGCTGGGACGAGAGGCCGCCCTGGAGGTCGCGGCGAAATCCATCGCCGCCGCCGCGGCGGAAGCCACCGCCTCCTCCCTCTCTGAGACGCGGCCGTCGCCTCGTGGACGCCACCGCGGAATCCACCGTCGCCTCGCGGAAGCCGTCGTGGAATCCACCGTCGCCGCCTCTTCCGCCGCCCCCCGCCGACACGCTGCCGTCGCTGCCCCGCCTGTACGCCATGAGGAGAGGCCTCCCTGATGTCGCCTCCTCCCCCGCTGAGACGCGATTGTCGCCGCCCCCGCCGAGGTCGCGCTGCACGTCGGGAGGAAAGGCTTCCCTAACGCCAGTGCGCCAACACAATCCGTCGCCACAATTTGCGGGGATTCGGTATTGTATAATAGTTGTGTTTATTTTCCCAGATATATAGAGCAAAAATCCAGCACATGTAACGCCAGACTAGGAAACAATTCATAAAGTTCGTATTTCTAGCCTTTAAATTTGACATTATCTTATTCTTCTTCTTATATTGTCCTTTTAGGGTGCAAGAAAAAATTGCTAGAGATGACAAGGAGGAGCATATTAAAAATGTTGTTGGTACAGGAGATATGATATTGGCAACCTCAGAAACCTAGCGAATGAACTCATCGGTTTTTCACTTTAGCATATTGTGTGAAAATTTGACCTTTGTCCCGTGAAATTATGTAGAGAAAGATGGCCTGATTCTCCAACCATTTGTGTGAAAATGAAGTTGCACCACTCCAATCCATGGTTCATGTTTACAACCATCTGCAGGAAAGGTGTCCAGCCGCTGTCAAGAGCATGTGTGCGTTCTTCCTTAAGGCGATCTGGATGGGCTTACCTCGCTGATGGTTATATCAGAGCATCTGACTTTGTTGGCCATCCTTGTATTAAACATTTTTCCTTCTAATAACATGAATACAATAGTTTAGGCTGCTATGTATATTCTTCAAAAAATATATGGCGTGGCCTAGGATATAAATTGTCATCTTGAGAGCAGTCATTGGACTGCTTAATTGTTGTGTAGAAATGCAGAGTGAGCTTATTTGTCATATTGAGATTAGTTGCACGGGTTCAGAATGCATTTGTCTATAAATTTATATTTTTCAGAACATGCATTGCATGTGCAATTCATGTGTATATCGACTAAAGTTGAGTCGGTACTTGTTAATACCTGTGTTTATTTTCCTAGATATATAAAGCAGAAATCCGTATGTCATCTCAAAACCGTGCTCCATTTCAGGATATAACCAATGGGCAAAGCAAAGGTAGTTGACTATAAACACAACATATAGCTTGATGTCTGCCTCCATGGATGTCCGCCATTGGTTCTCTGGACCACAGCCGTATGTAAGTTTTTTTTGTCACCAGAATTCACTCCATTTCTTATTCTAAGATATTTCATTATCCTTCTAACATTGGCGATTTTGTTTATCATTTCCACGAGACTGCTAGAAAAAAACAAAGGGTCTTAGAATATGAATGAAGCAATTTAAAAGGCTTACACCCAATTTCAGCAAGATATAAAGTTTTTTTATGTTTCTAATCTGGTAGGGCACCCTGCAGGCCTCTCCATAATTTCATTTCTGTTACAAGGATTCAAAATCCTATTACACCAGATTATGCCAAATTTCCAATATCATAGTCCTCAAATGCATCCCTAATTCTTTAAAAATAGGTGTTGTGGAGATTACATGTCGCAAATGCAATCTGAGTGGCAGATAATAGATGTTCGTAATAAGCAGTTTTTAAGAAAGTATTAATAAGTTAAATCTTTGACTAGCTTCTATGCAATTGTCTTGTACCCAAGTAGCAGACTTAAGGAAGTCAGATGTTGAAACTGATCCTGGATATTTCCTTAATGTGAGGTCACCCTTGCGAGAAGCAGGGACTATTTGAATCCAATTTTGAAACCTTGCATGGAGTGTTCCCTGCATAGCGTTCCTTACATGTTGTAAACTGCTCTCTCGCAATGGGAATGTCGGTACCATCAAGCATGGCAGAAAAAAAGCATGGGAGAAATTAAAAGGCATTAGCAAATCAATTTATTTAGAAAAACGTATCCTAATCAAGACAACCAGGTCACACAAACATCATATTTGTTTCAAAATTCTGGAAGTTGACAAGACACAATTCTTCCTTATTGATGAAAACAATTCAAAATCTGTAATTATTTCATTTATTTTAAAATTACCCGCACACCAAAATTTGCTTGGCATTAAAATTAAAACCATTATTCAAAAATGTTTTTTAAATGTTTTAAAGCAAGAGAAGACACGTGCATTGCACATGTAATATTAGTATATTGTCATCTAATTTGGGCATTCTATGAAACGTGCATGTGTTTTATTGTCATCTAATTTGGGCATTCTATAAAATCGTGCATGTGCACGTGCTCAATTACTAGTAATATAAAATGTCCTAGCTTCTATGAAACGAGTGTATCTAAACGCTTTTTAATGTATAGACATTTAGAATCTATACAATAAAAAATATTTAGATACATTTATTTCACAAAAGCTAAAACATCTTATATTATAGATGCTCAGATTTGTTTAAACTCATAAGTGTCTATACATATTTTAATTTATCTGGTTCTCTTGTATGTGTCTCTGCATCTAGTTGTTTTCACATAGGAAGGACAAATGAAGATAAGTTTGTCATAGACTAACAACACAGTATACATGATAGACCACTGCATGTTTAGTGTTCCAGATTTGCAAGTTCTCAGACGCACAAGAACCTACTAAATCTTAGTCGTCTCTCTCATCATTGAAGAACTCCTGTGTTTGAGATGAGTTTCCTGGAGGAGAAGATCAAGAAGAATATGGGGGGTTGGATGGGAGGCACCATCTCCATTGGTGGTAGAGTAACCAAGATTGATGCTTGTCACTCTAACACTATTGTTTATCAAATGCCAATGAAAATCTTGCATAAAACAAATATTGTCCAGATGGAGAAGCCTATCAGATCCTTTCTCTGGGTTGGTAGTGCTACAACGTGGTGAAATGAGTAGATGGTGTAAATTGATCTGCAAACCCAGGTGTAAAGGTGGTTTCTCAGAGATATTCATTATGGATAACACCATAGCATGTTGTTTTCCGCTAACCCGAGTGACCCACAGATTGTAGCATGGCCTATGTCCTGCTGAGCGGCCCAGTTAGGGGAATCCAAAAGGGATGCCCATGCCGGATAACAGTAAGGCTATGATATCAACATAGACGAAGTCGGAGCCTTGGAGTTCAAGATACGAAGACTAGTTGAAAGGATACAGATGCCGCCTAGAGGGGGTGAATAGGCTCTTTAAAAGTTTTTCGAGAGTGGCTCAATAAAGGCGGAATTAAACTAGCATTTACTTTGTTAAGCACAAAACCTACAACAACTAGGGTTCACCTATTTGCACCAACAACTTATGATAAGCAAGACAAACAACTATGTGATAGCAAGATATATACTTCAAGCACGAAGGCTATCACAAAGTAAGGTGCATAAGTAAGAGCTCGGATATCAAGGCAGACGGATACGACTATATTTTATCGAGTTCCTCCCAACATGTAGTACGTCTCTTTTGGAGAGGGATGGTATCAAACCACCAACGCCACAAGAGACATCCCTTTTTCTCCTATGAATCTCACCCCAACGGGATCGATCCACACTTCTACTATCAGTGCACTTGTCGGTGGCAATCCAAAACCTCTCACAAGGTTGGGGCACTTCTCCACAACTCAATTTGAGGCTCCCAACAAACAAGCTTGGGGAAAGCTCCACAACTTAATTGGAGGCCCTAAGTAATCCACAACCCTGCAAAACAACCAAACCGTCCAGAGTTCCAAGAACCCAAGAGTAAAAAGCTTCTCACCTTTCACTCGATTGAATCCTCACCGATAACTCAAACTGATGCACCAAATGCAATGGCAAGAACACAAGAAGTGCCCAAGTCCTTCTCTCCCAAATTCCACCAAAGCTACAAAAGCTTGTGGGGGAATAAGAGAGGAAAAACAAAGGAGGAAATCCACAAAAGACTCCAAGATCTAGATCCCAAGATGTTTCCCTCACTTAGAGGAAAGATTGATTGATGGGGTTTTAGATATAGATCTCCTCTTTCAAATCCCTAAAATATATGCAAGAACCATAGGAGGGATTGAAGGGAAGAAAGCTCAAGAAGGTCAAGAATGGAGGGGAAGGCTTGCAAAACTCGTGCACGGTCGATTGGGGGGGAGAAGGGCCCTTTATATAGGCCCACTGATTTCTGCCCGTCCACACCGGAGACTCCGTTCTGGAGACCGTAGACTCCGGTCTGACTTTATCTCACACCGGATACTCCGGCCAGTCTTTGGTCTATCTCCAGACCACCATACAGAAAGTCCCTGCCTGATGTCGATGCTTCCTCCGGGGACTTTGCAGAGTTTCCGGACCGGGGCACACCAGAGACTCCGGTGATTTCACCCCGGAGACTCTGGTCCGTCTCCGCCCCAACTTTGGACCCTTATACAGAACGACCTTGGGCTTCATCTTGGATCCACACCAGAAGTTTGAGACGAAACTCCGGTCCATACCGAAGACTCCAGTGTTTGCACACCTAAAATTCCGTTCTGGATATTCCATCAACCTTTTGTTTCAGCTAGGGAGGATAGAACCAAATAAGAGGCAACCTTCAAATGGCGATATCTAGAATTTGGGAACTCCGATTGACATGGTTATACCCCACGAGTACATGATCTTAGCATACCTGGTCTAGCCCAAGGAAGGCCCACGGCAATCATACGCCGGCCCATGAAGATTTTCGGGTGGCCAAGGCCCATGACGCTTTCGGATCCTTGGAGAGCAAGACTAGAGTAGATAGGAAATTCAAAGGGGTAAAACCCTAGAACCTGTAACCGACTAGGTCTATGCCCGGGACCTTCCTGAGTCTATATAAAGGCTAGGAGGGCACGACCTAGATCTCTCTCCTCATACTCTCGCATACACACCTCCACGCCAGATTGCATCTGCGCACCCTTGTAACCTTCGGTTCCGCCGTAATCAAGAGCAGACAAGCAGGAGTAGGGTTTTCCCTCCGGGGGCCTGAACCTGGGTAAACCTTGTGTCCCCGTGTTGCTTGTTTGCTAACCGTTCCACGATCTCCAGCATCCCCATCTTCTCCAAAACCCAAGTCCATAACAATGGGCATTGATGAGATCAAACCTCGTCAATTGGCGCCGTCTGTGGGAACTGGGGACGCTGATTGTGTGATCGTGACGGTCCCAACCCGATCGATCTACAACTCTACGGCGACGGAGAGTCACCTCCTCTTCGGGGCTTTCGACTTCACCGCCCACTCACCGGCCACCATGAAGGACTTCGAGCCCGTAGGCGACGGACTCGAGATTCTGTTCGGGAGCTTCTGCTTCCAGGTGGGGCAAACTGGCACCCTCCGCCTCCCTGAGCGGGTGCCCCTACCATCGATCAGGCCCGCTTCATGGACCCCGCACCCCGTGCTACGCACAACATCATCAACATATGATTCCTACGACAGCAGCAGCTGCAACTCCGACCTGTGCGATCCGCCATCGGATGAAGGGACCTACGGTTCCGGATCTGAAAGCTGCGGCAGCAGCGGACCAATATACGAGCGCTACCAATGCGCCGTAGTCATCCAGAGCGACGTGGACCAGCAGGCGCCCAACCCGCCGCCCAATCCAACACCTAACCCGCCAGATCGAAACGACGGGAATAGAAGAAGCCAGTCCCCCCACCCGAAGGGGAAAACAACGGACATGTCATCCGCCTTAGCAAAGAAGGATGGGCCCAGGCACGCAACGCCATGGTAGGCAACATAGTCCTGCCTGTAGACTCCTCCCGGGATCTGTTGATGGCCTACCACCTGCTCCTGATCGAGGAGCACAAGAAGCAGGTCAAGATGCAGGAGGTGCTTGACAAACGCAAGCAAGCAGCCTCAGAGTCCAGCGCGCGACGAGCCGCGCTCTCCGCCATGGGCATCAGCTACATCTCAAACGACAACCAAGGCAACAAGCACCGCTCTCGGATGGAGAACATGGATCCCAAGGAGCGCCGCGAGGTGACCCGAACCCTCTACACATCCTTCATAGAGATGGACGCCGACGACAACGTCATCCCAAAAACGCCGCATGCTGCGATCATGGCAGCCACTACGTACCTCGCAGTCCACCCACCTCCAGAGGGGGATCCGAAGAGGGCCATGCATAAGTCCGCACTTACCGGACTCGGACTCGTCGGAGCTGCGCTCCACCAGGAAGCTCCCACGGAGCCGAAGAAGAAAGCTCCGGTCAGGTTCGACCGCAGCCCCACCCCTTCATCCGAAGACAAAGAAGAACATGACCTTCCTCGAAGGGAGAAGAGTTTGCGCCACCGCAACCGCGACTACGACGCCAGAGACGCGCTCACACAACGCAAAATCGACAAAGCGCGAGCCAAGCGTGCATGCTCGTCTGAATCCGAGATGGACGAAGATGAAGGAGAACTCTGCGGAGCCCGATGCTTCAGCAGATCTGTTCGACGAACAAAGATGTCGTGCAATTTCAAGCTTCCTTCGGATACTCCGAAGTTCGATGGCACACAAGACCCAAAGGCATGGCTCAGCGACCACCTATCATCTGTCAAATTGCACGGCGGAAACAAGGAAACCGCCATGCAATGCCTTCAGCTGCAGCTGACAGGAGCGGACCGGATCTGGCTCAGCAGCCTATCTTCAGGGTCCATTCGAAGTTGGGATGAGCTATCTTACAGCTTCATCCGAAACTTCAATGGCACCAGCAAGAGTCCCGCCTCAATCTAAGAGTTGCGAGCCTGCACTCAACGAACGGGTGAATCCATTCGCTCGTACATACTACGCTGGTCTAACACCAAGAACTCCACAGCGCACATCTCCGAAGAGAGGGCCATCGACGCCTTCAGGGACGGCGTCAAGCGCCAAGACTTCAAGGAGGAACTCGGGCGCGTCAAGCCCAAAACACTCGACCACCTCATGGACATCGCCAACAGGTGGCTGACGGCGAAGATTCCATCCACCAAGCACAATCGAAAGAAGAGGACGACTACGGCCGACGAAAAGAGCGCCGTAGCAAGAGAAGATCGCGCGTCTACGACGATCGCGATGGACCCAACATGGTCGCGGCCGGCTACGCCGATCGCCGCAACGACGCCAACCGCAACAGCGGAGGATACCGCGGAGGAAACTTCCGCGACGGAGGACGCCCAGCACAGTCGTGGCAGCGCCGCGACCGCGATAACGGACCCTCAGCATACGAAAAACTTTCGGGTCCATGCACCATCCACTTCTACATCGACAAGCAGGATGGCAAGAAGAAGGCAAGCCACATGCTCAAGGACTGCCGTGAGTTCCAGAAACTCAGCGAAATCATGGTCCAGATGAGGCAGCAAGCTCCACTTCCTAGATTCGGGAACGCACCCGCGCCAGGTGAGATAGCGCATGGAGCTCCTCCACCGCCACCTGTAGGAGTCCCGAACCAACCAGTCGCACCAGCACAGAACAACGCTGGGAACGGGTATCCCCTGCCGAAAGGAGCACTGATGATCCAGAAGGGGCGCCCCACGAATAGGGTGTAGAAAAAAAATCACCCGACAAATCAACCTGGCCGTGGCAACTCCACTCGCCATCCCTGAGTACCTCAGCGGATCGGAGTCCTGCATCACGTTCAGTCGTTCGGATCACCCTTGTCAGGTCCCTCGCCCAGGTCATGCTGCCCTGGTGCTAGAGGGGCAGATCGGAGGTTTCGAGATGAGCCGCGTCTTCATGGATGGTGGCAGCGACATCAATCTGATGTTCGCAAGTACTCTAGCAGCAATGCGGATCCCGCGGTGCAACCTGGAATAGTCAGATACAACATTCCACGGCATTGTCCCGGGAAAGGGCATATTCCCCCTGGGCAAAATATGGCTCGACGTCATCTTCGGCAAGCCGGACAATTTCCAACTCGAACGGCTCGAATTCGAAGTGGTAGACTGGCCATCTCAGTACCACGCCATCCTCGGGCGTGTAGCATTCGCAAGATTCTTGGCTGTTCCACACTATGCATACCTGCTACTCAAGATGCCAGGGCCGAAGGGCGTCATCACAATCCACGGGAGCTTCACCCGATCAGACCAATGCGACAGGGATTTCAACAGAATCTCCCAATCATTCGGCATGCAGGAGGAACTCGTAAGGCTCCGCGAGGTGACGGACAATGGGGCACCCCCAGTCGCACGACAAAACGCACCTGACATGTCCTTCGACTCCACCGTCAACACAAATAAGGTGCAGGTCCATCCGACGGATGCCTCCAAGACGGCGCTGATCGCCAACGACCTCAGCCCCGCATAGGAAAGCGCGCTCGTCGAATTCCTCCATGAGCGCTGGGAAATATTCGCCTGGTGTCCTGCGGACATGCCAGGAGTTCCTAGGGAATTCGTCGAGCATGCACTCAACGTCTTTCCAGAAACCAAGCCCGTCAAGCAGTCCATCCGGAGACTGTCCGAGCCACGGGCCGAAGCCACCGGGAAGGAAATAAACAGGCTACTCGCCACAGACCTAAAACCAATTTTGTTAGAAAGGGGACGACAATCGCTACCCAACTAAAAGTGAAAATATTGGATACCACCAAGTGAGAATATTTCATGTATTATAATGTGAGATGCCTCCCTTGGTGACAAACCGGAAAACCTCAAAGATCAAAAAACAAAATAAGATATAAAAGGGAAATCCATTTTTGATGAACTAGAACTTGTTATGAATATTACCACAAGCTCTAGAACCTCGCATGGATAAGATCCAAATAACAACCAAGAAAGGATGATGCTAAGTATGCAAAGGTTGAGCTCTCTCCGAAAGATATGATCGAGTTACTCACTTGAGAGCCTCTCTTGATAGTACGGTTATCTATGCTATAAACCGGTCTCCCCAAGTAACACCACGAGACCGGTAAGAAGTAAATCCTATCAAGATCATACCTTTGCCTTGCGCATATTCCACTTAATATTGATGTAGACGATCTTGTCCTTCTCAAGATAGAACACCTTTCTTGATTGCTCTTGCACGCACTTGCTTGATGAAGACTTGCAAGTTGTTCCCCCATACAACATGGTGATACGTCATAAATGTATCTATAATTTTTTATGCTCAAGGCTTGTTTTGTATCATTTGTTTTATGCTTTGTATACATTTTGAGGTATTTTTATACACTTTCTGTAACTAACCTATTGACAAGATGCCAAAGTGCCAGTTGCCTATTTTCTGTTGTTTTTGGTTTCAGAAAATCTAAAAAATGAATATTCTCGGAACTGGACAGGACAAAAGCCAATCTTCATATTTTCCCCGGGACGATACGGAAAATCGAAGAAGAGACTGAGTAGGGCACCAAGGTGGGCACACCCTAGGGTGGCGCGGGCCCACCCTGGTCGTGCCACCAGGGGGTGTGGCCCCCCTGGCTGCCTCCTCGCCTTGCCCCTTCGCCTATAAGATGCCCCCGAGGAGAAAACCCGAGAAGAATCATCATACGTCCACAAAAATGTCCACAGCGCCGCCTCCACCGAAGGGGAGATTTGGGGGACAAAAGTCTCTGTTCCGGCACCCTGCTGGGACGGGGAAGTGCCCCCGGAGCCATCTCCTTCGATTTCCACTGATACGTCGGAAACGTATCTATAATTTTTGATGTTCCATGCTTGTTTAGTATCTACTTTGCTTTGCTTTGTCTACACTTTGAGGTATTTTTATATGTTTTTTGGTACTAACCTATTAACAAGATGCCACAGTGCCAGTTGCCTGTTTTCTTCTATTTTTGTTCCAGAAAGGCAAAAAATCAATATTCTCGAAGTTGGACGGGACAAAAGCCAAAGTCAATATTTTACCGTGGGGAACATGGAGCCAGAGTACGAGGCAGAGGGGAGGCACCAGGGGGCCACACCCCCTGGCGGCGCGGGCTAACCCTAGCCGCGCCTGGGGGGTGTGACCGCCATGTCCCTCCTGCCTCGCCTCTTTTCCTATAAAGACCCCCTGATGCCAAAACCCTAAGTACCCGATCAGTATTCCACGAAACCGTCTGTAGCCACCGCCACCATCGTACCTAGATCGGGGGGATCTGAAGCTCTTCCCGGCACCCTGCCGGAGGGGAGATCATCCTGAAGGAGATGGCTTAGTCCCCGAGGAAGCGTGTGGGACCGGGTCTTGAGCCTGCTTTCCTCTTGACTTAGCATTCTTCTTAGTCCAAGAACTCTTCTTAAACTTAGCCTTATTCTGCACCATCAACACTTGACTGGCACCCTTCTTGAGATTCGCCTCTGCCTGATTGAGCATCCCATGCAATTCAGTGAGCTTCTTATCCATACCATGCATGTGGTAGTTCGAAATGAACTGCCCATATGCACTAGGAAGAGTTTCAGAATTATATCTATAGCGAACTCTTCGCTAATGGGGTAGCCAAGCCTCTCCAGAGACTGCACGTAACCAACCATTTTGATCCCATGCGCACTCAGTGGATCACCATCCTTAAGCTTGCAACTCAGCAAAGCTTGAGAGACTTGATACCTCTCAGTCTTAGCCTGAGCCTGGAACATACTTTTGAGGCTTTTGATCATATCGTAGGCCTCAACATTCTCGAACTGCTTTTGAAAGTCTGGTTCCATGTGAGCAAGCATAAGACGACTAATATCCATGGACTCATCCTTAGCCCGATGGTAGGCATTGGTGGCAGCGACATTCACATTCTCATTCGTCTCATCTGGAAGTGGGTTGTCTAGGACATGGTCCTTCTTTTCTTGTTTGAGAATAATTCTTAGATTTCGATACCAGTTGGTAAAATTAGTGTCGTCCAGTTTATCTTTCTCAAGAATGGTTCTCAAAGCAAAACCGGATATCTGAGAGTGACTGCTAGTTGGTTCCATTATCTACAATAGAAATATGCAAAACACTTAAGACATGTAATCATAAAAGAGCAAGCAAATTAAACACTTTAATATTTTATGCTCCCACTAGAACCAACACCCCTCCGATGGTTGCTTAGTGATTCAGGATCCTAAATAGCAAGTCGGCTAGTGAGCTTTAGCATCATCGCTAGCTTCCAAGTGATCTAGGTAGACAACTCCTTGTCAATCGCATCTCATATGACTCCTGTTGGACGGGTGGCATCACATGCCTTGGCTCCCATCCGAATTTTCCCCGAGTCCCACAATCATTGTGATAGATCCGTCTAGCTTACCGAGTGATTCCACTGTAAGTGTAACACCCTCAGAATCGGCCCTATGCAAGTTTCAGCGCTTCCCGCCAAACCCGCATAGAAACGATTCAAAGGTGCCCACCAGGCACTTGCGTGCGGGTGGAAAACGAAGTAATATCATTACACAATAGTCCTCGATGGAACCCACAAAACATATATGTACAACAGCGACTCAAAGAGTCAAGAATACAGATATACAATACAAAGATCCAAATCACCTTTAAAACGATATAGTGTCCGAGTACGGACAAGATGCAAATTGAACTAAGAGCCGTGAAGAATAACCAATGGCGTCCATAACCCTGCCCAGGCCAAGCCGGAAGGGTAACCCTGCTAACGACGTCGATCTCAAAACCTGCTTAAACAAAAGGGGTGCCGACAAAGGGCAAAGGAAAAAGAGAGAGCGGTCAATACTGAGGCCAGTACACGGCGAGGCTAGAATTCGGCGGTCCTCGCCTACATAGGTATGGTGGACTGAATCGGCAGCGCAGCATGCACTAGAACAACCTATAGAGACTCGATACAACTGTCGGCTATCAGAGAGGGGTAAGAAAGACCTATTCGAAACCAACCTGATACTACCACCAAACATACCCATCCTGGTATTTCCCCCTCGAGACCAAACGAGGAAGTCAACCGAGGAACTCACACAGTTGGCAGTTTTATTCATTCCGTTATAGTGGCGGCAATTACTAGTCAAATATAGGTAGCATGAGTCATCCTGATATAATAAGCAGTGGGCACTTTTAGTTAACCATTCCGTTGTAGTTGCAACACTTACTAGTCAGATACAATTAGCATGAGATATCCCAAACCCAGCAGTTGTTGGTACATTTATTTAGCCATTCCGTGGTAGTGGAGCTGATTACTAGTCATATCGGATACAAGTCAAATTATAGCAGTAGACTTTAGTTATAGTTGTCTATGATCGAGAACTGTGCTCCTAGTCGTCCATAACCACGGACACGGCTTCTCGAAAAGATTTAACCCTGCAGGGGTGCACCAAAGTATCCACACGCACTTCGACCCTTTTTGCCAGATCAGTTAACATACACCCATCGGTATGTCGGCGGGGCCTAAGTCATGACGTTTCCCAGACCCAAAGCAAGTACATGGGGGCCACCCCACTAAGCTACCCGCAACGAAGTCGGCCGGTCTACGAGACGGACTCAGGGTTTGTGTAGACGACTGTAAACGACTGGGAACCCGAAAATGAGACTGGGCTTGTCGATACAGCGAAAACGTGTCACGGACCTAAACAGTACAGGTGCAGTACCTCGCACAATTTAAATTAAGCAGTAAAGCATGGCATAAGTACAGGATAGTAATAAAGCCCCAAACTACTTGTGGCCCCCGGTACAATACTTTGAAATCAGGTACTAATCGATGGGGGTGCCCATACACCCCACCTGTGGTTAGCGCGCTCGATCTCGGAACAGGTGTCAAGAACTCGGGGTCCTACGGGACACTAGTGGGCGGTTAACAACCAAATAACATCTATTGCCCACCTGTGCCTCTGCATTACCTATTTCAATTTTAGTTATTAAACAGTATTTAAAGCCATGATCATCTCCAACATTAAACATGCGGCAATACTCCAACAACTGTGGTACTGGACGACACGCAACAACACTTGAGCAAGCGACTACGACGCGCAAGTCCAACTATCTACCAAACAACAGGTAATAGGATGTGTCCAAGGCAATATAAGGCTGCAAGGGATATCACGGGTACGGAAACTAGAGCATCGCAACACAGATAGCAATAGATCAACAGGAGGAAATAAAGACTATAAATGCAAAATAGGTAGAAGGGGAAGGGATGCTCGCCTGAAAACATTGCCGAAGGTTCATCCGAAGATCGGGTCGACACTCGCATCAACTCATCGGCCTAATCCGTGAAGAAGCAAAGCACTAGAAGAAACACCGAATGGACTATTTAATACTACGGTAGAAAATCGGGCATGATGCATGTATGATGTATGACATGGCAGGCACGCGATGCAATTAGGCCATATTAAGCGGAACCAGGGTCCCGATAATTATTTACTAGGTTCATGTTGTTTAGATACCCCACATTTTAAATGTTGTCTTAACATGGCAAAAAGTATCACCGGTTCGCTACAAAAATTTAAATGGGACCAATATAAGACTAGAATAGCCCGCATATAGCCTCCATATTTAATTTAGGTGAATCGGCATAACGCCCCCAAACCCACAATATGTATGCAAACATGAACAATTTAATATGCATCAGTTGATAATGTCATATTATAAAATAATGGGGTCTCGGATAGGGAATCACATTAGGGATCGACGATCTTGGGTTCAACGGGGTTCGAGGTTCGGTCTCAGGGTTCAGGGTTCGACGGGATCGGTCTTCGAAGGTCGGATACAAGATGAAGAGCTTGGCGTTCCGGGAAGAAGGACTTGGTGTGCGACGTCGTCAGCATCGGTGCGGGAAGGAGGTCTTGCCGTTCCGTGTCGGTGACCTTGGCATCCGGGTTCTCGGCGAGCTCGGCGTCCGGGAAGGAGTACTTGTCGCACCGGGGTCTCGGTGTCCTCGGATCCGATTGAAGATCTTGGCGTTCGGCGGGATCGGTCTTCGGGTTCTTCAGGGTCTCGACCATCGGATCCGGGAAGGCGACTTGGACATCGGGCTTCGGAGTTTGGATCTGGGAAGGCGACCTTTGGTTCCGTGAAGGAGATCTTGGAATTCAGCTCTGGTGGTCGATGGCGAACTTGGGTGGATCAAGCACCGGGGTTCCTTCTAGTTCGATGACCACAGCATCGGCAATGCAGTCAAAGTAGCACCATGCGGCGCATTACACGGCCATCATTGTAACATCATCGCACCATCGATGCAGGCATGCATCTTCGGGACATCAGCGGAGCGAAATTGCGGGCTTTGGTTCATCCCTAGTGTTTCCACAACACAAGCACACATGCCTCTTGCTTCTAGTCGAATTATGGCCACATGGACAAGAACAAACCGTACTGTACTCGTGAGGCGGCGTACTCGCTGAGGCCCAGGAGGTCAACGCAGATACAGAGAGAGGACAACGTCCTCACTCGGGCATGCGACCTGGCCGTCGGGTACAGGCATGTGGGGGCGGATGAAGAGGCAGAGGGGTCGCGGTGGATGCGGCCGGCGATGAGGAGGACGAGCCGAGCTCGAGCTGAGGCGGGACGGGGCCCAGGTCAAGGAGGTGGTGACGCGCGGCGCGGAAGCCGAGGGTCGCGGACACCGAACTGCGGAGAGGAGGGCCCACAAGGCAGGTGGCAGAGCTTGCTGCAGGGAGGCGGGCACCAGGGAAGGTGGCGATGTTGGCTGTTGGCGGCGGAGACGAGCACGGCCGGGCTCGGCCGGAGCGGAGCGGAGCGGAGCGGAGCGGGCCCGAGGCGGCCAGATGCGGCGAGGGAGGAGGACGCGCGCCGGCGCGTGTAACACCCTCAGAATCGAACCTATGCAAGTTTGAGCAAAATTCGCCAAACCCGCATAGAAACGATTCAAAGGTGCCCACCAGGCACTTTCGTGCGGGTGGAAAACGAAGTAATAACATTACACAACAGTCCTCGATGGGACCCACAGAACAGATATAAATAACAGCGACTCAAGGAGTCAAGAATACAAATATAATATACAAATATCCAAATCACCTTGAAAACGATCGAGCGTCCGACTACGGACAAGATGCAAATGGGGCTAAGAGCCCTGAAGAATAACCAATGGCGTCCATAACCCTGCCCAGGCCAAGCCGGAAGGGTAACCCTGCTAACGACGTCGATCTCAAACCTGCTTAAACAAAAGGGGTGCCGACAAAGGGCAAAGGAAAAAGAGGAGCGTCAGTACTGAGGCCAGTACACGGCGAGGCTAGAATTCGGTGGTCCTCGCCTACATAGGTATGGTGGACTGAGCGGCAGTGGCAGCATGCACTAAACAACCTACAGAGACTCGATACAACTGGCGATTATCAGAGAGGGGTAAGAATGACCTATCCGGATCCAACCTGAAGCTAACACCAAGCAAACCCATCCTGGTGTTTCCCCCTCGAGACCAAACGAGGAAGTCAACCGAGGAACTCACACAGTTGGCGGTTTTACTTATTCGGTTATCGTTGCAGCAATTACTAGTCAGGTTAAAGATAGTCGTCCTGATAAAATAAGCAGTGGGCACTTTTAATTAACCATTCCATTATAGTTGTAACTCTTACTAATCAGATACAGATATCATGAGATATACCCTAAACCCAGCAGTTGTTGGTACTTTTATTCAGCCATTCCGTTGTAGTTGCAATACTTACTAGTCAGGTACAATGGTCGCAAGCGACAATCCAATCAAGCAATTGTGGGCAGTATTATTTAGCCATTCCATTATAGTGAAGCTGATTACTAGCCATTATAAAGTCAAATTTATAGCAATAAACTTTAGTTATGCTTGTCTATGGTCGAGATAATGTGCTCCAAGTCGTCCATATCCGCGGACACGGCTTTCAGAAAGTTTTACCCGGCCGGGGTGCACCAATAGCAACACACACTCGATCAACCTCGAAAAAACCAAATCAAAACCCAACGAGGCCTTCACGACAAAGCAATCACGAGATTCAGAAATATTTCAGGGGGCCACCCCTTGGAGTAGACCCGCAACGAAGTAAGCTAGCTCCGAGACGGACTCAAGGCTGTGGGGACGGCTGTGAACGACTGGGAACCCAAAACTGGGCTTGTCGACACCGCGGAATCGTGCCACTATCCTAAACAGTACAGTGTGCTATCTGTCGCACAATCGTAAATAAAGCAGTAGCATGGCATAAGTACAGGATCGTAATAAAACCTCAAACTAGTTTGTGGCCCCAAGAAATAAGACGGAATCAAGCTCTGGCTCAGGGGGGTCCCATATACCTCCCGGATGTGGATAGTGCGATAAATCAAGGAACAGGTATCAAGTACTCGGGGTCTTACGGGACACAAGTGGGCGTTCGGAAACCAAATATTATCTATCACCCACCGATGCCTCTGCTTATTTCAATTTTAGTTGTTAAACAGGAATTAAAGTGAACAATAAGTAAAACTATGATCAGCTCCAACATCAACATGCGGCAATACATCAACAACTGTGGCATTTGACAACACGCAACATCACTTGAGCAAGCGACTACGACGCACAAGTCCAACTATCTACCAAACAACAGGTAATAGGATGTGTCCGAGGCAATATAGGGCTGCAAGGGATATCACGGGTACGGAAAACTAGAGCATCGCAACACAGATAGCAATAGATCAACAGGAGGGAATAAATACTATAAAAGTAAGATAGGTAGAAAGAGGGAGATGCTCGCCTGAAAACGTTGCCGAAAGATTCAACCGAAGATCGGGTCGACACTCGCATCCACTCAACGGCCTTATCCGCGAAGAACCAAAACACTAGAAGAAACACCGGATGTAGTATTTAATACTACGACAAAAGATCGGCATGATGCATGTATGAGGTATGGCATGGCTAAAGTGCGTTGCAATTAGGTCATATTAAGTGGAACCGGGGTCCCGACAATTAATCATATGGTTCTAGTTGTTTAAAACCCCCGCAATTTAAATGTTGTTTTAGCATGGCAAAAGATAGCACCGAGTTCGCTACACAAATTTAAATGAGGCCAATATGAGACTAGATTTGCCCGCATATGGGCCCCATATTTAATTATTAGGTGAATCGGCATAAGGCCCCCAAACCACATGATAAGATGCATGCATGAACAATTATTATGCGACAAGTTTATTATATTATAAAATAGGGTTCTTGGAAAGGGGTCACACATAGAGGGGTCTCGACGATCTTGAGGTTCTGGGGTCGGGGTCGGTCTCGGGGTTCAGGGTTCGACGAACTTGGGGTTCCGGGGTTCGGGGTTGGTCTCGGGGTTCAGGGTTCGACGGGTCGGTCTTGTCTTCGGGGTGAGGTGCTTGTCGGTCTCGTGGCGATCTTGCGTCCTTCCGGTTCGGGTTCCGGATCCATGTCGGTGCACTCGGTGTTCCGGGTAAGCGAGCTTGTCGTTACGGAGATCTTGTCGGGGCCTCATGTCGGTCTTGGGTTATCATGTCGGCGTCCTTGGTGTTCCTCGGTGAAGGCTAGTCGTCTTGGTGCCGAGCTCGGCGGTCATCGGGGTCCGGGATCTGGTTCTTGAATACGATATTGGGCGAGGCATCGCCATGCGGTTACGTGACGAGGGTCTTGGAATCCGGCGCTGATGGTCTTCGGGCTTGGTCTTGGATCGGCTCCCAGAAGATCTTGGTGAGCCTCTTAGGAGCAGGAAACTTGGCCGTCCGGCATACGCATGCGAGGCGGCTCAAGCATCTCGGGCAGGGCGTACGCGCTGGAGGTGAGCAGGGCCCGGCGGCGGTTGCCTGCGAGGCAGCGACGCGCGCGGAACCAGCGGCAGCGCCGACGCGGGGAACCGGCGGGGCGGTGGTGGTCCTGGGGCGAGCCAGGCGCGGGGACGGGTGGTCACGGGCCGGCAGCGGCGCTCCGGGAGCGGCCACGGCGGCGGAGGCGAGCGGGGGGGAGGGACGGCCGCGTCGGGCGGAGCTCCGCTTGGCGGTGAAGGACCGCGCGGGACGACGGCCGGCGAGGTGGGACGGCCCGATACGGAGGATGGCGAGGCAGACGGCGGCGCGCGGGCCGGTTGCTGGGCGGCGGAGCGACGAGAGAGGGAGGGGGGTCTGGTGACGGCGCAGGCTCGCCGGAGGGGAGCTGAGGAGGCGCGGGCCACCGCGTCGTCGGAAGGGCGCCGGGGAGCGGCCTGCGCGGCGAGGTGGACGGGGGACGGGCGAGCTCGCGGAGGCGGAAGGAGAGGTCGGGGAAGAGCGGTGCTGGGGGGCGGCGAACGCGGGGCTCGCGGGCGGGGTCGCGGCGCTTCGTCGGAGGGAGCAGGCGGCGCCAGGGGAAGGTCGGCGGGGCGGTGGGCGCGAGGCGGCGCGCCGCCGGGAGGAGGAGCGCGGCGAGGTGGGGAACTGGGGCGAGCGAGCGACGAGGGTGGCGAGGGGCGGAGGATGCGCCGGCGACGGGAGGTGGTTGCGGGGGTCGGGCCGGGCGCTGCGCTGCGCCGGCGAGGCGGCGGAGCAGGTGGGGGCCGCGGTGGCGCGGGGGAGGGAGCCAGGAAGAAGGAGGGGGCGGGCACGCGGAAGGGACGCGGTCGCGTGGGGAGGTGGGGCTCAGGGGTGGGTCCCGCCGGGGTACGCGACAGGGACGAGTGGGGCGTGGGTGCTGGGACGCGTGGGCGTGCTCTGCGTGGGGAGTGGGAGGGCCGGTTGGTGGAGCTGACAGGTGGGCCATGGGGGGGGTCGGTTGTAGCCAGGGGTGCCAGGGAGGGGTTTGACCGCGTGGACCCACGGGACAGGGAGGGGTGAGGAAGAGGGTTAGGTGGGACTGGGGTGAGAAAAGAGAGAGAGAGGGGCTGGATAGGTGAGGTGGCAGGTGGGTATGTTTGGGGTGAGAGGGGGAGGTGGCAGCCTGGGATTGGTGGGTAGGAATAGGTTGGGTGGGACTAGGATTTAGATGGGACTGTTTTAGTGTTTGTGTTTGTTTGGTTCTGTATAAAATAAAACAAAGCCACTTTACAAAATAGTTTTTAGACCAATAAAATCTCCAAAGCGATCGGGGTTTTGTGTTTGAAAAATAAGAGGGGTTTTTGTACAATTCAAAACTAGGCTTTTCAAAATAATGCAGACAAACAATGCATGAAGATGACGATGCAATGCACAAATTAAACGCGATTTTCTAGTAGTGGTTTTGCGGGATGCCACAGCGCGGGAGGAGCGAGGAGCCCGGGCGGAGAGGCGGCCGTAGAGGGGGAAGGGCCAACGGGGCGGTGGCCGACGGGGTGGAGGTCGACGGGAGGGAGCGGGGCTCGGTGGGGACGACGGGGGCACGGACGAGGGAGGCCGAGGCGAGGAGGTGGCGGCCGATGACGGCTCCGGCCCTGGCGGCGGCTCGCGAAGGGGAAGGGAGGCGACGAGGGAGAGATGGTTGGTGGGGGAGGTTCGATGCGGGGGAGGAAGGCGAGGAGGAGCGAGAAAGGAGGCACGAGCGCGTCGGTGGTGGTGGGCCCGCGGGGAGGGAATCCCGGTGGGATTTGTCGGGAGCGGGCGGGAGACGAGGTGGTCGGGGTGGGGACGCGCGGGTCAGGTGGGAGGGGATGCGGGAACGGGAGTGGCCAGGTGGACCGGGGCGGGGCTGGCGTGCGGTGTGGGACGGGACCAGGCTGAGGTGGCGGGCTGGGATTGGATAGGGGGAAGGGAGTGGTGAGGTGGCGGGTGGGGAATGGTCGGGGTGATGTGGCTGGGGACTGGGTAGGTTAGGGTTAGGTAGGAAAAGTTGACTAGAGATTTTTAGACTAGGGTTTGGAGGTGGCCGGCCGGGCTCTCGGGCCTAGCTGGCTGCCTCCCAAAAATAAAATAAATATTTTATTTATAACAAAACGAGGCATTTGCAAACCGTTGGCAGACCAAGCAAAATATTCCGGAGACCCGGGTTTTGGATTTTTTGAAATAATGACGGGAGTATTTAGAAAACAAAACTAGGCGTTTCGAAAATAGTTTAGACAAAAAACCATGCATGATGATGACGATGCTCAAATGCAATGTGGCATGATGACATGAGCATGGGGTCATGATGATGCAATGCACAAAAATAACGCGATTTTCTAGTAGTGGTTTTTGCGGGGCGCCACGGTAAGAGTCTAACTCGAACCCACCTAGTTGGAAAGAATTGGCAGCACCTCAATTTTATGAGCCCACTACCAAAAATGTCCGACTTGTGATGGTGCAAAAACTGGCAGGAAAACCGACTAGACCTTCTTTGAGGGATTAAATTTTACCGACTATCTAATAGAGGTAAAATAGAGACATATCAATAACACAAAATAAAGCAATTATAATGTGAAATGGTATGTGATACGTCAGAAACGTATCTATAATTTTTTATGTTCCATGCTTGTTTAGTATCTATTTTGCTTTGCTTTGTACACACTTTGAGGTGTTTTTTATATGTCTTTTGGTACTAACCTATTAACAAGTTGCCACAGTGCCAGTTGCATGTTTTCTGTTGTTTTTGGTTCAAGAAAATCTAGTAAGGAAATATTCTCGGAATTGGACGGGACAAAAGCCAAAGTCAATATTTCATCGAGGAGAACACGGAGTCCAGAGGAGAGACGAAGGGGAGCCACAGGGCGGCCGCACCCCCCAGGTGCGGGCCCACCCTAGGCCGCACCTGGACAGGGTGTAGGCCCCCTGGTAGCACTCCTGCCTCGCCTCTTCGCCTATAAGAAGCCCTCGATGCCTAAACCCTAAGTACCCGATCAATATTCCACGAAACCGTCTGTAGACGCCGCCACCATTGTCCCTAGATCAGGGGGATCTAAAGCTCTTCCCGGCACCCTACCGGAGGGGAGATTGTCCTGGAGGTCTTCTTCTTCATCATGCCAGCCTCCGGTATGAAGCGTGAGTAGATTCACCTTGGACTACGGGTCCATGTAGTATCTAGATGGTTGTATCTCCTCCTTTGTGCTTTCATGTCTAGATCTTGTGAGCTCCGTTCATGATCAATATCTCATCTATTTCTAATCATGCATGTTGTGTTTGCGGGGATCCGATGGATATTGAGATTACTATGTCAAATTGATTAGTGGTTTTGTCTTATTGATTCTATCATGTCTATGTTATTTGTGATCTTGCATGCTCTCTGTTGTTAGTAGCTATCTTGGCCAAGTAGTTGCTAGTGACTCCAAGAGGGGGTATTTATGCTCGATAGTGGGTTCATGCCTCTACTTAATCAAGGGAAGTGACAGAAATCTCTAAGGTTGTAGATGTGATTTTGCCACTAGGGAGAAAACAACGGTCTCTTGGTCATGGAACAAGTGGATTGTTTACCTTACACACTTTGCTCAAAGCAGTTGTCTGTTGCTTGCAACTTAATACTGGAGGGGGTTCGGATGATAACCTGAAGGTGGATTTCTAGTCATAGATGCAGTTGGATGGCGGTCTATGTATCTTGTTGTACTGCCCAATCGAATCTCATAGGATCATGGATGTCTAGTATTGCATTGTTATGCCTTGCTCAGTCTTGTCAATTGCCTTGCTGTAATTTGTTTACCCAGCATGCCATGTTTGTTTCTTAAGGAGAACAACTCTAGTGAACTATGGACCCCGGTCCAATCTTTACCATTGATACATCTTCAATTGTTCTTGTTTACATGTTGCAAACCACTATTACCTTCCACACCATACAGTTAATCCTTTGTTATAGCAACCGGTGAGATTGACAATCTCACTGTTTGTTGGGGCAAAGTCTTGAGTTTGTGGTGTGCAGGATTCCAAGTTGCTAGCAACACCTTTGAGATGTTTCCTTCCTCCTACTGGTTCGATAACCTCGGTTTCTTACTGAGGGAAGACTTGTTGTTGTGCTCTTCACACCTTGCTCTTGGGGTTTCCCGACGAAGCGCTATCAGGCGCCATCAACAAGTTTTCTGGCGCCGTTGCCGGGGAGGCTAAGGACGTCTTCACAAGGGGAGTCCTTCACAACCTTTCTCTTTACTTTGTTTTTTTTTCTTAGTTTCTTTTGCTTGGTTTTGTTTGCCTCTTTTTATCAAAAACTCCAAAAAATTAGTTTAGTTTGGTTTGCTTTCTCTTGTCAAAAACACAAAAAAATAGTTCCTACTCTAGTTGCTGCTGTTGTTGGCTTGCTCCACTTTTGTCAAAATGAACTCTGCTGAGAACACCAAGTTGTGTGACTTCACTAGCACAAACAACAATGATTTCCTAAGTACTCCTATTGTTCCACCTGCTCCCGATGCTACCTTTTATGAAATTAAGCCTGCTTTGTTGAATCTTGTGATGAGAGAGGAATTTTCTGGTGCTAGTTCTGATGATGTTGCTGCCCACCTCAATAACTTTGTTGAACTTTGTGAGATGAAAAAATATAAGGATGTAGATGGAGACATTATTAAGCTCAAGTTGTTTCCTTTCTCCTTGAGAGGAAAAGCTAAATAATGGTTGCTATCCTTGCCTAGAAATATTATTGATTCTTGGATTAAGTGCAAAGATGCTTTTATTGGAAAATACTATCCTCCTGCTAAGATTATATCTATGAGAAGTGATATTATGAAATTTAAACAACTTGATAATGAACATGTTGCTCAAGCTTGGGAAAGAATGAAATCTTTGGTTAAGAATTTCCCACTCATGGACTTACTGCTTGGATGATTATCCAGACTTTTTATGCAGGTTTGAACTTCTCCTCAAGAAACCTGTTGGATTCAGCTGCTGGAGGAACCTTTATGACCATCACCTTGGGTGCTGCAACAAAATTGTAACATCCCAAATTTCATCAAATGCAAAATCATATTATTGCATTCATATCATCATAGCATTCTTACTTTGCATAATTTTTTTCAAAACAAAACCCTAAATAGAACCTTATTTAAACCCCTTCTTATTATATATGCGGCAAGGTTTTATTTTATTTTCAAGACCTACAAATGATTTTTGAGTGATTGTTTGTGTTTGACACACCTTTGGATAGTAGGATTATAGTACAAAAGTCTGGTAAAATTTTGAATTCGAATGTCATTTGGAAAATCAAATCAGAAAAGAAAAAGGCAAAAAGAAAAAAGAAAACAAGCGGCACCCTTTCGGCCTAGCAAACCCCAGCGGCCCAGCAAGCCCACCCGGGTTTCCCCCTCTCCCCTCTGTTTCTCACTCCGCGCGCGCACCCCCTCACTGACCAGTGGACCCCACTGCCACCTCACTCTTTCTTCCCCAAATCTCGTGCGATGACCAGTTCCGCCGCTGCCATTTCTGCAAATCAACGTGCGTTGATTACAATTGATTGTAGGCATTAATCCCACCCCCTCGACCAGCTAATTAACCCCCTCTGCCTCCGCATCATTTCCCCCCACTCATCCCCACCGGAGCGCGCCAGGCTACCCCAATTTACCCTCGCACTGCCGCTACCCCGACAAAATCCTGCGAGCTATTACGGTGAGCCCTTTGTGCACCTTGACCTCTTGTTCAAACGAGCATGTTCACCTTTTCTTTGCGCTTCGTCTGATGCCTCTGGTTTGTCCCATTTCACCCCAGGTCGCCATCCCCGTTGACGACTGCAAGCACCCGAGGCTCCATTCCTCTTTGGCGAGCAATCGAGGTAAAAACTGAGTGCCCCTTGAACTCTGCTTCACACCATCATGTTCGCCTTGATCTTGTGCAGCTTTTAATGCCCCTGTTTGCCTTATCGCGCCCTAGGTTGTCGTCTTCGTCTATGACAGTGAGCACCCGAAGCCAGTGCAAGCTCTGACGAGTTTTTCTGGCCGCGTTCGTGCGCCCTGTCCAAGACAAGACCACTCTGAGCTTCATCGCATCCTCGCGACCGTGGTAAGCATCTGCACAACCCCTACCCCTCTAGCTTCACTGGCGCGTCACCGCCAGTGCCGTCGCCGCCGCTAGAGCCATTTGCGTCGCCAGACTTTGGTCAATCAGATCTGATCCGTTGGATCTGTAACTAGGGACTAGGATTAGATCACTTATCTAACATGTACGCTTAGATCTGGATCGTTAGATCTAACTTAAATCCAACGGCGCAGAAGTGTGATCCAACGCGAACCGGTACGCGCCAATTAGACGCTGCCGCGTGTCGCTGGATTTGTTTTAAATTCTGATTTTTGATCTATTAGTTATTCAAACTTGTAAATTCAATAACTTTTGATCTATTTGTCCAAAAATTACAAATTTTATATCAATGATTCAGAAAAATGAGCCCTACACAACTATGGCCTTGGTTTGGACATTTGATTCTATAAAATTAAGTTTTGTACAGAAATATTTGTAGGCTTATTTTGGCTATATAAATTGTTTAGAAAATTATTTTAAAGTAAATTTTGGTTTATTTAGACCTTAGAAAGTATGCTTTGTATTCAGTACTGTTTAGTTTGTTTTGAAAAGTGTGGCAAATCATTCATTTGCATTTGCATGCATTTGTATATTTTTGTTTGTATATTGAATGTGAATTTGGTGGTATGATTTTATGTGTATATTTTGGTGATTGTGGAGATTGTGATTGTGAGTATTGTTCCTATTCCCCCAACTATCAAGGAAAGTGATCCTTCATATTTTTGTCCTACTATTTTATCTATGCACCAGTGATATTTTGAGTAGGATTTGCATGATTATTTTCTAAGTATATGCTATGCTTGGGTAAATCCTATAGTTATTGTCTTAGTAGTTTTTCCCTAAGTTAAGAAACTTATTATACCAGTATGATTAGCCTAGCTAGTATAAAACAAGGGTGGATTATTCCTGCTATGATAATATGCAAAAACTATGACTATGTTTTTGGATTAATAAAACAACATGTGAATGAATCACCTGGGTGGAATGGAAAGATTGGTTTGTGTTGAGTGGTTACACAAGGCCCATGTCTATGGTTTACCTTGTGTATCACACTTGTGGATGGCCACCCAGGAACAAAGAGATTTGAGATGTTTAGTGTTGAGAAGCTTATAGTGCAACCACATGGCATATGGGCTCTGGCTTGACCAACTAGGTTGCAAGAACTTAGCCAGATGGACATTTGGTGGTAGGGTTGATAGGATGGAATGCGTCCATGGTAGTCTAAGGGAATGCTTCTAAAAAGTGTCGTCTCGATGCATGTCGAGTCTTGTGGGGAAATTGCACCACCTCTCGAGAGGGTAAAACCTAAGTACTTAGTCGTGTCCCCGGTAATGGACATTTTGAGCCTCAAAGACATTGAAGTGATCAAGGATCTCCTCGTCCCAATTTCTCTAAGTTAAAACTTGTGGTTGAACAAGGGTAAAGGTTCACCAATGTCTATTGGTGGTTCCTTGGGTGTTTTTGTCAAACAAAAACTTAGTGTTTTCAACTAATAAGAAAACCTTATTTTGAGCAAAGCCAGCCTGAACTACACTTAGCCAAATTCATATAGTTATTAGATGTTACTATACTACTATGGTATCACTTGCCAATACAATTCCAAATAAATTGACCCTCTGTGGCTGTAACTTATTATGTTGTAGGTTACTCTAATGGAGACTAGGGTTATGAGTCTACACTCAACATGTTTTCCTGTGGCACATGAAGATGAAGACTTTATTTAATTTGTTAAGTATTGTGAACTCTATGTATTATCCTTGGGCTATTGAGTTGTAAGAACTATGTATCTCTGGATATTGCGATGTAATAATGACCTTTATATATGTGTACTTCATCTTAAACTATGGATGCTAGCATTTAGATCCAGGGACTAGCATTATAATCACAGGGGCCTTTACCTTAAATGGTGGGGTCTTACAGATTGTATCAGAGCACTATGTTGCCTGTAGGATTATGACCCTTAGATGTATTAGACTAAGGAAACCACTAGGAACAGTGCAACTCTTTGAAAATTCCACACTTGTCTCTTTTATTCTCGTAAACCTCTCCTAATCTTCTTTCTCATCTCCATTTGTAGATGGTCGCCATCAATGGAGCCTTCAAGAAGGGACCACTCATGACCATGACCTTAGAATGTGAGACGGATTTTCCCAAGGCACTCAAAAACCTCATGGTTAGCTTGGGAATACATAGTGAAGCCTTGTTCAAGGGATTTCCTGTGATGGATGAAGGAGAAGAATATTGGTGGGTACAGCTCCACTTGTACAAAAACAAGGAGGACAACCACAAAGAGTCGGGATTCTGCATGGTCACCAACTCTGAAATGCATATGTCATTCTTTGACTCTACAAGGAATGCAGCTTGGAATGCTATCAAGGATCTTGGTGAAAGACTCAAGTGTAGAATGATCAACACTCAAAATGACATTAGATAAGAGAAGAAGTATATCCAAGACTTAGAGACCGCCATAAAACGTCTAAGGGAAGATATCATAGACTTAGCATATGAGTGAGAATTGTGACTGTTGGAGATATGCCCAAGAGGCAATAATAAAGTGGTTATTATCATATCTTCATACTTATGATAAATGTTTACATACCATGCTATAATTGTATTAACCGGAAACATTAGACATAAAAGAGTCCCTAGTAAAGCCTCTTGTTAAACTAGCTTGTTGGTTAATATATGATCATGTTTTCCTGATCATGAACATAGAGATGTTATTAACAATAGGGTCATATCATTAGCAAAATGATGTGATGGACATGCTCCTATAGTTAAGCATAGCATAAATATCAAGTCATTTAATATAGTTCATTTGCTATAAGCTTTCTGATACATAGTAACCTAATTCCTTCGACCATGAGATCATGCTAATCACCATCACCAGAAGGATGATTTGATGACATCAAACACCACACCATAACTAGGTGGTCATAAAGGTGGCATTGAGTGTTCGGAAAGTATGTGTTGAGGCACATGGATCAAGAGTAGGATTTGTCCATCCATATGACGGATAGATATACTCTGGGCCCTCTCGGTGGAATGTCATCCAATTAGCTTGCAAGCATGTGACTGGCTCACAACGGATCACATATGACGGGAACAAGAAAAGAGTACTTATAGGTAACAAGGTTGAACTAGGTATGTAGAGATATCGACGATCAAACCTCGGATAAGTAAACTACCGCGAGACAAAGGGAAATTGGTATCATATGTAAGTGGTTCATTCGATTGTAAAATAATCGTAGAAATATGTTGGAGCCATATGAATTTCCAGATTCCTCTATTGGTTATTGATCAGAGAAGTGTCTCGGTCATGTCCGCATAATTCACAAACCGTAGGGAGACACACTTAAGGATTCGATGTTGTTTAGTAGATATGGAATGTAAGTAGGGAAACCGAATGTTGTTCGGAGTCTCGGATGGGATCTGGGATATCACTAGGAGATCCGAAATGGTCCGGAGAATAAGATTCATATAAGGAAAGTCAGATTCCGGAGTTCAGGAATGATTTCGATGTTTTCATCTAATAGGTTCTAGAAGGTTCACCAGACCGGAAGGGGAATGGTCCATGAATGTGTCATGGGTAAGTGGAATGATTGGATCATGTCCTAAGTCACTTTGGTTGGGCATTTGCGAGCGAGAATTAAAGCTCTAAATTGAAAGTCAAAAGGAAGGTTTGAAAAGTCAAACTGGAACAATAGTTTCCTAGTGGAAGAAGGAAAGAGTCCTTCTATAGAGGTCCCAACCTTTAATAAGGTAGAGATCCCTGTGTTTACAATGCTAGTCCCTAGATCAATAGCTAGCATCCACAGTTAAGATGTAATATCAAGAAACAAAGGTCATAATACAACTTCATAACCAGGAATAAAATAATTTATTACATCTTACATAGCTCATTTGGCTATCTCATTACAATGCAGCAGAATATAACAATAGCATGGGGTCCTTCATCTTCAAAGTGCCATAGGCAAACATGTTGGTTGTAGACTTGTAATCCTAATCAACACATCTCACTAACATCATACAAACCTGCAACATAATAAGTTACAGCCACAAGGGTCAATACATTTGAATTGTATTGGCAAGTGATACTATGGTAGTATAGTGGAGTCTATCATCTATATGCATTTGGCTAAGTGGAGATTAGGCTTGCTTTGCTCAAAATAGATTTTCCTTATCATTTGAAAACACTAAGTTTTTTGTTTGTCAAATTCACCCAAGGCATCTACCAATCATTGATTGAAGATCCTTTAACCCTTGTTCAACCACAAGTTTTTAACTTAGAAATTGGGATGAGGAGATTCTTGATAGCTTCCATGTCTGATGCTCAAATTGTCCATTTACGGGGACACGGCTAAGTACTTAGATTTTACTCTCTCGAGAGGTGGTGCACTTTCCCCACAAGACTCGACATGCATTGAGACAAGATCTTTCAGAAGCCTTCCCTTAGACTAATATGGACGCGCTCCAAACCTATCACCCCCTACCACCAACTGTCCATTTGGCTAAGTTATTGCAACCTATATGATCCAGGCATAGCCTATAATGCCAAGTGGCTGCACTTGAAGCTTCTCAACATTTGACATCTCAAATCTCTTTGTTCCTAGGTGGCATACCACAAGTGAGATACACAGGGTAAACCATTGAAAAATGGGCCCTGGTAACCACTCAACAAAAATCCATCCATGCAAGTCCCTTTCCACCCAGGTGATTCATTTACATAGTTGTTTTATTAAAAAAAACACAAGTCTTTGACTTAGAAATATTCCAGAGCATGAATATAATCCACCCTTGTTTTCTACTAGCTAGACTAAGCATGATAGTAGTAGGAATCGTAACTTAGGGAAAATTCTACTAAGGTTTCATCTACTAGGATTTCCCATGGCATAGTTGACACTTAGAAAATTCCATGCAAGTCCTACTTAGAAATATCACTAATGCATAGTGAAAATAATAGGACAAAAGTATGAAGCACCACTTGCCTTTTTGGTAGAGAATATAATTTCACTCCTTGATCTTGCAATAGTCACACTCTTCAAATTTAACTACAATTCAATCAAGGCACAAATTCAATCTACCATTCAAGCAATTCATCACATAGAATAATAAAAACAAAGCAATGCATGCAAGCATGCCAAATATTGTTTTATTTGGAAAAGTGGTTTCCAATAGGTTATAAACATTTTAAAACACCTATTTATCATTTATAAAAGTGGCAAAACCATTTGATAACAAGTTAGTGAAAAATGGCCACTTTAAATCATTTTTGTTTTGCTAGAAATGATTTAATCAAGGTAATAATTTCTAGTGTTTGACAAATATATTTATAAACACAAATGTTAGTGTTTTAAGGCCAAGTGTTTAATATTAAAACTATTTGCAAAAGGTTTTACCTATAAACCATTTTTATACCCAAGCAAAATTTTATTTGTTAGAAATGCCTTTGAAGAAAGTAATAATTTTTACTAGGGTTTAGCAAATATATTTTTAAATCCCAAAACTTGGTGTTTAGGGTCAGAGAGTTTAAATAAAATCATTTTCCAAAGGTTTTACTCAAAAAGCATTTTTAAAACATAAACAATATTTTTATTTAACTACAAATGCTTTTATTCAAAGATTTATTCTTTAGCTTTAAAAAATACAATTTTAAATCTAAAAGTTGGTTTCTATGGTCAGTAGGTTCAAAACAAACCATTTACCAAAGATTTTACCCTAAAAACATTTTTAGAATAAATTTTATACACAAAATATGCGTACACAAGTTTCTGCAAAAACAACTAATTTTCCAGAATCAATTCATTAAACAAAGTGCATGGTTGGATAGAATTATTTTTTCTGATTCCATTGATATAAAATTTGCAAAATTTGGACGTGTGGATCAAAAGTTATGAATTTTGCAAGTTTAAACAACTAATAGAAAAGTTTCTGTCTTTTAAATCAGAACTGTGCCACGCGTCTAATTCTGATTGGGCGATATCGTTTTGCATGGATCGCTTGATTCTAGCCGTCAGATCTAATGTGCATCGCATGGCTCACAGCACACGATACCTCTTCGGTTAATGAATCTATCATAGCCGATAGATCTGCATCCTACGGCTCACATGTGATTGACCAAAGTCTGGTGGCACGACGATGGTGGCTGGTGGCGGCACGACTCTGGCGGTGAGGTTGACGGCGATACAGGAGGCGAGAGAAGGAGGGGATAATCTCACCAGAATCGCTGAAGATTGCTGATGCTCAACGTGTGCTTGGTTGGCGAAGGGGCGCACGGGATCGATGCTAATTGCTTGCCGGCGATCCTCACTGGCTCGGGTCGCACGGTTCTTGACGGAGATGAGTACCTAGACCGCAAGCGAGTAAGGATACATGTCAGTGTGGTGCGCGCGGGTTCGAGGAGTGCGGGAAAACTCACCAGGTTGCAAGGGGTGCACGGAGTCGGCGACAGTAGCTCGCCGGAGTAGAGGCAGACGGTGGAGGCATTCAGTCAAGGACGTTGCCGACGATAGGGGTACGCGCGGGCGAGTGGTTGGTGCCGGGAGGTGCGTAGGGAGGTGGGGAGCAGGCTCGAGTGGTCGAGGGGGCAAGGCGCGACGGTGTCTAGCCGGAATTGGAGAAAAGGCTTCGCCGGAGTCAGAGAGTTTCGAGACGAATTCAGGGCGGCCTAGGGGCGGAGAAGAAATGGTGTCTGGAGAGAAAAGGTAGAGAGGGCATGTGCGTTTAAGGGCGTGACGTTACTGGGAGGAATAAATCAGCCCTTTACTCGAATTGAAGTTGGCATTGAACGACAGAGACGGGCAAGATTTGGGGGAGAAACAGTCGCGCGGGTTGAAACGATGACTGACAGGTGGTGCTGGCTGGTCAGCGAGATAGAGAAGGGTTTGGTGGGGTCAGCAAGTCAGTGCCTCTGCGGGTGTGGTTTCTGGTGGAAAAACGATTCGGGGGAGGAAAAGAAGATGGGCTGCGAGTTGGGCCTGACTGGGCTGGTTAGGCTGGGCTGGGTCCTTTCCATTTTTTCTTCTCTGTTTATTTTTCCTTTTCTGTTTCTTTTATTCTGTTTTGAATTTGTTCAAATGATTTAAAACCTATTTGTAATTCCAAACTTTCAATATACTTTAGTACTGTTATAAATGTGTTTTTAAAGACCATTTTGGAATATTTCCTTTATTTAATTATGGTTTATTCTTTATTTAAATTAGGCACTTGTTTTTATTCAAATAAGATTTTGATTTTATTTTCAAACCCTTATTTGAATTCTAATTTTTCACCAACCTTATTCATTAGGTTTTTATTTATTCATTAGGGTGTTAAATAATTCATTTTGAATTATTTGAATTATTTTTATTATGATTTATCAATCATTTAATTTGGGCATTTGTCTTTAATTAAATAAAATTTGATTATGGTTTTAATACCATATAAATTTTATTCAAATATTTATTTTAAGTTAATTAGATAACTTTTTGATCTACTTTGGTAAATTCCTATTTATTATTTTCTCATGATTTAGTTAATCATTTCCATTAGGAATTTTATCTTTATTCAAATATAATTAGAATTTGGTTTAATGCCATAAAATTTTATTAGAATAATCTTTATCCCTTTATTTTATTTGGACTATTTTTATTTCATTTTGCTTATGGATTTGGCCAAGTTTTTAATTTGGCTTTTAAATATCCTTTATTTATTTCTTTCTTTGCCCTATAAAATCCATATCTTTTTATTTATAGATCCAAAGTTGGTGATTCCAATTTGTAGAATTTTATTTAATATTTGTTTATCCTTTTAAATTGTTTTAGGATTATTTTATTCACAATTTGGTATGGATTTTAGATAGGAGCTTCATTAGCTTTGGAAATCATGTCTTTTTGCCATATTAAACTCATAAGTTTTTATTTATGGTTCCAAATTAAATGAAACAAATTTCTATGGTTTTATAATATTTTTATTTATCATTTTTTATCGCTTATAAATGTTTGTTGACAAATTTTTTATGAAACAAATCCACAGTCTTTGGGAGATCTTGGAAATGATTTATTCCATTAGGGTTTTAGGGTTTTTGTTTATTTTTCCCAAGTTTAAATTTCAAGATACATTCATTGATGAATGCATTTCACTTGATTTGAATTTTGTTGGATTCCCTTTTATTCAAAGTTTGTTCAAGATGGGTTTTTAAGTTTCTAAAAAAGTTTCTTTTCACCCTAAATTTCAACAATTATTTATTTTGTTTATTTATTTTTCACATTTCAAAATTTGGAAATTTTGGGATGTGACACCTTCCTTCTATCCAACTTGGGTTTGGGTATGGATTCAAACTCCCCTCTCCCAAGCCTTCCTCCCTCTCATAAATAGAGGGGGAGGGCTGCCCCAAAGAACACACAACCAGCCTTCCCCACCCCGTGCGTCGCCGCCGGCTCGTCGTCGTCGCCCTAGCCACCACCGACACCACCTCCTCCTCTCCGGCCTTCTAAACCTAGATCGCTGGAAACCCTAGATCCACCATAACTCGCACCGGCTTAGGTGAAGCCCTGTGGGATCTTTCCTCTACTTCCGACACCACGCCGTCGTGCTGCCGGAATAGCGAGGGGAGAACTACAACCTCTGCTGCCTGCTGGAACAAGGGAGAGGAAGGTCTTCACCGAGTACCGAACGTGTGACTGACTGCGGAAGCACTGCCTTAACACAGCGCCGGAAGGATCGTCTATGCGATCTTGAGATCGGCAAGTGTACGACTACATCACCCACGAGAATCTGCTCTCGTTAACCGCTTTGGAATCTTCGAGGGTGTGCTTCTATCGACTCATTGCTACAATCTAGTAGATAGATCTTGGCTTGTTTGTGTGCATGCGGTAGAATTTTTTTGTTTTCCATGCTACAAACCCCTACAGTGACGTACACCAATAGTTGTACCACCACACTTGTCGTTTTCTCGCGTTAATAATTTGATCATACCAACCTATGTGGTATGGCAAGTTTTTGTCTAAGTTGTGTTTGAACCTTAGTGATTTTGATAGATTATTGTATGTTATGACTTGTGTGTTTTATTGTTGAATGTATGCTTTTGGCTTTTGTTTCACTACCTTAAGATTTTCTCTTACTTGTGTTGTTTCTAATTTTTCTCTATCCTATGCAATAGATGCCTAGCTTTGTTATCACCACCGCTGAGGAGTTCAATGGAACTCGTTTTGGATCCCGTTTTGTGCAGTTTGTTAGTGTTCTTGGTCTCCCCCTCCCTAGTACTAAGGGACTCCAGCTCCGAAAGTTTGAGAGGAAGGACTTATGGGAATTTAAAGTCTCTCAGCCAGGACGCTAGTCAGAGCCCCCTACCGAGGAAATTGCCTTCAATATAATGCATGATGACAAGGAGAAGGGACTCGATGTCGCCATGCAGGAGCTACCCGGACACCTTTGTGGACGCCACTCCCCCGAGCTTACGTGCCTCTACTTCCACCCATTTGGGAGACATGACGAGGAGGGAGAGGCGATAGAGTTTGATGATGCCACTAGAGAGACTATTGATCCAGTGCGTCTATGTTCAGGACCTAGAGAGCCTTCTTAGACACCTCGATACTGATAGGACCAATGTCATGCTTAGCAATGACGAGCTACAAGTCCAGTTGATGGAGAAGGACAAGGCCTTCACAGAGCAGGATGAGAGCATCAAGGAGATGGATGCTAGGTTCGAGAAGCAAGACAAGAGGTTCAAGAACCAAGAAAAGAGAGTGCATGATAGGAACAAGAAGATTAATGAGATGAAGGCCGAGAAAGAGCTAAAGGATTGTCGGGGGGATCACCCCCGGGTAGGCTAACCAGGCAAGATACAAGAGCAGCAACCAGCCAGTCGGTTGGGCAGCCGGACGCAAAAACCCAAAGACAAATCAGAAGGAAGGCTAGACGAAGACCAAAATGGCGAACCAGTGAGCCAGATAAGAATCATCACCAAGGGCAGCTAGCCGGCTGGATCAGGCCAGCCGGATAGGGCAAGATAGACCAAGACCAAACCGGCAGAACCATCAGCCGGATGAAACGAGCAAAGGCAGAAGACTGGCCGGATGGAACCAACCACCTGGCCCAGACGGATCAGCCGGCTAGGCCACCCTAGTCGGCCACTCAAAACAGGCAAGGTACAAGATGACGTAGAGCACAGTGCGCAGTGCGCAATACGCGCAGGACGATGGACAAGACAGAAAGGAGACTCAGACACTCGGCCCATATCGACGACTTTATCGATGACGGTTGTAATAGTGGACAGTAGGTGGTACTGTACATAACCACCCACACGGCGACTATTGTAGATGGCGTTGTGGCATGGGCTTGACTGTGGGTACATGCCCTCCATGCCGGCCACTGTAGATGACCTAGCCGGCTGGGGCCCGCCTATGGGACCCGCCAATTGGCCAGGTCATTGCCCACGCTGCCTCGACCTATATAAGGGGCAACATAGCAAGGGTTGGACTCTCATTTATTGCTAGCTAGGAAAGATACAGCTCAAGGATCCTTGTAGTTCTTTGTGTTCATCCCTATAGTCAGATCGGTAGGAGTAGGAGATTTACCTCACCCCGAGGGCTCCGAACATGGGTACTTCTTGTGTCCCCGACGCTTGATTGTGACCAATCCCGCATGTGAACGCTGTCGCTCGCTTCCCTGCTCGCTCCCACACCTCTATCTAGCCTTCTTAGGCTCTGCCGTTTCCATAATGACGACAAGGATCTTGAGCTAGAGACACGACATGGAGTGATAGAGAGGCTGCGCTCGCAGAAGAGATCCCTCCGGGCGAAGGTCAATGCTTTGACCACGAGTGTGGAGGAGTACAAGGCAGCAATGGAGACAACATGACTTGCTCTAGTGGACGAGGAGGTCGACATGGTGTAGTAGTGTTGACTATTTGGCTACCTATCTAACTATCATCCTTTTATCGAGTCGCATTGATCATCCAACATGTGGATGACTATGCTAGTGTGTTTACTTTTCCAAACTTGTTGTTCACATTGTTTAAACTCTAAGTTTATCATGCTTGCTTATTGTGAATGTTGCTATGTGTTGTGATGGGCATGTTAGTATCTATGGGTTATATCTCTTTACTTATTGAAACAACAGATGCCTCCCCATCGTGCCAATCCCAACACTAACAACAATAACAACAATGGCAATGAGATGCAGCAGCTGATGACAACCCAGACTCAGTTGATGCAAATGATGACCCAGTTCATGGCGAATCAGAATCAGAACCAAAACAACAACAACAACAACAACAACAATCAAAACAACCCACCAGCTTTTGATATGCTTACAAGGTTTCTGAGATTGAGGCATGCTAAGTTTTCAGGAACCACAATTCCTATGATAGCCAATGATTGGCTACGTCCTGTGAACAAGGACTTAGTCACTGTGGGCCGCACTGATGAGGAAAAGGTCAGATTTGCAGCACATCTACTTGAAGGACCAACCGCTACTTGGTGGGATAACTTCCAAATCACCACCCCCATTGAGGAAGTGACTTGGGAAATGTTTGAGGATGGATTCCACACTACTCATATCTCTTCAGGAGTGATGAGTTTGAAGAAGAAAGAATTCCCCAACCTTAAGCAACGCCATTGTAGTATGGCAGAATATATTGAGGAGTTCAACAATCTGGCACGCTATGCACCGGATGAAGTTGACACTAATGCAAAAAGGAAGGAGAAGTTCCTTGAGGGACTGAATGATGAGATGTGCATGCAACTATTTGTTGCATATGTTCCAACTTATCAATCCTTGTGTGACAAAGCTACCATCTTGGAAAGTAAGATGAAGCAGGTTGAGAACAGGAAGAGGAAGCATCGCTTTTATAATCATAGTTCTGGATCATCACACAAGCGCTCCCATTGTGAAGATATTGGAGGTTCTAGATCGTCACACAAGCGCTCCCATGGTGAAGATAGTGGAGGTTCTGGATCCCACAAACATGGGAAATATAACAACCACCACAATAGTAACCGTCACCACGATAACGATAAACATCATGGACATGACAATGGTGGGCATAGGAGCCACAAGAGTGGGTACAAGAGCCACCATGGTGGAAATGACAATGGAAGTCAGCCAGCAAAGAAAGACATCAGTCAGGTTGAATGCTTCAAATGCAAGAAAACTGGGCACTATGCAAATGAATGCCCCAAAAAGAAGACTGATGGAGCCAACAAGCCAAACCCTTTTCATAAGGGTCAAGTGAACCACATCAATGTGGAAGATATTTATGAGGAATCTGATGTTGTGGCTGGTAAGTTCAAGCTTCATTCCTTTCCAGCACTTGTTCTTTTTTATACCGGCGCATCGCAATCATTCATATCAAGAGCATTTGCAGACAAAAGTATACTTCCAACTGAAACTATTGGATGTCCTATTAAAGTAAGCTCTCTAGGTGGAGAGATGATAGTGAATTTTGGATGTCATGATCTAGTAATAGAGTTTGGAAAGTATAAGTTTCCAGTTAGTCTGATAATCCTAGATTCCCAAGGATTGGATGTAATTTTGGACATGGATTGGATGACTAAGTATGAAGGAGTAATAGATTGTGCCAATCGTATTGTTACACTCACAACCCCGGATAAGAAACGAATTAGGTTCAAGTCTAACTTTGAATCCAAAGGGAGTAAGCTAAATTCTCTTAAGGGGGTTAGCATAGACAGTGTACCAGTGGTGAAAGAGTACCCGGATGTGTTTCTAGAGGAATTACCAGGAATGCCACCAGATAGAGATGTGGAGTTTTTGATTGACTTACATCCAGGATCTGGACCAATATCAAAGAGATCCTACAAGATGTCAGTTGATGAGTTGAAAGAGCTCAAGAAACAGCTTGGAGAATAGTTGCAGAAAGGATTTATCCAACCAAGTTCTTCGTCTTGGGGTGCACCAATTATGTTTGTTGAGAAGAAAGACAGAAGTCAAAGACTATGCATAGATTATCGTTCACTCAATGAGGTGACTATAAAGAACAAGTACCCTTTACCTAGAATCAATGATCTATTTTATCATCTAGAAGGAGCTCGTGTGTTCTCAAAAATTGTTCTCCGATCCGGCTATTTTCAGTTAAAGAGTAGAGAGCAAGACATACCTAAGACTGCTTTTACCACTAGGTATGGATTGTATGAGTATACTGTGATGCCATTTGGACTAATAAATGCACCAGATTATTTCATGAACATGATGAACAAGGTGTTCATGGAGTTTCTTGAAATTTTTGTTGTCGTATTCATCGATGACATATTGATCTATTCCAAGAGCAATGAAGAGCATGAAGAACATTTGCATTTGATTCTTGAGAAACTCAGAGATCACAAGTTGTATGCCAAGTTCGGTAAGTGTGAATTTTGGTTGAATGAAGTTGGATTTCTTGGATATATTGTGTATAGAGATGGTATAGCTATCGATCCCCCAAAGGTATCAGTTGTAACTGAGTGGGAATCTCCCAAGTCTTAAAGAAGTTCGTAGTTTCCTAGGCTTGGCAGGATACTATAGAAGGTTCATTGAAAATTTCTCAAAATTAGCTAAGCCAATGATGGAGTTACTTAAGAAAGAGAAGAAGTTTGATTGGACAGAAGGATGTGAAATCAGTTTCCAAGAATTGAAGAAAAGACTAGTGTCAGCACTAGTTTTGTGTCTGCCAGATCTAGAGAAAGACTTCCAGGTCTATTGTGATGCATGTCACAAAGGATTGGGTGGAGTTTTGATGCAATAAGGAAAAGTTGTGGCATATGCCTCGAGACAACTCAAGATTCATGAAGTAAACTATCCTACTCATGACTTAGAGTTAGCCTTTGTTGTTCATGAACTCAAAACATGGATACATTATCTTTTGGGAAAGCGTTGTGAAGTGTTCACAGATCACAAGAGTTTGAAATATATTTTCACCCAGAAAGAGCTCAACATGAGACAAAGAAGGTGGCTTGAACTCATCAAGGATTATGACTTGAGTTTGCAATACCATCCCGGTAAAGCAAATGTTGTAGCGGATGCTTTAAGCCGTAAAGTTTATGTGAATGGTCTCACCAAAGGAGAATTGCCAGATGATATGTGTGCCCAATTTAAAGAGCTAAGATTGGAGATAGTGCCTGAAGGATATCTCATGTCTTTGGAAGTTCAACCAACGCTATAGGATAAGATCAAATAAGCCCAAAAGTTGGACAAGGAAATTGAGGAGATTAAAGGTAAAATTAGTAAAGGAAAGGCGAAAGGATTCCATGAAGATGAACAAGGAACTTTATGGTATGGAAAGCGTATCTGCATTCCACAAGATCCGGAACTTTAGAAATTAATTCTACAAGAAGCACACAATTCACCATATTATATTCATCTAGGTAACACCAAGATGTACATGGATGTGAAGCAAAGATTTTGGTGGAATAATCTTAAGAAAGATATCGCAGAACACATTGCCCTGTGTGATGTGTGTAGTAGAGTGAAGGCAGAACATCATAAACCGGCAGGATTGTTGCAACCACTACCTATACCTGATTGGAAGTGGGATAAGATTGGTATGGATTTTATAACCAGACTGCCAAGGATCAGATCTGGATATGATTCTATTTGGGTTGTTGTGGATCGCCTAAATAAAGTGGCTCATTTCATACCCGTGAAGACTACTTATAAAAGTGCTAAACTAGCTAAGATCTATATGACTAGGATTGTATGTCTACATGGAGTACCTAAGAGTATTGTGTCTGATAGAGGAACTCAGTTCACTTCGCATTTTTGGCGAAAACTGCATGAATCATTAGGAACAAGACTAGAATTCAGCACAACTTTCCATCCTCAGACTGATGGACAGACAGAAAGTACCAATCAGATTTTGGAAGATATGTTGAGAGCTTGTGCGCTAGACTATGGATCTAGTTGGGACGAAAGTCTGCCATATGCAGAATTCTCTTACAATAACAGCTATCAAGCAAGCATAGAGATGGCTCTATTTGAATTCCTTTATGGAAGGAAGTGTACTACGCCATTACTATGGAATGGGGTAGGAGAGAGAAATTTATTCAGACCGGAATTGATCAGGGAAGCCAAAGAGAAAGTCAGAATGGTAAAGGACAGATTTAAAATAGCCCAATCCCGACAAAAGAGCTATGCAGATCCAAAGCATAGGGAAGTCACCTATGAAGTAGGTGATAGATACTATCTTAGAGTCTCACCACTTCGTGGTGTGAAGAGATTTGGAGTCAAAGGAAAATTGGCACCTCGATTTGTTGGACCGTTCAAGATTTTGAGCCACAAATAAGAAGTGGCTTATGAGATTGAATTGCCTGAATCACTATCTGCAGTTCACAATGTATTTCATGTGAGTCGGTTGAAGAAGTGTCATCTGGAGATGGAAGAAACTTCATTGAAGGACACTATACCATTGGAAGAGGTACAGTTGGAGAGTGATCTCACTTATGAGGAGAAGCCTATCAAGATTCTTGAGACAGCAGAAAGAGTCTCTTGTCCTAAGATAATCATATTCTGCAAAGTACAGTGGAATCATCATACCAAGGAAGAAGCAACTTGGGAAAGAGAAGATGACCTTCGGAAAGATCACCCTCACCTATTTGCTCGCCAATCCGAATCTCGAGGGCGAGATTCATCTTAAGGGGGTTAGATTGTAACATCCCAAATTTCATAAAATGCAAAATCATATTATTGCATTCATATCATCATAGCATTATTACTTTGCATAATTTTTTTAAAAACAAAACCTTAAATAGAACCTTATTTAAACCCCTTCTTATTATATATGGGGCAAGGTTTTATTTTATTTTCAAGAACTACAAATGATTTTTGAATGATTGTTTGTGTTTGACACACTTTTAGGATCAAAGTACAAAATTCTGGTAAAAATTTGAATTCAAATGGATTTGAATAAGCCATTCAAATGTCATTTGAAAAATCAAATCAGAAAAGAAAAAGGCAAAAAGGAAAAAATAAAACGAGCGGCACCCTTTCGGCCCAGCAAGCCCACCCGGGTTTCCCCCTCTCCCCTATGTTTCTCACTCTGCGAGCGTGCACCCCTCACTGACCAGTGGACCCCCACTGCCACCTCACGCTTTCTTCCCCAAATCTCGCGCGATGACCAGATCCGCCGCTACCATTTCTGCAAATCAACGTGCGTTGATTCCGATTGATTACAGGCGTTAATCCCTCCCCCTCGACCAGATACTTAACCCCCTCTGCCTCCACATTATTTCCCCCACTCATCCCCATCGGAGCGCCGCCAGGCTACCCCAATTTCCCCTCGCACTGCCGCTGCCCCGATGAACCCCGTCGAGCTATTACGGTGAGCCCTGTGCGCGCCTTGACCTCTGGTTCAAATGAGCATGTTCACCTTTTATTTGTGCTTCATCTGATGCCTCTGGTTTTTCCCATTTCACCCCAGGTCGTTGTCCCCGTTGACGACTGCAAGCACCCGAGGCGTCGTTCGTCTCCGACAAGGAATCAAGGTAAAAACCGAGCGCCCCTTGACCTCTCCTTCACACCATAATGTTTGCCTTGATCTTGCGCAGCTTCTGATGCCCCCCATTTGCCTTATCGTGCCCTAGGTTGTCGCCTTCGTATACGACAGTGAGCACCTGGCGCCAATGCGAGCTCCGACGAGTTTTTCCGGCCGCGTCCATGCGCCCTTGTCCAAGCAAAGACCATGTTGATCTTCACCGCATCCTCGCGGCCGTGGTAAGCATCTGCATGCCCCCTACCCCTCTAGATTCACCGGCGCGTCGCCGCTAGTGCCATCGCCGCCGCTAGAGCCATTTGCGCCACTAGACTTTGGTCGATCAGATCTGATCCGTTGGATCTATAACTAGGGGCTAGGATTAGATCACTTATCGAACATGTACGCTTAGATCTGGATCGTTAGATCTAACTTAAATCTAACGGCGCAGAAGCGTGATCCAGCGCGAATCGATGCGCGCCAATCATACGCTGCCGTGTGTCACTGGATTTGTTTTAAAATCTGATTTTTGATCTATTAGTTATTCAAACTTGTAAATTCAATAACTTTTGATCTGTTTGTCCAAAAATTACAAATTTTATATCAACGGATTCAAAAAAATGAGCCCTACACAACTATGGCCTTGGTTTGGCCATTTGCTTCTGCATAATTAGGATTTTGTACATAAACATTTGTAGGCTTATTTTGGCTATTATATTGTTTAGAAAATTATTTTAATGTAAATTTTGGTTTATTTAGACCTTAGAAAGTATGCTTTGTATTCAGTACTTCTTAGTTTGTTTTGAAAAGTGTGGCAAATCATTCATTTGCATTTTGCATGCATTCATATATTCTTGTTTGTATATTGAATATGAATTTGGTGGTATGATTTTATGTGTAGATTTTGGTAATTGTGGAGATTGTGATTGTGAGGATTGTTCCTATTCCCACAACTATCAAGGCAAGTGATGCTTCATTGTCCTACTATTTTATCTATGCACTAGTGATATTTTGAGTAGGATTTGCATGATTATTTTCTAAGTATATGCTATGCTTGGGTAAATCCTATAGTTATTGTCTTAGTAGTTTTTCCCTAAGTTAAGAAACTTGTTATACCAGTATGCTTAGCCTAGCTAGTATAAAACAAGGGTGGATTATTCCTGCTATGATAATATGCAAAATCTATGACTATGTTTTTGGATTAATAAAAAAACATGTGAATGAATCACCTGGGTGGAATGGAAAGATTGGTTTGTGTTGAGTGGTTACACAAGGCCCATGTCTATGGTTTACCTTGTGTATCACACTTGTGGATGGCCACCCAGGAACAAAGAGATTTGAGATGTTTAGTGTTGAGAAGCGTCTAGTGCAACCACATGGCATATGGGCTCTGGCTTGACCAACTAGGTTGCAAGAACTTAGCCAGATGGACAGTTGGTGGTAGGGTTAATAGGATGGAACGCGTCCATGGTGGTCTAAGGGAATGCTTCTGAAAAGTCTCATCTCGATGCATGTCGAGTCTTGTGGGGAAAGTGCACCACCTCTCGAGAGGGTAAAACCTAAGTACTTAGCAGTGTCCCCGGTAACGGACATTTTGAGCCTCAAAGACATTGAAGTGATCAAGGATCTCCTCATCCCAATTTCTTTAAGTTAAAACTTGTGGTTGAACAAGGGTAAAGGTTCACCAATGTCTATTGGTGGTTCCTTGGGTGTTTTTATCAAACAAAAACTTAGTGTTTTCAACTAATAAGAAAACCTTATTTTGAGCAAAGCCAGCCTGAACTACACGTAGCAAAATTCATATAGTTATTAGATGTTACTATAATACTATGGTATCACTTGCTAATACAATCCCAAATGTATTGACCCTCTGTGGCTATAACTTATTATGTTGTAGGTTACTCTGATGGAGACTAGGGTTATGAGTCTACACTCAACATATTTGCCTGTGGCACATGAAGATGAAGACTTTATTTAATTTGTTAAGTATTATGAACTCTATGTAATTGCCTTGGGCTATTGACTTGTAAGAACTATGTATCTCCGGATATTGCGATGTAATAATGACCTTCGTATCTGTGTAATTGATGGTGCTCGATGTCGGACTTTGTTGGTAACCCCAAGCGCAGGGTGTGAAGACCAAGCAGCAAGTTTTCCCTCAGTTGAGACCGAGGTGATCGAACCAGAAGGAGGAAGGAAACGTCACACAGGTGTTGCAAGCAATGTGGACACCTGCACAACAAAAACTCAAGACTTTGCCCCAACGAACAGTGAGGTTGTCAAGCTCACCGGTTTGCTGTAACAATGGATTAAATGTACCGTGTGGAAGGTAATGGTTTGCAGCAAGTAAACAAGTAATAGTGGAAGATGTATCAATGGTAAAGATTGGACCGGGGTCCATAGTTCACTAGAGGTTCTCTCCTTAGATAAACAACATGGCATAAATACCCCCTCTTGGAGTCACTAGCAACTACTTGGCCAAGATAGCTACTAACAACGAAGAGCATGCAAGATTACAAACAACACAGACATGATATAATCATAAAGACAAAACCATTAATCAAACCAACATAATAATCTCAATATCCATCGGATCCCCGCAAACACAACATGCATGATTACAAATAGATTAGATCTTGATCATGAACGGAGCTCAAAAGATCTATTCATGAAAGCACAAAGGAGGAGATACAACCATCTAGCTACTACATGGACCCATAGTCCAAGGTGGAACTACTCACGCATCATACCGGAGAGAAGGCCTCCGGGATGATCTCCCCTCCGGCAGGGTGCCGGGAAGAACTTCAGATCCCCCCGATCTATGGACGATGGTGGCGGCGTCTATAGATAGTTTCATGGAGATTTGATCGGGTGCTTAAGGTTTCTGCATCGGGGGCTTCTTATAGGCGAAGGGGGAGACCGAGGCGGCAACCAGGGCGACCAAACCCTAGCCAGGCATGGGGTGGGGCCCACCCGTGCCTGGGGTGGGTCTGGCCCCTCTGGCCAGCTCCTTTGGCTCTCCTCTGGACTTCTTGTTCCCCATGGAAAGTAATTGACTTTGTCCTTTGTCCCATCCAATTCTGAGAATATTTCTTTACTATCTTTTCTGAAACCAAAAACAACAGAAAACAGACATCTGGCACTGTTGCAACTTATTAGTAGGTTAGTACCAGAAAACATGTAAAAAGCACCTCAAAGTGTGGACAAGTAAAGCAAAGTAGATACTAAACAAGCATGGAGCATCAAAAATTATAGATACGTTTCCAACGTATCAACATCCCCAAGCTTAACTCTTGCTCATCCTCGAGTAGGTAAGTGATAAACAGAATAATTTTTGAGGTGACATGCACCCTCACAATAAAGATCCAACCATTTGCAAGCATTGAAATCTAGGATCAAAGAACTCTAAACATGTGCATGAAAGATGGAGTTCTAACAATAGGACATAGTAATTATGCATGCAACATGACAAGCTACAAACAAAGATCATGAATAACATGAATTGAAAAACGTTTGTTTGTTTCACATGCAGAAAACATAGCATAATGGCAATCAGCTTGTCCCTCATAGAGTAGCAATATAGATGCATAGGACACCTGCAAAGTTCACAAGGGTGACTAGAAACAAGTAGCACAAGAGAAAGTAATAATACAATATGCATCAATTAATAAGCTTTGGAACACAACACACAGAATGACAAATATGCTCTCTTAATGGTGCCTAAAGGTAGAAGGTGGAGACTCAATAATTGTGGAAGAAAGGCCTTTTTGTAAAGGAAGCAGGGATTACAAGTTTCAAAAAGAGCTTCCAAAAATTATGGTACTTGTTAGCTTTCATCCCTCATTGCCCCTATCATAAGCATCTTGAAGTGGTTAAGGTTAAAGTGGCAAAGCTAGAGTATATGCTTGACGAAGTATAAGCTGGCAATCTAAAGTCCCTTGAATACGAGGGCCACACCTCATGCATACTCAACTTTGGGTCCAGGTAAGTTCTTGTCACTTTAAGTATTTGCATATCATTGAGAACCGCCAACGGGGTACCCCTTGCACATGGTACAGGAGCTTTCCCATAACCAAAATGACAAGGCTTGCAGACAATGAGCATCTCAGCAATCTTTTTATTTACCATATGCATAGCTTTTTATTAAGGATGCTTCATAGATAGCTCATGATTAGGCATGGCTTAGGCTAGCGGCCCAGGCGTTTCTCTAATACATAATACAAATTCCATGGACTTACAAGTTCCCTCTTTATTTCACACCGGTGACATCCATAGACAAAAGAACATGATATCAACTGAGTACAAGTGCAATGTTGAAAATGTTCCCTGTGACAACACGATTCTGCTAATTCCAACTTATAAGTGCAAGCATATACAACAAAGTTGTCACAATGGTTCAAGTTTATTAGGGGCAAAGAATAAAGTGTGCCATCAAGTTCGTGAGGGCTTTAATCACTAAGTTTTCACATAACAAAATAGTTTTTAATTGGAAGATAGTTGAAAACAAGAATATACTTGGAATGGTGTAACACACCATGCATAGGAGTTTATAGTGGACACTTTGGAATAACTTGGTTTCTTGGGATTTGGAGGCATGAGTAGAACTTACACATACAAGTGGAGGCTACCAAAAGACTGGGAGCAACCAACTAAGATAGCAATAATGGCCAAAATCATGAAGTGCAACAAAGCAAACTAATCAAAGCAAAGAGTGGTACTACAAGTCAAGGAATAAATGATCATAGAGGCTAATGGTGACTTGTGAGAGTCATAACATGGTGTGAGCATGTACCAAGTCAACCCAAGCATAGCATCAAAGGAGAATACCACAATACTATGCTTTTGCATGCTAAAACAACGCATAATTTATTCAAGGCACATTAAGCAATCCCAATTGTTTTGAACAAGACATGCTACAGCAATAATCACTAAGCATAATGCTAAAACAACACCTAGCATATCATGCTAAAGTCTAAGTCACAGTCAATGCAAGCTCCTCTTGCACTTCAAGCAAGAACTTACTACTCCTTTCCAAACACCACATAACCTTACTTGCAAAACAACACAACGAGAACGAGGGTCCAAACTTCTTTATTCAAGCAAACTAAACAACCTAAGCAAATCAAACGAAAACTAAGACGCTCCAAGAACAACACAACTATGCATGAAACAATAAAAACGAAGTGTCTAGACAGACCTGAGCTTTTTATTGATGAAGAAGGGGATGCCTTGGGCATCCCCAAGCTTTGACGCTTGTACATCTTGGATATTTCTTGGGGTGACACCATGGTAGCATCCCAAAGCTTGATCTTTTTTCCATTCTTCATCTCATTTCATCATTCTCTCTCTACACCTGAAATTTTTCCTTCATACAAAACTTCACACAATCTTCATTAGCAATATTAGTGTGTTCAAATGATATTAGACCACTGGCAAAGCTTTGGAACAGCAAGGATTTTCTCTAAAAACACAAGATACTGTATTAACTCCTTCAAAAAGCACAATTTACCTGAAGATAACTCAAAAAGGAATCAATAAGAAGCAAATGCAAATAATGGCAGAAATCTGTCAAAACAGACCAGCAGGTAGAAACCGATTTTTTCGAACATCTTATGTTGCTCAAATCACAAAGTGTTGAACTAACGAAAGTTATCTGATATACTGGGGGATTTATTCGTAAATTTTGGGCTCAATCCGAGTAACGGAGCCTCCTCGCGATTTTTTTTGGTGGATGACAGAAATCTGTTTCGGGACAGCAACTCTCCAAATCTTACTTCCCTCTCATTAGAGGTTATTCTTGGCACAAAGAGCAAACAAAAAGGATAAGGAGAGGTCATTACTGAATTAATAACTTCCAATACTTAAGGAAACTCTTGGGTTATCTCCCAACAACTACTTTTCTTTAACGCCTTTAAGTTAGGCACAAGAAGCAAGAAGAATCAAGTATTTTCAAATGAAGAAGCATTAACATTCATACTTGAAAAGTCTTCAACTATGAAAGGTATCTCATCCAAATGGGTTTTGGAGGATCCTTTCTCATTTCTATTTGGTTTACTACCTTCATCAAAAATATTTTCAGGGGCAATCCAATCAAAATTCTTTTCAAAGGCTTCATGCATTCCAACAAGCTTAAAGGGTATGGGTATATTAAATTCCTCTCTAGGCTTAGTTTTATCAGAAATACCCACAACATCTACACTTGAACCTAGCATATTGAAACGTTCAAAAACCTTCTTGGCCTCCCTAGCAACATCATGAAATTCTTTTGATAAAGGATAAACTCTCTCTTTTCAGCATTCTTTTCTTCTTTTAGTTTTAGGAACAAGAATTGCATGAAGGGGTTAAGGCTAACAAACCTAGCCTCCAATATATGATCTAAATAAGCTGCAGCGATCTCATAATTAGGAGCAAGCTCTGCTATAGTTTTATCCTTAATAACCTCATGCTTTCAAACATAATTAAAGAATTCTTCAGTATTATCTTCCCCAATTATGGAGCCACTACCTATTGCAAGATCTTTCAGAGCGAACTTGGGGAGCAACATGGTGAGCTAGAGCAAAGTGGCAACTAGAGCAGGGACTAATTTTTTTGTGTTTTTGAATAAAGCAAGCAAACCAAACTAGACTAATTTTTTTTGGTTTTTTTTGAAAAGAGGCAAACAAAACCAAGCAAAAGAAACAAAGCTAAATAAAAACAAAGTAAAGAGAAAGGAAGTGAAGGACTCCCCTAGCAAAGACGTCCTTAGCCTCCCCGGCAACGGCGTTAGAAAGACTTGATGGTGCTCGACGTGGCACTTTGTTGGTAACCCCAAGCGCAGGGTGTAAGGGCAAGCAACAAGTTTTCCCTCAGTTGAGACCGAGGTTATCGAACCAGAAGGAGGAAGGAAACGTCACACAAGTGTTGCAAGCAACGTGGAGACCTGCACAACATAAACTCAAGACTTTGCCCCAACGAACAGTGAGATTGTCAAGCTCACCGGTTTGCTGTAACAAAGGATTAAACGTACCGTGTGGAAGGTAATGGTTTGTAGCAAGTAAACAAGTAACAGCGGAAGATGTATCATGGTAAAGATTGGGCCTGGGTCCATAGTTCACTAGAGGTGCTCTCCTTAGATAAACAACATGGCATGAAGGGTAAAAAAATTACAACAGGGCAATTGACAAGAACTGAGCAAGGCATAACAATACAATTACTAGTCAGAAAGATCCTATGACGTTGATTGGGAAATACAACAAGATACATAGACCGCCATCCAACTTCATCCATGACTAGTAGTCCACCTTCAGGTTATCATCCGAACCCCCTCCAGCATTAAGTTGCAAGCAACAGACAACTGCTTTAAGCAAAGTGTGTAAGGTAAACAGTCCACATGTTCCATGAACAAGAGATCGTTGTTTTCTCCCTAGTAGCAATAGCACATCTACAACCGAAGAGATTTCTATAACTTCCCTTGGAAACTAGAGGCATGAACCCACTATCGAGCATAAATACCCCCTCTTGGAGTCACTAGCAACTACTTGGCCAAGATAGCTACTAACAATGGAGAGCATGCAAGATCACAAACAACACAGACATGATAGAATCATAAAGACAAAACCATTAATCAAACCAACATAATAATCTCAATATCCATCGGATCCCCGTAAGCACAACATGCATGATTACAAATAGATTAGATCTTGATCATGAACGGAGCTCACAAGATCTATACATGAAAGCACAAAGGAGGAGATACAACCATCTAGCTACTACATGGACCCATAGTCCAAGGTGGAAGTACTCACGCATCATACCGGAGAGAAGGCCTCCGTGATGATCTCCCCTCCGGCAGGGTCCTGGGAAGAACTTCAGATCCCCCCGATCTAGGGACGATGGTGGCGGCGGCTACAGACGATTTCGTGGAGATTTGATTGGGTGCTTAGGGTTTCTGCATCGGGGGCTTCTTATAGGCGAAGGGGAGAACGAGGCAGCGGCCAGGGCGACCAAACCCTAGCCAGGCGCGGGGTGGGGCCCACCCGCGCCTGGGGTGGGTCTTGCCCCTCTGGCCAGCCCCTCTGGCTCTCCTCTGGATTTCTTGTTCCCACGGAAAGTAATTGACTTTGTCCTTTGTCCCATCCAATTCCGAGAATATTTCTTTACGATCTTTTCTAAAACCAAAAATAGCAGAAAACAGACATCTGGCACTGTTGCAACTTGTTAGTAGGTTAGTACTAGAAAACATGTAAAAAGCACCTCAAAGCATGGACAAGTAAAGCAAAGTAGATACTAAACAAGCATGGAGCATAAAAAATTATAGATACGTTTCCAATGTATCAGTACTTCATCTTAAACTGTGGATGCTAGCATTTCGATCCAGGGACTAGCATTGCAATCACAGGGGCCTTTACCTTAAATGGTGGGGTATTACAAAAACTCCTTGATAATATGATGGTTAATTATTATGAATGGTACACTGAGAGAGCTCCACATGGTAAGAAGGTAAATTCTGTTGAAGAAACCTCCTCTCTGAGTGATAAGATTGATGTTATAATGGCTATGCTTGTTAATGGGAAAGATCCTTTAGATCCAAATAATGTTCCCTTAGCCTCTTTGGTTGCTCAAGAAGAGCAAGTTGATGCGAACTTCATTAGAAACAACAATTTCAACAACAATGCCTATAGGAATAATTTTGGTAACAACAATTATAGGCCTTATCCTCCTAATAATGACAATAACTATGGAAACTCCTAAAACAATACTAGAAGTGCCCCCTATGAACTTGAAGTCATGCTCAAAGACTTTATTAGTAAACAAACCACTTTCAAAAATACTGTGGAGGAAAAGCTTTTGAATGTTGAGAAAAATATTTCCTCTTTGTGTGAAGCACAGTCCTCTTTGATTAATAAAATGGCTGCTAAACCTGAAACCTTGGAAAGTACCTTTGCTGCTACTCATGCCATACAAGTTACTATTGATGAAAATGTTAGACTGTTAGCCCAACTTCATGCTAAGTGGGAAAGAGAAGCTGAAATTGCTAGAAACAATAGTGTGTGCACTATCACCACCACCAATATGGATGCCACTAAACCACAAGAAGTCCCTATTCCTCCTACCACAATGCCTAAACCCAATGAGCCTACTACTAGTGATGCTAAGTTTGATTTTGATCTTGATGGTTGCAATGTTTCTGAAGTGATTATGTTCCTACAAAATCTTGCTAGAAGTCCTGATGCTAGTGGTATGAATGTGGATTTCACCAAACACATTACAGATGCTCTTATTAGAATTAACAAAGAAAAGTTGAAACACAAAGCCTCTATTCCTAGGAAAGTAGAAGATAGTTGGTAACCCATTATTAATATGCAAGTGAATGACTTTGATCTCAAAGCTGCATGTGACCTTGGTTCTAGTGTCTCTATCATGCCTAGAAAGATTTATGAAATGCTTGATTTGCCACCTTTGGAAGATTGTTATTTGGATACTTAATGATAATGCTAAAAAGAAACTCATGGGGAGTGTTAATGATGTTCTTATTATGGTTAACAATGCCTATGTCCCTGTTGATTTCTATGTTTTGGATGTTGAATACAATGCTTCTTGTCCTATTACTTTGGGAAGACCTTTTCTTAGAACTGTTAGTGCCATCATTGATATGAAAGAAGGCACCATTAAATATCAATTTCCATTCAAGAAAGGTATTGAACACTTCCCTATGTGGAGATAGAAGTTGCTTTTTCTCCTCCTTTGAAAGCAAGGTTTGATGTTAATGCTTCTTCATTTGAAAATACTTGATTCTTGCTTCTTGTGCCTAACTTAAAGGCGTTAAAAAAATACTTGTTGGAAGATAAACCAAGAGTTTTCTTGAGTCTTGGAAGCTATTACTTCAGTAATGACCTCTGCTTATCGTTTTTATTTGCTTTTTGTGCCAAGAATAACCTCTAATGAGAGGGAAGTAAGATTTGGGGAGTTGTTGTCCCGAAACAGATTTATATGCTCCACCGTAAAAATTCTTGAGGAATCTCTGTAAGTCGGATTGAGCTGATATTTTATGAATAAATCCCCCAGTATGTTAGATAACTTTCGTTAGCTGAACACTTTTTGATTTGAGCAACATAAGGTCTTCGAAAAAATGGTTTCTACCTGTTGGTCTGTTTTGACAGATTTCTGCCATTATTTGCATTGGCTTCTTATTCATTCCTTTTTTGGTTCTTTTTGGGAAATTAAGCTTTTTGAGGGAATTTCTACAGTAGCATGTGTTATTAGTGAAAGTTGTGCTGTTTTAAAGCAAACCCAAAGGTCTATTATCTTTTAAATACACTAATGTTGCTAATGAAGATCGTGTGAAGTTTTTGTATGAAGGAAAATTTTCAGGTGTAGAGAGAGAATGATGTAATGAGATGAAGAATGGAAAAAATATCAAGCTTGGGGATGCCACCCCATGTCACCCTAAGAAATATTCAAGAGGTACAAGCGTCAAAGCTTGGGGATGCCTTGGGCATCCCCTTCTTCACCAATAAAAAGCTCAGGTCTTTCTAGACACTTCGTTTTTATTGTTTCATGCACACATTGTGTTGTTCTTGGAGCATCTTAGTTTTCATGAATGTATAGTGCCCAATCGAATCTCATAGGATCATAGATGATACTGGAGGTGGTTTACCTTACACACTTTCTATGTATCTTGTTGTATTGCCCAATCGAATCTCATAGGATCATGAATGTCTAGTATTGCATTGTTATGCCTTGCTCAGTCCTATCAATTGCCCTGCTATAATTTGTTTACCCAGCATGCCATGTTTGTTTCTTAAGGAGAACACCTCTAGTGAACTATGGACCCCGGTCCAATCTTTACCATTGATACATCTTCCAATGTTCTTGTTTACCTGTTGCAAACCATTATTACCTTCCACACCATACAGTTAATCCTTTGTTACAGCAACCGGTGAGATTGACAACCTCACTGTTCGTTGGGGAAAAGTCTTGAGTTTGTGTTGTGCAGGATTCCAAGTTGCTAGCAACACCTTTGAGACGTTTCCTTCCTCCTACTGGTTCGATAACCTCGGTTTCTTACTGAGGGAAGACTTGCTGTTGTGATCTTCACACCTTGCTCTTGGGGTTTCCCGACGAAGCGCTATCAGGCGCCATCATCCACCACCATCTCCATCGATCTCCATCACCATCTTCATCGTTGTTGCTGATTCCCATGATGAGGAGGGAGTAGTTCTTCCTCGAGGCTAAGGGCTCCCATGATTCACACCTTGTTGTTGTCTTTCTTTTTATTTTGCTTTTGGAGAGACACACACTCCGTTTTCATTGCCTAGAACACTCTAGTTTTCATTCTTATTGTCTTGTGAGTGTTCTCTTTTGCTAGCACTGTGTTTAGTCCTAGTTTTCTTGTGCTTTCAGCTTAGAACCTTTTAGTTCTTCTTTGTGGATTTTTGAGACAAGCTCACTGATCTTTATTCATTATTATCTCTGTGAGTTGTTTCAAATAAGTCGATTGGTGCTGGAAAAGAGTAGGAAGCTTCATGCTTAGGTGGTACAAAAGGGAGCTTGTTTTGACTGTGGCTTAGAATTTGTCATGTCATTCTAGATGTTGCTTTGACATTATTCTTAGTGATTATTGTTTTAGCATGACTTGTTCCAAACAATTGAGATAGCTTAATGTGCCTTGAAAGAATCATGTGTTGTTTTAGCATACAAAAGCATAGTATTGTGGTATTCTCCTTTGATGCTTTATTTGGGTTGACTTGGCACATGCTCACACCATGTTATGAGTATGAACCAGTCACCTTAGCCTCTATGATCATTTAGTTTTTGACTTGCGGTACCACTTTATGCTTTGATTAGTAATGTTTTGTTGCTCTGCATGATTATGGCCATTATTGCTCTCTTAGTTGGTCGCTCCCAGTCTTTTGCTAGCCTCCACTTGTATTGAGTAAGCTCTAATCATGCATCCAACTCCCAAGAAACCAAGTTATTCCAAAGTGTACACTATAAATTCGTATGCATGGTGTGTTACATCATTCCAAGTATATTCTTGGTTTGTCTATCTTCCAAGTTAAACTTGTTATGTGAAAGTTAGTGATTAAAGCTCTCACAAACTTGATGGCACACTTTATTTTCTTGCCCCTAATAAACTTGAACCATTGTGTCATCTATGTTGTATATGCTTGTAGTTATACGTTGGGAATTAGTAGAACCATGCTTTCATGGGGAACGCTTTCAACATTGCACATGTATATTGTACCCAGTTGATATCATGATCTTTTGTTTGCGGATGTCGTCGGTGTAAAATAAAAGGGGAGCTTGTAAGTCCATGGAGTTATTTATGTGTGTTAGATAAACACCTGGGCCGCTAGCCTCAGCCATGCCTAATCATGGTGGAAACTTGCAGCATCACCATAGTGAGCAATCTATGAAGCAATCTTCTTATAAAAAAAAAGAGATAGAAAAAAGAGATTGAGAAAAAGGAAAAAAGAGATGAGAAAAGAGGAAAGAGAGAAAAATCACCATTTTCCCATGGTAAATAAGAAGATTGCTGAGATGCTCATTGTCTGCTTTCATTGTCATTTTGATATGGGATAGCTCCTGTGTAATGGGGCAAAGGGTATCCCGTTGGCGGTTCTCTATGATACACATGTGCTTACTATGACAAGAACTTACCGGTGACTAAAGTTGAGTAGCATGAGGAGCGGTCCTCATACTCAAGGGACATGATATTGCCAACTTATACTTTGTCAAGCATATACTCCATATTTTTGTTCACTTTAACCTTAATCACTTCAAGATGCATATGATAGGGGCAATGAGAGATGAAAGCTAACAAGTACCATAATTTTTGGAAGCTCTTTATGAAACTTGAAATCCCTGCTTCCCTTTGAAGGGCCTTTTTTCCACTTTTATATTGAGTCTCCACCTTCTATCCTTAGGCACCAATTAAGAGAGCATAGTTGTGATTCTTAGTTTTATGTGCATTGTCCCAAAACTTATTGATTGATTCATAATGTTGATATTGCTTGTTCTTGAACTATTTGTATCTAGTCACCCTTATAAACTTTGAAGGTGTCCTATGCATTTATGTTTGCTACTCCATGAGGGACAAGCTGAATGCCACTATGCTATGTTTTCTGTATGTGAAATAAACAAATTGTCTTTCAATGCATTGTTATTCATGAATCTTTGTTTGTATCCTTTCATGTTGTGGCATACTTGCTATGTCTACTGTTAGAACTTCATCTTTTATGCTCATGTTTAGAGTACTTTGATCCTAGCTTCAATGCTTGCAAATGGTTTGATCTTGATTGTGATGGTGCATGTCACCTCAAAAATTATTATTTTTATCACTTACCTACTCGAGGATGAGCAGGAGTTAAGCTTGGGGATGCTTGATACGTCGTAAAACGTATCTATAATTTTTGATGCTCCATGCTTGTTTTATATCATTTGTCTTATGTTTTGTCTACACTTTGAGGTATTTTTATACACTTTCTGGAACTAACCTATTGACAAGATGCCACAGTGCGAGTTGCCTATTTTCTGTTGTTTTTGGTTTCAAAAAAGCTAAAAAATGAATATTCTTGGAATTGGACGGGACAAAAGCCAATCTTCATATTTTCTCGGGACGATGCGGAAAATCGAAGCAGAGACGGAGTAGGGCACCAGGGTGGGCACATCCTAGGGTGGCGCAGGCCCACCCTGGCCACGCCACCAGGGGGTGTGGCCCCCTGGATGCCTCCTCGCCTTGCCCTTCGCCTATAAGAAGCCCCCAAGGAGAAAACCCTAGAAGAATCATCATACATCCATGAAAAGGTCCATAGCGCCACCGCCACCGAAGGGGAGATTTGGGGGACAGATGTCTCTATTCCGGCACCCTGTCGGGACGGGGAAGTGCCCCCAGAGCCATCTCCTTTGATCTCCACCACCATCTCCATCGATCTCCATCGCCATCTCCATCGCTGTTGCTGATTCCCATGATGAGGAGGGAGTAGTTCTTTCTCGAGGCTAAGGGATCTACCCGTAGCTATGTGTTCATCTATCTCTCTATGCGTGGTCATATTGTGATCGTGAGCTTTGTAATCAAGTACTACCTTGCTACTCAAGTGCTTTAATAGATCTCCGGCTCTCCCCACGTGTGTGAAAGTGACATCATGCATACCGTGGTGGCACTTAGGCTAGAATCTACATAAATACTCAAGTGCTTCAATAGATCTCTACTCTCCCCACGTGTGTGAAAGTGATAGCGTGCACGCCATGGTGGCACTTAGGCTAGAGTTCATAAATATTTATCATGAGTATATTTGGAGTAGGTTGTCTTTATGAAATTGTGGTGTTTGTTGGAACCATCTAGCGCTCAAGGTGACAGTGTGGGGTTATCTAGATGGAGAAGGCGGACTTTGAGGTGTGCTTTTGTATCCCTACCATGGATTAGAGTGTCCAACCGGAGAGTTGATCAGGGTAGTATCATGAAGAGAATATATTTATTGAGAGTGTTTACTAGTGAAAGTATGATCCCTAGGCCTTGTTTCTAAGCATTGAAACACCGTTTGCATCTAGATCTATTGCATGTTTGCTTGCTTCCACCTTTATTTCAGATTTTCCTTCAACCTTTTCCTCCCCGTTAGAAGCTCTTTTCTGGCACCGTTACCACTTATAATCATCAATATCACTTGTATTTCACTATCTCTTTGCAGAACTAGTGCACCTATACACCTGACAAGTGTATTGGGTGTGTTGGGGACACAAGAGACTTCTTGTATCTTGATTGCAAGGTTGCTTGAGAGGGATACCTTTGACCACTTCATCCCTGAGTTCGATAAACCTTGGGTAATCCACTTAAGGGAAACTTGCTGCTATTCTACAAACCTCTGCAGTTGGAGGACTAACAATTATGTACAAGAATATAAGTGCGTAGACATCACATGGGGAAACCTTTACTTTGACCTTGTCTTCATCGATCCATGGTCACCAAGGAGGGCAAGCTTCAAGCATGAGATATTATAGATATGGCACATCTTTAGCTTGCACAACTTTTCTTCTAACTCCATTTGGATGATGTCTTAAAGATATCCATGAGAAACTCTATCTTTTTCTTCAAGACACCCTTGATCTTATTTTCTTTATTCTTCTTCTTCATTTCTTCCTTCTTTATTATGATGGTGTCTTGAAGATACGCACGAGGTATCACTCTATCTTATTCTTCAAGACACACTAGCTATAGGACCAACTCTCACTTGACTAATCTCCGGATCACTCTTGAAACCTTGTTCAACACCTGATCTTCTTCATTTATTCTACATTGAAGCCAACACATGCTCCAAGATATGCCAATGGACAATTCCTACAAGTGTAACTCAATGCAAATATTAGTCCATAGAGATTGTCATTAGTTACCAAAACCACATAGAGGGCCCATATGTTCTTTCACTAGTTAGTATTAGTGTAGAACTTTGTAACCTGTCTGATATGAACTTTACCCTGTAACACTAGGTTCTAGCGCTTTTATAAGCTGGACGTACAAGCCTTTAGGGCAATAGGCAACCTCACATAGAAAACCCTACAAAATCTCTAACCTGATATTTGGCTTATAGTGATTGGAAGCAAAAGTAGGATCCCGCCACCGTCGTGGGATATGAACCTAGTTAAGCCATGTTACCTCGTACCCGTTGACTCACCACCTTACCCCACGTCTCTCTAAACACGTTGTGAGGATCATCCTATGGCGTACTCGTCGACAATAGCATGACATGGTTTGGGGTTAAAAAATATTACCAAATTCGTCCTTGCTTTAATGTGTAAGTGATGGTGGAAACTGGAGAAAGTAAATGGCTCTTGGCAAGATTTTATGAGGAAGAAATACTTGGGGGATTCTGGAATTTTCAGTTCAAAATGTAGAGTTAAAATTCTACTATGTGGTCCGATATGCTCCATGTCAAAGATCTTTATCTCTATGGCAGAAAATGCAAGTTGGGAATAGGGAGAGAACATATTTTAGGGGGAGGGGTGCCTGTTGTAGTTAAATTTCTCTGAAGAACACTTTTCCTGAGTTGTATGACATATGCAATGAACAAGAGTAGAATGTAGCTGTTGCTGCGAGGAGAAGATGGCAGTTTACTTTCAGGAGATGACTATTTGTGGGTTTGCAAGAACATATGAGGAAAATGCAAGACATGCTAGCTCTGATGGCCTTGAACACGGATCTATATGTAGCAGTTTGGAAGTGGATAAAAAGTGGGATGTTTAGAGTGAAATCGATGGATACATACTTGTGCAGAAATAGGATTGATGGATACTTTCGTCACCTCCGGAAAGCCAAGATCCCACTCAATATTAAAATTTGGTTATGGCTGATTTGGCATAATGCCATTGCAACCAAAGATAACATGGTGATAAGTAACTAGGTAGGAAGTTCTAGGTGTCAATTTTGTGATGCTGATGAAACTATTATCCATCTTTTTCTTTAATTACAGCTACTCGATATGTTTGAAGTTGTGTTGCCAGAGACATTGGTGCTCCCACTCGCCCTTTCGCAATTTTTCTGGTGGTTTCCTCAATACATCAATGCTAGTAGCAATGTTTAAATTGCTGGCATTGGCTCAATATGTTGGGCGATATGGATCATTGGACCTGTCTCGTGATTCGTACGATCTGTCGCATGTCGGTTGAACCCAAGAAAAATATTCACGCATCACAAAAATTTATTACAGCTGTTTTGTTCATCGTACATTTCTTTTATTCACAAGGTTAAACATTGTTCATGTGTTATAAATAATAGGATGAGGTTGGCCGACTTAAATTTAACTAAAACGGAGACAACCGAGCTAGGCGCTCCCTTATCATTCTTTTGGGCAATTCTCTATAACAAACAAACAATACAAGTATCAATAATTGTTGAAGTATGATCCAAATTTAATTGAGGAGGCTAACTTTTGACAAAAAATTTAGATTAAATTTGAACTAGAAATCTTTAAATGAAGTATAAGTGAAACTTTCACGGGATCCTGCTTGCACAGAGAGAGGAGCGGACTCCATTCATACACATTAGTTGCTGGTACAGTAGTAATGTGAACATTGAGGATCACGTCCATATCAACAACCTGAACACGTTTTGCAGCAAAGTACAAATATAAAATTCAATTTGTTCAATGATATAATATCCAAAACCCCACCGGGATGTTTGAACCCGTAAAAAGAGGAGCATCCTCCCGTTAAGAAATGGACTACTATACCAGCAGACATCTTTGAAGAATTCAAACGTGCAACAAGACTGTCGGATGAGGACCAGAAGTTTTCGGTCATGTAGCGCAGGGACCGCAGGAAAAGAAAATCATACTCATCCATCGCCTACAAATTAACAGTTAACCATTGAAAATTCAATTTTATTCCTTCTGTTTAAAAATATAAAATGTTTAATGTTTTATGAAGCAAATGTATGTAGACATATTTTAGTGTGTAGTTTTAGATACACTTATTTCATAAAAGTTAAAATATCTTATATTATAAAACGGAGGGAGTAGCTGCCAAATAGTGAAGCTGCATTCTTTCACGTGCTCGGAGAAAAGATGCATAGATGCTTTCACTCTCATACTGCGTGTAATGCAATGTATTGCTACTTACACAAGTGTGAAAACGAGTACAGGCTAGCGGGGGGATTATCAGTACACTGTCATAGCCTGCGGTGTATCAACCTTCTGTAGTAGTAGTACTGAAAGCTATATCTAAAGTGTGCTAGTTTGAACTTTATAGGGTGTTACAAAACATGAAAGTTGTGGAGTTTATATAGAATTCTTTCAAAAACTTTATCTTCGTGACACGATGGCAAGAGGCAAATCAACGAACGCACCAGGTAAGAGTTGTACAACTTGTAGTACTGTACAATATATAGCACTCACTTGACCCAGAAACGAAAAGGAAACGCTACTCTGTACACTGTACTGCAGACACCGTACCATTCGGTCTCAATCTTGACATCCACACTATTTAGACCGTAGTAGTAATAATGTTATTATTCTACCTTTGTTCGCTACGTCGTAGTCACCGTTCACCAACTCGCGATCGTGATTCCTGAACACATGCCCAACGAACTGGTCGTTTTCTGATCCCACGTGCCGTTTGACTGACTCGTGCACGTCCTGGCAGCGGCCTCGCCGGCGCTTCCGCCACTCGATCGGAGCCAATCACAGCGTGGACGCGTCCCTGTCCGTCGTCAGGTCGTGGTCCCTGCTCAGCAGGTAGTTCTGCGTCGTCCACCCCGCCGACGAGGCGCAGTACGAGTACGACGACGAGGAGGTCATGGCCGTGCTGACGCCGGACGTCAGCATCTCCCCGTCCTCGCCCGCGGCCGCGACCCGCTGAACGGGCCACATGAACGCAGGCTTCGACGCCGGCACCTCCGGCGGCTGCTGGGAGCGTGCCAGGATGTGCACGATGGCGCGCGCCGTCGGGCGCTCCCCGGGGTTCGGGTGGCTGCACGCGAGCCCCAGCAGCAGGAGCCGCTCCGCGTCGCCCGCGTCGAACTCGCCGTCGGCCAGCCTCCGGTCGACGGCCTCGAGGACGCGGCCCTTGCCGGCGCCGTGGAGCTGCCACACGCCCTCCAGCAGCTGGCTGCACCCGGCCGGGTTGCTGCAGGAGACGCGCCGCCCGGAGACGATCTCCAGGATCACGGCGCCCAGGCCGAACACGTCCGACTCCCGCGTCGCCCTGCCCGTGTGGAAGCACTCCGGCGCGATGTACCCCAGCGTGCCCGGGACGCCGATCTTGTCCGTGTACGAGGTCTTGTCGGACTCCAGCGCGCGGGCAAGGCCGAAGTCGCCCAGCCGGGCGTTGAAGGCGCCGTCCAGCATGATGTTGGACGGCTTGATGTCGCGGTGGATCACACGCTGGTCGTACTCGTGGTGGAGGTAGTTCAGGGCGGAGGCCACGCCGGCGACCACCTTGTACCGCTGGTCCCAGGTGAGGATGGGGGACTCCGGCCCGCCGAAGAGGTGCCTGTCCAGGCTGCCGTTGGGCATGTAGTCGTACACCAGAAGCAGCACACCGTTCTGGTGGCACCAGCCTGAATATTAACCATCCGAACTTTTCAGTTAATGTTTAAGCGATTTTATTATTTTGTTCAAACCACCCGGTTGTATGTTCTGGTCAGAGATGAGTTCGTGCTCATCACTTTGTCCGGCATACGATTCTCTACAGCTACCCAAAATATGTTTTCTTGTCCCTAAACCAAGTAACCATCAAGTAATAGGCAGGTCAAATTTTGCATCATCAAATTGGCATCCAATCGAGTATTATTCTATCATGATCACAAAAACCCAAACCATATAATATAACTAAGCAACAAACCAGTTCACAAAAAAAAAAAACTAAGCAACAAACCTTACTGGCTAAGAAATAGTCATGGATATTTGGGTGTGCCAACAACTCGGTCAGCCAATCAGCTTGAAACTTATACTACGTGTAATATACTATTTTTTTGGAAGTACACGCAATTATGGGTTTATTATAGTTGCTCCTGTGAACTAAATCGCCAGTCTCACATCACATCCTTATCCTTTGATTCGTCGCCATCTAAAAAATTCGGTACTGTTGTCTATTTATAGACGGCGTTTACCATTTCCGACATATACTACATGAACAATTCATTTTCCATGTAACCCTTTTGGCATATATAGCTGTGACAGCTTCTATGTACCCACACGTAAACTGCAATACTTGGACATATTCTAGAATTAATGAATCAAAATAGGAGGATATTTTTGAATGGCAATGAGTGATATAAACACTATCGTTCAACTAGATTGGATGAAATGAGCGAGAACGTTATGAAATGATGAGCAGAAAATGAAACAATTCCTTACCGAGGAGCTTGACGAGATTGCGGTGGCGGAGGAGGTTGATGATGCTAAGCTCGGCGAGGAAGTCCTCCTGCCCCTTGGTGTTGGCCCCGGAGAACTGCTTCACGGCCACGTCCACGGTCTGGCCTTGTTCCCCGAGCACGGTGGCACGGTACACCACGCCGTACCCACCTTGCCCCAGCTTCATCTTCTCGTCGAAGTTGTTGGTTCCTTTCCTCAGCTCCTTGTAGTCGTACTCCTTGGGAACCCCGGCCATGCTCGTCAAATCGATGCTGCTGTGGAACAACGAGTTGGGGTCGTCGCGGATCCTCCTCCGCCTGCTCCTGATGTACAGGCCGGCGAAAAGCCCGAGCGCCAGCGCGGCGGCGCACACGCCGATGGTCACCCCGAGCTTCCAGCCGGAGAACGACTTGCTACCGGGGCTGCTCGGGAGAATCTCCACCGTCATGTTCCACATGTGCACGCAGTTGAGCTGGTAGGCCACGCCGGTGGACGCCGTGAAGCCGAAGTAGGCCTTCTTGCCGAGGAGCACCGTGGAGAGGTCCAGCGCCGTGTCCAGCACGGGGGTGGCCGGCCTGTTGCTCCCGTTTCTGGCCATGTACACCCACATGTGTCGTGACGTGCCGTTGTACTCCACCCAGACCATGCAGCTGCCGTCGTCGGTGGTGGCGTTGCTGGGCGCGAGCTCGATGCCGAAGGGGGTGAGGGACGCGGCGGCCTTGGACCGGACGCCGTTCACGTCGATGCCGACGTGGTTGTCGTCGATGTCGTAGGCCTGCTTCAGGCTGTCAAACTCCACGGCCGCGAACCCGTTGGCGGCGCTACCGTCGGTGGACGCGTTGGTGAGGCCCAGGTACTCGCCGACGCTGCCGGGGGGCGGCTCCACGCCACCGTCGGACGCGATCACGAACGCGATCCCTTCGCCCTTGACGGAATCGTTCGCGCGGAAAAGGTTGATCTTGAACACCGTGGAGAAGGAGGCGACCCGCCTGCCGTCGGCGGCGGTGGCGTTGGAGGAGTTGGAGGCCCAGAGCACGTAAGGCCTGGTGAACATGATCCGCCCAGCTTTGTTGACGAGGTACGTACCCGGGTCGTTCCGGGTGTCCGGCGTGATCTGCAGCGCGCTATTGCTGACGCTGGCGTTGCCTGAGAAGGTCAGGTTGCCGGAGAACGTCGCCTGCGACCCCACGAACGCGGGAAAGGAGAAGGTTTGGAACTCCTTGCCGCCCACGACGTTGGTGAAGGTGGTCGACTGGGCGCCGACGGCGGGGAGGAGCGAGCTGACGGAGATGGCGTAGAGCAGGAGAAGGAAGCCCAGGCTGGCGGCGCTGGCACGTTGGCGACGGCGGGAAGGGGCCATGGGTTTGACCGTTTGGGGCAGAAGAGATCAGGAGAGATGATGGCCCAAGTGGTTGGAGAAATGGAGGGAGTCGTGATGTGTCTGAACCAAGGGGTTTTAACATGGTGAGAGCGTTGCAACTTGCGAGTTGACCGGTCGTGATTTGTACCTGGTTTGACTGCCGCCCCGGTTTGCCTTGTTGTTTGTCCCTGCCTCTTCTACTTCTAATCTAAATTCTTAGTTTAGAATCGAAAATGAAATCAAACAACTGGTAGCAGGCCGGCTAGTTCAGACATTCCAAGCATCATAAAGTTCAGATATTCAAATTAAGTAATGTTGTTTCCATGTTATATACTATAACCATTAATTTGTTTAGTTAAAAACTTAAATGCTTCTGCTTGATTAACAAGCATCATAAAGTTCAGATATTCAAATTAAGTAATGCTTATTTCCATGTTAAGTAATGTTGTTTCCATGTTATAAATCCCTAAGAATATTAACTAAAAACTTAAATGTTTTTGTTTAGTTAAGTAAGATTTTCTTCAAGAGTTATTCTTTTAAGATACATTATAAAGCAATACATAAGCATTTTCATAAAAGCTCTAATTGATTAACAAACTCTATGTAAGAAGTCTTTGAGTAACATTTCACATTTGTGTGCTTTATTATTGTATACTACTTATTATACTTATATGTTGCTTCACACACACTCACAAGCCTTAATAAGAAGCACAAGTGTGAAACTTAATCTAAAAGGGAAACACATTCCAAAGGAACCACTTCCAATTCCCAAACCCTAGATCATCAACGCTTATTCCGGGGATTCGAGTTTACAAAGTTGCATTATATTACTTATGCATAATAGCATCTTGCTTCTTTAAACATTAGTCCTTATCGGACCAATGATGTTGTTTCCAGATATTGGATCTAATATTGTTTTGAAGACCATGAGTGCATAATCTTGCAATCACAAAAGGCAAGTTCACACTTGCTCATGTCCTTTGGTTATTTTATATCAAATAATTTGCAAATCCAGTGTTTTCATCACCTGCATTGCAAAAATATCTAAAAACACTATTTTCATAATAATATGAGTATAGGTTATTTACCAAGAGGTAATAACCTACTATGAAAATTCCGGTGATAAAGGAACATATTATCTAGGACTTTACAACCAATATCGCCAGTGATTCTTGCGTCGTATATCACGCGTTAACCATGAGATTTGGAATGGGACGGAGAAATCAGCTGGATCTTCTTCCTTTCGTATGTAGGCAAGACGACCTTAACGTGACGCTATGGGTAGGCACCCTTAGGACCCACGATTTTGGTGTCTAGATTATCTGTGAGCGGCTGCCGGAGGTATAGTCGGACCTTTATGGAGCTTGCCATGAGCATAACCGGCTCATAGAGTCTTAGGGAACTCATCAAGGTTAAAGCTTGCCCGAAAGGGGGCTTAACGGAGATGTAGCTCGGCCCGAAGGATCATGCAGACATGCGGGGTCGCGAAGAAGGGCAGTGATTGGCTTGGATCTTAGTCTGGGCCTCATACCAAGGAAGCATGAATGGGTTGCCTGCTCGGATGTGCAACAAAGCTAAAATCTCTCATGGCACCTCTGCAGAGTGTAAGAACTGTAATTTGTTACTCGTTGTTCCAGGAAGGAGCTATGAACGCGGTGAAAAGGAACTCCACAAAAGTTCTGGTAAACCTGTGAAGGCTGACGAACATAGCTTTTCAGAATAAAAGCAACCTTTAAAGAAATGTTTACAAAAACCTGCATTGCCTACGACATATGGTCTGTGGCTGTAGTTAGTGCATCAAACACTCCTTTTTAGTGAACTTGCTGAGTACGTTCATATTCAACGTATCTTATTAACTCTTGCTAGATTCAGACAATATAGACGACGTATACATCAACTTATGCTCAAGGAATCGTCACCAAAAGCTCAAGTTTTTCAATAAATTCAAGGAAGTCAACATATACCTCAACTAAAGTTAAGACGAAGTTGCTGATTAGATAGGAATATAATATCTGGACATAGAACCTATTTCTATAGAGTATTGCAATTGCACCAATGCAAGCCCAATAGTTTAAATACTAGTCTATTAGTATGATAGTTATGAGTTTATTATTTCTGGTTCTTTTTTGTAAGAAGTTTCTTTCTCTCTTTAACCTAGAGTGTTCTCTGGATATTTTGTAAAGAGTCGATTTGTAACCTATAGTCATGTCTTGGACCTGTTGTGTTTCTGTTGTACCACACTGAGGGATGTAATACTAGTGAACGGTGTTTCATTGGTGTTATGTCAACGACTATATTATACTATATCATGCAGTGGTATGTTGGGTCACCACAATATAACACACCACATAGTGACTAGATAGGCTTGCAATATCAATACTAAGTGGTAGTACTCATGTACACACATTTTAAGGTTTTAGAGATGCACGAGGCATATCACTCCCCTCAAAATGGAATGTTCCATTAACCACTCGCAAAAAGCCCAAAAAGATAGAGGCTCAAAACAAAACACATAAGTAAATGATGTGCCAAACACCGATACATACTTGAATAGAAAAAATAATAAAGCATAAGGCACACCAAATACAAACACATACTTGGTACAAAATCAAAACATGTAAAGGGGCAAGTAACTTACAATATAAAGGATTTAAGTATAAGTTATCGCGAAGAGGCATATTGGATATAAGATAGGAAGATGATAAACCTTATAACTTGGCTTGATCAAATATAATATATGAAGATACCTTAATTCTTCACGAGTTAGCCAAGTCTACAATGCCCTACATAAACACCTATTGATCAAGTTTGAGCTTGTTGGTCCCCAACCAATTTAGGTCCTAAGAGGTTAGTCACAATAGGCTTGGCAACCCAAATAGTTATTTTCTTGACACCACTTTGAGTGTTAACAAACTTGACAAACACATTTCCATCCTTATCCTTCCCAAGGGAATAATCATCATCAATAATGATAGGATTAGATGAGGTATTATTTAAACATGAAGAGGCAAAGTGCACCTTTACACGACATATGTAGCAACAAGCGATCCACTTTATCTTCTCCATTGATTGCTTGGCTTCGGGAGAATTATCTTGATTCTTATTGGGAAGTGGCCTAACTTCAACTTGGGTTTGACCTTGAACTTGTGGCCGCTTCCCTTGTTGCTTCTCACTCAAGTGATTTTTCTTCAATGGACAAGATCTTACATGATCTCCTTCAACCCTGCACTTGAAGCAAATAATCTTGGCCGAGTTCTTGACTTGGTCTTGGCCCTTCTTGTTGTTGCTCTTCTACTTGTTATTATTCTTGTTATTGGATTTGAATCCAAGTCCACTTTGTAATTAGGGTATTTTTGCACACTCAAAATATTATCGGTGTGGATTTCCCTTCATGACTCTTTTCCAAGTCATTCCTCAAGGAAGTGACTTGGGCCTTGAGATTTTTGATTTCCTCTACATGGTTAGTAGAAATACAAGTACTAGAGGAAGTAGAAGATTCATTGTTGGAGCAACAAGACAAAGAAAGTAATCTAACACAAGGTTTATCAAAAGTATGACTAGATGGATTACTAGGACTAGCACATGGTGATATATCATTTTGAGTACAAGATGTGCTAATGTCCAAAAGATACTCACAAGATGTTACCTTAGTGATACTTGCCTCAGGTTAATTTTAGCCCATCATAGAAGATTAAAAGACCATTATGAGAGCCCGAGAGCTTTTCATGACTTTCTTCCAATTTCCTATAATTTCTAGTTAGCAACTCAAGTTGATCCATTATCTCAACATTATACTTTAGGGTAGATGCTTCACAAGAAGTATAGTTAGTAGCATAAGCATCATTAATGTATTTTTCATTTTCAAGATCATAAGATTTAATTTTTTGTGTGAGGAGACAATTAGTGTCCTTCTCCTTGGATAGCTCTTGCTTAAGGAGATTGAATCTCCGAATCCATCATCAAGATGAACCTCCAACTCATCAATGTATTCCAATTGTTTATTAAATATTTTCATAACATGTTTGAGATAAGCAACAGTCGTATTATTACCACAAATATAAGTAGTCAAAAAAGTCATCTCACGTGGAATAGTACTAGTATCCTCATCAACATCATCATCACTATCATCATTATAATATATATTGGGATTCAAAGTAGGTGATACCTTTGACCCTCTTGCCATAAGTCACATGTGAGCACAAGTGGATGAGATGAGGATATTATTGAATCTTCATTCATGATTGTGTCTTTCTCTGTAGAGTGTCTGATTTCCTCTACATTGTTAGATACACAACTATAGAAAATAGAAGCATTTTGCTCATGGGAACAAGACAAATCAACCATGTCATCTATACTAGTACTGAAATATTTTTTAGATGATATGCAAGGACTAGCAACACAAGAGGATATAGAACCATTATTGCAAGAAGTGTTTAAGTACAAACTCTCTACACCATTAACATTTATAGAACATGAATCATAAGTGCAAAGAGAAGCACTGCAATCATCACATATGATTTCTCCACTCACCATGCCATTACCTTGTGACTTGTCAAATGCGGGTGAAGTGCAAGGAATTGAAAACTCATTGCGGTCAGAGGTGGAAGCAACTTGGATCTCTTCATGATGTGAAGGAGAAGATATATCCTTGGATATGCCACCCTTTCCCAGGAGAAATGGACCCACCAAACATTTCTTTAAGCTTGGTCCACATCTCATGAGATGACTTGCGCTTTACAATCGTCAAGAACAAATTAACTGTGGGGCTCAAGGAGAAAATAATATCATTAGATAATTGAGCTTCGAGATGTAATTTTTTCTCATCCTCTAAAGATAGATTTTGAGGATCTATCGAAGAAGAAAAACCTATATCTAAAAACCGCTCTATATTTGGACACAAAGGCCGAAGATTACAACACAAGCAATTTCTCCACAAAGTATAATTTGTGTCATCAAAGATAATTGTTTCATTGTGCACTATACTACTATCCAACATCTTTACATTCTAGGCGGTGAAGCCTAAACAGGGAGAGAGCTTGCTCTGATACCAATTGAAAGGATAGAGATGTCTCCAAGAGGGGGGCTGAATAGGAAATTTCAAAACTATTACGATTTTGGCTTGATAGAATATAGAATTAAACTAATGTTTATTTTACAAGCACAAAACCTAAATACACTGGGCTCAACTAAGTGCATGATAGCTCCAAATATTGACACTTTTTATCGAGGATTTTCCATTGGTTTTCACCGAGTTTCGTTGATTTTGATCTTTCAACTAACACTAATGTTGCAAGTTAGAAAAACCTTGTTCTTTTGTGTTGGTTTTCAGGTAATGGACACTTTTGGAAGACCGAGAGCATTTATCGGCAAATTACACTTAAATGAGCAAATCCCCAATTGAAGGCTATTCCATTCGAGGCCTTTTGAGCCTTTAACGACCCGCGGTATGATCGGAGGCCGCCCATACCATTCGCCCGTACTACCCTCCATCGCCTCTGTTATATCAATACAAGCAACTTCCTGAAGGAGGAGGGGACATAATATGAACACAATAGCCAAAAACCACCCTAGAAGAGAGGAGATCAGATCTAAAGAATGAGAAGAACTCTGCATCATCCTTCAAATATCCCTAGCCTCTTGATCATCAACTCCACCATAATTCCCCACTTGTACTAAGAGAGAGAGAGATTCATACTTGTAAGATTAGGGTTTGAACCTCTATTCCTACTTTGGTTTGTACTTGATTTGATCTCCGATGATATTGTGGTTTGCTACAGTAAAGTTGAGATGATTTATATTTGCAATATGATTATATCTTTGATCTATTCTCCTATCATGTGTGAATAAATCCCCATAGGTGTGGGAGTTTTAGGAAACTGGTGAGATGTGATGTGCCTCCTTTATTTCTATCCATTTATGATTATTGTTGTGATTATTATATTGTGACAATGATTATCTATGTTTGTATAATGCTTGTTATTGAATTAAGGGCACAGGTAACATGAATCTGAGATCTCATAGATATGAACTTGTTTACTAGTGAATCGGCGACCCCGAGTGTCACAACTGATATCAAAGAGGAGCTAGTATAACTCGAGGACAACAAGGAACCATCAATTTCAAAGCCTTGATCTGGTCAAAAGACCTTTATTGATGTGCTGACCATGGCTTTGGTAACAAGCAAAAGGACCATTGGAATTGAGAAGACTACCAAGAAGTCTCTTGATTGGTATATGGGTTGCTTGCCTACTCACAAATGAATAAGAAGTATCATAATAACTTATCTCATTTTATTCACCTGGCACATTCACTATCACCATGAACCATTTCTCTCTACGCCTAACCTTTCATCTGAATGACCTTAAACAACCTTCGTACTTTTACTTTTATTTACTTTAAGTACCATTCGATAATCAAATCTCCTTTCTTTCCACTCACCCATTTCCACCCTTAACACTTGCAGTCAATTCACTCAAGACAAAGTGACACCTTCAGTGCGATAGAAACTCCTCAGATAAATATTTACCTAGGCTCCTTATTGGGATTGATATAAAAAATGGAATTAATACTTCCACGAAAATGCGCTCTGATGAACCTGTGCTCTTGCAGCTATTAGTTCACCAACAACAAGTTCAGCTAAGCAAGATAACATAAGATATAAGAACTTCAGACTCGATGGCTATCACAAGGAAAGTAAACTCGGGTATAGAAATAACCGAGGCACGCGGAGACGAATATGTATTCTCGTGTTCCCTTACAAGTAAGGTATGTCACGTTGAAAAGGTGTGGGATCCCATGAAGGGGTTCCCCAAGACCACGAAGGGCACCTTATTATCCGAGGCTATCCTGGTGAAGGAATAGCCACTTGTCTTATGGCTAGCTTTTCCTCCACTCCGGAGATGGCAAACTCCACAACCACTTCACAAATCCCATGAAGGAGAAAGTCTGGGCCTATTCACAATCTTCCATGAACAGGGCACCGTGACAACAACCGCCAAGCCAACTAGGAGGTCCCCCTCTAAGATTAACAAGCTTATGGTCTCTCACTCGAACAAATCATAATGGAGAGCTCAACACTTATGCAAGAATGCAAAGCAAGAACACGAAGGGTGCTCAAATCCTTCACTCTCAAATCCCACCAAAGAAACAAGAGCTAGGGAGGAATTAGAGAGGAAAAATAATGGAGAAAAACAACCAATGACTCCAAGATCTAGATCCAATGAGTTCCCCTCACTTAGAGAAGGAATTGATTGGTGGGGATTGTAGATCTAGATCTCCTCTTCCAAAGCCCTCAAGAAGATGCAAGAATCATAGGAGGGAAAGGAAAGGAAGAAATCTCAAGATGGTCAACAATGGTGGTCAAAAACTTGCTCAAGAACGCTAAAAAACCTTGGGGAATAAGCCCCTTTTATAGGGAAAGGAAAATCTGCCCGTTGGGGCTGAAAATGTGCACTCTAGGCAAATCCGGCGTTCAGTTCGATGGTGTTGAGACCTGCGCCAAACCGAGTCAGTGCCATGCCAACTTGGCTTTCAGAATAACAGTTCAGCGTATTCCAATCTGAGTCGGCGCCACGTCTGGCGGTGCTAGTTTGCCCGCTGACAGAAACCAACGAAGCCTAAAACGGTGATAAGTTTTGTGTCTGAACTCTGATTTTTGCAAACTTGGACTTTTTGAAAATCTAAGATCAAGATCAATCTAGTAGAGACTATAAATACCAAGAAAGATCAAGAGGTAACGTACCAAATAAGGAGATGTATAAAAGCTCCCTAAAGAAGAACCGTTAAAACCTCCAAACTCAAAAAAGCAATAGAAGATGCATGCTAATTCCGTTTTCGATGAACTTGGGATTGTTGAAGAGCTAGCAACAAGATCAAGAACCTCACACAGAGAAACACCAATAAGAAACAAAATAGGGAGAAGCAAAGTATGTAAAGTACGGAGCTCCCTAAGACGATGTGATCAAGTTACCCAACCGAAAGACTCTCTTGATAGTGCGGCTATCTATCCTATAACCCGGTCCCCCAACAACCACCTTGAGACCGGTAAAAGGAAAACCTAGCAAGATCATACATTTTCCTTGTGCATCCCGCTTGATCTTGATGATAACGCTTCAAGTTTCATTCAAGGCGGAATGCCTCACTTGATCATTGTTACTTCGTGAAGACTCATAATTTGCTCCACATAGACACTATGGGATAGCTTCATTAAGGCACATCTTCACATGTCCATCGGCACCAAAATGGATAGTAAGCTTCAACCATATGATCTTCTTGAGATGCTTATATTGAACTTGCACTTCTCAAACTTGATGACGATCACCACTTCATGCCATCCTCTCATGTGCTATACGAAATATTCACTTTTGATGCATGCCAATGAAAAGATACCTAACCCATATAGAAAACGCAAAGGCACATATATAATGGGTTAGTTCATGAAGCATAATTGACAATGCTTACCCTACCACAAAATCCATGTGGTACACTCTTTATGCTTCATGAGTTGACCAACTTGAAATCACTCTCCACTCTTTGTATTGGTCAGCCATGTATCTTCCCATGCTCTATCTCAGTATCTTGAGGTACATAAAGAACTCTTCATTTGATTGCATGGTATAAACCTTTAGTCAACCATAGCTCAACTCATGAGGTTATCATGACACCAACTTAGAGCCATAACTTGAATTCTTCTACTAAGATCAAACTCTCAAGATCTTGATGCCAAAACTGAATGTATATATTTATATTCATGGTATCCATACCCGAATCCAACACATGGACTACAAACATGACCTATGGAATGTTCCTACATATAAAACTCAATTAAATTATTAGACCATAGGTGTTTTTATTAATCACCAAAACCACACATAGGGGCAATTACCCTTATAGTTTTGTTCTCTTAGCATCGTCCTCTACCGATATTGCTGCTTACTCCAATGTGTATTAGGCGGGTTGTCCTGACATTTTCCGCTCCTCGTTTAGGTTCTGCGTCTATCTTGGTGGCAGCTTAATCTCCTGGTCCTCTAAGCAACAACCTACCGTGTCACGGTCTAGTGCCGAAGCTGAGTATCGGTATGTTGGTAACATATTTGTTGAATGTTGTTGGTTGCGTCAACTTCTCGATGAGCTGCATTCCCTGGTTGATGAAGCTACCGGTGTTTGCCAACGGCCGAGGAACTCGTTGATATCAAGACAAAGGGACCGCCAACTGCTAGTTTTGAGAAGTTTCGGTCAAGCCTCGCCACCATCCCTGATGACCCTTCAACTGCACGCGGGGGTGGTGTAAGAGAAGATTAGATCTTCTAACTGTATTCGGTTGTAACTTCTTAGCCACCCGATCTATCCATGATTCTAGTCTGTTGTAAAAGCCACGTGATATGATTCAGTGGCCGGTTAGGTCATGTAATTGTGTATAAAGTACACAACCCCTCAAACAATACAATTACATTGAGAAAATTCTCCTAACCTACATTTTTTTTAGGTTGGCGGGGTGTTTTTTTAAGTTTTTGTCGCTTTGTGCCCTTTGTGTCTTGTTTATGTTTATACCCGGTTTTCCATCAATAACCGGGCAACAACTCCCTAGTCCCTACCCCATTCAAAACACATATTTGTGATCCCCCCGTGTGTACTTTACCACGCAAAGCTACATGCATGGATCCTTTTCAGATCTTCTTAGAACACATTCTGGAATGGTCCCGCCATCCATCCGAAAAGAAACTAATGGCAAACGAAACACCGACGACAGGCAAGCAGCTATTATCCTCGCATTAAAGAATTCGATCCAGGTTAGACTAAGATGCCGCGCTTGTGTGGCATCAGCGACGTTTTTGTTTCGATGCAGAACATGTGGCCTAGTACTAGTATGTTTATTTATCCTCTCGTTCTAATCCCCCGGTCAAAACGTTGAACCACCCATCCGTGCCTTGCGCCTTCCTCCGTTCCCCGGTCAGCAGTGCCGAGTAGTGCCCACCCATCTTCTCGAACCTCAGTGCAGTGCAGTGCAGAAGCAGGGACCTGCACCTTCCATGGTGGCACGGTCGAGCAAGCAAACGGGATACTACGAGTTGCTACGTTCCAATTCGTGCTCAGATGATGCACATACCTGCTTGTAGACCGATTCGGTCAGCCGTCATCGTCATGAATGCATCAGATCGCGGATGACTGGACCAAATGTGGCTAGTTTTTACTAGAGGACAAATAAATACCTAGTAGCCTCTCTTTTCACACTACCAAAATACCAAATGCATGTAGCTGGTGACTTGACTGACTGAGCACTGATGTGATGGATTACCCGAAGAAAAATCATGTACGGACCGAGGAAAACTGGTTCTCGCCAATATTTTCTGCGAATTAGCCTGCAGACGCTCCGGGTTTTCTCTCACGACTCGTATCTTACCCGAGGCATTTCTAGCTTGTTTGCTTCAAAAGAATTTCACAGAAACTTTGGAGGAGGATTCAATTCCCTAAGTTTTTTCCTACAGGGGGTCTCGTTTGGTTAATAGGATTTGAATCCGTAAGAATTTTTCCTACGGTCTACTTTGCATGCAATTGCATAGAAAATTTCCCTTAGGTCCAACCTACTGGAAAATTTCTTTTGTTTCTATGATAACTACAGCAATCACCATTCAAAAAATAACTATGGCAATAACCCTTTTTTTCCCTGTTCCTGAGCTTTCACGGCGCCGTTGTCGTTCTAGAGGCGCGCGCATGTAGACACAGCAGTTGTGTCGAAAGACTGCACGCGTTTTCTCTTTTCTCTGGAGTTTACCATGCCTGTAGAAGCTTCTGAGTCCATAGCCACATCTAAAAAGACTAATTAAACTGAAATGTTCAGGTAGTTCAGAAATTCCGTTGTCTGAATCGGTGCCCAGCCCCAGGTGCTGTGCATGTACAGGCCTCGTAGTGGTACTGGTTCGGTCGCACGCCGTCATGTATGATCGGATGACTAGACCGAATGTAGCCAAGTATCAGGAACAATGTTAGCTTCTTCTCTTGACGCTACCAAATGTAGCTTCTCACTGAGTTCTAGTGTGATGGATTGTCTTTTTTTTTGAAACAAGTGTGATGGATTGTCAACTGAAGAAAAATAAGGCATAGGGACATGGACAGGAGGGAGGAAGTTGGTTCTCCTGGCCTTCCGCGAAGCCCCGCGGACACGAGCTCCGGATCCCGGACGTTGCTTCATTGGCTGGGCGGCGGCCACTGCGTCAGCGAACCACATTTGATATTGCAAAACTGACGCAGCTACTCATGACGGATGCCCTATATCCATTTTTCTGACCTTTTCTTGCCCTTTTTTTCCACCGGTATGGTATGCCGCAGACAGTAGTAGTGCAGAAGGAATTGTCACATACCGTAGCAGATCTGAGTATTTAGCCATCTCTGGAAATATTAAAACCAGTATAATAGCATGTTAAACTAGTTCAGAAAGTAAGGCTGCTACTGGAGGAAAACATGTACTGTACTTTGGTTAGCAGCAGGATGAACTTTGTTTATTGAAGTGAGAGCACACCTGGGAGCATAAGCAAAATGTCCATCTGAAATGGCTAGTATTTCAGATAACTGGTGGGTCATGAATAAAGCGTCAGCGGAAACTTTAGGAGGCGTCATGCTGATATAATACCGTTCGGTTCCCTCCCCGTTTCCACAGAAAAAAAGTATAATACCTCCCGGTTCTCTGAAAAATTACTTTGCTATTCCTGCAAGACAGCAACTGAACATTTTACAAGCCAAGCAGTTGTGCTATAACAATTCAGTGACAGCTCAGACCTGCGTACGTAGGTTAATTATAAATTGATCCACTTACGCCATTGCCCTTGAATATGTACATACAAGCCGTATTTGATTATGGACTTTTATCTCTTCTCAAGGCACTTAAAACACTAACCAATCGACACCGATGCATGACCCTATGGTTTCACCATCAACAGCAAGGATATTTCCAACTGTGGGGCTAAATTCCACGCAGGCCTGTACCTTCAGTGTATTAAATAAGCAGCAGCTAACCTTCATGTATTTTTCTCAGTTTGCAACTGTATCACGTTCTACTCCCTCCGTTTCAAAATATAAAATGTTTTAGCTTTGTGAAGCAAATATATCTAGACTTCTTTTATTATATAGATTTACTCATGTTTAAAGTGAATCAATATACTAAAATAAGTCTAAATACATTTTCTTCATAAATCTAAAACATCTTATATTTTGAAACTGAGGGAGTAGTAGATTGTGACCCCTAATGAAATTCAGAAATAAGAACTGTATTTGTTACTGACCGACATCAGGTGTGGATACACCCATTAACCTTGGACATGATTTTGTGGCATTACAAATATACAATGTAACAAATAATCTAAAGAGAAGCTTTTGTAGTACAACATATGACATTGTCACACGAGAAAGATCAGGCAAAAACTATGTTGTGTGAACATAAAATTTCTAGAATTTTTTCCTTTCTCAAACAGCACAATATATGATGATCATGAAATTTTGTATGTTAGAATAGATTCAGTACTTCAAGTTTCTTATATTTCAGATTACCCTTGCTCATGAAAAGCACCACCCTGATTTTTGGGACGCTTCTTGTTCTCTAATTCCGCTTGCTCCTATCACTCCTATTTTACTCCTGGAAGACGGCAAATGAACAATCTATACGTCTTCAGCGACATCTCAGACTTGCGTAGATTTCTTTTAGGTCATCTTAAGCCACTGCCCTCGAGTACTTCCAAACAGGTGCTCTTTAATTAATAGCAAGTGGCCTCTACGTAAGGAGTTATCTTTTCTCGATAGACTTGCACTTTGACACTAATGAATGATTGACGAAGGTTCAACATCAACAGGAAATCAATTTTTTTCTGGGAAATTCTGCTACGAACTATAAAAAATAGGATGACCAATTGAGCATATTTTTTTAGCTGTTTATGTAAATAGTGTGGTAACCATATACTCAACAAGTGTTTCATTTCTCTCTAAAAAAAACAAGTGTTTCATCGATCTTGTGCCGAGCAAGAGTTTCAGTGATATGAAAACATTTTTTGATCCAGGAGACATCAAATTTTGCTCCCGGCGGGGCTCGAACCCGCGACCTTCGGCTCATAAGACCAACGCTCTAACCAACTGAGCTACGGGGGCTTGGTTGCTTTTTGTCATCTAACAGTATATTAAAAACCGATATGGTAAAAGTGCAACTAGGGGGTTATGATATGTTTGTGGACCTGTTTAAGATTTCAGTTGATAAGTCGTGCCACGTGCTATCATACTTACTTCCAAGCAGTCAGTCATTTGGCCACTTGGTTTGATATAAATGTGCACTGTGGAAGAGCTGAAACATACTATACATGAGAGAAGAGGGACAGATTTCCTACTTGGTTATTCAAGTGACCAGTCAGAAGTTGATTCTGTACTGACAGTGTGACAGAGCACTGTTGTAAGAGGTGCAGCGTATACGAATTGTGTCATGGTTAGCAGGAAAAACAAGTATCCATATCTTACATATACGACCCAAATGCTTTTATCGAATGCATTAACCTAATGATGCCCAGGTAACCAGCGACTCCTATCGAATCAGCGGATAGCTAGCCATGTTGATTTGAACTTCACCTACAGTTACATAGAAAATGAAAGTAATGAGCAAACAGTTGGTTCCATCACCATTACAAATATCTCGCTGGTTTTGTAGAGTTTTGTTTCAATTGGTAGTTAGATGCGTCCAAGTAGTTGGTCAAATCAATCCGCAAGGCATGAGTCAATGTAGCTGACTCGCGACGGACCTCAAATCAAATGCAAACAATGGCAGAAAGTCTGGAACTGTGCTATACTAGTGAGATTTGAGAAGTGCATTCAGATTGCACGGAGTAGATGCTTGCACTGGATTCTCGAACGGCAAACCTCAACTGCCATATGCTGGCCGTGAGGCCAAACATGTCAGATAAACATTGATTACCTGATTTAGGAGGGAGGGCAGAGATGTTGATATTGCCAGATACACCTCATGGATATTTCCAACTGTGGAGCTGAATTCCACGCAGGCATGTACCTTCAGTGTATTAAATAAGCTGCAGCTATCGTTCACGTATAAGCAGTAATATTTGTCTCACTTTGCAACTGTATCACATTATAGTAGATTCTGATCCCTAATGAAACTCAGAACTAAGAACTTTATTTGTTACAACTTTTTGTTACTGGACGACATCAGGTGTGGGTACACCCATTAACCTTGGACATGATTTTTGTGGCATTACAATGTAACAAAGAATCTTAAAGAAAATCATTTGTAGTACAACATATAACAATGTCACACGAGAAAGATCAGGCAGAAACGACGGTACACGTGTATATATATTGTGTGAACATAAAATTTCTAGAACTTTCTCTTTTTTTGTCTCAAAAAGCGCAACATGTGACATTTAAATTTTGTATGTCAGAATAGATTCAGTACGTCAATTTTCGTATATTTTTGGGAATTTTGGTAGAACCCAAATATCCAAAACATTTAGGGTGAAGGTACACCCATGTTAAGAAAGCTTCTCTCCTTGAGGCAAGCATGTAGTTTGGTGGGAGGTAAGATGCACTTGGTTAAGTGTGAAGTGAGAAAACAGTTTGCAGCATATAATATAAACAGAATTTCCATTTCCAATAACTGAGATTGAAATGATAATCCTTAGAACCATATGATATTTCAGATTACCCTTGTTCTCTATTTTACTCCTGGAAGACGGCAAATGAAAAATTTATACATATCAATATAATATCAATTCAGCGACAGCTCAGACTTGGGTAGGTTGGTTTAACTGGTCAACTTAAGCCACTGCCCCTGAATACTTCTAGACAAGTGCACTTTAATTAATAGCAAGTGGCCCTCTACGTAAGGAGCTAGTACTATCTTTTGTCAATGGATTTGCACCTTGATACTAATGAATGATTGATGGAGGTTCGACATCAACAGGAGATCAATTTTCCATTGTAGGGCTGAGTTCCACGCAAACAAGTGTCTTCAGTTTCTGGTAGGATAAGCAACAACTTTCTTCGTAAACACCACAATGTTCAACTAACTATATTTTAGTAATCCCTGACCAAATGTTCAAGTAACATTAGATCCTTCAGTGACTTGCCATCAAGCAATATCGCAATCTCCATTCATCTAAAACATACATGTCTGCAGTATAGACCATTCGCATTTTAAAGTTTCAAGTTAAGGACGGGACAACTGCCGGACGAGACCAATTGAAGAAGTATTCCAACTTGAGTCCACCTTATGTTTCTGGGAAGTTCTGCTATGGTACAAAAATAGGATGACCAATTCAGCAAACATTATGTAAAATGTGGTACTAACTACTAACTCAACAAGTGTTTCATCGACCTTGTGCTGAGCAGGCGTTTCAGTCATATGGTACTTTTGGCTCCTAAATATAGGGTAAAAAATTCCATTAATCCGATCACCAAGAAGTATGTTTATTACAAGTAAAATCACAGCACAAAATCTACCTAGAAAGGTCCACGGAGCAATATGATGGAAGATGTGCCTGCACTGAATATGTGCTAATACATCAACTGGATGCTCTTTAAGACTGGCTGATGGACTGGTAGTAACCACCGGAGGAAAGAAAATACATAGCAGGATATGGATGCTCTTGTGACAACTGTATCAGTGTCCAGAAGTATCCAGGAGTAGATATGATAAAATGCAACTAGGGGGTTATGATATGTTTCTGGAGCTGTTTAAGATTTTCAGTTGATGAGTCATGCCGCGTGCTACTAGACTTACTTCCAAGCAGTCGTGGTTTGATATTGTGGAAGAGCTGAAACATACATGAGGGAACAGGGACAGATTTGCTACTTGGTTATTCTAGTGACCAGTGGATACTGTACTGACAGTGTGGCACTGCACTGAACTGAGAGGTGCAACATAGGCGAATTCTATCACGGTTCAAGCATGAAAAACAAATATTTGTATCTTATACATGTTACAACTGCTTTTAGTGGGTGCATTACCTAAGGATGCCTTGCTTTATAGATACGGTAACCATCATCAACTCCTATCGAGACGACAGAAAGCCATGTTGCACTGTGCTTCACCTGCTATTTCATAGAGAATCAAAGTAATGAGAAAACAGTTGGGTCCATCTACCATTAGAAATAGCTTTGCTGGCTTCGTGGAGTCCTTATGTCAATTTGTAGTTAGATGTGTCCAAAGAGTTGGTCAAATCAGCCCGCAAGGCATGAGTCAATGTAGGTGACTCGCGACCGGCCTTAAATGAAATGCAAACCAATGAAGGAAAGCGTGGTACAGCACTGGTTTATACTAGTGAGAAGTGCATTAAGATTAACTGTAGATGCTTGCAAATGATTCTCGAACGGCAAACCTCAAATGCCGTATGCTGGCCGAAGAAACTCAGAAAGTGTTACTCTATTCAGGAGGGAGGCCATAGACATGATATCATCAGATTTCCCTCATGGAGATCTCTCACGTAAATTCATGGAGACGATCCTCGGGTAGGCAATTCAGTGAACACCCCACGGGCATGACACCAAGTAATCAGCCATGTTTTGGTGCGACCTAGCAACATCGACGGAGGTAAATGGTACTGTACTTACTCCGGAGCAATCCGAAGCAATATGTACTCCAGAAATCTGTGGTCGCACAATTAAGGCATACCTGACCTGATTGAGGGGAGGAGATGAAAGTTAGAAGATGCGGCATCCGGGCAGGACGGCGGGAGGCGGAAGAGACAGACTGGCGAACAAATGCATCCGCGCGCGCGGAGACCGTACCAGGAACCGCTCGCGTTTGCCGGCCCAACCGTCCAGTTGGATACTGGGGTACTTGGCACGACGGCCTGTGTTTCGGCCTTCTGGGCTGACCACGTTGGTGCGTTGCTAAGACTGAATATTATTCTGTGGTGTTTGGGTTTTGAAGTTGATCCCCTTCTGGTGGCAATAGGCAATTTGTTGCGGCCCATTCTTTTTTTTAACGGATGACGGGTGCAGAGCACCCGATATATCAGCTGCATAGAAGTCTCTAGAAGTTACAATAAGGCCCGAAAGATAAAGGAATTACACAGAGGCCTAGTAAAAATTGCACAGAGAACCCTAAAAAAGGCTTGGGAAAGCGATCAGGTCCCTAGTCTAGTTCTTCTAGATCGACGACCTCCTCTGGCACCGGCCTGCAACAGCGCCGCCGGGGACGCACCACTTGAGGCGGAGAGCAAAGGAGAGACAATCGCATAGAGGAGAGCAACGTCGGAGTTGCAGCCCATTTCAAGTTTTATGATCCGATCCATTTCAGATCTGCTAGCTAGTAGCTTCAGTAACCAATTCTACATTCACTTACAAAAAACCAATCTACAAAAGAAAATTTCAGTAAGACATACGATTTCTCCAGAGAAAGGATATAAAGTGTCCCAACACTGTTCGAAGGCATAAGAAGTTCTGGTATGTAACAAGGGTAAAACCCTGAAAGATTGCAAGGGGCACATCTTGATGGAAAGGAAAAAAACACGGGAAGTCGGTAACCCTCCCTTCTCTACAGAATTGTCATGTTACAGCTGTTGTAGGACCGATGCAGACTACTCAGTTTAGTCCCACCTCGCGTAACAGAAGGAGGCCAGACCGAGTGACGAGGGTTCGACTGGTCAATGCCCATTGTTATGGATTTGGGTTTTGGAGAAGGAGTGGACACTAGAGATCGCGGAACGGCTAACAGATTCGCAACACAGGGACACGAGGTTTACCAAGGTTCAGGCCCCCGGAGGGAAAACCCTACTCATGCTTGTCTGCTCTTAATTGATGGCGATGCCGATGATTACAAGGGCACGTAGATGAGATCTGGCGTGAGGTGTGTGCTAGGGTTATGAGGTGTCCTCCTTGTCGTGCCCTCCTAGCCTTTATATAGACAGGCTAGGTCCCGGGGGCAGGTCGAGTCGTTTACAGATTAGGGTTAACCCCTTTGAATTCCTATCTAGATTAACCGTGTCGTCCAAGAAGTCGAGTTTTCTTCGGGTTTGGGCCATCCGAAGTCTCCTTGGAATTCATGATTGCAATAGGCTTTCGTCGTGAGCTTCGTTGGGCTGGACCAGGTACACTAACATCAGGTACCTATAGTGTTCAGTCGAATCGTAGATTCTACTAGAGACTCTTATAACACCCTCAGATCGGTTCTATGCAAGCTTTAGCGATCCCTGCCAAACCCGCATAGAAACGATTCAAAGGTGCCCACCAGGCACTTTGGTGTGGGTGGAAAACGAAGTAATATTATTACACAATAGTTCATGATGGAATCCACATAACAGATATATACAACAACGACTCCATGAATCAAGAATACAGATATACAGTAAAAACATCCAATGACTCGATTCCATCCTGGAATCGCCTACACTGATTCGGCGGCTTGAAGTCATCGACGATTCCCTGACGCGCCCGGGGACTACTGATGGGGGAATACCAATCGGGGTATACCCATGAAGCGGAGTCGCCAGCTGGATCGAGCCAACTGAAGCCTAGCCCAGGGCGAATTGACTCTCCAAATACGGCGACTAGCGATACTGACCCAGGCGACTCCTCGACTGGAGGCCCAAGATAACGACTGCAATATGTAGCCAATTAGTGCACTTGTAAACCCTAACGAGCTGCATATATAAAGCCACCAGGGGCACCCCTTTGGGGGACGTGTCACTCACGTCATATTAGATATAATCTCTTCCCCCCGCCTACGGTGACTCCATTGTAAACCAATCTATGAACATATACTGGATTGACAGCATGATGTAGCGATCATCCACCAAGGGGACATGAACCTGGATACATCGTGTGCCAATATCGCTTCTGGATTATCCTACGTCGCCTTGCCTCCTCTACGTAAGCTACCCCCAGTAACATCTCAGTGGAGATCCCCCACTTCTCGGTCAGTCGCCCATCCTCAAATTTCTCTAGGACAAGCACGCTTAACCTAGATATTCTTTTCATATGAGATTCCGTATTAAAATTTGCAACTTGTTGGTATGGTTATACTATCAATCCTATTAAGCCATGTGTCAGGATCTCACATGCCACCCCAAAAGAATAGTGCTACCACTAATAGTGAAATAGTGTCGCCACCCACACATAGCGCCGCCACCCACGACATAGTGTTGCAACCCACCAAATAGTGTCGTCACCCATCGAATAGTGTCTCCACTCATAGCATAGTGCCTCCACTCACCCATGACATAGTGTCGACACCCACCGAATAGTGTCGCCACCAACGATTAAATAAATCTAAACCAAGTCTATAATTATCCAAACATCTCTAAAATCTAAAATCAGTCCATAATTATCTACACATCTCTAAAATCTAAACGTTTAGTCCCGGTTGGTGTCTCCAAATGAGGCTAAAGATGGAGTAGAAAATGTTTAAATCAGTGCATAGTTTTTTATTTTTGCAATAGTAACATTTTGTCAACAGTCTTCGTTGGTTTCAATGTGATGAACTTGTATTAATTTGGTCAATTATCTATTCATGATGTTGTGCAATATATTTGGTATACTTATATAATGTAGATGCACCAGCAATGGATGTATGCTCTGGTGAGTTTATTAAAGGTCTGCATCATGTCCTTGGTGTGGCCAAGGCAAATAAGTGGAATGGTTTTATGTTTTGTCGATGTGGTTTATGTAAGAACAAGAAGGATTACTCTTCCTCGAAAATATTTCACAGCCACCTGTTTTGGTCTGGTTTCACGTTCGACTATAATTGTTGGACCAAGCATGGAGAAATACGGGTTATAATGGAAGACAATAAAGAAGAATAGGATGATGAAAACTATCCTTGGTTTCCTGAATATGGTGATACTGCAATAGGGCAAGGTGAAGAAGAGGCATTAGATGAGCCCGTTGATGATCTTGGTCGGGGCCATTTGTAACACCCTCAGAATCGACCCTATGCAAGTTTTCGCGAAAACCGCCAAACCCGCATAGAAACGATTCAAAGGTGCCCACCAGGCACTTTCGTGCGGGTGGAAAACGAAGTAATAACATTACACAACAGTTCTCGATGGGACCCACAGAACAGATATATATATAACAGCGACTCAAAGAGTCAAGAATACAGATATAATATACAAAGATCCAAATCACCTTGAAAATGATAGAGCGTCCGACTACGGACAAGATGCAAATGGGGCTAAGAGCCCTGAAGAATAACCAATGGCGTCCATAACCCTGCCCAGGCCAAGCCGGAAGGGTAACCCTGCTAACGACGTCGATCTCAAAACCTGCTTAAACAAAAGGGGTGCCGACAAAGGGCAAAGGAAAAAGAGGAGCGTCAATACTGAGGCCAGTACACGGCGAGGCTAGAATTCGGCGGTCCTCGCCTACATAGGTATGGTGGACTGAAGCGGCAGCGGCAGCATGCACTATACAACCTATAGAGACTCGACACAACTGGCGGCTATCAGAGAGGGGTAAGAAAGACCTATTCGGAACCAACCTGATTCTACCACCAAACAAACCCATCCTGGTGTTTCCCCCTCGAGACCAAACGAGGAAGTCAACCAAGGAACTCACACCGTTGGCAGTTTTATTTATTCAGTTATCGTTGCAGCAATTACTAGTCAGGTATAGATAATCATCCTGATATAATAAGCAGTGGCAAATTTTAGTTAACCATTCCGTTGTAGTTGCGACACTTACTAGTCAGATACATTTAGCATGAGATATCCCAAAACCCAGCAGTTGTTGGTACTTTTATTTAGCCATTCCGTTATAGTTGCAATACTTACTAGTCAGGTACAATGGTCGCAAGCGACAACTCGAACAAGCAATTGTTGGCAGTTTTATTTAGCCATTCCATTATAGTGAAGCTGATTACTAGTCATTATAAAGTCAAATTTATGGCACTACTTTAGTTATAGTTGTCTATGATCGAGATACTGTGCTCCAAGTCGTCCATAACCGCGGACACGGCTTTCAGAAAGTTTTACCCGGCCGGGGTGCACAAATAGCAACACACACTCGATCAACCTCGGAAAAACCAAATCAATACCCAACGAGGCCTTCACGACAAAGCAATCACAGGATTCAAAAATATTTCAGGGGGCCACCCCTTAAAGTAGACCCGCAACGAAGCCGGCCGGCTCCGAGACGGACTCAAGGTTGTGGGGACGACTGTAAACGACTGGGAACCCAAAACTGGGCTTGTCGATACCGCGGAATCGTGCCACGATCCTAAACAGTACAGTGTGCTCCTCGCACAATCGTAAATAAAGCAGTAGCATGGCATAAGTACAGGATAGTAGTAAAACCTCAAACTAGTTTGTGGCCCCAAGAAATAAGAATGAATCAAGCTCTGGCTCAGGGGAGTCCCATAATCCTCCCGGATGTGGATAGCGCGATAAATCAAGGAACAGGTATCAAGTACTCGGGGTCCTACGGGACACAAGTGGACGGTTAACAACCAAATAACATCTATTGCCCACCTGTGCCTCTGCTTACTTACTTCAATTTTAGTTGTTAAACAGGAATTAAAGTGAACAATAAATAAAGCCATGATCATCTCCAACATCAACATGCGGCAATACTCCAACAACTGTGGTACTTGACGACACGCAACAGCACCTGAGCAAGCGACTACGGCGCGCAAGTCCAACTATCTATCAAACATAAGGTAATAGGATGTGTCCAAGGCAATATAAGGCAGCAAGGGATATTGCGGGTACGAAAACTAGAGCATCGCAACACAGATAGCAATAGATCAACATGAGGGAATAAATACTATAAAAGTAAGATAGGTAGAAAGGGGGAGGTGCTCGCCTGAAAAACATTGCCGAAGGTTCATCCGCAGATCGGGTCGAAGCTCACATCAACTCAACGGCCTTATCCGCGAAGAAGCAAAACACTAAAAGAAACACCGGATGCACTATTTAATACTACGGCAAAAGATCGGGCATGATGCATGTATGATGTATGACATGGCAAAGGTGCGGTGCAATTAGGTCATATTAAGTGGAACCGGGGGTCCCGACAATTAATTAAACGGTTCAAGTTATTTAACTACCCCGCAAATTAAATGTTGTATTAATAGGGCAAGAGATAGTACCGGTTCGATGCACAAATTTAAATGAGGCCAATATAAGACTAGATTTGCCCGCATATGGGCCCCATATTTAATCATGAGGTGAATCGGCATAAGGCCCCCAAACCACATGAGATGTATGCGAGCATGCTCAATTAATATGCAACAAGTTATATAGTTGACAATTTATAAAATAGGGGCTCGGAAAAAGGGGTCACACATTAGGGTCGGAGATCTTGGGGTTCCGGGGTTCGGGGTCGGTCTAAGGGTTCAGGGTTCGACGGGATCGAGGTTCGGATACAAGACGGACAACTTGTCGTGACGTGCCGGAGATCTTGGTTCCAAGCGGTCGATCTTGTCGGGTCCACGGATCGGCCGGTCTTGTCGTTCGGAAGTAGAACTTGTCGTCCTTGTGGCGATCTTGGCGTCCTTCCGGTTCGGGTTTTGGCGTCCGAGGGTAGTACTTGGCGTTCCGGATCGGGTCGATCCTGTCGATGAGAAGAGCTTGGCATCTAGGTTCTCGGCGAACTTGGCGTCCGAGGGTTCGGCCTTCGGGGTTTGGACTCCGGCAGAAGTTCTTGTCGACAAAACATTACCACAACAGCTTTGGGTCACACGGAAGAATTAAGGACTGGATCATGAGATCCCTATTTGTGTAAGAACTTATGTATCGTTGTAATGGATGAAGTACTATGGTATCCAATTCTGTTAGGTCTCGCAAAAATGGTAATCCTGGGATTGCGATGTATGGCATAACAGGCATCTAGGATTGAAAAATCCGGGTGTTGACAAGTTGGTATCAGAGCCATCCTGACCATAGGAGACCCTAGTTAGATTGGACGCTAAACCAAAAACTTAGTTTCAATACTCAAAAACAAAACTATTTACGAAAACTTATTCTCATTCTTACCTCTTAAATTCTTTAATAAACCTCATGTACCTCAAAAACTCTTGCAAAATATATAAAATTTTGACACACTTGATCACTATGCTAATCTACTCCTCCTCTATTTTTATAGATGGACGTGAAGTACAGCAAGTTTTACCAACTCGGAAATGGAGGAGACCTTATCTTTGAGAGGGATCTAGATCAGCTTTCGGAACTTTTGGAGCGCCCGCATCCCGAGTTCTTCGGAGCTCAGCTCAATGATCAAGGGGGGGAAGATCTACAGTGGCTAATAGTTGCAAGTCTCCGAGGAAAGATTGAACCTCCCACTGCGGAGGGAATTTAGTTTACCTTGAGGGAAAACAACTGGCTCGATGGACTTGCCAGAGCAATGCAGGAAGCTCTTTCCCGTCTGTGTGGGCAGAGCATCAATCAGATCAAGGGTACTCGCTTTGAGTTTTGCCCAAGACGTGATGCAAATGGTCAACCACTGGAAGCCCATAACCACCCCGAGCTGAAGACTCAATTGGACCACCTTAGCTTCATGATGTATGATCGTCAGCAGGAACTGGACAACTGCCGTGACTATTGCAACCACAAGTCTGCCATCATCAAGACGAAGGATCAGACCATCGCCATGCTAGCAAAGGATCGCAAATCTCGCCGCCGTCAGCTCGACAAGAAGGAGCGCATTATTGCCCGTCTTCGCCATCGTATCTCAGCTCTGGAAGAGACCATCCATGAGAGAGACATGCAGTTAGAGGAAAGGGAGAATGCCGGAGAAGATCTTCGTGGAGACCCTTACTCCTATCTCAGCGATGACGATGATTTTCTGGAGGACCAGGCCATGGACTTCTTCACCGATGAGGATGATTTCGCCTTCATCGATGATGCGGAAGATGATGAAGCCACAGACTCCGAGCAGTAGTAGCACTGAGCACTAGCGTAGCGAGTAGTAGTCGGTCCCACTGTATCGTAGTTCCCAGAATGGTTCTTAAAACCATCTGTTTTGCTTGTTGTGGTGTGTGTTGTACTGTGTGCTATGAGTGAATGAATGAAAAAACAAGTTGCTAGAAAACTTGAGTCAACTCTAAAAACTTTTCAAAGACCCAAAACCTTAGAAATTTCCCTCTTTTCTCCTGATCTATATCAATCCTCAGATGCCACGTGGAGGAAGTGGTTCAACCCCGGACCCAATGTTGCAGATCCTGCAAATGTTGACTTCTGACCGCGAAGCTGAACGAGCGGAACGGCAAGCCAACCTAGCTACTCTGCAACAGATAGCCCAGCTAGCCCACAACAACCAAGGTCATGGAAATCAGGACAACCACGGATCTAAGCTCAAGAACTTCCAGAATACCAACCCACCCGTTTTCACCAAGTCAGAAGAACCCCTAGACGCCGATGATTGGCTGCAAACCATGGAGAATAACTTAGAAGTAGCCGGAGTAGAAGCCAACGAGAAAGTCTTGTTCGCCACTCATTATCTAGCCGGAGATGCCAGGACATGGTGGAACAGTGTTCGTGCAATGACCGGAGGCCAAATGATGACCTGGGAGGAATTCAAGGTCAAGTTTAGCAGAACCCATGTGCCGCCAGGTTTGATCAAGAGAATGAGAGACGAGTTCAGAGAACTGAAGCAAGGAAGGATGACAGTAGTGGAATACCGTGACAAATTTTTGTCATTAGCTAGGTACGCCCCAGATGAGATAGACACCGAAGCCAAGAAGAAAGAAAGATTCCTGAATGGTCTGCATGACGAGATGCAGACAGTATTAGTCAATATTCCCTTTGCTGATATCGAAGCCCTTGTCGACTCCGCTATCCAGATGGAAGGAAAGATCAATCAGGCCAATGAGAACCGCACGCGTCGCATGATGCATCAACCAGGAACCCATCAGACCCCAAAGTATCGCCCCAACCCATCTCCAGGATTTGCCCCAAGAACCAACAGACCCCCTATGACCCGTCCGAACTATCCCAACCGTGGAAACCCTAGACCCGGAGGAAATCACAACAACCCCGACAATTCTAGCCCTTTCAACCGTTCCCCACCCAAGTTCAACACCAACCATGCTACCGTCAACCCCAATACTGCCCCGAGGACTGGAAGCAATGCTGTGCCTGTCGCAGCCAAGGACAAGTCCCAAGTGACCTGTTATGACTGTGGAAATAAAGGCCACTATTCCAACGAGTGCCCCAACAAGAAGAACGCTACAACCCCTAATACCAATGTCCTAGCCCAGCAGCAGCGTCGTGTCCAGCCAGGGAGAAGATTTGCCCCCGGAAATTCACTCAACCGTAATGGCCGCCTTTTTCTCATGCATGCTGAAGAAGCTCAGGAAGCGCCAGACATCGTGCTGGGTATGTTTTCTGTTAATTCAGTACTCGCAAGAGTGTTGTTTGATTCTTTGTCACCGAAGAATTTGCATGCACTAGTAAAATCCAACCAACCAAACTGAAGCATGTGATGATTGTACAAATTCCCGGATCAACCACCAAGGCTAGGCATATTTGCAAAGCCGTCCCTATCCGAATCCATGGCATAGATTTTTATGCTAATCTAATAGTACTCGGAACTAAAGGTTTGGAAGTAGTACTAGGAATGGATTGGATGTCTAAACATAAAGGAATGATTGACTGTGCCAAGAAAGCCATTACCATGACTAGTACCGCCGGAATATTAGTCGAGCATATATCGGAAACCTTACCTCGCCAATTCAAGTGTAACAAGAGTCTAGCCCAACCTACCATCGACCAAGTTCGGATAGTCTGTGAATACCCCGATGTATTTCCAGATGTTTTGCCCGGTATGCCCCCAGATAGGGATATCGAGTTTATCATCGAACTAATCCCCGGAACAGGACCTATAGCCCAGAGACCCTATAGTATGAACCCGTCAGAACTAGAAGAACTGAAGAAGCAACTGGATTCCATGTTAGAAATCGGATTGATTCAACCAAGTGCGTCCCCATGGAGGTCACCTGTCTTATTTGTGGACAAGAAGGATGGAGGTAACCGTTTGTGTACGGATTATCGAAAGTTGAATGATGTCACCATCAAGAACAAGTATCCCTTGCCCAAGATATAGGATTTGTTTGATCAGTTGACCGGTGCCCAGGTGTTTTCTAAGATTGATCTTAGAACTGGTTATCATCAACTCAAAATTCGCGCAGAGGATATTCCAAAGACTGCCTTTACCACCAGATATGGGTTGTATGAGTATATAGTCATGTCTTTTGGATTAACCAATGCCCCCGCTTATTTCATGAACCTCATGAATAAGATTTTTATGGACTTCCTGGATAAGTTTGTCGTTGTTTTCATCGATGACATTCTGATTTATTCCAAATCGGAAGAAGAACATGAGCTACACCTAAGGACCATTCTTGGAACCCTTAGAGAGCATCAGCTGTATGCAAAATTTAGCAAATGTGAATTCTGGTTACAGGAAGTAGGATTCCCCGGTCACATTGTATCAGCCGGAGGAATTGCCGTTGACCCTGCCAAAGTGAAAGATGTAGAAGATTGGCAAGCCCCAACCACTCAAACCCAAGTTCATGCTTTTCTCGGATTGGCGGGATATTACCGCAAATTCGTAGAAGGATTCTCTAGTATCGCCCGACCCATGACCCAATTGCTGAAGAAGGACAAGAAGTTTGAATGGACGGACAAGTGTGAAGCGAGTTTCCAAGAACTCAAAAGGAGATTGATTTCCGCCCCAATCTTGATCATGCCGGATATCACGAAGCCATTCGATGTGTATTGTGACGCATCCAAGATTGGTCTCGGATGTGTGCTAATGCAAGAAGGCCAAGTTATATCCTATCTATCACGACAATTGAAGCAGCATGAACAAAATTATCCAACCCATGACCTCGAACTCGCAGCCGTAGTTCTAGCCCTGAAGACATGGAGACATTACCTTATGGGAAACCGTTGTGAGATTTATTCGGATCACAAGAGCCTAAAGTATATATTCACTCAGAAGGAGCTGAATATGAGGCAGAGAAGATGGATTGAGCTAATCAAGGATTACGACCTGGACATTCATTATCACCCTGGAAAAGCCAACATAGTAGCCGATGCCCTTAGCAGATTGCCGTGCCGCTTGAACTCCATGATTTTGAAGGAGCAACCAAGTTTGCACAAGGAGATGGAAGATTTTCGACTAGAATTAGTAAGTGAAGGATTTTTGGCTAGCATAGAACTTCAGCCCACTTTGATCAGTCAGGTTAAAGAGGCGCAGAAAGGAAATGCTAGTATCGACGGAATTAAACGTCGTATCGGTACAGGCAAAGTATCCGGATTCACCGAGGACGAAGGAGTTTTGTGGTACAAAGGACGCCTTTGTGTACCAGCAGATTCTGAGTTAAAAGAAGTTATCTTGAAGGAGGCCCATGATACTCATTATTCTATCCATCCAGGAGGAACTAAGATGTATCAAGATTTGAAAGAGCAATTTTGGTGGCATAAGATGAAGAGAGAAATCGGAAGCTATATCGCCAAGTGTGATATGTCAGCGAGTCAAGGCAGGACATCAAAGACCCGCTGGATTGTTGCAACCTTTGCAAATTCCGGAATGGAAATGGGATTCTGTAGGAATGGACTTTATCACTGGACTACCTACTTCTAGTAGGGGAAATGACTCTATTTGGGTCATAGTGGACAGATTGTCCAAAGTCGCCCATTTCTTGCCCGTTAAAACCACCTATCAGAGTTCGAAGCTAGCAGAGTTGTATATCGCTAGGATCGTTAGTTTGCACGGAGTCCCCAAGAATATCGTATCGGATCGAGGAACTCAGTTTACCTCGAGATTCTGGAAGAAGGTCCAGGAAGGTTTAGGAACCCGCCTAGATTTTAGTACCGCGTATCACCCTCAGACCGATGGACAAACGGAGCGAGTAAACCAAATACTCGAAGATATGCTTAGAGCATGTGTGCTAGAGTATGGATCCAAGTGGGAAGACTGTCTACCGTTTGCGGAATTTTCCTACAACAATAGTTACCAAGCCAGTTTGCAAATGGCCCCATTTAAATTCATGTACGGAAGGAAGTGCCGCACCCCTTTGAACTGGTCGGAAGTAGGAGAGAGTCAAATTTTTGGACCCGACATCCTACGAGAAGCAGAAGAGAAGGTTCACAAGATTCGAGAGCACCTCAAGACAGCCCAATCCCGACAAAAGAGTTACGCCGACAAGAGACGTCGAGACCTCGCCTTTAACATTGGAGACTTTGTTTACCTGAAAGTGTCGCCATTGAAGGGAATGCAACGTTTCCAACTCAAAGGAAAGTTAGCCCCCAGATATATCGGACCTTTCAAAATCTTGAACCGTCGAGGAGAAGTATCGTATCAACTCGAGCTACCAGAAGAGATGTCAGCAGTGCACAATGTGTTCCATATCTCGTTACTTCGCAAATGTCTCGAAGTCCCCGAGAAGACCGAAGTGTTCAAGAATATCGATCATAGGACCATAGAGATCAATGATGACCTGACCTATCCTGAAGTACCCATCCGTATATTGGAAGAAGCTTTTCGAACGACCAGAACCCGAAGCATCAAGTTTCTCAAGATTCAGTGGAGCAACCACACAGAAGAGGAAGCTACCTGGGAACGCGAAGATCACATCAGGACGGAGTTTCCAGATCTCTTCAAATCCTAGGTAATCTTTTCGTCCTTTTTCAAATCTCGGGACGAGATTTTGTTTAAGGGGGGAAGGTTTGTAACATCCCAAAAATATCAAACTTAGATCAACAAAACACTAATCCTAAAGTTTAGGGTTAACAAAAACTTTTCTAAATCAATTCTTGAAAGCATGTCTATGTGTATGCATGAATTTTGAAATTCTTTAAAACCACTTTGTTTGTGTGATCCATTGCTTGTAAAATGTTTCTTAGGTGAAAAGAACATCATCTAAAACATTCCCCACACTTTTCCTAAAGAAAAATAAGTCAAAACCAATATATTAAGTGAATGGTCATTTTGACCAATTTAACTCCCATGCCTACTTTGGCTGTCTCAAACTTTCAAAACCTAACAGAAACTTTTCTGGATCTTTGCACCCCTTGAATGTACTCATAACAAAGTATCAAGGCCCACCTTGTGATCATCCAGAAACTTTCAAATGCATAGTTTAAATGACAACTCAAAATCGAATCTTCTTCATATGGGAAGATCCCACTTTTTCAAAACCCACTTAAACAAGCTCAATTTTCAAAACCCAAGCATCTGCAGACTCACCAGAACCAATCTAGCAAACCCACCAAAAATCATTTCAAAATTCAAAACTTGATTTCATGCGGCCATTTCATCAAACAGGTTGCAGACACAAATCAAACAAAACACAAAACACTATAGTGTGCAGTGATTCTTGCGTAACTTGTTCCCTAGTCGGCTCTCACACACCTCAGTAGATCATCTAGAAAGATTAGCCCAACACTAGCACCCTGTGAGCTTGCCATTCCCATTAATGGTGAACAGCCGAGCAACCCCATGTCACCCCAAAGTGGACAGCAAGCTAGGAGCAGCAGCAAGCCTAGCCAGCATGTCTGGGAGGCAGCCCACCGTCCACCGCCACTGCCTGTCCCAGCCGCGAGCGTTGCCAAGCCCTGGACCACGCGCGCAAGACACGCCCAGACCATGCCGAGCGTGCGCCAGAGCGCCACCCTCGACCACCACCCACAGACCGTGCGCCGCCCTCACCGCGCGCACACACGATCACCACCGACCCAGGAGACGCCAGACATCCCCGTTTAACGCCCCGCGCCATACAGCCACCGCCAGCCGTCGAGAACGCCGCCTCTGCCGCGCAGAGCACCGCCCGTTCCAGACCAAACCACACCGCCCCATCACTCGCGACCATGCCGTTGAGCATCGCCAGGAGACACAGCACCGTCCCCTACCCTTGCCCATGCCATTAGCTGCCTGTAACATCGCCTCCGACGAGCTCACCTTGCGCCCCGACGGTCCCCTCGCTCGACTATAAATAGAGGCCACCCCCGCACGATTTCTTCACACCATCTCACTCCCCTCTCCTCACTGATCGTGCCACACCATTCTCAGAGCAAGGCGAGCACCACCCTGCCGGAATTTCACCGGAGCCTGCCGCTGCCGGAGAAGAAAGGAGCCAGCGATTGGAGCCGCCCCAGGAGAAGCCACCGGTACCAGGAGGTTCGCCGTCGTCGACTTCGTCGTTCGCCCGCATCGCCGACCCTCGCCCGTACCCCGGTGAGCCCCCAGCACCCCTCACTGGCCGCGCTAGGTTTCGTTCTCGCCGGAGCTGTCTCGCGTCGACGATGACCCTCAGCCGTTGGATTAGAACCAGATCTAACGAACCACGTTGCCCCATACCGCTTCGCCCAGCCCCGTGTCACTGACGAGTGGGGACACCCACTTAAGCAGCCCACGGGAGCACTGCGCTTAGCAGGCCGGCCCGTTAGAATTTCCCGCGCAACCCAGCATTTCAAATTAAACTTTTTCTTTTTAAATTCAAATACACTTCAGTACCCAACTTCAAAAATCAACCCAGATCAATTTAGTGCACCAAATTAGATGAAACCAATTTTGTTGGAAAGGTCTGTGAATGCTTAATCCAAGCCCGTTGGATTCAAGTCATTTGGATTTGTAGATCACCCTTAGCAAAAATGACAAGGCAGAAGCTTTTCTGCATTCAAACATTTTTCAAATTTAAACCACAATAGCTTTTGAGTTGATTCCAACTCTCAAAGATCACTTTCAACCATACCTTTCAGAATATATAAAAATATATATAGGTTACTTGCAGAAATAATGTTCAAGGAATAAAGGAATGCTTCATAAGCATTTCTAGCCACTCTAATTAATTAAAATAAAAGGGTAAAACCTTGTTAAATTGTGACACCACTTTAAATCACATTCCCATGGACTACAACATGTGGTGATGACATGTGTCAACATGATCCCATGTTTAGTTTGGAGAATATTAAATCTTAAGTAGTTCTTCAATGAGTAGAAATTAATTTTCTAAAATAAGAAGACTTAAACCAATCCTTAACCTTGTAATGTTAGAGATGATGCTACATCATCTATAGGACCCTTGTGTGTGATGATTGCAAGTAGTTAAGTATTGTTTGGTGATTGTGTACCTCGTATTTATTCATAGACGCTAGTACCGACCAAGGCTACGAAGAAGAAGGAGGATACTACGAAGAGGAAGCCGAAGAGAACTTCAACCACTGCTCTGCACAAGGCAAGCCTAATACTACTAGTTGATTGAGCAAGCTAGTAACTAGGCAAGCTAGTAACTATGCAAGCTTATACTGATATTGATGCAAGCTAACACTTGCAAGATACCCTATTGTTGCCACAACCCATGCTTGTGACATGATTACTATATGCCCTAAGCGTATGTAACCATACCCACTTGCTAAACCAATCCTAGTTTTATGGCAAGCTTTTTACTCTATTTCCTTATCAAAGTTTACTTAGAGGCTACCCAAGAAGTTTGGTAGAGACTAGACAGTTGTGCTGAAGGTTGCATAAAGAACATTAAAATTTGGCCTAAGCTAGAAACCTTGATATCAGCTTATGATATAAGGTTGGACTTAGTTGCAACTCCACTAGTTACCACCCCTCTATTAGTACTACCCCACCTGTAGATGCTAGTGCTAAGCATAAAACTTGATCAACTTTAGATGGGAATACTTGGTGGAAAAATGGTTATGAAAACCTTGGAATGATGGATCATTCTATTGAAATGTTTTGGACATGTGTTTCCAAACACTTGATGATTTTGGTGATGAAAATGTTGAGGCATGAGCCTTAGCCCTTTATAAAACTGATGGTTGTCTGGATGCGATACCATTCCAATTTTATCGTACAACCACAATACCCGAATATCGGGTAGGGCTTGACTGGAAACTTATATACCTTAGTATTAGTTCCCTCACGGCCAAGGTCTGAGCTGAGGCTACCTTGTGAAGATTGTCCACCTGTGCAGTACCCAAGATGACAGTGGTCATGGTTGGGAGGCCAAACTCACAGGAGAGGTGCTTATACTAGGGAGTGTAAATGGAAGGTTAGGATTGATTATCCGCATACTGAGTATGGTGAATTCAGGATTTGTTCCTGACGGATGTATCGAATGTTGTGGTGAAAGTGTACAATCTCTGCAGAGTGTCAAACTATTCGAATAGCCGCGTCCGCGGTTATGGACAGTTGGAGTGGCCATACTGTTCCCCCGTCAGACTTTTCAAAATGACTTATGAACGACCTGAGACTTTGACTTGACCACAATAGAGTTGTGACTGGAAATACAAGATCCCACTTAGGAGTTATAAAATTGTGACCAGCTTTGGAACTTAGTAGTATAAATCTGGCTTTTGCAAAACAACCCTAGAGCCTAGTGTCCTATTATCCAAAAACCCCTCTTTCTTGTTAGTAGTAGTTTGCGAGTACTTAAAGAGTACTCATGGCTTTGTCACTGGCTATTCCCATGGCCAGACTATGAAGAGGAGTACCTGGAGGATGGACCCCAGGACGGTTATGACAACTAGGATCATCTCCCATCGTCAGCATTGCCTGTGACCCCGAAGATGGAGCCTCGCCTACGCTACCGTTATTATGCCGTATTCCGCTGCTTGATGTTGTATTAAGGACTGGATCATGAGATCCCTATTTGTGTAAGAACTTATGTATCGTTGTAATGGATGAAGTACTATGGTATCCAATTCTGTTAGGTCTCGCAAAAATGGTAATCCTGGGATTGCGATGTATGGCATAACAGGCATCTAGGATTGAAAAATCCGGGTGTTGACAAGTTGGTATCAGAGCCATCCTGACCATAGGAGACCCTAGTTAGATTGGACGCTAAACCAAAAACTTAGTTTCAATACTCAAAAACAAAACTATTTACGAAAACTTATTCTCATTCTTACCTCTTAAATTCTTTAATAAACCTCATGTACCTCAAAAACTCTTGCAAAATATATAAAATTTTGACACACTTGATCACTTTGCTAATCTACTCCTCCTCTATTTTTATAGATGGACGTGAAGTACAGCAAGTTTTACCAACTCGGAAATGGAGGAGACCTTATCTTTGAGAGGGATCTGGATCAGCTTTCGGAACTTTTGGAGCGCCCGCATCCCGAGTTCTTCGGAGCTCAGCTCAATGATCAAGGGGGAGAAGATCTACAGTGGCTAATAGTTGCAAGTCTCCGAGGAAAGATTGAACCTCCCACTGCGGAGGGAATTTAGTTTACCTTGAGGGAAAACAACTGGCTCGATGGACTTGCCAGAGCAATGCAGGAAGCTCTTTCCCGTCTGTGTGGGCAGAGCATCAATCAGATCAAGGGTACTCGCTTTGAGTTTTGCCAAGACGTGATGCAAATGGTCAACCACTGGAAGCCCCATACCACCCCGAGCTGAAGACTCAATTGGACCACCTTAGCTTCATGATGTATGATCGTCAGCAGGAACTGGACAACTGCCGTGACTATTGCAACCACAAGTCTGCCATCATCAAGACGAAGGATCATACCATCGCCATGCTAGCAAAGGATCGCAAGTCTCGCCGCCGTCAGCTCGACAAGAAGGAGCGCATTATTGCCCGTCTTCGCCATCGTATCTCAGCTCTGGAAGAGACCATCCATGAGAGAGACATGCAGTTAGAGGAAAGGGAGAATGCCGGAGAAGATCTTCGTGGAGACCCTTACTCCTATCTCAGCGATGACGATGATTTTCTGGAGGACCAGGCCATGGACTTCTTCACCGATGAGGATGATTTCGCCTTCATCGATGATGCGGAAGATGATGAAGCCACAGACTCCGAGCAGTAGTAGCACTGAGCACTAGCGTAGCGAGTAGCAGTCGGTCCCACTGTATCGTAGTTCCCAGAATGGTTCTTAAAACCATCTGTTTTGCTTGTTGTGGTGTGTGTTGTACTGTGTGCTATGAGTGAATGAATGAAAAAACAAGTTGCTAGAAAACTTGAGTCAACTCTAAAAACTTTTCAAAGACCCAAAACCTTAGAAATTTCCCTCTTTTCTCCTGATCTATATCAATCCTCAGATGCCACGTGGAGGAAGTGGTTCAACCCCGGACCCAATGTTGCAGATCCTGCAAATGTGACTTCTGACCGCGAAGCTGAACGAGCGGAACGGCAAGCCAACCTAGCTACTCTGCAACAGATAGCCCAGCTAGCCCACAACAACCAAGGTCATGGAAATCAGGACAACCACGGATCTAAGCTCAAGAACTTCCAGAATACCAACCCACCCATTTTCACCAAGTCAGAAGAACCCCTAGACGCCGATGATTGGCTGCAAACCATGGAGAATAACTTAGAAGTAGCCGGAGTAGAAGCCAACGAGAAAGTCTTGTTCGCCACTCATTATCTAGCCGGAGATGCCAGGACATGGTGGAACAGTGTTCGTGCAATGACCGGAGGCCAAATGATGACCTGGGAGGAATTCAAGGTCAAGTTTAGCAGAACCCATGTGCCGCCAGGTTTGATCAAGAGAATGAGAGACGAGTTCAGAGAACTGAAGCAAGGAAGGATGACAGTAGTGGAATACCGTGACAAATTTTTGTCATTAGCTAGGTACGCCCCAGATGAGATAGACACCGAAGCCAAGAAGAAAGAAAGATTCCTGAATGGTCTGCATGACGAGATGCAGACAGTATTAGTCAATATTCCCTTTGCTGATATCGAAGCCTTGTCGACTCCGCTATCCAGATGGAAGGAAAGATCAATCAGGCCAATGAGAACCGCCACGCGTCGCATGATGCATCAACCAGGAACCCATCAGACCCCAAAGTATCGCCCCAACCCATCTCCAGGATTTGCCCCAAGAACCAACAGACCCCCTATGACCCGTCCGAACTATCCCAACCGTGGAAACCCTAGACCCGGAGGAAATCACAACAACCCCGGCAATTCTAGCCCTTTCAACCGTGCCCCACCCAAGTTCAACACCAACCATGCTACCGTCAACCCCATACTGCCCCGAGGACTGGAAGCAATGCTGTGCCTGTCGAGCCAAGGACAAGTCCCAAGTGACCTGTTATGACTGTGGAAATAAAGGCCACTATTCCAACGAGTGCCCCAACAAGAAGAACGCTACAACCCCTAATACCAATGTCCCAGCCCAGCAGCAGCGTCGTGTCCAGCCAGGGAGAAGATTTGCCCCCGGAAATTCACTCAACCGTAATGGCCGCCTTTTTCTCATGCATGCTGAAGAAGCTCAGGAAGCGCCAGACGTCGTGCTGGGTATGTTTTATGTTAATTCAGTACTCGCAAGAGTGTTGTTTGATTCTGGTGCATCGCATTCATTTGTCACCGAAGAATTTGCATGCACTAGTAAAATCCAACCAACCAAACTGAAGCATGTGATGATTGTACAAATTCCCGGATCAACCACCAAGGCTAGGCATATTTGCAAAGCCGTCCCTATCCGAATCCATGGCATAGATTTTTATGCTAATCTAATAGTACTCGGAACTAAAGGTTTGGAAGTAGTACTAGGAATGGATTGGATGTCTAAACATTAAAGGAATGATTGACTGTGCCAAGAAAGCCATTACCATGACTAGTACCGCCGGAATATTAGTCGAGCATATATCGGAAACCTTACCTCGCCAATTCAAGTGTAACAAGAGTCTAGCCCAACCTACCATCGACCAAGTTCGGATAGTCTGTGAATACCCGATGTATTTCCAGATGTTTTGCCCGGTATGCCCCCAGATAGGGATATCGAGTTTATCATCGAACTAATCCCCGGAACAGGACCTATAGCCCAGAGACCCTATAGTATGAACCCGTCAGAACTAGAAGAACTGAAGAAGCAACTGGATTCCATGTTAGAAATCGGATTGATTCAACCAAGTGCGTCCCCATGGAGGTCACCTGTCTTATTTGTGGACAAGAAGGATGGAGGTAACCGTTTGTGTACGGATTATCGAAAGTTGAATGATGTCACCATCAAGAAACAAGTATCCCTTGCCCAAGATAGAGGATTTGTTTGATCAGTTGACCGGTGCCCAGGTGTTTTCTAAGATTGATCTTAGAACTGGTTATCATCAACTCAAAATTCGCGCAGAGGATATTCCAAAGACTGCCTTTACCACCGATATGGTTGTATTGAGTATATAGTCATGTCTTTTGGATTAACCAATGCCCCCGTTTATTTCATGAACCTCATGAATAAGATTTTTATGGACTTCCTGGATAAGTTTGTCGTTGTTTTCATCGATGACATTCTGATTTATTCCAAATCGGCGGAAGAAGAACATGAGCTACACCTAAGGACCATTCTTGGAACCCTTAAGAGCATCAGCTGTATGCAAAATTTAGCAAATGTGAATTCTGGTTACAGGAAGTAGGATTCCCCGGTCACATTGTATCAGCCGGAGGAAATTGCGTTGACCCTGCCAAAGTGAAAGATGTAGAAGATTGGCAAGCCCCAACAATCAAACCCAAGTTCGTGCTTTTCTCGGATTGGCGGGATATTACCGCAAATTCGTAGAAGGATTCTCTAGTATCGCCCGACCCATGAACCAATTGCTGAAGAAGGACAAGAAGTTTGAATGGACGGACAAGTGTGAAGCGAGTTCCAAGAACTCAAAGGAGATTGATTTCCGCCCCAATCTTGATCATGCCGGATATCACGAAGCCATTCGATGTGTATTGTGACGCATCCAAGATGGTCTCGGATGTGTGCTAATGCAAAGAAGGCCCAAGTTATCTCTATCTATCGCGACAATTGAAGCAGCATGAACAAAATTATCCAACCCATGACCTCGAACTCGCAGCCGTAGTTCTAGCCCTGAAGACATTGAGACATTTACCTTATGGGAAACCGTTGTGAGTTTATTCGGATCACAAGAGCCTAAAGTATATATTCACTCCAGAAGGAGCTGAATATGAGGCAGAGAAGATGGATTGA